>CM057338.1:165930734-167329833 GCA_030015575.1 Agapanthus africanus | reverse complement strand
AAGACAGAGCGTAAAAAGAAAGAGAAAGGCTCATTCCAAAGGGGGTCACGTGCCCACACGTGACCATGGGTCACGTGGTCACACGTGACCGGCTTTCAAAGCCCATTTTGTTAACAGAATTAAATTCTGAAAGGGATTCAAATCCTTCCAAAGGAAAGCGACTATCTAGAAACAATTAAATTAAAGGTTCAGAGGTGATTAAATATCACCTATTTATGGGAAAATCTCGGGTTTGGAAAGGTTTCCCCTTTAAATCTAACAGAAATAACAAAGGAGAATCCCGGGACTTGAAATCCAATGGTGAATAAAATTCACCCAATAATCCAAAGGTCAAAAACGAATGATGGATGCAAATCAAATCTCTCAATGAAGATTCGTCAAAAACTAATTGATTCGGCTGCTTCTCCTATAAATAGGAGCCAAGAGACACAAAAAAAGAGATATACACGCAGAGGGAAGAAAGGGAGAGAGATCCCGGATACTTCGAGGAACTTGGATCTTCTGCAAAAGAAAACCCTAGGTAAGAAAGGGAAGGCTCCTTGAAGGAAAAGAGAATTTAATTCTCAACAGAGTTTAACTCTGATATATAAAACAGAAGAACATATTTCTTCTCTCTTTGATAGAGGATCTGCAAAGTGCACATCTCCCCTTGAAGTTGAGAATTTAATTCTCAATGGGTCGAGATCCTGCTATGCAGATCCAAAACATAGAGAGGGAATGGAAGCACGAGAATTTAATTCTCACAGAACTATAGGAATTTAATTCCTTTAAAATAAAACTAGGGCTTGACCCTGTGTTATGGGAATTTAATTCCTTCAGAACAAAAAGAAACAGGGTTTAACCCTAATTAAGAACCTGGTTCAGTTGGAACAGCGGGGATTTAATTCCCTTGATCATAATTTAACAGAGAATGGGAATTTAATTCCTTAAAAGCTTTTATTAGGGTTTAACCCTATTTAGTTCTTCACATGTATGAGGAATTTAATTCCTACAGAAAATTCAGAGTCCAACTCTATTCAGAATATAAATCTTCAAAAGGAAGTAGGAATTTAATTCCTCTGAAATTACTGTCAGGGTTTAACCCTACGAGGAATTTAATTCCTGGAAAAGATTAACAGATCCTCTAAACAACATACATAGAGGCAGGGTCACGTGTCACCACGTGACCCCCCCAAGAGATCTACAGAAAGCCCCTTTGAGGCAGCACCCCACGTGACCCACGTAACCCTCGGACACACAAGCATTTGAATGCCCGTCACGTGATGGCACGTGATGCTCTGAAAGATGCGATAATCTCAGCAGAATAAATGAAGGGAGGGCGCTCTCACGTGCTGCCACGTGACCCCTCTTGCCTTAGTGTTTAACACTAAATTGAAACTCCCGAACCCAGTGTTAAAACACTGTTGGGCCTTAGTGTTCAACACTAATCAAAAAACTTTATTTGCAATGTTCAACACTGACTACCTTAGTGTTTAACACTAATTTGAGATCTCTGTTGCCAGTGTTTGATACTGATCTGTTTTAGTGTTTAACACTAATTTGAAAAGCCCTGTTGCTGGTGTTTAACACCAATTATCTTTTAGTGTTAAACACTAACTTGTCAATCTCATTCTCAGTGTTCAACACTGGTTGGTCTTTAGTGTTTAACACTAGACATTGGTCCAATTGGCTAAATGGATAGAGGCAAAGCCTTTCCTGATTGGACTTAGCCCAAGCTAGCCATAAGTCCTCAATTCGTAATCAACTGGGCTAATGGGCTCATAACATAATTAATTGGTCTTGATCCCAAATTGGGCCAAGAACTATTTAATCCACTCCGGTTCTAGGGTACATCTCTTCACTCCTTCGATACTTGGCATTGTAATCCCTCAATGTCTTCAAAGAGGTGACGGGTCCTGATGACCACACATTGATATGGACTGTGGGGTCCTTAAACCCATGGACTATGAGGTCCTTAACCTTGACTGAGATGTCTTAAAACTAACAATGGACTGTGGGGTCCTTAAACCCATGGACTATGAGGTCCTTAACCTTGACCGAGATGTCTTAAAACTAACAATGGACCGTGGGGTCCTTAAACCCATGGACTATGAGGTCCTTAACCTTGACCGAGATGTCTTAAAACTAACAATGGACTGTGGGGTCCTTAAACCCATGGAATACGACGTCCTTAACCTTGACCGAAATGTCTTAAAACTAACGATGGACCGCAACGTCCTTAAACTACCCATGGACCGCAACGTCCTTAAACTACCCATGGACCGCAATGTCCTTAAACTAGAACAATAGAGCCCCGCATGCTCTTTTGTCGGATCTAAACGGTCCCGTTTAAGTTGATCTTAGCCTTAAAGATGGCTAACGTATCCTTAAACCTTCAAACAGAGTGGACTATAAATCCCCCCAATTAACTCTGGCTCGAGGGTACATCTCTGAACTCCTCTGACATCCGTCGTTGTAATCCTTCAACGTCGTCAGAGAGGTGACGGGTCCCGACGGCCATACATACGATGGACCACTATGTCCCTAAACTGGAACAATGGAGCCTAAAACGCTCCTTTGTCGGATCTAAACGATCCCGTTAAGTTGATCTTAGTCTCAAAGTTAGACTAACGTATCCTTAACAAACATTTGAGTTGATCTTAGCCTCAAGTATGGCTGACGTATCCTCAAACCAAACCCCCAAACCCAAATCTAAGATAATACGGATTTGGACTAGTCCACGCCCTATGGGCGATGACATAACTCAGTCTCCGTAAACAATCCACGGGCAACAAAACACAAAACAAACACTCACGACACGAAGTGACCATCTGGAGAAGGAGAAAGTTGTTACCGCAATGCGGTAGCGTAATTAACTGCAGGGGCTTGCGCCTGCAGGGAAGAGCGTCCCCACAATCAAAAACCCCTCAAACGAGGGGGAATCTGACGAAGTCTGCTACATCGGACGCATCCGTCTAAACCTTCGATACATGGTGCCATAAATCAACTTGGCATCTTCGGAGAGGTGGACGGATAGCACCAATTAGCATCTGCCCCGAGTCTCAGTGCCAAGACCACGCAGTCTCGCGCGCCGCCATTCGGAGGGGAACAGATTCTGGCACACCCGGTGGGACCTTTTCCTCTTTCCACTCCACACTTCGTGTGTCGTGACTCGCGAACCAATCGCGGTTCGCTAATGGTTGCCCTTGGGTTTCAAGATACTAAGAATTGGCGTCTCGCGTATTGCAGAAAGCAAAGGATCGATGGCTTCTACTTCCGTGAAACTCTCCAACTGCTCAGACTGCAATTGCAACCAACGCTCTGCCTCGCCAGGAGGCATAGCCTACGGACCCCAAGCTGCTTCGCTATTCACAATGCCCGTGGAACAGGTCACTCGCGCCACCACAGGATTGTTCTTTGGGACCATGCTCCCGCCGACAAGCTTCACCGCTCCAGTGCTGACAACGGAAGCTCTCAAGAAGTCGGTCTTTGATCGTCTTGCCCCTGTCGCGGCTCCTCTCAACGAGTCGCCCGACGTCAACGCCTCGGTCTTCTCTAGATTGGGCCAGAAATCTTGCGAACTCATCATGGGGCCTACAATCTCAGAGAAGGCTGCTTCTAAGAAAGTGGCCGCTCCTGCCCCCGAAATCATCAAGGCGGCTTCTCCGGCCAAAAGGTCGGTCTTTACAAGATTGACGGCTTCAGCTCCCGCTCCTGCTGCCCAAAGGACATCGGTCTTTGACAGGCTAATACCAACAGCGACCCCCCACTCAGACAGGGGGCAAGACGAAACCATTCTTACCGCTGACCCTACGCCGCCCGCTCGACACGCTCGACGTCGTCATTGGCGCCGAGTAAGGAAGGCTGGGGGCAACTCCTCCTCCGGGCTGACTCCATCAGCCCCGATGGCAGAAGTTAATGCTGCTGTTCCAACTGGGAACAGCTTCGAAATGCTAAATAAGGTACGAAAGAATTCTCCTACTGCAGTGCTGAAGAGGTCTCCTCCCCCATTAAAAAAGGTTGTGGAAATAAAACCAGAACAGCCCCGATCTCCTCAACGGCCGTCTTCCAAAATCTATAAGGTTTGGCGGCAGGCCCGAGACTCGATCATCGATCCAAACTTCTCCCGCCAGCACAAGAAGCTGAAAATCCAACCGGAAGCTGGTCACCAGGCTAAACCCCAAAAGGCTGTCTGGACGCCCACCTCAACGGCCCCCTCAACCTCCATGGCTCATAAAAAGAGGAGGCCAGAGAAGACCCCCCAGCATGCAACGACGACTAAAAGCACTGAGCCCAGACGCCCTAAGTTTGGGGGCATGGTGGTGCACACTGTTTACATGGCCTCTGGAAAGGAGGAAAGCCGCACTTCGGGCCACCGACTGCTAACCCGATCCGTGACGAAAGCCCAGGAACAGCAACAAAAGCTTCAGGAAATGATGAATGCTATGGCCGCACTTACCGGGCCAAAAGAAAACCCAGAAACGCCCTCAGACGCACGCCAGGAGGAAGAAACCGACGCTGAATTCCTTCGCCGGATACTGGAGAAAAAAGACAAAGAGGCTGCTGAACAAGTGGCCAACATACAACGTATGGGCCTTCTCTTCCAAGATATGATAGGAATGATGATCCAGCAGGACTTACCGGCCGAGGATCCCCCAATCGTTCTTGAAGACGACCGAGGAGAAACGTCAAATCCACCACCAGCCCTCTCAACGGCCAAGGAGGAGGCAATCTCTAAGGCTGACTTGGTTGACTACATAGCTCAGCAAATCCGGGTTCATCATGCGACTGAGGCAGCTGGTCAAGTCGTGAAAACGGGACGGCCGTATCCAAGCTGGTACGACCAAATCAAATACCCGCAAGGCTATACGATACCAAAATTCCACGTGTACAAAGGGACTGGCAACCCCCATCAACATGTCGCCCAGTTCCGGGCCCTCTGCGGTAACACCGGCGGTGATGATAAACTGTTGCTCCGCCAGTTCGTGGGCAGCTTATCAGAAACTGCGTTCGAATGGTATTCAGAACTCCCAAACGATTCTATCAAAACGTTCGCTGAAATGGAGTTGTTATTCACTCAGCGATTCGCAAGTGCCAGCGAACGCACTCCAATAACTGCACTGATTAACGCCAGGGTAAAACCAGGCGAAACCTGGGTCCAGTATGCTATACGCTGGCGGAACTTGTGGTCGAGATGTGAACAACGCATTGAGGAGGCACCCGCAGTGGGCATGTTCGTGGGAACCCTAGACCCCCACGCAACTATCTCCCAGTTTATGATGTTCTTTAAGCCAACCACATTCCAGGGTTTAATCGACAAGTTGGCTCAGATGGACCAGATGGGTCATAGACCACCTCCCCCGAAGTCGGAACCTCGGAATGACAAGGGTAAAGGAAGGGCAACCTTTGTTGCGAATGCCCAACAGCAACCTAACGCCCCGAAACCGGCAGACCGACTGGAGGAAAGACGTCGGTATTATAATGAGAAGATGAAGCGTCCCTACTCGTTCCCACGAGACAAGACGAAACGGTTATTCGAGCTGGCAATACGCAACAGACTTATAAACCTACCAAATCCAAGGCGACCGCCGCAACCCACAGAGGTGAATAACCCTAATTATTGCCCTTACTATCAAGCGGTAAGTCATCCGATCGAAGATTGCTTCGTCTTCAAAGGATGGATTGAAGATCAATACCTTCAGGGGAAGTTTGTACTGTCCGAAAAGTGGAAGGTGAACCACCACAACCGCATACTCCTAAGAAAGCAGATACACCGGGGGCAACCTGCTCCTTTATTGAAGAAGCTCCATGGGAGGTCGTGCTATCAACTAAAACCAAAAGAATGCTGAGAGACCTTCATGCGTGCCCTGCGATCGAATGGAAGGACCCTCTTGAACCTCAAATTATCGAAGGAATGTTGAAGCCTTGCCCAACTACGAAGACTCGCGATGAGGACCCAAATACTCACGCCCAACCGTCAAAATCTTCGAAGAAAAAGAAGAAGAAATCCAAGAAGACCGTGAAGCTTGGAAACGAGCACACGAACTTGCAGAAGCAAATCGACGCGCTGGAAGAGTACAATCAAAAGGCGCGGACTCCTGTCACACTGCAAGAGTTCCTCAACCACATCTTTCAAGAGGAAGATGATGGAGAGAGCTCGTCGGATGAATCCGAAGAATATGTGGCGAATTGTAACGTAATCTCCCACTCGTTTACCGGTGATGAGAAAACTCCTGGCACTAAGAAGCTGGAGGCAGAGCCTGTACCAGAGCGTGCATGGCCAACAGACGAAATGATCGACGCTTTTCTAGACGAGATTCGTCTAAAAAGTAAAGCGGATCAGGAGCGTGAGATGGCAGCCTCAGAAGGAACCAAATGCAGGCGACTGAACGGAAGGGTTGACCTACCCCCGCCAGAGCGAAAGGCATCCGAAGTAGACAAGAAGATATTCAAGACGAGAAAAAGGTTTGCCAAAGCCATGTCAATGGGGATGAAGCTACCACCCTCGGAAGGAAACACACACGATGGGGTGGAAAGGCACCCTGATTATTGCGCATATCACCGGAAAATATCACACCCCACGGAGGAGTGCGACGCCTTTAAGATATGGTGGCAAGGATATGTTGCTCGTCGGCAACATGTTAAGCGCATAAAACGCAAGAGCCGTCGGGAGCGAAGAAGTACTATCGATGGGCATAACAGAACTACTGGCAACTGTTACATGGTTAACGCCAGGGGGTCACAAGTTCTCACCTTTGGGAGCGACTCTGATGAAGAAATGGCTCTGGGCCCTCTCTTTAAAGAATCCGCTTTAGGGAAAGAGGAGAAATCGGAGATCTGCGAGAACATTCAGCTGCGCAATCGCACACTCCCAGAAAAGAATCTCGGGCCCGTAAGTAGAAAGGATAAGGGAAAGGAAAAGGTCACTGAAGATATCACTTTAGATGACCAAGTCATGAGAGAGCTGGCTGCCAAAGACCCTCCTAGGAAGGGTAAGGTGGACTATAACATCCTCGCGCACCTAAGGAAGCTACCTTCTCAGCTTAGCGTTCTCGATGCCCTCCTATTGTCAAAAGAAGCGCGAGACTCACTAATTAAGGCGTTACAAGAACCCGAGCAATTCCAAGCCTTCCTCGCCACTGAAAAGATGAAGGATGAACTGGAGGAAGTGCATACGGCCGACATCACTTTCGGTGATGAAGACCTCCTTCTCGGGACGTGCGACCACAACCGTCCCCTATATGTCTCCGGATACTGCCATGATATCAAGATAGGCAAGATCCTGGTGGATAATGGATCCTCCGTCAATCTCCTTAATGTTCGGGTGTTGAAGGAAATCTGCATGAGTATGCAACACCTCGCTCGTGACAAAATTACTATCTCCGGTTTCGATTCACAATCGTCACGGACTCTCGGATCTGTGATACTAACATTACGCTTTGGACTTCTCGTCACAGACATCAAATTCCATGTCATTGACGCCAAGAGCTGCTACAACGCCTTGCTCGGTCGTCCTTGGTTACACGAATACAACATCATCCCTTCTACACAACATCAGTGTATGAAGTACTTTAAGGATGGTTTCGAGTACACCGTAACAGGTGAGTTAAACCCATTTTCCGTGAACGAAGTCCGCAAATACGAAGATGCGAAGTACTTTTTGCCAGATTTCGAGGATACAGAAAGGTGTCGCAATCCGGAGAACAAAGCCGCCGCCACCATCCCTGTTTTCGGGAGCGATACCGAAGAAGAAGAAGAGATAGTTTATGCAGGGCCATCTCAACGCAACAACCTGGGGACGCCCGCCCCCATGTTAGTCTTCGGAAGTGATTCAGAAGATGAAGTTAATGCTGTGTTTTCCAATCGGCTGTCAATACAAGCACCCCCTGGCGATGACCATAGTTTGCAAATCACCATGGTACCGCGAGAACACTACAAGGATCTCGACACGCTTCAGGCTCATAATGTGCAGGACCTGCAAACATTTTACGTCCCTCCCAGGCAAAGGGGTGAGAAGGTGATCCTATTCTACCGATCCTCAGAGTCGAAAATAGAGAAAGAGATCTGGCATGGCGCGGATGCTACACTTGACAGGCTCCAACCCATCCGTCTGCCCAGATACTATACAAATGGATTAAAGAAGCTATTGAAACGCCAAGGAGTACCCTTAAAACAGACTGTTCGGCAGGCTCGGTTCTACAACAGGATTTGGGATGTCCCCGGGACTCAACGCAAATTGCCCAACGGGAAAATGGAAACACTCGGGCTTGGATACGCAAGAGCCGGAAAACGGGAACGGGCTCACAGCAGCTACGCTATATATACCTTTGATGAAGAGGAGGACACCCTGTCAGGAGATGCCAACCCCCCATCAAAACTAGACCCCGCGATTAAAGCGCCGAGTCCGTCGTTTGAAGAACGAATGGGCAAGCCTATCAGGAAAGTGGGTCAGAAAGCTCGAGAAGACCACAACCGCGAAATGGCCATCTACGAGAAGGCCAGGACGCAACGTCTATTTCAACAGGCCGCAAAAGACAAAGACGCTCATCCTCGTCAATCTGTTGTATGAAAGGCCCGACGCAGGGACGGAAATAAATCAAGAAGCGGAAAGAGAAGCCGACAACAACAACACAGGATTAGAGGGTTACGTGGTCGGGTGTTGCACGGCTCGGATTTGTCCCTCATGAAGAAGATGAGTCGAGCGTACTCCTTCCCCCGAGACAAGACGGAGAAGTTACTCAAGCTCGCTATAAAACATCAAATGATCGCGCTTCCAGAGTCTAGACATCCTGAGCAAGCTAACAAGGCTTCTCATCTGAGTTATTGCTCTTATCACCGAGCCGTAGGACATCCTACCGAAGACTGCTTCACCTTCAAGAACTGGGTCGAGGACCAGTACCAACGGGGCAGATTCGCTTTATCCGACGGCTGGAAGGTAACGCCGCCACAAAAGCATGAGCCCAAGGCCGCAAGAGCAGAACCGGGTCCACCTCAGTCCAGGAAGCGGGTTCGCACCTGTTATACGATTACGATATTAGGAGAAGAGCCCGAGAACGTAGATGACTTTCCCCGGTGCTTTGAGAACAGCGATGATGAGGTGATCTCAGAATTTCCGCCCGCTCCGAAAGAACTGGAAGATGGTATACATACTACTGCAGATAACCTCAAGAAGATTGAGTTGGGATCGGCAGACGACCCGCGACCGACATTTGTCAGCGAGCTGTTATCCGAAGAAAGGGTGGCTGCGTTAAAGAACGTGCTTCTACGGCATAAAGACTGCTTCGCGTGGAACTACTCCGAGAAGCCAGGATTAGATCCGGAGATTGCTGTGCATAAATTAGCAATATCCCTAGATATCAAGCCAGTCAAGCAGGCGCCAAGGAGGATGCGACTCGAGCTTGAGATGAGCATCAACGCCGAAGTCAAGAAGCTGATCGATTCTGGATTTATCCAAGAAGTCCAATATCCCGACTGGATCGCCAATATCGTCCCGGTAATGAAGAAGAATGGGACGGTACGCATATGCGTGGATTTCAGGGATCTCAATAAAGCCTGTCCAAAGGATGATTTCCCAGTACCAGTAACCGAGCTAATGATAGATAACACGTCCACTCACGAGGTTTTCTCCTTTATGGATGGTTCGTCAGGATACAATCAGATAAAGATGCATCCCGAAGACCAGAAGCACACCGCTTTCCGCACCCCTTTGGGTATATTCTGCTACAGGGTTATGCCCTTTGGTCTAAAGAACGCTGGCGCTACCTATCAAAGGGCCATGACAAAGATCTTTGATGACCTCATACACGACGTCGTCGAGTGCTATATCGATGACCTCGTAGTAAAGAGCATGTCATACGAAGATCATTTAAAGCATCTGGAGACTGTATTTCGACGCCTTCGGCAATATAATTTGAAAATGAATCCCCTCAAATGCGCGTTTGGAGTCTCCTCGGGCAAATTCCTGGGATTCATCGTTCGACACCGAGGTATTGAAATAGATCCGTCAAAGATCAAGACGATCATGGAAATGCCACCCCCAAGGACTCTCAAACAGTTGCGGTCTCTCCAAGGGAAGCTCGCATACATCCGGCGGTTTATCGCTAATCTTTCGGGCAAATGCCGTCCTTACAGCCACCTGATGAAAAAGGGAACTCCATTCGCTTGGGATCACAAATGTCAAGGTGCACTAGACGAGATCAAGCAGTACCTGCAGAACCCTCCGGTGTTGGCCGTGCCGGTCAAGGGAAAACCCCTCATTCTTTATACGACCGCCCTCGAAGGTTCCTTGGGCGCGTTATGGGCACAAGAGAACGATCAGGGGAAAGAGAGGGCACTCTACTACTTAAGTCGAGTTCTACTGGGGGCAGAAAGCAACTACTCTCCCATTGAAAAACATTGCTTGGCGTTAATCTTCGCGATAACAAAGCTCAGGCACTATGCGTTGGCACATGAAGTCCGCCTCATTTCAAAAGTGGATCCCCTTAAGTACTTGATGTCGAAAGCCATATTGACGGGACGACTCGCTAAGTGGGCCCTGCTCTTGATGGAGTTCTCGATAACGTATCAACCTCTTAAGGCAGTGAAAGGCCAGGCCATTGCCGACTTCCTCGCTGAGCACCCAATACCGGCCGATTCTCCTCTGAACTGTGATTTGCCGGACGAGCATGCATTTGATGCGATTAGCGGCGGAAGCACCCGATGGGAACTCTATTTCGATGGAGCGTCCTCCGTAAAGAAACAGAAACAAGGTATCCCAATGATCAAATCGGGGATAGGCCTCGTCTTTGCAACCCCACAAGGAGGGATAATGCGCTTCGCCTTCTCTTTAACAGAGCCGAGGACAAACAATGAAGCTGAATACGAGGCTCTGATAGCAGGCCTCGAAATCGCCATCGACCTGGGAATTGAAGACCTCCTTATATACGGGGATTCTCAACTGGTCGTTAGTCAAGTAAAAGGTGACTACCAAACGTGCAAACAGGAGTTGGTGAAGTACGGCGAAAAGGTGCAACAACTATTGACCCAAATTCCCTCCTATACTTTGGAGAACATACCGCGCGCGGAAAACAGCAAAGCAGACGCGTTGGCTAAACTTGCTAAAGAACTGGCTGACGAGAACCTCGATGACGTCAGAATCGTGGTACAAAGCCGTCGAGTGCTCGCCCCGGCGGAAATACCTTCGGAATCACCCGAAGAGAAGGGAGTGACTGAGCAGACGACCCTACAAATAAAAGACCATAAGAAGGCCGAAGACTGGTGGGAAGTCTTCATAGACTACTTTAAGTCCCCCGAATGCCCAAAGAAGCGTCCTCAAGACATCAGCTCATGAAACGAGCTCTATCTTTCGCTTTCGTCAACGATACTCTATACAAGAGATTGTTTGATTCTCTATGGCTGAGATGCTTAGGACCTGACGAAGCAGAAAGAGTCATTCAGGAAGTTCATGACGGACTTTGCGGTTCTCACCAAGCAGGCCCAAAGATGAAGTTAAAAATTAAACGGATGGGTTACTACTGGCCCACGATGATCCAGGACTGCCTCGAGTATGCGAAGCAATGCCACTCATGCCAGATTCATGGAGATTTCATCCACCAACATCCGAATCCACTGCACCCAACGCTGGCTAGCTGGCCGTTCGAAATGTGGGGGACTGACATAGTCGGCCCCATTGAGCCAGCATCATCCCGGGGACACCGTTTTATCCTGGCGACAACTGATTACTTCTCCAAATGGGCAGAAGCAGTACCACTGAGGGAAGTGAAGACGGAGAATATCCTCCATTTCTTCAAGACGCACGTCATCTATCGGTTCGGAACTCCACGGCGGATTATCTCCGATAATGGGCCGGCCTACCGAAGCCACAAGATTAGCCGCTTCGCACAGCAGCACAATATAGACTGGAGATATTCTTCGGTTTACAATCCACGAGCTAACGGTCTGGCCGAGGCCTTCAATAAGACCTTGACGAAGATCATAAAAAAGACCGTTTCCAGGAATAAGAGAGACTGGCACGAAAGGCTGCAAGAAGCCCTTTGGGCTTATCGAACTACGTTCAAGACGGCCACGAACACAACGCCGTATGCGTTGGTATTTGGGACGGAAGCAGCGCTCCCCCTCGAGACAGAGTTACCCTCTCTACGAGTAGCAGTCCACCACGAGCTGACGAACGAAGAAAATGCTCACCTTCGGCTTGAGGAGCTTGATGCCCTCGACGAAACCCGGCTCATAGCGCAACAACATCTAGAGGCCTACAAAGCAAAGATGACGCGCTCGTGCGAAAGATTGACCAGGCCGAGGACATTCCGCCAAGGCGAACTCGTACTAGTGGTCAAAAGACCTATGATCCCCAATCGTGCCAAGCGAGGAAAATTTGAGCCAAACTATGAAGGCCCGTACATCATAGACAAGGTCTACCAGGGTGGAGCCTACCTACTCATGGACATGCACGGTGAAAGGCCTTTCAGGCCAATAAACGGCCGCTTCTTAAAGAAATACTATGCTTAATAAGCCACAGCCTGGGTCAATGATAGATGACGACGACTATGTCCGCTCACTGTCTTTCTAGGCTCAGACTTTACAAGCAGCAGCCAGCCTTCCCATATCGAGGGACCGAAACGTCCTTAAACTAACGACGGACCGAAACGTCCTTAAACTAACGACGGACCGAAACGTCCTTAAACTAACGACGGACCGAAACGTCCTTAAACTATCGACGGACCGAAACGTCCTTAAACTACTACCGCAGTATCTTTAGGCTGACGAGAAAAAAAAAAGAGAGAGAAAGAAAAAATAAAAAAAAAAATATATGAAAAAGAATAAAAAAAAAAAACGGTATGTCCATAAGCAAAATGGACACGGATGAAAACCCGAAAGGGCTCCGTGAGTAAAAACAGCAGGACTACCGGCGAGTGTTTGTGAAAACCCGAAAGGGCGCAACCTCGTTAAAAGACACTTGTAGGGTCCTCTCGACCTTGTAAGGAGAAACCACCTGCGTGAGATCCTTACGACTCATAAAGGAGCAACACACTTAGGGATCCTCACGATTCCTAAGGAGAAAATACACTTACGAGATCCTCACGACTCGTAAGGAGAATTCTCTTATGGGACCCTCACGGCTCATGAGATTTGAAAGTCTTAAGTTACAGAAATCTAAACCTGTTCTTAAGCAAATCCTCCACAACCTTCGATATTGCCCTACAAGAGGCTCAATACTGACCCTTGTATACAATCCACAGGCGCAAAGAAACATTTCCCCAGCAAAGTCACACCCGTGACTAGGGACATGTCCATATGATGAGCAACCCTTGTAGGTCCTCTCTACCCATAAGGAGAAAACCCTCTTGTAGGATCCCTACGACTTACAGAGGAACATACACTTAGGAATCCTCACGATCCCTAAGGAGAAAATACACCTGCAAGATCCTCACGACTTGTAGGGAGAAATACCTTTGTGAGACCCTTACGGCTCATGAAGTCAAAAGCCTTGGTCGACAGGACCCTTAACCCTGTTTACTGAGCCACCTTTGTTCAATATCGACAGAGGCAAATGATGATTCGCTCCTGGCAACATCCCAGTTGTAGCAGTGCTGATGCTGAAATCGGTGTCTAAAATCCAAGCTTGCGGCGAAAAAGCTAGCAAGCCACACATGCCTATGAAATAGCCGAAATGATGGGGCAACTTGCAATAAAAAGCAGCAAGTAAAAATGTATGCATGAAAAATAGCCGAAACGATGGGGCAACTCGCAATAAAAAGCAGCGAGTAAAAAGAAAAATAGCCGAAATGATTGGGCACCGCGAAAAATAGCCGAAATGATGGGGCAATCGCGACCTTCGCGATATAAAAGCTGAAACGATGGAGCATCGCGGAAAAAGAAATAAAATAAAAATAAAATGTATGCCTTACAGGTGATGTTCCATCACACCCTGTATACAATCCAATGGCATAAACAAAAAGGGAACATACCTCCCTCCCCCAGGTTTCACCAAAGAAAGAAGCTAAATCTCGACGGGCCACAGGCGACCTAGAGATCATCCCAACACTCGTCTCGTAACAACGGACACAACTTCAAGCTAAGCGGAACAGCGGCAACTCCCAGTTCCATGGCTCGGTGGTATACATATCGCCAACAGTCAAACCTCCATGCCGTGATATGCGGATACAATCAGCAAAATTCCTGGTTACGTGGAACGCGGATAATGTCACTCTTTGACCCCGTGGAAAACGTCCAGAGCGGATCCTGGTCCTCGCAGAGCACGGCAGTGAACCCGTGTGAAGCATCCAGAGCGGAGCCTAGTCCTCGCCGAGCGCGGCAGTGAACCCGTGTGAAGCATCTAGTGCAAAATTCCTGGTCACGTGGAACGCGGATAATGTCACTCTTTGACCCCGTGGAAACGTCCAGAGCAGAGCCTAGTCCTCGCCGAGCGCGGCAGTGAACCCGTGTGAAGTATCTAGTGCAAAATTCCTGGTCACGTGGAACGCGGATAATGTCACTCTTTGACCCCGTGGAAAACGTCCAGAGCGGAGCCTAGTCCTCGCCGAGCACGGCAGTGAACCCGTGTGAAGCATCTAGTGCAAAATTCCTGGTTACGTGGAACGCGGATAATGTCACTCTTTGACCCCGTGGAAAACGTCCAGAGCGGAGCCTAGTCCTCGCCGAGCGCGGCAGTGAACCCGTGTGAAGCATCTAGTGCAAAATTCTTGGTCACGTGGAACGCGGATAATGTCACTCTTTGACCCCGTGGAAAACGTCCAGAGCGGAGCCTAGTCCTCGCCGAGCACGGCAGTGAACCCGTGTGAAGCATCTAGTGCAAAATTCCTGGTTACGTGGAACGCGGATAATGTCACTCTTTGACCCCGTGGAAAACGTCCAGAGCGGATCCTGGTCCTCGCAGAGCACGGCAGTGAACCCGTGTGAAGCATCCAGAGCGGAGCCTAGTCCTCGCCGAGCACGGCAGTGAACCCGTGTGAAGCATCTAGTGCAAAATTCCTGGTTACGTGGAACGCGGATAATGTCACTCTTTGACCCCGTGGAAAACGTCCAGAGTGGATCCTGGTCCTCGCAGAGCACGGCAGTGAACCCGTGTGAAGCATCCAGAGCGGAGCCTAGTCCTCGCCGAGCACGGCAGTGAACCCGTGTGAAGCATCTAGTGCAAAATTCCTGGTTACGTGGAACGCGGATAATGTCACTCTTTGACCCCGTGGAAAACGTCCAGAGCGGAGCTTGGTCCTCGCCAAGCACGGCAGTGAACCCGTGTGAAGCATCCAGAGCAAATACCGGACTGGGGAGTCCTTAAAATCCATGGACTATGACGTCCTTAACCTCGACCGTGATGTCTTAAAACTAACGATCAACCACCCCGATTCCTTACAGATTTTGCCTTGGTTTAAGGGTACATCTCTTCACTCCTTCGATGCCTGGCGTTGTAATTCCTCAACGTCTTCAAAGAGGTGATGGGTCCCTGCAACCACACATCGGACTGTGGAGTCCCTAAATCCACGGACTATGAGGTCCTTAACCTTGACCGTGATGTCTTAAAACTAACATCGGACTGTGGAGTCCCTAAATCCACGGACTATGAGGTCCTTAACCTTGACCGTGATGTCTTAAAACTAACAGCGGACTGTAGAGTCCCTAAATCCACGGACTATGAGGTCCTTAACCTTGACCGCGACGTCTTTAAACTACGATACCTGGAGAAACCCCTAACTCCGTAAAACACGGACAAGGGTGACCGCATCCAACACTTACAAGTCCTCACGACCTGTAAGGAAGAAAAACTCTCTTGTGGGATCCTTACGACTCTCAAGGGAAAACCCTTTTAAGAATCCTCACGATTCTTAAGAAGAACTCACACCTATGGGATCCTCTCGACCTGTAGGGAGAAAAACTCTTTATGAGACCCTCGTGGCTCATAAGATGCAAAAGCCTTAGGAAGAAGATCTTAACCCTGAGTCCTGAGCCATTGCTGTCCTGCAAGGAGATCAAGATAGAATATCCGCAGAATACATTCAATGAAAAGGAGACACATCATTGAGAAGAAAAATGTATCTTTTATTCATAAACCAAAATGGGTACAAAGTACAATTCATGAAAGAAACAAAAAAAGACACTCTCATCCATGAGTATGTACAAAAAAGGGAAAAAAGATACAAGTCCTCAAGCCGGCGGGCGGTGCAATAATTTTACCAACTCGTCATTCTGTTGCTGAGTCACGGCTTCATGACGCAAGATCTCCAGAAGACGAGCCTCCGCCTGAGCTTGCTGAGCCTGATACGAAGCGAGCCGAGCTTCGAGCTCTTTCTCGGTGGCTTTATGAGCCTCGACCCTCTCACGAGTAAACGTGGCAGCTTTATCGAGAGCCACCACTTCTTTGATGGACTCCTGAAGCACCCGCCAGAGTTCATACGCTTTGTTGGCCTTGGCTGTGAGATTGGCTTGAAGCTCGCCCAGCGCCTTGGAGGCTAGCTCCCTCTCCGAGAACTTGCGACCAAGCCTTTTCTCACACGACGTCATATTTGCCGCGCACTGTGCTATCAGCCCCCGTAACTCCGCCTTTGCAGCCACGGCCTCCGAGGAAAGGCGAGAACACTCGAGAGCATACAAACAAGCCTCCACCTTCCTACAGAACTCCACCCAGACCCGCACCACCTCCTCGCTGTGATAGGTGGCGGGAAAAGGAAGGGAGCCGTTAGCTTCAGCAGCAAACGCTTCGGCTGTGGTCGCACTACCAGCACGGAGCTCCTCGACGAAAGAAGATAGGGAGGCAAGGCTCAATTGGGCCAAGCGTTCTGAAGCCCGCAGAGCGTAGGGGCCGGGCGGCATCACAATGCGTGATTCCAAAGCCATGGAGACTGGCAGGGCTGTTCAAATTTGGCAAATGTTAGTAAAACTCTTAAACGCAGAACGAATGGGACTATAATAAAATGTCACTCACCGACAGTCATGCAAGTAGGAGCTGAAGGTTCCCCTGGCCCTTCAACGACCTCGACCTCATCGTCGGCTTCCAAAACTATAAGAGACATCAACGTCATTTCGCAAAATAGTAACAATGCTATGGTAAAAAAAAAGGGGGGGCGAATGACACTAACCTTGCCCAGAGGAAAGGACAATACGCTGAGGGGAGATCGCCTGCGGAGCTGCCATCTCCAATAAACGCTGAAATGACTGTCGAGGCGACAGATCCGCGATCGTGGCCGCCAAACCGCGCAATTCTGGGAAAGATAAAAGAGTCCAGACTATGAAGGGGTTGCTAAATTAAAACGCAGAGGGATACCTTCAACACTCCTCCCGTTCTGAGCCGGGAGGATAGCAGCTTCAACGGTCTCCGCCGTGACCTCAGGCTCCAACAAAGGGAGAGTAGTCCCGACTACCTCGCTTCCAGCCTTTGGGCCGCCCTCAGTAAGAGTCATTGGGGCAGCGGCCTCCAAAGGAGTCTCCCCCAAAGGGGCGAGCACTACCTGATCAAGAACAGCCACTGGAGGCTCTATTGCAAGAGGAGCAACCTCATCAGCCCCCTCCGCATCAAGCAATGTTTCATTGAGAATTTCGGCGGGCTTCAGCTTTAATGGGCCCGTAGGGAGCTCCCCCAGTGTCGAAGATTCTGCACGATTCAAATAAGAATAATGATATATATGCACGGGCATAAATGATCATAAAAAAAAAAACTACAAAAGAAGCACAACGTACCTATACGCAAAGAAGCCCTCAATATGGCTTCTTCAAGCCGCTGTTCCTTCTCAAGAAGGTGGGCTCGCCGGGGCTCAAGGGTAGACTCATGATCGCCGGTCCATAAGGAAAGTGCATCAGCTGCGTCTTCTGAAGCGGCCTGCTTCAAAGCCCTTTCTCCCCATTCCTCCAGAGGACCGATAAATCGCCGCCGAATCCACAAAGGGTCTTCGTAAAAAATTACAGCAGGATACGACTTCTTCGGAACCTTGGCGTTATGAGACACGTCTTTTGAACGCCGTATGGCCTCAGCCAACTGTGCGGCCTCCTCATCAGCCGAATTCGGGAAGAGAAGTCCAGCGTCTGACTCTTGCAGGGCCAACGGCTCGTCTTCAAGAGTAGGCTCGGACTCTGCCAAAGAATCGAGCGGATTGGTGGCCACCTTCCTTCGACGCTTAGACCCAGAGCCGGTCGCCGAGGATGACCGTTTCCTCCCCCGCGAAGCCTTAGGGCGACGCTGACCCACATCGCCTACGACACCCTCATCTCTATTACCCTCGCCTGGTGCCACGGCCGAGGATGACACTGTCATTGTCAATACCACGGGGGGCGGTGCTGCCACAGGCGGTGGTGCTACTACTGGGGCCCTTCCACCTCGCGAGCGGGACCCTAAGGGCATACCGGCCGTTGGAGTAAGGTTTACCTCCGATTCTCCTGGGATGAGCGCAGTGCCGGTATCCCTTAGAGGGAAGTGGATCGGAGCCCTCGGTCGCAGCTTAGCTCCTGGAACCAGAGGAGGGGCATCGTGGCCGAGAAGCACCCTCCTTTCCTCAAGAATGATTGGGCTGACCCGATGAAGATACCAACCCGTAAACGCACCCACGCACCGGGGCAGGTATTCAGCTTCAGGTACAATGAAGTGGGAGCCGGTGTTTAGCCTCATGAAATGATGAGCTGCATCGCGAACGGCATCGAGCGAAGGGATTGGGGCGACTAGAAAAGCCTCGAAGGGAACACCCTGGTCGTATCCAAGTTGTCGGGCAAATCGATGCGGATTGTACCGCATGAAAAGAGCTGCACTGTCCTGGCGAAACACCAAGTAGCCCGGTCTAATTGTATATAAGTGCGCAGCCTCCCGGGGCTTCAAAGAAGGTGCGTTGTCTTTTGACAAATCCCAGAGTTGTTGAACTGGACCTGAGGGGGTAGACAAGACCCGATCATTAAAAACCATCCCGCCAGCGGCAGCGTAAGGAGAAATCAGCACCCGAATAGCCCCGAATTGAGTCGGGTCAGCGGCAGAAGCATCCACTAATCGCATAAGTCGTGGAAAGGGGTAGGCATCGTAGAATGAGGGCCTCTGATGCATGGCAAAAGCCCCCAATACGTGCATTTCGATCCAGGACGTGAAATAATGAAGCGAAAAGTTTACCACATCCACGCCAGGCGTAGAGGTATTAGCTGCGGTGCCCAATCCATTATAGAGGTGCGCCAAGGCCGGGATGCCGATGGCCAACCGCGTCCCCTCAGCAATACGATGAACCGGGTAGATGACCGAGGCTCTGATGAAGCGGCGATGCATGGGGATAACGAACCAACTAAGCCAAACACTGACAAACCCCACGAAGAATGTTTCCTCATCCATGCCGGGTGCTGCAACGGACTCAAAAGACATCGGCGACACGATGGGAATATAATATTGTGGCAGGTCTGATTCAGCGGTCGGTAGCTTCTTCGGACCAAACCCAAAGGGGTCTTTGATGTTAGCAAACTTCGGAGCAGTCTTCGATATGACGTCCTCACGAAGGAAGCAAGAAATGAAGCTCTTAAAAGTAACACCCTGCTCCTCAGATTCAGTGAACAATCGATCAAAAATACCCAGCGCCTTGATCAAGCTGGGGCGCTTGTGGCGAACGGCGTTCTCAACAGACAAGCCGTCAGCCGGTGCAGACTCGGGCTCAAAGACATACTCGTCAGGAGGCAACAACTCCTCATACAGTGCACCCCTGATTGGCAATCCCGAGATTTCGTAAAATTCTGCGAGAGAGATCGAGACCTCACGATCTCCTAGAATGAAAGTGTTGGTGGGAAGATTCCATTGGTTCAAAAACGCCTTAACCCACCAGGCATGCGGGGACTTATAATGGAATAGTGACGCGTATATGGCCTGATAAAGCCCGACTTTCTGCAACCGCGCCCGATGGGCAGAAAGGATGTAGCGAGCCCAGAGAAGGTAGCCCGTAGGATGCCTAGGAGTGAGCCCTATCTTATAAATTTGCCCCCACGGGTGGGCTTCACCCTGGTAGATACGCCGTCCCAAGATGTCTATGGCCGGGATCGGATGGTTCGGAATGCCGGTCGTCGAAGGCTCCGGCCTCCCCATTGGAGTCCAGTTGGGAATTTCCACAGCAAAAACTGTCCTCGGAGGATCCATCGGTAAAAATGGGAAAGTGGGCTCCGTCGGCACCGCGCAAAGAAAACTCCGGCGACCCTGAATAATCTGACTGTACCAAGATCCCCATTGAAGAAGGTTGGTGCAGTTCGGGTCATGGGCCCGAATCATCGCCATCGCTTCCTCATCAGATGGTGACTGAGGAAAAGCAGCCTCCGAGCGAGAAAAGGGAAAGCGTGGAACAGAAGCCATCGCACCTGAAATCCAATAAAGGAAGACCGTTAAAAGAAGAGTTAGCAATATATATTCATGCATGAACATGAAGACTAGTTGAAGAAAGCAACAGCAAAGTTTCCTGGGACCATTGGCTACAAAACACATGGGCCCCATAGAATCCAGATGACGGCTCATTAATAATGAGGCCAAATAGTTACAATAAAACAAAGGGAATATCCTCATTTAATAAAGAATGATGACCATGCACATTCCCCCCAACAGGATCTGTCTCGGGCTCTATAATGAATCCAACAAGATCAAAGGAATTAAATTCCCACAGAAGACATCATTACAAAACCACCATTTCATTAATTGCAGAAAAACAACCTCGGGCCAAGAGACCCCAGGAAGCCTCCGCGTGAAGAAATCAAGTCCTTCATTGGAATTAAAATTCCTTATTAAGAAAAGGGAATTAAATTCCCAAAAACATTTTTGGATGGAATTAAATTCCATGGAGTTGAAACGCCATCATCATCTCCCCAAAGATCATTTAAACCCTAAGAGATCTACAGTTTGAAGGTTAAGCGGTTTCATGTTCTTATGGAAAAACATGAACAAAAAAGGGTAAAAACCCTTGTTTTGGATTTAAAATCCAGAGGAATGTGAAGGTCCATCGTTTGTCCAAGAACATTACCTGAGGAAAAGAATTCTTTTCGAACAGAGTTAAACTCTGAAGATTGTTTCAAGACAGAGAACTAAGCTCTGGAAGCGAGAATTAAATTCTCAAGGAAAAAGTTCTCAGAAGAAGAAGGTGAGCAAAGTGAAGGCTCCTATGAAGAGACGGTGGTATTTATAGAAGGCGATGGAAACGCTTCATCTCCCCAAATCCCTAAAGGAATCCAACGGTCACAAAAGGTGATAGCGTTGCACTCACGTGCTGACACGTAAGAACAACGCTGTGGGGGCATTTGTTTCCTGATTTAAAATCAGAAAAGCTTATGGGAAAAGCTTCAGAAAAGGGTCACGTGCTTACACGTGACCAGCAGTCACGTGTGGGCACGTGACATCTAAAAAGCATCATCGAGGCAGATTCAGCTTCCTGACCACATCAAAGAAAAGGGCTTCAGAAAGGGTCACGTGCTCCCACGTGATCAGGGTCACGTGTTGGCACGTGACATTTTAAAGCGGATTCAAAGGCACATTGGTTCACTGATCAAATCAAGGAAAAAGCTTCAAAAGAGGTCACGTGCTCTCACGTGACCAGTGGTCACGTGTTGGCACGTGATGACCAAGCAGCAACCAGAAGACAGAGCGTAAAAAGAAAGAGAAAGGCTCATTCCAAAGGGGGTCACGTGCCCACACGTGACCATGGGTCACGTGGTCACACGTGACCGGCTTTCAAAGCCCATTTTGTTAACAGAATTAAATTCTGAAAGGGATTCAAATCCTTCCAAAGGAAAGCGACTATCTAGAAACAATTAAATTAAAGGTTCAGAGGTGATTAAATATCACCTATTTATGGGAAAATCTCGGGTTTGGAAAGATTTCCCCTTTAAATCTAACAGAAATAACAAAGGAGAATCCCGGGACTTGAAATCCAATGGTGAATAAAATTCACCCAATAATCCAAAGGTCAAAAACGAATGATGGATGCAAATCAAATCTCTCAATGAAGATTCGTCAAAAACTAATTGATTCGGCTGCTTCTCCTATAAATAGGAGCCAAAAGACACAAAAAAAGAGATATACACGCAGAGGGAAGAAAGGGAGAGAGAGCCCGGATACTTCGAGGAACTTGGATCTTCTGCAAAAGAAAACCCTAGGTAAGAAAGGGAAGGCTCCTTGAAGGAAAAGAGAATTTAATTCTCAACAGAGTTTAACTCTGATATATAAAACAGAAGAACATATTTCTTCTCTCTTTGATAGAGGATCTGCAAAGTGCACATCTCCCCTTGAAGTTGAGAATTTAATTCTCAATGGGTCGAGATCCTGCCATGCAGATCCAAAACATAGAGAGGGAATGGAAGCACGAGAATTTAATTCTCACAGAACTATAGGAATTTAATTCCTTTAAAATAAAACTAGGGCTTGACCCTGTGTTATGGGAATTTAATTCCTTCAGAACAAAAAGAAACAGGGTTTAACCCTAATTAAGAACCTGGTTCAGTTGGAACAGCGGGGATTTAATTCCCTTGATCATAATTTAACAGAGAATGAGAATTTAATTCCTTAAAAGCTTTTATTAGGGTTTAACCCTATTTAGTTCTTCACATGTATGAGGAATTTAATTCCTACAGAAAATTCAGAGTCCAACTCTATTCAGAATATAAATCTTCAAAAGGAAGTAGGAATTTAATTCCTCTGAAATTACTGTCAGGGTTTAACCCTACGAGGAATTTAATTCCTGGAAAAGATTAACAGATCCTCTAAACAACATACATAGAGGCAGGGTCACGTGTTACCACGTGACCCCCCAAGAGATCTACAGAAAGCCCCTTTGAGGCAGCACCCCACGTGACCCACGTGACCCTCGGACACACAAGCATTTGAATGCCCGTCACGTGATGGCACGTGATGCTCTGAAAGATGCGATAATCTAGCAGAATAAATGAAGGGAGGGCGCTCTCACGTGCTGCCACGTGACCCCTCTTGCCTTAGTGTTTAACACTAAATTGAAACTCCCGAACCCAGTGTTAAAACACTGTTGGGCCTTAGTGTTCAACACTAATCAAAAAACTTTATTTGCAATGTTCAACACTGACTACCTTAGTGTTTAACACTAATTTGAGATCTCTGTTGCCAGTGTTTGATACTGATCTGTTTTAGTGTTTAACACTAATTTGAAAAGCCCTGTTGCTGGTGTTTAACACCAATTATCTTTTAGTGTTAAACACTAACTTGTCAATCTCATTCTCAGTGTTCAACACTGGTTGGTCTTTAGTGTTTAACACTAGACATTGGTCCAATTGGCTAAATGGATAGAGGCAAAGCCTCTCCTGATTGGACTTAGCCCAAGCTGGCCATAAGTCCTCAATTCGTAATCAACTGGGCTAATGGGCTCATAACATAATTAATTGGTCTTGATCCCTAATTGGGCCAAGGACTATTTAATCCACTCCAGTTCTAGGGTACATCTCTTCACTCCTTCGATACTTGGCATTGTAATCCCTCAATGTCTTCAAAGAGGTGACGGGTCCTGATGACCACACATTGATATGGACTGTGGGGTCCTTAAACCCATGGACTATGAGGTCCTTAACCTTGACCGAGATGTCTTAAAACTAACAATGGACTGTGGGGTCCTTAAACCCATGGACTATGAGGTCCTTAACCTTGACCGAGATGTCTTAAAACTAACAATGGACCGTGGGGTCCTTAAACCCATGGACTATGAGGTCCTTAACCTTGACCGAGATGTCTTAAAACTAACAATGGACTGTGGGGTCCTTAAACCCATGGACTACGACGTCCTTAACCTTGACCGAAATGTCTTAAAACTAACGATGGACCGCAACGTCCTTAAACTACCCATGGACCGCAATGTCCTTAAACTAGAACAATAAAGCCCCGCATGCTCTTTTGTCGGATCTAAACGGTCCCGTTTAAGTTGATCTTAGCCTTAAAGATGGCTAACGTATCCTTAAACCTTCAAACAGAGTGGACTATAAATCCCCCCAATTAACTCTGGCTCGAGGGTACACTCTAAACTCCTCTGACATCCGTCGTTGTAATCCTTCAACGTCGTCAGAGAGGTGACGGGTCCCGACGGCCATACATACGATGGACCACTATGTCCCTAAACTGGAACAATGGAGCCTAAAACGCTCCTTTGTCGGATCTAAACGATCCCGTTAAGTTGATCTTAGTCTCAAAGTTAGACTAACGTATCCTTAACAAACGTTTGAGTTGATCTTAGCCTCAAGTATGGCTGACGTATCCTCAAACCAAACCCCCAAACCCAAATCTAAGATAATACGGATTTGGACTAGTCCACGCCCTACGGGCGACGACATAACTCAGTCTCCGTAAACAATCCACGGGCAACAAAACACAAAACAAACACTCACGACACGAAGTGACCATCTGGAGAAGGAGAAAGTTGTTACCGCAATGCGGTAGCGTAATTAACTGCAGGGGCTTGCGCCTGCAGGGAAGAGCGTCCCCACAATCAAAAACCCCTCAAACGAGGGGGAATCTGACGAAGTTTGCTACATCGGACGCATCCGTCTAAACCTTCGATACATGGTGCCATAAATCAACTTGGCATCTTCGGAGAGGTGGACGGATAGCACCAATTAGCATCTGCCCCGAGTCTCAGTACCAAGACCATGCAGTCTCGCGCGCCGCCATTCGGAGGGGAACAGGGAGATGAAGCAACGCTTCATCTTCACCCAATCAGAGCAAAGCTTTGCTTTGAAAATTTAAACTCTAATAAATGAAGCAACTCTTCAGATTCTTTGCGCTGCGCGCAACGCGCCACGTGTCAGGCGCTGATGTATCAGCGCAGCGCCCAAGAAGGCGCGCCCAATCAGAGCAAAGCTCTATTTAAACTAAAATTAAAGGAAGCAACGCTTCAGTTGCGCAAGCACTGCGCTGCGCGACACGTGTCAGCGCAGATGCGCTAGCGCAGTTGCGCTGCGCGACACGTGTCACGCTCTGGAGCATTTACGCCAAACAGAATTAAAATTCTAAAGAAATCTTTTCTGTTCTTGTTAAAACAAGAAGATTTTCTTCTGTAAAACAGAAGCCCTTGGATCAAAGATCCAACGGTGGGGAAAATTCCCCAAATCACTCAGAGAGAGATCTCTTTAACAAATTTAACTAATTTATGGGCACTATAAAAAGGACCCTAGACCTCAATTCAAAGAGAGGAACATTTTTTGAGAAATCAAGAGCTTCAAGCAGAGAAAAACTCTGAAGAACTTCCAAAAAAAAAAGGAAAGGTAAAAGACCTTTTAGATAGAAGAATTTCTTCTGATAGATCATTGATCTAAAAACAAGATCAATGATCATTAATAAAAAAGATAAAAATAAAAATAGTGTTTTGCACTTTTTATGAACCTCTGGTTCCTAAAATAAGAAAAAACTTGTTTTTCTTTGATCTAAATTAGATCAAGAAATCAAATAGTGCTTTGCACTTCTTTTATGAACCATTGGTTCTTGAATCTAAAAGATTCTTAAATCATAGTGCCTTGCACTTGCAAACTGCGCTGTTGCGCTCCTGGATTGGCGCAAGCCACCAGAGCGCGCCACGTGTCAGCAGCGCAGGCGCAGCGCATTAGCGCAGCGCACTGCGCTTGCGCGACACGTGTCAACACTACAAGCGCTTGCGCTATCTGATTGGCGCAAAGTGCCTGATAAATGCAAGGCATTTCCTAAAGGGCCAGGCCCAAATTAAAAAGACCAAGCAGGCCTAATTAAATTGATGCTCTGCATCATTTATTAACGGGCAGAGCCCAAACGAAATAATAAAAATGCTATGCATTTTAAAAGGGGCAGAGCCCAAACAAAGTAGATGCTTTGCATCATTTATAAATGGGCAGAGCCCAAAACAAATTGATGCTCTGCATCTTTTATGGGTAGAGCCCAAATAAAAATAAAAAGAAATGCAATGCAAAAGCAAATAGAATGTTGAACATTTTCAACTGGACTTAGCCCAATTTTGGCCGTAAGTCCTCAAATTAAATTGACTGAGCAAGATTGCTCTCTTAAATCAATTTACCTCCGGTTCGAGGGTACATCTCCGAACTCCTCTGACACCTGTCGTTGTAATCCTTCAACGACGTCAGAGAGGTGACGGGTCCCGACAACCACACATCAACACGGACTGGGGGTCCTTAAACTCGTGGACCGAAACGTCCTTAAACTAATGTTGGACCGAAACGTCCTTAAACTAATATTGGACCGAAACGTCCTTAAACTAATGTCGGACTGAAATGTCCTTAAACTAATGATGGACCACTACGTCCCTAAACTGGCTATGGACCACCACGTCCCTAAACTGGAACATGGACCACCACGTCCCTAAACTGGCGATGGGCCACCACGTCCCTAAACTGGAATATGGACCACCGCGTCCGTAAACTGGAATATGGACCACCATGTCCCTAAACTGGAACATGGACCACTATGTCCCTAAACTGGAACAATAGAGCCCCCAAATGCTCTTTTGTCGGATCCAAACGATCCCGTTAAGTTGATCTTAGTCTCAAATCAGACTAACGTATCCTTAACGAATGATTAAGTTGATCTTAGCCCCAAATACGGCTAATGTATCCTTAAACATTTAAATGGACTATAAAACTCCCAATCGACTTTGGTTCAAGGGTACATCTCTGAACTCCTCTGACACCTATCGTTGTAATCCTTCAACGACGTCAGAGAGGTGATGAGTCCTGACGGCCATATATATTAAATGGATCACCACGTTAAGTTGATCTTAGTCTCAAACAGGACTAACGTATCCTTAACGAATGTTTAAGTTGATCTTAGCTTCAATACGGCTAATGTATCCTTAAACTAAAAACACCAAACCCAAATCTAAGTAAATACGGATTTGGACTAATCCACGTCCTACGGGCGACGGTATTACTCAGTCTCCGTATACAATCCACGGGCAACCACAAACAAAACAAACACACACGACACGAAGTGAAATTCTGGAGAAGGAGAAAGTGGTTACCGCGATGCGGTAGCGTAATTAACTGCAGGGGCTTGCGCCTGCACGGAAGAGCGTCCCCACAATCAAAAACCCCTCGAGCGAGGGGGAATCTGACGAAGTCTGCTACATCGGCCGCATCCGTCTAAACCTCCGATACACGGTGCCATAAATCAACTTGGCATCTTCGGAGAGGTGGACGGATAAAACCAAATAGCATCTGCCCCGAATCTCAGCGTCAGGACTTCGCAGTCTTGTGCGCCGCCGTTCGGAGGGGAACAGATTCTGGCACGCCCGGTGGGACCTTTTCCTCTTTCCACTCCACACTTCGTGTGTCGTCTTCGCGAACGAGTCGCGGTTTGTTAATGGTTGCCTTTGGATTTCAAGTTACTAAGATTTGGTCTTTTGCCTGGCGCAGAAATCAAGCATCAATGGCCTCAAATTGCTCGAACTGCTCGAAGTGCCAATGCAACCGACACTCCACTTCACCTGGAGGTGTAGCATATGGGCCTCAAGCGGCCTCCGTCCTTACTATGCCTGTGGAGAAAGTGACTCAGGCCACCACCGGCCTGTTTTTCGGGACCATGATCTCTCCGGCAAGCTTCACCTTGCCAATACCCGTACCGGAAGCTTCAAAGAAGTCGGTTTTTGATCGACTTACCACTTCCGTGACCCCTCTCAACGGGTCGCCCAACTCCACTACCTCAGTTTTCAACAGACTGGGCCAGAACGTCTACAAGCCCGCGATACCCGAAGTTGCCATCCCAAAGCGAATAGCCATCCCGGTTCAAGCGGACAAAATCATTGAAAAGGCTCCTCCTTCCAGGAAGTCAGTCTTTACAAGGCTGACCATTCCTGTTGCTGCTCGAGGCGAAGTCCTCAAAGCTGTTTCCCCTGCCCAGAGATCTGTCTTTAACGGATTAGACATCGCTTCTCAACGGGTGGCTAGCACAAATAACAGTCTTTTCTCAAAGCAGGGGGCATGACGAAGCCACCCGCGTAGCTGAAACAACTCCATCCACAAGACACGCTCGACGTCGCCACTGGCGCCGAGTAAGGAAGGCTGGGGGCAACTCCCCCTCTGGGATAACTCTGCCAGCTCCAACGGTGGAGATCGATGCTGCTGTTCCAACCGGGAACGGCTTTGAATTGCTGAACACGGTGCGCAGAAACTCTCCTGCTGCGGTGCTGAAGCGAACTCCTTCACCTGTGGAGAATACTCCAGAGGAGAAGCTAGAGCAGCCTCCTCACCGGCTGTCCTCTAAAATTTACAAGGTCTGGCGACAGGTCCAAGTGTCGGTGATTGATGAAAACTATCTCCGTCGACAGAAAAAGACGAAGGTTCGGCAGGAGGAAGACTACTCTGCCAGGTCGAAAGAAGCAACGGTTACTCGGGTGTCCACTGCAACGACACCTTCAACGTCAATCACTCAAAAGAAAAGGAGGCCGCAAAAAGCCCCTGTGAACAAGGCGAACCGTAAAAGTGATGGGCACAAACGCCACAAATCTGGGGGCATGGTGGTGCATACTGTTTATATGGCTTCTGGAAAAGAGGAAAGCCGTGCTTCGACGGGTCACCGACCACTCACCCGATCCGTGACCAAAGCTCAGGAGCAGCAGCAAAAGCTTCAGGAGATGATGACTGCAATGGCCGCACTTACAGAGCCAAAAGAAAGCTCAGAGGCATCATCGGAGCAGTGTCATGAACAAGAAACTGACGCTGATTACCTACGCAGAGTCCTCGAAAAGAAGGACAAAGAAGCCGCAGAGCAAGCGGCTAATATAAAACAAATGGCGCTTCTCTTCCAAGAGATGATAGGGATGATGATTCAGCAGAACCCTCATGCTGAAGATCCTCCGGTCGGCCTTGAAGACGACATGGGAGAAACGTCAAATCCTCCACTGGCTTTGTCAGCAGCCAAGGAGGAGGCAATCTCCAAAGATGACCTTGACGAATATATAGCCCAGCAGATACGGGTTCATCATGCGACTGAGGCAGCCGGTCAGATCGTCCAAACAGGACGACCATATCCGGGCTGGTATAATCAGATACAGTACCCGCCGGGCTATACAATACCTAAGTTCCACATATATAAAGGGACAGGGAATCCGCATCAGCATGTCGCTCAATTCAGGGCCTTATGCGGTAATACTGGAGGCGATGGCAAATTGATGCTTCGCCAATTCGTCGGCAGCTTGTCAGAAACAGCGTTCGAATGGTATTCCGAACTCCCGAACGATTCTGTCAAGACGTTCGCTAAAATGGAGTTGCTATTCACTCAGCGATTCGCGAGCGCCAGCGAACGGGCCCCGATAACAGCGTTGATTAATGCCAGGGTAAGGCCGGGCGAGACGTGGGTCCAGTACGCTATACGCTGGCGAAACTTGTGGTCGAAATGCGAACAACGCATTGAAGAAGCGCCTGCGGTGGGCATGTTCGTGGGTACCCTAGACCCTCATGCCACTATCTCACAGTTCATGATGTTCTTTATGCCGACCACATTCCAGGCTTTGATCGACAAGCTGGCCCAGATGGATCAAATGGGTCACAGACCTTCTCTCCCAAAGCCAGAACCGCGGAACGACAAGGGTAAAGGGAAGGCAACCTTCGTTGCGAATGCTTATCAGCAACCCAGCACCCTAAAGCTAGCGGATCAGTTGGGAGAGAAACGGCGGTTCTATATTGAGAAAATGAGGCGTCCTTACTCATTCCCGCGGGATAAGACGAAGAGGCTGTTCGAGCTGGCTGTGCGCAACAGGCTTATCAACCTGCCGAATCCAAGGCAACCGCCACAACCCAAAGAGGCGAATAACCCCAATTATTGCCCTTATCATCAAACGACAAGCCATCTGATTGAGGATTGCTTCGTCTTCAAGGGATGGATTGAAGATCAATACCTACAAGGCAAGTTTGCCCTATCTGAAAAGTGGAAGGTAAATCCGCCCCAGCTGCACACTCCAAAGAAGACGGACACGATGGGGGCAGCTTATTCTTTTGTCAAGGACGAAAACGATGGGGAAAACTCATCAGACGAATCCGAAGACTATGTAGCGACTTGTCATGTGATCTCTTATTCACTGGCGGATGATGAAGAGGCTCCTTGCGCCGAGAAACCAAGGGCGAACCCTGAGCCGGAAATTCTATGGCCGTCAGACGAGTTGATCGATATCTTCCTAAATGAAATTCGTCTGAAAGCAAAAGCCAATCAAGAGCGTGAGATGGCCATACTGGAAAGAGCCAAGACCCTCCCATCAAATCAAAAGCCATCCGCCGTGGATAAAAACAAATTCAAGACGAGGAAAAGGTTCGCTAAAGCCCTGTCAGCGGGAATGAAGCTACCACCCTCTGAAGAAAAATACTCTCGCTGAGGTAGAGATGCATCCTAACTTCTGCTTATATCATCAGAAAATTATACATCCTACCGAGGACTGCGACTCCTTTAAGTGTTGGTGGCAAGGGTATGTTGCCCAAAAGCAACACTTCAACAGGACAAAGTGTGGAGCTCGTAGACATCAGAAAAATGCGATAGATGAGCGCAAGAGAGCCGTCACATACTGTCACAAAGCCGACTCTAAGGGATCGCAAATTATCACCTTCGGAAGCGACTCTGACGAAGAAGCTGCCCTTGACCCTCTCCTCAAGAAATCCATTTCAAAAGTGAAAGAATTGAGGAGTTGTGAGAATGTTCAGCCGTGCAATCGCACCCTACTCGAAAAAAATCTCGGCCTCACGAACAAAGGATCAAGCAAAAAGGATAAAGAGAAGGGAAAAACAGCCCTTATAGCTAATACTCAACAGCAATCGAGTGGCCCTAAACCGGTTGTTTACCGAAATAACAAGCAGCAACCCCTTCAAGAAAAGTTGAAACGTCCTTACTCGTTTCCTCAAAATAAAACGAAGAGACTGTTCGAGCTAGCAGTGTGCGACAGACTCATCAATCTGCCGAGTCCAAAGCGTCCGTTGCGGCTAGGCGATGCTAATAATCCTAATTATTGCCCTTACCACCAAACAGTAGGTCACCTGATCGAGGACTACTACGTCTTCAAAAATTGGGTTTAAGACCAATACCAACAGGGCAAGTTCGCGCTGTCTAAAAACTGGAAGGTGAGCCCGCCACAACCGCACGCTCTGAGGAAGACGGATACGCCGGAGGCATCATGCTCATTCATAGAGAAAGCCCCATAGACCGAAAAGTCAGTAAACTAGAGATTCGCCTTGAATACGGCGACAGCGGACCGAAACGTTCTTAAACTAACAATGGACCGAAACGTCCTTAAACTAACGACGGACCGAAACGTTCTTAAACTAATAGCGGACCGAAACGTCCTTAAACTACTACCGCAGCATCCTTAGGCTGACGAGATGAATAAAAAAAAGAAGAAAAAAAAAGAGAAAAAGAAAATAATAAAAAAAAATGATGATAAAAACGGTATATCCATAAGCAAAATGGGCACGGATGAAAACCCGAAAGGGCTCCGTGAGTAAAAACAGCAGGGCTACCGGCGAGTGTTCGTGAAAACCCGAAAGGGCGCGACCTCGTAGAAAAATATATATAAAAATAAAAAGAATAATAAAAAAAACGGTATGTCCACAAGCAAAATGAGCACGGATGAAAACCCGAAAGGGCTCCGTGAGTAAAAACAGCAGGACTACCGGCGAGTGTTTGTGAAAACCCGAAAGGGCGCAACCTCGTTAAAAGACACTTATAGGGTCCTTTCGACCTTGTAAGGAGAAACCGCCCGCGTGAAATCCTTACGACGCACAAGGGAGCAACATACTTAGGGATCCCCACGATTCCTAAGGAGAAAATACACTTGTGAGATCCTCACGACTCGTAAGGAGAACTCTCTTATGGGACCCTCACGGCTCATAAGATTTGAAAGTCTTAAGTTACAGAGACCTAAACCTGTGCTTAAGCAATCCCCACAACTTCCGATATTGCCCTACAAGTGGTTCAAGACTGACCCTTGTATACAATCCACGGGCGCGAATAAACATTTCCCTAACCAAGTCCCATCCGTGACTGGGGATATGTTCGCATGGTGAACAACCCTTGTAAATCCTCTTGATTTATGAGGAGAAAACCCTCCTGTAGGATCCTTACGACTTATAGAGGAAACGAACACTTAGGAATCCTCACGATTCCCAAGGAGAAAATACACCTACAAGATCCCCACGACTTGCAGGGAGAAATAACTTTGTGAGACCCTTACGGCTCATGAAGTCAAAAGCCTTAGTCGACAGGACCCTAACCCTGGTCGCTAAGCCACCTTTGTTCGACATCGACAGAGGCAGATGGTGATTCGCTCCTGGTAATATCCCAGTTGTAGCGGTGCTGATGCCGATGTCGGTTTACAGCGAAAAGCCGGTAGGCCGCACATGCATACGAAATAGCCGAAATGGTAGGGCAACTTGCAATAAAAAGCAGCAAGTAAAAGACGTATGCATACAAAAAAGCCGAAATGATTGGGCAACTCGCAATAAAAAGCAGCGAGTGAAAACAAAATAAACAGCCGAAATGATTGGGCACCGCGAAAAATAGCCGAAATGATTGAGCAATCGCGACCTTCGCGATATAAAAGCTGAAATGATAGGGCATCGCGGAAATAAAGCAAAAAAAAAAATGATGATAAAACTTTGGCCCTACAGTTAAGATCACATCGATCCCTGTATACAATCCAAGGGCGCAAACGAAGAGGGAAGCATACTTTCCCAACAGGCTCCGCCAGAAAACGAAGCCAGATCTCGACGATTCATCCCAACTCCGAAGAAACCAGTGTCTTCGGCAAGTACCTCAACTCAGGGAAACAAACAATCCTTGACGAGAGCCTCCTGATCCGCGTCGACTCGCAGAGCAACCAGTGCCTCCGTGGGAAATTCTCGAATCGTTTCAACCCCAGGGAAACAAATAATTCTTGGCGCTAGGGAAACAAATAATCCTTAGCAAATACCTCAAATCAGGGAAACAAACAATCCTTGACGAGAGCCTTCTGATCCGCGTCGACTTGCAGAGCAACCAGTGCCTCCGTGGAAAATTCTCGACTCGTTTCAACCCCAGGGAAACAAATAATCCTTGGAGCTAGGGAAACAAATAATCCTTAGCAAATACCTCAACTCAGGGAAACAAACAATCCTTGATGAGAGCCTCCCGATCCGCGTCGACTCGCAGAGCAACCAGTGCCTCCGTGGGAAATTCTCGACTCGTTTCAACCCCAGGGAAAAAAATAATCCTTGGCGCTAGGGAAATAAATAATTCTTAGCAAATACCTCAACTCAGGAAAACAAACAATCCTTGACGAGAGCCTCCTGATCCGCGTCGACTCGCAGAGCAACCAGTGCCTCCGTGGGAAATTCTCGACTCGTTTCAACCCCAGGGAAACAAATAATTCTTGGCGCTAGGGAAACAGATAATCCTTAGCAAATACCTCAACTCAGGGAAACAAACAATCCTTGACGAGAGCCTCCTGATCCGTGTCGACTCGCAGAGCAACCAGTGCCTCCGTGGGAAATTCTTGACTCGTTTCAACACCAGGAAAACAAATAATCCTTGACGCAATGGAAACAAATAATCCTTAGCAAATACCTCAACTCAGGGAAACAAACAATCTTTGATGATAGCCTCCTGATTCGCGTCGGCTCGCAGAGAAACCAGTGTCTCCGCGGGAAAATTCCCGATTCGTCTCAACTTGCAAGATGAAGCCTCAGGCAGCAGGGACTAAAAAAACTTGCTTCCTGAACAATAGGACCCTGCAAGTCGATCTAAAACGGTCTCTTGCATACTATTCATGGGTCTCACTCTCCAAAGTCGAGTTTCGACAAGGAGGGAAACAACCGCTTACGGGTCCTCTCGACTCGTAAGAGGGAAAAATTCTCTTATAGGATCCTTACGACTTACAAGAGAAGACACACTTAGGAATCCTCATGATTCCTAAGGAGAAAACCCACCTACGAGATCCCCTCGATCCGTAGGGAGAAAAATCTCTGTGAGACCCTCACGGCTCATAGAGTTGAAAAGTCTTGGGCGGCAGATCTAAACCTGCGGCCTAAGCCATCGCTACCTCGTGAAGAAATCAAGGTGCTTACTCTATTATCTGCTAATTGTGACAACATGCTGATAATAAGAGAAAGAATAAAGCGACAGAAAGAGCATCCAATCTACATTTGATCAGGCGTTCGAGACACACTCATTCATACATAAGCAAAAGATTCGGAACGAAAAATAGAGACAAGCTGGGATAAAATTTTTCCATTAATATTGCCAAAAGTTCTTACAATCATAAAAGTAATAAACGAAAAATATTATTACAATGGAATAACCTCAGATCCAGGGCACGGATTGAGGAATTCAAAAGTAAGGCCATCCAGAGTTTTTCTGGCCTTTCTGATTATTCTTGTGCGCAGCCTCTCGCGCTCCTGTGTGTCAAGATCCTCGGCAAGCCCTCCCAGCCTTCGATAAGCAGCGACTATCGTTGTCTGCTGGAAAATTTGATGTAGGATGTCGATGAGGCTGTCCCGCCGTTTCTTCGAGGTCAGCCCCATCAGGTACATTGAATGCACCTTGTCTTCGGCATCATCCAGCGCATTGAGCGGTAGGGCCTCGTGAAACCCCGGAAGTGCTCTCCATATTACTCCCAGCATGACCTTCAAGAGAGCTGAACGACGAGGAAGCAGCCAACCACCGCTTGCGTTGAGGCGACCCATGACCTCCGCACACTGGGCGTCCGTAAACTCCTGGTTTTGATGACGGCCCTGTGCGTGGATATCGTCGTAGGTGATGAACTCGTGCAAACTGTATAGATGTACCGCCATTATGCCTGGAAGAAATACCACAGGAAGTTTAGCAATAAAAAGAAAAATAATATACACAGAGAGTTAAACTCCTCGAGAGCAGTGCTCTGCAAACAGGACTGACTACCAAAATTCTAATAGGGGGAATTTAAATAAATCCCCCGAGAACTCTAAGATTGTTACTATTAAAAGATGATATAATCCATTAAATACAAAACTCCATTTTTAATTCTCATTATCCATATTCGAACTCTTAAGAGTTCATTTTTTTTAGATCAAAGAGATCTATGTTTTGCCAAAGACGCAAAATTCTGTTCATGAGTTAAGAAACCCTGAAACAGATTCCTGAGAGCAAGGCTCAATTTGGTGAAACCCCAAAAGGATTTTCTTTAGATCAAAGATCTATGAGAGCAAAGCTCTATTAATTAAAGTTGATTTAATTTAAGACTAATTCTTACTTAAATAGTTTCTCTTAAAGAAAATCTAACTCTGAGAGTTCTTGAAGGCAAGAGCAAAGCTCTGAAGTTTCTGAAAATTAGAATTTTAAAGATGATAATCATCTGTGCAGGACCAAAGGTCCTATTTATAGGCATCAAGTGCCCTTTCAACTTCCAAAGTTGCCGCAACGGTTGGAATTCCGCCACCGTTGCGCTCACGTTTGGCGCCACGTAAGCGCAACGGTGGGGGGGGGGGGTATTTGTTTACCCCAATCAGAGCAAAGCTCTGTTCAAATTCCGAGGCGGGAGATGAAGCAACGCTTCATCTTCCCCCAATCAGAGCAAAACTTTGCTTTGAAAATTTAAACTTTAATAAATGAAGCAACGCTTCAGATTCTTTACGATGCGCGCAACGCGCCACGTGTCAGGCGCTGATGCATCAGCGCAGCGCTCAAGAAGGCGCGCCCAATCAGAGCAAAGCTCTATTTAAACTAAAATTAAAGGAAGCAACGCTTCAGTTGCGCTGCGCTTTGCGCTGCGCGACACGTGTCAGCGCAGATGCGCTAGCGCAGTTGCGCTGCGCTTTGCGCTGCGCGACACGTGTCACGCTTTGGAGCATTTGCGCCAAACAGAATTAAAATTCTAAAGAAATCTTTTCTGTTCTTGTTAAAACAAGAAGATTTTCTTCTGTAAAACAGAAGCCCTTGGATTAAAGATCCAACGGTGGGGAAAATTCCCCAAATCACTCAGAAAGAGTTCTCTTTAACAAATTTAACTAATTTATGGGCACTATAAAAAGGACCCTAGACCTCAATTCAAAGAGAGGAACATTTTTTGAGAAATCAAGAGCTTCAAGCAGAGAAAAACTCTGAAGAACTTCCAAAAAAAAAGGAAAGGTAAAAGACCTTTTAGATAGAAGAATTTCTTTTGATAGATCATTGATTTAAAAACAAGATCAATGATCTTTAATAATAATAAAAAAAAAACAGTGCTTTGCACTTTTTATTAACCTCTGGTTCCTAAAATAAGAAAAAACTTGTTTTTCTTTGATCTAAATTAGATCAAGAAATCAAATAGTGCTTTGCACTTCTTTTATGAACCATTGGTTCTTGAATCTAAAAGATTCTTAAATCATAGTGCCTTGCACTTGCAAACTGCGCTGTTGCTCTCCTGGATTGGCGCAAGCCACCAGAGCGCGCCACGTGTCAGCAGCGCAGGCGCAGCGCATTAGCGCAGCGCACTGCGCTTGCACGACACGTGTCAACACTACAAGCGCTTGCGCTCTCTGATTGGCGCAAAGTGCCTGATAAATGCAAGGCATTTCCTAAAGGGCCAGGTCTAAATTAAAAAGACCAAGCAGGCCTAATTAAATTGATGCTCTGCATCATTTATAAACGGGCAGAGCCCAAACGAAATAATAAAAATGCTATGCATTTTAAAAGGGGCAGAGCCCAAACAAAGTAGATGCTTTGCATCATTTATAAATGGGCAGAGCCCAAAACAAATTGATACTCTGCATCTTTTATGGGTAGAGCCCAAATAAAAAGAAAAAGAAATGCAATGCAAAAGCAAATAGAATGTTGAACATTTTCAACTGGACTTAGCCCAATTTTGGCCGTAAGTCCTCAAATTAAATTGACTGAGCAAGATTGCTCTCTTAAATCAATTTACCTCCGGTTCGAGGGTACATCTCCGAACTCCTCTGACACCTGTCGTTGTAATTCTTCAACGACGTCAGAGAGGTGACGGGTCCCGACAACCACACATCAACACGGACTGCGGGGTCCTTAAACTCGTGGACCGAAACGTCTTTAAACTAATGTTGGACCGAAACGTCCTTAAACTAATATTGGACCGAAACGTCCTTAAACTAATATTGGACCGAAACGTCCTTAAACTAATGTCGGACTGAAACGTCCTTAAACTATTGATGGACTACTACGTCCCTAAACTGGCGATGGACCACCACGTCCCTAAACTGGAACTGGACCACCACGTCCCTAAACTGGCGATGGGCCACCACGTCCCTAAACTGGAATATGGACCACCGCGTCCGTAAACTGGAATATGGACCACCATGTCCCTAAACTGGAACATGGACCACTATGTCCCTAAACTGGAACAATAGAGCCCCCAAATGCTCTTTTGTCGGATCCAAACGATCCCGTTAAGTTGATCTTAGTCTCAAATCAGACTAACGTATCCTTAACGAATGATTAAGTTGATCTTAGCCCCAAATACGGCTAATGTATCCTTAAACATTTAAATGGACTATAAAACTCCCAATCGACTTTGGTTCAAGGGTACATCTCTGAACTCCTCTGACACCTATCGTTGTAATCCTTCAACGACGTCAGAGAGGTGATGAGTCCTGACGGCCATATATATTAAATGGATCACCACGTTAAGTTGATCTTAGTCTCAAACAGGACTAACGTATCCTTAACGAATGTTTAAGTTGATCTTAGCTTCAATACGGCTAATGTATCCTTAAACTAAAAACACCAAACCCAAATCTAAGTAAATACGGATTTGGACTAATCCACGTCCTACGGGCGACGGCATTACTCAGTCTCCGTATACAATCCACGGGCAACCACAAACAAAACAAACACACACGACACGAAGTGAAATTCTGGAGAAGGAGAAAGTGGTTACCGCGATGCGGTAGCGTAATTAACTGCAGGGGCTTGCGTCTGCAGGGAAGAGCGTCCCCATAATCAAAAACCCCTCGAGCGAGGGGGAATCTGACGAAGTCTGCTACATCGGCCGCATCCGTCTAAACCTCCGATACACGGTGCCATAAATCAACTTGGCATCTTCGGAGAGGTGGACGGATAAAACCAAATAGTATCTGCCCCGAATCTCAGCGTCAGGACTTCGCAGTCTTATGCGCCGCCGTTCGGAGGGGAACAAACATCTTTATGAGACCCTTACGGCTCATGAAGTCAAAAGACTTAGTCGACAGGATCCTAACCCTATTTGCTAAGACATCTTTGTTCGAATCGATAGAGGCAAATGATGATTCGCACCTGGAAATGTCCTAGTGGTAGCGATGCTGATGCCTAAATTGGTATCAAATTCCAAGTCTTTTCATGGCAAATGATGATTCGCACCTGGCAACATTCCAATCGCAGCGATACTGATGCTAAGATTGGTATCAGATCTTGAGTTCCATACTCGTAAAAAAAAGAGTACGTCCATAACCAAGATGGGCACGGATGAAAACCCGAAAGGGCTCCGTGAGTAAAAACAGCAGGGCTACCGGCGAGTTTTTGAAAACCCGAAAGGGCGCAATCTCGTTAAAAGTCACTTGCAGGTCTTCTCGACCTTCTAAGGAGAAAACTACCTGCATGAGATCCTTACAACTCACAAAGGAGCAACACACTTATGGATCCCCACGATTCCTAAGGAGAAATTACAGTTACGAGATCCTCACGACTCGTAAGGAGAATCCTCTTATGAGACCCTCACGGCTCATAAGATTCAAAAGCCTTAAGCTACAGGGATCTGAACCTGTTCTTAAGCCATCACAATCCCTAGATTGCCCTACAGGTGGTCCAATACTGGCCCTTGTATACAATCCACGGACACAAATAAATGTTTCCCTAACAGAGTCCCACCACTGACGAGGGATATCTTCATATGGCGAACGACACTTATAAGTCTTCTCGACTTATACGGAGAAAACACTCTTGTAAGATTCTTACGACTTATAAGTGACCATACACTTAAGAATCCTCACAATTCTTAAGGAGAAAACGCACCTACGAGATCCTCACGACTCGTAGGGAGAAATATCTTTATGAGACCCTTACGGCTCATGAAGTCAAAAGCCTTAGTTGGCAGGATCTTAACCCTGTTTTCTAAGCCACCTTTGTTCGACATCGACAAAGGCAAATGATGATTCGCTCCTGGCAATATCCCAGTTGTAGCGGTGCTGATGCCTAAATCGGTATCAGATCCCAAGTCTCATACTCGTGGCGAAAAGTCAACGAGCCAAAAATGCATATGAAATAGCCGAAATGATGGGGCAACTTGCTACAAAATCAGCAAGTAAAAAAATATATGCATACAAAATAGCCGAAATGGTTGGGCAACTCGCAATAAAAAGCAGCGAGTAAAAAGAAAAATAGCCGAAATGATTGGGCATCACGAAAAATAGCCGAAATGATTGGGCAATCGCGACTTTCGCGAGATAAAAAGCTGAAATGATAAAGCATCGCGGAAAGAAATAAAAAAAAATGAAATGAAACTTTTTGCCCTGCATGTAAGTCCATACTGACCCCTGTACACAATCTATGGGCATAAATGGAAGGGAACCACATTTCCCCACCAGACCTTGTCAAAGGGAGAGTCAGATCTCAATGGCAACATCTGCATCCCAGAAGAACAACAACGGCGTTTCTCCTCATTCCAGCAGGATTCGGACGCGACGTCAACAAAGCGGAGACACGGTAAAGTCCCTAGTTCCAAGACTCTACGGTCCACAGACAACCTAGAGTCAACCAATGACCTCCCCGCCGGATCAACGCTCCGTCTCGGAAATAAGTCAATCAACCCCAGGAAAATCAGTATCCTTGGCAAAACCTCGATTCAGGGAAATCAGCGTCCTTGGCGAGAGCATCTCGATTCGCGTCGACCTGTAAGGAAATCAGTGTCTTTGAAGGAATCTCTCGATTCGTCTCATCTCCGAAGAAATCAGTGTCCTTGGCAAAAACCTCGATTCAGGGAAATCAGCGTCCTTGACGAGATCATCTCGATTCGCGTCGACCCGTTGAGAAATCAGTGTCTTTGCAGGAATACCTCGATTCGTCTCAACCCCCAGGGAAATTAGCGTCCTTGGAAAATACCTCGATTCAGGGAAATCAGTATCCTTGACGAGAGCATCTCGATTCGCGTCGACCCGCAAGGAAATCAGTGTTTTTGCAGGAATATCTCCATTCGTCTCAACTCTGAGGAAATCAGTGTCCTTGGCAAAAAACTCGATTCAGGGAAATCAGTGTCCTTGGCGAGAGCATCTTGATTCGCATCGACCCGCGAGGAAATCAGTGTCTTTGCAGGAATACCTCGATTCGTCTCAACTCCGAGGAAATCAGTTTCCTTGGCAAATACCTCGATTTAGGGAAATCGGCGTCCTTGACGAGAGTATCTTGATTCGCGTCGACCCGCAGAGAAATCAGTGTCTTTGCAGGAATACCTCAATTCGTCTCAACCCCCAGGGAAATCAGCGTCCTTGGCAAATACCTCGATTCAGGGAAATCAGCGTCCATGACGAGATCATCTCGATTCGCGTCACCCCGCAGAAAAATCAGTGTCTTTGCAGGAATACCTCGATTCGTCTCAACCCCCAGGGAAATCGGCGTCCTTGGCAAATAGCTCGATTTATGGAAATCGGCGTCCTTGACGAGAGCATCTCGATTCGCGTCGACCCACAAGGAAATCAGTGTCTTTGCAGGAATACCTCGATTCGTCTCAACTCCGAGGAAATCAGTATCCTTGGCAAATACCTCGATTCAGGGAAATCAGCGTCCTTGACGAGAGTATCTCGATTCGCGTCGACCCGCAAGGAAATCAGCGTCTTTGCAGGAATATCTCAATTCGTCTCAACTCCGAGGAAATCAGTGTCCTTGGCAAAACCTCTATTCAGGGAAATCAGCATCCTTGACGAGAGCATCCAGGATTCGGACGCGACAATCAATCTCGGAGACGCGGCAGAGTCCCTAGTTCCAAGTCTCGACGGCCACATCTACAGCCTGGAGACACACAACAGCGTTCCTCCTCATCCCAGCAGGATTCAGACACGATAATCAACCTCGGAGCCATGGCAAAGTCCCTAGTTCCAAATCTCAACGGTTCACAGACAACCTAGAGACCACCTCGACATTCGTCTTATTACAGCAGACGCAACGTCAGCAAAAGCGGAGCCATGGCAAAGTCCCTAGTTCCAAATCTCGACATTTCACAGACAACCTAGAGTCCACCTCGACATTTGTCTCATTACAGCAAATGCAACGTCAGCAAAAGCGGAGCCATGGCAAAGTCCCTAGTTCCAAATCTCGACGTTTCACAGATAACCTAGAGAACACCTCGACATTCGTCTCGTTATAGTAGACGCAACGTCAGCAAAGCGGAGCCGCGACAAAGTTCCCATTTCCAGGACTCGGCGGTGCACAGACAACTGTTCATATCAGATTTTTGCATTTTCATACCGACCAATTTTTGTCACATTGCATATCGGTAGATACTCTTGAGCCGTGTTTGCTAGTCAATTGCAGGATACAGGTTCTCGGTTCTAAAACGGTGAAATTCATGAAAAACACGACAAAATCCGGGTTCCTGCCAACCACAGATAAAACACGGTCTCCGATCTTCATCCGCATGTTGCCAGATACCAGTTTAAGAAGACAAAATGTCAAATCAATGTCACCTTCATGCACAAGGCTCAATGGCAACAACAAGTTCCAAGAGATCTACGCGGAGCTCGAGGCAATCATGACAAAATCTTGACAAAAAGTCCACCTTTCCCTCAACAGAAATTCTGGAAAAATCGTGAAGCCAAACTGAGAAAATACATATGCCAGAATAGTGTACACAGCAAACCAGGAAATCCCAAAAAAGCAGATGCCCTAACTCCTCTAAAGGGCCGCGGATCCGCGGCCAAAGGGGGGTCTAGGCCGCGGATCCGCGGCCGTACTGGCGCCGCATGCGCAGGGTTTTGGGGGGTATTTTGGTCATTGTACAGGTGTTCTGGTGGTTGCCCTAGGTTCTCAGTTTTTGGCCTATAAATAGCCCAGAACTTTGTGAAGGAAAGGGTCCATTCTTGTATTTTCATTTTGCCTAGTTTTAGTGTGTTTCTTCTTCCTCTTCTCACCTCTTCTCTATTAAACTTGTAGTGAGCTTTTGAGTGAAGAGTGATGAATAAAGAAGAACCATTTATTATCATGCTTGTCTCTTTACTTTGTTAATTGTTGTAATTTTAATTCGTTAAGTAGTTGTTGTTATTTCCTTGTTGTTTCTTTCTTCTCTCTTTTTCTTTATCATTCATACGACAATGATACTTACGCTCGATCCTCGCCAAGGTGAGATCGCAAATAGTTAGTCGTATTCTTCTAATCTCCTTCTTTCTATCTTCCTCTTTTGTTTTGTTTTGTTTTTCCTTATCATGATGTGTGAGTAGTTCATACTTGTTAGGGTAGGATAAGCGAAGTTTGAGAGAAGGAAATCTCTCTCACTCTTTCCTTACCCAACAGCTTAAATCGACTCCCGTTAATTGAACCACAATCCGCTCCTTACGGCACCCTATCCTACATGATAGCGGTGATTCCGTAGTGAGACCGGTTGTGGTTGAATTAACCGAAGGTTATGGCTAAGAGCCAAGAACGGACGGACAAGCACCAAAAGGAAGGACTTATGCGTTGGAAAGCCTAGCTTATACTCGCAAGTTCCTTCCTAGTCGTGCTAATCCCCGTTGTTGCCGATTACCGTAACACCGATATTAAGAGGGGCAACGAAAGAGGTGGAGACTCCTAACTCAAACTAACCTAATCCTAACCCTAACATGCTCTCTTTAAATATCAACTCAACACTTAGATAATCACATAAAAATCTGAACTCTCGGATTTAACTCGTGAAAACACATTGAAAAAGACTCCCATCTCCCTGCGGACGACCCGTACTCAACCGGCTAGCTACAAGCGAAACCGTCTTGATTGCGGTATTTAAACTAGAACTTGAACACGCACATACTCTGTCAATCAAATGGCGCCGTTGCCGGGGAGACGGTAGTTTATTTCCTTGTGTAATTTCGGGTTAATTTGTGAATATAAAAACAACCAAAAACCAACAAAAAAAAAATATACTTTGTAAAAAATCATCTTGTTATTTTTGATTAGCTTTTGTGCGAGTGTGCAGGAAAATACAAGGTTCGAGTTCAGTGGCCAAGACGTTGAAAATACGGAGTTCAAGTACAGTGCCAAAGACGTGGGAAGATAGACCCACAGTTCGCGGCTACACCGCGACGGACAAAAACGAAGCATCCGGTCTACTGTAAAAATCTGAAGCATATACAGTGAGCATATCAGAATTCCACACATCCAGACAGACAGAAGACACCAACAGGAGGTCACCACAGAAAAACGAAGCCCCAACTCTCTGTTCCTGCCGCGGATCCGCGGCACTAGAGGGCTTAGGCCACGGATCCGCGGTCGTTTGGTGGCCTTGGGCTGCCATCTTTTCTCTGTAAGTCTCTCTGCCTCTCCCCTCTCCTCTGAACTCCACTGAATTGTGTTTTCTGCAGCCTTCTTTGCGCAAATTCTTCTCCCCCTTCCAATAAACTGTTCTTGTGCAGGATTCTTTGCGCCGCAAATAAAAAAATTGTTTGCAGTTGATTTGTTACTGTTTTGCATTCTTTAATACGGACTTAAGGGGCTTGAAACCAATCCAGATTGGGTGGGGATTTCATCACCCTTCCCAGGACCCCAAAAATCACTAAAGCATATGCATTGTCCATTGTAAATTAAAAAATACTAGACTTCAGCCCTAAGGACTTCGCGCTCATTAGGAGAAGATAAACCTTGTTTAGAACCTCGCTTAACCGTATATTGTTTACGGGGTGTCTAGGAAAGTGTTAAAGGCGCAACCGCCGAAAGAGAAAGGGTTATTTAATTAAGAAACTTCGCGAAAGCGTTGGACAATCTCCCCTTATCTCTGCACTTACCTGGCCTCGTGATCAGTGTATTTTTAAGCCCGTTTCTCGACATTGTTTAACTTCGACAATCAAGTTCAGGAGCAGATCTAGTAGACCTAGGTTACCCTAGATCTAGGTGTGATTGTGCATATCTTGTTTGTGATTGCTTAAGCCGTATTTCCGTACATATTTCTGTAAAAATCTTTCTAAAAAAAAGAAAAAAAAAAGAAAAAAATCAAAAACTTTTATAAAAACTTTCCCTTTTGTCGCCAAATCCATTTTCACCCATTGCCTTTCTCCATTGACGTTTTCTTACCCTCACCTTCTCCGCTTTGACTATACTAAACTCGTTTAGTGTATGTCCGCTTGGACTCGGGACACTAGCGCCCGTCTAGTCCGCGTTACGTTAGTCGCGACCGACTACGCGATCGACTCCGAAGTCGATACTCCGTCCATTCCTCTTTCACCCCTTCCTTTGCCGGCCAACTCCGACGTTGACCGGAATTCTGTTCATACATCTTCACCTTCACCTTCACCAACCTCTTCTTCCGCGATGTCGGGATTTAATCCGAACATCTCTTTGACCACCCCTGGATTGGCTCCACCTCCTACGGAGACCAATATCCCACCACCTCCGCCTGTTGTAGCGCCGCAGCGAATTGCGCTCCAGGATCGTTTCTGCCCCACCCGTTCGGCACTTCCCACCTGCCTTTCTCTTCCTCCGGCCAATGGGGACAACTTTGAAATTAAGCCCCATTTCATCAACATGCTTCCACGTTTTCATGGGCTTGAATCTGAAGATGCCTATATCTTCATCAATAAATTTCAAAACGTCTGTGCCATGATGAAAACCACCCAGCTGTCGGACGATGCTATACGTCTACGGGTCATTCCGTTCACTTTATGCGATCTCGCTGAAAAATGGCTGTATAGCACCGCTTCCCACTCAATCACCAGCTGGGACGAGTTTGTTAAAGCGTTTCTGAAAAAATTCTATCCAAATCATAAGACCGCAAGAATTCGAAATGAAATCAACCAATTCTCCCAGCTTCCTTCTGAACCCTACTGGAAGTGCTTTGACCGGTACAAAGACCTTCTTGTTCAGTGTCCTCACCACGGTATAGAGAAATGGCAGCTCTGCCAAACCTTATACGAGGGACTGAACCCAGCAACGAAGCAGTTGCTGGAAACCATCTGTCAGGGCCACTTCCTATCCAAATCTGACGAGGAAGCGTGGCAGTTCTTTGACGACCTTGCGGAGCAAACGCTACAGTGGGAGAGCACCAGACCGACTTCTTCTTCTTCTACCTCCACTTCTATCGGTCAGTCTAGGGTAGGAATCCACCAACTTGACGTCTCTATTGCGATGAAAGCTGAAATGGCTGCTATAACACGAAAGCTTGAAGCGATAGAAAGCAAATTTTCTGCTCCTGCTCCTGCCCCTGTTCTCCCCCTTCGTACCATCTGCGCTTGTTGTTCCGATCCTTCCCACTTGACCGAAGAGTGTCCTTACAATCCACCCTCGCAAGGACAGGATCAGGTTAATGCTGCCTTCTAGCAAAGACCGAGGAATGATCCATACTCTTCCACCTACAATCCCGGTTGGAGGAACCACCCCAATTTCGCCTGGAATCAGAATCAGAATCAATTCCAGGGCAACAATTTCCAAAGGGCCCCTCCGCCGCAACAACAAGCGCAGCAACAAACTCAACATCAGTATCAGCAGCCCTTCCAACCCCAACCTTTCCAAAATCCGACGAACAACTTTGCACCCAACAATTCTTTTCCACCAAACAACTTTGTTCCGTCAAACAACGATAAGGTTTCCTCGCTCGAACGAAGTCTGGAGGCGTTTGTTAAACAATCGACTCAATCCACCGCCAACATCCAGTCTTCGATTCAATCTTTAGTGCAACACACTGCCGCACACGGGCAAAGCATCAAGACCATCGAGGCCCAGATTGCACAGCTGAACGCGGCCTTAAGCGAGCGAGAGAAGGGGAAGCTCCTGTCCCAGCCACTTCCAAATCCCGGTCACCCACATAATGCACATGTTGCTCTTGAACAACAAAACCATAATGTGAGTGCTGTGACTACACTGAGATCGGGGAGGATGCTGCAAAACAACATTGGCACACGGATCAACGATGATGCCCCGGCCGCTGCTTCTTCTTCTTCTTCTTCTCCTTCTTCTTCTTCGTCTTCTGAGCCTATTCTCCGTTCTTCAACAGGCTCCCCTTCCTCTTCTTCTGCTCTGAACGGACCCACTTCTCACTCCACGAAGACACCTATTCTGGGATCTGTTCCAACTCCACAATCTCCTCCTCCAGCATTAGACTCAACCAATTTTCAAAATGTTCCATTTCCAAACCGGTTGAGGTCTAACAAACAAAATCCACAAATGGAGAAGATTTTGGAGTTATTCAAGCAAGTTAACATTAACATTCCTCTTTTAGATGCTGTCCAACAAGTCCCGTCTTACGCGAAAATCTTAAAGGACTTGTGCACGAAAAAGAGGAAGTCTCAGGTACCAAAGAAAGTTTTCTTGGCCAGTGCTGTGAGTGATGCTCTTACCCAATCTTTACCACAAAAACGGAAGGACCCTGGCTGTCCTACGATTTCAATCACTATTGGGGATAAGAACATCAACCGCGCACTATTAGATCTTGGTGCCAGTGTTAACTTGCTTCCGTATTCAGTATACGAGCAATTAGACGTCGGAGAGTTGAAACCCACGCACTGCACTCTCCAAATGGCCGACCGATCGATCACCCATCCTAGGGGTGAGCTAGAGGATGTGTTGATAAGAGTCGGGGACTTCATATTCCCCGTTGACTTCATTGTATTAGATACACAGCCTGTAGCTAACCCCCGGAATCAAATTCCGGTGATACTCGGTCGCCCATTTCTCGCAACCTCAAATGCTGTGATCAATTGTCGCAATGGTTCGATGAACCTCTCTTTTGGAAATATGACGATTGAACTCAACATTTTTAGGTTGGGGAATCAGCCCGCCGAACCTAATGCTCATATACTGGACGTCTGCTCGATCCAGGAGATCACCCCAGAAGAGTGTGAATTTGAAGAGTTTCTGTTTGAACACGATAATCTTGACGCCACTAGTGCGTTTCTCTTCGAACCTGCTGCTGTTTCTGCGCCCGACAACGACTACGAGTGTTTCACGTTTTCGAACGATCTTAGCTGCGCACAACCAGAGTTTGAATCCTTCGACTTTCCGGATGAGTTACCTGAACCATCCAACTCGGTTGCCTACACTCGCTTTGAACCTTTGCTGGAGTCCTTTGAGTTTGAGACCTTTGCACCAATCTTGCCTTCTATCGTTTCACCTCCAACGCTCGAACTCAAGCCGTTGCCGTCTCACCTTAAGTATGCTTACTTAGGTGAGAACGAGACCCTCCCTGTCATCATTTCGGCTTCTCTAGCTCCCGAGCAAGAGAAAGCCCTTCTCGCGGTCTTGCACAGCAACAGGCAAGCTTTTGGCTGGTCCATGGCGGACATCAAGGGGATTAGTCCCCTCATCGTTGAGCATCACATTCATCTGATGGATGATGCCAAACCAGCCCGGGATCCACAAAGACGTCTTAATCCAGTCATGAAGGAGGCTGTGAAGAAGGAGATCGTCAAATGTCTAGATAGTGGTATCATTTACCCTATCTCTGATAGCCAGTAGGTTAGCCCCATTCATGTTGTCCCCAAGAAGTCGGGCATCACGGTCATAACCAACGAGGCGAACGAGTTAATCCCTACTCGCACCCAAACTGGGTGGCGAGTTTGCATTGATTACAGAAAACTCAACGCCGCAACGCGGAAAGACCACTTTCCGCTACCTTTCATTGACCAAATGCTTGAACGATTGGCCGGACACGAGTACTACTGCTTTCTTGATGGCTACTCCGGCTATAATCAAATTCCCATCGCCGAAAAAGACCAGGACAAGACCACTTTCACTTGTCCTTTCGGCACGTTTGCATATCGACGCATGCCCTTTGGGTTATGCAATGCGTCCACTACCTTCCAGCGGTGTATGATGGGAATTTTCTCTGACATGGTGGAAAAATTTCTGGAGATTTTCATGGATGACTTCTCCATCTTCGGCGACTCCTTTGACGAGTGTTTGCTGCATCTTGACGCTGTCCTTACCCGATGTAAGGACAAGAATCTCACTTTGAACTGGGAGAAATGCCACTTCATGGTGCGCGAAGGTATTGTCTTAGGACATATCATCTCGCAAAATGGCATAGAGGTTGACAAAGCAAAGATTGAGGTCATTTCCAATCTGCCTCCTCCCCGATGCGTCAGAGATATCCGAGCTTCCTTGGCCATGCCGGTTTCTATAGACGGTTTATCAAGGACTTTAGCAAGATTGCTAGGCCCTTGACGCTTTTGCTGGCCAAGGACACGCCTTTCGACTTCAACTCGACCTGTGTGACTGCATTCGAGTCACTGAAACGCTCACTCACTTCTGCTCCCGTTCTTTCTTCACCTGACTGGACGCACCTATTCGAGATTATGTGCGATGCATCCGACTTTGCCATCGGTGCTGTCCTTGGACAACACATCAACAAGATGCCGCACGTAATCTATTACGCGAGCCGAACCCTGAACGACGCCCAACTTAACTATACAACAACTGAGAAGGAATTCTTAGCTGTTGTATTTGCTTTAGAAAAGTTCAGGCCCTACCTCATCGGCTCTCCAGTCATTGTCTACAAGGACCATTCAGCTCTGCGCCATCTTTTTGCGAAGAAAGATGCCAAATCTCGGTTAATACGTTGGATCCTCTTGCTTCAAGAGTTTGACCTTGTCATTAAGGACAAACGAGGATGTGAAAGCGTAGTTGCCGACCATCTCTCACGACTTCCTTCTTCGCCTTCGCTTCCAATTCCAATCAACGACGTTTTCCCGGATGAACAGCTCTTGACAGTATCGTGCGAACCCTGGGTCGCAGATATTGTGAACTATTTGGCCATGGGATTACTATCGACCGAATGGTCAAGTCAGGACAGACTTCGCTTCTTATCCCAAGTAAAACACTTTTACTGGGACGAACCCTACTTGTTCAAGTACTGTCCCGACCAGATTATTCGTCGGTGTGTCCCTGATGAGGAATTCAAGAGTGTGCTGTCATTTTACCACGATCAAGCGTGTGGCGGGCATTTTGGGCCCAGAAAGACAGCTGAGAAGATCTTGCAATGTGGTTTCTACTGGCCACAACTCTTCAAAGACGCTCATGACTATTGCAAGACTTGCTCCCGGTGCCAACACATGGGCCGGATATCCCGGAGGAACGAGATGCCGCTCCAACCGATCTTGGTTGTGGAGATTTTCGATGTTTGGAGGATAGATTTCATGGGGCCGTTTCCCAGCTCTTTTGGGAACTTGTACATCCTTCTAGCTGTTGATTACGTCTCTAAATGGGTCGAGGCTGTGCCCAGCCGAACTAACGACAACAAGGTTGTCGTTAGGTTCCTTAAAGAAAACATTTTCTCCCGGTTTGGGCACCCCCAAGCGATCATTAGCGACAATGGAAGTCATTTCTGCAATAGGACTTTCGAGGCCTTGATGCGGAAATACTCCATTAATCATAAGCTCTCTACGCCTTACCACCCCCAAACCTGCGGGCAGGCCGAAGTTTCAAATCGGCAAATCAAGCAGATACTGGAGAAGACGGTTTCCAAGAACCGTAAGGATTGGTCTCTGAAACTCACTGATGCCCTTTGGGCATTTCGAACCGCTTATAAGACCGACCTTGGCATGTCTCCCTATCGGCTTGTGTACGGAAAAGCCTGCCACCTTCCTGTCGAAATAGAGCATCGCGCATTTTGGGCGATAAAGGAGCTGAATCTGTCTCTTGAGGATGCGGGCAGCCATCGGAAGCTGCAGCTTAACGAACTGAACGAGCTTAGGGATGAGGCTTACGATAACGCGGTTGTTGTTAAGAACCGAACGAAGGTGTTTCACGATAAACACCTTTTGCGCAAAACCTTCGTACCTGTTCAGCAGGTATTGCTTTACGACACCCGACTTCACTTCCATCCTGGAAAGCTCAGATCTCGCTGGAAAGGGCCGTATTTTGTGCGGAATGTGTATCCGCAGGGCGCTGTGGATTTGGAAAATCCAAAGGACGGTTCACTTTTCAAAGTAAACGGACACCGATGCAAACCGTACCTTAGCGCCGAACCAACAGAGGAGCTCCTTTTCTTACAGGAGCCGGTTTACCATGCATGATCTTCCTCTGCCTACCTCCAAACTTCGGTTATCCAGCCAAGAACAGTGGACACTGTTCCAAATAAGTTTGGGGGTATGTACAAACCATTTTGTATATATTTGTGTACATTCTTTTTCTTTTCTTTAAAAACAAAAACAAATAAAAATTTGTGTATCGCTAACCGACAATTTTGACCCTTCAAATGATCTCTTCATGCAATGACAGTGAGGACACTGTCCAGTTTAAGTTTGGGGGTACGCTCGGTACGCATTTCTTACCTTCGCATTCATATGTATATTTTGCATCTGCATATTAATATCCATAAAATCCATAAAAATTTGAAAATTTTCTAAAAAAATATAAAAACTTTTTTGTTAAGTTAGCTTGTGGAAGAACTCTGATTCAACATTCGACAGTTTTGTTTGAAAAAATAGGAATAACTAAATCTTATGTTTGGATTTTGAAAACCTGAAAGATAACTCTCCTTTGAAGTTAACTATAGCTGATATACGTCTTTACATCACACTACACGTGTCGTAAGATTTTGGGAATTAGATGACAAGTCTTTCATGTTTAAACTTTTAAACAGATAAATGATTTTCTGAGGATCAAATAGGTTTGTTCTGAAATAAGTAATGTCAAGAATAGTTTATGAAGTAAAGCGAATATGAAGGAATGTTATTGATGCCGTAATTGGAGCTAAATCTGAAAAATAACCCATCGGAAACTTGATTGGAATGATTACACACCAAACCCACTAAACACGTCTTTTATCCAAAAAAATAATTGAACTGCCGGTTATATCTCCGTACGTATTAAATCATCTGATTTTCACGCCAAACTGTCTTTTGTTTTTGGACCTAGGTAACTTGAGTAATTAAGTCCGCTGGGGTGTTTCTACACCTAATGCCCTAAAACCAACTGGTTTAGGTGCATTGGCCCAAAGCTCGCTAAGAAGCCTAGAAAGTCCAGTTTAAAACAAAGTCAAGCAAGTGTTCTCTCCGAGTTAAAATTCCTAACGGTTCTTTGTGTGAGAATAATCTTGATAAAAGACAGGCTTTTATAAAAATTTTAACGGAGATATGAAGGTTTTATTCTATGATAAAGACTATTGCACGTTCACAGAGGTGTGTATGAAATGAAAACAAGAAAAAGGTGGAGTGAAAAATACGACTTAGTTTCCTGTTATGGAAGATAGAAATTCTGAAGTTGAAACCTTACTGGAAAACGAAACTTGAAAAATGCTTAACTCTTTATAAAACTTATGTGATCCTTTTAAAATTGTTATCTGGGCTTTATTGTGCGACATGATGACTTTAATCGATCCTTCTGGAACTTAACGACACTATTTGCACTGCACGTAAAGACATATAAAATCTGTAGTTAAATAAGAAGCGAGGTGTGAAAAATAAAGGTTCGATAGTCTAGACTTAGGATTATAGAATTGTTATTTTCTAAAACAAAACTTTAGGGTTTGAATCTTAGTCATTTTACAAACCAACTTGACCGGATTTTGTGGGTAGTATCCGCTGAAAACCCTCAGGAGACAACACTCCTCCTACTAGGGACACCTAGAGGTTTAACGGCTTGTTGCACATGCTCAGTGCAATCGCGTTCCCTGCGAAAGTGAGGTTAGGAAATTTTTGTGAATAAATGGGCTTTGCTCGGGACGAGCAAATGTTAAGTTTGGGGGTATTTGTTCATATCAGATTTTTGCATTTTCATACCGACCAATTTTTGTCACATTGCATATCGGTAGATACTCTTGAGCCGTGTTTGCTAGTCAATTGCAGGATACAGGTTCTCGGTTCTAAAACGGTGAAATTCATGAAAAACACGACAAAATCCGGGTTCCTGCCAACCACAGATAAAACACGGTCTCCGATCTTCATCCGTATGTTGCCAGATACCAGTTTAAGAAGACAAAATGTCAAATCAATGTCACCTTCATGCACAAGGCTCAATGGCAACAACAAGTTCCAAGAGATCTACGCGGAGCTCGAGGCAATCATGACAAAATCTTGACAAAAAGTCCACCTTTCCCTCAACAGAAATTCTGGAAAAATCGTGGAGCCAAACTGAGAAAATACATATGCCAGAATAGTGTACACAGCAAACCAGGAAATCCCAAAAAAGCAGATGCCCTAACTCCTCTAAAGGGCCGCGGATCCGCGGCCAAAGGGGGGTCTAGGCCGCGGATCCGCGGCCGTACTGGCGCCGCATGCGCAGGGTTTTGGGGGGTATTTTGGTCATTGTACAGGTGTTCTGGTGGTTGCCCTAGGTTCTCAGTTTTTGGCCTATAAATAGTCCAGAACTTTGTGAAGGAAAGGGTCCATTCTTGTATTTTCATTTTGCCTAGTTTTAGTGTGTTTCTTCTTCCTCTTCTCACCTCTTCTCCATTAAACTTGTAGTGAGCTTTTGAGTGAAGAGTGATGAATAAAGAAGAACCATTTATTATCATGCTTGTCTCTTTACTTTGTTAATTGTTGTAATTTTAATTCGTTAAGTAGTTGTTGTTATTTCCTTGTTGTTTCTTTCTTCTCTCTTTTTCTTTATCATTCATACGACAATGATACTTACGCTCGATCCTCGCCAAGGTGAGGTCGCAAATAGTTAGTCGTATTCTTCTAATCTCCTTCTTTCTATCTTCCTCTTTTGTTTTGTTTTGTTTTTCCTTATCATGATGTGTGAGTAGTTCATACTTGTTAGGGTAGGATAAGCGAAGTTTGAGAGAAGGAAATCTCTCTCACTCTTTCCTTGCCTAACAGCTTAAATCGACTCCCGTTAATTGAACCACAATCCGCTCCTTACGGCACCCTATCCTACATAATAGCGGTGATTCCGTAGTGAGACCGGTTGTGGTTGAATTAACCGGAGGTTATGGCTAAGAGCCAAGAACGGACGGACAAGCATCAAAAGGAAGGACTTATGCGTTGGAAAGCCTAGCTTATACTCGCAAGTTCCTTCCTAGTCGTGCTAATCCCCGTTGTTGCCGATTACCGTAACACCGATATTAAGAGGGGCAACGAAAGAGGTGGAGACTCCTAACTCAAACTAACCTAATCCTAACCCTAACATGCTCTCTTTAAATATCAACTCAACACTTAGATAATCACAACAAAATCTGAACTCTCGGACTTAACTCGTTAAAACACATTGAAAAAGACTCCCATCTCCCTGCGGACGACCCGTACTCAACCGGCTAGCTACAAGCGAAACCGTCTTGATTGCGGTATTTAAACTAGAACTTGAACACGCACATACTCTGTCAATCAACAACCGAGAGTCAATCCCTGACCCCATGGAATACGGCCAAAGTCAATCCTGACCCTATGAAACACCCCGTAAAACACGGCTAAAGTCAATCCTGACCCCGTGAAACACGACCAAAGTCAATCCTGACCCCATGGAACACGGCCAAAGTCAATCCTGACCCCGTGAGACACAGCTAAAGTCAATCTTGACCCCGTGGAACACGGCTAAAGTCAATCCTGACCCCGTGAAACACGGCCAAAGTCAACCCTCAACCTCCTCGTCAAAGCAACGCTTTGACTCGGGAGTAGGTCAAATCATCAACCACTTACGAGTCCTCTCGACTTGTAAGGAAGAAAATTCTCTTGTGAGATCTTTACGACTTTCAAGAGAAAATACACTTAGGAGTCCTCACGACTCCTAAAGAGAAATTACACCTACGGGATCCTCTCGACTCGTAGGGAGAAAAGTCTTTATGAGACCCTCATGGCTCATAAAGTTGAAAAGTCTTAGGTGACAGATCCTAACCCTGTCTCCTAAGCCATCACTGCCCTACAAAGAGGTAAAGATGGACTATCTACGGGCCACATTCGCTGAAGTCAAACATCGACGGGGAGGGAAACAACCACTTACAAGTCCTCTCGACTTGTAAGCGGGAAAATTCTCTTGTGAGATCTTTACGACTCTCAAGAGAGAACACACTTAGGAGTACTCATGACTCCTAAGGAGAAATTACACCTACGGGATCCTCTCGACTCGTAGGGAGAAAAGTCTTTATGAGACCTCCATGGCTCATAAAGTTTGAAAGTTTTAGGCGGCAGATCTGAACCTGTTTCCCTTAGCCATTGCTGCTCTACAAGGAGGTCAAGATGGACCATCTGCGGGCCACATTTGCCAAAGCCACATTCGCCAATGAAATAAAGAAGCTACTTACGGATCCTCACGATTCGTAAGGAAAAATACCCGAGTGAGATCCTTACGACTCACGGAGGCAAAGAACACTTAGAGATCCTCACGATTACTAGGGAAAATTTACACCTACAAGATCCTCTCGACTTGTAGGGAGAAAAAACCATCTTGAGACCCTTACAGCTGATGAAGATGAAAAAAGTCTTAGGCTACAAGGACTCTAAACTTATCTCCTAAGCCGCCAATTCTATTTCCATGCATAACTCTGCACTACTTCACCCACGTACATGCTTTCATGGGCAAAGTAGTGGGGGGCATTTGTTCCCGCCAAAATTTTCGGCCAAGAGCTACTTGTTTTCTTACAAAAAAAGGGGAGAATCCTTAAAAAACAGGCATCACGTGTAAAACACATGGGCGCTCATATGCAAAAGCATATGAGCGCTTAACATAAATCACCAATGGCCAAATAGGACTCACGTGTAAAACACGTGAGTGCTCATATGCAAAGCATATAAGCGCTGAACATAAACATGCTAAAACCCACAGCAGGTGTCACGTGTTAAACACATGAGTTCTCTTGCCTCTCACATGCAAAGCATGTGAGCATCCCAATTTAAAATGCTCCTATCAAATTCTAGAATTAAATTATATTTTGGGAAATATTTTCTTAATCTTCCTTAAACTAGAAAGATCTTCTCTGTTAAACAGAGGACCCTTAGATCAAAGATCCAGCAGTGATCATTTGATAGAATAACAATCTATCATAGGAAAATATTTACCTAATCTTATAACAAGAATAAAATTCTATGTTAATAAGATATCCATATTAAGAAAATATATTTATGATCTTATTAAACTAAAAAGATATGATAGAATAAAATTCTAATCTTGTTAAAACTAACAAGATATTCATAATCTTGTTAAACAAATAAGAAATCTTCTCTGTTAAACAGAGGGCCTTTGGATTAAAAATCCAACGGTGAATAAAATTCACCGAGTGATCTAAAAAGATCTTGTTGGTTATAAAATCAATCAAAATCTCTCAATGAGAAATTTGTTAAACAAACTGATTCTTTTCTTTCTCCTATAAATAAGAGCCAAGAAGGAGAAATAAGAGACGGAGGGAGAAGGGAAGAAAAATAGAGAGAGAATTTAATTCTCTAAAGAAGGGGAACCCCTCCTAAAAGCTCCCACAAAAAGAGAATTTAATTCTCAAACCAAGAGTTTAACTCTTCTCAAAGAACTTAGTTCTTCCTCTGGTTAAGGTCTGCAGAAGCAGATATCCCCACAAGTTGAGAATTTAATTTTCATCGGGGAGATTCTGTCATGCAGATTCAAAAGCTAGGGGAAAGAACTGAAACCAAAAGAGTTTAACTCTTAAAAAACATATAGGAATTTAATTCCTCTGGAACTAGGGTTTAACCCTTTAAAAAGAATTTAATCCCTGTAAAGAACAAAAGGAGAACTTTATCCCTCGGAACCATAGAAGAATAGCCTGGTGATTCATTAGCGTTCAACACTACACAATAAAAGCTCATGTGTTACCACATGAGCACCTTTGAGGAACGAAAAAGGAAAGATTGAGATCTAACCACGTGACCCCACGTGACCCCTAAGAAGTGCTCAGCACTTATAAAAGAGAAAAGGGAATAAACCCTATTTTTTGGAGCGCCTCACGTGACCCCACGTGACCCCTGAGAAGTGCTCAGCACTTATAAAAGAGAAAATGGAGTAAACCCGATTTTTGTAGCACCTCATGTGACCCCATGTGACCCCTGAGAAGTGCTCAACACTTATAAAAGAGAAAAGAGAATAAACCCAATTTTTGGAGCGCCTCACGCGACCCCATGTGACCCCTGAGAAGTGCTCAGCACTTATAAAAGCAAAAAGGGAATAAACCCTAATTTTTGGGCGCCTCACGTGGCCCCACGTGACCCCCAAGAGGTGCTTAACTTTTATAAAGCAAAAAGGGAATAAATCAAAGGGCAGTTTCCATTCTTGGGGCGTCTCACGTAATCCCACGTGACCTAATAGTGCTTAGCATTAAGAAAAGAAACAAGGGAATAAACACAAAGGAGCAGCGCCAACTTCAAGCGTCTCACGTGACCCCACGTGAGCGCATCAAATTCTTAGTGTTTAACACTATTTCAAGCGCCTCACGTGGGAGCACGCGAGCACTGATCTTACACTAGTGTTTAACACTATGAGAGGCCAACATTATCCCAAATTAACTAAGTCTCCTGAAGCCAAAACCCTTCTTTTGGTCATCAATCAGCCGAGCCCTCATTATACTCAGGTTTTCTCAAAATTGATCCGAGTCTCGGAAATAGCTAATGAACTCCTGGCATCTAAGATGATGTTCATTCCATCATGATCTCTCCCCTCGATTTGGAATTTGGTTCATGGGTACATCTCTCCACACCTCCGATACATGTCATTGTAATTCTTCAACGTCTTCAGAGAGGTGGAGGGTCCCAATAACCAATAACTCTTGGCACACCACCGAACAAGTTTTTCAAAAAGGGAAGTAAATCTAAAATACATCTCAATTTGGGGGCGCCTCACGTGACCTCACGTGATCCCTTGATAGTGCTTAGCACTCAGAAAAAGAAAAGGAGAATAAAACAAAGGCAATTTTCATTCTTCAGAGTGCCTCACGTGATCTCACGTGACCCCATAGTGCTTAGCACTCAGAAAAGAAAAAAGGGAATAAACCCAAGATAGCTCCCATTTTGGGGGCACCTCATGTGTTCCCACATGACCCCCAAACAGTGGTGTATAAAAGAGGGAGAAAATTCAAAAGACAGCGCTCGCATTTTGAAGGCACCTCACGTGTCTGCACGTGACTGTTTGATGAACCAAGTGCTTAGCACTTATAAATGAAAGAAGAATAAAATCCAGAGAACAGTTCTCACCTCGTGAGCCAAGTGCTCAACACGTGAGCCAAGTACTCAACACTTATATATATATATATATATATATGAGGGAATAAACTCAAGGAACAATGCCCACTTCGGGGCCCTCACGTGTTCACACGCGAGCTCCTCCAAAATCTAGTGTTTAACTCTGATTCAGTGCTTAGCACTATGAGATGATTAAGGGAAATCAACCTTAGCTCAAATTAGCTAAGTCTTTCGAAGCCAAGACCCTTTTTGTCACCAATCAACTGAGCCCCCATGTTCAGGTCTCCCTAAACTAATCCTAGTCTCAAAGATGACTAGTGTTCTCCTAACAGATGACATCTAAACTGATGTTCATCCCATTCCCCAAATCGGGATATTGGTTAAAGAGTACATCTCTTCATACCTCTGATACATTTTGTTGTAATCTTTCAACGTCTTCAGAGAGATGGAGGGTCCCAATAACCAATAACTTTTAGCGCATCCCCAAACTGTGGAGCTAAAATACCACAGACTACGATGCCATTAAACTGGACCGCAAGGTCCCTAAACTAAACCCTATAGACTATGATGTCTCTAAACTAGACTATGATGTTTCTAAACTATGGACTATGATATCCTTAAACTCCACAGACTATGATGTCCTTAAACGTATGGACCGTAACGTCCTTAAACTAAAACGATAACGCCCAAATGCTCTTTCGCTGGATCTAAATGATCCTAAGACCCTGTTAAGTAGATCTTAGTCTAAAATTAGACTAACGTATCCTTAACAACCATTTAAGTTGATCTTAATCTCAAACGAGATTAACGATCCTTAAATCAATCCAACTACAGATCCCTCAACTGACATTGGTTCAAGGGTACATCTCTTCACACCTCCGATATGTGTCGTTGTAACTCTTCAACGTCTTCAGGGAGATAGCGGGTCCCGACAATCAATAAACCCAATGGACCGCAATGTCCCTAAACTAAAACAATAGAGTCCAAATGCTCTTTTGTTGGATCTAAATGATCCTGTTAAGTAGATCTTAGTCCAAAATTAGACTAACGTATCCTTAACAATCGTTTAAGTTGATCTTAGTCTCAAATGAGATTAACGATCCTTAAACCCAAACAAAAACCAAATCTAAGAAAATATGGATTAGGACTAATCCACGTCCTACGGGCGACAACATAAATTAGTCTCCGTATACAATCCACGGGCAACCAAAAATAAAACAAACACACACGACATGAAGTGACCTCTGGAGAAGGAGAAAGTGGTTACCGCGATGCAGTAGCGTAATTAACTGCAGGGGCTTGCGCCTGCAGGGAAGAGCGTCCCCACAATCAAAAAACCCCTCGTACACGAGGGGGAATCTGACGAAGTTTTCTTCAATGGCTGCATCTGTCTAAACCTCCGATACACGGTGCCCTCAATCAACTTGGCATCTTCGGAGAGGAGGACGGATAAAACCAAATAGCATCTGCCCTCAAATTCAGGCAAGACGTTTGTCTTCCCGGTCTTTCGGCGGAGAACACCATCCACCCGACTTTCCCCGTAAATATACATCCACTCACCTTCGATCCTCGCTTGATGAAATCGAAGACGCCCTACTCTCCTTTTCGTCTCGAAGTCCACGCGGAGGCACCTACAGTTCCAATACGTCGTATCAAAAACATGAATTAAATACGAAAACCAAAGCGGCACCCGAAACACATATAGATTAGAACCTATGGTCTACGCATGCAAGAATAACCAAACAACTCTCAATATCGACGTACGAACGTCAATCGACCGAGATAAAACAAAAATAACAAAACTCGGAAAACAAAATCAGCAACTACGAAAAACACTTCCATATTTTGTCTCAGGTGAAATTAGCCAATTTTGTTGGAGATAGTGCCCTCATAGTCAATTATTGGATCGCAGGTACGTGATTGCAATGATTGCGGAGGACCTATCCCGGTAGGACAGTCTTACTCGAGATGATAGTATGCTATCTGGTTTGCCTTTATCAGTCGTGTACATGTTCAGGTGACTGATTGCATGTTACACTTTGATAGAGCCCTTAGGATCTTGCTTTACTACCAACAGTATGATGGCGATCATATACGTGAGAGTTGGGTAGTTTATATGCATATCCTTAATTCTGGTCCCTAGTCGTGGGAGTTTCGAGACAGGGCATCGATACTCCGGAGTAGACTAGTGTATACAGTCGAGACCCCGACGAGGGGCGGTGGCCGGTCTCACAAGCCATTGGTGTCAGTTGGATCACCTAAGATGTATACAGGTGCTCATTGGGTTATGAGTACACCGGACAGGACTCGCCGGGAATCTGCTAGTTAGTACTATACCTATCGTCAGATAGCAGTTCCCTGGTGACATGTGTACAGGTTAGTTCATCGACCTGAGGTCGTCATTTGTCTCGTGTGAGTTCCCACTGTGCTTTGATTTCTACCCTACCACGGCTCAAAGGAGTCGTGCAAACAGGTAGCTTTTGGGTACAGTCCCGAGCCATATGGAGGCACGTGAGCGGATCGGCAGGGGATTCGTCTCTCCCGGTATTGGGGGCGAGGTCGTGCTGTGTCTAGGAGAGCCATTACAGAAAGTCCATGGCCATGGCAGGAGATTTACTGGTAGGTACTCCAGTAGTATCTCAGGGTGTTATTGGGCTACACTCCGACACGACTTATACTGCTATTGGGGGTCTGACGTTACTAGCCCCCTAGGCGGATATGCGATACTCATTGACGAACGGACCGGACTGTATATACATTGTCACTGTTAGGCTCAGTAGGGTTTCTGGATGAGTTCGCTCATCAGCCTCCCTTGAGGTCAGTCCATGGGCAGCCATTACGCATTGCTAGTGCCGCTGACGGTTTGTGGTTAAACCCACTGCCACGGTACTGACGAGTCATTAGAGTCCCCCACAGACAGTTTCCCAAGTTCGGGCGAAACGTTGTAGAGGCCGTATGGTTTTATGGCAGGGTTCGGAAAATGCACGTGCGTTTACGCACGTGTTATTTTTCGGGCAGATGATACTGGCCGGCTTTGGTTTAAGCCGGATCCGAGTATTATATTGAGTAGGTATAATATCTTTGTCTCAGTTGCATTTGTATTCGGTCGTAATACAAATGCGGGTATATTTATACAGTTTCGGGCTTATCCTGAAAGTCGTTTCAGGATCACTTTTGGAAGTTGTCAGTTTCCAGTTTTCTATCAGCCGTCTTTTAACATTCGGTTAAAGACGGATTTATCTTTTCTTGGATGAGCGTGACTCAGTGTTCTAGAAGATTCTAGATGAGGTGACTAGGATTAATTGGTGTTATGTTTTCATTGGTTGCATTAATGGTTAGATGATGTGTTATTATGACTCATCCTTTGACATTAATGATTCTTGTTTAGCTAAGGATATTTGTTCATGATATTTAGTCTTATGGTTACTCTCCCTCCTCCTACCATCACCTCCCTCCTATATAATAGTGGCCGGCCCCTCTCTCCTCCCACTATTCACTCATTTGTGAAATTATGGTTGCTAAAAGAAAAGACTAAAGTTTTGGATGCATGGAAATTTCATAGTTCATTTCTTGTTCCATTTCATTTCCATCGGCAACTTCATTTACCGATCGTCCACGGACTTGGACGAAGCGAGACAAAGTCATCTACTCATTCTCTACATCAATCTTGGTCGTCTCTTTTAGCAAACTTGACGACCGAGTTGCCTCGAGTCAGAGGCGGGAGCCCGTTTAAAGAATCAGTGATGTGGTGCCACCTCGACGAGGATATCGGAGTTCGACGAGATCGGAGCAGCCGCAACGGAGCGTGGGATGATGGTTAAAGAACGAAGGACTCGGATCATTCGGTATAACCTTTCTACACTCTTTACAGTTTGTTAGTTTAGCAATAATGGAAGATCCGGGTTAAAGTATACGATAGCGCCAGTTAAAAAGTTTTTGTTCCGCATTTGGCGTCTGTAGACGGCCGGGGCGCTAGCGTAGACTTACAGTAGTATCAGAGCCTCACCATTTTGCTATACTAACTTGTGCTAACGCGTTTAAAACATCGATCGAACTGAAAATCAAAAATCGCATTTTTCTTGCTTGACAGTTTCTGTTGATTTTAAACGGTGTCCTAAAAATATTTCACATGTCTCAGAAAACTGTGCAGGAGTTTCTAAGAACCACGACAAAATTTGGGGACATGACTCCACCAAACAGCCGCGGAAACGCGGCCAAACCCATGGTTTGGCCGCGCATCCGCGGCCACGTGGTGAGCTCATGCTCCCAAATTTGTACAGTGAGTTCTCTGTTGGATTTTGTGGTTTTTGGTAAATATCGTTTTGGCCCAGATTTTGTTACTGTTCACCAGTAAATCGTGGGGCCCACTTCTTGATATTTGGTCGATCGAAATTTAAACATGTTAGTTTACAGTGCTTACATTATATCTCCGACCGGGAATGTCATTTGATCGGTAAACCGCGTCTGATTGCTATAGTTCTTTTCGACGGGTTTGCGAACGTGACATTCGCGTTGATGTTCTGTGTTGTGCTGTATTGTTGCGGATTTATCGTGATGGATAGCAGTGTGCAATGATAGTGCAGTTTGAGTTTATTTGTACATTTGATATTACGGGGCGAGCGTCCAACTTGTGGACTGCCGTCACTGCCTGTTGTATAATATTCTTTTGGGGCACGACCAGGTTGCGGTCGATGTACCTGTTGTACTATTTTTCATTACTGTACTAGGTTTTACCCCGCGACGGAGTGCACGGATAGCCGGGTTCTGGAGGGCAACGGGTCCGCATCTCATGGTTTTGAGAGGCAGAGGGGCCCCACTCTAAAATTGGCAGACTATTCGCCGCACTCGTAGGGGGTACAGGTTGACCCAAGGAGGGGTGCTCAATTTACCGGATTCCGTGAAGTGCCGGGTGTTCCATTCACTATGCTGTGAGGGACTACCTCGCTTCAGGTTTTGGCGGGTAACTTGCCGCACCCGTAGGGGTCTAGGTTTCATTGCACAGGCTATCCACACGACAGGGGAACGTCGGGTTTCAGCAGCGGCTCTGTGAAACCCGGGGATCCCAGATTATCTGTATTGTTCTGTGATGCTTATTACTTTTCTGTAATGTTGCATATTATTACGCCTGGAGCGATTATTGTATATTGGTTTATATACTATTAGATGTTGTATATGTTTTACACCCGCGCTAGTCCAGTCCCCGCTCTGTCGTTAGTTAAGTAACCTAACGGGTGATGACGGGACCCAGTGACGAATGCGGATGGCATATACGTACATTTTATTTTCGTTCTTTTCTGGTGTGATTGATTGATGGGACTGCGTTGATTCTGATCAATGCAAAGTAAAACAAACCTGTTTTCAGTTGTTGGAACAAATTTAAAAGGTGTTATTGCAAAGACGTTTCCTTTTGTTTTGCATAGCGGTATTCAGTGGAATATCCTGCACCTCATTCGACGGGGCAAGGGCCGATATCCCTTCACCGGGACTGACCCCTTGGGCAGAAGTTTGCGTCAGGGTAATAACTTCACTATAGTCGATAACAAGTTGCTTTGCATAGCGGTATTCAGTGGAATATCCTGCACCTCATTCCACGAGGAAAGAGCCGAGATCCCTTTAACGGGAATGACCTCTTTAGCAAAAGGTTTTCGCCACTATATTTTAAAAAAAAGCTATCAGGTTCCTTCAGCGATATCAAGTTCACTACGCTACAGGTTTTTTCGCCAAAAACCAGCCGTAGCCCTCCGTCACTTCTTTTGAGTATTCAGTAGTATTCAAGCTATGTATTTTAGCCAAAGTTAAGGCATAGTGTTTGGTAGCTGCTGGGTATTTCGATTGTTGCATAGATAGATGAGTTAGTTTGGGACAGTCGTTCTGCCGATTGGCCAAAGTCAGGGGCATGTGCGGGTGGGTTCAAATTGACAAGATAGTGACGGGTAGAACTTGGCATGTGACTTATGACATTTTGACCAAAGCCAAGGTTATAAGAGCATGGGGCAAAAATGATATCGGGAGTTTCTAAAGAAACTGAAACTTGCCAAGTATGCGCATACCTTCTGGAGTATGAGTAACGTGGATGCATTCCATCACGTTATCATGCGATGAGAGTTGGATCCCGATTCCCACTGATGAGTTGGTTTACTCTTCGGGAGATCCCGATTGATTCTTCTTTTAGGTTTGGAGGAGAATTTGACAGGACAGTGGGAGGTTTCCGGATTAGATATGTTAGTGTATATGCCCTAGAGGCCATTACTGTATCATACTGGTTTGTATATTACTTAATGGATGCTTGGGATATTCACCTTGTATATACAATCTTGCTCAAAATAGTAGTATGCTACTTGGTTTGTTTCTACTTCAATGTGTACATGTGTTTATTTTAGTATATCGCCTATACACATTAGTAGAGCCCTTAGGATCTTTGCTTGATTACCAGCGATGTGATGGCCGTCACACTAGTGGGGCTGGGTAATCTATAAGCACATCCTTATGCAGGTCCCTGGTCGCAGGACTATCGAGACAGGGCATCGATACTCCGGAGTAGACCAGCGCATGCGCTTCTCATCCCAGTGTGGGAGACGGTCTGTCCTACAGCCGTCAGTACGTCGTACTTGAGATAGTATGTGGGTGCTTGTTAGGTTACGGGTACACTGGACAGGACTCGTCGGGAACTGACTAGTTGGTATTATACCTATCGTCAGTTATCAGTTCCCAGGTGACATGAGTACAGCTTAGTCCGCTGACTTGACACTGTCACTTCGCCTCGGGTGTGTTCCCACTGTACTTTGATCACTACCCTACCACGGCTCAAAGGAGTCATGCAAACAGGTAGTGGTTGGGTGCAGTCCCGAAGCACTTGGAGGCAGTGACGGTTAGACAGGATTCGTCTCTCCCGGTATTGGGGGTTGACATCGCGCTGTGTCTAGGAGAGCCATTACACGAGTAGTCCCTGGCCAGGGCAAACGAGATATACTGGTAGGTTTCCAGTGTTATCTCAGGGTGTTTTGGGCTTCGCTCCGGCACGACTTGTACCGCTATTGGGGGACTGACGTTTACCGCCCCCTAGGCCCGCCATGCGATGTATCAGACGAACAGACCGGATTGTACGGAGAATGTCACACTCAGGCTCAGTAGGAGTTCAGATGGGTTTCGCCTCGTCGGTCTTCTTGTCGGCATTACCTGGGGACCGTTACGCACAGCTAGTGCCGCTTGCGGTCTGTGGTTAAACCCACTGCCAGCGTAGTGTCGAGTCTTTAGAGTCCCACACAGAAAGCTTTTCGCCTTTAGGCAAAAGAGTAGAGGTCGCATGGTATTGCGACAGGTCGCATGGTTTTGCGACAGGGTTCGGTCACATCCGTGCACTTGTGCACGTACAGTGTCCGGACAGTTTACACTAGCGGGCTTTGGTTTAAGCCAGATCCTAGTGTACCTTATGGGATTGGATTTATCCAGTTTGCATTCGTATTCCTCGGAACGCGGATGCGGGTGTGTATGCACAGTTGACAGGGAGGCAGAGGCTGCGGATTCTCATTAGGGTTGTTGACAGTTGACCGTTGACTATTTGACTTTATGCTCAACCCTAATGAGAATATGATATGTGATTAACTATTATATTAATTAAGTATTATGGTGATATGGTTGTTGACTTGTTGACTTTTGTTGACTTGTTGACTTTGTTGACTTGTTGACTTTTGTTGACTTGTTGACCGGTTGACTAGGCTTGACTAGTTGACCATCATGATAACCATAGCCATCATTTCATGGCAAAGACTTTTGTTTACTTGCTCATTTGTGTAAAATGAGTGCATGAAATGATATGGTTGTGGTTGCTTCTAACCATCACATAAGACTTTTGTTAATATGATGAGTTATCATTGCTTTGGATTATGAGAGGGTGAGAGACAAAAATACTTGCTCATTCTTTCTTGCTCATTCTCTCTCTTGTTCTTGAGCTCTCCTCTTGCTCTCACCCTCAACCTCTTGCTCCCTCTCTTGATCTATGGTTCTCTTGTCTCATGAGTTGAGAATCAAGAACCATAGATAAAATCCCATTCTATTTCCTCTCTACTCATTCTAGTTCACTAGGTTTAGCAAACCAAGTGAACTAGTTTCTTCAAAGAACGAAGAAGGAGCTAAAGGTTGGAGCTTTCAAGTGGATCTATCTTCGGCGTACGGAGACGACGAGAAGGAGCCATCGGACCACCATCGGAGCTTGAAGAGAAGGAGTTCAAGTTTTAGGTATAACCATCTCTATCCGAGTAGCTAACTTTCTTTAGCTAAGTTTGCTAGTTTTAGTTTAGTCAAAGATCCCGACTTTGCTTAGTCCATGTTGCCCCTTGCGCTTAAAATTTGATTTTTATACCGTTTCCGCCTCCCCGTAAGAACCGGGGTCGCAACGTGGACTTACAGTGGTATCAGAGCCTAACTAAACTTAAACTAGCTTGGTAGTAAAGTGTAACGAAGTTCGGAACCGGAAAAAATCCAAAAACCTAACTTTTACAAAACCTGAGTTTCTGTTGAAATTTTTTCTGGTCAAAATGAAAAACTTTATACTCCTAAATTCGGCTCAGGGTTTTGTGTGAACACCCATGAAAAATGGTCCACTGTTTCGTTCAAACCGCCGCGCTTCCGCTGCACGAGGTAGGCATGTGCCGCGGAAGCGCCGCGGTTTGTCGTCTTCTCTGCATCGTTTTTCGTGCAGTGTGTGTCTGTGTTGGTTTTGGGATTTTTGGAATATATTATATGTGCCCAGATTTTCCAGAAAAGAAATTTCCTTTTGGGGTCCTATAATTCCGTATTTTTTCCGAACTTCACTGCACTTTGACTATGATGGTTATATCTGTGATGCTTGCATGTATTGAACGTCGGCTAATCGCTATAAGTCGATTGGTCGGGGTTATACATGATCTGTGTTTGATATTGGAATGTGTATATAAATATGTTGGATTGTCGCGGGTGAATAGCCGGGGGTTGTGAGACGAGAGTTTTCTTTTCTTGCAATTCATGTAAATTTGTAAATTGATGTAATAATTATTTGTATGGCCGCACAACTGGGTCGGGGTTGTAGCCGTCATTGTATAATTTCTTTTTACTGTTTTTGCTCCTAGGATAGACCCATGGAGGGGTGCACAAACTACCGGGTATGCCGAAGTGTCGAGTGGCCTACTCATGGAGATGAGGGAGGTTGCTACGCTTCGGGTACTTGGCGGGTAGTTTGCCGCACCCGTAGGGGTCTTGGGTGGGGTATTGGCTATTCACCGCGACCGTGTAATCTGTTTTTGTTACAGGCTCGTACAAATTACAGATTCCTAGTATATCCAATGTATTTATCTGTGATCTGAAATGTTTATCATTGCAGTATATCTATATATGATATTATTTAGGCGTTGCTTATGTTTTACAGACGCGCTAGCCCAGCCCCCGCTCTGTCGTTAGTTAAGTAACCTAACGGGTAATGACGGGGCCCCGTGGCGAATGCGAATGGCATAAGCGTACGTCATATTTTGGTTGTTTTCTGCAATGGTAGGATTAAATGATGGGACGCATTAAAAGAACTAATGCAAGAATATCACGCATTAAAAGAACTAATGCAAGATAATAAACCAAGTTAAAGTCGTTGGAACACTTTCGAAAAACCACTCGGTTCTTTTCAAAAACAACTTTTAAATGCGGAGCTTGAGCCACTCTTTTTAAAAGCTATCTCGTTCCATCGACCAAATCAAGTTCACTACGTTCACGGTTTTGCCAAAACCATCCGTAGCCCTCCGTCGTTTCACATGAATAGTCAATAGTATTCAAGCTGTGTATGTTGGCCAAAGTCAAGGCACAGTGATTGGTAGCTATTGGGTGTTCATGTGTAGCATAGATAGATGCGTTGGTTTGGGACAGTCGTACTGCCATTTTGGCCAAAGTCAAGGGTAGGTACGGATGGATCCAAATTAACCTGGATAATGACGGGTAGAACTTGACATGTGACTTATGATATTTTGGCCAAAGTCAAGGTCATAAGAGCATGGGGCAAAAATCCACATCGGGAGTTTCATAAGTACTGAAACTTGCTAGATTTGCATACCATTTGGAGTGTGATGATTCTGGTAGGATTCCTTCAGTTTCGTCACGCGATGATATTTGGATCCCGATCCTACTGTGAGTATATGCTACTCCTCGGGAAATTTCTCACTAATCGATCAATGCTACAAACCTAGTAGGTGCCTAGAAAGGTGTTAGCGGGGCTACGCCCCCAGGGAAAAGAGGTTCTATAATTAAGGAACTTCGCGAAAGCGTTGGAAAACCTCCCTCGAAGTACCGACACCGGCCTGGCTGAACGGTTAAGCAAGTATTGTGCGGTGGGATTGATCCCGACTAATTCTTCCTTTATGGTTTGAGGAGGGATTCGAGAAACAGTGGGAGCCATCCTGTTTAGACAAACTAAAAACCACTCTAAACTTGCAAGAGCATCATGCCGAGTGTTTCTTCTTCTCTCTCCTAATTGCAGCGACCAATCAACATGACTGGACTTAAGTTACTCCTAGATAAAAACAAACTGACAGGGCCAAACTACAAAGATTGGCTCAGGAATGTCAAGATAGCAATCACTTATGACAAGCTGGGGTATCTTCTTACCACCAAAGCTCCCCCTGTCCCTGGTCCAACTTCCAGCGTCGCGGATAAGGAAATCCGCAAGACTTGGGAGATTGATAGCACGAAGGCCAAGTGCCTCCTGCTTGCCTCGATGGACAACGAACATCAGAGGAGGCATGAGAATATGGACATGGAGTCCATATTGCTCCATACAAAAGAACTGTATGGAGAGCAATCACGTATCGCAAGATACGAAGCGTCGAAAAAGTTATTTTCGACAAGAATGGCCGTCGGATCATCAGTAGCCGAGCACGTGCTAAAGATGATCGGCTACATTGAGGAGCTCGCTGACCTAGGGATCACATTGGAGAGTGAGCTATATACGGATATAGTTCTCCAGTCCCTTCCTTCCACTTACGCCCAGTTTATACTGAACTTCAACTTACAAGAAAAAGAGGTTGAACTTTCAGAGCTCCTCAACATGCTGAGGAGCGCAGAGGGCACCCTACAGAAAGGTAGGGATACATCCACTTTGTTTGTAGGAGGATCATCTTCTTCTAGGTCCAAGGCGAAAGCCAAGGGAAAGAAGAAGAAGGCCCCCGCCAAACCAAGGGGCGGTGTTAGTAAAGTGGATACGAAGGGAAAAGCAAAAGCAACAAAGATAGCGGGGAAGCTTGTGGACAAGGAAGAATGCTTCTATTGTCATAAGAAAGGACACTGGAAGAATGATTGCAGGGCCTGGAAGGCCAGAACACAGGAATTGAAGCAGGTTGCAGCTTCAGCTTCAGGTGTGTATGTTATTGAAAATTGTCTTTCAATAAACTCTACTTCCTGGGTATTGGATACCGGATCAGGATCTCATATCTGTAATTCTTTGCAGGCGTTGAGAAACCGTAGGGTTTTGAAGGCAGGTGACATGACCCTCAAAGTTGCGAACGGAGCTAGCATGGATGCTAAAGCCGTGGGGGACTATCACCTGGGAATGTCAGATGGACATGTTTTGGTTTTGCGTAATTGCTTTTTTGTACCCAACGCAACTTGTAATATCATTTCTGTATCTTTAGTTTCTAAAGAAGGTTATGAATTTGCGTTTGTAAGTAATGTTGTAAACATTCACCTTAATCAAGTTTTGATTGGGTCAGGTACATTGAGTAATGGTATATACGTGTTAAACCAACCACAAATTTTCAACGTCCAGAATACACACAAAAGAAAGTCTCCAGAAATAAATCAGAATTTCTTATGGCATTGTAGATTGGGTCACATCAATGAGAGAAGGTTGACTAAGTTACATACAGAAGGATATTTGAATGCGTTCGAATATCAATCGTATGCCACTTGTCAATCTTGTCTCAAAGGAAAGATGACAAAGACTCCGTTTACTGGACATGTAGTAAGAGCGAGCGAGCTCTTGGGACTCGTACACAGTGACGTGTGCGGTCCAATGTCTACACATGCCCGAAGCGGACATTCTTACTTCATTACTTTTATGGATGACTTCTCAAGGTACGGTTATGTCTTCTTAATGAAACATAAGTCCGAGGCCTTTGGAAAATTCCAGGAGTATAAGAATGAAGTGGAGAAACAGACCGGCAAAAGTATTAAGATTCTAAGATCGGATCGAGGTGGAGAATACTTAAGTGCCGAGTTCCTGGACTATTTAAAAGAGAATGGAATTCTCTCTCAGCTTACTCCTCCATACACCCCGCAACATAACGGTGTATCGGAGAGACGGAACCGCACCCTATTGGATATGGTGCGGTCCATGATGAGTAACGCTGAGTTGCCGCGATCATTCTGGGGATATGCGCTAGAATCAGCCGCATACCTTTTGAACCGAGTTCCCACTAAGACTGTGCCTACTACGCCATTTGAGATGTGGTGTGGGAAGAGACCCCATCTTAATCACATTAAGATATGGGGAAGTCCAGCTTTTGTCAAAAAGCAGCATGCGGACAAGCTCGAGGCACGCTCAGTACTGTGCAAGTTTGTGGGATATCCAAAGAATTCCAAGGGATATTTCTTCTACTGTGAAGAGGAACAAAAAGTTCTTGTTTCTCGTCATGCCCACTTTCTAGAACACCAGTTCATAGAAAAAGAAATAAGTGGGAGCGCAGTAGAACTGGAAGAAATTCCAGAACCACGGACTATTACTGAAGGTTTAGTGGAACCAGAGGGTTCGGAAGAACAGGACATTCCTACGCCACTCCGCAGGAGTACTAGGCAGTCTCATCCGCCCGAGAGATACTACGGTTTTCTCATAGACGGGGATAGAGAGGATTGCATCATAGATTATGATGAGCCTACTAGCTTCCAGCAGGCCGTTCAGAGCGTTGACTCAGTGAAATGGCTGGATGCAATGCGAACCGAAATGGAGTCCATGTACACCAACAAGGTATGGACGTTGGACATTGCTCCAGACGGGGTAAAACCCGTAGGATGCAAGTGGATCTTCAAAAGGAAGATTGGTGTAGATGGACAGGTTGAGACCTATAAAGCTAGGCTGGTAGCAAAGGGTTTTCGTCAAAGACCTGGCTTGGACTACGACGAAACCTTTTCTCCAGTAGCCATGCTGAAATCCATTCGGATCCTTCTTGCCATTGCTGCCTTCCACGATTATGAGATCTGGCAAATGGACGTAAAGACAGCTTTTCTAAATGGAAATTTAGAGGAGTGTGTCTATATGGACCAGCCGGAGGGTTTCATTCAGAGTGGGAGCAGCGGAAAGGTGTGCAAGTTGCTTAAGTCCATCTATGGACTAAAGCAGGCATCGCGGAGTTGGAACATCTGCTTTGATGAAACGGTCAAAGAATTTGGCTTTATAAAAAATCCAGATGAACCATGCATCTATAGTAGATTTGTAGCGAGAACTGTAGTATTCCTCGTTTTATACGTGGATGACATTCTCTTAATAGGAAATGACATTCCTATGCTACAATCTGTCAAGGGGTTCTTGTCACACAGGTTCTCCATGAAAGACCTGGGTGATGCCTCGTACATTCTGGGTATCCGGATCTACCGTGACAGATCCAAGAGGATATTAGGACTATCACAGTCCAGGTACATCGACACCATACTGAAGAGATTCAGTATGGAAGATTCCAAGCGCGGTAACCTACCGGCTTGTCACGGGATCACCCTCTCTAAAGAGATGTCTCCCAAGACTGATTTGGAGAGGGATCGCATGTCTATTATACCCTACGCTTCTGCGGTAGGCTCTATAATGTATGCGATGTTGTGTACCAGACCGGATGTAGCTTATGCACTGAGTATGGTAAGCCGGTATCAGTCAAACCCTGGGGAGAAACACTGGATAGCGGTAAAGAACATTCTCAAGTACCTGAGAAGGACTAAGGAGATGTTCTTGGTGTATGGCGGAAAAGACCTCCAGATCGAGGCCTTTGCTGACTCCAGCTTCCAAAGTAACAAGGATGATTCCAAGTCCATGTCGGGCTTTGTCTTTACCCTCAATGGAGGGGCGGTGTGTTGGAAGAGTTCCAAACAAGAAACCGTTGCAGACTCGACGATGGAAGCGGAATACATCGCTGCATCTGATGCCGCAAAAGAAGCTATCTGGATGAGGAAGTTCTTGAAAGAACTTCAGGTGGTTCCGTCCATTGTTGATCCAATACCTCTGTATTGCGACAACAACGGGGCTATAGCTTTAGCGAAGGAACCCAGGTCCCATCAGAGATCCAGGCACATCTTGAGGCGGTATCACCTGATCAGGGAGATCGTGGATCGCCAGGAGATCGAGGTTCGGAGAGTCGCTTCAGAAGATAACACTGCAGATCCATTCACCAAGGCCCTGCCCCAGACTCAGTTCGAGCGGCTGATCGAGATGATAGGTCTTCGATACGCCAGTACATGGCCTTAGTGCAAGTGGGAGATTGTTAGTGTATATGCCCTAGAGGCCATTACTGTATCATACTGGTTTGTATATTACTTAATGGATGCTTGGGATATTCACCTTGTATATACAATCTTGCTCAAAATAGTAGTATGCTACTTGGTTTGTTTCTACTTCAATGTGTATATGTGTTTATTTTAGTATATCGCCTATACACATTAGTAGAGCCCTTAGGATCTTTGCTTGATTACCAGCGATGTGATGGCCGTCACACTAGTGGGGCTGGGTAATCTATAAGCACATCCTTATGCAGGTCCCTGGTCGCAGGACTATCGAGACAGGTCATCGATACTCCGGAGTAGACCAGCGCATGCGCTTCTCATCCCAGTGTGGGAGACGGTCTGTCCCACAGCCGTCAGTACGTCGTACTTGAGATAGTATGTGGGTGCTCGTTAGGTTACGGGTACACTGGACAGGACTCGTCGGGAACTGACTAGTTGGTATTATACCTATCGTCAGTTATCAGTTCCCAGGTGACATGAGTACAGCTTAGTCCGCTGACTTGACACTGTCACTTCGCCTCGGGTGTGTTCCCACTGTACTTTGATCACTACCCTACCACGGCTCAAAGGAGTCATGCAAACAGGTAGTGGTTGGGTGCAGTCCCGAAGCACTTGGAGGCAGTGACGGTTAGACAGGATTCGTCTCTCCCGGTATTGGGGGTTGACATCGCGCTGTGTCTAGGAGAGCCATTACACGAGTAGTCCCTGGCCAGGGCAAACGAGATATACTGGTAGGTTTCCAGTGTTATCTCAGGGTGTTTTGGGCTTCGCTCCGGCACGACTTGTACCGCTATTGGGGGACTGACGTTTACCGCCCCCTAGGCCCGCCATGCGATGTATCAGACGAACAGACCGGACTGTACGGAGAATGTCACACTCAGGCTCAGTAGGAGTTCAGATGGGTTTCGCCTCGTCGGTCTTCTTGTCGGCATTACCTGGGGACCGTTACGCACAGCTAGTGCCGCTTGCGGTCTGTGGTTAAACCCACTGCCAGTGTAGTGTCGAGTCTTTAGAGTCCCACACAGAAAGCTTTTCGCCTTTAGGCAAAAGAGTAGAGGTCGCATGGTATTGTGACAGGTCGCATGGTTTTACGACAGGGTTCGGTCACATCCGTGCACTTGTGCACGTACAGTGTCCGGACAGTTTACACTAGCGGGCTTTGGTTTAAGCCAGATCCTAGTGTACCTTATGGGATTGGATTTATCCAGTTTGCATTCGTATTCCTCGGAACGCGGATGCGGGTGTGTATGCACAGTTGACAGGGAGACAGAGGCTGCGGATTCTCATTAGGGTTGTTGACAGTTGACCGTTGACTATTTGACTTTATGCTCAACCCTAATGAGAATATGATATGTGATTAACTATTATATTAATTAAGTATTATGGTGATATGGTTGTTGACTTGTTGACTTTTGTTGACTTGTTGACTTTGTTGACTTGTTGACTTTTGTTGCCTTGTTGACCGGTTGACTAGGCTTGACTAGTTGACCATCATGATAACCATAGCCATCATTTCATGGCAAAGACTTTTGTTTACTTGCTCATTTGTGTAAAATGAGTGCATGAAATGATATGGTTGTGGTTGCTTCTAACCATCACATAAGACTTTTGTTAATATGATGAGTTATCATTGCTTTGGATTATGAGAGGGTGAGAGACAAAAATACTTGCTCATTCTTTCTTGCTCATTCTCTCTCTTGTTCTTGAGCTCTCCTCTTGCTCTCACCCTCAACCTCTTGCTCCCTCTCTTGATCTATGGTTCTCTTGTCTCATGAGTTGAGAATCAAGAACCATAGATAAAATCCCATTCTATTTCCTCTCTACTCATTCTAGTTCACTAGGTTTAGCAAACCAAGTGAACTAGTTTCTTCAAAGAACGAAGAAGGAGCTAAAGGTTGGAGCTTTCAAGTGGATCTATCTTCGGCGTACGGAGACGACGAGAAGGAGCCATCGGACCACCATCGGAGCTTGAAGAGAAGGAGTTCAAGTTTTAGGTATAACCATCTCTATCCGAGTAGCTAACTCTCTTTAGCTAAGTTTGCTAGTTTTAGTTTAGTCAAAGATCCCGACTTTGCTTAGTCCATGTTGCCCCTTGCGCTTAAAATTTGATTTTTATACCGTTTCCGCCTCCCCGTAAGAACCGGGGTCGCAACGTGGACTTACAAGATAAAGTTATGACCATTCTGATCTAGGTTAGAGTGCACGCAGAGTGTTTCTTTTCTCTCTCTCTCTTTGGCAGCGACCTTTGACCGACCCTAGACTATGACTCAGTGACCAGGTTGACCGAACCTTCTTAAAATACTGGCTTTTGGATTGTCTATGTTGTATAAATCATTGCCACTCCTTCTTTTACCCTTTGAATTTCTCAGAACACCCGTATTACTACGGATATCCACTTCCATTGGATAGATCCATCGTATGGTTATATACGAACTCGAAGGGACTTCTTCGAGGATGGATCCAGGTTCAGGAGAAATAGAATTGGTTTATTCAGTTGTCTTTTATTATCACCTTCTCTCAGGTTGCGAGGGCTCCTTGGTTTAGGAGAGTACACCTATTACGCTTATTGGATAGTCTTATTCCAAACCATAGGCAGGTGCCGAAAGGTAGGGAATGAAGAAAACCAATTAGCCTAAGTAGGGTGTGCAGAAGGCAATAACTAAAGACAAAATAAAGGGATTAGAAAGAGGGCAAAGTAAATTGCGACTAATATCATTCACGACCAAAACCGCGTACTTCATCGCCACTCCTATTTCACCTTTAAAAGAATAAGGTATTATTCAGTTGTCTTTTATCATCACCTTCTCTCGAGATACGAGTACTCCTTGGTTTAGGAGGGTACACCTATTATGCTTACTGGATAGTCTTCTTCCAAACCATAGGCTGGTGCCGAACGGTAGGGAAGGAAGAAAACCATTTAGCCTAACGATGGTGTACAGAAGGTAACGACTAAAGACAAATAAAGGGATTTGGAGAGATGGCAATAAAATATACGGTTGAAGTCATGAATTGGATTATGGAAGAGGCATTGCTATGAATACCAGGATACCCCTACGAAACATTTTCATGTTTCAGTGCATTGTTAAAGGAAAACTGTTTTCCCGATTAGATACTTACTCCAAGGGTATGTATTTACCAGGTTTCATTATCATATCTGTATGGTTTTACAGATGATGAGTGTGAGTAAGATATTGGGAATTAGGTGATCATCCTCATTATATCGGAATTCTTTGTAATTGGTGATATTTGAGAAAATCGCCAGGGTACAGTTTTCAACCTACGACGCACAGGTTTTGAGTTGTTCAACTCAGCGGACTTATACAGAGTATTGTATGTTGTCCAAGTGTCCATCAGGACAAAAGGGTAGGTCCTCGTACTATGTTCTGTTTACTTATAACTTCTCTAGTATTTAGACAAGTGTTTCGTAGAAATACAAGGTCTAAGTTTTGAGAAGTTGTGGGTATAAGAATAAAGTAGAGAACCAGGTATCACAAGTATCGGGATTCTTCAAAGAGATCGAAGATGTAGATTCTTGTGATTGGTATTCAGATGATAGTGATGGTTTTGAGAAACGTGTTTCTCTTTCAGGTTACTCATAATTGGATGGATTCCTAAGTTGAGTAATGCTGATTAGCCTCTTTCCATTAAGTTTATATGCACTAGAGACAGCTGCATGATTTGAATATGGTTCCAATTAAATAAGTGCCAAAGTTTCTATATTGGATATAGAATAGCTCGTACCTTAAAAGATATTAAGGTACGGGGAGTTGTCCAGCTTATGCTTAAAACCAGACTCTGGATAACTCAGGGCACGTTACTGTAATGGCTGTTTGTGGGTTGACCCTGGCTATGACGAGGGTTGATATTCTACCATATGGAAGATCAATAGTGATATTGTTCTTGACTCGCCACAGTTTTAGTAAAATGGATTTTTTCAGAAAACCGTAGTGGGAGTATGGTAGAACTGGAAGTGATTCCAGAACCGCGAACGATTACGGAAAATTTAATAGGACCTATATATTCAATCAGGTTTGACATTCCATTAGCCACTCCGCAGATATGGTGGGTAACCTCAGACACCCGAGAGGTACTTCGGTAGCCTCAAGGACGGTGACAGGGAGGTTCTTATCTACCCAGACTTGACACTACTGTTGTTCCAGGTTATGAGACCCGGTAGGAGGGTTGTCGTATTCAGTGGGAGCAGCGGAAGCATAGTGGGCAAGTAACTTATGTCTATTTATAGACTAGAGCAGTTATAGCGGAGATAGATCATCTAATTTTGATATGACAGTCATGGGTTTGACTTCAATCAGAATAGGGGATGGATCTGTTAAGAAGGTAGTAGGGTGTGATGTCATTTGGATGACATACACAGAGTAGGAAGTAAAATTCCTATACTACGATCGGTTGTACTGTGGTCGTCACACAGTTGTTTCTCCAGACAGGATATGGATATAATATTTGACATTCTGGTTTCTGGATCTATGGTTTTAGATCTGGATTTGGGTAGTTTCCCAATGTGGGTACTTTGACAGTATTCTAATGGTTTTTAGAATAGATGACTCCTAGCATGGTGGTGTACCTGCAGGTGATGGAGTCACCCTCTCTAAAGATGTCTTACAGACTAAAGGGGAGAGGGAAGTACATGATTGGCAGATCACTTGCTTAGGCAAATTGAGTCAATCATGAGATGTCAAGTACCACACCAGATGTTGTTTTTGCACTAGATGCAATGAGTTTGTTTTAATCCAATCCTGGAGAAACATAAGGAAGCAGTTTTAGAACATAAGTGGATGTTCTACGGATTTGATGACGGCAGCCTCCTTCGGGGGACGGTTATCATTCCAAGCTTCAAAAGGTGACATGGTTGACAGAGAGATTGTCAGAGTTATAGTTTTTCCCTCTGACGAAGAGGGACAGTATTATGGACAGGTGGTCCAAGAGGATACTGTGGGTGGCATGGTGCCGGATACTGATTAGGTTCAGTGATCCATACAGTCTAAGAAGTTTGGATTTGGAGTTCATTTATGAACTAGGTCCCATCAGATATCCAGACGTACTCTAAGACAGGTATTACTCAATTCGGGAGATGGCTTTCTCCGCGAACTTGAGATTAAGAGAGATATAGAAAGAAACATCTAGGCGGATCCACTCGCTGAGGCTATTTCTCGAACACAATAGTTTTACAAACGGGCTTTGTGAAACTGATTAGTAGAGGAGTTGGATGTTCGGTTTCACACGGGCTGTGAGTAGTCGACATCGCAATAGTTAGCCTTGAGTGCAAGTGGGAGATTGTTGGAGATAGTGCCCTCATAGTCAATTATTGGATCGCAGGTACGTGATTGCAATGATTGCGGAGGACCTATCCCGGTAGGACAGTCTTACTCGAGATGATAGTATGCTATCTGGTTTGCCTTTATCAGTCGTGTACATGTTCAGGTGACTGATTGCATGTTACACTTTGATAGAGCCCTTAGGATCTTGCTTTACTACCAACAGTATGATGGCGATCATATACGTGAGAGTTGGGTAGTTTATATGCATATCCTTAATTCTGGTCCCTAGTCGTGGGAGTTTCGAGACAGGGCATCGATACTCCGGAGTAGACTAGTGTATACAGTCGAGACCCCGACGAGGGGCGGTGGCCGGTCTCACAAGCCACTGGTGTCAGTTGGATCACCTAAGATGTATACAGGTGCTCATTGGGTTATGAGTACACCGGACAGGACTCGCCGGGAATCTGCTAGTTAGTACTATACCTATCGTCAGATAGCAGTTCCCTGGTGACATGCGTACAGGTTAGTTCATCGACCTGAGGTCGTCATTTGTCTCGTGTGAGTTCCCACTGTGCTTTGATTTCTACCCTACCACGGCTCAAAGGAGTCGTGCAAACAGGTAGCTTTTGGGTACAGTCCCGAGCCATATGGAGGCACGTGAGCGGATTGGCAGGGGATTCGTCTCTCCCGGTATTGGGGGCGAGGTCGTGCTGTGTCTAGGAGAGCCATTACAGAAAGTCCATGGCCATGGCAGGAGATTTACTGGTAGGTACTCCAGTAGTATCTCAGGGTGTTATTGGGCTACACTCCGACACGACTTATACTGCTATTGGGGGTCTGACGTTACTAGCCCCCTAGGCGGATATGCGATACTCATTGACGAACGGACCGGACTGTATATACATTGTCACTGTTAGGCTCAGTAGGGTTTCTGGATGAGTTCGCTCATCAGCCTCCCTTGAGGTCAGTCCATGGGCAGCCGTTACGCATTGCTAGTGCCGCTGACGGTTTGTGGTTAAACCCACTGCCACGGTACTGACGAGTCATTAGAGTCCCCCACAGACAGTTTCCCAAGTTCGGGCGAAACTTTGTAGAGGCCGTATGGTTTTATGGCAGGGTTCGGAAAATGCACGTGCGTTTACGCACGTGTTATTTTTCGGGCAGATGATACTGGCCGGCTTTGGTTTAAGCCGGATCCGAGTATTATATTGAGTAGGTATAATATCTTTGTCTCAGTTGCATTTGTATTCGGTCGTAATACAAATGCGGGTATATTTATACAGTTTCGGGGTTATCCTGAAAGTCGTTTCAGGATCACTTTTGGAAGTTGCCAGTTTCCAGTTTTCTATCAGCCGTCTTTTAACATTCGGTTAAAGACGGATTTATCTTTTCTTGGATGAGCGTGACTCAGTGTTCTAGAAGATTCTAGATGAGGTGACTAGGATTAATTGGTGTTATGTTTTCATTGGTTGCATTAATGGTTAGATGATGTGTTATTATGACTCATCCTTTGACATTAATGATTCTTGTTTAGCTAAGGATATTTGTTCATGATATTTAGTCTTATGGTTACTCTCCCTCCTCCTACCATCACCTCCCTCCTATATAATAGTGGCCGGCCCCTCTCTCCTCCCACTATTCACTCATTTGTGAAATTATGGTTGCTAAAAGAAAAGACTAAAGTTTTGGATGCATGGAAATTTCATAGTTCATTTCTTGTTCCATTTCATTTCCATCGGCAACTTCATTTACCGATCGTCCACGGACTTGGACGAAGCGAGACAAAGTCATCTACTCATTCTCTACATCAATCTTGGTCGTCTCTTTTAGCAAACTTGACGACCGAGTTGCCTCGAGTCAGAGGCGGGAGCCCGTTTAAAGAATCAGTGATGTGGTGCCACCTCGACGAGGATATCGGAGTTCGACGAGATCGGAGCAGCCGCAACGGAGCGTGGGATGATGGTTAAAGAACGAAGGACTCGGATCGTTCGGTATAACCTTTCTACACTCTTTACAGTTTGTTAGTTTAGCAATAATGGAAGATCCGGGTTAAAGTATACGATAGCGCCAGTTAAAAAGTTTTTGTTCCGCATTTGGCGTCTGTAGACGGCCGGGGCGCTAGCGTAGACCTACAAATTTTGCATATGTGGAGGATCTAATTTTCAGATGAGTGAAACATACACAAAACCCCAACCCCAGATTCCCCAAATGTGGCCGCAATTTGCGGCCATTAGCATTAAAATTGCAGCCTAGAAATGGAGATGAGGTCTCGAGTTGCTAGGGTAGCTTCTAGGTCACCTGCATGACTCTCTGTAATCGCTATATATTTTTCAGGTCCTCCGAGTCATAGCAGATCCCTAAATATCATCACAAAATCCACAAAAACCCGATATCGGCAAATTCAAAGTTCAAGTCTTGGGGTTTTAGCCTCTGGTTTTGTCCATAAAACTAACACCACAGGGGTTGTGGTCACTAATTACACCTCAAATACACCTTCACAAGTCATACTATACCCTAAACCTCATCTTGGAATTTTCCAAGATCACTAAACCTCATTATTTTTGCTCAAAACTACAATAGGATGTTTAGAAAACAATATACTTAACCAAAAGTGTAGGAATATACCTCATTGCAACTGAAGAAAATTCTTGGTTTACCCAAAGTGCTCAAAACCTTGATTTGATTGGTCCATGGGGTTTGTAGTGAGGTTGAGATCATTTTTTGTGAAGGAAGTATGGTGTTTTGGGGTGGTTTTAGAGGTGGTGCATGGTGGAAGAGGAGGTAGAGGGAGATAGGATGAAGATGAAGAATGAGGGGGGATGAGGATAAATGAAGAGAAGAAGAAAGACTTGAGAATAAAGTAGAACCCTCACTCTCTCTCTCTCTCTCTCTCTCTTTCTCTCTCCTACCCTCTCTCATGCCCATACTCCATGGTCCCCCTCAGGTCTCCTCTCCAAAATATCTCTCATTTTCCTTTTCTTGTTATTTCCAAAACAAAACAAAACCATGTAAATGCAATGACGCATGGTTCAAAAATATGTAATAAGTGTTTGCAATATGTTTTGTTGCATGCCATGAACATAAGCAAGATTAACGCATAATTAGCGAAATGTTAATTAAGTTTAACATTAACTTATATACAATTAATTGTATAATAATTGGTAAATGCTCAAATCACATAAATTCTTTCAAAATCAAAAATTTGTATCAATTTTCCAATTATTTTTCAAACTATAAGTATATAACCATACTATTTCATTAAAGCCAATTTCTACATCTTTATAATATTCATGAAATTTATTATTTTATTTATTTAAATTCCAAAAATAATATTTTATTTTTCTGAAATGTTACTATCTTACCCCTTAAATAAATTCGGTCTCCGAATTTAAATTTAAACCCCCCAATTATTAAAACATTTCAGCAAAACAATTAAGTCGTCGGGGCTCCAAAATCACGAATACATATGACATAATATAGCGCAAAGCATGCGGATGAAAACGAGTGCAAAACTCAAAATCAAAACTTCGTCAAGTGTCACGCAATCATCGGAGTTAATGCGAAAATACCAGTTTCAAAATTCATTGTCAAGATCAAGAATAATGTAGTTAGGACTATATCATATATATAGTATGCATCGTTGTGAAATCGTCAAAATCAACCAAATGAAAGTGCATGCAAATGCTCTTTTCAAATCACCGTGCAGTACGCAAATCATGGCATAAGTAGCGGACGTTAATTTATAAGAAAAAGCTATGTATATGTTTATACCCTTTGTTTAACATACACGTCCTACCTTTTGAAAATGAATTTAGAAGGGTTTTTCTTCATAAAGTTTCGTGTCATCATGGACACGTAGGAAAATATCGAGACCATAGCTTCTTTTTGAAAATCCCTTCGGTAAATATCGATGCATGCAAAATACCCAGGTACTGTCCTCAGACCAGTCCTACTTGATTATTAAACTATATAGTATATATCATAAAGACATGCTGCTCCAAAGAAATCGATCCCAAAAATGTATACAAAGAATGCCACGTGCGTCTGGTGCGCGCGAAAATCGAAATCAAATACAGGTGCCATGAATAGACACAGAAATAAAACTAAGTGCAACGGGTGTGCACGATAGCATCTGTCAAGTGCAACGGGTGTTTCTGACTACAATACCGGGTGCATCTAATGTGCACGAAGAATCTCGATCAAGTGCATCTGGTATGCACAAATCACATCTAGTGCGCCAAGTGTGCACAAGATCCCAATCATGTGCACAAGGTGCACGAAAACATAAATCCAGTGCACTAGGGTACACGAAAACAAATATCGAGTATCAAAATCGAAATCAACGGTATACGACATACACCAAATCAAAATAAGGGTATACCGCGGTATATAAACTCATAAACATGTGCATCTGCGTGCACAAAACCATATCAAGGTATAGAAAGTGCACGTAACTACACCGAATGCATAAGTCAAAAATCATATGCAATATTATATGCACGAAGTCAAATCAAGCATCTCAGAGTGTATAAAATCGAAATCAAGTGCAACTGTAGTGCACATAAGAAGTATCAATCATAAAAAAATCGTCAAAATAACAAAATCAAAACGACGAAAACATGATATCCGAATCACCAAGGAGAAATTCATAATGACTGCCGTCGAGGTGCCCTTCCTTCAATGTTGAAAGGTGCCGGTGCATTCAAGGCTGATAGAGCAAGAATATCTACTTGCCTCTTGCCTATGGTCCGACGTCCTCTGCTGTTAGGTCCTCGTTTCTCTCTGCGGATTACCAGTTACATGACAGCCCGATTCGGAGTAATGACGGAAACAGTCCCGTCCTGGCGCTTCTCTGAATATCTCCTAGCCAATTACATGGCCACTCGTAATGTATCTCATCAATGATGGAAATCTCTGTCCCACTGAGCGTGCGTGATAAAATCGATCCTGGTTCAAGTATTTATCATGAAGTACTCCCGAAGGTCCTGTTAGGGTCTCTTTCCAATCTCATTTCTAACGGGAAAGTATTTTTAGTATGGAGCGTGTGGGAAAAGAAGGGTGTGAAACGTCCTAAGGATGCGTGCGTGGCGGCGTTCAGGAAAATAAAATATTATTTTCGGAATTTAAATAATTAAATAATAAATATTATGGATATTATAAAAGTATGGAGATTGGTTTTAAGGAAATGGTATGATTATATACTTGTAGTTTGGAAAATATTTGGAAATTTATTTGAATTATTGATTTTGAAAGTGTTTAGTTGATTTGGACATTTTGTAAATTATTATACAATTATTTGTATATAAGTTTAATGCTAAACTTGCTTAATATTTTACTAATTATGCACTAATCTTTCTTATGTATATGACATACAACATAACATATTGCAAATGCTTGTTACATATTTTGAAACCATTCTTCATTTGCATACATTTATGGTTCTTGTTTTTGTGTATAAGAAAAAGAAAAAGAATTTATGAGATATTTTATGAGAGGGGGGGGGGACATATAGGTATCGGCAAGGTAATAAGAGGGGGGAGAGAGAGAGAAGGGGGTCTTCTTCTTTGACCATGGCTCATATGTTTCTTTCTTCATCTCCTTCTCCTCATTCTTCATCTCCCTCCACCTCCTCCACCACCCTCTACCACCTCTAAAACCACGACAAAAACTCACACTCCCTTCATAAATATTGATTACAACCTCAACACAGGCATGATGGTAGGAGCAAGTCAAGGTTTTGAGCACTTTGGATAACCCAAGAAATTTCTTGAGTTGCCAAGTGAGGTATATCCTACACCCTTAGTTAAGTTTTTAGCTTTCTTAACACCCTATAGTAGTTTAGAGTTAAACTAAGATGGTTTAGTGATGTCGGAAAATTCCAAGTTGAGTTTTAGGTGATATTATGAGTTGTGATGGTGTAATTGAGATTTAGTAGTGGCCACAAAACCCTTTTAATGCTAGAATTCTGGTCTAGACTTGAGCTAGAACCCCAAATACGAAAACTGAAATTTTCCCGTATCGGTTTTCTTTGATTTGTGATGCTCAGATGGAATCTGGAGAAACTTGGGGTCCCTATAAGAAAAACAAACAATTAAATAAACCTAATTAGACCACTAGAAGACCACATCCGAAGAACGAGACACCAACTCCAATTGGGGACCGGCGACACCGGGATTTTGGCGTTTCTCGCTGGCCAAAGTGTGAGCTATGATGTTGGGTTTTGGCATGTAGCTCTTACTCCTCATAACCTAGCCCCTGTATTGTTAGTTTTTTCCCTATCTATCTGTGCTAAAATCTGGGAGCATTTTGAGTTGTTTTGGCAATGTTTTTTCGATTTCTAAAACTCGGTTTTTGGTATTTGAATTTGGATTTAGTCGTTGGAATTTTGTACGTCAATGACGAGGGTTATTTAGTTGTTTTTGCATGTGTAGGCTATATGTTCTAACATATGAGCACTTCGCGTGTCGTGTCGGTTTCCGAATATGATTTTGATGCGATACGATGTGTTTTGAACTATAGGTACCTTCACGTGGACTTCGGGACGAAAAGGGAGAACATGACGTCATCGACTTCAGCAAGCGAGGATCGTAGGTGAGAAGATGTATATCTACGGGAAAAGTCGGGTGGATGGCGTATAGTACCCCCGCAACCGTAGAATATGTTATGTATATATTATATTCATATAAAGATGCTAGATGAACAATTAGCAAATAGAGTTTCTAGGAGACCTTAGGTTATATGTTGTTACCACATGCGCGCGCTCACACACACACTTGGTTCATATAGATGTGTGTATATGTGTGTGTGTGTGTGTGTGTGTGTGTGTGCGTATGTTCATATATATATACACATGTGAGATGATGATATGATATGATACGTTATATGGATATGAGTCGATATGATCGGACATGATTGTTGGGGTAAAAATTTACACCACGGTTGACCAAATCAAAGTCAAAGTCAATCGCAAATAAGCGGGCCCAAGTCCAGATCAAGTGGGCCCATGCCCAAGTCGAGCCCCGCAGCTGGCCCCCCATGCCAAAATGAAATCATGTAATAAATAATTTTGATGTAATTTTTTATGCATGAATGTAAGAAAAATGGGTATAAAGCCAAATTTTTGTAAAGCCCATGGCTCATGTGCAAAACAAATGAGCACATGCGGCATGGGATGGGCAAGATGCCATTTTGTAAAGCCCAAGGGGCTATGTGTAAATGTGTAAGCCTATATAAGGCAACATGATAATGAAATAAAAGGAGAATTTTCATTCTCTCAAACTCTAGGGTTTGTGTGCCTCCTTCCCCTTTCTCAAGGTTCAAACCTTCTTCCCCTTTTCTGAATTAAATCAAGAGTTTTACTCTTCTTTTTCCAAAAATAAATAGTTTTTCACCACAAAACCCACAAAGGGAAGCTCAGATTTTCCATCCAATCTCCAAAAGGAGAGATTTTTAAATCCCACACTCTCTTCCCCAAGAGCCAGCCAATAAAGAAGAGGGAGAAGGAGACCCACTTCTAAGAACCTTACTTTGGGGAAATTCCAGAGCTCAAGGGAGAAGCCCATTTCATCAGCTCCAAAATTATCGTAGGAGTTTAACTCCTCAAAATATATATATATATATATATATATATACAAAATAATAAATCTTTCTTTTTGGGAGTACAACTCCCAGTGCAGGGGATAAGCCCACTTGTCCTCTCTGCCAGGAGTTCAACTCCATCAGTCAAATCGGGAGCACAGCTCCCAGTGCAGGGACAAAGTCCCTTTTTCCTGCTGATGCCCAGCGCCCGCGTGCCAAGCACGTGGGGCGTCAGCGCCCAGCGTTCGTTCTAGCGCTAGCGCCCAGCGTCCGTGTGCTAAGCATGTGAGGCGCTGGCGCTCACGCGTCCTTTGGACGTCATTTCCCCCCTCTTTTTATATACACTCCATACTAAAAATACCTCCCCCGTTAGAAAAAATTTCTAACGGGGCGCTGCCCCTCACCCCACAAGGGGGCTGCTAGCCCCCGTAAAAACTCTGCGGGGCACCCAATATATCCAAAACCCTTCAAAACACAACACTGCACATTGAGTTCGCATGACCTGTTTGACCCGTCAATCGGAGGTTCTCTCGCTCCAAGGACGAGGGGTAATTAACGGCAGTTTAGTCCGCGGCTGCCGGAGATTCAGATCCCCAAAATCAATAAACCCCAGCCTACCCTAGACAGGGGGAATCTGTAATGCGCCTGACAAGCGCGCGCGTACTCCCATCTCAATGGGGTGACGAAAAACACCCTACAATGATGTCGTGAGGTTATGATACACGATCGAGTGAGACCTCGTATAAGATATGATATATTAAAGGATCGTTGGGTGATACATGAAACATGCGATAACATGTGATTTGATGATATATTAGAATGATACCGTACGAATGACGATATATGATATTTGACCTGTACCCTCGATTTTGAGGATGCCGTACGACAGACTATACCGTACAAGATGCATATATGATGATTGATCCGTACTCTTGACTCGAGAATGCCGTACGATAGATTTTACCGTACGTGACGCTATGAGACGGGATCGCCGACTATTAGATATATCGACTCGGTTATGCTATAGACTTTCTTATCACCATCGACTCGGTTCTTAGATTAGTCTTTTAGTTGCTTAGGTAGATATTAGTTTAGGCTCGAGTCATACCTATTTTCAAAAAACTAACGAATCGTGGGTATTTCCAAAAGACAATCCGTGGGACGCTACAGATTTTCAAAAGACATATCTTTTCTCAAAAACACTGTAGCCCCTACTTTTCTAAAACAACGATTCGCGTTATTTCAAATACTATGACTGTATGGCTCGTATATAGATATATATTTATTTATTAATGTTGCATTTACTGTTACTTTCTGCTATGTTTATGTGATTCCATTGCTGTTATGTTCTCGTCTGCTAGGACACATGCACCATTACCGATGATGTGTATATTGCACGTACACTTGCTTGCTGGCTCACACACATCATTATTAGTAATTGCCATGTTACATACACCTTAGAAAAATGTTACTTCACTTGTGTAACCTACTAGCTGGTAGTTTATTCATATTGTTAGTATTCTTACTCTCACATGCTAGTTTAGATATTGCATTCCTTACTTAGATGTCGCATACATTTTCATACATACATTCTGTTTTATGTATTGTAAGATGGGCTCTATGCCGATATTCATGATTCATTTCTAGCTCATGATGATGAGATTCCGATTTCATGAGATTTCTGGATTTGGGAAACCGCATGTGAATTTGAAAACTTATGCTCCTTTTAAAATGAAAAATGCAGTTTTCGTTGATATGATGTGTTGTGTCTACCATGAGATTTCTCGGTTCTGGAGCATATATGATATATGATTACCCGCCACGAGGAGCGAGGGCGACACCGTCTGCTGGTACATGGTGGACACGGTGCGGTACCCCGGGACAAGAAGGCCATATAGAGATTGAGACGTTGAGCCCGGCATGGGAGCACTACCTACCGGTGATAGTTTGGCACGGCGGATATCCGGAGGATACCGACCGTAGTCGTGAGATCAGATGATATGGGCCGATCCGGACCGACGGAGCCCGAGATATGAGTAGTATGTGTCGCTGTTGGACACGGATTTCATGATGTTTTCGAGTGTCGATACTGGGTACTCAGGTTTTATCATGATTTTGTGTGTTGTTGCTGGACACATGTTGGAAGATGCATTCATACATTATATATATGACTTGTTACTACCTTATGATACGAACACGAGTACTTGTTATCACACTTATACTTATATTGTCACCCTTGTTATTACTCGATGTCTATATATATTATTATTGTACTGTATGACCTAAGAGATAGTCATACATTTAGTTTCTACTTGGTGATGTCTTCTACTCACGAGTTGGAAACTCACCCCGTTATGCCACAGTTTTCTTGCAGGTTGGCCGCACAGGTTCCGTTGCGGCATGCTGGCACACCACTTCCTTCCGGGTGATTGCTTTAGTAGGCGGAGTTCACTTGCATCGTGACCACCATTGCACTTGTATATTTTATTTCAGTTGTATCTAGTTAAAAGCTCCATCAACCAGACTATGTATATTCGTAGACTTAGAAACACCGTTTGTATATTCTTTCGGCCTTAGAGTCACGCTCTTGTACTTATTTATTACTGTATTTGTTTTCTTAATGATGCTTTTTCTTCCTTACTTTATTTTTGTGTTTTGACCCTCGCCTTCGGCGTTGTATATTTATATTCTTACGTGGTTGTTTCCGTTATTGGGCAAAGTGCTAGCTCCCGCTTGAGGATACCTTTTATTATATTGCTTATACCGTTTTCGGGTTAAAATATACAAAGGAGGTGCTGCCCAAATTTTCAATAACGAAACATGTTTTCAAGATAGCTACAAAACATTATTTTCATATTATATTATCAATGTCTTTAAAGAAAGAACTTGATTTCAGTAGACCTTATTTCAAAACTTCACCTCCACTATTTTCCCTAAAAAGGTTTAGATTTCTGGGCTTTTGACTTACTTGAATTAGGTGGGGTCCTATAGACTTCACATGATTCAAGTTCCAGTCAGGTGCCTTTTCTGGGTCGTGACAAAGTTGGTATCAGAGTGTTGGTTTAATCTTGGTTCGAGTCTTGTTTTGACTATGCAGAGTCTACGACGTATATATATTTCGGAACCTAGGCTTGATCGTACGGAACTTAGACTTGATTGAGGGGATATTAGACCCGAACTTTCGTTGCGTAGGTTGACCTTGGTTGATAGAGCAGGTGACTTGAGTAGAGTGACGTACCGTGTGTATGTTCCGCAGCATACTTACGATACGCTATTTCGCTTAAGTACCCTTAGGATGTACATTTCTTATGCACCGTATTCTATTCGTTCCTGTGATCTATCCTCATCGATATCGGATCGTAGTTTCCATTGCCCTGACTACACGAGCAGAGAATGCAACGGCTAGAGATGCGGTCAGAGCGAGCTCGTCATGAATGAGGACTGACCAGGATGTATTCCGGTGGCGTACGAATTCATTGATACATTGTTTTAATAGGATTCTCATTGACGCGAACGTGCGGATCTGCACATGATGATCGGGCCATTGCTAAAGGCCAGCTAGATTGCGAAGATTATAATGGTACCGTCTACTCCAGATGATTGAGGTATTGTCTACAGTGCGGACAGATGAGCCAGCTGTTGCTGAGTTGATAAGATATCGTCCCCAAACTTCAGAAGCTAATGCAGCACGAGTTTACTCACGGAGATGTAATAGAAGATCGCTAGTCACCCTTAGATAAATGACTAGGACAATTTGTTCATTTGGATGCTTCGATGCGAAGTCATCAATCGCCTATCTTCAGTCAGAAGGAAACCTCACACAGACATGTTGTGAGTCGATCGAGAAAAGATGAGCGAAAGCGCATTACTCCGATGACTTGGACGAGTTTCCGAAGATAAGATTGGCCAGATGCCTTCTACGGGATATTAGAGATGTCGAGTTCGTAACTTCGATAGAGACTCCAGATACGACTACATCTAATTGAAGTGCAGTCCATGCAGCTATGAAGAGAATGCAGCTGTCTCGGAACAAGAAACGGATTAACTAAATGGTGATAACTTTCGGGCAGTCCTGCAGAGATGAGACTTGAAGAGACCCCGACAGGATCTTTCGGGAAGACTACACGATAAGACTTAAACCTAGGATCATTTGTATCGCGCACACTCAGTGGGCCAGGGACTGCAATCATTGACGTGATACGTTACGAGTGACCATGTTAATTGGTCAGGAGATCTTCAGAGAAGCGCTAGAACGGAACTATTTCCGTCATTACTTTGAATCGGGCTGTCGAGCCAAGTCATATAACTGGTATTCCACCGAGAGAAATAAGGACCTAAGAGCAGAGAACGCCAGATCGGGGGCAGGAGGCAAGTAGATACCTTGCTCTATCAACCTTGGATACACCAGTACCTTTCGACATTGAAGGAGGGGCACATCGACGGCAGTTATTTATGATTTGCGTCTTGGTGATTCGGATATCACGTTTTCGTCATTTTGATTTCGGTATTTTGACGATTTTTTTTATGATTGATATTTTCTATATACACCACAGTTGCACTTTATTCGTATTTTCATGTATCAGTTGTACCGATGTTTGTTTTTGTGCATACCCATTGCACTTGATTTTATTTTTGACACAATTCTGAGATATTTGATTTTGATTTTGTACACTCTGATATATTTGATTGATTTCATGCATACAGTATGCACATGAGTTTGACTTATGCATTCGGTGTAGTTTACACCCACTTTCAGTACTGGGATATAGCTTTGTGCGCACAAATGCACATGTTTATGAGTTTATATACCGCGGTATACTTAATTTGTTTTGGTGTATGTCGTATACCGTTGATTTCGATTTGATATTCGATATTTGTCTTCGTGCACCCTAGTGCACTGGATTTATGTTTTTATGCACCTTGTGCACTTGAGATTCTTGAACACACATGGCACACTAGATGCGATTTTGTGCACACCAGATGCATTAAACCAAGATTCTTCGTGCACATCAGATGCACCTGATATTGTTGTCGTGCACACCCGTTGCACTCGAAATATGTTTTTGTGCACGCCCGTTGCACTTAATTTTGTTTCTGTGCACATTCATGACACCTGTGTTTAATTTCGATTTCCGTGCGCACCAGACGCACGTGGCATTCTTTGTATACATTTTTGGGATTGATTTCTTTTGATCAGCAAGTTTTATGATATGTACTAGATGGTTTAGTAACTGAGCAGAACTAGTCTGAAATCAGTACCTGAGTATTTTTGCATGCATTGATATTTACCGAAAGGATTTTCAAAAAGGAGCTATAGTCTCAATATTTTCCTATATGTCCATGATGACACGAAACTTTACGAAGACAACCCTTCTAAATCATTTTCAAAAAGGCGGGACGTATATGTTAAACAAATGATATGTATAAGTATATATATGGCTATTTTCTTTACAAAAGAATGTCCGCTACTTGTGCCGTGATTTGCGCATCGCACGACGATTTGAAAAGAATTTGGCATGCACTATTATTTGGTTGTTTAACGATTTCATCATGATGCGTACTATACATATGTTGTGGTTCTAATTATATTGTACGTGATTTTAACAATGGATTTTTAAAAACTGTCGTTTTCGCATTAACTCCGATAATTGCATGACGCTTGATGGAGTTTTGATTTTGAGTCTTACACTAGTTTTCATGCGCATGCATTGCGCTATGATAGGTTTTATGTATTCATGATACTCGGAGCCCCGTCAATTTGATTTTTTGATTGAAATGTTTTAAGTGTTTGGGGGTTTTAAATTTAAATTCGGCGACCGAATTTATTTAAGGGAAGAAGATTGTAACATTTCAGGAAAATAAAATATTATTTTCGGAATTTAAATAATTAAATAATAAATATTATGGATATTATAAAAGTATGGAGATAGGTTTTAATGAAATGGTATAATTATATACTCGCATTTTGGAAAATATTTGGAAATTTATTTGAATTATTGATTTTGAAAGTGTTTAGTTGATTTGGACATTTTGTAAATTATTATACAATTATTTGTATACAAGTTTAATTCTAAACTTGCTTAATATTTTACTAATTATGCACTAATCTTGTTTATGTATATGACATGCAACATAACATGTTGCAAATGCTTGTTACATATTTTGAAACCACTCTTCATTTTCATACATTTATGGTTCTTGCTTTTGTGTTTAAAAATAAAAAAATAAATAATTTGTGAGATATTTTATGAGAGGGTGGGACATATAGGTATGGGCAAGGTAATGAGAGAGGGGGGGAGAGAGAAGGGGGTCTTCTTCTTTGACCATGGCTCATATGTTCATCTCTTCATCTCCTTCATCTCCTTCTACTCATTCTTCATCTCTCTCCACCTACTTTACCACCCTCTACCACCTCTAAAACCACCACCAAAACTCACACTCCCTTCACAAATATTGATCACAACCTCACCACAAGCATGATGGTAGGAGCAAGTCAAGGTTTTGAGCATTTTGGGCAACCCAAGAAATTTCTTGAGTTGCCAAGTGAGGTATATCCTGCACCCTTAGTTAAGTTTTTAACTTTCTTAAAACCCTATAGTACTTTAGAGTTAAACTAAGATGGTTTAGCGATGTCGGAAAATTCCAAGTTGAGGTTTAGGTGATATTATGATAGTGTAATTGAGATTTAGTACTGGCCACAAAACCCTTTTAGTGCTAGAATTCTGGTCTAGACTTGAGCCAGAACCCCAAATACGAAAACTGATATTTTCCCGTGTTGGTTTTCTTTGATTTGTGATGCTCAGATGGAATCTGGAGCAACTTGGGGTCCCTATATGAAAAACAAACAACTAAATAAACCTAGTTAGACCACTAGAAGACCACAGCCGAAAAACGAGACACCAACTCCAATTGGGGACCGTCGACACCGGGATTTTGGCAATTCTCGCCGGCCAAAGTGTGAGCTATGATGTTGGGTTTTGGCCTGTAGCTCTTACTCCTCATAACCTAGTCCCTGTATTGTTAGTTTTGTCTATATCTATCTGTGCTAAAATCTGGGAGCATTTGGAGTTGTTGTGGCAATATTTTTCCGATTTCTAAAACTCGGTTTTTGGTATTTGAATTTGGATTTGGTCGTTTGACGTTTGTATGTCAACGACAAAAGTTATTTGGTTGTTTTTGCATGCGTAGACTATATGTTCTAACCTATGAGCACTTCACGTGTCTTGTCGGTTTTCGAATATGATTTTGATGTGATACGATGTGTTTTGAACTGTAGGTACCTTCACGTGGACTTCGGGATGACAAGGGAGAACAAGGCGTCATTGACTTCGGCAAGCGAAGATCGTAGGTGAGTAGATATATATCTACGGGAAAGTCGGGTGGATGGCGTATATCACCCCCGCAACCGTAGAATAGGTTATGTATATATTATATTCATATAAAGATGCAAGATGGACAATTAGCAAATAGAGTTTCTAGGTGACCTTAGGTTATATGTTGTTACCACACACACACACACGCGCACGCGCGCACACACACACACACACATGGTTTATATAGATGTGTGTATATGCGTATATATATGTGCGTGTGCGTGTGCGCGTATGTTCATACACACACACACACATGTGAGATAAGGATATGATATGTTACGTTATATGGATATGAGTCGATATAATCGGACATGATGTCGTGAGGTTATGATACACGATCGAGTGAGACCTCGTATATGATATGATATTTTAAAGGATAGTTGCGCGATACACGAAACATGTGATAACATGTGATTTGATAATATATTAGAATAATACCGTACGAATGACGATATATGATATTTGACCCGTACCCTCGATTTTGAGGATGCCGTACGACGGACTATACTGTACGAGATGCATATATGATGATTGATCCGCACTCTCGACTCGAGAATGCTGTACGATAGATTTTACCGTACGTGACGCTATGAGGCGGGATCGCCGACTATTAGATATATCGACTCGGTTATGCTGTAGACTTTATTATCACCTTCGACCCGGTTCTTAGTTTAGTCTTTTAGTTGCTTAGGTAGATATTAGTTTAGGCTCGAGTCATACCTATTTTCAAAAAATAACGAATCGTGGGTATTTCCAAAAGGCAATCCGAGGGACGCTATGGATTTTCAAAAGACATCTTTTTCAAAACACCGTAGCCCCTACTTTTCTAAAACAACGATTCGTGTTATTTCAAATACTATGACTATATGGCACGTATATATATATATATATATATATATTTATTAATGTTGTGTTTAGTGTTACTTTCTGCTATGTTCATGTGATTCCATTGCTGTTACGATCTCGTCTGCTAGGACACATGCACCATTACCGATGATGCGTATGTTGCACGTACACTTGTTTGCCGGCTCACACACATCATCATCGGTAATTGCCATGTCACGTACACATTAGAAAAACGTTACTTCACTTGTGTAACCTGCTAGCTGGTAGTTTATTCATATTGTTACTATTCTTGCTCTCACATGCTAGTTTAGATGTTGCATTCCTTACTTAGATGTCGCATGAATTATCGTACATACGTTCTGTTTTATGCATTGTAAAATAGGCTCTATGCCGATATTCATGATTCATTTTTAGCTCATGATTATGAGATTTCGATTTCATGAGATTTCTGGATTTGGGAAACCGTATGTGAATTTGAAAACTTATGCACCTTTTAAAATGAAAAATGTTATTTTCGTTGATATGATGTGTGATGTCCACCATGATATTTCTCTGTTCTGGAGCATATATGATATATGATTACCCGCCATGAGGAGCGAGGGCGACACCGTCTGCGGATACATGGTGGACCCGGTGCGGTACCCCGGTGCAAGAAGGCCGTATAAGACGTTGAGCCCGGCAGGGGAGCACTACTGACCGGTGATAGTTTGGCCCGGCGGATATCCGAAGGATATCGACCGTAGTCGTGAGATCAGATGATATGGGCCGATCCGGACTGACGGAGTCCGAGATATGAGTATTATGTTTCGCTGTTGGACATGGATTTTATGATGTTTTCGAGTGTCGATGCTGGGCACTCAGGTTTTATCATGATTATGTGTGTCGTTGCTGGACACACGTTGGAAGATTCATTCATACATTATATATATGACTTGTTACTACCTTATGATACGGACACGAGTACTTGTTATCACACTTATACTTATATTGTTACCCTTGTTATTACTCAATGTCTATATATATTATTATTGTAATGTATAACCTAGGAGATAGTCATACAGTCGGTTTCTACTCGGTGATGTTTTCTACTCACGGGTTGGCAACTCACCCCCATTGTGCCACAGTTTTCTTGCAGGTTGATCGCACAAGTTCCGTTGCGGCTTGCTGGCACACCACTTTTTTCCGGGTGATTGCTTTGGTAGGTGGAGTTCACTTGCATTGTGACCACCATTGCACTTGTATATTTTATTTCAGTTGTATCTAGTTAAAACCTCCATCAACCAGACTATGTATATTTGTTGACTTAGAAACACCGTTTGTATATTCTTTCGGCCTTAGAGCCACGCTCTTGTACTTATTTATTACTGTAATTGTTTTCTTGATGATGTTTTGTCTTCTTTACTTTATTTCTGTGGTTTGACCCTCGCCTTCGGCGTTGTATATTTATATTCTTGAGTGGTTGTTTCCGCCATTGGATGAAGAGTTAGCTCCCGCTTGGGGATGCCTCTTATTATATTGCTTGTACCGTTTTTGGGTTAAAATATACAAAGGAAGTGCTGCCCAAATTTTCAATAACGAAACATGTTTTCAAGATAGCTACAAAACATTGTTTTCATATTATATTATCGATGTCTTTAAAAAAAGAACTTGATTTCAGTAGACCTTATTTCAAAACTTCACCTCCACTATTTTCTTTAAAAAGGTTTAGATTTCTGGACTTTTGGCTTACTTGAATTAGGTGGGGTTCTATAGACTTCACATGATTCAAGTGTTAGTTATGTGCCTTTTCCGGGTCGTGACAATAAACTCATAAACATGTGCATCTGCGTGCACAAAACTATATCAAGGTATAGAAAGTTCACGTAACGACACCGAATGCATAAGTAAAAAATCATAAGCAATACTATATGCATGAAATCAAATCAAGTATCTCAGAGTGTATAAAATCGACATCAAGTGCAACTGTGGTGCACATAAGAAGTATCAATCATAAAAAAAATCGTCAAAATACCGAAATCAAAACGACAAAAACGTGATTCCAAATCACCAAGGCGAAATTCATAATGACTGCCGTCGTGGTGCCCTTCCTTCAATTTCGAAAGGTGCCGGTGCATCCAAGGCTGACAGAGCAAGAATATCTACTTGCCTCTTGCCCATGGTCTGTCGTCCTCTGCTGTTAGGTCCTCGTTTCTCTCTGTGGATTACCAGTTACATGACCTCTCGGCTTGACAGCCCGATTCGGAGTAATGACGGAAACAACCCCGTCCTGGCGCTTCTCTGAAGATCTCCTAGCCAATTACATGGCCACTCGTAACGTATCTCGTCAATGATGGAAATATCTGGCCCACTGAGTCTGCATGATCAAATCGATCCTGGTTCAAGTCTTTATCATGAAGTACTCCCGAAGGTCCTGTTAGGGTCTCTTTCCAATCTTATTTCTAACGGGGAAGGTATTTTTAGTGTGGAGCGTGTGGGAAAAAAGGGGTGAGAAGCGTCCTAAGGACGCGTGCATGGGGCGTGGGCATTAGGCACCTGCGGGCCATGTGAGAGGCGCGGGGCGCCGGCGCCTCACGCGCCCGGCAAGTGGGCGCTGGGCGCCCGTGGTGTAATTTTTGACTTGGTCAACCGGGGTGTAATTTTTGACCCCAACATCTTCTCCGTCATCTTTTCAACAGCTTAACTGGTGTTGCTTTCTACTGGTACGCGAGCATACCAGACGGTTCTGTCACTACTTTTGCCCGGATGGAGTCTCTGTTTCGGTAACGATTCTTGAGTGTCAGCGACAAAATCTCCATTGCTGACCTTGTGAGGACTAAGCCGGGGAAGATTGAAAGCAACACGGACTTCATTACCCGATGGCGCAATCTCACTGTCAAGTGCGAGCCGCCATTAGAACAGGAGCAATCTATCGGCCTCCTTATTGGGAACCTCAACAATTAGATGGTCCCATTCTTAGGTACAACGGGCCTCAAAATGTTCCAGGAGCTGACCAAGAAGATTGAGATGTTGGAGCATTCGAAGTAAGAGTTTACCCCGGACTTTCAAAATGATAAACCTTGGAAGTGCCGAAAGGATGACCATCATAAAAGTGGGAGCTCCAACAATACAAACGTTTTCAATGCGTTTGACAATGAAGACAAGAGAAGGGTGGGCGGACAAAAAAATAACGGACTTCAAAAGCCAGTACTGGGAGGAGAAGGACCGATTCTAGAAGAGAGAAAAGCATGGTCTACTCCTTCAGAAGGAACAAGGTCCAAAAGATATTCAAGGATAGCTTGAGAAACGGTTTACAACTGCCGAACCTAAATAGGCCGCATGAAACAAGCATGACTGGCAACCCTCTGTATTGCCCATACCACATAATTATGGCCCACGTCATCGAGGATTGCTACGTATTCAAAGATTGGTTCGAGAAACAGTAAAAGGCGGGAAAAATCTCATTGTCCCCTGGCATATTGACAAACGATCAAGCTGCAACTGTCAACTTCATACAGACAGAGGACGAAGCCTTTTGGAGGCATGCCGCTAAACCGTCTGCCCTAAGAACTGAGGACAACATGTCCCAACCTCCGTGGAATGTATACATATCCAAGAAGACGGAGAAGATGCTAAAACTTCTTTAGAAAGAACCAAGAGTCGAGTAGGAAGGGAAAAAAGAGCACACTGTCCTGTCTACCAATCCGAGACAAGCAGGCTTGAAATCCAAGAAGCTCAGAAAGAAGAAAAAGAAAGACGCGGCTCGACGTGAAGAATGGTCTGCGGGGAGAACGACCATTCAAAAATACGTCGATTCTTTCGAAGACTATGTACAAAAAGAAAGAACCCTTATCCAACTGAAGGAGTTCTTCCCTATAGAAGCCGCAGAAAATTTGGAAGAATTGGAAGAGGGTGCCGATGATGGGGTCCCTACCGTGAGTTACTATGCCATCCATCTTGGCAGCGACTCTGAGGAGGAGCTCTGTTATCCCGAAGAGGATGATGGACTCGTCACGAAAGCCAACCAAATCCAGCTCAGAAGCAGTAAGGCTCTAGCGCCAAAACAAGCCAACGCCCCAAAAGAGAAGGAAAAATAAATGGCTAATGAAGAAGACGGCAGAGATCCGACACATGGAGACTCGAGCTCTTCCTCGGTAGACTATAACGTTTTGGCTCACCTTAGGAAGCTTCCATCCCTCTTAAGCATCTATGATGCTCCGGTTCTATCCAAGGAGCTTAGGGACATCCTTATCTATGCTCTGCAAAACCTCGAGAAGTACCAGACGTGCTTCGTGGAGATCAATATGGATGAATCCCCGTACGGTCTGCACATAGCTGTGGTCGCATTTAAAGATGAAGACCTGCTACTGGAGACAGCTGAGCATAACCGGCAGCTTTACGTGATAGGGTACAACGACGGAGATCGGATTAATCGCATATTGATTGATCCGGGGTCCTCAGTGAACATCATGAACTTGCGGACTCTAAAGAGTTTATCAATAGACGTCCGACACCTGTCAAGGGAGAGGATTGTCATTCAGGACTTCAATCAAAACTGCCAGCAAGTTCTGGGATCTATAGCTTTACCAATCAGGTTTGGGGACCTGCAAACCGAAGCTAAGATATTCATGATCGACTCCGACATGTCCTATAAGATTCTCCTGGGACGACTGTGGCTTCAAGATTATGGCATCGTTCCGTCAACGCTCTATCAATGCATGAAGTATACAAAAAATGACGAAGAAAGACGCATTGACGGAGACGTACAACCGTTTGGTGTACATGAAGTCCGATATGAAGATTCTCGGAACTTTATGAAACCCCAAAATACTGAGCCACAGTCGACTAGAGACAAGAGGGCCCAGAGTCTTAAAAGCAAACCTAAGCCACGGTCAACTAAAAACAAGAAGGCCCAGAGTCTCAAAAGCCAATCTAAGCCGGTCGTCACCCTTAAAAGTAAAATTCCCCAAGTGCGCCTGCGTTTCGGCAGTGACACTGATGAGTCCGACGCTGGAAGTCCAACCTTCTATAAAGATCGCCCTCATTTCGGTAGAGATAAGGACGAGTCTGATATTGAGAGCCTATTCGGCAGCAAAGTTTGCCCTCATCTCGGCAGTGATACCGAAGAGTCGGAGGAGGACACGTTTTGCAACAGTTGTACAGGTCGGACTCTCACGCAAAAAGCAAAATTAAGAGAGACCTTTGAAGTCACAGAGGGATCCCTGGCCATCACTAAGGTTCCATAACAGATGTTTAAGGAGCTCGACGTGTTGTCGATCTCCACCGTGGACCAATTGACAACTTTCTACATCCCCGGAAGAAATAATGGACAGAAGGGCATCCTGTTTTATGGGTCGAACCCTGTCGTGCACCTAGACGATTTTTCCGCAACGTGCCCTCCCTATGACAGAGACATAAGAGCTGTCTTAAACCCTAGATATTATGCGCCCGGGATGCGGGAATATTTTAAAAGGTGCGGATGTCGGTTATACCAGATAGAATCCGAAGCAAAGTTTTATAAGAGGCTATAGCTCTCGCCTCAGGTCCGATCGCTCATCGAGGGGCGAGTTTCAGATAGACTGGGCCCAAGTTAAATGCAACCCGAGGCCAAATCATGCTACATGATCCACGTTAGCGAAGCTAGCGAAGTGTCGAATGATGACGGCGAGCTAGCCGAGCCAGAAGAAGCCCCTAGAGAGCTCGAAGATGGCGGACAGGAAACATTCGACGAGCTAACCGAGATTGATTTGGGGACGCCCGATTAACCAAGTCCCACCTACATCAACTCGCTTTCGTCAGAGAAAATGAAAGAGCGGATAATCGCCCTGCTGCGCGAGTTCGTCGACTGCTTCACATGAACGTTCAAAGAAATGCCTGGCCTCTCTCCCGAATTGGCCGTGCAGAAGCTGGCTATTTCTTCTGATGCCAATCCAGTCAAACAAACTCCTCAAAGAATGAGAAGGGAGATGGAGGAGAATGTCAATGAAGAAACCAAGAAACTCATCGACGCCAGCTTCATCGAAGAAGAAAAATACGCGGACTAGATCGCATGCATCGTCCTATTAAAGAAAAAAATGGGTAGATCCGGGTTTGTGTCGATTTCAGGGACCTTAACAAAGCGTGCCCTAAAGATGATTTCCCGCTTCCGGTCATGGAAATGATGTTCGATGACACCTGAAACTACGAGCTGTTCACTTTCATAGATGGTTTGTCTGGATACAATCAGATAAAAATGTTACCTGAGGATGAGAAGCATACACTATTTTGAACTACGATAGGCATATTCTGTTACAAACTGATGTCGTTTGGACTGAAGAACGCAGGTGCCATATATAAAAGAGAAATGACCAAGATCTTTGTCCACTTAATTCATAAAGTCATCGAATGTTATGTTAATGATTTGGTCGTCAAAACTAAAACTAAGGCCAATCACATCCAAGATCTCCGTAATGTCTTCACCAGACTGAATGAGTACAATCTAAAGATGAATCTTCTAAAGTGCGCCTTCGGCGTATCATCAGGAAAATTCTTAGGCTTCATAGTCTGGCACTGGGGGATCGAGATCGACCCGTCGAAGATAAAAGCAATCATGGAGATGCCTCCTCCAAAGAATCTGACGCAACTAAGATCCTTCCAAGGCAATTTCGCGTACATAAGAAAGTTCATCTCAAATCTGTCAGAAAGATGTCGACCTTTTTCAAAGCTCATGAAGAAGGAAGCCCCTTTTGTCTGGGACGCCGAATGTCAAGAAGCATTCGACAGCATCAAGCAGTACCTGTTGCACCCTCCAGTGCATGCTGCCTCCTGTTGGGGTCAAAATTTGCACCCCGGTTGACCAAGTCAAAGTCAAGGTCAACCCCAAGCCAGGTGGGCCCAAGCCCAGGTCAGGCGGGCCCATGCCCAAGTCGAGCCCGCGGCCAGCCTTCTCCAGGCCAAAATATAGATCATGTAATAAATAATTTTAATGTAATTTTTTATGCATGAATGTATGCAAAATGGGCATAAAGCCAAATTTTTGTAAAGCCCATGGCTTATTTGCAAAAATAAATGGCACATGAGCCTTGGGATGGGCAAAATGCCATTTTGTAAAGCCCAAGGGGCTATATGTAAATATGTAAGCTTATATAAGGCAACATGATGATGAATAAAGCATATACTTTTCATTCCTCTCAAAAAAAATTAGGGCCTGTGCCTCTTTCTCCTTCCTCAAGGTCCTAAAACCTTCTTCTTTCTTTTGAATTAAATCAAGAGTTTTACTCTTCCTTTTATAATACTGAATAGTTTTTCACCACAAAACCCACAAAGAGGAGCTTGGATCTTCCATTAGATCTCAAAAATGGAAGATTTTTAAATCTCACCCCCTTTCTCCAAGATCCGGCCAAACGACAGGAAGAAGAAGGAGACCCATCCCCAGAAACCCCACTTTGGAGAAGATCCAGGGTTCAAGGGGAGAAGCCCCTTCATCAGCTTCAAATTATCCTAGGAGTTTAACTCCTCATATATATGCATATATACAAAATAATAAGGGCTCTTTTCTGGGAGTACAACTCCAATTGCAGGGACCAAGTCTCTTTTGCCTCCGGAGCCCCCTCATGCCTGGCACGTGAGGCGCTAGCACCCTTGCGCTCAAAGCGCTAGCGCCCAAAGCTCTAGCGTCCAAGCACCCACGTGCATGGCACGTGGGGCGCTAGCGCTCAAAGCGCTAGAGCCCAAAGCGCTAGCACTCTTGCGCTCAGAGCTCTTGCGCTCAGAGCGCTAGCGCCCAAAGCGCTAGCGCCCGAGCGCCCATGTGCCTGGCATGTGGGGCGCCAGCGCTCTGGCACTCAAAGCGCTAGAGCCCACGTGCCTGACCCCTATAAAAACTCTACGGGGCCCCCGATATATCCAAAACCCCCATTTCAAAACACAACACACGTACACTGCACATTGAGTTCGCATGACCCGTTTGACCCGTTAATCGGAGGTTCCCTCGCTCCAAAGGCGAAGGGTCATTAACGGCAGCTTAGTCCGCGGCTGTCGGAGATTCGGATCCCCACAATCAATAAACCCCAGCCTACCCTAGACAGGGAGAATCTGTAATGCGCCTGACAAGCGCGCACGTATTCCCATCTCAATGGGGTGAAGAAAAACACCCTACACCTCCGTTCTAAATAAACCACTGATCCTTTACACCGAAGTGCTGGAAGATTCACTCGGCGCACTCTTCGCTCAAAACAACGAGGAGGGAAAGGAAAATGCCCTCTACCACCTCAACCTCAATGAAAACTTAAAAGAGAAGAAGGGAGAAAAGGATGAGGATGTAAATAAAATAAATCCTTAAGAAAAATCCTTTCACTTTCTCACTCTTATCCTCAGTCAAGTGTTGAATCACCATATGACTCATCTCATGACTCATGTCATGAGTCATGCATGAGTCATGAGCCTACACTCAACTACAAGCTTCCAAGTGTAGAAGAAAAAGATGTGTGTATCAATACACACACAAGTATACACACACACGTACATATGACCGTATATGTACAAATACATATACCCGTATTTTTATCAAAATACGAATACTGTATTCGTATAAAAATACGAATACCCGTATTCGTATTCAGACAAAAATAATCATATTCGCATTAAGATACAAATACTCATATTCGTATAAATAACGTATTCGTATCAAAATACAAATATTGTATTCGTATAAAAATACGAATACCAAAAGAGAGATATATAATACTACCTCATAATGACCCGGCTATCTTTAAAACCTGCCAGTATTATCAAAACGCTCGATTAAAGTACGTGCACTAAATACACGTATTTAATCGAATCTGAGTGTGTATCAAAATACGCACATACTATATCATTTCTTCTGAACCGGGAAACCCTTAATGTGGGACTTTATAGAATCGACAATACACTGGCAGTGGGTTTAACCACAAGCACGTCAGTGGCTCTAGCTGTACGTAACAGCTACCCTGGTATTGAACGAAAGGAAGGTCGACGAGCAAACTCATCCGTACCCCTACTGAGCCTGTAAATGACAATCTGCGTACAGTCTGGTCTCTTCGTCTGAGAGTATAGAATACCGGGTCTAGGGAGTGGTTAACGTCAGACCCCTAATAATCCGATTAGTCGTGTTGGTGTCAAGATCATTACCAAATCGAGAAACTACTAATCTCCAATCAGTAAATCTCATCCGCCCTGGCCAGGGACTTATGATGATGGCCAACCGAACAAAGCGTGACATCGACTCCCTATACCGGGAAAGACGAATCCCTGAAGATTGCTCACTGCCTCTATGCGGCTCGGGACTATACCCAACTAAAACCTGTTTGCATAACTCAGTAGAGCCGTGGTAGGGTAGTAATCTAAATACAGTGGGAACACACATAAGACAAATGGCGATCTTAGCTCAACAGACTATCTGTACTCTTGTCAACAGAGAACTGTTATATGAAAATAGCTATATTACCATTTAGAAGTTATCGGCGAGTTCGTCCGGTTTACTCACCTACAGTGAGCACCTGTATAAAATATTAGGTGCAACACACCAATGGCTATGAGACCTACCACCGCCCCTCATCAGGGTTTAGAAACGAATACACTAGTCTACTCTGAAATATCAATGCCCAGTCTCGATACTCCTATGACTAGGGACATTTAAGGATGTGCTTATGGACTACCAAGCTTTCACAAGTATGATCTGTAAGTCGATGTCGCGCACCCCATGTGTTCGCGGGGAGGCGGAAACAGCAAAAAATGATTTTTACGAGCTTCACAACACCGACTTGAACCAAGGATCGAATAAAAACCGTAGCTAGCAAACTACAAGAGGTTTATCTACTTGGATTCGAAGTTATACCTCACGATACAAGTCCTTCGGGTCTTCATCGTTGTCCTCTACTCGTCGTCGGCTCTAAGGATCGCAACGGATCGCGGCTACCTCGACGGCCTCCTCGAGTCAAAGACGATCCACCCGAGAGTCTATAGTCCGAGCTACTACCTCAAATCCGAGGTAACTACGACTTCTAGTTTGCTAAACTAGAAGTCCTAGAGGGTGTAGAGTATGAAGATGGAGTGCTTTGTCTCTTGGAACCCTAGGATTCTCAACACATGAGAGATATTAGAGTTTAGGGGAAGAAGAAGATGGAGACTTAAGAGAATGAGAGTGTTTGTGATAATTCTTATGAAGCATAACTCATTTTTGAATAATAATGAAGCATACAAATATCTTACCAAAATATCTAGCAAAATATCAAGCATGCTTCATTTAATTCATATGATGAATCATCTCCATGAGTCATGGTTCATTTAATGTAAACATACACCTCATTTCCTCCACCTCATTTAAGCTTTAATCAAAAGACAAAAACCTTAATGAGTCATCTCCTTCTAGAAGCTTTCCCAAAAAATTACGAGAATGCCCATCATCCGTATATACATACCCGTATACGTATTCCGAAGAATACGAATACAAAGAGACGAAATAAATCCATCAGTATAATACTAGGATCCGGCTTAAACCAAAACCCACTAGTATTATCTGCCCGATCATCATACGTGCACAAGTGCATGTAAGTGATCGAAGCCCTGCCATAAAACCATACGGCCTCTCCACCTTTTGCCCAATGCAGGGAAACTCTGTGTGTGGGACTTTAAAGACCCGAAACTACGCTGGTAGTGGGTTTAACCACAGACCGCAAGCGGTACTAGCTGTACATAACGGTCCCCAGGTAGATGTCGATAAGAAGGCCGATAAGCTAACTCATCCGAACTCCTACTGAGCCTGAATGTGACAATCTTTGTATAGTCCGGTATGTTCGTCTGAGAGTATCGCATATCGGGCCTAGGGGGCAGTAACCATCAGACCCCTAATAGCGGTATAAGTCATGTCGGAGTGTAGCCTCGAACACCCTGAGAAACTACCGGAATACCTTCCAGTAAATCTCGCTTGACTTAGCCAAGGTCTTTGTGTAATGGCCTTCCGAACACAGCGCGATATCAACCCCCAATACCGGGAGAGATGAATCCTATCTAACTGCCACTGCTTCCAAATGCTTCGGGACTGCACCCAACCACTACCTGTTCGCACGACTCAGTAAAGCCATGGTAGGGTAGTAATCTAAGAACAGTGGGAACACACTTGAGGCGAAGTAGCGGTGTCAAGTCGACAGACTAAGCTATACTCATGTCACCTGGGAACTGCTACCCGACGATAGGTATAATACCTACCAACGGTTCCCTACGAGTCCTATCCAGTGTATTCGTAACCTAACGAGCACCTTCATACTATCTCCAGTACGACGTACTAATGGCTGTGGGACAGACCATCTCCCCTGCTGGGATAAGAAGCGTATACACTAGTCAACTCTGGAGTATCGATGTCTCGATAGTCCTATGACTGGGGAACTGTATAAGGATGTGCTTATAGATTTCCCAGCCCCCACTAGTGTGACTGCCATCACAATGCTGGTAATCAAGCAAAGATCCTAAGGGCTCTACCAATATGTATAAGCGATATGCTAAAAGAAACACATGCACATATTGTAATAGAAACAAACCAGGTAGCATACTACCATTTCGAGCAAGACTGTTACTATATCCGTGTACATCCCAAGCTCCCATTAAATAATATACAATCCAGTATGATACAATAATGGCCTCTATGGCATATATCATTAACAATCTCAAACTTGCACTAAGGCCATATATTGGCATATCGCAGACCGAAGATCTCGAATAACCTCTCGAGCACCGTCTGAGGGATGGCCTCTATGAGTGGATCTGCAGTGTTGTTCTTCGTATCTACTCTCCCCACCTTGATCACCTTGGGATCAACGATCTCCCTGATCAGGTGGTACTGCCTTAAAATATGTCTGGATCTCAGATAGGACCTGGGTTCCTTCCCTAATGCTATAGCGCCGTATGTTGTCACAATACTAAAGTATTGGACCAACAAATAGAAGGAACCACCTGAAGTTCTGTTAAGAACTTCTATATCCAGACTGCTTCTTTTGCGGTGTCTTTATGCAGCGAACTACTCCGTTTCCAACGTCGAGTTAGCAACGGTGTCCTGCTTGGAGCTCTTCCAACAGACCACCCCTCCATTGAGGGTAAAGTCATAACCTGACATGGACTTGGAGTCATTCTTTATCACTCTGGAAGCTGGAGTTAGCAAAGGCCTCGATCTGGAGGTCCTTTTCCGCCATACACCAAGAACATCTCCTTAGTCCTTCTCAGGTACCCGAGAATGTTCTTTACTGCTTCCCAGTGCTTCTCCCCTAGGTTCAACTGATACCGGCTTACCACGCTCAGTGCATAAACTAGATCTGGTCTGGTACACAACATTGCATTATAGAGCCTACCGTAAAAGCGTAGGGTATAATCGATATGCAAGCCCTTTCCAAATCAGCCTGGGAAGACATCTCTTTGGAGTGGGTGATTCCGTGACAAGCCGGTAGACTACCGCGCTTAGAATTATCCATACTAAATACTTTCAGTATGGTGTTGATGTACCTTGACCGTATAAGTCTTACCATCCCATTTGATCTATCACGATAGATCTGGATCCCCAGAATGTAGTTGGTATCACCCAGGTTTGTCATGGAGAACCTCTGTGACAAGAACTCTTTGACTGATTGTAGCATAGGAATGTCATTTCCTATCAAGAGAATGTCATCCACGTACTCAACGAGGATTTCCACAGTTCTTTCTACAATCTTACTATAAATGCATGGTTCATCTGGATTTTTGATAAAGTCGAATTGTTTGACTGTCTCAATAAAAATAGATGTTCCAACTCCGCGATGCCTGTTTTAGTCCATAAATGGACTTAAGCAAGTTGCACACTTTTCCGCTGCTCCCACTCTGATTGAAATCCTCTGGCTGATCCATATAGACGCACTCTTCTAAATTACCATTTAGAAAAGCCGTCTCTACGTCCATCTGCCGGATCTCAAAATCTTGGAAGGCAGCAATGGCAAGAAGGATCCGAATGGATTTAAGCATAGACACTGGAGAAAAGGTTTCATCATGGTCCAAACCAGATCTTTGGCGAAAGCCTTTTACAACAAGACTGGCCAATCTACACCAATCTTCTTTCTGAAGATCCATTTGCAGCCTACGGGTTTTACCCTTTCTGGAGCAATGTTCAAAGTGCATACTTTGTTGGTGTACATAGACTCCATTTCGGTCTGTATTGCATCCAGCCATTATACCGAGTCGTTGCTCTGAATGTCTTACTGGAATCTAGTTGGTTCATTATTGTTAATGATGCAATCCACTCGATCCCCGTCTATGAGAAAACCGTAGTATCTCTCGGGCGGATGAGACTACCTACTAGTCCTGCGGATTGGCGCTGGGATGTCTGGTTCTTTGTAAACCTCTGGTTCTACCATACTTTTAGTAATAGTTTGTGGTTTTGGAATTTCTTTCAGTTCTATTGCGCTCCCACTATTTCTTTTTACAAAAAAATGATTTGCTAAAAAGTGGGCATGACGAGGGACAAAAACCTTTTGTTCCTCTGCGTAATATGAAAGATACCCCTTGATGTTCTTTGGGTATCCCACAAACCTACACAGTACTGAGCATGCCTCAAGCTTGTCCGTATACTGCCTTTCAACAAAAGCTGGACATCCCCATATCTTTATATACATAAGATAGGGTTTCTTCCCACTCCATATCTGATATGGTATGGTAGGCACAGTCTTGGTAGGAACCTGATTCAAAAAAGATATGCAGCTTATTCTAGTGCATAACTTCAGAAGGATCGCTGCAACTCAACGTTACTCATCATAGAACGAGCAATATCTAATAGGGTTCTGTTCCGCCTTTCCTATACACCATAGTATTGTGGTATGTATGGAGGAGTAAGTTGAGAGAGAATACCATTTTCTTTTGAGTAATCCAGGAACTCGGCAATTATGTATTCACCACATCAATCAGATTTTAGTGTCTTGATACTTTTTCCAGTTTGTTTTTCCACTTCATACTTAAATTCTCGGAATACCTCAAAAGGCCTTGGATTTATATTTCATCAAGAAGACATGTCCAAACTTAGAGAAATCATCAATAAAGTAATGAAATAGGAATAACCACTTCGCGCATGTGTAGACATTGGACCGCATACAACTCTGTGTATGAGTCCCAAGAGCTCGCTCGCTCTTTACTCCGTATCCAGTGAACAGGGTCTTTGTCATCTTTCCTATGAGAAAAGATTGACAAGTTGCATAAGACTGATATTCGAATTGGTCCAAATATCTCTCTCTATGTAACTTCATCAACCGTATTTCATTGATATGACCCAGTCTACAATGCTATAAGAAAGTCCTATTTGATTCTGGAGACTTTCTTTTAAGTGTGTTTTGGACGTTTGAAAACCTAAGCTGTTCCCCTCCGAAAGACGCGGCGGAGATGCGATGTACGTCTTGCCTGAAATTCGGGGCAGATGCTATTTGGTGCTATCCGTCCACCTCTCCGAAGATGCCAAGTTGATTTATGGCACCGTGTATCGGAGATTTAGACGGATGCGGCCGATGTAGCAGACTTCATCAGATTCCCCCTCTTCTGAGGGGTTTTTGATTGTAGGGACGCTCTTCCCTGCAGGAGCAAGCCCCTGCAGTTAATTACGCTACCGCATCGCGGTAACAACTTTCTCCTTCTCCAGATGGTCACTTCGTGTTGTGGGTGTTTGTTTTGTTTGTGGTTGCCCGTGGATTGTATAAGGAGACTAATTTATGTTGTCGCCCGTAGGACGTGGATTAGTCCAAATCCGTATTTTCTTAGATTTGGGTTTGGGGTTTTGGTTTAAGCATACGTTAGTCTCATTTTTGGACTAAGATCAACTTAAACATTTGTTAAGGACACGTTAGTCTAATTTCCAGACTAAGATCAACTTAACAGGATCATTTAGATCCAACAAAAGAGCATTTGGACTCTATTGTTTAGTTTAGGGACATTGCGGTCGATTTCCAATTTAAGGACATGGTGGTCCAACATTCCCATTTTGAGGACGAATATTAGTTTAAGGACATTTCGGTCCAACATTCCCATTTTGGGGACGAATATTAGTTTAAGGACATTTCGGTCCAACATTCCCATTTTGGGGACGAATATTAGTTTAAGGACATTTCGGTCCATGAGTTTAAGGACCCCACAGTCCGTAGCAATGTATGGTTGTCGGGACCCGTCACCTCTCTGACGACGTTGAAGGATTACAACGACAAATATCAGAGGAGTTCAGAGAATTGCCCTTGAACCGGGTGTAAATTGATTTGGGAGAGCAGTTGCGCTCAGTTCAATTTAATTTGAGGACTTATGGTCAGAATTGGGTTAAGTCCATCTGAAAATGTTTAACATTTTGTTCATGATTGGCCTGTTTAGGCCTTTGCTTGGGCTCTGCCCTTTTTTAAATAATGCACAGTATTGGGCTTTTTAATTAAATGCACAACATTTAGATTAGGCCTGTTAGGCCTTTTAATTGGGCTCTGCCCTTTTTTTAATAATGCATAGCATTTGTTTTGGTCTGCTAGACCTTTTAATTGGGCTCTGCCCTTTTTAATAATGTAGAGCATTTAATGGTCTGACAGTGCGCCACGTGGCCTATCAGGCGCTCTGCGCCAATTAAAGAGCGCAAGGCGCCAGCGCATGTGGAGGTGACACGTGTCACGCTCTGGTGAGCGCAAGTCTATTTGCGCAGTGCGCAGTGCACTGCGCCAGTGCGCTGCTGACATGTGGCGCGCTCTGGTGCAGTGTGCCAATCCAAGAGCGCAGTGCTCTGTTTTTAGGAGCGCAAAGCGCAGATTGACACGTGGCGCTCTCTGCTGACTTGCGCCAGCCCAAGAAGCGCAACAGCGCAAATTAAGAGTGCAGGGCACTGTTCAATAGCGCAGAGCGCATCTTGATCTAATTAAGATCAAAAAAACAAGTTTTTCTTGTTCCAAAGAGGTTTTACCTCAAGAACCAGTGGTTCATCAAAAGTCTGTGCCTTTATATAGATCAAAAGATCTAATAATGAAGTAAATTACTTCTTTTATCTTTTATGATTGGATCTTTTTTGATCTTTTTCTTTTTATTGAAGATCTTGATCTTGTTCTTAAATCATTGATCTTTTTAGAAGAAATTCTTCTTTTTTCAAAGGTTTACCTTTTTTTCTCTTTGAGTTTTTTTCTCAAAGTTTTTGGAGGAGCTCTGTATATCTGAGACTTGGAGTCTAGAGGCCTTTATATAGGGCCAATTAGTTTGTTAGGTTAGTTACAGAGATCTTTCTCTGATTGATCTGGGGATATTTCCCAACCGTTGGATCTTTGATCCTAAGGCCTCTGTTTTACAGAAGATAATCTTCTTGTTTTAATAAGATTAAAAAGATCTTTCTAGAATTTTAATTCTGATTAAATAATTCATTATTTAAGTTTTAGTGCTGGCACAGTTGGCGCAAGTGCACCTGCGCTTGACACGTGTCGCGCAGCGCAGAGCGCGGCGCAATTGCGCGCACCTGCGCTGACACGTGTCGCGCAGCGCACAGCGCAAGTTGTCAAAAGCGTTGCTTCCTTTATTTTTAAAGTTTAAATTTTAAAACAGAGCCTTGCTCTGATTGGGGTGCGCTGCCTTGGGCGCAGCGCCCCTTGCGCTGGCATGTCTGCTTTTGACACGTGGCGCTCTGCGCGCAGCGCAAGGGATCTGAAGCGTTGCTTCACCTTTTGAATTTGAAATTCAAATAGAGCTTTGCTCTGATTGGGGGGAAACATAAGCTTGATTCAATATGTACTGTCATCTAGTGTACCTGACCCAATCAAACTTTGATTTAGGTGGATGTGAACCACATCGCTTATAAACTAGACTTGGTACACACAAACAGTTACGTAGAATCAATATCCGCCCACTTGTCAATTCTAGATGATATAACCTACGGATACAGCGTCCACGCTCATTCCGTTAGTAACTCTGAGAGTCATATCACCTGCCCTGATAACTCTACGGTTTCTCAAAGCCTGTAATGAATTATAGATATGAGATTATGATCCGGTATCTTATACCCAGGAAGTAGAGTTAATTGACATACAATTTTCGATTACAAACACACCCGAAGTCGAAGCCACAACATATTTCGGATCCTGGATTCTGGCTTTCCAAGCCCTGCATTCCTTCTGTCAATGCCCTTTCCTGTGACAATAGGATCAACCCTTGTTCTCTACTGTTAACCCTGAAACTTTTGCCCTTTCCTGTCCTTCTACCTTACTGACACCGCATATCAACTTTGTGGAGGTCTTCTTCTTCTCTCCTTTGGCATCCGCCTTGGATCCAGAAGAGGAAGATTCCTCAATAAGAAGAGCGGGTGTCTCCCCGGTTTCCTTCAGGGTGCCCTCAATTTGAAGTATAACTTTCTTCCCCTGGGCGTAAGTAGGAGGTAGGGGCTGTAGAATCAAGTCAGCATATGACCCGTTTCCCAACGTGGTCTCCAGGTCCTTGAGCTTATCAATATAGCTAGTCATCGTAAGGATGTTGTCCCCTACAGATGACCCGACAGCCAACCTCGCTTGAAGGAATTCCTTCGAGGTCTTATATCTTGCGATATGAGATTGCTCTCCATATAAAACTTTGTTATGGGGGAAGATAGAAACTAAGTCCATCTTCACGTGCTGCCTCTGGTATACACCATCAACTGAGGCCAACACGAGGCACTTGGCATTCGTACAGTCTTTTTCCGTTGTCATACGGATATCCTTATCCGCGACGGTGGAAACTGGACCTGAGACGGCGGGGCTTGAGTAGTAATGTGGTAGTCCAACTTGTCATAAGTAATGGACATCTGCACAAAGCTTTGCCAGTCATTATAGTATAACTCAGTCATATTATTATCTGTAACCTAATCTTGGTCACTTGGTCGCTGCAATTAGGAGAGAGAGAAGAAAACACTAAGCATGATACTCTTGCAAGTTTAGATTGGTTTTAAATTTATCTAAACAGGATGGCTCCCACTGTTTCTCGAATCTTTCTTCAAACCAGAAAAGAAGAATTAGTCAGGATTAGTCTCACCATACAATACTCGCTTAACCGTTTAGCCAGATTAGTGTCGGCACTTCGAGAGAGGTTTTACGACGCTTTCGCGAAGTTCCTTAATTAAATAATCTCTTTTCCCTGGAGGCGAAGCCCCGCAAACATTTTCTAGACACCTACTTGGTTTATAGCATTGATCGTTAAGTGAAAGAATCTCCCGAGGAGTAGCATATACTCACAGTAGGATCGGGATCCAAATATCATCGTGTGATAAAGTCGAAGGAATCCTACCAAAAATTATCACACTCCAATTGTTATGCAACACTAGAAAGTTTCAGTTTCTTTAGAAACTCCCGATATAGATTTTTGCCCCATGCTCTTATGATCTTGACGAAGGCCAACATATCATAAGTCACATGTCAAGTTTTACCCGTCATTATCCAGGTTAATTTGAATCCACCCGTACATACCCTTGACGAAGGCCAAAATAGCAATATGACTGTCCCAAACCAACGCATCTATCTATGCTACAGATGAATATTCAGCAGCTACCAATCACAATGCGTTGGCGAAGGTCAAAATACATAGCTTGAATACTACTGAATATCCAACTGAAATGGCAGAGGGCTACGAATGGTTTTGGCGAAACCGTGAACGTAGTGAACTTGATATAATCGAAGGAATCTGATAGCTTTTAAAAGGAGTGGTTTAAGTTCCGCATTTTAAAAGTTTTTCTGTTTTGAAAAAACGAGTGGTTTTAAAACTGTTCCAATGATTCAGCTTAAGTTTTTTTACTTTGCATTAATGTAATGCAGTCCCATCATTTAACCTACCATTGCAGAAAACAACGAAAATACAACGTACGCTTATGTCATCCGCATTCGCCACTGGGCCCCGTCATCACCCGTTAGGTTACTTAACTAACGACAGAGCGGGGGCTGGACTAGCACGGATTCAAAACATAAGCAACGCCTACTAGATATCATATATAGATATGTACATTCATCTGACGCAATAATAGGCATTCCAGATCATAGATGAACACATTTGGTATATTAGGAAGTCCGTGTTTCGTTTGAGCCTGCAACAAAAGACGGTTTCCACGATCGTGATGAGTAGCCAAACCCCATCCTAGACCCCTACGGGTGCGGCAAACTACCCGACATATACCCGACGTGAAGCAACCTCCCTCAACAAAGTGAGTAGGTCACTCGGCACTTCAAAGTATCCGGTAGTTTGTGCACCCTACCTTGGGTCTATCTTAGGAGCAATAAACAGTAAATGAAATAATACAACGGTGGCTACAACCTCAACCCGGATGTGCCCCGCGAAATAATATTACAACAAATTACAATTTACATTTGAATGAAAGAATGAAATACCCTCATCTCACATCCCCGGCTATTCATCCACGACAATCCAACAAGTTCATATACACAAACCAATATAATATCATCACAGATATATGCAACCCCGACTAATCGACGTATAGCAATTAGTCAACGTTTCCAAACATATATAAACAACACCAAGCTCATAAATTAACCACGACATTAGAATTCCGCACACAATTAGCAAACATACCCAATTTTCCAAGGCTTGAAAATCCAGTGAGCTAAACTTCTAAAATTGATAGTTTTGAGCCAATCCGGGAGTCGAAACGAACTCGAAACCCATCCGAATCTTCGCGGAGGTGAACATACATGAATTAACGTCGAACTGGGGGCTTCACGGGGGTAGCCACCCCGGGGGGCCACCACGAAGTGGCCCCACAAGGTGGGCAGACCTGAGAGCAGCATTTGGTGGTGCTCTCGGGTCACCGCCCCCAAGGCCACCAAGTGGTGGTCTTGTGGTTGGTCCTAGCCGTTGGTCCCCCCGGGCTATCCCCGGGGTGCACATGCTCCACCCCGCGGCTTCTCGGTTCAAACCGTGAGCCCGCGAGGTGTGCAAACAACTCAAAACCTCACTTTTGAAAACTGTTTTTGTCGACAGTTTTGCCCGAAAAAAAACGGCGGAATTTTAACATCTCTACAAGCTATCTAAGGTTTTTGAAAGGCTCTGATACTACTGTAAGTCGATGTCGCACACCCCATGTGTTCGCGGGGAGGCGGAAATAGCAAAAAATGATTTTTACGAGCTTCGCAACACCGACTTGAACCAAGGATCAAACACAAACCCCAGCTAGCAAACTACAAGAGATTTAACTACTCGGATTCGAAGTTATACCTCACGATACAAGTCCTTCGGGTCTTCATCGCCGCCCTCTACTCGTCGTCAGCTCCAAGGATCGTAACGGATCGCGGCTACCTCGACGGCCTCCTCGAGTCAAAGACGATCCACCCGAGAGTCTATAGTCCGAGCTACTACCTTAAATCTGAGGTAACTATGGCTTCTAGTTCGCAAAATTAGAAGTCCTAGAGGGTGTAGAGTATGAAGATGGAGGGCTTTGTCTCTTGGAACCCTAAGATTCTCAACACATGAGAGCTATTAGGGTTTAGGGGAAGAAGAAGATGAAGACTTAAGAGAATGAGAGTGTTTGTGATAATTCTTATGAAGCATAACTCATTTTTGAATAATAATGAAGCATACAAATATCTTACCAAAATATCTAGCAAAATATCAAGCATTCTTTATTTAATTCATATGATGAATCATCTCCATGAGTCATGGTTCATTTAATGGAAACATACACCTCATTTCCTCCACCTCATTTAAGCTTTAATCAAAAGATAAAAACCTTAATGAGTCATCTCCTTCGGTAAGCTTTCCCGACAAATTACGAGAATACCCTTCATCCGTATATATATACCCGTATCCATATTCCGAAGAATACGAATACAAAGAGACGAAATAAATCTATCAGTATGATACTAGGATCCGACTTAAACCAAAGTCCACTAGTATTATCTGCCCGATCATCATACGTGCACAAGTGCACGTAAGTAATCGAAGCCCTGCCGTAAAACCATACGGCCTCTCCACCTTTTGCCCAGTGCAGGGAAACTCTCTGTGTGGGACTTTAAAGACTCGACACTACGCGGGTAGTGGGTTTAACCACAAACCGCAAGCGGTACTAGCTGTACATAACGGTCCCCAGGTAGATGTCGATAAGAAGGCCGATGAGCTAACTCATCCGAACTCCTACTGAGCCTGAATGTGACAATCTTTGTATAGTCCGGTATGTTCGTCTGAGAGTATCGCATATCGGGCCTAGGGGGCCGTAAACATTAGACCCCTAATAGCGGTATAAGTCGTGTCGGAGCGTAGCCCCGAACACCCTGAGAAACTACCGGAATACCTTCCAGTAAATCTCGCTTGCCTTGGCCAAGCTCTTTGTGTAATGGCCTTCCGAACACAGCGCGATATCAACCCCCAATACTGGGAGAGACGAATCCTATCTAACCGCCACTGCCTCCAAGTGCTTCGGGACTGCACCCAACTACTACCTGTTTGCACGACTCAGTAGAGCCATGGTAGGGTAGTAATCTAAGAACAGTGGGAACACACTTGAGGCGAAGTAGCAGTGTCAAGTCGACGGACTAAGCTGTACTCATGTCACCTGGGAACTGCTACCCGACGACAGGTATAATACCCATCAATAGTTCCCTATGAGTTCTGTCCAGTGTACTCGTAACCTAACGAGCACCTACATACTATCTCCAGTACGACGTACTAATGGCTGTGGGATAGACCACCTCACCTGCTGAGATGAGAAGCGTATACACTAGTCTATTCTGGAGTATCGATGCTCCGTCTCGATAGTCCTACGACTAGGGACCTGTATAAGGATGTGCTTATAGATTACCCAGCCCCCACTAGTGTAACTGCCATCATAACGCTGGTAATCAAGCAAAAATCCTAAAGGCTCTACCAATATGTATAAGCGATATGCTAAAAAAAACACATGCACATATTGTAATAGAAACAAACTAGGTAGCATACTACCATTTCGAGCAAGACTGTTACTATATCCGTGTACATTCCAAGCTCCTATAAGGTAATATACAATCCAGTATGATACAATAATGGCCTCTAAATCATATATCACTAACATGATCGACATCATAACTCTGGTAGTCAAGTAAAGATCCTACGGGCTTTATCATTATGTATTCACGACACGTAATAAAACATATACATATCAATGATAAAAACAAATCAGATAGCATACTATCATATCGAGCAAGACCATTCTACCTGTATAGCTTCTCCTTCAATTATGATAATCGCCTCCTTTCGATTACAATAATTGCCTTGAGGGCATTATAGCCAACAATTTCCCACTTGAACTTAAGGCCAATTATTGCGGTATCGCATACCCACAGCTCGTGTGCTACCGAATACCCAACTTCTCTACTAACAGCTCGTGTGTTTGAGAAACGCTTCTAACTATCTCTCTTTATATCTCAATTTCGTGGAGATCAACTTTCTCCTGAACTGAGCGATACCCTGCCTCATAATTTGTCTGGATACCTGATGGGACCAAGTTCATAAATGAATAATTTTATTCTACAAACTTCTTAGGCTGTATCATCCGCTGATCACAATCAGCAACCCGTGCCATGTCTACCTCAGTATCCTCTTGGATTTTCGTCCAACATACTGCTCCTCAAAAGAGTATAAACTTATAACTGTGATAGCTACTCTGCCATCTAGGTCACCTTAGAAACTAAAATCGGTTATCGCCTCCCGAAGAAAACAGCCATTACCACATCCTAAGAACATCCTGATATGTTCTTCATTGCTTCCCTTTGTTTCTCCAGGATTAATATCTGCTTACTACACTAAGTGCAAAAGCAACTTCTAGTCTGATACTTGACATTATATGATTGACTCAATTGGCAGAGCAATTAGTATGTCATTCATACGAGTCCCTCTCCTCATCAGTCTAGAAGACATCTCTTTAGAGAGGAAGAATCCTGATACTTCTAACGTATGGTTCTCGACTTTATTCTTATACCTATAACTTCTCAAAATTTGGAGCTTGTATTTCAAAGAAATGCTTGTCTTAAACCAGAGAAGTCATAAGTAAACGGAATATAGTACGAGTACCAACCCCATTTCCTAATGGATACTGGACAACATACATTATAAAGTATGAGTCCAAAGAGTTTTATTAACTCAAAATCTGTGTGTCGTTAGTTGAAAACTGTATTTTGGTCAAAAACGACTATACCGTTATTCAATGCACCTTACCTTACTCTCAACTGATATAGGTAAATGTCTAAGACATATTTTCAAAATTCATATCTTACTTTATAAAATAAATATACAGATATTTCATTTTTAAAATTGGTACATAACATCGGCTGTTCAAAAAACCAAATGTTTTTCGTCAGGAAAACCTAAGTGATTTCCTCAAACATCACCAATTATAAAGAATTCAGATATTGAGGATTTAATCATCCAATTCGCAATAGTCTGCTCCCACTCATCATATATAATACCATACATATACGAGAATCTCAACCGGTATATATATACCCTGAACTCAGAATGTAGTTGGGAAAGCGGTTTTCAATCACTGCTGCACAGGAATACTGAAACATTAAAATGTTTCGAAGGGGTGGCTGCGTATTCCTAGTGATGCACTTTTTCAATACCCAGATTCATGTTACTTGTTGCAATTTTCTTTGCCCTCACTTCAATCCCTTTATATGTCTCCGCCTTTTACCTTCTGTACACCAACTTAGGTTAGTTGGTTTTCTTCCTTCCCCACCTTTCGGCACTTGCCTAAAGTTTTTAAGAAGACTATCTAACAATTATAACTGGTGTACTCTCTTAATACAAGAAGCTCTTAACTTGAGAGATGGTGAAGAAGGGGAGACAACCGAATTATACAATTCTATTTCTTCAGAACCCGTGGCCATCCTCTACTGAAGCAATATCTTCGAGTTCGTATGTAATTATACTAGATGGTCTTTCCAAGTAATATGGATATCTGTACTGATACAGAGTGTTCTGAAGATGCTAAAGGGTAAAGTAGGAGCGGAAAGGATATATGCGACTTAGTCGTGAATCATGACAAACCAAAACCATGTTTGTAAAAAGGTTCGGTCAACTTGGTTTATGAGTTTGAGTTTAAGGTCAGTTATGGTCGCTGTCAGAGAGAGAGAAAGAGAGAGAGAGAGAGAGAGAGAGAAAGAGAAAAGAAACACTCAGCGTGCACTCTATCAAGATTAGATTGGTTAATCACTTTAACCTATCAGGATGGCTCCCACTGTTTCCTCGAATTCTCCTTCAAACACTAAAAGGAGAACTTGCCGGCATCATTTACACCTTACAAGTTCTCTAACCGTTCAGCCAACCCAGTGTTGGTACTCCGAGGGAGGCTCCCGTACTTTTGCATGGACCTAATTAAATAATCCCATTTCTGCAATCTCGTTAATACTTTCTAGACACCTAATAGGTTAGCTAATTGCGAAGTGAAAATCTCTCAAGGAGTAATACCTACTCATCAGTGGGAATCGGGACCCAACTATCATCGTGTGATAATCTTGATGGAAGCCGACCAAAATCACCACACTCCAGAAGATATGCGCATACTTGGAAAGTTTCCCTTATATTTAAAACTCCCGATATGGTTTTTGCCCTAAGTGTCTCATGACCTTGACGGAGGCCAACAAATCATAAGTTGCAAGTTAAGTTCTACCCGTCATTGTCCAGATTAATTTAGACCCATCCGTACTCGCCCTTGACGGAGGCCAACAAGGCTGTACATTGTTCTAAATTAATGCATCTCTATACTACAGAAAAGTAACACATAGCTACCGCACACTATGCCTTGACAGATGCCAACAAATATAGCATGAATACTAAGTGCTACCTATCTGAAATGACGAAGGGCTATGGCTGGTTTTTGGCGAAAATCTTTAACGTAATGAACTTGATATCGTTGAAGGAACTCGGGTGGGTTTGAAAAGAAGTGGTTTAGGTTCCGCTTTTTAAAACAAGTTGTTTTGAAGAAAACCGAGTAGTTTTAAAAATTGGTTCCAACAATATCATATAGGTTTGTTTTGCTTGCATTAAACATATAATGTGATCCCATCAAACATATAATGCTATCCTATCAATTTATGTTTCTAAGCCACACAGAAACAACCAAAATAGCATGCTTTTATATGCCATCTGTATTTGCCACGGGGTCCCGGGATTTCACCGTAAGCTTACTTAACTTATGGCAGGACGGGGGCAGGACCAGCGCGGATGCAAAAAATATAGAAGCATATATATATATATATATATATATATATATATATATATATATATATATCACAGACAAGTAGTAAACATCACAGGCATGCGATAAACAACAAACAAGATGGAATAGCGGATAAGTTAGAAGCCCCGTGTTTCGTTTGAGCCGCAAATGAAAACCAATGTTCCCTAGTCATGTGGATAACCCGTACAAAATTGAACCAAGACCCCTACGAGTGCGGCAAGTTGCCCACCAATCCTAGAAACGGGATACCTCTCATTTTTTAAAATCCGGTAACTTGAGCACTCCTCTGTGGGTCAGAGATACACCACTATAAGTGTGACGAGGAACCCGCCAACCCGAGAATGAGGTGGCCCGGTCTCGACTCCACGAGATGGTCATCCGCTGCATTCTCGAATACGGCTACCCGAGCACTTTGTCGTGGGGTATCCTAATAGAAGTAAAGAAAAATATATACAACGGTGACTACGTTCGCAAGCTGTACATGTCCCAAAGAGAATATACATTAAGCGGCAACGACGGCCACAATCTGGCCGCTCGTCCCGAATAAACGAATATACATTCATCACAAACTTGTACAAACAAATCGCACAAGGGGCTATCGAATCACGACAATTAGACTAAACAATCACAAGATATATATCTAAAACAACACAATAAGTAACCAGTATGCAACCCCGTCTAATCGAACATATAGCAATTAGACGACATTTAACAACACACAAACAAAAATACAGATCATAAACGGTGCATTAGTTTTGACTGAAATTTTTTCCGAACTTGCCCGAACACAAAGATAATATATATTAAAATCTGGGGCAAAGGGAATTTTACCAAAAGTCAAGTTTTCCAATATCCAAGCAATCACAAAAATTCAGGGACCTAATTTAAATTTTGAGCCGCAAATTACGGTTAAAATGAATAAAAAAGCGGTCCAATTTTAGAGTTAGGTTCTTGGGTTTCGTGCTAAGTTTTATTATCAAAAGAGGAACTCTCTGCAAGTGTAAAAATTTTTTTAGAGACCATGAAATTTTCAAAACAGAAACTAGGATTTAGAAAACGAATACGGTTAAAATTTGGGTTTCGAAATGTTTGCATCGTCTACAACTAGTTAAAATATTTGGTATGGCTCTGATACCACTGTAAGGACCCTAGTGCTCGTGCCGCAAAACTCGCGGCAAAGTCGAAAGCGAAAACAAAAAATTAAAGTAAGCACTAGTCATCTTTACCCTAGAATAGATTCCAAACACAAAACTAGATAACTAAACTAGCAAGGTCAGGGGGGCTAGCTATCTTTGTAGCGTATCCGCACTATTGCGAAAGACCCTTATACCGCTCCAAGGACTCTCGTAAGACTCCGAAGTTGTCGGGAACGAGCTTGGACGCCAATCTTCCTCGTCGAAGATGATCCACCCGAGAGAACACGAATCAAGCACTAGCTTCACACAAGTGAATCAAGTGAAGTAACTCACAATCAAAACTTGCTAAGAATTGATTGTGAGAGTGATGTAGTGAAGAATCTCATGGTTTCTCTCTTTGCTAATTTTCTTCTCAAAATGAAAATTTAAAAGAAAAGAAGAGTGAAAAGGATGAGAATGTAAATAAAATAAATCCTTAAGCAAAATCTTCTCTCTCTCTCTCACTCTTATCCTTAGGCAAGTGTTGAATCATCATATGACTCTGTAACAACCCTAAATTTACTATACAAATTTTTACAAATATTTTTTCAAAAATCCATAAAGGGGTATTTATTGCCTGAGCACAAGATAAGTAATTAATTAGCTATTTAATTACAAGAAGGAGCTTGTAGCTCATTAGTAATACCTTGCACTGCCGAACCAAGCAACCAGAGTTCAAATCCCATACCCCACATTATTTTTAATATTGTTTTATTTTAGATTTTTAAAATACCAACAGTTTACACGTGCATATCTCACAAAAACCCCACGACACATGAAAAGTTAAATATACCAGTGAGTACATGAGCCGACATGGCCCCCACCGACCATCGAACTCGGCCCGGATCGGCCAATTCGGCCGGCGGACCGGCCGACTCGGCCCGCTGCCGCCGGCCGGAGTTGCCGATTCGGCCGAGTCGTCAACAGGTGAATTGTGCCTCTTGGCCTCCCCTACCCCCCTGCACACTTCATTTACCTAGATCGGTTCCAGAGACCTCTTAATATCTCAATTACTCCACTTTTATTACATTTTAATATATTTTTGATATATTTATTCAATTAAACTCTTCATCTACCCTAACCCCATAAATACCACCCCTAAACACTACCCCCCACCCCAAAATTCTGAGCCAACTCTCAAGAAATTCCTAGAGAACCCTAGTGTGCAATCGAAGTTAGCAAAGAGGCGAAGCTCCGGCGAATTTTCCAGCGACAATCCTAGGAACTCCCGACGACGAATCGACGCACTGGCGAAGCCTACGTCTCCCTCTTCCTCTCATCTAACCTTGAAACTCATAAGTCCCCATCCATCTTCTGTATTCTTTTTCTAAAAATACGGAATTACAAAACCCGACGGAATCGGAACAAATCCGATTTCCGATTCGGTTTCTTCCTAAAACCTCACTTTTCTTTAATACAATTATGCTAAAACCAATTCATGTTGATTATTAAACACTAACTAATCATATTGAACAAGTCCTATATCAAAAGTAATTGATATTTCCATTTTACCATATTTTTTTCATTAAAATACCGTATAGTTTCTTTTCTACATTTAAACCATCAAAACCTTGTTATACCTTTAAGTAGATCACGAGGTAATGACCTACCTCTTCACAACACTCATATGCAATATAGCATAATACCCTCGAGAACATAGAATACGGGAAAACGACATCTTTACAAATAAATACCATTACTAATAAAACCATTTTTCTTACTGATTAGTATTTTACACAACTTTTTGTAAAGCGCCGCTACAACCCATTTGGGGAACCCGTTCGGGATGGTGCGGATTATCGCACATCCTCGATCTTAGTAGTGTGAGATACAGACCTCCGCAAGGAGCATTCGGTCTCGAAAGATTTAAAATACGACATATTAAGAAAATGAGATTTTTTAGAAATATAAAATATATATTAAAATTATATATATATATATATGTAACATTAAGATATCTATTTTGAAATATTATAAATATTCCAACTCTTTTCAAAAATCACAAGAATCATTTTATATTAAAATACCATGAATTCCATACAAGTCAATATTATAAATAAATACCCTTTATTATGAATTTAGAATATTTTCACTAAAAATATCACAATTATAAAATCTACATTCATGATAACTCTAAAGAAGATAACTAAATACTTGGGAAGTATTTTGAAAAGTATATAAAAGTATTTTTACATAAAACCCCCTCAAGTTCTATAAATTGCCCTAAGCACCCTAGTAAATATAGGTTTAAGCGGGACCAATCTCTTGAGCCTCGGGGAGCCGGAGAAGTGGGTGCTTGCTATTTAAGGTTGACAACTTAACAACGGTGTTATCAATACGGTAATCGTCTTTGAAAAAGACACAAATCCTGCCGCCCATGTGCAGCGGTTACCGATAATATCAAAACAATCAGGACTTCAATTTACTTTTCTAATTGACTGACTCAGACTGAGTCTTATTAATAATCTGACTTGAATATGATTCAAGTACAATCTACAATTTACAATTCAACATGAATCCGTGAATCCATATATTCAATTTATCAATCTATACAACTTGACTGAACCGAACCATGGATATACTTCCATTTACATGATTCTCCAGTTACATCAATTTACATGATTCTCCAGTTATATCCATTTACTGATATCATGGTTTTGACAAGTCATCTATACAATTCAATTTACAAGACAATACAATACAATATCATCAGTACAATCACTACTATCAATACAATAAATACACGGGGTATTGGGGTAGTTCATTCGTGAATCCAACAGAATCTCAAGAGTCCCCCTAGATCATGAATCCATGTCTACTAACTCAAGCAAGCAATCATGAGGGCCCGTGTTTCCATGCTCCTGGATTGTGGCCTGTTGAGTTTGGAATACTTCGACGACGGTCGAAGTCCCGTTACTAACATTTGATTCGGGCCCGTGGTTCCTTACCCCTGGATTACAGCCTGTTGGGTTCGAGAACACTCTTGAGATTGGTTGACATTCACCCTTGAACTTACGATAATAACAGTATTAATACCATAACAATATAGTACAACTTTAAAAGCTACACTCTCTCTTTCTTCTTTTCTACTTCTCCCTTACCTTTGGGACTTACCGAGCGATTTGTTCGCTGACGACATTCTCTTTCTTTCTTCTTTGAATGTCGTCAGGTGTTTCGTACCTTCTGGAGACAGAGCCCAGTATCGAGGACTTGGACCAGATTATTGAAGACCGAGAGCTCTAGCTTTATTGTACACATTTCATTCCAGTACTTTTCCTTTTCTGTTATGCCATTGTTTAGGCATTGTTTTCATCAGATGTATTTATTTTTTCCATGTATTGTACAGAAAGAATGTGAATAAATAAAGTTGATGTTTTATTATATCTTGTCTCTTGTGGATTTAGTTTTATACTGCTTAGATACGCTTAGCGTATTTACTTCACAGTAAATACTTCGCGGCCTCGTCACATCCTCCGCCCGTATACTGGGAAGCGGGGCGTGACAGACTCACCTCATGACTCATGTCATGAGTCATGAGCTTACACTCAACTATAAGCTTCCAAGTGTAGAAGAAAAATATGTGTGTATCAATACACATAAGTGTATACACACACACATACATACATATAACCGTATATGTACAAATACATATACCCGTATTTTTATCAAAATACGAATACCGTATTCGTATAAAAATATGAATACCCATATTCGTATTCAGACAAAAATAACCGTATTCATATTAAGATACAAATATCCGTATTTATACAAATACTCGTATTCGTATAAATAACGTATTCATATCAAAATACAAATATCGTATTCGTATAAAAATATGAATACCAAAAGAGAGATAATGAGAGATCACAATAACCGGGTTATCTTTCAAACCTGTCAGTATTATCAAAATGTCCAATTAAAGTACGTACACTAAATACACGCATTTAACTGAAGCTGAGTGCGTATCAAAATACGCACATACTATATCATTTCGCCTGAATCGGGAAACACTCTATGTGGGACTCTAAAGCTTCGAAAATACGCTGGCAGTGAGTTTAACCACAAGTACGTCAGCAGCACTAGCTATACGTAATGGCCACCCAGGTATTGAACGAAAGGAAGATCGACGAGCAAACTCATATGTATCCCTACTGAGTTTGTAAGTAACAATCTCCGTACAGTCCGGTCTTTTCGTCTAAGAATATCACATACCGGGTCTAGGAGGTGGTTAACGTCAGACCTCTAATAACCCGATAAGTCATGTCGATGTCAAGCCCATTACCAAATCGAGAAACTACTGATCTCTAATCAGTAAATCTCATTTTCCCTGGTTAGGAGGTTACCAACCGAACAAAGCGCGACATCGACTTCCTATACTGGGAGAGACAAATCCCTGAAGATCGCTTACTGCCAACATGTGGTTCGGGACTGTACCCTACTAAAACATGTTTGCACGACTCAGTAAAGCCGTGGTAAGGTAGTAATCTAAGTACAGTGGGAACTCACACGAGACAATGACGATCTTAAATCAACAGACTATATGTACTCATGTCAATTGAGAATTGCTATCTGACGATAGGTATAGCACCATCTAAAAGTTCTCAGCGAGTCTGTCCGGTGTACTCATCTAAAGTGAGCACCTGTATACAATTTTAGGCGCAGCACATCAATGGCTATGAGACCTGCCACCGCTTCTCGTTGGGGTCTAGAAACGTATACACTAGTTTACTCTAGAATATCGATACCTGGTCTCGATACTCTTACGACTAGGGACATTTAAGGATGTGCTTATGGACTACCAAGCTCTCATAAGTATGATCGCCATCATAACTCTGGTAGTCAAGCAAAGATCCTACGAGCTTTATCATTATGTATTCGTGACCCGTAATAAAATGTATACATATCAATGATAAAGAAAAATCAGATAGCATACTATCATATCGAGCAAGACCGTTCTACTTGTATAGTTCCTCCTTCAATTATCATAATCGTCTACTTTCGATTACAATAATTGTCTTGAGTGCACTATATCCTACATATAGTATAGCAATGTAGACACATTAGATTAAATTACATATTAACTGTTGATTCAGTTTGAATAGCAGTTTCAGACGGCTCAAGATTACTTGAGGTGGCTCACAAGTCATCTCGGATCATGATTTGAGTCATTGGTTACAACAGACGGCTCAAAATTTCTTGAGTCGTCTCGACAACAATTTGAGACAGCTCGATAAGAATTGAGACGGTTCAACAATCACTGACATATCATATTTTTCTTCCTGTTATTATAAGATGGCTCATGTTATGTTGAGCCGGCTCGACTTGATCTTGAGACAGCTCAAGTTCAAACTTGGGATGACTCATGTCATGCCAAAAGGTGGGTTTTAACTTTTTGGTTATATGAGACGGCTCAGGTTATGTTGAGTCGGCTCAAAACCTGTTCGTTCAGACGATCAGGTTTTGAAATTTAAATAATTCGCATGACGATGTGGTGTAAGTTTATGCTCATTTCACGGTGTCAAATATATATGTTTTCTAGATATATATAACATGTATAAGTTGTCATTAACATGGTAGGCAATTAAGTGATTAATGATTTTAACAAGAGTAACAATTAAATTTAACAAATTCATCTATTACCAAATTTACGCATTAAAAACCATATTTCATTAAGAATTTCCATGAGACAAGAGCAACGGTTTTGTGGAGGAGTCAAGACAAGGAAAAGAGAGAGATGAAAAGATGAAGAGAGAGATCAATGGAAGAAGGGACTTACTCGTGTCGCGATTCTTTATAACAAGTGAACCGCCGTTTGAAAGAAAAGAGAACTTGATCGAAGGTATGATGTCCAGATGAAGGAATCTTCGATCGGTTTGTGGAGATTCTTGAAGTAGGATTTCATAGAATATTGTTCAGATGAGAAATAAGTTTTGATGGTTATAAGAAAAAAGAAAGAGAAAGAGATAACTTTAAGATTGAGGAATGAAAAGATATTTAAGGACCATGAAATTTAATAGGGAATTGAATGGGTTTGAGGTTATCAGAATTTAATTGGTGGTTTAACGAAATGAAAGGATGGTTTTAATAGAGGAACGAACAGTTACGAGGCCAAGTAATTCATCGAATGAGTGTTAGGGATGTTTCATTTTCGAACAAGGCATGAGCCGGTTCAAGAGTAGCTTGAGCCGTCTCATGTAGACAGAAAATAAAACAACGTTCTAAGCAAGGGTTGAGACAGCTCAGGATTGTTTTGAGCCGGCTCAAGGGAACAAAGAAAGCATGATCATTGGAAATGATACAGAAGCCGGCTCACACTATTGTGAGCCGTCTTACACAAGTTTTCAAGAGTTTAAATATGATTTAGTTCTTGAAAAGAAACGTCAATTTATTAATTAATGACGATAATTACAAAAGAGTACACGAAATTTAGGGTCATTATAAATACTTGTCTATTGATAACACTCTAGTACCTGCTCGATTTCAAGGACTTTTCAGATGACGACGACGTCTAGTGTGCTTGAAATGGAGTGGAAAAGCATAAAATGCGCGCGTATCGACGAATCACTCCATTTTGTACGTTTTTCGTTTTAAAAAACTGTAAATACGATTATATGAATGAATTTATAATTGAATTTAATTGATTTGATTTGAGTTGTGGTTGTTTAAGATGATATTTGTAATTGAAGTGAATTGAATTGAGTTGTGGTTGTTTGTATATCAGTAATTCAATTGAATTTGTATCGAATACTCGAAAACCATGCAAGACCTGCTCTATATTTTTCTCTGTAAGTAACTTATTTCGTCGGGTTATTTCCGACGAAATAAGCTGCAAACAGGAAAATTTTCCCGGTTTTTCCGAACTTATTTCGACGAAATAAAGTATCCGATGGAATAAATTATGTACCCGACGAAATAACTGCTATTTCGTCGGACATCAGCCGACGAAATAAATTTATTTCATCGGGTGTCCATTTATTTCGACGGGTATCACCCGACGAAATAAGAGGGTATTTCTTGTATATTAAATTTCCATATGAACTCTCACTGATCTATCTTAACATTTGAAAACATTGACCGGTGGTTATTATACCAATAAAACTTCATGCATAAGCTTGGATCTTTGACTATAACTATGATGGTGTTGTGAGTGAGCTTGAAGTTCGGTATCATCTCCAATTCAAAAAGTTTCTTGCATTTTGCATGTAAATGTGATAAAAATAGCTTTCGGATGCTTTTGTCAATCATTTGGAAAATGGTCACCTAGAAATTTTGATGCATTTATAAATGCATGAAGCTTGCTCCTATTATGGCACAAGGAAAATGCAAGGGTAGCTAGGTTTGTCACTTGTGGCACCTAAAAGAGACCTTTTTGTGTGAACATATGTGAACAAATTGCAAAAATGTAGGCTGCACCTGGGTCAATTAATCACTTTCAAGTGTGAGAGCTTGGTGTAGTCACTCATTTTGCTTTTCATTTTCATTCCATTTTGAACTTGTGCATTAATTAACAAGTCCTCTCAAGCCATTACTGACTTTTTTCCCTAACATTTCAAAATTTATTTGACTACGGATCATTTTCCAGAATACTTCCAAAGAATATAGGGTACTAACCATTAATTCACAAGTGCTAGAGCATAATATTTGCAAAATTTATTTTATTTTATTTTATTTATTTTGGTAATGGGTGTGACAACATTCACGGTGACCGCAATTAGCACAATCATAAATTACTTAACGAAAGCATGCACAAGTTTTAAGACAATCGGACACACACTTAAGACTATGGGAGGATGTCTAGAATGTGGAGAAACCCCTCCAATGTATATATCAGAATAATTCAAAAACATGAAATGATAACAATAAAAAACATAGGATACTCATGAGAAAATGCATGTTACCTGATTTAGAATAGAGCATATCTTGACAGATCGAGATTAAAATATTCGTTAAAGTTTGCGATGTAAACTGATTGAGATTTAAGGAGTTGTTTGGATCTTTGGTGCTTGTGCCACATCAAATGACGATTAGGAAGACATGTGATGATCGCTAGCAACATGATGCCTTATGTGATAAACGAACTTCCCAGCTGTTCTGCCATATCTGTCAAGATAAATATCTATATTTTAAAGCCTCGGAATAATTTTCAAAGCATGAAGAATCCAAAACCAGATCTAAATGGTACCACAATACGATAAGAAACACTTGGGAGGTAGGATGGGCCCCACCACACTACCCAAAATAGTAAGGTCACCAAGCTTGTTTTAATCAACCCTTAATTAATTTTTTTTTAAAATATTAAATTAATCGACATGTCCCCTATCTTGTCTCTCTTTTAAGTTCCTCATGCAACAAAACAAAGGGATCCATCATGCTTTTTCAGGGATTCCGTAGCATATACGTGGCCTCTTTGAAAAGGATACAATATTAAACACTTAACAATTTTCCATGTGTTTTCTTATATGCATGATTTATTTTATTTTAAGCCAACATTTCTCTAGCATATTACTATATATTTAGATAATAATGAAGAAAAGAGGAATTAAGAGGCTTTTTCCTTGGTGGCGACAAAAATCTATATCCTCCATTGATGGAGGTCCTTTTCGGGTCTCCTTCAGATGTTGTCTTCCGTCGATCTCCCGGTGGATTTGGAAGGTAATCTCCTGTTGCGTGTGCGTTTCAATAGGTTTTGAGGAGATTGATGATTTGAGGAGTTTAGCGCCGAATATCTGCAAAGAAGTCCCGGGATGGTTTGATACCACCGAGGACCCTCCGACGATCAAGTTAGCACTAGATTCGAGCAGAATAACGGCTTAGTGGAATAGAAAATGGCTTACTTGACCTCTCTGTGATGGGGGTTTATATAGTGGCGGCAGCACGCAGCAGCAGGCGCGAGAATCTCGCCGGCAGTTACGCTCCCGACGTCACGCCCGCGTAAAGAGCGGGTCGCCCGTTAATGGGGATCGTGATGGCGTGGAACGTGGGGCGTTGCTGGCGGAGAATCTGCGCGTGGCGAGATTTGCGGAGCGGCGGTTACGCCTGTGAGTGGCGGAGTTGGTCGGTTGGAGGGACCGAGGAAGACGGCCTCGGCGGGGGAGCTCGGAGACGAGCGAGAAGACCGAGGAGTCTTGGTCCTATTGTTGGGGTAAAAATTTACACCCCGGTTGAACAAGTCAAAATCAAAGTCAACCCCAAGCCAAGTGGGCCCAAGCCCAGATCCAGTGGGCACACGCCCGGGTCGAGCCCGAACATGAAGCGGCCGGCCTCCCACCGCGCCAAGATAAAAATTTTGTAATAAACAATTTTGTTGTATTTCTTTTATTTTTATTTTATGGACAAATGTAAGAAAAGTAGGCATAAATCCAGTTTTTTGTAAAGCCCATGGTTTATGTGCAAAAAGAAATGGCACATGAGCCATGGGACAGGCAAAATGGCATTTTGTGAAGTCCAAGGGGCTATGTGTAAAGTGTATGGTCTATAAAGGCAAAGATAATGAAATATCTAAACAACTTTTTTTCTCTCTCTAAAAAAAATTTTCTTCAGATCTGAGATCTTTTCTCCTTCTTCAAGGTTTCAAAACCTTCCTTTTTCTCTTGAATTAAACCAAGAGTTTTACTCTTCTTTTTATAAAACAAATTAGTTTTTCACCACAAAACCCACAAAGGGGAACTTGGATCTATCATTAGATCTCAAAAAGAAGAGATTTTTAGATCTCACATCTCTTGAGCCAGCCAACAGAAGAGGAAGAAGAAGAACCCATTTCCCCAACCAAGACATTTTCTTTTTTTCAGGAGTTTAACTCCACGGTTTCTGGGGCTAAAAGCCATTTTTTCCTCGCCAGCGCGCTAGCGCTCGAGCGTAAAGCGCCTACGTGCCGACACGTGGCGCATTTGCGCTCCAGCGCACTGCGCACGAGCGCAAAGCGCCCACGTGCCGACAGGTGGCGCGCGCGCTTGCGCTCCAGCGCGCAGCGCTCATGCGCAAAGCGCCCACGTGCCGACACGTGGTGCGCGCGCGCTTGCGCGCAGCGCTCATGCGCAAAGCGCCCACGTGCCGACACGTGGCACGCTTGCGCCTGAGCGCACAGCACCTAAGCGCACAGCGCTCAAGGCGCTGGCCCTACGCATCCCTTGGATGCTTTTTCCCCTCTTTTTGTGTACATACATACATACATACATATGTATACAAATTTATACGCACACGTACTCCACGACACTGTCCCTGTTAGAAAAAAATTTCTAACGGGGCGCTGCCCTGCACCCCGCAAGGGGGCTGCTAGCCCCCTTGACCCCCAGCCCGCTATCCGGGTAGCAGGACCCCCGTAAAAACTCTGCGTGGCTCCCGATATATCCAAAACCCCCCTTTCAGAACAGAACACACGTACACTGCACATTGAGTTCGCATGACCAGTTTAACCCATTAATCGGAGGTTCTCTCGCCCCAAAGGCGAGGGGTAATTAACGGCAGCTTAGTCCGCGGCTGCCGGAGATTCGGATCCCCACAATCATTAAACCCCAGCCTACCCTAGGCAGGGGGAATCTGTAGTACGCCTGAGACGCGTGCGCGTATTCCCATCTCAATGGGGTGACAAAAAACACCCTACACCTGTGGCAGCTCGGGGCGAGCTGAGGGGCCGAGGAGGCCAATTTTCAGGGGGCTCTGAGGAGAGCCAGCTCGTGCTTGCAGGTCGGACACAGGGGTGGCCTGGTCGGCCCCTATAGGGTCTTTCTTCTGAGTTCTGGGACACGTCATTTGCCACGTGTCCTGATCTAGGAGCTCGTCAATATTGGGCATCATCATTAGCCCCCTACTCTTGTCCCGACCAGCTAGCGGGTCGGGTTAGGAGTGGACTGCCGGGCCGCCCGGGGTGAGCTCCCTCCTAAGGTTTCATCGGGACGCGTCCTCGGGCTGTCGGCTGTCTTTTCTGTCAGCGAATCAGGGTGAGATCTCTGCATTTAAGGAAGGTGCGCCGGTTCGTACATCCTGCCATTAAAGCGACGGTCCACGTATCAAGCGTCAGTTAGCCGACGCGACGTGTGCAGACCTACGATGCCTGCAGGGGTGCGGTTCAGCGTGGGAACGACAAGTGGAGCAATCAGAGCCGTTGGACGCGAGGAGGAATTTGGCGGGAGTTGAAGGGCGCCGTTGGATGAGGTTGCTCGCGGCGATAAATAGGGGTGGGGCCCATTCCAGGGCCCCTACTCTTTCATATTTCCCGTTCTAAGTCCTGGTTGCTCGGCGCTCTTCTTCTTTCTTCCGCTTTCATTTCCCGAGGACCCTTCTTCTCAAGATTAGATGTTTTCCTTTGTCGAGTCAGTAGATGTCGTTGGAATAGGTTCTAGGGACCCCTTAGGTTAGCCTGAGTCCTCCCAGGGAGCAGGGGCCGGGCCCTCTTCCCGGGATCGTGCGGTGGGGGCAGCCCCCAGGGAGGAGGCGGTAGATGCTGCCCCCGGCACCTCGTGTTGGGTGAGGCATGAGGATGAGCTCGCCAATGCTCGGGCTCGCTTCCATATCCCCTCACGTTATACGCTTCGTCTGGCCAAGGAGGGAGAGAGGGCAGACCAAGTACGGGGCGGGGAGATCGCCCTGTATTTGGAAGCTTTTGGGGGTGGAATGCGCCCGCCCTTCTCTCCTGAGGTCGTCGAAGCGTTGAACTTTTTCGGGTTAGCCCCTGGCCAGTTGGTGCCGAACTCGTGGAGGATTCTCTTCGGGTTCCTGATCCGCCTGAAGTTACAGGCGATTCCCTTCAGCCTGTCCCTCCTTGATTCTTCCCTCGTCTTCAAAAATCACTCTGGTGGTCGAGCGGGCGACCCGAGGTGGGTTTACCTCTCTTTCAGAAAGCGACACGGGCGCCGCCGGGACAGGGGTTGTGGCCCTGCCTTCTTCCATTCACGACTGGAAGAAGTTCTTCTTCGTTTCCCCTCCCGAGGGCGAGGACTGGCCCGTGCCTACTAAGTGGTCGAGGGAGAAATGCTTGCCGGGGAACCAGTCCAGTGACCCCGTTTCGGTGAGGGTGGCGTCGTGGGAGCCCATTCCCCGTTTCGACATGCTGTTGTCTGAGAGGGACCTGAATTGGGCCGGGCTCAGCCCCGTTGAGTTCGTCGGTAAGTTTAGGGTTGCTTTTTGGCTTGTATATTGCTTGTGTCACTGACTTCTTTACATTTGGTTTTGTGTAGGACCCATGGATATGGATTCACTCCGATCTTCCATGTGCCGGCCGAGGAAGGTCGCGAAGACTGGGGGCGCCAGCTCTTCCTGCCCAAAGCTTGCCCCGGCTCTTTCTCCCCCGGTGGTCGCGTCCCGTGAGCGTTCGGGGGCGAATCCCGCCCCGAGGCCTAGCAGAGCGTCTGGCCGGAAGCGAGCTCGGATTCTCGAGGACCCAGCCTCGGAGGAGGAGATCGGCTCTCCCTCGGAGCCGCTCAAGAGGAGATCTTCCCGGGGCCCGTCCTCGCCGATAATGGTGGAGGAAGGGGGCCTCCAGTTCGCATAGCCTTCGGGGCTATCCGTCGCGGATAGCCTGCTGCATGAAATAGAGACATCGGCCGGGGGTAGAGTCCCCGGGGGGACCTTCAGGGCTCAGCTGGCGTCCATCGCCCAGGAGTCCATGCAGGTAAGCGTTTGGTTTTAATCTTGTGAGATTCGGTGCCTCTTTCGTCTTTCTGATCTCTTTCCTGTCTTTCAGGTTCTCCAGCACGTTGCCCTCGCCTTACGCATGGAGGCCGAGGTGATAGCCCCGGCGATGAAGGCTGCGGGCCAGCTCGCCTTGCTGGAAGAGAGCTCCAAGCGGGAGCTGGAGGCGGTGATGGCGAGGGTCGTCGCCCTGGAGGGCGAGGTGGAGGCCGAGAAGCGGGAGGTCGCCTGGTACCGCGAGGCCTCCGTGGCTGCCGAGGCCAAGCTTGAGGACGCTCGGGTGCTTGCCGGCAACTTGAAGAAGACGGTGAAAACTCTCCGGAAGGAGCTGGGGGCGGTGGCCAAGTTGGCGAAGTCTGCCGAGCTGAGAGCGGCGAAGTTGGCCGACCTCTCGGCGGCGAAGGCGGTGGAGGGCTACAAGAAGTCGAAGGACTTCTATGATGACATGGCCGTTGCTACGACCCTCATCTGGCATGAGGCCCTCGACGCCGTTAAGGCCCGGATGCCGGGGTTCGCCGACGAAGAGCTCCAGGCCGAATACCCCCTCGCGGATGCCGATGACCAGGGGAAGGAGATTCCTGGCGAGGAAGTCGCCGAGGACCCAGCTCGTCTCATGGTGGATGTCGAGGGTCCCGAGGCCTCGCCTGGCCCCGAGGCCTAAAGCCCCCGTCTTCTTCCTCCTTTTATTTTGTTGCTTCTGGAATTTTGTAAGCCTCCAGACATTTTGTAAGGCTGGGGAGCCCAAAATACCCTTTGTAAAGACTTTGCCTTTAGTAATAAAACTTTTTCTTTGGTTTCATCGGTTTGCACTTTGTCTTCTGTTTGTGAAGAATGCTTGTAAAATATCTCTGCTTGCACTGTTGGGCTTCCATCTCAGGTTGGCCATCTGTCTAGCGATCGTTCGTCGAGTTGATTTCAATCATTTGCCAAGCGTGCCAAGCGCTGCCAAGAAGGAGGCATCTCCATGGCCCCGAAGTCGAGGGGGGATCGCTCAGACTCGGATAGACCTGACCTGATGCCCCTTTTTGGGGCCACGGATCCTCTGCATGTGATGGGCAGAGGGACGTCCACCGCTTTTAGGGTATGAGAAGCGAGTAGGGAAGCTACCGGCCAGGGGTAACCGAGTAGGGGAGCCGCTCTGCTGCTTCTACGGAGGACTTTGATCCTTAGCGTTGGAGGGGCTATAAGAAGCCCACTAAGGATGACCGGACAGTGAAGCTGTGCGGCTGCCTCTTGGCGAGGGTTTTGATCTCTGGCGTCGTGGGTAGGCGACTACCAGCCTGGGACGATCGAGCGGGGTAGCCGCTCAGATGCTTCTTACGAGGGTTTCGATCCATGGCGCCATGGGTAGGGAGCGACCAGCCGGAGATAGCCGAGCAGGGTAGCTGCTGGGCTGCCTCTAAGGAGGACTTTTATCCTTAGCGTTGGAGGGGCTGCAAAAAGCCCACTATGGATGACCGGGCAGTGAAGCTGCACGGTTGTCTCTTGGCGAGGGCTTAGATCTCTGGCGTCGTAGGTAGGCAACTACCAGCCTGGGACGAACGAACGGGGTTGCCGCTCAGGTGCCTCTTGCGAGGGCTTTGATCCTTCAGGACGGGGACCGAGCAGGGCTACTTCCCAGTGCCTCTTGGCGAGGACTTTAATCCCTGTCAGTTGTGGTAGGAAGCTACCGGCCGGGGATAGCCGAGCAAGAACTCGACTGCCTCTGGGAGGACTTTGGTCCTTAGCGCGGAAGGGGCTGTAAGAAGCCTACCAAGGACCCTTGGCCGGGCAGGGTTGCTGCTCGGTGCCTCTTGGCGAGGGCTTTTGTTCTGAAGGATAGCCGAGCGAGGGATCCTCGGGCTCGACTGCCTCTGGGAGGGCTTTTGATCCCTGTCAGTCGTGGTAGGAAGCTACCAGCCGGGGATAGCAGAGCAAGGTAGCTGCTAAGTTGCCTCTAAGGAGGACTTGGACCCTTAGCGTTGGAGGGGCCTTAGGAGGCCTGCTAAGGATGACCGGGCAGTGAAGCTACGCGATTGCCTCTTGGCGAGGGCTTTGATCCCTGGCGTTGCGAGTAGGGGAGCTACCGGCCAGGGATAGCCGAGCAGGGAAGCCGCTCGGCTGCCTCTACGGAGGACTTTGATCCTTAGCATTGGAGGGGATGTAAGAAGCCCACTAAGGATGACCGGGTAGTGATGCTGCGCGGTCGCCTCTTGGCGAGGGCTTCAATCCCTGGTTTTGCGAGTAGGGTAGCTACCGACCATGGATGACCGAGCGGGGTAGATGCTCGGCTGATTCTTCATGAGGCTTCGCCCGACCACCCAGTTGCAGGTATCGGGAAAAGGAGCGGTCGCGGCGAACGCGCGCGCGCAGCATGCGCATTGAATGTGGGGGGAGGCGAAGCGCCATGGTCGCGTTGTTTCAATTCTTCCAGGGAAGGCTCGATGATTGCCGTGTGGCAGCGAATTTTTGGGCGAAGGCGGGCGACTGTCGAGTTCTGTTGGAGCGCAGTGGGCAATATAAGGCTGAAGGAGCACTGGTCCTTCCTTTCTTCGTAAACAGATCGTTGAGAATGCAAGACTTCCGCTTTACTATCCCCGAGATCATCCACTCGAAGACGTATACCTCTATGACCAGAACTGCACCGAGGACACGGTGCAGCTGGTCTATGGGAGCATCGAGGACCACTTTGGCCGGCTGCTCTCCCGACCCTCCTCCCTGCTGTAGCTGCTGATGCACTCCATCTTGAGGGCGTCGCCGGGGCTTTACAACCCCCTGTCCGAGCTACTCTATGACGAGGCCGTGGGCAAGCTGCGGTCTCTGAGGCGCTTCGGTCTGATCTCCGCGAACCGGCTGGCTCGCTCAGAGGCGCTCGTCCGTGAGTGCTACGTGCTGAGGCTAGGGGTCAACGCGCGCGGGGGGAACCGAGGGCAGAGGTTGGATCTCGCGATGCCTCGGCTGGCGGAGATTTTTACCGAGTATCATGAGCAGTGCTCTCTGCACCCCCTTCCCCCGCTGTTGTAATTTTCTTTTTCTTTTTGTATGTATGGCTGAGGAACCCATAATACCTTTTTTGAATAAATGAGATCTTTCCTTCTTCTTCTTTTTTTGCAATGTTCCATTGATCTTTATTAAATTAACAACAGACCCTAGGAAGAGTTTACATTGCCTCAAAAAAAAGTACATGCTAATAGATGACCTTATTAGCGTGGCCCGAGCTCGCCGGAGGCTTGTTAGTCTCCGTGCTCAGCAATGGGTAAGGGGCTCCCTGAGCACCGGACTTGTCATCTGCCGAAACGAGCATGATCTGGCCGATGGTCAGCTCGGTGGGAGGGGGACGCTGCTCCTGCTCACGGTCGGCCTGCCGTTTGTCCCTCAAGTAGGCGGCGAGGTGCCCCGATCGGATGAGCTCCTCGATGTAGTCCCGGAGTTGCTTACAATCCTCTGTGGCGTGGCTCAGCGTCCTGTGGAAGGCACGGTAAGGGCCTCGGGTTCGCTTCGAGGCCTGACGTGGGATTGGAGGGAACTTGAAGAACCCCTCGCCTTGGGCCTCCTCTAGTAACACTGCAAGGGAGACGTTGAGCGGGGTGTACTCCTGGAACTTCGGGTGATAGGGCTGCTGACGCTCCGGCCTCTCCTCCCGAGCCCTCTTCTTCTGGTCAGACCGTTCTGCTCGGGGGAGGTTCGCGTTCACCTCAGAAGAGGGTGATGTAAGCCTTGAACGTCTCTTTGTCCCCGCTCTTAATCATGAAGAGGTAGTCGACCGTGCGCTTCTGCCGACGGTTCCCAACGAAGTGTCCAAGGAACTGAGTAGCCAGCTCATCGAAGGTAGAGATTGAGCGAGGCTCGATCCCTCGGAACCAGTCCCGACCTGTGCGGATGAGGGTAGCTGGGAAAGCCCTGCACTGGGTGGCGTCGGAATGGTCCTGGAAGCTCATCCCCGCGGTGAAAGCATCCAAATGGTCTTTCAGGTCAGTTTTCCTGTCGAAAAGAGAGACCTTCGGGGGCTTGTTGCGCGAGGAGACATGGACAACGAGCAGTCCCTCGGTGAACGGCTTGGTGAGCGAGTCGGCGGCGTACTTAACCCCGTCGCCCGAGAGGTGACCTTCCCGGCGCATGCCCTCGATCTTCTTCTCGAGGGCGTCGAGTCGGCCGTGGTATCCCGAGGATTCGGCGCCTTTTGATTCCTGGCCTCTGCTGTGGCAGACCTGCGTCTTGGCCCGGCCCCGGTTCCTCTCGATGAGGTTCCTCAGATCCCCGGGCAAAGTGGCCCTTGAGCCGTCGTGGCGAGTCCCCTCCGTGTGACCCCGTCTAGGGAGAGGGTATCGTTCATGCTTGTGGACGGGTGAGGTGACCGACATCTCCTCGGGGGGGTAAGGGTCGCGAGGAGGCTCGAGGCGGGACGCTCTAGCGTCGGATCTTAGTGTGGAGCCGCGGGGCGTCTAGCGGGTCTCAGGAAGTATCGGCCCGTGAGATCTGTGGCCAGGGGTCGTAACCTGCCGGTGGTCAGCCGTGCCGGCGAGGGCAGAGCCTTCTGGAGGCGGAGGAGCGGCGATCTGGGGCCCTGGCCCAGTCGTTTGGACGCGGACGAGCGCCTCCACGAGGGACTGCAGCCGATCTATCCGGCTGGTGAGGGCGTTGATGATGGCCACCAGGGGAGGTTCATCCGCGCCTCCGGTGAGGGGAAGGCGGCGGCTGGTACCTGGATCTTCACGGTGGTCGCTCGCCATGTGGATGGAGATCGGAAGGCCAACTTTGTTTTTTGTGGAGTTTTTTTCCCACAGACGGTGCCAACTGATGGAGGTCCTTTTCGGGTCTCCTTCAGATGTTGTCTTCCGTCGATCTCCCGGTGGATTTGGAAGGTAATTTCCTGTTGCGTGTGGGTCTCAATGGGTTTTGAGGAGATTGGTGATTTGAAGAGTTTAGCGCCGAGTACCTGCAAAGAAGTCCCGGGGTGGTTTGATACCACCGAGGACCCTCCGACGATCAAGTTAGCACTAGATCCGAGTAGAGTGACGGCTCAGTGGAATAGAAAATGGCTTACTTGACCCCTCTGTGATGGGGGCTTATATAGTAGCGGTAGCACGCAGCAGCAGAAGCGAGAATCTCGCCGGCAGTTACGCTCCCGACGTCACGCCCGCGTAAAGAGAGGATCGCCCGTTAATGGGGATCGTGATAGCGTGGAACGTGGGGCGTTGCTGGCGGAGAATCTGGGCGTGGTGAGATTTGCGGAGCGGCGGTTACGCCTGTGAGTGGCGGAGTTGGTCGGTCGGAAGGACCGAGGAAGACGGCCTCGGCGGGGGAGCTCGAAGACGAGCGAGAGGACAGAGGAGTCTTGGTCCTGTGGCAGCTCGGGGCGAGCTGAGGGGCCGAGGAGGCCAATTTTCAGGGGGCTCTGAGGAGAGCCAGCTCGTGCTTGCAGGTCGGGCACAGGGGTGGCCTGGTCGGCCCCTGTGGGCTCTTTCTTCTGAGTTCTGGGACACGTCATTTGCCACATGTCCTGATCTGGGAGCTCGTCAATATTGAGCATCATCATCCACGATTTTTTTCTTCAACGATTGGCACCCATCATTATCATTTTTATCATGTAAGATGTGGATACACCAAATTTCATGTGATTCCATCACTTTTTCACCGTTGAATTAGTAATGTAAAAAGTTCTATTGTCAGTAAACCGTTAATTATGCACCCATTAAATTAACGGTGAAAAGTGATGGAATCACATGAAATTTGGTGTATCCATATCTTACATGATAAATATGATGATGATGGATGTCGATCGTTGAAAAAAATCATGAAGGGTGTATTTTTTCGACGCTATAGAAGAAAATTCTCTTCCTTGACATCTTTCCTCCATTACCCTTGTATAGATTATCTCAACCTCAGTAGAAAATTAAACTGTTTTAAGAGTTGGGTTTGCTATCACAGCTACATGAGTTGTATTTATTAAAATTATTCCAAGATTCCAATATTATGATTCAGAATAATATGGATTCAAGTTCAGCTGAACATGCATTCAAAGCCAAGCATATTCAAATCCAACTGAATGACATGACAACAACGTCGTTGTCGACTCTAAACCTGTTCGATATAACTTTGAAGTTTTGATACAGTAAGTGATGATACTCACATGTAGGTGTCACGACCCGAAAGGTACGAAATGCGACTGGCACTTAAATTACAAAACGTCTCAAGGCGTACGTAATCTAGGTAAGCCAAATCCCAGAAATCAAAACCCATTTAACCAATAGAGTGAAGGAAAACCAATTTATTGAAAGCGATTTAAATCAAATAAGTCACATCAAGCTTTTTAAAAGTAACATCCATTTTTCCGAAAATTTCGGCAGAGTCTCCTTTGTAAATACAGGCCCCCAAACGGGTACAAAATAGGAGTATATGAATAACATGAAATAAGGCATCCCCAAGCGGGAGCTAGCTCTTCACCGAAGCGGACTCAAATCCCACGCAATGTAAATCATCAATGTGCGAAATAAGCATAAAAGGCTCAAGTGGTAAACATCATGTCGGCTCAAGTGAGCTCGACCCCAAAATACAACATAAAAGTTCACAAATCTCACTGCCTCGTCTCTAGGTCAATATACATCAATACAAGTAGCAGGTACAGTAGATGAAGTACTATAGATATAATAAATATACAAGGTGGAAACAAAATAATCTCACAACCCACCTACGAGCAAAAGTCTCCAATCCAAGCAAAAGGAGCAAAAGGATGAAGTGCGTCCGCCGGTACAATGTTGACGGATCGGACCTGCAGAAAGGCTGTGGCACAACGGGGGTAAGTTGCCAACTCGTGAGTAATAAGTAACATCTATAGAGGCCATCGTAAGCATGCGCGCAAAGTGTCATAACTCAACAATACTGATATGGCATGATATACCAGCAGATATGTATGCAACATGAATCAATTTACAATACTAATCTGGCATGATGTACTAGCAGGTATGTATGCAATATGAATCAACTCGTGATCTGAATATGTTGATATAAGAAAATCATTATTTTCTTCTTAGAAAACTCTTTTGAAATATCAGCATAAAATCAGTAGAATCAACAGAAATCCGTGTCCAGCATCGACACCTCAAACGACTATCTCAAATCTCATGTATCCATATCGCAATATCTCAGGCCCCAGCCGTCCGGCTGACCCATCTCAAAGTATCAATATCTCAATATCTCACGACCATGGTCGGTATTCTATGGATATCCGCCGCGCCAACAATCACCGGTAGGTAGTCTGCCCCTGCCAGGCTCATCATCTACAACTCGATCTTCTTGCCCCGGGGTACCTTACCGGGCCCACCATGTACCCGAGATGGTTCATCCAACTCCTCGAAATGGGTCTCGAAAACCAACAAAAAACCCATGGTGGACGACACATGTATCATATCATGAGAAAAACCGCAACTTTCAATGTTCAAAATAATATCAGATTTATTAAATCTTTGCTGCTTTTCCCCAAAATCTCATAAATCTCAAGTGCTGAAAACCTCAAGTAAATCATCATAAGTGCATATGTCAATGATAATGAATGCCTATAGTATCAACAAGTCGAACTGCAATGTATGACTAATAGGCTAGACATGAATGGATGATGTAATGAGGTACCTGCATATCACTAGCAATCCTATATGTTCATCCTGAGGAATTTAAATGCATTAGCACCGGTTTAAGCATCATATATGGTGAAATTGTTCTAGATTTCAGGTTATATAAGTTATCTAGTGTTGTGGCATAGCAATTACCAAGGCGTGTGTCCGCATGAATAGTGCTCGTGCTGCATAAAACCCTGGCAATGGTGCAAGTGTCATATGAAATGAGTTCACACATGTATGTAAATATATAGGATCATGAATGCAGAAGATGTTTAACTAGGCACTATACTCATAAATGCTAGTACCACTAGAAGTCTTTTAAACTATCCAAACTATCGGGCGCTTTGCGCCATCCAAACGATTTTCCCACGTAGATGTTACATCTACTCACCCATGATCTCGTGCTAGCCGGGTCCAAGCACCGCTTTTCCCTTCCGCGCCGCGTCCGATATCTCCATGATCGACCCTAGAAATACACAAGCAATACACATAAGGCTAAATCCTGCCAAAAATGCGATATCACGATCAAAGGAAAAACTCGTGTTAGAAGTTAAACGCGTGTGCACTCAATACGTCAAAACGTGTGTAATCTCGCTAGAAACCATCCTGACTCGCTGTGTCGCGCAGTGAACAACAAACCCAACACACAAAACGCACGTGTCGTACGAGTTAAAAAGTATCGAAAAAAGGTTTTAGGTTACAGATTTTGACTCGAGGGGAAATATAAAAAGTTGCATATACCAAAACCCTTAAATATACAACAGACTCCCATAGCCCAAACCTCAACACCAGACACTACGATCTGGCCACAATTTGCGGCCAGAAAGAATAAAAGTGCGGCCAAAACGTGGGCTGGGGTTCTCGTGTTCTGTGTGTGTGATCTAGGTCTAGTGAGTATGCTCCAGTAAACTCAAATTTTTCCTGAAGCACTCGGGTCAACAGCAGATCTCAAAATGGCTAACAATTTACATTAAAACGCTATATAACACTAAAATGAAACAATATGGCATTTTTTGTGAATTCTGGTGCAAAACTTGGTTTAGATGGCCTTAAAAACACTTAGTCAAGCTATATTGGCCATAAAAACCCTCACATGGCCTAATCTCCACTCAAATCACCAAAACTAGCACTAAAATCACATTAATTACTAAATTAAGCTAAATAACCATATGTTTAGCAAAAGAAAGAAGTTAAGTTTAAAATTTATACCTCAAGTGATCTTAGGGTGCAAGGAGAAGAAGAAGAAGAAGAAGAAGAAGAAGAGAAGGGTTTTTCTGCTGGAGCTGCTACCATTACTGTTGTTGTTGCTGCTGTTGTTGCTGTTGTTAAGGCTGTTGCTGCTGCTGCTGCTGAAGCTGCTGCTGCTGCTGCTACTGCTTGCTGCTGTTGCTACTGCTGCAGTTGTGTGTGTGTGAAAGTGAGAGGGAGAGAGAGATATGAGAATGAGTGAGAATGAGTGTTGGAAAAAAAAGAAAAGAGAGGTGAGAGTCAACCCCCCTCTCTCTCATCATTACCTAGCATGGCTCATGCCATCATTCCCTCTCTCTCTCCCCCATTCACAAGTCAACCCCTAACACAAATTATATTTAGAAAAAAACTAATACACTTAATTAATTCATATTAACCTAATTAAATGGGTTAGTCCACCATGGTTATATAAACATGGTTTAACCCCAAACTTAGCCTTAGTTAACATGCACATGTGTGTGCAGTCCAAAATAAATTCTAATAAAATATTCATAAATCCTGATAAAATATTTGAAAACCGTTTTGGTAAAATTTTTACTAAAAACCCCACATTAAAGCATAATAACCCTACTAAGCACATTCCAAGATGTTACAGTAGGAATTTCTCAGATTGCGACACGTGGCGGATGACGTGTTCCCGGAGCTACAGAGGTGGAATAAACAAGATGCATTGGGGACGTTTCTCAGGACTTCGTCTCCGATGATGCATCCGACCTTCCAGAGACCTCCCTGAGTATCTTCTATATTCACCTAGCAAACAGCCAATAGCTCACCTTCGAGCAATACTAAAACCGAGCTTCCTCGGCCTCCGGGCTCGCCTCCGAGCTGTTGCAAGGCTTGAGCTTCCTCGGCCTCCTGGCTCGCCTCCGAGCTTGCAAGGCCTGAGCTTCCTCGGCCTCCCGGCTCGCCTCCGAGTCATCTGACATGCCGAGCTTTCTCAACCTACCGGCTCGTCTCCGAGCCTCCTGACAAGCTGATCTTCCTCGGCTTCTCCGATCAACCGAGAGCGCGGAGCCTAAGCGCCCCCGCAACGGCTTCGCGTATCTCGCCAATATGAGATATCCGCCGCCCCACATTCCGCGTCCCATGCTGGCGCGTCCCCCCATTAATAGGCGTATCCCGCCATTAATGCGGGAATAACGCAGGGGTGTAACTGACGGTGAGGATCTCATGCCGGCTCGCTCCACGTGACCACTATATAAACCCCTCTTTCAGACGACTCAGGTAAGGAGAACTCATTCCAATAGGCCGCTACGCTGCTCTAATTCTCCGGTACTAACTTGATCGTCGGAGGTCCTACGGTGGTTTCCCACCCCGGGACTTCCCTTGCATGTAGCCCGGCCCCAGCAACTTCCAACAACCCATTGAGATCCACACGCTCAACAACCCCCAAATCAAATCTCAGCCGCTAAAAACCGCTCGCTACTAGATCGACGGAGGACAACATCTGAGGGAGATCACAGCCTCCATCAGTTGGCGCCGTCTGTGGGAACGTTTCAGAAGCTTCTCCATCCATAAAGTTGATCTTCGGCCCTTGACCCGATGGCGAGCGACAACCGTGACGATCCAAATACGAGCCGCCCTACCATCCATAACGAAGGCGGGAGTGGTTCCCCTCCCCCTCCTAATGTCATCGGCGCCTTATCCTCCCGAATTGACAGACTCACAGCTATGGTAGAAGCGCTCGTCCGCGTTCAAACGGCGGGCCCTACCCATCAAGACACAGTTCCACATCCCCGGGATAACGACGTTCGTAGAAGAACAGATGGGAAAGCTTATGCCCTCGATCTCGCTCACGCTCATGTCAGCGTCACTGAGCGCGGGCATGCCGACTCCGGCAACCATGAACCGCATGCGATGAATGATTCCATGACCCACTGGGTGTCGGACAGCTCCACACCCCGATCTCAGAGGAGACTAGGTCGTCGCTCAGACGCCCGCCGCTTGCTCTCACCCCCTGAGGAGATGTCGGTCAGTTCTCCTGCTTTCAGGAATGACCGACACCCCTACTCCCACCGAGGCTGCGCAAACGGCGAGCGTCAGAATTACTTAAGAAGGGCCTCTCCCGAGGATTTAAGAAATTTGATACAATGGAATCGAAGCCGCACAACCGCGCATACCCGGAGTAGGGATAGCCACCACTCCGACTGTGTAGAATTCTCGAGGTACCACCACAGGCTTGAAGCCCTCGAAAAGAAAATCGAAGGCATACGACGAGATGGCCACATGTCCGGCGAAGGGGCCAGGTATTCCGCCGATTCGCTCACAAAGCCCTTTACAGAAGAGCTGCTGGCCGGGCACGTCTCGTCCAGGAACAAGCCGCCCAAAGTGGCCCTCTTCGACGGGAAGTTCGACCCGAAAGATCACTTAGACGCATTTACGGTGGGCATGAGCTTCCAAGATAACTCGGACGCGGCTCAATGCCGAGCTTTCCCCACTACCCTAATCCGGGCTGGCCGGGACTGGTTCCTAAGGCTCGTACCACGCTCCATCTCGACCTTCGACGAGCTGGCTACCCAATTCCTCGATCATTTCGTCGGAAATCGATGGCAGAAAAGGACGGTCGACTGCCTATTCACTGTCAAGAGCGGAGACAAGGAATCATTCAAAGGGTATGTCACTCGCTTCTACAATGCCCTCCTGGAGGTTCCCGAGCACTGCGATGAAACAGTTATCACCGCATTGAGGTCGGGTCTTAGGCACAAAGAGTGGCTCCGCTCTTTTGCATCAGCGCAACCTAACACCATGGCCGAAGTGAAAGCTTGGACCGAGCGAGAGATCTAACTCGAGTCGGAGGTGAACTCAAATCTGCCCCGAGCCGACCAAACTGACCGAAAGAAAAGGGACAGGGAGGAGAAAAGAAAATTCGACCGTCTGAAACCTTACTCTCCGAGGTTCCAGGAGTACACTCCTCTGAACATTTGCCAAGCCGAGCTGCTGGAGGAAGCTAAGGACGAGAGGTTCTTTAATCTCCTGCCGGCCACCCGAAGGACGGGCAAACGGTTCCGAGGCCCGTATTGTGCCTATCATCGGATGCAAGGACATCCGACCGAGAATTGTAAAAAGTTACGCGATTACATCGAGGAGCTGATCCGCTCCGCTCACTTGGCAAAATACCTGCGAGACAAATGTCGAGCAGACAAGGGACAAGCCGACCAACTTGAAGCCGGAGAGCAGATGATCGGGCAGATCATGGTCATCATCGAATGAGAAACAATGACACCCACCGAATCCGGTTATTCAATGCAGGAGTGTTTAAACTGGCCGGTGGGTAGCTTCCTGTCCGTCAAGCAAAGAACATCCCCTCACTGAAGTAAATGGAGCTCGGATGTGCCTATAGGCAACCGATCAAAGCCCTCACCGTGAGGCGGCCGATCCAAAGCCCTCCTCGCGAGGCTACCGAGTAGCTTCCTGCCCAACAACGCTGTGGATCCAAATTCCTGCCCGGTCCATCCACAGCGGGTAGCTTCCTGCCCAACAAACGCTGTGGATCCAAAGCTGTCATGCCTCACCCATAATACAGAGAGTATTGTCCACTCTGGCCGAAACCGCACGGTTTTGTCCTTCGGGACGAACCGGACCCGACCAGGGGCAACTTCCCAGGAGGTCACCCATCCCAGAACTTCCCTGGCTCGAGCACGCTTAACTACGGAGTTCTCAAGCTCCTGTAGTACCGGTTCACTTAAAAGACGCCTCTGCATTGAAGAGTGGTATCATTTCATTTATAGTTTCTGATCTGCCCTCTTTCGGAATGTATTCCGAAGATTCCCCATTGTTCTACAGTGGGTGTCACGGATTCAAGAGGTGGCCCCCACAGATTCAAGAGGTCGCCCCCGCCCCCTTAACATGATACTTGGCATGGCACTTTGTTCCATGTGGCACTTTGTTCCTTGAGTAAGAACTGGGTCCCGACAAAAGCCCTCACCACGAGGCGGCTGGGCATCCTGCCCAACAACCCTGTGGATCCAAAGCCCTCATCGCGAGGCCACCGGGTAGATTCCTTCTCGGTCCATCCACAGCGGGTAGCTTCCTGCCCAACAATGTTGTGGATCCAAAGCCCTCCTCACGAGGCTACCGGGTAGTTTCCTGCTCGGTCCATCCACAGCGGGTAGCTTCCTGCCCAACAAACGCTCTGGATCCAAAGCCCTCACCATGAGGTGGCCGGACAGCTTCTTGCTCGGTCCATCTGCAGCGGGTAGCTTCCTGCCCAACAACGCTGTGGATCCAAAACCTTCACCACGAGACGGCCGGGTAGAATCGGGTGATGCCGACCTATTCAAACTTGGCTATCGTTCGATTCATACTCAATGCGTGATCGCCACCTCGACTTCGGGAAAAAGAAGGATACCGACCTTCCTACACTTGGCTATCGTTCGATTCATACTCAATGCGCGATCACCACCTCGACTCCGGGGAAAGGGAGGATACCGACCTTCCTACACTTGATTATCGTTCGACTCATACTCAATGAACGATCGCCACCTCGACTCTGGAGAAAAAGAGGGTACCGACTTTCCTACACTTGGCTATCGTTCGACTCATATTCAATGAACGATCGTCACCTAGAAAGGGTGGACACCGGCCTAACACTAGCAAGATAAAAAGACTTACGAGCTAAAAGTACTTGCAAGATGAAAAGACTTATGAGCTAATGTTCTTGTAAGATGAAAAGACTTACGAGCTAAAAGTACTTGTAGGATGATCAGACATTTGATCAAAGAATAATACATACTTTATTTATGATCAAAATTATGTACAAAAGTATTGTGGGTTCCTTAGACTTACAATAATTATGTACAAAGGTATAGTGGGCTCCTCAGCCTTACAAAAATGCCCAGAGGCTTACAAAATTCTAAAAAAATATATATATAAAAGAAAAATCGTGCAGGGGGGATAGCTCAGACCGCTCGATCGGCCGGGATCTCACCTTGCTCGACGCCGCCATCGGGGGCCAAATTGACGACCTCAGGGTCGGTGCTTCCGCCGACAGCCTCGCCTTCCACAGCCAGCTCGGCGCATACCCCTTGCGGCACTTCCTCGACGAGGGGGAACCAAGCGTGGAGCTCGCCGTTGACGAACTCCGACATAGATTCCTTGACGGTGTCGAGGGCTTTGTGCCACCCGACGGCCGCGGATTCGGCGAGATCAAGGTAAAATTGATCAGACGCCTTGTATTTCTCCACGGCCTTCTCCGCCCGGCTCTCAGCAAGCTTCGCCGAGTCTAAAGTCGCCCGAGCATCCTTCTTGATGGCGTCCCTCGACCTTTTCATAGCGTTGTAGAGGTCATTCGTCTCATCCATCTTGGCTTGGATAGCCCGGTTGGACTTGTTTAGAAGCCGATGAGACTCCTTCAGCTTTGAGATCATCAGCCCCTCGGCGACCAATCTCGAGTCAAGGAGGGCCGCCTTATCCTCCTCTTACTGCAATTGAAGGCGAAGCTCTTCCTCCCGCGAGGAGGATTCGCCCTCCTTCTTCATCGCCGGGGCTATTTCCTCGGACTCCATGACGACGAGGAGAGCGCAGTGCTGAAGGACCTGAGGAAAACAACAAGCGTGTTAAAAATCTAGAACAGAGGAAATAAAACTTAAGGAATTTTCGAAGAAAGCTAGATACCGACTTGAACCACTTCCTGCGCTATGGTGGCCCCTTGGGCCTTCATGGTGCCCCGGGGAATCTTGGTCCTGGCTGACTTCTCCATGTCTGCCAGCAAGCTGTCAGCCACAGATAGCCCCGAGGGCACCTCAATGTAGAAGTCGCCCTCTTGCACTTGGATCTCGGTAGGGGGTGGCCGAGAGACCACCCGCTTCTGTCTCTTGAGGGGGACTTCCTCGGCTGGGGGAGACTCCTCCTCCCTCGTCCGAGACACCAGGTCCCGCACGTGCTTCTAACCTCCCCTCCTCGCGGCGCTCCTCCGAGACTGGGGTGCTGCGGAAGGCAGAGGAGTTTGCCTCGGGGCCGCGCTTAGATCAGATCAGGATGAGCTTGCGCCACAGATCTTCCTACCTTCGGCCTTAGCGGCCATAGCAGCTATGATTTTTGATCGGTCCATGGGCTCTGCAAAAAAGAACACACAGGAGAAAAGATCAGCGAAGTTGAAACGACAAAGAAAATTTAGTAAAGTCTAACAAGATCGTCGAAAACCCTAACTTACCCAAAAAAACGCGCAGAACTGAGCCCAGCCCAGCTCAGTACATGCTCTGAAAAGCAGGACATCAGCCTGTTGGATCGGTTCCCACTGGGACACCACCCTCGCCTCGGGGGGGTCGACTGCATCGCCCTCGGGCAGTCGGCCCTGTGCCACTGTGTGGGTACAGGCCAATCCTCGCCCTCCGGTGGCTCGACGAAGACGTACTTTTCCTTCCATTCATGGATGGAAGAAGGGACGACCACTACCCTCGACTCGGCCGTCCCAACCTTACGTTTTTTAAACGAAAAGTACACCCAGTTCGGCTCTTGCTTACTTGTACCGGGGCGATTTTTTTAATAAAGAAAAGACAAGAGGTGGGTCAAACTGAAGGGGATCCGATCAAATTTTAACCGGACCAGAAACCCAAGGAGGATCCTCCACGAGTTCGGCGCTAGCTGGCCTGGGGCAAGACGAAAGTAATGAAGCACCGCACGAACCTCGGGTGAGAAGGGCAGACGCATTCCTGCCTGGAATGCTTCCAGATACAGAGCAATTTCCTTGCCCCGCACCTGGTCTGCCTGCTCACCCTCTCTGGCTAAACAAAGTGAATAGTTAGAGGGAACATGGAATCGAGTCCGGATGTCGGAAAGCTCGACCATGCGATTCAAAATGGAGGGCGCATCACAGGTGTTCCCGATGCACACCTTGGGAGCCCTTGTCGCCATCCGACGGCGAGTGACAAAGACGCTCCTGACTCTAAGGGCGAGCCCGATGCAGAAGACGCAGAAGAAGAAGAAGCCTCTCTGCTATCTAAAGCCGAAGAGAAGGAAGACCCACTGGACTCGGCCCCAGCAAGCGGATCCTCATCGTCCGACTCTACCCCAACTACTTCTACAGATTCCTCGGAGGAAGACATCTAACCTGATTTAAAGAAAAGGACTCGCCGAGGAAAATTCAACAGAAGATCTGATCTAAGCGGAGGTGCGCCGAGCAATCTTCAAATATTGAAAGAGATTTGAGGTAAAGTGTTGGCTCTAGGATGGTCCCCTCCTATTTATACACCCAAAGAGAGTATCCTACGGCCCAGATCGATTCCCGCCAAAACGAAACGTCGCGCTTAGCGGCCGTCGAGGCTCCATGTGGTGGTCGACCATTGGGGACGTCTCTTCGTTGCAAGAGTCAGAGACAGCCTGTCGTGTCCGCCAACAGACGTCGAACATGTGGCCCGTACCCCAATTGACGATCGAGTGAAACGGCGACCCCTCTTTAAAGCGCAATCATTTCACCGATCCCCTGACGTTATCAGGAATACACGCGAAAACTTAGGCGCGCGGTGAAACGCCACGCGGACTCAAAGATCGAAACGACGCAATCGCCAAATGCCATGTCGTTCCCGGACAATCCACCATGAAGAATTCTTAGTGCCAGGCTGAGCAGAGAAAACCTAGCAGGCCAATCTCAACCCGACCCGTAAAATAGGTTGGAACGAGAGTGGGGACTAATGATGATGCTCACAAGTTAGAATTCCTCAAATTGCTACACGTGGCGGATGGCGTGTCCCGGGGGCTACGGAGGAGGAATAAACAAGATGCGTTGGGGATGTTCCTCGGGATTTCGTCTCCGAGGATGCATCCGACCTTCCGAAGACCTTCCTGAGTACCTTCCATATTCATCTAGCAAACAACCAACATCTCACCTTCGAGCAATACTACAACCGAGCTTCCCCGGCTTCCCGGCTCGCCTCCGAGCTGTTGCAAGGCCTGAGCTTCCTCGGCCTCCCGGCACGTCTCCGAACCATCTGACAGGACGAGCTTTCTCGGCCTCCCGGCTCGTATCCGAGCCATCTGACAGACCGAGCTTCCTCGGCTTCTCCGATCAACCGAGAGCGCGGAGCCCAAGCGCCCCTGCAACGGCTCCACGTATTTCGCCAAGACGAAATATCCGCCACCCCACGTTCCGCGTCCTACGCTGGTCCGTCCCCCCATTAATTGGCGTATCCCGTTATTAATGCGGGGATAACGTAGGGGCGTAACTGACGGCGAAGATCTCGCGTCGGCTCGCTCCACGCGACCACTATATAAACCTCTCTTTCAGACGACTCAGGTAAGGCGAACTCATTCCAATAGGCCACTACGCTGCTCTAATTCTCTGGTACTAACTTGATCGTCGGAGGGTCCTACGGTGGTTTCCCACCCCAAGACTTCCTTTGCAGGTAGCTCGGCCTCAGCAACTTCCAACAACACATTGAGATCAACACGCTCAACAACCCCTAAATCAAATCTCAGCCGCTAAAACCCGCTTGCTATCAAATCGACGGAGGATAACATAATCAGCAAGAATGAGCAAGAGAAAGGGATGGCATGGATGCATGTGGGTTGCATGATGAGAGAGAAGGAGAGAGAGCATAGACAATGAACAGAGAAAAGATGGGGGAACAAAAGGGATTAAGAGGGCTATATTTGGACACGACAGCAGGTGAGCAAAAAGGATTGGATTGGATAAAAATTGAATGAAAGCTAAAGCTTATCTTCTCTCTCATCAAATTTTTAAACAAAACACAATTAGTATTTAGAGAGAGAGAGAGAGGGGATATGGCGCCCATGATGAGACCTGAATCAATAATGGATGGAAGCACGTGACGAAATTCGTACATACCCCGCCGTCCCCCCCACTCCGCACCCCACCCAGTTGCTTCCTTGCATGCTTCCAGCAGAGGAAGTGTGGGACTTTTCATCTTCATCACTCAACCTTCTATAATACATGCACTCATAAAAAATTTAAGGTAGTTTCCAGAGATGATAGAATTTTTTTATCGGAGGAGGTAATTAGAATAAATTGACTCGGCTGGGGACCGCCATAGAACGATCAAAAGGAATCGATATATATGGTCATTTTCTACACTAGAAAAGCATATACAGGAATCTCACTCTTTTGTGTTGGTCTAATCAGAATCTTCACTTCAAACATATATTCTTAATTCAGTCTCGATAGAAGTGTCTTTTCGGTTGAACTTTTTTATGTAATTCAATATGTTAGAAAACGGGTTATACCCATAAATCCTACACCAAATTCATTATGGTGCTCTCTTTTGACCATAAACAAGGACTATCCATACAACTTCCACTTCATTTTCCATATAAACTTTTTCCATATCACGAGTCCACACTGATCAAATTACACACACAACTTTGAGCAAAGTTCTGCATATTTGGGTGAAACATAACAAAGTGCTTTGGTGACCACATAGATTCTAATTTCACTGTTTTCACCACTAGGTTTGAACTGTGATGATCATGTACTTGATGAAGGGGCCAGTACTTAGTGGTTGGCAAAGCGAGAGAGAGAGACAGAAAGAGATGCTATTGTAATTGCTTGCTCAATGCCAGCTACAACTCTCTCTTACCAATACTTGGTCTTCATTGGGTAGTCAAACAAAAATGCCAGGTTATCTCTAAGCTGCACTTTGAGTTTCGAGAGTTCCAACGCAACAGAAAAATACTGTGATTGCCACTGACGCCCTACTGTAAAGTCCTTAACTGGCCACTCACTCAATAGACTATGCCTCTAAAACCCTACACCACTCATGTAACCTATATTATATCCTTTATGAATACCGGCTAACAGCTTAATCTTTCGGATAAAGTAATGCTCGAAATCCTACATTCAAGCGGAATTTCCATTTGTCGATGAATGTTAATTTGAAAATGAGCAGCGGGTGTTAGATATCCTAGAAATTTCCCACAGTTGCTGCTAAACGAAAATCTTCTCGTAAATTCAATACCACTGTCCAGCGTATTATCTAGGGAAATACGCTTTCGATCTCTAACATGAGGTCTAGAAGAAAACAAGCACCAGCCTTTCCTCTTTTACTGCAAAAACACCACAAAGTCTATCAGGTCTCACAAACCCACATGGTGATGTAAAAGACACAAGCCAGCAGCTGTATGGTTGTGATGAGGCCACACAAGGCAAGCACTCACTTTGGTGTAGCACCACCTGATCACTCATTCCCCTATCAATCTCCTCTCACTAAAATATACCGACTTTTGGGAACTTTAAACACTTGATTCTTCATGTCCTTCTCCATTCTTTTTAATTAATTAACTAATAATCAACCACCTAAAAGCCTCAACTCTCACATGTTCAGATCACCGAACTTGGCCACCTTCTCTCTTGCATACCCTAATTTTATATAGGGTACCCTTTTATATATCTCCCTATAGCCCACTTGGAATTTTCTAAAAGCTATACATGGAAAAATAGAAATTTGTTGATAGGTCTTCGGCTAAATTGCAAGAATCTTCCTTACTTATACATATTTGCCAAGTTACCACACATTTTCTTTATTTTAATAGTTTTTTGATACTTTCATCTTTGGAAATTTTTGTTATCCATCAAAACATATTAAATATGCAACGGTAGCGATAAAATGATTGAGAAAATTATAAGAAATCAAGTGTTGCCAAGACATGCCTTATGAGTATAGTAGCATAGCATGGTTGATATACCCACACACTTACTTTACCTTTTTGTCCTTATTCTTAAGAGAAATGAGCCTTACTCATCCTTTATAAGCTTTACTTTCTCATGTTCATCCTTTCCCAAAGAATAAACCTTTTCTTTGAAGAAACTAATGCACTCTAGATGGCAATTTTAAAAAATAAAATTACAGGGTTTTAAAAAATCTAGAGAGCTGCTAGTTCTAACATAAGGATCTTAACTAAAGATTACCACTTGAAGCAACAAGAGAGTAAGTTTTATGCTCCTAGGTTTAGACAACAAATTTTGTAGTGTCTTCAAGTGCTTCCCTTTTGTGTTGAATTCCATCTTGGTTTCCTTGAAAGTCCACGGAATAAATTTGATCTTGATCTCTAAGTTGTCAAAGATGATCCACTTCAAGAGCTCAAGACTTTGGCTTCAAGTTTCAAGTATGAAGCTAACTAAGAGATGAAGGCTGCTATGCTAAATCTCCTAGGATGTAGTTTCCATTTCTTTTTGTCTCTTGATTTTTCCTTACCTTTTCTAATTAATTCTCAAATAAAAGAGGGGGAAGATGAGAGATAAGGTTAAGAGGAAGAGAGAGAAATGAAAGAGTTATGAACCATTTTCTAATGGTTCATAATGCTTAAATCCTTTCTCCTTAATCCTAGCCTTAGAATTCCGTAACATTTTGAAAATTATAAATATTAATTTATAATTTAAATATGGATATTATGAGTTTATGAAAATAATATCATGTATGGGTTTTGGGTTGTTGGATTGATATCCGTAAAAATATAATTATTTTGGAGAAAATAAAAATATGAGATATTCTAAAAATGATAAGTATTTGTTTTGAGAATGATATGGGATTTTAGTGTAAAATTAATGTGTTATTTGTAAAAGAGAGAGTGAGGGAATATGTTAAGTTGTTTTATACCCTCATGTACACCACAACTTCATACAAATATCTAATATAAGTATCCGATATATTATGGCTATCCCTCTCATTCTCTCATTTATCTTCACACAAATATCTCTAACTCTCTCAACCCTCATCCAAACCCTAGCCTCTCTTTACCAAATCACCTTGGAGCTTGATGATTCCTTCATATATATCATTTAAGACACTAAGTTAGGCCTATTCCTCATCAAAGATCCTCACCAAGTCATTCCTTGAGCTTAATCCCTCTTCCCTTCTCCACAAGAGCTAAAAATCCCATTTTTGTTCAAGTTTTTCTTGTTGTAGTGAGTCTAATAGGGTTTAGTTGTTGATCACTATTTGTTAGAGAGAGATGGTGGTGTTTTGATACTTGGGGATTTGATTTTGAAAGAGTTATAGGTTTTAAAGTATGGTTTTCATGAAGTTTTTGATGCTCGAATTAAATCTGGAGCAAGTTGGGTTCCCTGAAAATTAAAAGAACTTTATTGTGAACTCCTGAAGACCGCCCGAGACCATCCTAGAAGCCCGAGCCCCTAACTCATCATCCTGGCCACTTATTTAATCCCTATGGTCGCAAATTACGGCCCCCTGTGGAGTTAGGTCTTGGTTTTTGTTTTGTAACTTTATCTGATAGTAATTAAGCCACTGTTTTGTTCTTTTTGTCCCAGGTGTTCACACCAGAATATTGTATTTAATACCGTCCATTCTTCTGCTCGTTTGTTTATAAGCAGGTGCTTTTAATCCGTGTTTGCTACATATTTATATGTTATAGCTTTCTAGTCCAAAATAACGCAACTCATACAAAATCTCTACAGTTACGCCAATATCCAGAACATCTGCCACAGACAGATAAAATCCAGGTTCCGGTCATTTGCATCCGTCCAGTGCCGCTTACCAGTTCATGAGACAAGACAAATAACAGTGGTCATTCGTATCTTAGTCAAGCACAGAGCACGAGAAGGACAGCACAAAATTCAATGGGTGCGCAGAGCTCGAGAGAGGTAAAGGTCAAATGAATTAAAAGTGAAGCCATTTTGGACTATTGAAAATCTGAAGAAATTTTGGAAGCATTTTGTAATTTGGGATCTGTAGAACAGAAGAAGAAAGCAACATGGAGAAGCCCAGAAAAAACGACAAAACAATTCTTCAAACCCACCGCGGAACTGCGGCCAATAGGTCATTTTTGCGGCGGTTCCGCGGCCGAGTCAAGTCTTCGCCAGATCGTATTTTGGGGGTAGTTTTGTAATTGTGTAGGGGCTCATAATTTGGCCCTAGGGTTTCAGCTCTCTGCCTATAAATAGTCTAGTTTTGTGTCCAACCAAGAATGTCTTCTTCCTTATTAGATTTTAGTGTAGATTAGTTTGTAACTTCTTTTTCTTCTTCATCTATTCTCCATGAAAGTGTAGTGAGAGCTCTTGAGTGGAAAATCAATGAAGATGAGTGTTTTTATTTAACTTGTATTTTTATTTCTTGTATTGTAATGTTAATTCTTAGTGTAACTTTATTTATTGTTGTTAAGTAGTTGTTACTTCTTATTTTATGTTTCTATTTTTCTTTTCTTCTTAACTTTATTTTCAAGCCATGATACTTTATGGAGTCTCTTACTTAGGTGAGAGTCCAAGTAGTTAGCTTGCTATCAATTTGTAAAACCGTATTTTTTTCCTTTCTTTCTTTTCTTCCTTCTTGTTTTGTTTTTATTTTCATTTAAATGTGTGAAAAATTTTCACACTTGTTAGGGCTAAGGAAGGTTGATATGAGAGACGGAAAACTCCCTTGTTCATCTCTTCGTCAAACATCCTAAAACGGACCTAGACCAAACAAACGCAACTCCCTCACTTAGGCGCGCTATACGTGACATATAACCGCGACCAAAGTCGAGAAGTTTTTTGGGCGCACTACAACGTGACATGTAGTTGTGACCCAATTGGATACATGGTTGCGGATGCTTGGCCTAGGATTAGAAATAAGCACACGTAGCGGAAGGAGAAGAGGCACTGGGAATGGATTTAGCATTGGAAAGTTTGCTTAAACTCGCAAACCCCATTCCTATGTCCTCCTAATTCCCGTTACTTTCTATTATCCCAATATCATTTTAAGAATGGCAAAAAAAAAAGCATAAGACTAATCCTAATTTTATTAACCAACCTTAACCCTAACAAGTTTACTTAAACATAAATACGAACACGTAGGGTAGAATTGAACATAAAAATATACAACGTCATTGACTCGTCTAAAGCAAGAACTCAAATACGAACCATCTCTCAGTAGACGACCCGTACTCAACCAGATAGTTACAAGCGAAACCGTATTGATTGCGGTAAATTGAGAACAAAGTAGAACGTATATCATAAAACATATCGCGGTTTTTTTGCTTCAATCAAATGGCACCATTATCGGAGAGACGGTAACGTATTTCTTTCTTGTCATTCGGGTTGATAATATTTTTTGTATATATATATATATATAATAAAAAACCTTTTTGTTATTTTTGATATTTTATGTGTGCAAGTGTGCAGGCTATCTGCAGCAAGTACAGTAATCAAATAAAAAACAGAGCTTTTTATTCTGTAGTACAGAACAAGGGGAGTGCAGGGACCAAAGTAGAAGCCCCAACTCAACATTTTGACCGCGGAACCGCGGTCAAAGCTAGGGTTCAGCAGCGGTTCCGCGGTCATATTTTGGCTTCTGAGTCCAAAATTCCTTGCACACCTTCTCTTTCCTCTTAACCCCTCTGTGAACTCCACTGAACTGTATTTTCTGCAGGTTTCTTTGCACAAATTTGCGCCGCCGCTAAATAAAGTTTTTGCTGTTTTAGATTTTGTTTGTTTATACGCTTTGCATATAATAATACGGACATTAAGGGGCTATATGTCACGACCCGAAAGAGCACGTGACTGGCCCTTGAACCATATGAAGTCTATAGGACTCCATCTGATCCAAGTAAGCCAAAAGCCCAGAAATTTAAAACCATATTAAGAGTAAATAAAGAAAACTGGTTTAAAGAAGTGAAGAAAAACACGTTTGAAGTCAAGGTTTTTAAATAACTAAGCCGAATATGCATTTTAAAAATGTAAGGTCTTTTCTAAAAATTTCGGCAGAGTTTCTTTTGTAAATACTGGCCCCGAACGGGGTACAACAAGAACAATATATATCCAATGATAAAAGGCATCTCCAAGCGGGAGCTAGCTCTTCGTCAATCGACGGTCACAACCACACAAACAATATAATATACAACGCCGAATGGCGAGGATCAAAACTCAAAAGAAACTCACAATAACATGAAAACCGTCATACTGCTACACGCGACTCTAAGGTCGAAATAATACATCACTAGTGTCTAAGTCTGAAACAATATACAAGTTTTGGTTGATGGAATTTCTAGATACAATGAATAATACATATACAAGGGTGGTTCTGATGCAAAGAACCCACCTACCAAAAGCAATTCACCCGCAAAGGAAGCAGTGTGCCAGAAATGCCGCTATGGCACCTGTACGGCAAAACCTGCAAGAAGCTGTGGCACAACGGGGGTGAGTTGCCAACTCGTGAATAGAAAACATTTACAAGCAGAAACCGAATACAAGACATAATCCTAGGTCAATACGATCAGTATAATATAAACCTCAAGAGTAAGTCTGAAGTATGATAAGGTGGCAATGTAACATCTAAACATGTAGGTAGTGCCAAGTACTGGTGCCAGTGCCTCAGGTAATAACATGTCATAAATATAAGGTATGTCTGCATGAAGTAAATATGATGAAGTATTTAAAATGATATCAATACACATATATTAGCGTCTCATTCCACTAATATTGGTGTAAGGGTATATATAACAGCACCCTCATACCCTGTTATATATACAAATGAAGTGTGATCAATATAGTCAAAGTCTGTATGTAATCAATGTCTGTATATATGTGGATCCCGTCCACCTGTCACCCAATGACAATAAGCATCATGCATGCAAATATGAGGATATAATCAAAATCATGGAGATCATCATGAAACCTGTGCCTAGTATCGGCACGTAAATCCTCATCTATCAGGCACTGTCACCAAGACTGCCCTGATAGGTACGTATCATACGCTCCCTCGAAACCCGAGTGCCCAGCTTCGAGCCTCGAATTTCGACGTATCATACGCACATAGCTCCGGTCGATATCCCCAAGATAACCGCCGAGAAAAAGGTAATGTCACCAGACGGTATGGTTCCCCTGACAGGCCCACCGTCTAACAAATCCAGCGATCCGTTCTCGCCCCGGGGTACCTCCGGGCCCCACCATGTACCCTCATATGGCCTCTACGCCTCCTCGCATGGGGTATATATATATCAAAACCGATAAAACTCATGGTGGAAGCTGAAATATCATATCAAGGGTAACCAGGTTTTTAAAGCATTAACATAATCTTTTGAAATATCCACGGTTCCTAAATCCAGAAATATCATGAAAACGAATATCCCAATGCGCATAATCAGAAAGCATGATGTATGTGACATATAAATGAAATGCAAATATAACAGTATATCATGCAACAAGAAATAATAGTATGCACATACAAGGGTCATATCCTGATGCAATAATACTACTGTGTAGTGACATGGCAATTATTGATGATGAAGTGTGTGAGCCGGCAAGCAAGTGTACGTGGAACATACGCATTATCGATAATGGTGCTGGTGTTCTAGCAACATGATAGTAATATAGCAATAAACATATGCAAAGAAATGTGAATAGCATGAATATGCGGAAATCAAATAATCAACACCACAGTGAAGAATCTACATCAATATGTATATGTCATGCAGTTATGTCATTTGAAATAAGACGAATCAGGATTTTTAGTAAAATAAGGGCTACGGTATTTTAAGAAAGATACGTCCTTTGAAAAATACCCGTAGAATCCCTTTACTTGTCTTTTAAGATATTCCTGATTCGTAGTTTTTGAAATAGGTATGACTCGGGTCTAGTCTAACATCTACTATGCAAACTACAGATCTAAGTATCAAGTAAATCGGGAGGGGTATGGAAACCACATAAATCTGAGTCGATATGTATATATAGTAGTCGGTGACCCCGCCTCAGTACGCGTACGATACAGTATATCATATGACATCCTCAAGTCATGAGTGCGGATCTATCATCAATATAAAGCTCGTACGGTAAATCGTCGTACGGCATCCCAATAGCTAGGTACGGGTCAATATAACATTCCTCTCAACAAATATCAGGTATCATTATCATCATATTACATAATCTGGGGTACTGATCTAAGTCTAGTACAACTGATACCATCTATATACTGCGTGTGTAAGCACACGTCCAAAGGCCCGCTAGAGATCACATGTCGTATCCCAAATACGAATCATATCAAATCACCGATCTCGCGGCACAATGCCCAAAATCATCGACTCATCTCCAATGTCATCCAATACAGTGTAAGTAAAGTGAATATGCAAGGTTGTGCGTGTGGGTGTAAACCTATTCTAGGGTTCGCGACTATGAACTATACTAGTTTACTTCTAACCCTAAGCTATCCATAATACACCTAACACAATATCCATGACACACTATAACTATCATATATAATATATAGTATATCAACTACGGACTGCGGGGGTGCTATATGCCATCCACCCGACTTTCCCCTGTAGATATAATCTACTCACCTTGCGTCTTCATTGTCGACGTCACCACGCGTTTGCTTGTCGTCCTGAAGTCTTCATGGGGTACCTACACATCAAAGTATTGTATATGCGCATTAAAACCAAATCAAAGCTAAAACGACACACGAAAACCAAAACGATATGCTATGAGGCCTATAGGTTAGAACCTATGGGTACGCCTCCAAAACCAACAATCAATCCTCGATATCGTCGTATAAACACCAAATAGTCGAGGTAAACACAATACGTAAATTCAGAATTAAAATACGGAATACGGAAACACGAATCCAAAACAACAACTAAGGAAATAGGCTCCAGATTTCACCCTAGGTCAAATTAGACAAATCTATACATGCCAGGGGTCTAATCTATACATGTAGGGGCTACAGAACCAAAACGACACAAAATGGGGCAGGTCTGGCCGCAAATTGCGGCCAAACAGGATAAATCTGCGGCCAGAAAAATGAGTTAGGGGCTGGGGTCTTGGGGTTAGCTTCCTGGGTGCCTGCACATGTCACTGTCCATTCAATATAATTTTCAGAGTCTCGGGTTGATAGCAGATCTCAAATAACCTTCACAGATTCCAGAAAATTTTCCGATATCGTTTCTAAATCCGTATTCCGGGTCTTAAGTCTCAGGTTTGGGTCTCCATTCATGCACTAGGGTATTTATATAATCTCTACTGAGCTCAATTTCATATTACAACACAAAATTTCCCATAACCCTAACTAGGTTTTCCTTAACTCCACAATATCAAACAATATCGGTTCAATCTAAACATGGGGTAATGGTAATCTATAAACTAAGCTTAAGGTCCAGAAAATACCTCATTTGGCTGCTCAAGAATTTTCTTGAGTTGCCCCTAGTGGCCAAAATCCTTGCTTTCTTGGTCCAATGTGTAGATCTTGAGCTTATGCACACTTTTTGTGAAATGAGAGTGGGGTTTTGGTGATGTTTGTGAGATGATTTGGGGCTTGAAAAGGGGAGGATGAAGAGGGGCAGCAGCTGCAGCAGGAGATGGAGGAAGAGGGAGAGAGAAAATGAGAGGAAGAATGAAGAGAATGCTAAGTCCTTGGGTCAAAGAAGACCATACCTCTCTCTCTCACACCATACCTCATTTCTTTATTCTTTTTCCATTTTCTTTTCCTTTTCTTTTTCTCCAAAACCTTCTCACTAGAATAGTAACCCCAAAAGAAACATGGTGGAAAAATGCACAAGTGTAAAGAAAAATGATATGTGCATGTTTTGCACAAATTTGCTAAAAACCCGATTAGCGATTTTTAATCGCGATTAGTACTAAATTAGCATATAACTAATCATAAAAACTTAAAATAGCATAATTCTATAAAATACCCTATTTTAGAATTTTCCATAATTTTTCTGTATTTAATTATACCAAAATATTAAAATATTCAATAAAATAATATTAAATTATAAAAATTCCCAAAAAATAATATTTTATTTTTTTTGAAATGTTACACTATAACACCAATTCAGATTGGATGGGGATTTCATCACCTTTTCTAAGACTCCACAAATCACAAAAAGCATACGCATCACCTTGAATTAATAAAAAATATCTAGACCAAACCTATAAAGACTTTTCGCGTTCATTTAGGACAAGTGAAGGTTGCAGCGAATCGGTCGTTTATCTAAACTTGACTTTGTGGTGCCTATGCTAGACAAGTGATGAGGTAATTTTAAAAGGTCCGTCTCACGATGATTCGTGAGCGGAACCCTCCTAGTCTCACTTGTGCTTATCTGGCCACAATTGGTAGTGAAGAGGCGATTCGAGAGTTTTCCTGCAACTTGTCGCTTGGATGTTTAGGAGCGGTCTAGTTAGACTTTAAAGACCTTAGCTCTATGTGTTGTTTGTGCATATTGTGATTGTGATTGTGATTGTGTGAAGTTTAGTCCCATAATTCTGTATTCTTTCAAAAAACAACAAACAATTTAAAAAACTCCAAAAAAAAACAACAATAAAAAAATCAAAATTTATAAAAAAATTCACCCACCTTCCACCCTCCCCACCTTTTCATAACATGGGCACCTCAAAACGACCAACTCTTATTGAACTTTGGTACCTACAACCAAACATTTCTTCATACGGTTCTTGCTTTGGTCGAACTTCGAATGATCCATTCATGCCTAAAATTTCTTTCAGAGTTCGGATAGACGCGTTTAGGACCAAAAATTGGACATCACACTCCACTTTATATCAACCGTTTTAAAATTTCATCCCTTCTGATGTTGATATCCCATCTGAGAGTCATGTTGCGACTCCAAAACCCATGTCCATTGCTGATAGAATTGAACAATCCTGTAGCCGGTCTTTCACTACTTTCACCATTTCGAATTCTTTTGATCAACGATTCCAATCATCTTTATATCATAATGTTGATCCTAATCCTGTCCAACTATTCGATTCCTATCAATCCTATCCGACTTTTACCCCTTCTCTAGACATTTCTTCTGAACAGCCATTTGGGAGTTTCACGTATTCAAACGAGTTTGAATCATTTACTGAAATCTCTTCACAACCAATGTCTAGTCTTAAACAGTCATTAGAAGAATTTCGGGTAGCGTCGTGCCAATAGATGATGGATTTGAATGCGTTCATGGACGCTCTCATACAACCTAACGAACCGGTAGCTAGTTTCCAAATAGCTCCGAATTTTCCAATGTATGATGAGGCGATAGAACAATTTGAGGATTTGTGTCATGAAAGTGAGCAATAAACCCTTCCAAATCAAACCTATCCGTTTCAACTTGAATTCCACAACTCCAGTTTCAAAAGTCTATCGAGTATCGCAAATGTATCACCAATTAAAGATAGAATGTATGATGAGTTGTGCGACTTTGTAGTGTTTGATTTACCCGAATGTGAAGGGTCCATTTCAAGTGAAACCACACCTAATCCTGTTGAAATCTACACCTCCACTCTAGAACCAGAATTGATTGAAAACCATACTTTTGATGAGGTGTCTGAGAAATTTGACTTTCACTTGATTGAGAATATCGATACTGGAAATATTTTGGATGATGAACCCACAGTTTTGGATGTTTTTTTCTCACCAATTCATAAAGTCCTTTCACTTCCGTGTGGGCATCATCCCGAACCATTAATTTCTTTTCCCAAACTCCATATGCGTCTGGAAATTGTTGATGATGAATGCATGGATGAGCTAAATTTTGAGGAGAATTTTGAGGATAGCATTGAGGATGAAACCGTTTTACTTGATGAGTCGGATTTTCCAATTCATCCTATCCCTTCCATTGACTGTGCACACTCTCCTGAACATTTAACTGATACCATTCATCAATCACTCCCCTCCATCCTTTCCATCGTTCCTACTTTGCAATATGCCGTATCACCTTCATTTCTTACGTCTGGTTCACCAAGTTCGGTCGACCCATGTTTTCTCACGAATCTTGAGAGGTTTAACCCAATTTCTCGACATGTTGATAGATTAGTACAATCCATTTTTTCACTTCGATCATTACAAATTGTACTAATTTATTCACTCTATTTCCACCCTCAAGTTCGTGTTCCATTTCATCTTCTCCTCCGTCATTCATCTTCTCTACCGAGACTGTACCCTGCTTCCATCCACAAATGGTCTGTGTATTCTCCATTTCTTTTCTCTATGCATTTTTCACCAACCACTGTATTATCACGATAAATTTTTTGAATGGTTGGTGTTAACTTTTGGCCTGTATAAGGCCTTGTATAGATTAATACTGTTCTCCCCCCTAACTCTGAACTTAACGCTTAAACAGTGGAAATACTGTTTCACTTAAGTTTGGAGGGACCTTTTTATGTATATATATTTTGTTTGCCTTTTTATTTTATACGAAAAAAAAAACAGGGGAGTACCGGGAATTTTGACCCTCTTGGTATAGCATGACAGTGAGGGCATTGTCAAGTTTAAGTTTGGGGGTGTGCTTGGTAAGATTTTTACCTTTGCATTCATGTGTATATTTTGCATTTGCATACTTATCTAAAAAAACCACAAAAACTGAAATTTTTTCCAAAACATAAAATATTTGGCGTCAAGTTAGCTAGTGGGAGAACTTAGATTCGAAATCCCGACGGTTTAGTTTGATAAGATAGGACCAACTAAATCCTAGGCTTAGAAATTGAAAATCCTAAAAATAACCCTCCTTTTATTTAACCTTGGTAAATATACGTCATTGCAGTTTTTTTAGAAGTAGGTAATCTTGAGTTCAGTTCTTGAGTTAAGTCGAGATGAAGGGAAAGTATTGAAAACTTTATTGAAAGATAAGTCTGAAAAATAGTTTCTATTCGCGAGTCCAAATTCAGAAAGTATATACCTTATAAACTGCACTTACACGCACCTTGAAATTTGAGATAGTAGAGCATACCTAGAAATACTCTTGCCTGAAAACCTAGTATGAAAGAAAAAACGGTATTTAAAACTAACCAAAAAAAGAGCATCATTGAAAAAATATCCGGTCTTGAAAGGAAAAGAAAAATAAAGAAAAAAAATGACTACAAGACCTGGAAACTGCTATTTATGCTTTAAGTTCACACATTCAGTAATCGACTATTAGTGCCCCAGAAAGCAGTAAAAGTCGCATGAAAGGTGTGCGAGCAAAACCGTCCACCATTAATGAAAAGAAGTAGTATTAGGTATTAGAGCAAGTGTACTATAGCTTGAATTGAATTCTTGAGTGTAGGGGTGAAATTTTACACACACAAGGGTATACGATCGATATTTGGAAGAAAGATAGGAATAAAAAATAAGACTTATGTTTTCCGTAATGTTGATAAAAATTCCGGATTGGAGACAGCGCTTTAGAAGGAAAACTCAAGAGAAATCGAGATCTTTCTAAACTGTCAAAACGTATAGGATCTTAGGTTGAATAGATAGGAGGCGTGAAAAATAAAGGATGGATATTTCTAACTTAGGATGATTGAATTTCTAACTTAGATGCTAAACCGTAGGATTAGAATCGATGTTAACTTATGAAACTAGCTTGACGGGATTTTGTGGGTAGTATTCGCTGAAAACCCTCAGGAGACAACACTCCTTGTTAGTTATATGTATGTCCTAGAGGCCATTACTGTACATGTGATGTATATTGTAGTGGATGCTTGGACATATATAGGGAGGACTTTCTTGCTCGAAATGATAGTATGCTATCTGGTTGCACTTTATCTCAACATGTACACTTATTGTCTCTCTATTACATATTGATAAAGCTCTTAGGATGAGTACTTGACTACCAGGATTATGATGCAGATCATACTAGTGGGGCAAAGGTATTCGGTAAGTACATCCTTCAAATGTTCCTAGTCGTGGGAGTATCGAGACGGGGTATCGATATTCCAGAGTAGACTAGCGTATACGCTTCTCGACCCATATGATGGGCGATGGATGATCCCATATCCATTGGTGTTTGACATCAGAGATGGTATACGGGTGCTCAGTGGAGACTGGGTACACTGGACGGACTCGCCGAGAATTCCTAGATGGTATTATATTTATCATCAGATAGCAGTTCTCTGGTGACACTAGTACAAGTTAGTCTGTCGATCCGAGATCGTCATAGAGTCTTGTGTGATTCTCACTGTGCTTTGATTTCCATCTTACCACGTTCAAGAGATCATGCAAAACGGTGGTTTTTGGGTACAGTCCCGAGTCACATGGAGGCAATGAGCGATATGAGGGAATTCGTCTATCTCGGTATTGGGGGTTGATGTTGCGCTATGCTCGATTGGCCATAACAGGAAATCCCTGACCAGGGTTGCTGAGATCTACCGGTAAGTGTTATCAGTAGTTTCTCGAACCGTTATGGACCTTGCATCGGCATAACTTATCAGGCATTGGGGTCTGACGTTATACCACCCCCAGACTGTAATATGCGACATATATGACGAAGAGACCGGACTGTACGGTAGTGTTACTTGATGGATTCACAGGAGTATGAGCACGCTTGCTTGTTGATCTTCTGATCGTTTAATACTCGGGTGACCGTTACGTTTAGCAGACCGCTTGCGGCTTGTGGGTGACTGATATGATCATCACCTACTGCCGGCGTATTGACGAGTCTTTAGAGTCCTACACAGAGGTTTCCTGGCTCAAGCGAAACGAAGTAGGAGCACATATGTGATATGTACGGGACCGAGATTAATACGAGTATGTGATACCGTATTCTATTCTCGTGATATGTGATATCGGTCGGTTATATGTGATATAACCGGGCTGTCGAATCAAGTGTTGATTCGACAGGTTGATACATTTGATATTAGTCGGTTGTATGTGATATAGCCGGATTATTAAATCAAGTGATGATTTAATAATTTAATGTATAATTATATATTTGATATATTAACTTACATTAACTAATATTAGCTCACTTAACATTTCTTTTTCTCACTAGTGTACACTTAGTATATATGTGATATATATTAATGTACATTATTTTGTGTCATGCTTGATGCCACATGCTACATGGGTGTATGAGACTCACATCATGCTTATGTTAATGTTAGGTTTTATTTATTTAAAGTTAATCAAAATTTGTTGGAAATTAGTCACATGGTTCAAGCTTGTAGAAACTTGTGAAACCATTGACCAAGTCCACTAATTTCGTTTTACTTGTAGATATTTATTAACCTAACCATTATTTTTAGCCATGGTTTAGTCTCTACATGAGTTAGTGTATGACATAAACTCACCTATGGTTGCTATGCTCACCTCATGAGTTTCATTCTCTTCTATCTTCATCTTCTTCTTCATCAAGAGCTTAGCTCTCTAGGTTTATGGGAGATGAAGAAAAATAGTGAGAAAATTATTTCTAAAGTGAGCAAAATTCCTACATCATCAATCTCTTCTCTACTAGCCATTTATATCGGGTTGTTTCTTCACTGGTTCATCACTTAGTGGAGAGGTAGCTTGAGTTAGTGTCTCCTCGACGTAGATCATCTTCGGCCTTGAAGACTTCAAGCAAGCTTGTTCATTTCATCTTGTGGAGTCTCACTAGAGTCTGGGAGATCACTACTTGGAGTGAAGGAACTACTACACGGAGCTATTGAAGTGAAGGACCGGTCTACAAAGGTTGTATTTCTTGTTCACTTAGATGTAAAGATGTTTACATGCTTGTTCGTCAAATTCTCTAGTTTAGATTCTAGCGTTAGGGTTCTTTAGCTCGCCATTTTTTTTAAATGGCATGGACGATGCCCCACAAAACCCAGCGACGACCCTAAGGAACCCAACAATGGTATCAGAGCAATGCTAGAGAATTAGACGATATTGTAGTATTACGAAACCGAAACAACTCCGAAACACCCGAAACAATGACCCAGTTTCTGTCGAAATTTTCAAGGTGTCTAAATTTTTTTTAAGCAACTGCAGAATGTTACATGTGATGTGACATGAACACAGAAGAAAATTGAACCCACTTCGCCGGATTTCTCCCCGCGACATGACCAGAAAATCCGGCCTGGCCGGTCCTGTAGGCCAGTTTTGGGTTCAAATTTTTTCTGTGTTCCAGTCTCAGGGTTATGGTGTTTCAGGTGTTGCTTGTTTTTGCTAAAATTTCATGTGATGTTATCTTTATGCAAAAGAAATTCGGAGTATTTTGTAATCGTAATTCTAATATCATTTCGGGTCATTTAGACGACGTTAAAAAATTCGAACGGATATCAATAACCCATTTTTTCCCTCGCTGGAAATTTTCCAAGAGTTGGATTTTTTCCAAGTTTGAAATATTCATAAAATCATGCAGGTGTTTTCTATGGACCCTCTAGAAGAACGAAACCCTAATTCGATTCTGTGACCGTCGGAACCGCCACCAAACCCTCGGGTTTGTGTTAGTTCCGCGGTGCCAAAGGTGAGGCAAGGGTTGACCCTTCTACGATTGGTCCATAGATGCTGTGGCACGTTCTGGGTACTTTTTGAACTCCGCTCAAGTGTTGAGCTCTTTGGGAAATTTTGGGTGTTTGTTTATTCGATCGAAAAGTGTAATATCGTCTAGCTATCTGTGATTGTGATACAATATTTGGTATCCACAATAATTTGTTATGTGATAACTAGTTTGAATTTTATAAATCTATCAAGTTAGTCTCATTTGATCGGTTGCCACGGAATTTTGATGTGGATCAAAAGTCCGTCGCAATTACATAGTGTACGCGGATACTCGCCGGGTAATCTTACCAGATAGCCACATCCTATAGCCCCGACCAAGTGACTGTAGGAGAACCCCGTTGCCAAAAGCATCCTTTCGGGTGCTCGCGGCCGCAGTGTTCCGCCTAAGTGCACTTCGTTGACGACATCAGGGGTGCGGCCATGTACTAAAGTTTCCGACGAGCATTCAATCAGGTTGTCGGGAATCTTGTTGAATTACCTGACTGGTTATTGAAAAGTGTTTTTAATATCGAGACTAAAATGCGGGGTTTATAATTGTTAGGCATGTGATGTCTAAGGAATTCATTTGGTTATGCATGAAATCCAAAGTATGTGATACATTGGGTTTATGATGTCTAAGGTGGTGGCGGATTCCAATTATTGTAGTTTTTCACTTTCTTTTCTGCGACTGTAAGTGTAATATGTGGTGTATCGCCGGTTTCGTTGTTATATGTCAACGACAATTGGGATACGCATTGTAACAACCCTAAACTTTCTGTACATTTTTTTTTCAGAAAAAAGAAAGGGGTACTTGAGCCTGAGCACAAGTTATAAGTTTGATTTGCTTTTGAACAGCAAGAAGGAGCTTGTAGCTCATTGGTAAGACCTTGCACTGTTGAACCAAAGCACCAGAGTTCAAATCCCATTAGCCACATTAAATTTTTAATTAGTTTTCTTTTAATCTTTTTAGAAGCCCAAGATTCTACACGTGCATAACCCATAAAACCAAGAGTCACATATAAAACAAACAGGTCCACGAGGTAGACCAATCGACAGGGGACACGCGGTGGCAAGACTCGGCCTGACTCGGTTGAATCGGGCAGCGACGCGGCTGATTCGGCCGGCACCGCCGGCCGACTCAGTTCCAAACCCTGATTTTCTTGAAGCATTTGAGACCTTTGGCCTACCCCACTCCCTCTGCACTATTTAAAATCTCTGAAATTAAACAGAGAATTTAAAACACCCATTTTAATTTTTTAAATGCAAAATTAAATACAATTTCTATCACACCCTTTCATTTACCCTAAACCTTAATTTTTCCTATAAATACCACACCTGAACTCACCCCTTCTCACTTCCAAATGTCTGTCCAAACTCTCAAGAAAATTCCCTAGACTTTTTGTGTGCAAGTGGAGTTAGCGAAGAGCGAAGCTCCGGCGAACTTCCAACGACGTTGCATGGAGATTCCGGCGACGAAACGACGCACCGACACCTCCTACTTCTTCCTTTTCATCTCCTCTAAGCAACAATCCAGTAAGTCCCTTCTTCCCCTTCTCTTTACTATTCTAAAAACTTAGAATTCTAAAACCCGACGGAAATGGAGTTAATCCGACGTCCAATTCGGTTTTTCCTTAAAAATCATAATTTTCTTAAACACAATAATACCAAACTCTCACATCATGATCATTAAATATTAACAAAACATATTGACAAGTTTAATATCAAAATAATTCCTATTTTACTTTTTATCGCAATTTTATAGAAAAATATCATATAGTTTAGTTTCGACATAAAACATTATTAGCCCTTACTATACCTTTATATAGTTCACGAGATAATGACCTACCTCCTCACAATACACATTTCTATCATAGTACGATATCTTTTGGGAACCTAGAATATGGAAATACGATTTTTTACAAATAAATAATATAAACTACAAAAAAAAATTCTACAAGATATGTATTTTTAACAAATCTTTGCAATGTGCCGCTACAACCCATTTTGGGGAACCCGTTCGGGATGGTGCGGATTATCGCACATTCTCGGGCTTAGTAGTGCGAGATGCAGACCTCCGCAACGAGTATACGGTCTCGAAAGATTTAAAAATACAAATATCTTAAGAAAATGAGATTTCTAGAAAAATAAAAAAAATTAAATTATTTTGTAAATATATATGTATCATCAAAATATCTATTTTTGATATAGTATAAATATTCTAAATTTTCTAAATGAAAAAAAAGAATCACTTTACATGAAAATACAATACAATTCCATACAAGTTCAATACTTTACAATTAAATACCATATATTATGAAAAATAGGTTTTATTCACTAGAAATATCACAATGATAAAATATACATCAATGAAAACTTTAAAGTCGGTAATAAAATACTTGAGGTGTATTTTGAAAATTATACAAAATTATTTTACATAAAATCCCTCAAGTTATACTAAATTACAATAAAGACCCTAGTAAATATAGGTTTAAGCGGGACCAGTCTCTTGAGCCTCAGAGAGCCGGAGATATGGGTGCTTGCCTATTTAAGGTAGACAACTTAACAAACGGTGTTATCAATACGGTAACCGTCTTTGAAAAAGACACAAATCCTGCCGTCCATGTGCAGCGGTTACCGATAACACCAAAATCCTAATTCTGGATTCAATTTCTTTTCTAATTGTCTGACTCAGACCGAGTCTCAATATAATCAATCTGACTTGAATATGATTCAAGTATCCAAACTACAATTCAACATGAATCCATGAATTCATATATTCAACCTATATTGACCGAACCGAACCATGGATATACATCTATCTACATGATTCTCCAGTTACATCCATTTATTGATATCATGGTTTCAGCAAGTCATCCATCTATATACAATATACAATTTAAATAATACAAACAATACAATCAAGACATCGCGGGGTTTAAGGGGTAGATTGGTACGGAAGGTGTTACAAGTGGCATGAGACTGCAACCATTAAGATACCTAACATGAATTCAATTTCCGTTGTTCCGGGTATTATCACGAAGCCTTGTACTCTTGATTCCGTCCACCTTAGTCTATGGTCTATTGAGACTCCTCTCGTATACACTAGTATTTTCTGTACCAAGCTACAAATAACAGCGTTAATAATATAATACAACTTTAAAAGCTACATTCTCTCTGTCTATTCTATTTCTCCCTTATCTTTAGGACCTACCGAGCGATTTGTTCGCTGACGGCATTCTCTTTCTTCTTCTTCTTTGGAATGTCGTCAGGTGATTTGGACTCACTGAAGATCGAGCCCACCAGCGAGGATTTGGACCAGCTATCTTTCGACCCGGAGCTCTAGTTATCTGTACACATTCACATTCTGTATTTTCCATTTACGTTATGCCACTGTTTATGCATTGCTTTCCATTCCATGTATTTACTTTTCAGATGTATTGTAAAAAGAATGTTAATAAATAAAGTTGATGTTCATTTATATCTTTTGTCTTGTCTCTTGTGCATTTTACTTATATTGCTTAGATACGATTAGCGTGTTTACTTCAGAGTAAATACGTAGCGGGCCCATCGCGCCCTCTGCCCGTACATCGGGAAGCGGGGCGTGACAGGTTTTGTTGGTGACCCATGCAGGTCAGAGCTGTATGGAACCCTACCATGCAGTTCATCACTATGTGGACAACCTAAGCAATATAATACAAGAACCAGCAACTGAAAACATTCTTTACAATTCATACTTCTTGAATCTTCCAATTTCATATATTTTGAATATGTCCTAACCCAAAATTTCCTCACCTATTTTACAATCTTACCAAAACCTTCGCATTCTTTCGTTCTTTCACATATTTTTCATACACTACCAATAGTTCTATCACCAAACTTTCCTTTAATCTGCAATACTTTCCTTTTAAAAATTTCGAGGACGAAATTATTATAAAGAGGGTAGAATGTAACAACCCTAAACTTTCTGTACAATTTTTTTTTCAAAAAACAGAAAGGGATACTTGAGTCTGAGCACAAGTTATAAGTTTGATTTGCTTTTGAACTGCAAGAAGGAGCTTGTAGCTCTTTGATAAGACCTTGCACTGCTGAACCAAAGCACCAGAGTTCAAATCCCATCAGCCACATTAAATTTTTAATTAGTTTTCTTTTAATCTTTTTAGAAGCCCAAGAGTCTACACGTGCATAACCCGTAAAACCAAGTGTCACATATAAAACAAATAGGTCCACGAGGTAGACCAATCGACAGGGGACACGTGGTGGCAAGACCCGGCTTGACTCGGTTGAATCGGGCCGGCGACGCGGCTGACTCGGCCGGCGCCGCCGGCCGACTCAGTTCCAACCCCCGATTTTCTTGAAGCATTTGAGACCTTTGGCCAAACCCACTCCCCCTGCACTATTTAAAATCTCTGAAATTAAACAAAGAATTTAAAACACCCCTTTTAATTTTTTAAATGCAAAATTAAATACAATTTTTATCACACCCTTTCATTTACCCTGAACCCTAATTTTTCCTATAAATACCACACCTGAACTCACCCCTCCTCACTTCCAAATCTCTGTCCAAAGTCTCAAGAAAATTCCCTAGACTTTTTGTGTGCAAGTAGAGTTAGCGAAGGGCGAAGCTCCGGCGAACTTCCGACGACGTTCCGAGGAGATTCCGGCGACGAAACGACGCACGGGCACCTCCTACTTCTTCCTTTTCCTCTTCTCTAAGCAACAATCCAGTAATTCCCTTCTCCCCATTCTCTTTACTATTCTAAAAACTTAGAATTCTAAAACCCGATGAAAGTGGAGTTAATCCGACTTCTGATTCGATTTTTCCTTTAAAATCATATTTTTCTTAAACACAATAATACCAAACTCTCACATCATGATCATTAAACATTAACAAAACATATTGACAAGTTTCATATCAAAAGAATTCCTATTTTATTTTTTATCACAATTTTACAGAAAAATACCATATAATTTAGTTTCGACATAAAACATTATTAGCCCTTGCTATACCTTTAGATAGTTCATGAGGTAATGACCTCTCTCCTCACAACACACATTTCTATCATAGCACGATATCTTTTGGGAACCTAGAATACAGAAATACGATTTTTTACAAATAAGCACCATAAACTACAAAACCTTTTTCTACAAGATATGTATTTTTAACAAATCTTTGCAATGTGCCGCTACAACCCATTTTGAGGAACCCATTCAGGATGGTGTGGATTATCGCACATCATCGGGCTTATTAGTGCGAGATGCAGACCTCCGCAAGAAGCATACGGTCTCGAAAGATTTAAAAATACAAATATTTTAAGAAAATATGATTTCTAGAAAAATTTAAAAAAAATAAATTATTTTGTAAATATATATGTATCATCAAAATATCTATTTTTTATATAGTATAAATATTCCAACTTTTCTAAATAAAAAAAGAATCATTTTACCTGAAAATACCTTGCACTTCCATACAAGTTTAATACTTTACAATTAAATACCATATATTATAAAAAAATAGGTTTTATTCACTATAAATATCACAATGATAAAATATACATCAATGAAAACTTTAAAGACGATAATAAAATACTTGAGGTGTATTTTGAAAATTATACAAAATTATTTTACATAAAACCCTCTCAAGTTATACTAAATTACAATAAGGACCCTAGTAAATATTGGTTTAAGCGGGACCAGTCTCTTGAGCCTCAGGGAGACGGAGATATGGGTGCTTGCCTATTTAAGGTAGATAACTTAACAAACGGTATTATCGACACGGTAATCATCTTTGAAAAAGACACAAATCCTGTCGTCCATGTGCTGCGGTTACTGATAACACCAAAACCCTAATTCAGGATTCAATTTCTTTTCTAATTGTCTGACTCAGACTGAGTCTCAATATAATCAATCTGACTTGAATATGATTCAAGTATCCAAACTAAAATTCAACATAATCCATGAATCCATATATTCAATCTATTCAATATACATTGACCGAACCGAACCATGGATATACATCCATCTACATGATTCTCCAGTTACATCCATTTACTGATATCATGGTTTCGGCAAGTCATCCATCTATATAAAATATACAATTTAAACAATACAATCAAGACATCACGGGGTTTAAGGGGTAGATTGGTACGGAAGGTGTTAGAAGTGGCACGAGATTGCAACTATTAAGATACCTAACCTGAATTCAATTGTTGTTGTTCCGGGTATTATCACGGAGCCTTGTATTCTTGATTCCGTCCACCTTAGTCTCTGGTCTATTGAGACTCTTCTCGTATACACTGGCCTCTTCTGTACCAAGTTACAAACAACAGTGTTAACAATATAATATAACTTTAAAAGCTACATTCTCTCTCTGTCTATTCTATTTCTCGCTTATCTTTGAGACTTACCGAGCGATTTGTTCGCTGACGACATTCTCTTTCTTCTTCTTCTTTGGAATGTCGTCAGGTGATTTGGACTCACTGGAGATCGAGCCCACCAGCGAGGATTTGGATCAGCTAGCTTTCGACCCGGAGCTCTAGTTACTTGTACACATTCACATTCTATATTTTCCATTTCTGTTATGCCACTGTTTAGGTATTGCTTTCCATTTCATGTATTTACTTTTCAGATGTATTGTAAAAAGAATGTTAATAAATAAAGTTGTTGTTCATTTATATCTTTTGTCTTGTCTCTTGTGCATTTTACTTATATTTCTTAGATACGCTTAGCGTGTTTACTTCAGAGTAAATACGTAGTGGGCCCGTCGTGCCCTCTGCCAGTACACCGGAAAGCGGGGCGTGACACGCATATTTACTTACGTTGATGACATGTGATATTATGTGTTGCTGTGATATGTTATATTGGATCGTCGCGTTTTGAATAGCCGGGGGTTTTGTGTGAGATGGGATTTTTTCATTTTCATTCATGTAAAAACTTGTATGTGATATTCTTTTATTGGGGCACTTCCGGGTTGAGGATGATGTCACCATTGATGTATATAATTTACCTTTCCGTATTAGGATAGACCCAAGGCGAGGAGCACAAGTAACCGGGTTCTAGAGTCAAGTGGGAGACCATCTCAAGGAGTTGAGACCGGATCTCCTAACTCTAGAATTGGTAAGATTGCTTGCCGCTCTCGTAGGGGTCTAGGAATGTGGGTTTGGCTATTCATCGCGACCGTGGAATCCACGTTTTTATTGGATTGATTTAAAACACGGAATTCCTAGTATATCCAATATTTCATATGTGTTATTCTGCTGCTGATATTCTGTGATGTGATCACTTGATATTCTGAGATGAATGCTTATATTATATATATGATATATAATAAATATTGCTGCTTTTGTTTCTTCTGTGATTCTTAGGAAGCATAAATGATGGGACTTCATTAATGAGATTAATGAAATAAAATAAACCTAAAGATGCTGCAAAATCTTGTTTTAAAAACTGGTAGCTCTAGTTCTTGCTTTGCATAGTGGTATTCCTTGTAGAATATCTATCACCTTATTCGATAAGGAAAGAGCCGAGATCCCTTCACCGGGAGTGATCTCTTTAGCGAAACTGGCAGATGCTACAACCCACTCGGTTTTGTTTTTGATTGCCTTTTTTAGTTCTTATTTTGCATAGTGGTATTTGTGAAATATTCAGCACTTCATTCGATGAGGAAAGAGCCGAGATCCCTTCACCGGGAGTGACCTCTTTAGCAAAACTAGCAAAAGCCTCAAAAACACTCATTTTCAAAATCACTCGATTCTACAACGAGATCAAGTTCATTACGCAAAAGGTTTTCTTAAGAACCTGTCGTAGCCCACCGCCATTTCAGATAAGGACTATTTAGTATTCATGCTGCGTTTGTTGGCCTCTGTCAAGACGTAGTGTGCGGTAGCTGATTAGTGCTTATCTGCAAAGCATGTGATGCGATTAGATTAGGGTAGTCGTACGACCTTGTTGGCCTCTGTTAAGGGTCGTGCGGGTGGGATTAATTCAATCATGAAATGTACGGGTTGAACTTGACTAGCAGCCTATGGTTTATTGGCCTCTGTCAAGGTCATAGGATGCTAGGGGCAAAAGATTATCGGGAATTTCAATTGTTGAAATTTGCAATGAGATTGCATACTTTCTATGAGATAGTTGGATCCTGATACCCACTGCGAGTAAGAGTTAGTCCTGGGAGAGTTTTGCACATTACAATTAGCCGATCAAGTAGGTGTCTAGAAAGGTGTTAACGGGGTTACGCCCCTGGGAAAACGAGATTTATTTTAATTAGGTCCGTGCAAAAGCACGGGGAACATCCCTCAAAGTACCGACACTGGCCTGCCCGAAAGATTGACGAACTTGTAGGGTGTAATTAATCCCGTCCAGTCTTACCTTTTAGGGTTTGAAGGAAGATTTGATAAAAACAATGGGAGCCATCATGATTAGATAAAATAATAACCAATCTAATCTTGCTAGAGCGCACGCAGAGTGTTTTCTTCTCTCTCTCTCCTGGTAGCGACCATGTCAGGTCTTAATCAAAATAATAATATGGATGTATTGACCAAACCAGCTTATTATACTGTGCTAAGGAACGTTGGTACCGCTCCAACTTATAATTGTTATAAGTCCGAGCAGAAAATAGGGGAATATCCAGATTCCCATACCACCCAATCAAAGAAAGTACATATTGATGCATCTTCTTCGGGTGTGTTCATTACCGAGAACCGTTTTTCAGTATCCTCTATGTCCTGGGTATGTGTAACAACCCTAATTTTCTGTACGAATTTTTCAAAAATACAGAAAGGGGTACTTGTGCCTGAGCACAAGTTATAAGTTCGATTTGTTTTTGAACATCAAGAATGAGCTTATAGCTCATTGGTAAGACCTTGCACTGCTGAACTAAGGCACCAGAGTTCAAATCCCATCAACCACACATTTTTTTAATTAAATTCTTTTAATCTTTTAGAAGCCCAAGAGTCTACACGTGCACTACACGTAATAGGATAAGTTACAGAATAAACAAACGTGACCACGAGACTAGACCAATCGTCAAGGACACGTGGCGAAGACACGAGCCCCGACTCGCTCGACTCGGGCCGGCGAACCGCTTGACTCGGCCGGCGCCGCCAGTCTGACTCGGCCGAAACCCTGAATTTCTTTAACCCCTCCACCCTTTGGACTACCCCACTCCCCTGTACTGTTTAAATTCTCTGCAATTAACCCGAGAATTAAAATACCCTATTTTAATCCTTTTTAATGCAAATTTAAATACAATTTTTATCACACCCTTTCACTACCCTAAACCCTAGATTTTTCCTATAAATACCACCCCTCAAATCACCCCCCTCACTCACAAATTCCTGCCCAAACTCTCAAGAAAATTCCCAAGACTTTTTGTGTGCAAGTGGAGTTAGCAAAGGGCGAAGCTCCGACGAACTTCCGACGACGATCCGAGGAGATTCCGACGGCAAAACGACGCACCGGCACCTCCTACCTCTTCCTCCTTCGCTTTTCTAGTCTAATAACTTGTAAGTCCCTAATTTTTCTTCTTTTCTCCATTCTAAAAATATTCAAAACTAAAACCCGACGGAAGCGGAGTTAATCCGACTTCCGATTCGGTTTTTCCTTAAAAAGTTCTATTTTTCTTTAAAACAATAATACCAAAATCTTATGTCATGACCATTAAACATTAATGAAGATAATAGAATAAGTTTAGCATCAAAATAATAACCGTAGCAAGTTTTATTCCACTTTTACATTAAAATACCCTTATGTTTCTTTTCGACATGCTTGAACTTTTTAAAAACTGTATTAGCTTAGAAAACTCACAAGGTAATGACCTACCTCCTCACAACACTCATATGTAACATAGCACGATGGAATTTGGAAAAATAGATCTGGGAAAATACGACTTTACATATAACTACCTTCAACTATTAAAATATTTTTCTACAAGAAGTGTAATTTAACAAATCTTTGCAACTGCGTCTCTACAACCCATTTTGGGGAACCCGCTAGAGATGGTGTGGATTATCGCATATCCTCGAGCCTAGTCGAGTGAGATGCAGACCTCCAAAAGGAGCATACGATCTCGAAATATTTAAAATACAATTTTCTTTAGAAAATGTGATTTCTATTATAAATAAAAATTATATTTTTAATAAATAAATATATATGTAATTAATATCAAAATATCTAATTTTAATATTTATAATATTACACATTTCCAAAATTCAAGAAAAACATCCTATTTACCAGAAAATACCATACAATTCCAATATTACAAATAAATACCATATATTATGAAATAAGGTTTTATTCACTAGAATGTCACATTGATAAAATATACATCCAGGAAAACTCTAAAGACAATAATAAAATACTTGATGTGTATTTTGAAAATTATACAAAATTATTTTTACGTAAAACCTCCTCAAGTTATACTAAATTACAATAAGGACCCTAGTAAATATAGGTTTAAGCAGGACCAGTCCCTTGAGCCTCAGGGAGCCGGAGATATGGGTGCTTGCCTATTTAAGCTAGACAACTTAACAAACGGTGTTATCAACACGGTAATTGTCTTTGAAAAAGTCACAAATCCTGCCGTCCATGTGCAGCAGTTACCGATAGCACCAAAACATAATTTAGGATTCAATTTATTTTCTAATTGTACGACTCAGACCGAGTCTCGATATAAAAAATCTGACTTGAATATTATTCAAGTACAATTTACAATAAAACAATTCAATATGAATCCGTCTATTCAATCTATATCAATCTATATTGACCGGATCGAACCATGGATATATTACATCTACATGTTCATCCATTATATCTGTTCCTTTACTGATATCATGGTTTCGGCAAGTCATCCATCTATACAATTCAATTTACAAGACAATATAATACAAACAATACAAACAAGATATCGCGGGGTTTATAAGGGGTAGACTGGTACGGAACATGTTAAAGGTCGTACGAGGTGGTCACTTAAGACGTAATTACATTCATGCCGTTGTTCCGTGGTATTATCGACGGAGCCTTGTACTCCGTATACCGTAGTCTCTGGTCTAGTGAGACTCCTCTCGTATACACTGGCATCTTCTGTACCAAGCTACAAACAACTACGTTAACATAACAAACAATATTATAATAGTTATACTCTCTCTTTGTCTATTCTACTTCTCCCTCATCTTTGGGACTTACCGAGTGATTTGTTCGCTGATGACATTTTCTTTCTTTTTCTTTGGAATGTCGTCAGGTGATTCGGACTCACTGGAGATCGAGCCCGCCAGCGAGGATTTTGACCAGCTAGCTTTCAACCCAGAGCTTTAGATTCCTTATACACATTTACATTCTGTATTTTCCATTTCTGTTATGCTATTGTTTAGGCATTGCTTTCCATTCCATGTATTTACTTTTCAGATGTATTGTAAAAAAGAATGTTAATAAATAAAGTTGTTGTTTATTTACATTCTGTCTCTTGTGCATTTTACTAATATTGCTTAGATATGCTTAGCGTGTTTACTTCAGAGTATACGTAGCGGCCTCGTCGCGTCTTCTGCCCGTATACCGGGAAGCGGGGCGTGACAGGTTTTGTTGGTGGTCCATACAGATCAGAGCTGTATGGAACCCTACTAAGTAGTTCCGTTCTGCGTGGACAACATAAGCAATATAACACAAAAACCAGTAACTGAAAAAATTCTTTACAATTCATATTCCTTGAATCTTCCAATTTCATATATTTTGAATCTGTCATAACCTAAAATTCCCTCACATCTTTTACAATCTTACCAAAACCTTCGAATTTTTTCATTCCTTCACACATTATTCATACACTACCAATAGTTATACCACCAAAATTTCCTTGAATCTGTTACACTTTCTTTTTACAAATTTCGAGAATGAAATTTTTATAAGGAGAGTAGAATGTAACAACCCTAAATTTCTGTACGAATTTTTCAAAAATACAGAAAGGGGTACTTGAGCCTGAGCACAAGTTATAAGTTTAATTTGCTTTTGAACAGCAAGAAGGAGCTTGTAGTTTATTAGTAAGATCTTGCACTGTGGAACCAAGGCACCAGAGTTCAAATCCCATCAACCACACATTTTTTTAATTAAATTGTTTTAATATATTAGAAGCCCAAGAGTCTACACGTGCACTACACGTAATAGGGTAAGTTACAGAATAAACAAACGTGACCACGAGGCTAGAACAATCGTTAGGGACACGTGGCGAAGACACGAGCCCCGACCCGCCCGACTCGGGCCGGCGAACTGCTTGACTCGGCCGGCGCCGCCGGTCTGACTCGGCCGAAACCCTGAATTTCTTTAACCCCCTGCATCTTTTGGACCACCCCACTCCCCTTGCACTGTTTAAGTTCTCTGCAATTAACCAGAGAATTAAAATACCCCATTTTAATCATTTTTAATGCAAATTTAAATACAATTTTTATCACACCCTTTCACTACCCTGAACTCTAGATTTTTCCTAAAAATACCACCCTTCAAATCACCCCCCTCACTCACAAACCCCTGCCCAAACTCTCAAGAAAATTCTCAAGACTTTTTGTGTGCAAGTGGAGTTAGCAAAGGGCGAAACTCCGACGAACTTCCGACGACGATCCGAGGAGATCCCGACGGCAAAACGACACACCGGCACCTCCTACCTCTTCCCCCTTCTCTCTTCTAGTCTAATAACCTATAAGTCCCTAATTCTTCTTCTTTTCTCTATTCTAAAAATATTCAAAACTAAAACCCGACGGAAGCGGAGTTAATCCGACTTCCGATTCGGTTTTTCCTTAAAAAGTTCTATTTTTCTCAAACACAATAATACCAAACTCTTATTTCATGACCATTAAACATTAACGAAGATAATAGAACAAGTTTGGCATCAAAATAATAACCGTAGCAAGTTTTATTCCACTTCTACATTAAAATACCCTTATGTTTCTTTTCGACATGCTTGAACTTTTTAAAACCGTATTACCCTAGAAAACTCATGAGATAATGACCTACCTCCTGACAACACTCATATATAATATAGAACGATGGAATTTGGGAACATAGATCTGGGAAATTATGACTTTACATATAACTACCTTCAACTATTAAAACATTTTTCTACAAGAAGTGTATTTTAACAAATCTTTACAATTGCGCCTCTACAACCCATTTTGGGGAATCCGTTCGGGATGGTGCAGATTATCGCACATCCTCGGGCCTAGTAGAGCGAGATGCAGACCTCCACAAGGAGCATACGATCTCGAAAGATTTAAAATACAATTTTCTTTAGAAAATATGATTTCTATTATAAATAAAACTTATATTTTTAATAAATAAATATATATGTAATTAATATCAAAATATCTATTTTTAATATTTATAATATTCCATATTTCCAAAATTCAAGAAAAACATTTCATTTACAAGAAAATACCATATAATTCCAATATTACAAATAAATACCATATATTATGAAATTAGGTTTTATTCACTAGAATGTCACATTGATAAAATATACATCCATGAAAACTCTAAAGATAATAATAAAATACTTGAAGTGTATTTTGAAAATTATACAAAATTATTTTTACGTAAAACCCCCTCAAGTTATACTAAATTACAATAAAGACCCTAGTAAACATAGGTTTAAGCGGGACCAGTCTCTTGAGCCTCAGGAAGCCGGAGATATGGGCGCTTGCCTATTTAATGTAGACAACTTAACAAACGGTGTTATCAACACGGTAATTGTGTTTGAAAAAGACACAAATCCTGCCGTCCATGTGCAGCAGTTACCGATAGCACCAAAACATAATTCAGGATTCAATTTATTTTCTAATTGTACGACTCAGACCGAGTCTCGATATAAAAAATTTGACTTAAATATTATTCAAGTACAATCTACAATAATACAATTCAACATAAATCCGTCTATTCAATCTATATCAATCTATATTGATCGAACCGAACCATAGATATATTCCATCTACATGTTCATCCATTATATCTGTTCCTTTACTGATATTATGGTTTCGGCAAGTCATCCATTTATACAATTCAATTTACAAGACAATACAATACAAACAAGACATCGCGGAATTTATAAGGGGTAGACTGGTACGGAACATGTTAAAGGTGGCACGAGGTGGTCACTTAAGACGTAATTACATCCATGCCGTTGTTCCGTGGTATTATCAACGGAGCCATGTACTCCGTATACCGTAGTCTCTGGTCTAGTGAGACTCCTCTCGTATACACTGGCATCTTCTATACCAAGCTACAAACAACTACGTTAACATAACAAACAACATTATAATAGTTATACTTTCTCTTTGTCTATTCTACTTCTCCCTCATCTTTGAGACTTACCGAGCGATTTGTTCGCCGACGACATTCTTTTTATTTTTCTTTGGAACGTCGTCAGGTGATTCGGACTCACTGGAGATCGAGCCCACCAGCGAGGATTTCGACCAGCTAGCTTTCAACCCAGAACTTTAGATTCCTTGTACACATTTACATTCTGTATTTTCCATTTATGTTATGCCACTGTTTAGGCATTGCTTTCCATTTCATGTATTTACTTTTCAGATGTATTGTAAAAAAGAATGTTAATAAATAAAGTTGCTGTTTATTTACATCCTGTCTCTTGTGCATTTTACTTATATTGCTTAGATACGCTTAGCGTGTTTACTTCAGAGTAAATACGTAGTGGCCTTTTCGCGTTCTCTGCCCGTATACTGGGAAGCGAGGCGTGACAGTATGTGATACCGAATCAGGATCCCACATATGTAATATGTTACATGGGCTACAGAAAGGTAGAGCACTGAGAATGGGTGATATATCTCTAAGTGTAGAGAATGGTGCAAGTGTTGCAGCCAAATCGATTGGCAAATATCACCTTGTATTAAATACTTTAATTCTGAACAAATATTATTACATACCGAATCTGATATACAACATTACCTCGGTTTCTTTAATGAGTTAAAGAAGGATATAATTTTGTATTGATGGATAATGTTGTGAACATTTTTCTTAATCAAGAGTTGATTGGATCAGGCACGTTATGAAATAGCATATACGTTCTAAATCAAACCACAGTTCAAAGTGAATTGAACACACACAAGATGAGTAGTTCAGAAATGAACGAATCCTTCTTGTGGCATTGTAGACTAGGTCATATCAATGCGACACAACTAGCTAAGTTACATAAGGATGAATATTTGAATCTATTTGAATTTTCATCTTATGATACTTGCCAGTCATGTCTCAAAGGTAAAATGACCAAAACTCCGTTTACTGGAAACGGAGAAAGAGTTAGTGAACTCTTGGGACAGATACATGATGATGTATACGGTCCTATGTCTACACATGTCAGGGTTGGTTCTTTGTACTTCATTACATTCATCGACGATCTCTCAAGATTCGGACATGCGTTCCTGTTGAAACACGAGTCTAAAACTTTTGAGAAATTCAACGAATATAAATTTGAAGTTAAGAACCTGACGGGTAAAAGTATTAAGTCCTTCGATGTGATCGGAGAAGGGAATACTTGGGCATGGTGTTCCTGGAGTTTCTAAAAGGAGAATGTGATTCTCTCTCAGCTTACTCCTTTGAGTACACCACAACACAATGGTGTATCGGGGCGGAGGTATCGCACCCTATAAGATATGACGCGCTCTATGATGAGTATTGCTGAGTTGTCTGTTTCCTTTTGGAGTTATGCACTTGAGAAGCTGCATACCGACTGAATATGGTTCTGACCAAATCGGTGCCTACCACTCCATATGTGATTTGGTATGGGAAGAGACCATGTCTTAAAAAAGTTAAGACATGGGGTTGTCCGGCCTATTTTGAAAAGCAAAATCCGGACAAACTCGAAGCAAGGTCAGTTCTGTAAGTTTGTTGGATATCCCGAACATTTGCGAGGGTATATCTTCTACCAAACTGAGGAGTAAAAGATGTTTTGTTTCTCAGCATGCCACCTTTTTAGAAAAGGAATTTCATGCGAAGAAATTTGTGGACATGAGATAGAACTGGAAGGAGTTCCAACCAGACAAACTAACAGCTGATGATTTGGTGAAACTAAAGGATTCAATAGTCTCCAACGAATCTCAGCCTCTCCGCGAATCTGGTAGGGTTCCTCATCCACGTGAGAGATACTACGGTCTTCTCGGTGACAGTGGGAGCGAGAATTGCATCATGGTTGATGATGGCCCAACCAGGTTCAGACAGGCCATCACGAGTGGTGACTCTGTGAAAAGGCTGGATGCTATGCGATCAAAGATGGAATCCATATACACCAACAAAGTATGACTTTGCATGTTGCACCGGAAGGGGTAAAACCTATTGGGAGCAAATGGTTCTTGAGAAGATTCTTGGTGTAGATGGAAAAGTTGAGACTTTCAAAGCTATGCTTAAGTCCATCAGGATTAAAGCAGGTATCACGGAGTTGGAACATCTGTTTTAATGTGGCAGTCAAAGAGTTTGACTTCATCAAAAAGGTAGATGAACCTTGTATACACAAGAAGGTTGTAGAGAGTAAGGTTGTCTTCCACGTATTGTACGTAGATGACATATTCTTGATAGGAAATGGTTTCCTATGCTCACTCGGTCAAGCTCCTCTTATCACGAGGATTCTCCAAGGAAGATCTGGATGATACCTACTACATCTTGTGGTTTATGATATATGGTGATAGATCTAAGTGGATATTGGGAGTGTCCCAAATCCAGGTACATTAACACCATACTAAAGGGGTTTAGTATGGAAAATTCTAAGCGTGGTGGTTCGCCCACTAACTTAGGAATCACTCTCTCCAAAAGGAAGTCTTCCAAGACTGATTTGGAGAGAGCTCGCGTGCAAAGGATATCCTATGCTTCGGCAGTATGCTCTATCATGTATGTGATGTTATGTACTAGACCAGATGTAGCTAACTCACTAGGTGTGGTGATCAAGAATCAATCGGATCTTCGGAGAATCGCTGGACATCTATGAAGGACATTCTTAAGTACTTGAGATGCACTAAAGAGATGTTCTTAGGGTTTTGGTAACGGTGAACTCCAGTGGGAGTCGTTACCAGATCAAGCTTCCTGAGTGATAAGGTCAACAGAAAGTCAGTCACAGGCATTGTCTTTACCCTTAGTGGAGGGTCGGTATGTTGGAAGAGTTCCAAGCTATATACCGTGGCAAACTAGACGATAAAGGATGAATAAATCGCGACCAACGATGCTGCCGAAGTGGCTGTCTGGGCATTTCATGTTCATGAGATGAACAAAGTTCCTACCATTGAGCGTCCAATAACTGTTATTGTGACAATAATGGAGTTGTGGTTTTGGCCTAGGAATGCCCGTCCCATCAGCGATCCAGACATATTCTGAGGACAGTATCACCTGATCAGGGAGATAGTTGATCTCCAAGAGATCGAGGTCAGGAGAGATGACGCGAAGGATAACACGGCGGATCCACTCACAAAGGACTTTCCCTAGAGAGGCTTCTATAGGACGTTGAGAATGAGATACTGCAACAAATGGCATTAGTGCAAGTGAGAGATTGTTAGTTATATGTATGCCCTAAAGGCCATTACTGTATATGTGATGTATATTGTAGTGGATGCTTGGACATATATAGGGAGGACTTTCTAGCTCGACATGATAGTATGCTATATGGTTGCACTTTATCTTAACATGTACACTTATTGTCTCTCTATTACATGTTGATAAAGCCCTTAGGATGAGTACTTGACTACCAGGATTATGATGTAGACCATACTAGTGGGACAAAGGTAGTCGGTAAGTACATCCTTCAAATGTTCCTAGTCGTGGGAGTATCGAGACGGGGTATCGATATTCCAGAGTAGACTAGCGTATACGCTTCTCGACCCATATGATGGGTGATGGATGATCCCATATCCATTGGTGTTTGATATCAGAGATGGTATACGGGTGCTCAGTGGAGACTGGGTATACTGGATGGACTCGCCGAGAACTCCTAGATGGTATTATACCTATCGTCAGATAGCAGTTCTTGGTGACACTGGTACAGGTTAATCTGTCGACCCGAGATCGTCATAGAGTCTTGAGTGATTCCCGTTGTGCTTTAATTTCCACCTTACCACGTTCAAGAGATCGTGCAAAACGGTGGTTTTTGGGTACAGTCCCGAGTCACATAGAGGCAATGAGCGATACGGGGGGATTCGTCTCTCCCGGTATTGGGGGTTGATGTTGCGCTATGCTCGATTGGCCATAACAGGAAATCCCTGGTCAGGGTTGCTGAGATCTACTGGTAAGTGTTATTAGCAGTTTCTCGAACCGTTATGGATCTTGCATCGGCATGACTTATCAGGCTATTGGGGTTTGACGTTATACCCTCCCAGGCTGTGATATGCGATATATCTGACGAAGAGACCGGACTGTACGGTAGTGTTACTTGATGGATTCGCAGGAGTATGAGCAGGATTGCTTGTTGATCTTCTGATCGCTCAATACCCGGGCGACCGTTACGTTTAGCAGACCGCTTGCGGCTTGTGGGAGACTGATATGATCATCACCTACTGCAGACGTATTGACGAGTCTTTAGACTCATACACAGAGGCTTCCTGGCTCAAGCGAAACGAAGTAGGAGCATATATGTGATATGTGTGGGACCGAGATTAATACGGACATGTGATACCGTATTCTATTCTCGTGATACGTGATATCGGTCCGTTATATGTGATATAATCGGGTTGTCGAATCAAGTGTTGATTCGACAGGTTGATACATTTGATATTAGTCGGTTATATGTGATATAGCTGGATTATTAAATCAAGTGTTGATTTAATAATTTAATGTATAATTATATATTTGATATATTAACTTACATTAACTAATATTAGCTCACTTAATATTTCTTTTTCTCACTAGTGTACACTTAGTATATATGTGATATATATTAATGTACATTATTTTGTGTCATGCTTGATGTCACATGCTACATGGGTGTATGAGACTCACACCATACTTATGTTAATGTTAGGTTTTATTTATTTAAAGTTAATCAATTTTTTTTGGAAATTAGTCATATGGTTCAAGTTTGTAGAAGGTTGGGGAACCATTAACCAAGTCCACTAATTTTGTTTTACTTGTAGATATTTATAAACCTAACCATTATTGTTAGCCATGGTTTAGTCTCTACATGAGTTAGTATATGATATAAACTCACCCATGGTTGCTATTCTCACCTCATGAGTTTCATTCTCTTCTCTCTTCATCTTCTTCTTCATCAAGAGCTTAGCTCTCTAGGTTTATGGGAGATGAAGAAAAATAGTGAGAAAATTATTTCTAAAGTGAGCAAAATTCCTACTTCATCAACCTCTTCTCTACTAGCCATTTAGATTGTGTTGTTTCTTCACTGGTTCATCACTTAGTGGAGAGGTAGCTTGAGTTAGTGTCTGCTCGATGTAGATCATCTTCGGCCTCGAGAACTTCAAGCAAGCTTGTTCATTTCATCTTGTGGAGTCTCACTAGAGTCCGGGAGATCACTACTTGGAGCGAAGGGACTATTACACGGAGCTATTGAAGTGAAGGACCGGTCTACAAATGTTGTATTCCTTGTTCACTTAGATGTAAAGATGTTTACATGTTTGTTCGTCTAATTCTCTAGTTTAGATTCTAGCGTTAGGGTTGTTTAGCTCGCTATTTTTTTTAAATGGCATAGAAGATGCCCCTTGAAACCCAGCGGCGACCCTAGGGAACCCAGCACTCCTCATACTAGGGTCACCTAGAGATTTAACGGCTTATTGCACATGCTAAGTGCAACCGTGATGCCTACGAAAGTGAGCTTAGGACTTTTTGAAAATAATTGGTTTTGCTCGGGACGAGCAAAAGATAAGTTTGTAAGTATTTGTTCACACCAGAATATTGCATTTAATACCACCCATTCTTCTGCTTGTTTGTTTATAAGCAGGTGCTTTTAATCCGTATTTGCTACAGATTTACAGGTTACAGGTTTCTAGTCCAAAATAACGCAACTCATACAAAATCTCCACAGTTATGCCAAAATCCAGAACATCTGCCACAGACAGATAAAATCCGGGTTCCGGTCATTCGCTTCCGTCCAGTGCCACCTACCAGTTCATGAGACAAAACAAATAACAGTGGTCATTCGTGTCTCGGTCAAGCACAAAGCACGAGAGGGGCAGCACAAAATTCAATGGGTGCGCGGAGCATTAGGGAGATAAAGTTCTAATGAATTAAAAGTGAAGCCATTTTGGACTGTTGAAAATCTGGAGAAATTTTGGAAGCATTTTGCAATTTGGGATCTGTAGAACAGAAGAAGAAAGCAACATGGAGAAGCCCAGAAAAAACGATAAAACAATTCTTTAAACCCACGCGGAGCCGCGGCCAATAGGCCATTTTGCGGCGGTTCCGCGGCCGAGTCAAGTCTTCGCCAGATCGTATTTTGGGGGTAGTTTTGTAATTGTGTAGGGGCTCAGAATTTGGCCCTAGGGTTTCAGCTCTCTGCCTATAAATAGTCCAGTTTTGTGTCCAACTAAGAATGTCTTCTTCTTTATTAGATTTTAGTGTATATTAGTTTGTAGCTTCTTCTTCTTCTTCATTTATTCTCCATGAAAGTGTAGTGAGAGCTCTTGAGTGGAAAATCAATGAAGATGAGGGGTTTTATTTAACTTGTATCTTTATTTCTTGTATTGTAATTTTAATTCTTAGTGTATCTTTATTTATTGTTGTTAAGTAGTTGTTGTTATTTCTTGTTTTATGTTGCTCTTTTTCTTTTCTTGTTAACCGTATTTTCAAGCCATGATACTCTATGGAGTCTCTTGCTTAGGTGAGGGTCCAAGTACTTAACTTGCTATCAATTTGTAAAACCGTATTTTTTCCTTTCTTTCTTTTCTTCCTTCTTGTTTTGTTTTTATTTTCATTTAAATGTGTGAATAATTTCCACACTTATTAGGGCTAAGGAAGGTTGGTATGAGGGACGAAAAACTCCCTTGTGCATCTCTTCGCCAAACATTCTAAAACGAACTTAGACCAAACATACACAATCCCTTCACTTAGACGCGCTATACGTGACATATAACCGCGATCTAAGTCGAGAAGTCCTTTGGGCGCACTACAACATGACATGTAGTTGTGATCCAATTGGATACATGGTTGCGGGTGCTTGGCCTAGGGTTGGAAATAAGCGCACATAGCGGAATGACAAAAGGCACTAGGAATGGATTTAGCATTGGAAAACTTGCTTAAACTCGCAAACCCTATTCCTGTGTCCTCATAATCCCCGCTACTTTCTATTATCCCAACATCATTTTAAGAATGGTAAAAGAAAAGCACAAGATTAATCCTAACTCTACTAACCAACCTTAACCCTAACAAGTTTACTTGAACATAAATACGAACACGTAGGATAGAATTGAACATAAAAATATACAACTTCATCGACTCGTCTAAAGCAAGAACTCAAATACGAACCATCTCTCAGTGGACGACCCGTACTCAACCGGATAGCTACAAGCGAAACCGTCTTGATTGCGGTAAGTAGAGAACAAAGTAGAACGTATATCATAAAACATATCGCGGTTTTTCTGCTTCAATCACCAGGTTACCTGCAGAAAAATCTGAAGCACATATCTTATAGAAGTTTGATGTTTTATGTTGTAAAAACTTGGTTTTGTGTATTTTTATATCTCTACTTGATCGTTCAAAGTTCGTACGTCGACGTCGGTGTATTTTGTCATATTTAGCGTATGTTGGCCATAGGTTCGAATCTATGTGCGTTTCGCTCGTTGTGTCTTTTTCGATTTGGATATTTATGCAGCTGTGTCATAATTTTGATCGTATGAACGATCGTGGGGATTTCCGAGACGGCGAGAATGGGCGAGGCAGCTGTGGGTTTCGACTGGGTCGAGACGTCGATGAGTAGATTTATACCTATGGAGGAAGTCGGTTGGATGGCGTATAGCGCCCCCGAACTAATTCTAGGGAACACTTAGTAGAAAGTGTATATACGTAACCCGTATACTTAGAGATAGATTAGTCTATGGTTTGTAGATTATATAATTAGCGTATAATTCATGTTAGTAGGCTATATATATATATATATATGATTATTGTATATGTCGTGCACGACTAGATGTCCGTACTGATATTGGTTGGATGAGTGTTGACATCGTACGATGGAGATTCCGTACTCGATGTGATGGGAATAGTTTGCCGAATATGGTTGAGATTCATTTAGACTCGCGGAGTCGTGCGTTTATTTTGATTGGGACAATTCGATTCCTTGAGCAATACTCTTTTAAAAAACTAACGATTCGTTTTCCATTTTTAAATGATATATGGTAAGAATGTGCTGCTAATTTTAAACGGGCATCTATTTTAAATAAAATTGCAATTTTCTTATTTGCAAAGCAACATTCGTTATATTTTAAACTATAACAGTATAGCTCATAATAATTAGCCATGTTTAACGATTGTTCACATTACGATTAGGTTACCTTTATATGCTCGCGATTCGATTACCTTTTATAAATGCTAGTTGCGTTACTATTCTCGTATGAACACACTGATAGAACACTGCACAACTACTAATAATTGCTATGTTACACAAATCACAGACGCGCATATTACACCACACCTCATTGGTACTGTCATGACACTGTAGGATCGCCATGTTTAATAGCGTTGATATTATTATATGAATGCGATAATTGACATATCTGTGTGATTAATCATCAACTAACGTAGATGCATGACGCATTATTGATGATTGTGATAGCGATGTTCGAACGCATTGATAGAACACTTGCACAAATACTAATGATTGCCATGTGACACAAGCACAGACGCATATGCTACACTACATATCATTAGTATCGCTATGACACAATAGAATCTGACATGCTTACTTGCATTCTAGATATCCATGATGGATGTGATGATACCTATCATGATTTTGATATACGAATACCATTACTATGGATATTCGTATATGATAGTTCCCAATTGGGGCAGAGACGAATTATATATGTGTTCTTCGGATCTTGTTGTTTTGCATGGATTTGAGAAACCGTGGGTATCTTTTTACAAACTGGTTATGTTTTCAAAAGTGCGGTTTTCTCGTGATATAATCATTTGGCGTCCACCATGAGTTTTGGTTTCGAAGATACGATATCCGAATCGAGATAGGGGCTAACCGATTACGGGTACATAGTGGACCTAGTACGACTCTGAGGAGCAGGAAGACCGTAGGGAGGTATGGGTAGACTAGCGAGGAGGATCTATCCTTGAGGTGACATTGGAGCGCGGCGGATATCCGGAGGATTCCGACCGTGGACGAGTTGATATCCGGAGAGAGTCGATCAGTGAAATGATGCCTGATATATCAAGATTTTACGTGTCGATGATAAACATGAAATTTATGATGATTTTGAGTGTCGGTGATGGACACTCGGTGGATGATGAGTTAGAGTGTCAATGATGGACACTCGTAAGATTTAGAGTGTCGATGATGAACACTCGTGAGATTTGGAGTGTCGATGATGGACACTCATATGTTGATATTTGCACGATCCGTCGAGATGCATTGTTATAGATTATATTATATAGTAGCCGAACATGACTGATCCATGGGACAGTACCTGAATACTATTTTTATATATCGATATATATTAAAGATGTTTCCAAATGAGCTATAGTCTCACTATTTTGATGTGTCTATGACGACACAAGGATGTTTCAAACGGAAACCTTCTTAAAATTCATTTCTAAAAAGAGAGACGTATACTTTAAACAAAACGCATATAATCTTCATAAACCCACGTCTACTACTTATGCCATGATATACGTATCATACGACTATTTTGAAAGGATTTTACATACATCTTTCGGCTGCTTTATATACTTATATATTTCAACATGATATATATATATATATATATATATATATATATATGATGAAATATATTTCCCTGTTTACGCGATCGATTATGATATGTTTATAGTACTTATGCATTATACATACATTAGTACAGGATATGATAGCACCATACTTTATGACCTAGCTATATCGTTATGCATTTCGATTTCTACCTTATGATATATTTTTATTCACTGAGTTGGAAACTCACCTCCGTAGTGCCCCAGTTTCTTACAGGATTGACCGCTCGGATCAATAGCGGCTTGCCGGCACATTTCTTATTTCGGTGATTGTTTTGGTAGGTGGGTTACATGTAGATCACAACCGCTCTTTGTATATGTATATTCTTTTAGATCTAATTAAAAACTCTATCGACCAAAACTTGTATGTTTGTGGACTTAGAAGCGAGACTTAGATGTTTATATGTTTTTGGGTGTCGCACTCATTTGGAGTCGACTTTATATTGTATTTGTTCATGTTTCGCTTTCTATTCTTCGTCTTGGGTATCGTATATTAACTGTGCGGTTGCTCCGCCGTTTGGACGTAGAAGCTAGCTCCCGTTGGCAATGCTTTATATATATTATACTTTGTATATGGTTTTATTCAAAATTTACAAAGGATGTGCTGCCCAATTTTTTAACGAGATAGGTGTTTTCAAACAAACTTATTTATACTTTAAAAAGAAACTTAATTTCATTTGGTAACCCTTTTTAAAACTTCACCTCCACTATTTCTTTAAAAAGGTTTAGATTTTGGGTTTTTGGCGTACTTGGGTTACGGCGGGGTCCTATAGACTTCACGTGATTCAAGTTCCGGTCACATGTCTTTTTCCGGGTCGTTACAAAGTTGGTATCAAAGCGCTAGGTTTAACCTTTATTTGAGTTTAGGTTTGACTATGTGGAATCTAGGGCGTATACTTTCGTTACCTAGCCTTAACCTTACGGAACTTAGACTTGAGTTTGGGGGTTTTACACCCAAGCTTCATAGGTTGACCTTAGTATGATGGAGTATGTACTAAGTAGAGTGACGTACCGTACGTATATTCTGCGACATATTTACGATACGATACTCCGCCTAAGTGTGCATAGGATATATATCTTGAGATCGTTTCTTCAATTCGTTCAGTTGATATATCATCATCGATACTTATTGGTTGTTCTGGTCATCATGTCTACGCGAGCCGAGAGGGCTGCGGCTAGAGACATGGTTAGGGCAGGCTCGTTTAAGACGAAGACTGACCAGCGTGATATCTCGGTGACATAGGAACATGATGTTTATCATTTTAAGATAGGATTTCTCGTTTGAGGTGAGTTTTTGGATCCGCACCAGATAGTTGGGCCATTTCTTGAGACCAGCTGGACTCAGAGGCCTGATGTTGTCAGCCTACCCTAAAGATCGTTGTGTTGTCTACCGTACAGACAGTGTAATAGCCGTTGCTGAGATTATCGAGATGTTGCTTCCAGAGTTCATGAAGCTGAAGTCGCCGGTATTTACGGGCATAGATGTGACAGAGAATCCTTAGTCATTCCTGGATAGAATGGCTAGGATATTTAGTTCGTTATGTTGCTCCGATGTGAGATCGGTGAAGTTGGCTAGTTTTCGTATGAAGGGTCTTACTTAGACCTGGCGTGAATCGATCGAGAGAGACCGAGCAGTGGGTCTTCCTCCGATGACTTAGGACGAGTTCTCGAAGGTATACTTTGCCAGATTTCTTCCACAGAGTGTCAGAGATGCTGAATTCATAGTTTCAAGTCTTTGCGTACAACTCTGGACATGATCATAGCCGAGTATGACTTGTAGTTCGCGTAGTTATCGCAATACGCTCTCTACTTGATCGATACTGAAGAGAAGTGGACTATGAGATTTGTGTTAGGTCTCGATATATAGTTGTTCCTCTGCGTCTATACTAGATATTTGATACGTATGCAGAGGCGTTAGATACGACCACACTTTTAGAGGAAAGTCTTGATGAGATTGCAGCTATTCCGGAATGAAAGCGGGTTCCTTAAGGAGTGTCGGTTTCAGGGCAGTTTGGTAGAAATGATATCGGCAAAAGCCGTGGCGGGTTCTTTTCGGGATACTATAGTAATAGAGAATGGATTCAGGGCTAGTTGTATGGCGCGTACTCAGAGGGCTAAAGGCCACCGTAGTTGACGTATTAGATTGCGAAAGGCCAGATTACTTGGCCAAGAAGTGTTCAGAGAGGCATCTGAGTGAGACTGGTTTTGTCGCTACTCCTCACCAGGCGATTGTATCAAGAGGCCGTGGTTTTAGTTGTTTGTCTAGAGAACAACGACCCAGAGACAGATGAATCCAGACCGTGGGCAGAAGGCAAGTAAGAATTCTTGCTCTGCCAACTCCGGGTATATAGACACCTTTCGACATTGAAGAGGGTGCATTTCAATGTCATTTGTTTTTTGATTTGTGTTTTGGTGATCCGAGTATCACATTTTTATGTTGAAGAAGGGATATCTCGACTTCCGTTGTTTTGATTTATGTGTTTTGATAATTTGAGGGTCACACATATTGATTTGTGTACCCCAATACACTTGGTATTGATCTGTGCACCCCGATGCACTTGGTATTGATTTGTGCACCCCGATGCACTTGATGTGGATTTTGTGCGCCTCGATGCACTCCATGTTGATTTCGTGCACTCTAGACGCACTTGATGTTGGTTCTATGCACATTCGATGCATTGGATGTTGTTGTCATGCACACCCGTTGCACTTGTGTTTTGGTGATCCGAGTATCACATTTTTGATGTTGAAGAAGGGATATCTCGACATCCGTTGTTTTGATTTATGTGTTATGATAATTTGAGGGTCACGCATATTGATTTGTGTACCCTGATACACTTGGTATTGATTTGTGCACCCCGATGCACTTGATGTTGATTTTGTGAGCCCCGATGCACTCCATGTTGATTTCGTGCACTCTAGATGCACTTGATGTTAGTTCCATGCACATTTGATGCATTAGATGATGTTGTCATGCACACCCGTTACACTTGACGCTGTTTTCATGCACACCCATGATATGTGATTTGGTTTTCATGCATACCGTTGGGGTCGATTTCGTTTTCGTGCATTGCACCTGAGGAGATATATTATAGCTTCGATTATATTTGCGCTTGGTCATGTGCTATGGATATTGCACTACAGCTATGACTATGATTGTGTGGTTGATTCAAATGGTTGATTTCACGTTTTGTAATTTGTATCATAGCTTGTGTGATTCTTATAAGATCTGCTAGAGTTTCAGTTATGGGAGTTTCATACTTTTAATTTTCATCCACACACGTTGCGTTAGTGTAGTTCTAGCTCGAGTGGGACTTTGGAGTCCCGTTGATAGGAGCGGACTAAATGTTTTCAGAATTTGGACCCCGTTGATTTGATTTGATTGAGCAAAATATTTTATGAATTTGGGGGTTAAATTTAAATTCGGGGATTGAATTTCTTTAAGTAGGGGATATTGTAACATTTTGAAAATTATAAATATTAAATTTTAATTTAAATATGGATATTATGAGTTTATGAAAATAATATCATGTATGGATTTTGGGTTTTCGGATTGATATCCCTAAAAATATAATTATTTTGGAGAAAATAAAAATATGAGATGTTCTAAAAATGATAAATATTTTGTTTTGAGAATGATATGGGAATTTGGTGTAAAGTTAATGTGTTATTTATAAAAGAGAGAGTGAGGGAATAGGTTAAGTTGTATTATACCCTCATGTACACCACAACACCACACAAATATCTAACATAAATATCCTACATATTATGGCTATTTCTCTCATTCTCTCATTTATCTTCACACAAATATCTCTAACTCTCTCAATCCTCACCTAAACTATAGCCTCTCTTCACCAAATCACCTTGAAGCTTGATAATTCCTTCACGTATATCATTCAAGCCACCAAGCCACCAGGCCTATTCCTCTTCAAAGATCCTCACCAAGTCATTCCTTGAGCTTGATACCTCTTCACTTCTCCACAAGAAGTAAAACCCCCATTTTTGTTCAAGTTTTTCTTGTTGTAGTGAGTCTAGTAGGGTTTAGTTGTTGATCACTACTTGTTAGAGAGAGATGGTGGTGTTTTGATGGTTAGGGATTTGGTTTTGAAAGAGTTATAAGTTTTAAAGTATGGTTTTCATGAAGGTTTTGATGCTCAAATTGAATCTGGAGCAAATTGGGTACTCTGAAAATTAAACGAACTTTATTGTGAACTCCTGAAGGCTCCCTGAGACTACCCTAGAAGCCCGAGCCCCTAACTCTTCATCCTGACTGCTTATTTAATCCCCATGGCCGCATATTATGGCCCCCCTTTAGAGTTAGGTCTTGATTTTTGTGCTGTAGCTTCATCTAGTAGTAATTAAGCCACTATATTGTTCCTTTTGTTCCAGGTTACCTGCAGAAAAATCTGGAGCACATATGTCATAGAAGTTTGAAGTTTTATGTTTTAAAAACTTGGTTTTGTGTATTTCTATATCTCTACTTGATCGTTCGACGTTCATACGTCGACGTCGGTGTATTTTGTCGTATTAAACTAAGTTGGCCATAGGTTCAAACCTATGTGCGTTTCGCTCGTTTTGTCGTTTTCGATTTGGATATTTTTGCAGTTGTGTCATGATTTTAATTTGGATTTCCGATACGGCGAGGACGGGCGAGGCGGTCGTGGGTTTCGACTAGCTTAAGACGTCGGTGAGTAAATTTATATCTGCGGGGGAAGTCGGGTGAATGGCGTATAACACCCCCGAACTAATTTTAGGGAACACTTAATATAGAAAGAGTATATACGTAGCCCGGATATTTAGAGATAGATTAGTCTATGGTTCGTAGATTATATAATTAGCATATAATTCATGTTAGTAGACTATATATATGATTATTGTATGTGCCATACACAACTAGATACCCGTTCTGATATTGGTTGGATGAGTGTTGATATCGTATGATGGAGATTCCGTACTCGATATGATGAGGATAGTTTGCTGAATACGGCTGAGATTCATTTAGACTCGCGGAGTCGTGCGTTTATCCCGATTGGGACATTTTGATTCCTTCAGCGATACTCTTTTAAAAAACCAACGATTCATTTTTCACTTTTAAATAATAAATGGTAAGGATGTGCTGCTAATTTTAAACGTATGTCTATTTTAAATAAAATTGCAGCTTTCTTATTTGCAAAACAACGTTTCGTTCTATTTTAAACTATAACGGTATAGCTCATAATAGTTAACCATGTTTAACGATTGTTCATGTTACGATTAGGTTACACTTTATACGATCGCGATTCGATTACCTATTATATATGCTAATTGCGTTGCTATTCTCGTATGAACACACTGACAGAACACTGCACAACCACCAATGATTACTATGTTGCACAAATTACAGACGCACATGTTACACTATATCTTATTGGTACTGCCATGACACTGTAGGATTTCCACGCTTGATGGCGTTGATGTTAATATATGAATACGATAATTGACATATCCGTGTGATTAATCATCAACTAACGTAGATGCATGATGCATTGTTGATGATTGTGATAACGATATTCGAACACATTGATAGAATACTTACACAAATACTAATGATTGCCATGTGACACAAACACAAACGCATATGCTACACTACACATCATTATTGTATGTGTCGTACATAACTAGATGTCCGTAATGATATTGGTTAGATGAGTGTTGACATCGTACGATGGAGATTCCGTACTCGATGTGATGGGAATAGTTTGCCGAATACGGTCAAGATTCATTTAGACTCACGGAGTCGTGCGTTTATCCTGATTGGGACATTTCGATTCCTTGAGCAATACTCTTTTAAAAAACCAAGAATTCGTTTTCCATTTTTAAATGATATATGGTAAGAATGTGCTGCTAATTTGAAATGGGCATCTATTTTAAATAAAATTGCAACTTTCTTATTTGCAAAACAACGTTTCGTTATATTTTAAACTATAACGGTATAGCTCATAATAATTAGCCATGTTTAACGATTGTTCACGTTATGATTAGGTTACTCTTTATACGCTCATGATTCGATTACCCTTTATATATGCTAGCGTTACTATTCTCGTATGAACACACTGATAGAACACTGCACAACTATCAATAATTGCTATGTTGCACAAATTACAGACACGCATATTACACTATACCTCATTGGTATTGTCATGACACTGTAGGATTGCCATGTTTAATAGCATCGATGTTATTATATGAATGCAATAATTGACATATCCGTGTGATTAATCATCAACTAACGTAGATGCATGACGCATTATTGATGATTGTGATAGCAATGTTCGAACGCATTAATAGAACACTTGCACAAATACTAATGATTGCCGTGTGACACAAGCACAGACGTATATGCTACATTACATATCATTAGTAGCGTTATGACACAGTAGAATCTGCCATGCTTACTTGCATTCTAGATATCCATGATGGATGTGATGATACCTATCATGATTTTGATATACGAATACCATTACTATGGATATTCGTATATGATAGTTTCCAATTGGGGCAGAGACGAATTATATATGTGTTCTTCGGATCTTGTTGTTTTGCATGGATTTGAGAAACCGTGGGTATCTTTTTACAAACTGGTTATGTTTTCAAAAGTACGGTTTTCTCGTGATATAATGATTTGGCGTCCACCATGAGTTTTGGTTTTGAAGATGCGATATCCGAATCGAGATAGGGGTTAACCGATTACGGGTCCATGGTGGACCCGGTACGACTTTGAGGGCAGGAAAACCGTAGGAAGGTACGGGGAGCCTGACGAGGAGGATCGATACCGAAGGTGACATTGGAGCGTGGATGATATCCGGAGGATTTCAACCATGGCTGTGTTGATATCCGGAGAGGGCTGATCGGTGAAACAGTGTCCGGGATATCAGGATTTTATGTGTCTATGATAGACACGAGATTTATGAAGATTTGGAGTGTCGGTGATGGACACTCGGTGGATGATGAGTTAGAGTGTCGATGATGGACACTCGTGAAATTTAGAGTATCGATACTGGACACTCATATGTTGATGTTTGCGCGATCCGTCGAGATGCGATGTTATAGATTATGCTATCTACTAGCCAAACAGGACTGATTCATGGGATAATACCTGAATACTATTTTCACATCGATGAACGTTAAAGAGATTTCTAAATGAGTTATAGTCTCACCATTTTGACGTGTCTATGACGACACAAGGATGTTTCAAACGGAAAACATCTTAAAATTCATTTCTAAAAAGCGAGACGTATATTTTATACAAAACACATATAATGCTTAATAAACCCACGTCTGCTACTTGTGCCATGATATATGTATCATACGGCTATATTGAAAGAATTTTATATACATCTTTCGGCTACTTTATAGGCTTATATATGGATGCATGATATATATATATATATATATATATATATATATATATAATGAAATATATTTTCATGTTTACGTGATCGATTATGATGCGTTTATAGTACTTATGCGTTATACATACATTAATATAGGATATGATAGTACTATATTTTATGACCCAAGTAGATCGTTATGCATTTCGATTTACCTTGTTATATATTTTTATTCACTAAGTTGACAACTCACCCCCATTGTGCCCCAGTTTCTTGTAGGATTGACCGCTCGGATCAGTATCGGCTTGACGACACATTTCTTACTTCGGTGATAGTTTTGTTAGGTGCGTTACATGTTGGATCGTAACTGCCTTTTATATATGTATATTCTTTTGGATCTAGTTAAAAACTCTCTCAGCCAAAACTTATATATTTGTAGACTTAGAAGCGAGATTTAGATGTTTATGTGTTTTTGGGTGTCACACTCGTTTAGCGTTGACATTATATTGTACTTGTTCATGTTTTGCTTTCTATTCTTCGCCTTAGGCGTCGTATATTAACTCTGGTTGCTCCTCCATTTGGGCGTAGAAACTAGCTCCCGTTGGGGATACTTTATATATATTATACTTTGTATGTGGTTTTATTCAAAATTTACAAAGGAGATGCTGCCTAATTTTTTAACGACATAGGTATTTTCAAACAAACTTATTTATACTTTAAAAAAGAACTTGATTCCATTTGGTAACCCTTTTTAAAACATCATCTCCACTATTTCTTTAAAAATGTTTAGATTCCGGATTTTTGGCTTACTTGGGTTACGGTGGGGTCCTATAAAGTTCATGTGATTCAAGTGCCGATCCCGTGCTTTTTCTGGATCTTGACAGATTCCATCAAGTATCCATATGGCAACCATCTTATTTCCCCTCCGCTTGTCATCACCATGAGAGTGGAAAAGCATAAGTTATGCTTCTAGCACAACATAAGCAAAAGAGAACTAAAAAAAGAAAAAGGAAATAAACCAATCACTTTATATATATATATATATATATATATATATATATATATATATATTTTTATGTATTTTGATACATAGGAAATTAGTTGCAAATATATATATATATATATATATATATATTAAATCCAAACTGGATTTAATATCCGTCTTTTCAAAAAGATTGGCTAGTAATACAACCGTCCGATTACCGTCAATGTATGAAATACACTAGTTTTAATCAAACCCAAGCGCGTACCAATGTACCGCGACTACAACATTTCGCCAAACCTGGAAACCCTCTGTGTGGGACTCTAAAGACTCGACGAATACGCTGACAGTGAGTTTACTGAAGAAAACCCTGAAAAACTCATAAACACGTCAGCGACACTCTAGCGAAGAGGAGATCGACAAGCAAGCTCGTCAGAAAACCCTTTCTGAGCCTATCATCGATATTTACCATATAGTCTGGTTTGTTCGTTTAAGAGTATCGCATATCCGGTCTAGTGGGTGGATAATGTCAGACCTCTAATAACCTGATAAGTCGTGCCAGTGTTAAGCTCTATTACCAACCGAGAAACTACTGATCGCAATCAGTAAATCCTATCTGGTTAGGACTAGGTCTTATAGTGATAGCCAACTGTACACACCGCGACATCAACCCTCAATACCGGGAGAGACAAATCCCCTCTTTTGCTCACTGTCTCCAAGTGCTTTGGGACTGTACCCAAAAACTACCTATTTGAACGACTCTTTAAAGCCGTGGTAGGGTAGCAATCAAAGTACAGTGGGAACACACTCGAGACAAATGATGATTTCGGATTGACAGACAACGCTATACTTATGTCACCTGAGAACTGCTATCTGACAATAGGTATAATACCATCTAGCATGTTCCCAGCGAGTCCGTCCAGTGTAACTCATAACCCAATGAGCACCTGAATACAATTTTTAGTGACTAACTGACACTAATGGCTATATGACCGACCATCGCCCCTTATTGAAGTCAAGAACCGTATACACTAATCTACTCTGAAATATCAATACCCAGTCTTGATATTTCCACGACTATGGACATTTTAGGATGTACTTATAAACTACCCAGTTCTCATAAGTGTGATCGCCATCATGACCCTGGTAGTCAAGCATGAATCCTATGGGCTCCATTAATATGCAATAGTGATATGCTATACCACACAAGACATGTACATAACGATAAAGTCAAACCAGATAGCATACTATCATCTCGAGTAAGACTGTTCTAACCGTATAGGTCCCCCCTCAATCATCATAATCGCCTGCTTACAATTACAATAATTGCCTTGAGGGCACTATATCCAACAATCTCCCACTTGCACTTAAGGCTAATTATTGTGGTATCGCGTACCCACAACTTGTGTGCTACCGAATACCCAACTTCTATATTACTCAGCTTCGCAAACTGTGTTTGTGAAATATTCGTGTTTGAGAAATAGCCTCAGTGAGCGGATCCGCTTTAATATTTCTATTTTTATCTCTCTATATCTCAACTTCGCGGAGAATATCTATCTCCCGAAACGAGCGATACACGTCTTAGAACTTGTCTGGATATCTGATGGGACCAAGTTCATAATATGAACACCAAATCCAACAAACTTTTTAGACTGTATCATCCACTGAATTTAATCCGTATCCCGTGTCATGCCTACCTCAATATCCGCTTGGATTCCTGTCCAACATGCTGCCTCTCGGAAGAGGGTAAACTTGTAATTCTGACAGCCATTCTGTTATTTAGGTCACCTTGTAATCCATAACCGGTAACCGCCTCCTGCAGAAGGCTGCCATTACCAAATACGAAGAACATCTTCTTATGTTCATACCTACTTCTCATTGTTTCTCTATAATTGGATTAATATCTGCTTACTGCATCCAGCGCAAAAGCAATATCTGGTTTGGTACTTGATATCTCATGATTGACTTAATTGCCTAAGCAAGTGATATGTCATTCATGTAAATCTTTCTCCTCATCAGTCTAAAAGACATCTCTTTAGAGAGGGTGACTCCATCACCTGCGAGTACATCATCATGCCAGGAGTCGTCCATTCTAAAACACTTTAGAATAGTGTCAAAATACCCTGATTGGGACACTTCCCAAATTTAGATCTAAAACCTAAATCTAGTCACCAGAATCTCTGATATTTTATCCAGATCCTTTGTGTAGAAACATATGTGACAACCACAGTTCAACCGATCATAGTATATGGATATCACTTTCTATCCGGAGTATGTCATCTAAAAGTAGGACAGTACTCCCCACACAACTTTCTTACTAGATTCATCTGTTATTCTGATGAAGTCAAACACCATAACTATTATACCAAAAACCGATGATACATCTCCGCTCTGCTTGGTTTAGTCTATAAATAGACATAAACACCTTCGTCACCACACTTCCGTTGCTCTTACTGACTACAACAACCATCTGGCAGAGTCATATATACGTGCATTTCTAAAACTTATTTAAAACGACGTTGTAGTCATCCACCTGCCATGTCTCATAGGCAAGGACATCAGTAGTAATAAGCTTGAGTCATCAAAACCTCCTTGTCACCGTTTTTGAGGAAACTGAAATACCTCCCGGATGGCTGAGATTACTCACTAAATCTGCGGAGTGGCTAAATGGATTGTCTACTCCAACTGAATTCTTATATTCTACTAAATTTTTAGTAACTGTTTTTTGTTCTGAAATTGCTTCCAGTTCTACCAAACTCCCGCTAATGTCTTTTGAAAAAAATGCATTGTACAAAAAATATGGCGAGTCAAGAACAAAATAAATTTTGATCTTGCAAATGGTAGAAAATTAAACTCTCAACTTTGCCCGGGATAACCCACAAACTGTTATTATTGAAACGTGCCTTGAGTTTATCCGGATTTTGGTTTTAAGTATAACCCGGACAACTCCATACACTTTAATATCGTTAAGATGTGAATTAATTCTATGTCCAATATAGAAACAAAGATACGGATTTAGATGAAACCAGATTCAAATAATATGCAGCTGTTTCCAGTGCACATCACCTGAATGGAAGAAGGCCATGCAACATTACCCATCAAGGAGCGCACCACAGATGAGTAACCTGTGAGAGAAACTATTCTCATCATTACTTTAGTGGAATACTTAGCATAAGTATCGACATCTTCGATCACCTTGAATAATCCTGATACTTCAAACGAATGGTTTTCTAGTTTATTCCTATACCTATCAACTTCTCAAGGTTTTGGACTTTGTATAAATGCGTGTTAAGAAGAAGAGAAGTTATAAGTAAACGGAATATAGTTCGAGTACCAAACTCTTGTCCTGATAGGCATTGGACAACATACAATACTTTATATAAGTCCCATGTGTTTAATAACTCAAATCCTGTGTGTCATAGGTTGAAAACTGTATTATGGTTAAGAACATCTATACCGTTATTTAATGCACCTTACATTATTCTCAATTGATAAAGGTAAATGCCCAAGACATATTTTCAAAATTTATATCCGATTTTATAAAAATAAAAATACAGATATTTTATTTTAAAAATTGGTACATAATAATGGCTGTTCAAAACCAAAAATTTACCGATAGGCAAAACCCAGATGATTTTCTCAAACATCACCAATTGCGACGAATTCTGATATTGAGAATTTAATCACCAAATTCCCAATATTCTACTCTCACTCATCATCTGTAACTTTATACATACATGGAATCTAAACCTGTATATATATACTCTGGAGTCAAAATGTAATTGAGAAAGCAGTTTTCAATAATTACTGCATGGGAAAACTAAAATATGGGAATGTTTCGAAAGGGTGGCCTGATATTCCTAGTAATGCATCTTCCAATACCAGACTCATCACAGTCGTCGTAATTTCCTTTGCTCTCACTTCAACCCCTTTATATGTCTCCACAACTTACCTTCTGTACATCATACTTAGACTAGTTGGTTTTCTTCCTTCCCTACCTTTCGGCACATGTCTAAGGTTTGGAAGAAAATTATCTAACAAGCTTAATTGGTGTACATCCTAATAAAAGCAGCTCGCAACTTGAGAGAAGGTAAAAGAGGGGGGACATCAGAATTATATATAACTCAATTTCTCCAGAACCAGTGACCATTCTCGAACTGAATAAACTTTGTTCGAGTTCGTATGTAACTATACGAGATAATTTTATCCAAATAAAATGGATTTTCATAATGATACAGTATGTTATGGGAAAATGCAAAGGGGAAGTAAGAGCGGCAGGGATATATGCGAGTTTGTAGTGAATCGTGACAATCAAAAACCGGATGGTAAAAGGTTCGGTTTTAACTTGGTTATGAGTTTTATTTTAAGGCGGGTTATGAGCACTGCCAAAGAGAGAGAAAAGAAATACTCAGCCTGCACTTTAACCTAAATTAGATTGGTTAATCACTTTATCTAACCAGAATGGCTCCCGCTGTTTCCTCAAATTCTCCTTCAAACCCTAAAACGAGAACTAGTCGGGATGACCCGAGGAGTGATGATTACTCATAAGTTACAGTGGGATCCAGACCCAACTATCATTGTGTGATAAATTTGAAGAAAACCTACCAAAATCACCACACTCCAAAAGGTATGCAAAGCTAGCAAGTTCATTTTATATTTGAAACTCCCGATGTGGTTTTTCCCCATGCGCTTATGATCTTGACTTTGGCCAACAAATCATAACACGCAAGTCAAGTTCTACCCGTCATTTTCCAGATTAATTTAGACCCACTCGTATCCACCATTGACTTTGACCAACAAGGTGGTACGACTGTCGTAAACCAATGCATCTATCTATGCTGCGGATATGCAATACACAGCTACCATTCACAATGCCTTGACTTTGGCCAACAAACACCGCATGAATACTATGTGCTAGTTATCCGAAATGATGAAGGGTTACGGATGGTTTTTGGCGAAAACCGTGAACGTATTGAACTTGATATCATTGAAGGAACCGGATGGTTTTGCAAATATATAGTGGCACAAACTTTTGCCAAAGAGGTCACTCCCTGTGAAGAGATCTAGGCTCTTTCCTCATCGAATGAGGTGATGGATATTTCTAACCGAATATCTCTATGCAAAGCAAAAGATCACGACTGTGGTTTTTAACTGAGGTTCTGACAACATCATTTTAGGTTTGTTTTCTTGCATTAATGAGGATCAATACAGTCTGATCAATTAAACCTATCAAGCCTAAAGAAACTGTCATGCCCCACATCCCAAGAGTACGGAAACGGTGACGTGCCAAGGTCCGCAACCTAACCGTGCCGAGGGTGGTCTTTCTTGATACAGTTACGTTAAGCGTATAAACAACATGCAGGCTATGTACCAAAATAGAAAAATAAAAGCAGAAGCGTTTATTCCATTAACTAGAATTTATTACATCCCAAAGTACTGAAAGAAAACTAAATAATTTGATTACATTAATGAAAAGAAAGCAAGCCCTAAACAAATGAGTAATAGAAGAGCTATCCTCATACTCTTGCGTCATCTCCGCGTAGACTTCATTAGTGGGCTCCACTCCACCGCCTCCTTCGTCAATCTCTTCCTTATCTAATGGACGTTCCAGGAATAGAGAGAGAAAAAGGAAGTCCATCAGTGAGTTACACCCGGGTAGGATTTTTTCAACAGAAAGTAATGGTAAAGAGAACAAGTGTGTGTAATTTATGATGTCATATGTGTGTAGCGATATAATGTATGTGTTGTAGGCACACTGTGTAATGTAATTACATGTAATATGTTCTTTAGTTTGTTAGACAAGAACACCGGGTTCTCGAGATTACTCCGTTGCACCATGAAACAACAGTTGGGGAAAGTGAAATGTACCGTTCAACTTTCCCAAATTTGATCGAGTAATAGGGGAATTCGAGTTTGTATACTACCCTGCCTAATCAAACTACCCAGCCTCGTTTTATCCAGTGTAAAGGTTTTACGAATTAGAATTAGTGCGTATATCATCTAAGTATGGAATATTATTCGTCCATATTGGGATTGTTTATATCATTCGCCCGAATATCGGTATTAGTAGTCGTCCATGTTAGGACTATTCATATCATTCACCCGAATATCGGGATTAGTAGTCGTCCATATTAGGACTGTTCAATTCATTCGCCATGTTTGCAGGGATTTTTATTTGTAATAGTATTCCATACCTAAGTTCACGCATTCTAACCCTAACCTTATCGTAGGTCATGCCGTGTGATGTATCAAAAGTTGGATTCAAATAGATGATGTCTCAGTCGGTATGGACTTCCACGGCCGTTGGTTATATCTCGTTCCATTATACTTTGTAAAGTAAACATAATATTTTATAGAAAACTTAGTTTGTAAAAGACTATGGTATTTTTGTAATTATGATTTATGTGAAAGCCTATTTTAGTGAAATTGTTCGTTTATAAAAGGACTGTGGTATTTAGGGAAATTATTTTTTAATAAAAATTGTGATATTTAATAAAAATATCTCCTTATAAAAAAAGTATGGCATTTATATGATATATTAAAGAAAATTATCCTTTATTATAAAGGTTGTGGTATTTTAACAAAAGAATCTCTTATATAAAAAGATAAGGGTATTTCAGTGAAATTCTAATTTAAAAACATCACTTTCGAAATTATGAGTATTTTTGGTAAAGTTTAACTTCTTAAAGGTATTGAGTAAAAATCTAGTTTTAGGATTATTATTGATTTTTAAAAGAAAACCCTAACTTTTAAAAGTTCATGGTATTTTAATAAAAATAATTAGTCTACCAAGTTCATGAGATTATGATTCAGAAAGGTTCTTGGTATTTTAATAAAAAAATCACCTAGAAAAGTTTAGAGTATTTTAAGGAAAATACTATTTTTCCAAAGTTCGTTGTATTATAATGAAAATATAAATTCTTAGGAGTTAATGGTATATTTGTGAAATAGAGATTTTAGTGAAAATATGGTTTCACAAGTTTACCATCAATTTTATTTAAAAATAACCAATATATAAAAATTTACTACGATTTTTCCATGGTTTAATAATTAGGGAAAAATTATCGATAATATTTATTTAATACCGTAGAATAATTACATTTATTCATGTAAAAGTTGTCCCGGTCCTGATAGTCGCTTGACGACTTAGCTCCATAAGTCCAAGCTTAAAATGGAGGTTGTCTATTACCACTTAATTTTATCGTGAAGGATAACTGCTAAAATTTCATTATTTAATTAGGGTTTAATATCGTTTTAGTCATCATAACCCGTAAGAAAGATAATCTAGTTAAAAGCTCATAATTAGGTCCTGGAATTTTTTCCACGGGTATATATATTATCATAATGAAGATAACAGAAAGTCAAGTGTTGAGAGATTCTACCTGAAATGAGATAGGAAAATGAAAGTCGGTGAGCGTCGGGTTATACTAGAACAAATATATCTTAAACCCAAGAATTATTTAGCCTCTGAGACTAGAACCAGTGTGTAGAGAACTCAAGAAGAAAGCTCTGAAATTTTTTTGGGATTTTTTTGTCGAGAAGATATTTTTCTGGGATCTTTACAAGCTCAGGGGTATTTACAGGGATTTTCTGGAAAAAGCTGCTACAGGAGACGGCCCCACAAACCGACTAGATCCGGACCGTCGGTCGACCAGATCCAATGATCCATGTCTCGTCACGTCGTGAGCTAGTGAGTGCCCCTACTCGGCACTGCTGATCTGGGCCGTTGGATCTTTTGATCGAACGGTCCAGATCAAAGGCACGGATATTTTTTTTCTTTTTCTCTATAAAAAATTGTCGTCAAGATCTGAGCCGTTGGTTTTCAAATCCGACGGCCTAGATTCATTCCCACTCGAAAAATTAATAAAAATTCGTTTTTAATATTAAAAATGTTTTAAAATTAGTTTTTGGCTTTTAAAAATCATTTAAAAATGGTTAAAGATATTTTAAAATTTTGGGAAAATTATAGAAAATATATTTTGATATTTTCTTCCATTTGCAACCAAATTTGGTCCAAAATAACCCATTTTATCGGTTTAAAAATTTTTCCCTTCGATAAAAATTCCAATTAAATTCTTAAAAATTCCCGAAAATTCCCGAAAATTCCTAAAAATTCCAAAAAATCATATTAATTCATTTTAATTATAGAAAATTGTTTTTAAAGCGTTTTCAACTAATTGATGCAGTAATATAATTGTTTTGACATCGGGAAAATTAGAAAACCTTTTTTATTATGTATCTAGAACATACAGTCGTTATAGAAACGAAAATAAAACACACATATATACCTTCTGCAATCGCCACAGGGTCCCGGGTCTTCACTGGTTACTTAACTAACGGCAGGGCGGCGACATGACTAACGCGGATGCAAAACACACACACGCACACACACATATAGTGTGTGTGTAACAACATTCGTCTAGTATATAGCAACATTGCAGCAGAACCAAATAATAATATGGAAATGCGGATAAACTAGGAATCATACATTTCAATGGAGCCGTAAATGAAATGCAATTTTTCCCGGTCGTGTGGACATCCCGTATTATTAGACCCTAGATCCCTACGAGGGCAGCAAGCCACCTGCCAATCTCAGAAGCGAGGCAACTCCATTCAACAAAGTGAGTGGGCCACCCAGCACTTTCAGAATCCGGTGATTTGGGCACTCCTCCACAGGTCAATCCTATACCTCCTATGATTGCGGCGAATAGCCCGCCAATTCTAGAGAAAGGCACTCCGGTCTCAACGCTATAAGATGGTTGCTCGCTGCTCTATAGAACCCGGCTACTCGAGCACTCCGCCGCGGGATAAACCTCACACATGTAATGAATACCTAAATATATAATGTAGTCGTTCGCAACCAGGACGTGCCCTAAACAATAATATACAAGCCGTAGTGACGGTATTTCACAAGTCGGACGTTCTCCACGCAATAATGAATATACACTACATCATCATAGAGCATCTAATACTACATACATCGGACTATCCATGACGACAATCCAACACAAGCATAATCAAGCAACATCATAGAATATTGCACACATATACAGTGCAAGTAAGATATATGTATTCCCTATCATTGACATATAACAATGAAATCGGTGACTATCACCACATATTTACACTTACAATCATTACAGAACAAGCATGCATGTAGCCAATAGAACTCATAATCCTTTAAGCCATAATTTTTAAAATTCAAGCAATGAAAAGTTTTAAAACACCCCCGGCTAACAAAAAACCCTAAATCTATTGCAAACTAACCCAAACCACGAACACTGAAATTGCCCGAAGCGCCTAAAAATACGATGAAACACCAAATATTAATACCCTAAGGGGGGTTGTCGGGGGTGTTGGAATCGATAAATATCACAGTCAATAGGTAATAGTATGATAACAGCAATAGTAACATGATGGTAGGGTACCATTCATGAATTTGTGTACAGGCATGTCAGGGATGATGTAATCAGTCAGGTAAGCTATCTACTACACAATCACATATTCCAATCAAATCATGATATACAGCAGGCAATACAGTTATAACCGAATATCGGTAAACACTAACCGGTATAGGTTAACAAGCGTGTCATGGATAACGTAATCATATCATGTACAAGACTAAAATAATAGCATTAACAGGGATAGCATATTCAATCCGATTAAAAACTATAAAAATGGTGTTGATTAACCATACATAAGAAAGTTCCGTTCAGAAATTCAGCGTCACCCTGAACTGTAAAATAGCTTAAAAATAACAAACGTTCTCCAAAAGAGACGTGTCATATACCAAAATAAAGTTAATTCAATAAAATTTTCATTTTTATAAGTTAAAGTATCTTAGATTGTTTCTACAAAAAATTATGTACGTTCGAAATTGAAAGTTTGCTGCTGGAATATCCTTGGACAGCAGTTCAGAGGTAATTTCATTTACAGTTTACGTTATTTAAACAATTTATTTTGCAAGTAAATATTTCACAGAGTTATAGTATTCTGAGTTTGCTTCGTAACGAACTAAAGAACATATGCTAATAATTTTTCTATGATTTATAATGAATTTTATAAGGTAAGTTGTACAGTAAATTCCAGATTTGTCGTACCTGCTTGGCGACGACGTTTCATGTGTAAACTATAATATTTTCAAACTATATTTTGTATAACGTTATAAAATGCAGATTATAAACCAATTAATGATATATGAATTATATAGATATAAACGCTATAATGATAATAATAAGAAATATTATGACGATATATATATTTATAGATATAATTATAGTATGTTGCAAGTTGTAAACTTACATACACTGTATATTATAAAACTGATTAACATTAAATAATTACGGTGTATAAGTTATATAAATATAGTTGTATGATAATAATAGTAGTAGTACGACAATATATAAGTAAATTGCGTAAAGTATAGCATGTAGCAAGTTGTAAACTTGCCTTGAAACAAACACGATGAACGGAAACAATACGACGCTATACAAATCAATACCAAGTTTTGATGGTTCGGTTAAGATTCTTGGATACGGCTGGAGTTGCGTCGGCGAGGATGGGTGTGGACTTGAAGAACGAAAGAGAATATATAAATTGATGAGGGAGAGATTTAGTTAGAGAAGAGAGAGAGAGACATGTTATGTGGAGAGAGAGGGAAAAGATAAGGCAGAGAGAGAGAAAGTTTTCTGTTTTATAAAATATAAAGTATATAATAGTATGTGTGTGTGTGTATAGTTTATATTAGGTTATAAATATATATTATAGTTTAATACTACTAACCCATCTCCACCAAAATCTCATAAAAAATATATTCTGAAAAAATAATACATATATGTAACCTTTTTAACCATAATGCAAGAATATTATTTAAATATCTCATACATCTTATTTAAGATTTTAAAAGGATTTAAATATATTTGAATCTAAGAAATATTTGGTGTCCAGATTCTATTAGATTTAAGCGTAATAGATAAAAGTCAAAATAAAACATGGGATGCTTAACTATATGATGGCAGTTAACAAATATAAATTATCCTTAACGTGTAGCTACTAGAAAATATAAGTATATGATATAGATATTATATATATATAGACACACACACACATATACATATACATATATATTATACTAGATTCACATGGATCTAGTTTACAGATAAATATTAATAAAATATAACCATAATAGGTTTCACACATGCGGGTCGGGTCGGATAACCATTTCTACTATTCAAATCAATCGCAACCCAAATAAATAAATATAAAGCAATATTTAAAATACCGATTAGTGTCGTATGAACGTGCTAGAATGTTACATTACACCCAACTACAAAAGAATTTCGTCCTCGAAATTCATGAAATAGGAAAAGACAAGAATAATACAGATATAAGAAAAGAGACGTGAAAACTTTTGTCGAATCTCGTTTTCATATTTTCAAGTAGATTCTCTATGCAAATGATTTCTCCACGAAACGAGTACTAAAGGGATCACTTTATTTTTCAGAACTTTTTCTCATCGATCCACAATAGCTATCGGTTGCTCTACATATGTCAAATCCTCCCTTACAGTCGGTTCGGAGTGATCTAAAACGCGCATCTCATTTCGAACATACTTGCGGCGTTGAGATACATGAAACACGTCATGAACACCCTCCAAGGATGGTGATAAAGCCAATCAATAAGCTACCTCTCTAACATGCTCAATGATATCGAAAGGCCCCACGAATCGAGGATTAAACATGTCTCGATTACCAAATCGGATTTTACTCCTCTAGTCGGTGATATCTTCAAAAACACAGGATCACCAACAGCAAACTCCAAAGGTTTTCTTTCAGTATCAGCCCAACTTTTCTATTGATCTTGTGCCACCATCATATGATTACGTATCAAGTTAACTTCTCCACAGTTTACACAATCAGTTCCGGTACCAACAATCTTCTTTCTCTAATATCATCCCATCATACTGGCAAGCGACACTTACGACTGTACAATACTTCAAATGGAGTCATCTGTATAGTTGCCTGAAAAATGTTATTGTATGAGAACTCCACTAAATATAAATAATCTTCCTACGAACCATTGAAATCTAACATGCAAGCTCTCAACATATCTTTAAGAATCTGGATCGTTCTCTCAGACTGTCCATCTGTCTGATGATGATAGGCCGTATTAAATTTCAAGCAAGTTCCAAAATTTTGTTGTAGACTCCTCCAAAAATGAGATAGGAACCAGTTGTTACGATCAGAAACAATATTCACTGGTACTCCATGCAATCTCACATCCTGCATGTACCGCTCTGCTAAAGCCTCCGCCGATTGACCAACTCGAAATGGTATGAAATGAGTTGCCTTTGTCAGTCTATCAACAATCACCCAAACTGCGTTATTCCCCTTTGGACTCCGTGGTAAGGCTGTCATGAAATCCATGGTTATATGTTCCCACTTCTACCGAGGAATCGGAAGTGGTTGCAACAAACCAGCTACCCTATGATATTCAGCCTTAATTTGCTGACACATTAAGCACCTCGATACGTAACGAGCAATCTCTCTTTTCATGCCTTCCCACTACAAGTGTTGTTGCAAATCTTTTTACATCTTCGTGCCTCCTGCATGTACTGAATACACGAAAATATGAACTTCCTTCATGACTTCTTTACGAACATCTCCTTTAGGTACATACAAACGACTTCCATATCTTAGCAAACCGTCTTTATGAACCAATAAATCTATTCGAAGTCCCGCTTCCGCTTGTCCCCGAAATTTCTGTAATCTAGGATCGTGCAACTGTGCCGCCTTAATGCTATCAATTAAGGATGACTGTACTTGCAACTATATCATCTGTCCAAAAGAATCTGGTAGTACCAGCTCTAACTCAAATATATGAAAATCTGCTATAATCTCCTTCAGTGCAGTCAAGTCCGTATTGCTGCCAACCGGCTTAATGTAAGTGCACGGCGGCGCCCCGGCCGTCAATCCGACGCCGGAATGCGGAAGCGGTGATAAACTTAAATTTTGCGGACTTTGCAAACCGGCACCACCGCGCACTAAACTCCGGATCATAACCATTAACAAGTCTAAGCTAACTAGAATACGGGTTAGAGATGTATACCGACGATCCAAGTCCTCCGGTCTTCATCTCCACTCCGATCTCCTCGCGGGATCTCGGTCCGTCTCCTCCTCGTCGGAAAGGGCACCACATCGCCTGTAGCTTTTACGGGCTCCCACCTCAATACCGAGGCAACTCGGGCGCGAAGCTGGCGAATCGACGCGTCCAAGATTTGCTGTAGGAAGTAGTGTAGAATACGCTTTGTCTCACTTTGGGGTTGGTTGCCTTGATGGAGGAATCAAGATGATATGAACTTGGGGATTTTTGTGGCAATGAAAATGATATGAATGATTAATTTTCTCCACACCAAAATGAAGCCTATCATTTTTCTCTCCTCTTCAAATTGTGGCCGGCCATTACTTGGTGGAAAATGGTGGAGGGAATAACAATATGAAGTAAGAAGGGAGGTGAGTGTAGGAGTGAAGCAAAGGTGACCATATACAAACATGAACCATGCTTATACCTTTATCAAACCATACCCATTCATGTCATAAGTCAAAGCAAGTCATGGTGCAAAGAAAAGAAAGCCATCATAATCAATGGTTTTGCAAGAAACCCCCTCCACAAAGATTATTTGCACAATTGCAAATAACCCCCTCCATCGAAAAAGTCCGGCCGGGAAAGAACAAAGGAAAACTGGCCGGAACGGAATGCAAACTGGCAACTCCAGAAAACTGGTCCCGTAATAAATTACAGGAAAACCCCGATACTGTGCATACACACCCGCATCTGTATTCCGTCCGGATACAAATGCAAAAAGACAAAATCTACACTGTACTAAACTAGGACCGGCTTAAACCAAAGCCGGCTAGTAAAATCCGTTCGATCCTGATCCGTGCAATACCGCACGTATCTGATCGAACCCTGCCATATACCTATACGGCTACTAGTACAAACCGTCCGATCCTGATCCGTGCAATACCGCACGTATCTGATCGGACCCTGCCATATCTCCATACGGCCTCTACAGCGTTTCGCCCGAAAGCTGAGTAACTGAAAGTGTGGTGGACTCTAAAGACTCGTCAATACTATGGCTGTGGATTTAACCACTAGCACGTCAGAGGTATAAGCCAATACGTAACGGGCCACCAGCTATTGACCAAAAGGGACGTCGATGAGCGAACTCATCCTGACACCCTACTGAGCCTGTCAGTGACAATATCCGTGCAGTCCGGTCCGTTCGTCTATGAGTATCGCATGGCGGGCCTAGGGGGTTGGTAAAAGTCAGACCCCCAAAAGCGGTACAAGTCGTGTCGGAGTGTAGCCCAGAACACCCTGAGATACTACTGGAATACCTACCAGTAAATCTCCTTGCCTTGGCCAAGGACTTTGTGTAATGGCTCTCCTAGACACAGCACGACCTCACCCCCAATACCGGGAGAGACGAACCCCTGAAGATACGCTCACTGCCTCCATGTGGCTCGGGACTGTACCCAACTAAAACCTGTTTGCACGACTCCTTTGAGCCGTGGTAGGGTAGTAATCAAAGTACAGTGGGAACTCACACGAGACAAATGACGATCCCCAGGTCGATGAACTAACCTGCACACATGTCACCAGGGAACTGCCATCTGACGTCTGGTATATGACCAACTAGCATGTTCCCGGCGAGTCCTGTCCGGTGTACTCATAACCCAATGAGCACCTGTATACATCTTAGGTGATCCAACTGACACCAGTGGCTTGTGAGACCGGCCACCGCCCCTCGTCGGGGTCTCGACTGTATACACTAGTCTACTAATGGAGTATCGATGCCCGGTCTCGAAACTCCCATGACTAGGGACCTTTTAAGGATATGCTTGTAGACCCCCAGCTCCCACTTATATGATCGCCCTCATACTGCTGGTAGTCAAGCAAGAATCCTAGGGGCTCTATCAACGTGTAATAGCGACGTGTCATGTCACCTAAAGCAGTACACGATGATAAAGGTAAACCAGATAGCATACTATCATCTCGAGTAAGACTGTCCTACCGGGATAGGTCCTCCCTCAATCATTGCAATCACGTACCTGTGATCCAATAATTGACTCTGAGGGCACTACCTCCAACAATCTCCCACTTGCACTCAAGGCTAATTATTGCGATGTCGCATACTCACAGCCCGTGTGATACCGAACACCCAACTCCTCTACTAGCCAGTCTCACAAAGCTCGTTTGCGGAACTATTGCGTTCGAGGAATAGCCTCAGTGAGTGGATCCGCTTAGTTGTTTCTTTCCATGTCTCTCTATATCTCAAGTTCGCGGAGAAAGCCATCTCCCGAAATGAGCAAAATCAGTCTTAGAATATGTCTGGATGTCTGATGGGACCTAGCTCATAAATGAACTCCAAATCCAAACTTCTTAGACTGTATCGTCAACTGAACTTAATCAGTATCCTGCGCCATGCCTCCCTCAGTACTGCCTTGGATCACCTGTCCAAAATACTGCCCCTCGTCAGAGGGAAAACTATAACTCTGACAACCTCCTTGTCGTCCATGTCACCTTGGAAGCCTGGAATGATAACTGTCTCCTGAATGAGGCTGTCGTTATCATATCTCTAGAACATGCACTTATGTTCTAAAACTGCTTCCGACTGTTTCTCCAGGATTGGATTAATGTCAACTTATTGCATCTAGTGCAAGAACAACATCTGGTGTGGTACTTGACATCTCATGATTGACTCAATTGCCTAAGCAAGTGATCTGCCAATCATGCACGTCCCTCTCCCCTTTAGTCTGTAAGACACCTTTAGAGAGGGTGACTCCATTACCTGCAGGTACACTACCGTGCCAGGAGTCGTCCATCCTAAATACTCTTAGAATGCTGTCAAGTACCCTGATTGGGAAACCACCCAAATCTAGATCTAAAACCATAGATCTAGTAACCAGTATGTCTGATATAAAATCCATGTCTTTTGTGGAGAAACCACTGTGTGACGACCAAAGTATAACCGATCGTAGTGTAGGAGTTTCTTTTCCTACTCTGTGTATATCATCCAAATACCAGGATATCACACCCTACTACCTTCTCAACAGATCCATCCCCTATTCTGATGAAGTCAAACCCATGACTGTCACGTCAGAAATAGATGATCTATCTCCGCTACATCTGCTTTAGTCTATAAATAGACATAAGCAACCTGTCCACCAATGCTTCCGCTGCTCCCACTGACTACGACAACCCTCTGGCAGAGTCATATAGACGTACACTTCTAAAACTGGTTTAGAACAACGCTATACTCATTCTCCCGCCGGGTCTCGCAGCCTGGAACAACAACAATGGCAAGTGTGGGTAAACAAGAACTTCCCTGTCACCGTCCTTGAGGCTACCGGAGTACCTCTCGGGTGCCTGAAGTTACCCACCTTTTCTGCGGAGTGGCCAATGGAATGTCAAATCAGATTGAATCTTTAGGTTCCTTATCAAATCTCCAGTAATCGTTTGCGGTTCTGGAATCGCTTCCAGTTCTACCATACTCCCACTACTGTTTTCTGAAAAATAACCATTTCTTTTAAAATGTGGCGAGTTAAGAACAATATCACTATTGATCTTCCAGATGGTAGAAAGTCAACCCTCGTCATATCCTGGGTCAACCCACAAACAGCCATTACAGAAACGTGCCTTGAGTTATCCAGAGTCTGGTTTTAATCATAAGCCGGACAACTCCCCGTACCTTAACAATGTTAAGATATGAACTGTACTATATCCAATATAGAACCAGAGGCACTGATTTAATTGAACCAGATTCAAATCATGCAGCTGTCCTCAGCGCATGTCAACTAAATGGAAGGAGGCCGACCAGCGTTACTCAACTTAGGAATACTTCCAATTATGAGTAACCTGAAAGAGAAGCAAGATCTCTTTATCATTACTATCAACTGAATACCATACACAAGTATCTACATCTTCGATCTCTTTGAAGAATCCCGATACTTGCGACACCTGGTTCTCCACTCTATTCAAATACCAATAACTTCTCCAAATTCGGACCCTGTGTTTCCACGAAACACCTGTCTAAAAACTAGAGAAGTCATAAGTAAACTGAATGTAGTACGAGGACCAACCCCTCTGTCCTGATGGACCCTGGACAACATACAATACTCTGTATAAGTCCCTTGAGTCTGATAACTCATTCACTATGTGCCGTAGGTTGAAAACTGTACTTATGGTTAAGAAGAATTACACCGCTGTTTAATGCTCCTCACCTAACCATCCACTGATGTAGGTAAATGTGGTAGACATAATTTCAGAAAGGTATATCTCACTCTATAAAAATAGACGTACAGATATATCAATTTGAAATTAGTGCATAACAGTGGATATTCAAAACCAAATATTTGCCGACCGGCAAACAGCCCAGGTGATTTCCTCAAATATCACCGATTACAACGAATCCCGATATAATGAGGATGATCACCCAATTCCCAATAACTTACTCCCACCCATCATCTGTAAAACCATACAGATGTGAGAATCGTACCTGGTAAATACATACCCTGGAGTAAGTATCTAATCGGGAAATCAGTTTTCCTTTAACATTACACAGTGAAACTGAAACATTGAAATGTTCCGATGGGGTATTCTGGTATTCCTAGTAATGCCTCTTCCAGATTCACGACTGTAACCGTATAGTTCTTTGCCACCTCTCCAAATCCCTTCATATGTCTTTAGTCATTACCTTCCGCACACCCCTTTAGGCCAATTGGTTTTCTTCCTTCCCTACCGTTCGGCACCAGCCTATGGTTTGGAAGAAGACTATCCAATAAGCATAAAGGGTGTACTGTCCTAATCCTAGGAGCACTCGCAACGCGAGAGAAGGTGAAGATAAAAGACACCTGAATGTACTTTATTCCTATTTCTCCTGGACCAGAATCCATCCCCGAACTGGAATAAGTTCCATTCGAGTTCGTATATAACCATACGATGGAGTATCCAAATAAACTGTGGATCTTCGTAGTGATACGGAGTGTCCTGGAGAAATACAAAGGTGATGTGGGAGTGGTAACGAAATATTTGGTTTGGTCGTGAATATCTGTTGCAATTTACTTTGCCCTCTTACTAATCCCTTGCTTTGTCTGAACTTAATACCTTCTGCACACCATCGTTATGCTAATTGGTTTTCTTCATTCCCTACCGGTCGGCACCAGCCTAAGGTTTGGAAGAAGACAATCCAATTTGCGTAATAGGTGTACTACCCCTAAACCAAGGAGTACTCGTAACCTGAGAGAGGGTAAAAGGAAAAGACAACTGAATAATCCTATCCGTTTTCTCCAGAACCAGAAACCATCCTCGAATAAATTCTTTCGAGTTCGTATCTAACCATACGATGGTTTTGTCCAATGGAAGTGGACGTTCGTAGCAATACGGGGTGTCCTGGAGAAAAGGGTAAATGTAGGAGTGGCAATGAGGTCTGCAATTCTGACAATCCAAAAGCCTGTGTTAAGAAGCTTCGGTCAACTTGGTCACTGAGTCAAAGTCTTAGGGTCGGGTCAAATGGTCGCTGCCAGAGAGAGAGAAAAGAAACACTCAGCGTGCACTCTAACCTAGATCAGAATGGTTACCAATTTATCTAATCTGGAATCCTCCCACTGTACCTCAAATTCTCCTCCAAACCAGAAAGAAGAATTAGTCGGGGTCACCCGAGGAGTAAACCAACTCATCAGTGGGAATCGGGATCCAACTCTCATCGCATGATAACGTGACGGAATCCGCTCACGGTATCACACTCCAGAAGGTATGCGCATATCTGGCAAGTTTCAGTTCTTTTGAAACTCCCGATGTGATTTCTGCCCCATGCTCTTATGACCTTGGCGTGAGGTCAAAATATCATAAGTCACATGTCAAGTTCTGCCCATCATTATCCAGGTTAATTTGAATCCACCCGTACATACCCTTGACGTAGGCCAAAATAGTAGTACGACTGTCCCAAACCAACGCATCTATCTATGCAACAGATAAATACCCGGCAGCTACCAAACACTATGCCTTGGCGTGAGGTCAAAATACATAGCTTGAATACTACCGAATATTTAACTGAAATGATGGAGGGCTACGAATGGTTTCTGGCGAAAACCTTTAACGTAATGAACTTGATATCGTTGAAGGAACGGATAGCTTTTTAGAAATATAGTGACGACAACTTCCGCTAAAGAGGTCACTCCCGGTGAAGGGATCTCGGCTCTTTCCCCGTAGAATGGGGTGCAGGATATTCCAACTGAATACCACGGTGCAAAGCAAAAGTAATCGGCTATAGTGAAGTTAATGCCCTGACGCAAACTTATTGTCCAAGGGGTCACTCCCGGTGAAGGGATCTCGGCCCTTGCCTCGTCGACTGAGGAGCAGGATATTCTAAATGAATACCGCGATGCAAAACAAAAGTGAACGTCCTTGCAATAACAGCTTTTTGAAAAGTGTTCCAACAACATCAGATTAGGTTTGTTTTTAACTTTGCATTGATTCGAATCAATGCAGTCCCATCAATTGATCACACCACAAAGAACGAAAATATACTGATGTACGTATATGCCATCCGCATTCGCCACTGGGTCCCGTCATTACCCGTTAGGTTAGCTTACTAACGACAGAGCGGGGACTGGACTAGCGCGGATGAAAAACATATACAACATCTACTAATATATATACCAATATATAGTATTTCGCTCAAGGCGTGAATAAAATGCAACATCACAGAAATGTACAGTATCACAGAACAATACAGATATCTGGGATCCCCGGGTTTCACAGAGCCGCTGAAACCCGACGTTCCCCTGGTCGTGTGGATAGCCTGTGCAATGAAAACCTAGACCCCTACGGGCGCGGCAAGTCACCTGCCAAAACCTGAAGCGAGGCAGCCCCCTCCAGCACCGTGAATGGACCACCCAGCACTTCACGGAATCCGGCAACTTGGGCACCCCTCCTGGGTCAACCTGTACCCCCTACGAGTGCGGCGAATAGCCCGCCAATTCCAGACTGAAGCCCCTCCGTCTCAATGCCCTGAGATGCGGGCCCGTTGCCCTCTAGAACCCGGCTATCCGTGCACCCCTCCGCGGGGTAACCCTAGTACAGAAAGTAAAATATACATACACCGGGTACATCGATCGCAACCAGGTCGTGCCCCAAAAGAATAATACAATCAGGCAGTGACGGCAGTCCACATGTCGGACGCTCGCCCCGCAATATCAAATGTACATAATACAACAACACTGTACTAGCATTGCATCCAGACTATCCCCCACGACCGATCCGCAACATCACAGCAAATACATAGAACATCAACGTGAAAGTCACGTTCGCAAATCCGTCTAACCGGGCTATAGCAGTTAGACCGGATTTACCGATCGAGTGACATTCACGGTCGCAGATATAATGTAAATACTGTGAAAAATGTGTTTAAAAAATTTCCGATTGATCAAACAATTAACAAGTGGGCCCCAAAGAAAACTGTAGCACTCACAGAAACAATTGGCCCAACTTTAATATTCCAAAGCCCATATTTTAAGCCCAGAAGGCCTCCGTAAAAAATTGGTGAAGTGATGTGAATAGTGCGCGGCGGAAGGGCCGCACAAATGGGGTTTTCGCGGCGGTTCCGCGCTCCAACTGTGGAGTCACTTCATCGAATTTTTACAGAGCTCTTATATTTTCCAGTACATCAATATTTTACAACCTGAAAAATTTTTCGAGACCAAAATATTTCAACAGAAACTGATGTGAACAAAAAATACGGTTTTTGGAAGTTTTGGTCGATCGGAAATGCAAACACATTAACACAAAGCTAGACTAAGTTAATGGCGAGGCTCTGATACCACTGTAAGTGCACGGCGGCGCCCCGGCCGTCAATCCGACGCCGGAATGCGGAAGCGGTGATAAACTTAAATTTTGCGGACTTTGCAAACCGGCACCACCGCGCACTAAACTCCGGATCATAACCATTAACAAGTCTAAGCTAACTAGAATACGGGTTAGAGATGTATACCGACGATCCAAGTCCTCCGGTCTTCATCTCCACTCCGATCTCCTCGCGGGATCTCCGTCCGTCTCCTCCTCGTCGGAAAGGGCACCACATCGCCTGTAGCTTTTACGGGCTCCCACCTCAATACCGAGGCAACTCGGGCGCGAAGCTGGCGAATCGACGCGTCCAAGATTTGCTGTAGGAAGTAGTGTAGAATACGCTTTGTCTCACTTTGGGGTTGGTTGCCTTGATGGAGGAATCAAGATGATATGAACTTGGGGATTTTTGTGGCAATGAAAATGATATGAATGATTAATTTTCTCCACACCAAAATGAAGCCTATCATTTTTCTCTCCTCTTCAAATTGTGGCCGGCCATTACTTGGTGGAAAATGGTGGAGGGAATAACAATATGAAGTAAGAAGGGAGGTGAGTGTAGGAGTGAAGCAAAGGTGACCATATACAAACATGAACCATGCTTATACCTTTATCAAACCATACCCATTCATGTCATAAGTCAAAGCAAGTCATGGTGCAAAGAAAAGAAAGCCATCATAATCAATGGTTTTGCAAGAAACCCCCTCCACAAAGATTATTTGCACAATTGCAAATAACCCCCTCCATCGAAAAAGTCCGGCCGGGAAAGAACAAAGGAAAACCGGCCGGAACGGAATGCAAACTGGCAACTCCAGAAAACTGGTCCCGTAATAAATTACAGGAAAACCCCGATACTGTGCATACACACCCGCATCTGTATTCCGTCCGGATACAAATGCAAAAAGACAAAATCTACACTGTACTAAACTAGGACCGGCTTAAACCAAAGCCGGGTAGTAAAATCCGTTCGATCCTGATCCGTGCAATACCGCACGTATCTGATCGAACCCTGCCATATACCTATACGGCTACTAGTACAAACCGTCCGATCCTGATCCGTGCAATACCGCACGTATCTGATCGGACCCTGCCATATCTCCATACGGCCTCTACAGCGTTTCGCCCGAAAGCTGAGTAACTGAAAGTGTGGTGGACTCTAAAGACTCGTCAATACTATGGCTGTGGATTTAACCACTAGCACGTCAGAGGTATAAGCCAATACGTAACGGGCCACCAGCTATTGACCAAAAGGGACGTCGATGAGCGAACTCATCCTGACACCCTACTGAGCCTGTCAGTGACAATATCCGTGCAGTCCGGTCCGTTCGTCTATGAGTATCGCATGGCGGGCCTAGGGGGTTGGTAAAAGTCAGACCCCCAAAAGCGGTACAAGTCGTGTCGGAGTGTAGCCCAGAACACCCTGAGATACTACTGGAATACCTACCAGTAAATCTCCTTGCCTTGGCCAAGGACTTTGTGTAATGGCTCTCCTAGACACAGCACGACCTCACCCCCAATACCGGGAGAGACGAACCCCTGAAGATACGCTCACTGCCTCCATGTGGCTCGGGACTGTACCCAACTAAAACCTGTTTGCACGACTCCTTTGAGCCGTGGTAGGGTAGTAATCAAAGTACAGTGGGAACTCACACGAGACAAATGACGATCCCCAGGTCGATGAACTAACCTGCACACATGTCACCAGGGAACTGCCATCTGACGTCTGGTATATGACCAACTAGCATGTTCCCGGCGAGTCCTGTCCGGTGTACTCATAACCCAATGAGCACCTGTATACATCTTAGGTGATCCAACTGACACCAGTGGCTTGTAAGACCGGCCACCGCCCCTCGTCGGGGTCTCGACTGTATACACTAGTCTACTAATGGAGTATCGATGCCCGGTCTCGAAACTCCCATGACTAGGGACCTTTTAAGGATATGCTTGTAGACCCCCAGCTCCCACTTATATGATCGCCCTCATACTGCTGGTGGTTAAGCAAGAATCCTAGGGGCTCTATCAACGTGTAATAGCGACGTGTCATGTCACCTAAAGCAGTACACGATGATAAAGGTAAACCAGATAGCATACTATCATCTCGAGTAAGACTGTCCTACCGGGATAGGTCCTCCCTCAATCATTGCAATCACGTACCTGTGATCCAATAATTGACTCTGAGGGCACTACCTCCAACACTTAAAATATCCGGTACAACATTAACTTTCCCCGAATGGTATTTTAGATCAAGATCATAGTCAGCCATTATCTCTAACCATCCACGCTGCTTTATATTGAGCTCTTTCTGTGTAAACACGTACTTTAAGCTCTTGTGATCAGTGAACACCTTTACCCTTTCGCCTAATAAGTAGTGTCTCCAAATCTTCAGCGCAAAAATAACTGCTGCTAGCTCCAAGTTATGAGTTTGGTAGTTCTTTTCATGAGTCTTCAATTGTCTCGACGCATAAGCTACAACCTTTCCACGCAGCGTCAAAACACATCCCAAACCTTTCCCAGACGCGTCGCTGTGGATAACTAATCATCCAAAACCATCTGGCACTGTTAAGATAGGAGCGGTTGTCAATCTTTATTTCAGCGCTTCAAAAGCTGACGCACACTTCTCGGTCCATACGAACGGTACCTCCTTACGTGTTTGCTTGGTCAATGGTTCTGCTATTCGAGCGAAGTTCTTCACAAACCTTTTATAGTATCCAGCAAGCCTAAGGAAATTTCTGATTTCCCCTACATTCTTTAGAATTGGTCAATCGTGAACAGCTGCAATCTTTTCGGGATTAACTATAATTCCATCACCAGATACAACATGACCCAAGAACTTCACTTCTTCGAGCCAAAACTCACACTTGCTCATCTTAGCATATAGCTTTTCTCGTCTCAACGTCTGCAGTGCGATTCTCAAGTGTTCTTCATACTCTTCTTTGCCCCTCGAATAGACTAAAATATCGTCAATGAATACCACCATGAACTAATCTAGAATTGGTGAAAAGATCCGGTTCATCAAATCCATAAATATCGCCGGTGCATTAGTAACTCCAAATGGCATAACTAAATACTCGTAATGCCTATATCGAGTTTGGAACACTGTCTTGCAAATGTCTTCTGCTTTCACCCGAACTTGGTGATACCCTGATCGCAAATCCAGCTTCGAGAATACTCTCGTGCCACTGAGGTGATCGAATAATTCACCAATGCGAGGAATTGGGTATTTATTCTTAATAGTCACCCAATTTAACTCTCGATAGTCGATACACATCCTCCGCGTGCCATCTTTCTTCTGGATTAGAAAAACCGGAGCTCCCCATGGTGAACCATTGCTGCGAATCCAACCCTTCTCTAATAACTCAGAAACTTGTCTCTTTACCTCTTCCAGTTCCACCGGTGACATCGGATAAAAGCCGTCGAATTGGCGCTGCTACAGGAATAAAATCAATCGCGAACTCAACATCCCGTTTAGACGATACACCTGAGATTTCCTTGAATACCTCTATGAATTCCCGAACAATTATCGGTGCTTCATCTGCAACCCGATCATGAACTTCACCTTTCAATAAACGGTTTCCTTCATCAAGAATTTACAAGTCTGTGCTAAGACTTGTGGGTTATCAGCCCACAATGCTTCCGCTGCGCTACTCTGATAAATTGAAGCAGGTCTGTCAGAACTTCTTTAAAGAAATATCTTACACCTGATCAGCCTTGAAATGGTTTGTACCAGCTCTTGCTGGGGTCAACATCGAACTACTGAAATCATCATATGCTCTCCTGTGTTCCTTATTCTTCGAAAGGTAAACGGATTGGTTCTTACGGGACGAGAGAAAAGATATAACGCGGTTGTTGGATTCAAGTTCGCAATAAGACATAAACTTGTAAGCGATGACACAGAGAGAAAACAATGTACTACAAAGACCATAAGTCAAGAAAATGAACCGAAATAGGACTCCAAATTACCTAATAGAGTACCACATTGTAACTATGCCGAGGTACATAGTTACAATCACATAACTCTATTCAAGTCATCCAAATTCTACTATTAAAATTGAACGAATAAGAGGGGAGAAACAATAAGGAATCAGAAGGTTTCCAAGCTGAGATGCAAAGTCATTTCCATATCGTCGAGATATAAGAGTTTAAGGAAAGGATAAAATTCAAGAATTTGAATGACAAGACAATAATGTGGCAGGACATATTCCTAAAATTCTGGGTTTTAAAGACAATATATTGGGTACCATACCCAACTACAAATTGAACCAAGCCCAACTAATCCTAAAATCTATGCGCTCTGATACCAACAAAATCTTGTCATGCCCCGCTTCCCAAAATACGAAAATTTCGGGACGTAACAAAACCAGCCATGCTACTTACGGTAAGAAAATATCCTCTCATAGTCATATTACGGCTGTCTATCAGTAATCAAGAACAATAATATAACTGTTTATCTCTAAACATGTCCAATAGCTACAAACGATAACAGGAAATAGTCGCAGAAGCAATAAAAATCCAAAGAATAACTAACCATCAATAAGAGTTATATCAGTGAGATGGTCCTCACTGATCGGTGATCCTGTCAAAGTACTCACGTGCTAAGTCAAGTATCTGGGCCATGCAAAACCCAGACGTCAGTGCGTCGTAAATATCATGGTAATAGTAATAACCAGAACAGTGTGATATACAGGATGTCACATGCAAAATAACGTATAAGTATAAATAAACAATCACAGATGTTATAACAGCATGCTATAGGTATGTCACGTATATCCTAAAGTCTGTGGTTCTAAGTTATCTATTCTAACAATATTTGAAACCAATTAATATAATTCTCCTCGTAACTCAACAGAATATATCACGTTCATTCTCCACGGGACAACGGTACAATATATCACGTTCATTCCCCACGGGACCACAGTACAATAAACAATGGTTATTTCGTTCACGTCCAGAATCACGGCAAACAATAATATTCTTTTGAGTTACGTTTTGTTTACATTCTTGATTTCCCCTTTCCTCCAGATTTCGTGTTCAAGTCAGGTATCAATAAAGTGTCTACCTAATGCCAACACAGAAACAATCAGGTACATATTATGTTTATCTAAACAACATGTCACGTCTATCAGGACAACAAGTCAGGATTGTTGGTATCGATAAGTATCACAGTCAATAGGTACTAGCATGATAACGGTAATAGTAACAGAATGGTAGGGTACCAATCATGAATTTGTGTACAGGCATGTCAGGGATGATGTAATCAGTTAGGTAAGATATCTACTTCACAATCACATATTCCAATCAAATCATGGTATACAATAAGCAATACAGTTATAACCGAATATCGGTAAACACTAACGGATATAGGTTAACAAGCGTGTCATGAATAACGTAATTATATAATGTAAAAGACCAAAATAATAGTATTAACAGGGATAGCATATTCAATCCTATTAATAACTATAAAAGTGGTATTGATTAACCATGCATAAAAAAGTTCCGTTCAGAAATCTACCGTCATCCTGATTTGTAAAATAGTTTAAAAATAACAAACGTTCTCCAAAAAGGACGTGTCATATACTAAAACAAGGACAATTCAATAAAATTTTCGTTTTTATAAGTTAAAGTATCTCAGGTTGTTCTTACAAAAAGTTATGAACGTTCGAAATTGAAAGTTTGCTGCTGGAATATTTCTGGACAGCAGTTCAAAGGTAATTTCATTTACAGCTTGCGTGATTTAAATAATTTATTTTGCAAGTAAATATTTTACAGGGTTATAGTATTCTGAGTTAACTTCGTAAAGAACTAAAAAATATGTGCTAATAAATTTTTTATGATTTATAATGAATTTTATAAGGTAAGGTGTAAAATAAATTTCAGATTTGTCGTATCCGTTTGGTGACGACGTTTCATGTGTAAATTATAATATTTTCAAATTATATTTTGCATAACGTTATAAAATGCAGATTATAAATTAATTAATGATATACATATTATATAGATATAAACGGTATAATAATAATAAGAAATATTATAACGATATATATATATATATATATATATATATATATAGCATGCTGCAAGTTGTAAAATTGCATACACTGTATATTATAAAACCGATTAACGTTAAATAACCACGGTGTATAAATTATATAAATATAGTTGTATGATAATAATAATAATAATAATAGTACGATACCATATAAGTAAATTGCGTAAACCATAACATATAGCAAGTTGTAAACTTGCCTCGAAACAAACGCGATGAACGGAAGCAACACGACGCTATACAAATCAACACCAAGTTTCGATGGATTGATTAAGGTTCTAAGATGCGGCTGGAGTTGCGTCGGCGTGAATGGATGTGAGCTTGAAGAACGAAGAAGAAGAATATATAAATTGATGAGGGGATATTTAATTAGAGAAGAGAGAGAAAGAGATATATTATGTGGAGAGAGAGAGAGAAAGTTTTCTGTAGTATATATATATAGTATAGTTTATATTAGGTTATAAATATATATTATAGTTTAATACTGCTAAAAATAATATCAAACTACACTCCTTCTTCACCAAAATCTCACAAAAAATATATTTTGGAAAAATAATACATATACGTAATCTTTTTAAGCATAATGTATAAATATTATTTAAATATCTCATACCCCTATTTAAGATTTTAAAAGGATTTAAATATGTTCGAATTTAAGAAATATTTAGTATCCAGATTCTATTAGATTTAAACGTAATAGATAAAAATTAAAATAAAATATGAGATGCATAACCATATGATGGCAGCTAACAAATGTAAATTATTTTTAACGTGTGGTTATCAGAAAATATAAGCATATGATTTAGATATTATATATACACATATATATTATACTAAATTCATATGGATTTAGTTTACAGATAAATATTAATAAGATATAACCATAATAGGTTTCACACATGCGGGTCGGGTTGAAAAACTAATTTTACTATTCAAATCAATCGCAGCCCAAATAAAAAAAATATAAAGCAAAATTTAAAATACCGATTAGTGTCGTATGAACGCGTTAGGATGTTATATAAATCCTCTCTCTTTAATCCTAGCTTTAGGATTCCATCAAGCATTCATGTGTCAACCCTCTTCTCTTTTCTCCACTTGTCATCACTATGAGAGGGGACAAGCATAAGTTATGTCTCAAGCACAACATAAGCACAAGAGAACTAAAAAAAGAAAAAGAAAATAAATCAATTATATATATATGCGCGCCCGCGTGTTTACAACCGATTTCCTATGTATCAAAATACATAAAAGAGACATAAAGGTAAATGACAAAAATACTAGTAAATACACATATAAATATATATGTATTAATATATTAAGTCCAAACTGAATTTAATATCCGTCTTTCCAAAAAGACCGGCTAGTATAACAACCGTTCGATTATCGTCAGTGTATGAAATACATTAGTTTTAATCGAACCTAAGCACGTACAAATGTACCGCAACTTCAACATTTCTCCAGAGCCGAAAACCCTCTGTGTGGGATTTTAAAGACTCGACGAATACGCCGCCAGTGAGTTTACTGAAGAAAACCCTGAAAAACTCACAAGCACGTCAGCGGAACTATCTGTACGTAATAGCTACCTAGGTATCTATCGAAAAGGAGATCGACAAGCAAGCTTGTCCGAAAACCCTTACTGAGCCTATTAGCGAAATTTACCATATAATCTGGTCTGTTTGTCTAAGAGTATCGCATATCCGGTCTAGAAGGTGGATAACGTCAGACCCCTAATAATCTGATAAGTCGTGCCGGTGTCAAGTCCTATCAATAACCAAGAAACTACTGATCGCAATTAGTAAATCCAATCTGCTTAGGTCTAGGTGTTAGGGAGATGGCCAAGCTTACACAGCGCGATATCAACTCCCAATACCGGGAGAGATGAATCTACTCTATCGCTCACTGCCTCCAAATGCTTCGAAAATACACCCAAAAACTATATGTTTGCACGACTCTTTAAAACCGTGGTAGGGCAGCAATCAAAGTACAGTGGGAACACACTCGAGACAAATGACGATTTCGGGTCGACTGCCTACGCTGTACTCATGTCACCTGAGAACTGCTATCTGACAATATGTATAATACCATCTAGCATGTTCCCGGCGAGTCCGTCCAATGTAACACATAACCCAATGAGCACCTGTATATAATCTTTGGTGACTGACTGACACCAATGGCTGTGAGACCGGCCATCGCCTTTTATCGTGGTCAAGAAACGTATACACTGGTTTACTCTGGAATATCGATGCACAGTCCCGATATTTCCACGGCTAGGGACATTTAAAGACGTGCTTATAAACTATCCAGTTCTCACAAGTGTGATCGACATTATAACTCTGGTAGTCAAGCATGAATCATATGGGCTCTATTAATATGTAATAGTGATATGCTATACTACCCAAGTTATGTACATAATGATAAAGTCAAATCAGATAATATATTATTATCTCGAATAAGACTGTTCTAACCGTATAGATTCTCCCTCAATCATCATAATCGTCCGTTTGCGATTACAATAATTGTCTTAAGGGCACTATATCTAACACTACTTTTATAGAGAGAGATGTATTGTATTCCAGTCTTTGAGAATCGGTCAATAATATTGCAATCTCTGGTTTTAACAGGGACAATTGTCAATACAAGGCAACTCCCTGCTTTAATTTGATTTTTGTGCCTACATGCTTGGCGAAAGTATAGAATATGCAACATAAATCGTAAAATGATAGAAAAATAACAAAAGCGTCATGGGTATTATAAGTGGGGGTAATAAAAAACAGGCAAAGGCAAAATGAACTTTTTGGAAAACAAATAAATAAAAATAAATAAATAATCAAAGGATGTTACCAAGCTATACCGTACAAAACAAAAGTGAGGGTGGTTTTCTGCATTTGAGTCATAGTCTATAAATCTAGTATCAATAATATCTCCATGCTTCTCAACACCAACAACATCATCTCTCTCTCTCTCTCTCTCTCAAAGAAACTTCTCTTGTTCTAACAATTCCATGAACAAGCTAGCACAAAACCCCACACAACCTTGGGTTTGGCAACCAACCATGGACTCTCAAGCTCCACTCATGCATCACCAACACCATTACTTCCAACTAGAGCAAAATCAACAACAACAACAACAACCAAACTTCTCAAGAGAGCACATGTTTGAAAAACCCTTGACCCCAAGTGATGTAGGGAAGCTCAACAGGCTTGTCATCCCAAAGCAGCATGCAGAGAAATACTTCCCTTTGGACAGTGAGTCAGGGGAGAAAGGGCTCCACCTTAGCTTTGAGGATGAGTTGGGCAAATTGTGGAAGTTTAGGTACTCATATTGGACCAGCAGCCAATCCTATGTCTTAACCAAAGGTTGGAGTAGGTATGTCAAGGAAAAGAAGCTCGATGCCGGTGACGTCGTTTTGTTCCACCGCGCGCGCTTTGGGAGAAGCGCCGACGACCGGTTGTTTATCGGTTGGAGGCGTCGGGGTTCTAACGACGCCGTCACGGGAATGACGGCGGCAACGGCTGCATTTTATGGAGGCACTATCAGTGCTCATCCTGCTCGCCACTACTACATGAATTCGGTCAATTTGGGTAAGAGCATTGCTATTATTGAGGTCAATTATTCACTCGATTTTAGTTATAGTAGGAGTTTTAGTCGCATGATCTCATTTTTATGAGTAATATATTTTTGTTAAATATTAACATCCTAAATTTTCAACCATGAATTGAAGATTGGATAAGGGAGAAAATACGCATGATAGAAAACTGGCCATAGCCTCTCTGTTATCATAAAATGCATTGTTTTAACTGATATTATATAAAATATCAATCATCTAATGCTATTTTATGTAATAACATATTTTTATCATATGAACGACACCGTAACTAAAATTTTACGTGATCATGAGTGCAGGGGAGCAGGCTGGCAGCGGCATGGAGAGCTCACCAACATCGGTGGGGTCAACGACAGGGAATCCGAGGCGGCTGAGGCTCTTCGGCGTGAATCTGGAGTGCGGGCCGGACCAGCTGGAGCCGCCGCATCTGGGATCAGGTTCATGGAACCAGTTCATGCCCACCAATGCCTCAACCTCTCAATTTTGATTAAATGGTAATTGATTAAGCATACAAGTTCTTAATTAATGCCTTAACAAATATTTGATTTGGGTAATTAAAATGTTTATTTTGGCAAATGAAATGGTTGCTACAGGAGATGCAAGTGGGCAATGAAAGAAGAAGAAGAAGAAGAAGATCTTGAGGCCATGTTCTCCAAATCTCACCAACCAATCAAAAAACCCTTATTTTTAAAACCCAAGTGACACTTCTGATTGACTTGTGAAGGAACCAAAGAAAGAAAAAAAGTGAAGGAAATCCCTAGTTTTCAGGGCGCTCTCTCTCTCTCTCTCTCATCGTTTGCTTACAATTTTATTTTTCTTTCTTTTCAAATGGGAAAATTAGAGCACGGTTATGTCGGGGATGCAGGATTGCAGGTTTCAGGAAACATCGGGTTGAAAAGGAAGGGGGAGTTGATGTGAAGTTTGGTAGGGCCCAAAAAGTTATGGGACCCCACTCCAACTACTACTACTGTGTAATTTGATCTTTTGATGTAACAAAGAATGGATCTCGTCATCTTTTTTTACCTGTTTTTCTAATCTTGGTTTACTAATTTACTAGCACCGATCTTCATCTTCATCACCAACTAAAAGGGGTGTGTTTGTACATAGTGTAAATTTGTGTTAGAATTCTTAATGAGATTGCTTTCTTACACTAGATGTTTATCAATCAACGATCCGTTTGTTTACGTATGTAAAAGAAGCTGAAAGAAACTGAAGTTATGGGGATTCAAAAGTTTATTGACGATGGTCTTTGATTGTATATAATAGTTTACCGTTTTCATCCAATTCAAGTTATTTTGTTTTGGGCTGAATATCCCATGCTGATGAATATGGAATTGGATTTTCCATTGTTATTGTTGACGCTACATTGGATACCAATTCCAACAATTAACAATCGATCAGTTCTATGAAATTCCAGACCAACTGAATGAAAATGACAATCCTCAAGCGATTTCTCATTTAAAAGTTTCAACAAAGAGCGGATACAAAAATATCGATAAAGAAATTCCAGTCGGTTGAATGAAAAAGACGGTCCTGAAGCCTTTTATCAAGGGTACAAAGAGCCGACCAAAACATCGATGAAGTTCCGCAATAGGTTATTGACCTGACCTCTACATGATTGAGCTTGTCCTAGTCATAATTATCAAATTTGATTGTATGATTTCCCCCGGACAAACTTCTCTATAAGGGCCTATAGAGAAAATTTCTCTACAGGCCACTTGTGAGCTCTTTTAAGAGTTTGAGATTTGTGCAAGGAAAGAAAGGGACAGTGTGTGCAAAAAAAATTTTGCACGAATCTCAAAGCCCTTTCAAGCGTTTGCAAATGGCTTATAGAGAAACTTCTCTACAAGTCCTTATAAAGAAGGTTTTTCCGATTTTCCCACAATTGAAGAGAAATCCAGAAGAAGAGAAACAATCGAAAATTAAGTTCAATTCCAAGAATCAATTATCTTTTACTAGATTTGCTAGAATCTCAATCCTACACTCTTTACCTAATATTAGAATATCAACAGATGAGCATTTGATGATGATGAGTCAGCTGTATGGGCAAGAGACAAGGCAAGTTGTGTGATGGGGGTTGCAATATTGCAAAGAATTATAATGCAAAGAATGAAAAATCAGACATTTGAGGATTTTGTGTGTCCTATGCCTTTATGGCTACATGTTTCTATCTCTGTGATTTGTCAACCATCTTCTGTGCTTCTCAAGGTGAAGGGGTTTGGCTTGGATTAGTAAAGTGGTCTCACATCAACTTCTCAAGGGTAATTGGAATCCAAGCAATCCATTCTGGGCTGTTCGTTTGTTTGTATAGAATTGAAATGGTTTTGGTTCTCTTTAATCCAAACAAAGGTGAGAATTGAGTTTTGGGAATTGAATAAAGAGAAGAGACAGTAAGACGGAGAAGGTAACCATAGCTTTTCCAAATAAAATAACATCTCTAATCCCATGTGGCTTTTTGGGAATGAACAATTCCATCCAAAAAAGTTTGGATTTGAAAATTGCCAAAAGATAATGTGGATTCCCATTTTAATAATGTCAATTTCCAAAATTTGCAATTCCTATTCCATGCAAACAAACAAACAAAGGTATTACAATTCCATACTTTTTTATTTTGATGAATAGTGTCTTGTCCTCCCAATTTCCATAAGTTTTGGCAATTCCTTGAAAACAAACCGTCTCCTAGAGCATTCAATAAAAGTTGATCTTCTAAGGTATACAAAATTTGGAATTGATTGCCTTCACATTTTTCCATTAGGAAATTATTAGGGTGGGTTTTTTTGGCAGATGTAGACGCGCTTGCTAGAGTTGTCGCATTTAAGGAGATGATAAGCTGAGTGTTTTACTATATCTGATCCGTAATGACCGTTTGGGTTTTTCTTTGTCAGGAATCAAGATATGTTTCCGCATAACGAAAGAACTTAACCCTAAGGAAAAGTCGTAAACTACATGGTAAATGCTATACAGGATTATAAATTCTATACAGGGTAAAGTCACAAACTACATGGGGTTTTTGAGCAATTAACCCTAAAGAAAAAGTACAGGTACCAGGAATTCATGGCAATGTGCTCCAGCTTCTAAAACTCAAATTGTCAACAAAGAACTGAAAAGGTCATGGGCACCATTTATAACAAATGAAGGACACCATGAGAACACTGCAGAGAACTTTGAAATATTTGCCAGGACTAAGTTGATAAAGGACAACATGTCTCTCAGACTAAAAGGAGAGGCATCAAGATTTACATATTAGGGGACCACTGACTAAGATTCCAAACACTTGAAGACTAAAGAAAAGAGATTCTAAATTCAAGGTTCATCTGAATGAAGTTTACAGTGATCAAAAAATGAAGGATGATTAACTGAACCATATCATGTCAAAGATATCATGTCACCTAATTAAAAAAAGTTCAAGTATGTGCAGGGAACTTAGACAAAGTTTAACAATGGCAGGTTGATATCATTGATTAAGGATAAACAAACATAAACATTGTCTGTGATGCTTAAGTTCATCGACACGAAAGCATTGTTGTTATCCGAGAAATATATCAATCCTAATAAACAAACAAAGATATCAAGTTTTTTTTATAAGTTTCCTCTCGAATCCTCGATCACAAGTATAGCCACAATATGGATAGAATAATGGAGACTGGGGATTGTCACAAAAACCTAGAATCCATTTGAAGGTTAAGGAGATTGAGATAACAAGGCTAACAAAATTTAAGCACATGCACCTTCAAAATTTTCTTTGAAAGCAATTGATAAGATTATAATATTGGGAATTGCTTCGGTTTCTCTATGTCGTTGTTAGGGTATATTAATATTTCTTCACTCAGAGTTTTGTTACAGTTGAAAAGATTATAAGACACAGTTACTAAGAAAACTAGATGGAAATTTTAAAGTGAAAAAAAAAGTATAGGACAGCTAAATTGTCAAGTTTTCGGTGCAGAAAAAGAAGCTCGATGTGTGTGTGGAACCCTCACCCTAGGTTTAGAGTTCTGATGCAAAAAAATCACAATAATAAGGTAAATAACCGACATGAGAAACAACATTTGTTTCTATATCTTGGTTGTCTAACCATTCTTCGTGCATGGAAATGAATTCATAGCGAAATAAGAAATGATCATATGTTTTCAAAAGATGTCATGCTTAAAAATGTCAATCATGCCTATAATTGACCCCATGTAGATGTCCTCTTTTGTTTGAAAAGCCACTGCCTTAAATTTTTTTATTAAAAAACAATAAAACAAAAACCATGGCATCCCTATTTTGTGGCTTAGATCAGAGAAGGGTCATGAACTACTGTTCCCAAATTCCAATTCATGCTATCTTTGTATCTTCTCCTCTCAATTTGTTAGTTGCACACTTTAATGGCCAAGTAAGGTACACTCATCATAGATGATCTATGTATGAACCCAACAACATGAGAGTGGGAAGTTACATGTAAAGGCATTTCCAATATGCTTTTCATTTGAGAAAGGAATTTTTTTATCATCAAATAGTGAAATTGAATATTAGGCATGGATTGTACTTGGGGATCAAACCCAAAGTGGTGTAAGCTGTGGTGTATGATTTGGTATCGTGCCTGTGTTGTGCCCTTAAACATAAATATGATTCCCTATATCAAAATTTATAAATGCAAGCAAATTAGTAGCAAGAAATATGATGCTAATATATCAAAAAAAGTGATAAGGTTATAGGTTCAGAAGATCAAACTCATACGGTAACAAAGAATTGCAATGCAAAATAATATGAGAAAAAAAAATGTAACAAAGATTATATGGGTGCTGTATAAATCAATAAGGTTAGGACAACAACTTACCTGTCAAACCGCAACCATTTGTAGAGAAAGTTAGCTGCAACTGCAACGCGATAATGTGTATAATAATCACCATAAGATTCAAAGTTCTTTGTTCACCAAAAATCGCCGCACGAACAAAAACCATCCTTGAAATGGTGGGATCAATTCGTAACACTAACAATGATGAAGATCATATGGATTCTCAGGTTTATCTTCCAAATTCTTCATGTTGCTTTCTAATTCATCCAATTTAGTGTAAATCTCTTCAATTTTTGGATGGGCTCTTTCTCCAGCAGCAAAAACATGAACCTTACTCTTCACCTCAATCCAACTCTTACCGATTTCTTTTTTCATGTCACGATGTTTTAAAAGTTTTCTCACACTTGCGACTTCGCCCCATTTCTTATTCGCAGCATAAACATTCGAAAGCAAAACATGGTTTCTTGCGTTATTTGGTTCTATCTCAAATAAATGCTCGGCTGCAATTTTAGCTATTTTATAATCGCCATGAGTTCTACAAGAACTAAGTAGAGAACCCCAAATCGAAGCAGTTGGCTTCGATGGCATTCTCTTGATAAAATCCCAAGCTTCAATCAAAAGCCCAGCTTGACCGAGAACATCCACCATGCAAGAATAATGTACAATATTGGGCTTCACATTAGTATCTCTCGTCATTAGGCCAAAATAAAATCGACCTTTCCCAACTAAACCGGTATGTCTACATGCAGACAAGATCGATGCGTAAGTAACTTCATTTGGGCAAATACCCATTTGCTGCATTTTCTTAAACAGCACAATGGCTTCTAGTAAATTTGCATGCCTCGAGAATCCAGCCAATACAGCGTTCCACTAAACAATGCACTTATACTCAAAATCAGAAAATACTACGTAAGCTTCCTTTATACGCCCACACTTTGAATACATATCGATGAGAGCAGAAACCACATAAGGATTTGAACAAAAGCCGGTTCTGATTAAAACCCCATGCAATTGGGCCCCTTAAATCGCAGCCGAAAAGCTCCCACACGCGCTAAGTACAACAGAAAGCGTAAATTTTGTTAATTGCATCTGCATTCTATGAGCCCTTCGAAAAAGTAAGCGAGCCGCCTCATAAAGCTCATTTTGCATATAACCCGAGATCATTGAGCTCCACGTCACCGAAGATTTACGGGGCATTTCATCAAACATGCACCATCAATCATATCACATTTCTCTTGAACATCAATAATCGAAGTCCCAACATAAACATTAGAACCCATCTCCGTCTTAATTGCCGAAGCATGCAGCTGCTTGCTTTCTACAAGAGCATATTTCGCTGCACAGGCGCAGAGCACACTCGAGACAGTGAATTTGGTAGCCATTACTCCATCTCGATGCATCAACATAAAAAGATTTTAACCTTTACCATCCTCTCCATTTTGGGTATATCCAGCAATCGGAAGGTTATATGAAATTATACTTTTAATAAGCATTTTATCAGACACTTTGCGTGCGCAACTGAGATGGCCACATTTGGAGTAACAGTTGATGAGGAGATTACAAGTGAGAGTAGCAGTGTGCAGACTAGATTGAAGAACTAGGCCATGACAAATTTTTCCAACTCTGGTAGCTTTTTCTCTTGCACATTCTTTTAGGAGATGATGCAATTTATATACATTTATACCATATAATCCACAAATATTAAAACTTGAAGAGGCAACAACTTTGCATATCTTGCATGAAATTTGTGTTTGATATGACCAGATTACTAAACCCAGATGATAAATGAAGCATAATATACACATTTGTATCCAAAATTTGTTTATTTAAGGACTTGCAAAAGTAGAGAGAGAATATATATATATATATATATATATATATATATATATATATATATATATATTTTGACCGCAACAAGGACCGGACGTGTCTCTCTTCGAAACACTAAATGAAAGATCAGGTCTTTCCCACAATCTCCTCTTGTCCATCACTGGGCCCTGCAGAGGAGCTATATATCTTGAAGAAGCCTAATTAGGTCTCCTATTGATTTTGTGAGTTTTTATATAAGAGAGATAATGCTATATTAAGGCCTAAGTGTGCAAAAGATCGGCCTAGTTTTTCATAATTTTTTTTTGGATAAGGTCTTATCAAGGGTAAGCCCATTAAAGTGTTTCCATGTGGTATCTCAAAATTACTACTTTAAAATTATTTAGATTTTAAAAGTTTATAGAGTATAATGAATGCTTAGTAGGCTTTGAAATATTTGAATTTTGCAAATTAATTTATTGAGAAACAAGAGCCCAAGATAGGGAGTGTCCTCATTGGAAGGAAGTTATATCTAATCCCTCAAACTTGATATCTATACTAATAGTTTAATACAAAATTAAGGCAATCATTTTTTCTATTTTTCTATTTTTGAATAATACCGTAGCTATTATTATTAAGGTAGTTGTTTTTCTAATACAAGGAAGTGTCCTTAATCCTAGTGCAGAATTAGCCTATAATATAAGCCCATTTAGCAGTTAACTCTAATACATGGAAGCGTCCTAAAATCCTAGTCAATAGCCCGATACTGAGGCCCATGACAACACCCAAGGCCATAATTACCCCTAAATAAATTCATTACAATGACCTTACAGGCCCAGTCCGCCAACAAGTTTTTTAAAAGGCTGGTTTCGTTTTAAGTTTACAATGCTACAATGGTTTGCATGTATGCAAGCCCACGGTTTTATAAAAACAGTGTAAAGTTTAGGGTTAATTGGCAGTATAGTCTTGAAGTATGGTTTTAAGAAAAGAGAGCTTTGCGCGCTCTAGTCCTTTGGAGTTTAAATTAATTTTTTGAAAAAAAATCCATACTTCAATGACACTCTCTCATTTGATGGGAGATCTTGGATTTGAAACTTCTCTCCCACTTGCAGTGAGAAGGAGAATTTCAACCAATCATGTGGAAAAAATTCCCATACGACTAGAGGCCCCAACCCCCTTCCTTAAAGCCTATGGTCGGTTGCAAAAAAAGAATAAAATAAAAGCCCCGGGTGATGTAGGTCCTCCATGTCACGAGCCTCCAATGATTTAGGTGCTCCCATAGTGATCCCTTCCATAATGTGCGTCCTAGCTTTCTTACGCACTGTCTCTGATGCTGTCCTCGTCTAGAATAATAATGTTGTCCCATTAATAGATTTATTTTTATTATTGAAAATTCTATAATTTCGGTTTTTTTCCCCAAAACATATAGCTGATCTCCAAATATCCTAAAACAATAAATCTACTTTAGGCATAGATTGAATCCTCAAAGAACTTAAAAGTCCATGAAAAATATTAGGCAATATCTGTCAACCTAATTTTCTTCGACCTGTGCTAAATTCTAACCGACAGTGGACATTAGATAAAAAGATGGTCAATTGTCTCCTTCTTGTATCCACAAAGCACACAATTAATTGGACTGGTCTATTACCTTTTAAATAGATTATCATTCGTACAGATAGCATTTTTGTATGTTAACCATAGGAAAATCTTAACTTTGAACAGGACCTTGATCCTCGGTAATATCATTGCAAAATTGTCTTCCAAATCATCATAATTTAGCACCAAATGATTTGACCGAGAAGACATTATCAGCCCCTCATCTCCAATCCATGTGATCGTCTCCATAGCTCCATCTACCGGTTTTCGTCTCTTTAAATATTCAATCAAGTTCCTTCATTCCTATTTTTCGGATGATGGGACTCCATTCCGAAATATATAGACCATCATTTATCATGTTTTCATTACTTTGATACCGAAACATATGTATTCTTAGCCATATTGTGGAAGTGTGGAAACTTTTCCTAACCGCAAGCTCCGCTCTACACACTAATAACCCTATTAGAATTTGATACATTTTCCACTTTCAATAGTGAAAGTCCCTCTTTCAAAAGGCATCATTTTCCAAAATCCAAAATCCTTTATCGAAAACATGGAGCAGTAAGTAGATATTACGAAAGACTTTGTTACCTACAAGCATCATTTTTTTCTTTTTTAAAGTATGGTAAGCCTAATTTTGTCTTCATCAATAACTATAAAACCCCCACCTAGATTCCGTGTTCTTTTTACCAAGAGCTAATTAAAAGCAATATAAATATATATGAGAAAAAAATAAAATGGATTAATTTTGAATGCTTAGTGACCAAAGTCCATGATCTTCTAAAGAACCAAGTGGGAGAATAATGGGATAGTTTGTTACAATCGATGCATTAATAAACTTTACAATGAGAAATTATTATGCACCAATAATTTGCATGATTTTTGCATTAAAAAGCATGAGGAATCTTAGTATTGTTAATATATTTGGCAATTTGATAGAACTCTAAACTTTCCATATTTAGGGTCACTTATTTGTATACTACAGTTAGCAGCTCAAGCTGGCATGGCCTACGTTCTCTGTTGTTAGTGGGCAACTATATCATTATAGCAAAGCATCTTGGAAAGTCCAAAATTTAATTTTGAATATAATAATTTCCAACCAAAAATCAATCATATGCATGAATAAAGTAAATGGTAATCTAAAACGAGGGAAGTTAATTTACTTCTAGAGTTTTAGACATAGTTATGCAAATGAATAAGAAATGTTGTAGAACAGTAGCATTTATTTTACCAACTTAAACAGATTTGGTATTTTTTCGTTTATATATATAATGGTTGCATAACTGGCAGAACTATTATATAACGAAATATTATATATACTTAGATCAATAAATCAAGAGCATAAAACGTTTTGAAGACATTATCCCTGTTCGCTCATAAAAAAAGAAAGGGGTGAAAATTCCCCACAACTCAAGTCTCACGTGTTAAACACGTGAACGCCTATATGCAAAGCATATAGGCGCTGTAATCCAACAACTAATGGGCTAAATGAGCCTCACGTGGTAAATACGTGAGCGCATATAGACGCTGCAGTCAAACAACTAAAGGCCAAATTGGCCTCACATGTTAAACATGTGAGCGTCCATATGCAAGGTATATGGACGCCAAATCAAAGAAGCTAAATAAGCCTCACGTGTAAACACGTGATGGTATCTCCTTACGTAGAATTAAATTCTACTCGAGAAAGATTCTTTCTGTTAAACAAGAAACCGTTGGATCAAAATCTAATGGTGATTAAGCATAAAATTAAATTTTATTGGGAAGAATATTTTCTGTTAAACAAAAAGTTGGTGGATCAAAAATCCAATGAGATGGAAAATATTTCCCATATTTTTCTAAACAAAGAAAAATTATGCTCTGTTAAACCGAGCATCTTTAGATCAAAAATCCAATGGTGATAAAAACATCACCGTTCAATAAAATTTTATTCTATATATGGAAGAATATTCTCTCAATCTTGTTAAAACAAGAAAACATATTCTGTAAGCCAGAAACACTTGGATCAAAAATCCAATAGTGGGTAAAATTCTCCAAATCAATTTTGAGTCCAATTAAATCAATTGGAATCTCTCAATGAGATACTTTCTCAAAATTAATTAACAAACTTGCCTCCACTATATAAAAAACCCGAGACTTCAAATCTCAGATAGAAAAAACCCCTATAAGCTTTTGCCAAAATACAGTGAGCTCTTAAGAGAACAGAGAATTTAATTCTCAAAGAAGAAAGACCTTGCTCCTTCAAAACACTCTAGGTAAATAAAAAAAGAGAGATTAAAAGTATCCTTTTTGCCTAATATAATGGATATAAGGGTTTAACCCGTCATACAAGAACTCAGTTCTTCGTTTGGTTTGAGATCTATAAAAGCGAATCTCTCCAAAAGTTGAGAATTTAATTCTCATCGGGGAGATTCTGTTCTTCGGACTCAAAACTTAGGGAAAAAACTAGGTTAAAAAGAAAAGGAAAGGAAGAGAAAAAGAACATATGTTCTGGGACTTTAATTCCCCCGAAATTAGGGTTTAACCCTACATAAAGAACTCAGTTCTTATAAAAATAAAAAAGAACTTAGATCTCCAATAAAAATAATGAAGATAATCCAAAATCTTCAAAACAGGAATCTTGATGATAATCAATGACTAAAATGTCATTAATAGAGATTAATATCTCTAAAAAACAAGAAGAACTTGGCGTCTCACGTGAAACACACGTGAGTAAAATTAGTATCTAACACTATTATAGTCACTCACGTGTTTCCCATGTAAGTGCCTAAAACAAACAAAAAATGAGCTAAAATGCCTCACGTGTTTCCCACGTGAGCGTCCAAAAACAAAGAAAACTCATTTATGTGGATTGGGCAGCCATCAAATAAAGCAACCCAACACCCAAAAAATAAAGAAATCACGTGAAATACACGTGAAACAAAAAAAAGGGAGAGGCTGAATGCCTCACGTGCTTCATACGTGAGCGCCAGAGCTTTAACCAAGTGCTTAGCACTTCTATACAGAGAAAAAAAGGGGTGAGCATACAAAACCTGAAATCAATGCTCAGCACTCACGTGCTTCCCACATGAGTGTCATGCAAAGTGCTTAGCACTTTATATTCAGTCAAAATGACTAAAGTGCTTAGCACTGATTGGGCAGCGTCCATATCTGAGCGTTTCACATGTTTCACACGTGAATGCCAAAGAAGATTAGTGCTTAGCACTATAGAAGCGCCTCACGTGAAAAACATGTGAGTGCCCGAAAAGATTAGTGCTCAACACTATTCTAACACTCCATGTGAAATATACGTGAGCGCTGCATATATTAGTGTTTAACACTACTGGGTAGTATAGAGACCCAGTCTCAGCCCAAATACGCTAAATTTCCTGAGGTTAAACCTCTTTGATTTTAAATCAATCGAGCCTATATTGCCCACGATTTCCAAACTGATTTTAGTCACAAACATGACTAATGATCTCTCATTGATGATATCTAAAATGATATTCATCATATATCTCCTAAAGTAATCTAGTCTCAAATACGACTGCTGATTCTTAGGTCCACCACAACCCTTTTTTCCCTCAAATACAGGATTTGGTTTAAGGGTATATGTTTCCACACCTCTGATATATATCATTGTAATTCCTCAACATCTTCAGAGAGGTGGCGGGTCCCGACAACCAACAACTCCTTTCGTTATATATTGATGTACTTCCAAATTGACGTGCACATCTCAAATCGGATCGCGTCCCAAATTGGACGCATTCCATGTCACCATCGTCTACTCCGACACGTAACGAATACACCTGCGCGCAAGATGAATGTTGGACCGAAATATCTCTAAACTAATATCCGCCTTAAACATGGCGATAATGGACCTAAATGTCCTTAAACTAACATTCGTCCCTAAAATGGGAATGTTGGACCGAAATGTCCCTAAACTAATATTCGCCCCGAACATGGCGATAATGGACCGTGATGTCCTTACACGAAAATAAATTGAGCCCAAGTGCTCATATATATTTAAGTTGATCTTGATCTCAAACCAGATTAATGGTCCTTAAATAAACCAAAAACCAAAATCTAAAATATACGAATTTGGACTAATCCGCGTCTTACGGGCGACGGCATAAACTAGTCTTCGTATATAATCCCCGGGCAACCAAAACAAAACAAAACACACACGACATGAAAGTGAACTGCTGGAGCAGGAGAAAGTGGTTATCGCAACGCGGTAACGTAATTAACTGCAGGGGTTTTCACCTGCAAGGAAGAGCGTCTCCACAATCAAAAAGCCCTCACAAATGAGGGGGAATCTGATAAAGTCTGCTATAACGGTTGCATCTGTCCAAAGCTCCGATATATGGTGCCATAAATCAACTTGGTATTTTCGGGGAGGTAGACGGAGAAGTCCAAATAGAATCTGCCTCGTAAAATTCAGGTCAGATGTCCCAACGTCTTGGTCTCGGTCTTTTGGCGGTAAACAGATTCTGGCACGCCCTGTGGGATCTTTTCCTCTTTCCACTCCACATTTCATGTGTCGTGTTTCACGAACAAAATCGCGGTTCTCTATGGTTGCCCTTGGATTCGAGATACTAAAACTTGGTGTTTTTCTCCTGTGCAGAGAAAATCGATGGCTTCCAGCTGCACCTCTTGCAACAGCAACCCTCGCTCCACTCTAGCTGGAGGAGTGACCTACGGGCCCAACGCGGCCTCTATCTTTTCAATGCCGGTGGGGAAAGTAACACAAGCCATTACTGGACTATTTTTCGGGACCATGCTCTAACCAGTGAGTTTCGGTGCCTCAGCACCGCAAGAGGAAGCTCCCAAGAGGTCGGTCTTCGATCGACTTGCAACCACAACGACCCCTCTCAACGGGCCATCCAAATCTGGTGTCTCGGTCTTCAACAGGTTGAGCCAAAGCTCGAATGGGCCCGCAAAGAAGCTTGTAATACCTTAAGAGGTTGCTCCAAAACGGATAGCCCTCCCAACTTCTCCTACGGGCGAAGTCATCAAAAATGCTTCCTCCATTAGAAAGTTGGTCTTCGAAAGATTGGTCGGCCCTCCTCAAACTTCAATCAGGACGTCGGTCTTCAACAGGCTGACACCAATAGCAGCCCCTCAGCAAAGCCGGGGGCATGAAGAAGCCACTTTCAAAACTGAGGCGGTCCCTTCTGGAAGGCACACTCGACGTCGCCACTGGCGCCGAGTGAGGAAAGCTGGAGGCAACTCCCCCCTCTGGACTTACCCCACCAGCTCCAATAGTGTAAGTTGACGCTGATGTTCCAATCGGGAATACCTTTGATTTGCTTAGGAGGGTGTGCAAGAACTCTCCAACGGCGGTACTAAATAAATCGCCCTACCTACAGAGGTCACTGTTCAGGCAGAATCGGAGCGCCTCAATTAGCGGCTCTCCTCCCAAATTCATAGAGTTTGGCGGAAAGTCTAAGACTCTGTGATCGACAATGACTACTCTCATTGACCGAAGAAATCAAAGGCTCAGAAGAAAAATATCATCCCTCCGTCATACAGTGAGGGACTTCTTTTACACAGGTGCTTATTATAACGGCTCCTTCAATTTCGACCTCCCACAAAAGGATGAGGCCAGAAAAAATCCCACCGCCTCCGGCATATTCCAAAGGCAATGGACCAAAATGCCCTAAGTCTGGGGGCATGATCGTACATACGGTCCACATGGCTTCCAGGAAAGAAGAAAACCGTGCTTCCGTAGACCATCGACCACAAACTCGGTCACTGACAAAAGCTCAGGATCAACAACAAAAGCTCCAGGAAATGCTAACCAAAATGGTAGCACTTACCGGATAGAAAGAACGCCCAGACACAACAGTCGAACAGCGCTAAGAGCAGGAGAACGATACAGAGTTCCTACAAAGGATGCTTGCAAGAAAGGACAAGGAAGTGCTGAGCAGGCTGCTAACATAAAGCAGATGGCTCTCTTGTTCCAAGACATGGTTGGAATGATGATCGAGCCAGAACCCCATTCCGAAGACCCGCCGATAATTGTCGAGAATGACAGAGGGGAAACATCAAACCCTCTTCCGGCTTTATCAACAGCCAAGGAGGAAACGATCTCCAAGGATGCTCTTGATGATTATATAGCTCAAAAAATAAGAGCTCATCAAGCTAATGAAGCGGCTGGCCAAATCGTCAGAACTAGACGACCGTATCCAAGCTGGTATGATCAAATCAAGTACCCGCTGAGATATACGATCCCCAAGTTCCATGTATACAAAGGGACAGGCAACCCCCATCAGTACGTTGTGCAGTTCAGAGCTCTGTGCGACAACACTGGAGGCGATGACAAACTGTTCTTCGTTGGTTCGTTGGCATCCTGTCGGAAATGGCCTTTGAATAGTACTCGGAGCTCCTAAATGACTCCGTAAAGACATTTACCTAGATGGAACTGCTGTTCATACAGCGCTTCGCCAGTGTGAGCGAGCGTACTCCAATTTCGGCATTAATCAATGCCAGGGTAAAGCCGGAAGAAATCTGGGTCCAATACGCGATCCGGTGGCGGAACCTATGGTCTAAGTGCGAACAGCGCATCGAAAAATCCCCTGCCGTGGGCATATTCATCGAGACCCTTGATCCTCAAATGACTGTGTCCCAGTTCATGACATTTTTCAAACCAACGAACTTCCAGGCTCTGATCGATAAACTGGCCCAAATGGACCAGATGGGACACGGGCCTTCCTCCTCAAATAAGGACTCTCTAAATAATAAGGGTAAATTGAAAGCGGCCTTCGTTGCCAATACGCAACAACAACTGAGTTTCCCAAAACCGGCTGTTCCCCAAAACAACGCGCGTCCGCGTCCGTCCTTAGAGGAAAGACTAGGACGCGCTTACTCCTTTTCCCACGATAAAACAAGAAGACTGTTCGAGTTGGCAGTGCGTAACAAGTCATCACATTCCCAGACCCATGGCGTCTACCGCAACCCAGCGACGTCAATAACCCCAACTACTGCTTTTATCACAGAATGGTGAGCCACCCAATTGAGAATTGCTACGTTTTCAAGAATTTGGTCGAGGACCAGTATTAACAGGGGAAATTCGCACTGTCTGACAACTGGAGGGTAAACCCACCAAAGAAGCACACTCCCAAAAAGGTGGATGCACCGGGGGCATCATGCTCGCTCGTGGAAGAAATTCCATGGGAAGTTGTTCTTTCAGCTAAAACCAAAAGAATGCTGAAAAATCTACAGTCATGTCCAGCAGTCAGGTGGAAAAGCCCACTTGAATCCGAAATCATCGAAGGGATGCTGAAACCCCATTCTGTACCGAAAGTCGTTGACAAAGGGCAAAATCCCCAAGTCAAGCCTCCGAAGTCTTCAATGAAAAAGAAGAAGACCAAGAAGCCTGTGCAACCTGCCGATTATGACGACAAGCGCACAGACCTACAAAAGTACATTGACGCGCTGGAGGAGTACAACCAGAAGGCGCAGAAACCAGTCACGCTCGAAGAGTTCTTCAAGCATATTCTTGAGAACAAAGATGTGACAACGACGAGGAAAATGACTCATCAGAAGAAACCGAAGACTATTTAGCAAGTTGTCACACTGTCTCCCATTCGTCGTTAAATGACAAAGAAACTCCTTCGGCGTCAGAAAACAACGCAGAAGAACTAGGGGCAGGATCGGCACTAAAATCCCCGGAATTGCCAGAAGACCTGATCGATAGGCTGTCAAACGAAGCCTTTCGAAAAAGCAAAGCCGACCGAGAACGCAAAACAGCCATATACGAAAAGGCTAAGCGTCAGCGTTAGGAGGAAGAAGCTGCAGCGAGGATGAGTCGCAAAGTACTCCAACCAAACCAAAGTATACCTGTGACAAATAAGAGCAGGATCAAGGCAGAAAAGCGGTTCGCTAAAGCTCTGTCAATGTGGATGAAACTGTCACCTCTTGTAGGAAACACTCCCGGGGTCATATGCCTCGACGGAAGGGATTCACTACTGCCTATATCATTGGAGGGTTACCCACCCCACCGAAGAACGCAGTACCTTCAAGAAGTGGTGGCAAGGATACGTTGTCCATAAAAAATACTTCAAGCGGATGAAGCGCGAAGCTTGTTGACGGCAAAGAAGTGCGACAGATGCTCATGAAAAAATGACTGGCAACTTTCATATGGTTGGTACCAGTTCGGAAGGGAAAACCCCCCAAGTTCTTACTTTTGGGAGCAATTCTGAGGACGAAATAACCCTCAGCCCTCTTTTCAAAGACTCTACCTCCGAAAAAGAACAGGAGGAGAAGAACTGTAAGAATATTCTGCTGCTTAACCGCACGCTTCCTGAAAAGAACCTCTGACCTACAAACAGAGGTTCGAGAGAAAAGGACAAAGGGAAAGAAAAAATCTCTGAGGAAATTTCCCTCGATGACAGAGTTGTCAAAGAGCTCGCAGTGAGGGACCCGCCTAGAAAAAACAAGGTGGATTACAATGTCCTAGCACATCTGAGGAAAATACCCTCACAACTGAGCATATTGGATGCTCTCCTCCTGTCCAAAGAGGCACGAGATTCTCTGATCAAGGCATTACAAGAGCCTGATAAGTTCTAAGTTTTCCTCACAGAAGAGAAGATGAAGGATGAACTGGTAGAGGTTCACACAGTTGACATTACATTCAGCGATAAAGATCTCCTTCTCGGTATGTGCAAACATAATCGCCCGTTATATGTCACCGGGTATTGCCACAATATCAAGATAGGGAAAATTCTCACCGACAACGGATCCTCCGTCAACCTTCTCAACGTGAGAGTGCTGAAGGAGATTTTCATGAACGTTTAGCATCTGGTCCGAGACAAAATTACCATTTCTGGGTTCGGCTCACAGTCGTCATGGACGCTCGGGTCTGTAACACTGACGCTGCACTTCGGGTTGCTCGTCACTGACATCAAATTTCATGTCATTGATGCCAAGACTTGCTATAATGTTTTACTCGGCAGCACTTGGTTACATGAGTACAACGTCATCCCTTCTACACAACATTAGTGTATGAAGTATTTTAAGGATGGCTTGGAGTACACCGTCACAGGGGAGCTAAATCCGTTCTCCGTAAACGAGGTCCGAAAATATGAAGATGCAAAGTACTTCCTACCAAACTTCGAGAATACGGAAAGGCGTCACAAACCGGAGGATAAACAGAAGCCCGTCGCTACTATCCCGATCTTTGGGAGCGATACCGAGGAAGATAAAAAAAATAGTCTACTCGGGGCAACCGAAAAAGAAAACAACAGGCCTGGACCTGTAGGGTTCCTAGGCACCCCAAGGAGGTCTCACAAGGCATCAACCATGCCAAGTTCAAAATTTACGGTGCCGAGAAACCCTAAACTACGGATCGTTAGCTAAAGTTTAGGCGAAACTAGAAACTAGTTAACAACTTAACTAATGAAAAAACGGAAATACAACCTTTGTAGATCCGGTGCTCCACCTCCATAGCTCCGCAACGAAGACCTCTCGCTGTCCAAATAAATTCCTGGGCTCTAGCGTCGGCTTCGTCGGAGAAATGGCGAGCTAGGTCGTCGATATCCATGCCGAAGATGATCTACGTCGAGGCATCGCTAAATCAAGCTCCGACTTCACCAAGTCAAGAAACTTGTGAAGAAAACACACTCTACTACTTGGCAAGAGGTAGAGGATGAAGAAATAGGAAGTGGGTAGACTTTAGAATTGGATTTCTCACTTGTTTCATCAATCCACCATTGATGAGGTAAGCTTTCTTCTTGAAGTGAAGAAGAAGAAGATAGAAATTGTTATGATAAGTTAATTTTGAAAAAGAAATAAATATATGAATACTTATCATTAACCAACCATAGTTTAGTGTAGAGAATAAATCATGGTTAGATTGAAGGGTTAGGGTTAAGCATCAAGACAAAATGGTGACTTAGTCAAAGTATCATGAAGCTTCATAATCCATCCAAAGAAAAGCCACCATTTAATCTTTATGCAAATCATTTTCCAAAAAGAATAATTAAATAAGATAAAAGAATAAAACAAAACCCTAACCATTATCATGTAACCATGGTTTGATCTTTACACAAAAACCCTAGCAAACATGTATCATCAAACATGATACAATCAAGTGCACAAAAGTATATCACATATACAATGTGTACATCCGAGTGAGAAAATCCATTTAAAGTGAACCGATACTAGTTAATGCAAAGTAATATATCAAATATATAATTACGCAATAAATCATTAAATCAACACTTGATTTAACGATCCGGTCATATCGCATATAACCGACTAGTATCCAATGTATCGGCTTATCGAATCAACCCTTGATTCGATAACTAGGTCATATCGCATACAACCAATCGATACATTCATCGCGAGAATGGAATACGGTATCACATACACGTATTATTCTCGGTCCCGTACATATCTCATATGCGCTCCTATTTCGTTTCGCTTGAGCCAGGAAACCTCTGTGTAGGACTCTAAAGACTCGTCAATACGCCGGCAGCAGGTGATGATCATATCAAACACCCACAAGCCGCAAGCGGTCTGCTAAACGTAACGGCCACCCGGGTATTGAGCGATCTGAAGATCGACGAGCAAGCCCGCTCACACTCCAGTGAATCCAACCAGTAACACTACCGTACAGTCCGGTCTGATCGTCTGATATGTCGCATATCTCGCCTAGGGGTGGTAAACGTCAGACCCCAATAGCTCGATAAGTCGTGTCGATATGAGGTCTATAACATTCGAGAAACTACTGGTAACACTTACCAGTAAATCTCAGCAACCCTGGCCAGGGATTTCCTGTTATAGCCAATCGAACACAGCGCAACATCAACTCCCTATACCGGGAGAGACGAATCCCCTCCTATCGCTCATTGCCTCCATATTACTCGGGACTGTACCCAAAAACCACCGTTTTGCACGCCCTCTTGGACGTGGTAAGATGGAAATCAAAGCACAGTGGGAACCACACAAGACTCTATGACGATCTCGGGTCAACAGACTACTCTGTACCAGTGTCACCAGAGAACTGCCATCTGACGTGAGGTATAATACCATCTGGGAGTTCTCGGCGAGTCCGTCCAGTGTACCCAGTCTCTACTGAGCACCCGTATATCATCTCTGATGTCAAACACCAATGGATATGGGATCATCCATCGCCCATCTGTATGGGTCGAGAAGGTATACGCTAGTCTACTCTGGTATATCGATGCCCCATCTCAATACACCCACGACTAGGGACTTTGAAGGATGTACTTATGGACTACTATGTCCCCACTAGTATGATCCGCATCATAGTCCAGGTAGTCAAGCACACATCCTAAGGGCTTTACCAACATGTAACAGAGAGACAAACAGTATACACGTTAAGGTAAAGAGTAACCAGATAGCGTACTATCATGTCGAGCAAGAAAGTCCTCCCTATATATGTCCCAGCATCCACTACAATATAAATCCTATGTATAGTAATGGCCTCCAGGGCATACATATAACTAACAATCTCCCACTTGCACTAGGGCCATCTGAAGCAGTGGTTGTAGTATCTCATACTCAACCATCCCATAAAAGTCTCTCTCTGGAAACAGGCCTTTGTGAGTGGATCCGCTGTGTTGTCCTCTGAGTCAACTCTCCTAACCTCGATCACCCTGGAGATCAACTATCTCCATGATCAGGTGATACTGCCTTAGAATATGTCTGGATCACTGATGGGACGGACGTTCCTTGGCATAAGCCACAACTCCATTGTCACACAATGGGAGGAACGTAGTTCATCTCATGAACCAATATACACCCAAACAGCCTCTTTGGTAGCATCTTAAGTAGCGATGTATCCTGCCTTTATCGTCTAGTATGTCACGGTATCTAGCTTGGAACTCTTCTAACATACCGTCCCTTTACTGAGGGAAAAGACAATGCCTGTGACTGACACTCAGTCGTCTTTATCACCCTGGAACACTTCCAGTGATTCTTCCCAGGATCGATTGATACCATCTCACTACAACTAGTGAGTATCCTAACATCCATTTAGATCTATCTCATAGATCCAAAACCCAGGATTTAGGAGGTATCACTTAGATCCTATGTGGAGAATTATGGTGATAAGCGGAGATTGATCGAGCGTAGCATAGGAAACTGCTTCCCTATCAAGAGTATGTCATCCACGTACTCTACGAGGATCGTCAGCATACTCCCTACTACCTTTTTGTTTATACAAGGTTCATCTACCATTTTGATGATGTCAAACTCTTTGACTACTCCATCAAAACAGATGTTCCAACTCCGCGATGCCTACTTTATCTTATAAAGCATCTTGCACACGTTTCCGCTGCTCCCACTGTCTACGAGGCCCTCTGGCTGTGTACTTATAGACACACTTTTCTAAATCAATATTTAGAAAAGCAGTCATTGCACCCAATCGCCAGATATCGTAGTCATGGTATGCAGCCGTGACAAGTAGGATCTGGATGGACTTAAGCATAGGCACTGGAAAAGGTTTCATCATTATCCACGCCTGGTCGATGACGAAAACCTTTAACAAGTCTAGCTTTGAAAGTCTCAACCTTTCCATCTACACCAAGTAATCTTCTCAAGATATACTTGCTCCTGATGGGGATTTAACCCTTCAGATATAGCAACCAAAGTCCATACTTTGTTGGTGTATAAGGATTCCATCTCAGATCACTAAGCATCCAGCCATTCTTACAGAGACTTACTCCTGATGGCCAGCTCGAAACTAGTTGGGTCATCATCTCATGATGCAATTCTCGCTCCCACTGTCATAGAGAAACCAAAGTATCTCTCAGGTGGGTGAGGAACCCTACTAGATCGGCGGAGAGGCTGAGGTTCGTTGGTAACTATTGAATCCTTTGGTTCTTTCAAATCATCAACTGCAGTTTGTATAGCTGGAACATTTCCAGTTCTACATAACAGATCTTGCCTCGAGCTTGTCCGGATTTTGCTTTTAGACATAGGCCAGACAACCCCAAATCTTAACTAGCTTAAGACATGGGCTCTTCCCTTTTCATATCGCATATGAAGTGGTAGGTAACTGATTTGATTTGAACCCTATTCAATAGGTATGCAGCTTCTCAAGTGCATATCTCCCAAAAGGAAATAGGTAACTCAGTAATACTCATCATAGAGCACACCTTATCATATAGGGTGTGATTGCTCCTTCCCGATACACCATCGTGCTATGGTGTATACAGAGGAGTAATGCTGAGAGAGAATCTCATTCTCCATTAGAATAGTCCAGGATTTCCGTGCTCAAGTATTCTCCTCCTCGATCACATCAAAGGACATAATACTTATACCCTTATTAGTTCTCTACTTCTAACTTATATTCTATGAATATCTCAAAAGGTTCGGACTTGTGTTTCAACAGGAACATATGTCTGAATCTTGAGAGATTATCAGAGAATGTAATGAAGTACAAAGAACCGGTCTTGGCATGTGTAGACAGGGGACCTACATACATCAACATGTATCATCCCAAGAGTTCACTAACTCTTTCTCTGTTTCCAATAAACAGAGCTAGTGTCATTATATCTTTGTGACATGACTGGCAAGTTTCACAAGATGTAGATTCAAACTGATTTAAATATGCATCTACATGTAACTTTAGCTAGTCGGGTCACATTGATCTGACCTAGTCTACAATACCTTAAGAAGGATCCGTTCATTTCTGAACTCTTCCTCTTACGTGTGTTCCATATACTAAGAACTGTAGTTTGATTTAGAACATCAACGCTTTTAGATAACGTGCCTGAACCGATCAACTTTTGATATAGGAAATGTTCAAAACATTATCCAACAATACAAAATTATATCCTTTCTTTACTAATAAAGAGACTGATATGATTTTGTATATCAGGTTCGGTATCTAATAACATTCGTTCAGAATCAATGTATTGGTAATACAGGGTGACAGTGACCAACAGACTTGGCTGCAACACTTGCCCCGTTTTCTGCCTCATGAAACTTATCACCCGTTCTTAGTTCTCTACCTATCTGTAGCCCTATGTAACAGATTACATATCTGGGATCCTGATCTGGTATCACATACCCAGGACGTAGAGGATACAGAGAAACAGTTCTTTGTAATGAACACACCCGAAGATGATGCATCAGCATGCACTCTCTTCGTTTGGGCTGCACGGGAATTCTGGTAATCCCCAATTTCCTGCTCTGTCTTATAACAATTATAAGTTGGAGCGGGACCAACGTTCCCCAGCTCAGTATAACAAGCGGGTTCGGTCAATAGTCCGTATTATTATCTTGATTAAGGCGTGATATGGTCGCTACCTGGAGAGAGAGAGAAGAAAACACTCAGCGTGCGCTCTTTCAAGAATAGATTGGTTATTATTTTATCTAATCAGGATGGCTCCCACTGCTTTTTATCAAATCTTCCTTCAAACCCTAAAAGGAAAGACTAGCCGGGATTAATTACACACTACAAGTCCGCCAATCTTTCAGCCAGGCCAGTGTCGGTACTTTGAGGGAGGTCCCCCGTGCTTTCGCACGAACCTAATTAATGTAAACCTCGTTTTCCCAGAGGCGTAACCCCGTTGACACCTTTCTAGACACCTACTTGATCGGCTAATTGTAATGTATAAAACTCTCCCAGGAGTAACTCTTACTCACAGCGGGTATCGGGATCCAACTATCTCATAGAAGGTATGCAATCTCATTGCAAATTTCAACACTTGAAATTCCCGATAATATTTTGCCCCTAGCTCGCTATGACCTTGACGCATGCCAAACAACCCATAGTCTGCTAGTCAAGTTCAACCCGTACATTTCTTGATTGAATTAAACCCACCCGCACGACCCTTGATGCATGCCAAACAACGCCGTACGAATACCCTAATCCAATCGCATCGTATGCTAGCAGATAAGCACTAGTTAGCTACCGTACACTATGCCTTGACGCATGCCAAACAACCGCAGCACGAATACTAACTAGTACTTATCTGAAATGACGGAGGGCTACGACAGGTTTTTCTGAAAACCTATTGCGTAATGAACTTGATATCGTTGTAGAATCAAATGAATTTTTAAAATGGAGTGTTTTTGAGGCTTTTCTAGTTTTGCTAAAGGAGTCACTCCCGGTGAAGGGATCGTCGGTCCTTTCCTCGTCGAATGAGGTGCGGGATATATCATATATATCACTGTGCAAAGCAAAAACTTTTAAAAGCAATCAAAAGACAAACCGAGTGTGTAGCATCTGCCAGTTATTGCTAAAGGAGTCACTCCCGGTGAAGGGATCTCGGTCCTTTCCTTATCGAATAAGGTGCAGGATATATCACATATACCTCTGTGCAAAGCAAGAACTGTAGCTACCTGTTTTAATTTTGAAATTCGATTCTACAACATCTTAGGTTTCTTTTATTTCATTAATCTCATTAATGAAGTCCCATCATTTAAGTACCTAAACATCACAGATAAATACGACGTACACTTATGCCATCCGCATTCGCCTCGATGTCCCCTCGTGCACCGTTAGGTTAGGTAACTAACGGCAGAGCGGGGCAGGGCTAGCGCGGGTGTAAAACATAAGTAACGTCTATGTAATATATCATATATACTATATACTGTATCTATCACAGAACATCACATGATCACATCACAGATATCGCAGCAGAAGAAACATATGAAATATTGGATATACTAGGACGTCCGTGTTTTCAATACGAGCCAGTATAAAACACGGATTCCACGGTCGTGATGAATAGCCAAACCCACACCCCTAGACCCCTACGAGAGCGGCAAGCAACCCTATCAATTCTGGAGTTAGGAGACCCGGACTCGACTCCTCGAGTTGGTCTCCCACTGGACTCCAGAACCCGGTTACTTGTGCTCCCCTCCTTGGGTCTATCCTAGTGCGGAAAAGTAAATAATATATATCAACGGTGACAACTTCCGCAACCTGGAAGCGCCCCAATAAAAGAATATTACATACAAGTTTTTACATGAATGAAAATGAAAAACACTCATCTCACATAAAAACCCCCGGCTATTCAAACACGACGATCCAATATAACATATCCAGCAACACATAACATCACATGTCATCATCGTAAGTAAATATGCGCATCCCAATTGTCGTTGACATATAGCAACGAAACCGGCGATATCACATATTACACTTACGGTCACAGAAAAGAAAGTGTAAAACTACAACAGTTGGAATCCGCAACCACCTCAGACATCGCATGCCTGACCAAATGAATTTCTTAGACATCGCATGCCTAACAATTATAAACCCCGCATTTTAGTCTCATCATTGAAAACACTTTTCAATATTAAGTCGGGTAATTCAACAAGATTCCCGACATCCTGATCGAATGCTCGTCGCAAACTTCAATAGACGGCTGCACCCCCGATACCGTCGACGAAGTGCACCAAGGCGGAACACCGCTACCGCGAGCAGCCGAACGGATGCTTTCGGCGACGGGGTTCTCCTACAGTCACTTGGTCGGGGCTATGGAGCGAGGCTGTCTATTAAGTTTACCCGGCGAGTATCCGCGTACGCTACGTGATTGCGACGGACTTTTGATCACATCAAAATTCCGTGGCAACCGATCAAGTGAGACTAAACTGCTATGTTTATAATATTCATTCAGTTATCTCATAACTTCTTGTGAATTCCAATTATTGTATCACATTCCAGATAAATAGAAAATATTAAACTTTTCGATCAAACAGTCAAACACCCAAGTTTTCCCGATACAGATCAACACATGAAACAAGTCTAACAACATTCAGTTCGTGCCTCAGTACCAACGGTCCAGCCGTAGAAGGGTCAAGCCAACGCCTCACATGTGGCACGCCGTACTGCCCCAAACCCGAAGGTTCAAAGGGCAGTTCAAGACGGTCACATAATCGAGTTAAGGTTTGTTGTCTTCTATAGGGTCCATCGCGTTACTTGCACTACTTAGAACGTCGTCAAACTACGGAAAAATCCAACACTTGGAAATTTCCCGACAGGGGAAAAATTGGGTATTTATATCCGGTCGAACCTTTTTTAACATATTCTAAAATTTATCCGGAAAGCCACACAGACAAAATTTGATACTCCGATCAAAATACCGAATCCCCAAAACAACTGGGATTTTTCCAAATTAAAAATTGCTAAAAAATTCAGCAGGGAAATATAAGAATTACGGCGCAAAAATATTTTCATGAACAGTATTGTGCTCCACCTCCATAGCTCCGCAACGAAGACCCCTCGCTGTCCAAATAAATTCCCGGGCTCTAGCGTCGGCTTCGTCGGAGAAATGGCGAGCTAGGTCGTCGATGTCCATGCCGAAGATGATCTACGTCGAGGCATCGCTAAATCAAGCTCCGACTTCACCAAGTCAAGAAACTTGTGAAGAAAACACACTCTACTACTTGGCAAGAGGTAGAGGATGAAGAAATAGGAAGTGGGTAGACTTTAGAATTGGATTTCTCACTTGTTTCATCAATCCACCATTGATGAGGTAAGCTTTCTTCTTGAAGTGAAGAAGAAGAAGATAGAAATTGTTATGATAAGTTAATTTTGAAAAAGAAATAAATATATGAATACTTATCATTAACCAACCATAGTTTAGTGTAGAGAATAAATCATGGTTAGATTGAAGGGTTAGGGTTAAGCATCAAGACAAAATGGTGACTTAGTCAAAGTATCATGAAGCTTCATAATCCATCCAAAGAAAAGCCACCATTTAATCTTTATGCAAATCATTTTCCAAAAAGAATAATTAAATAAGATAAAAGAATAAAACAAAACCCTAACCATTATCATGTAACCATGGTTTGATCTTTACACAAAAACCCTAGCAAACATGTATCATCAAACATGATACAATCAAGTGCACAAAAGTATATCACATATACAATGTGTACATCCGAGTGAGAAAATCCATTTAAAGTGAACCGATACTAGTTAATGCAAAGTAATATATCAAATATATAATTACGCAATAAATCATTAAATCAACACTTGATTTAACGATCTGGTCATATCGCATATAACCGACTAGTATCCAATGTATCGGCTTATCGAATCAACCCTTGATTCGATAACTAGGTCATATCGCATACAACCAATCGATACATTCATCGCGAGAATGGAATACGGTATCACATACACGTATTATTCTCGGTCCCGCACATATCTCATATGCGCTCCTATTTCGTTTCGCTTGAGCCAGAAAACCTCTGTGTAGGACTCTAAAGACTCGTCAATACGCCGGCAGCAGGTGATGATCATATCAAACACCCACAAGCCGCAAGCGGTCTGCTAAACGTAACGGCCACCCGGGTATTGAGCGATCTGAAGATCGACGAGTAAGCCCGCTCACACTCCAGTGAATCCAACCAGTAACACTACCGTACAGTCCGGTCTGATCGTCTGATATGTCGCATATCTCGCCTAGGGGTGGTAAACGTCAGACCCCAATAGCTCGATAAGTCGTGTCGATATGAGGTCTATAACATTCGAGAAACTACTGGTAACACTTACCAGTAAATCTCAGCAACCCTGGCCAGGGATTTCCTGTTATAGCTAATCGAACACAGCGCAACATCAACTCCCTATACCGGGAGAGACGAATCCCCTCCTATCGCTCATTGCCTCCATGTGACTCGGGACTGTACCCAAAAACCACCGTTTTGCACGCCCTCTTGGACGTGGTAAGATGGAAATCAAAGCACAGTGGGAACCACACAAGGCTCTATGACGATCTCGGGTCAACAGACTACTCTGTACCAGTGTCACCAGAGAACTGCCATCTGACGTGAGGTATAATACCATCTGGGAGTTCTCGGCGAGTCCGTCCAGTGTACCCAGTCTCTACTGAGCACCCGTATATCATCTCTGATGTCAAACACCAATGGATATGGGATCATCCATCGCCCATCTGTATGGGTCGAGAAGGTATACGCTAGTCTACTCTGGTATATCGATGCCCCGTCTCGATACACCCACGACTAGGGACTTTGAAGGATGTACTTATGGACTACCATGTCCCCACTAGTATGATCCGCATCATAGTCCAGGTAGTCAAGCACACATCCTAAGGGCTTTACCAATATGTAACAGAGAGACAAACAATATACACGTTAAGGTAAAGAGTAACCAGATAGCGTACTATCATGTCGAGCAAGAAAGTCCTCCCTATATATGTCCCAGCATCCACTACAATATACATCCTATGTATAGTAATGGCCTCTAGGGCATACATATAACTAACAGGACCATCTACTCTTATTCTGGTCTTTGGTAGCAACTCTGAGGACGAGGCCAACGCAGTGTTTTCCATCTGCCCGTCAGTGCAAACTCTCGCCGGAGCAGATCAGAGTCTGCAAATCACAATTGCTTCGCATCGGCATTACAAAGAACTTGATGAGCTCGATACATACAGCGTATAAGAACTATAGACTTTCTATGTCCCTCCCAGCGAAGAGGTGAAAAAGCGATCCTTTTCTACCAATCTACGAAGACTAAAGTAGAAAAAGAAGTCTGGCATGGTGCCGATTTTGCACTCGACAGGTTTCAACCAATCCATCTGCCAAGATACTACGCAGAGGGATTGAAAAGGCTATTAAGATGCCAAGGTGTACCCCTCGAATAAATTGTTCGACAAGCCCAATTCTACAAAAAGATTTGAAATGTTCCCGGAACTTAGCGAAAGATGCCCAAAGGGAAGATGGAGACAACCGGGTTCGGATACGTTCGGTCCAAGAAACGGGAGCGGTTCTACAGTTGCCGCGTCATAAACAGCTCCAGTGAAGGGGAAAACGCTTTTCCAAATAGCCGTGACGTTGAAGCAGAGCGAAATCCCGCTCTAAGGACATTAAGTTCGTCGCTCGAAGAACAAATAGACAAGCTAATAAAAGAAGCTTGTCAAAAGAGCCGAGACAATCACAGCCGCGAAATGGCCATTTATGAAAAGGCCAGGGCACAACGTCTCAATCAGCAGTCTGCGGAGAAGAAAGAGTATAATGCTCTTCATTCTCGGCCCGCTATATGTCTTCGCAAAAGGGGGAAATCTCGAAATAGAGGCAAAAATAAGGCAAAGAACGCAAAACACATTTGAAAATAACAAAGCGGATCCAAGAAGCCGTGCGATCGAGAAAAGGTCGATTGGAACCCGTCCTTTATAAGGAAGATGGGTCGGGAATACTCTTTCCCCCATGAAAAGACTAGGAAAATATTCAAGCTTGTCATGAAGCATCAAATGATGAAACTTCCGGAGTCTCGGCACCCCGAACAAATAAACGAGGTTTATCATCCGGATTATTGCTCCTACTACCGAGCAATAGGTCATCCTTTTGAAGACTGCTTCACCTTCAAAGACCGGGTAGAAGACCAATATCAACAAAGGCGAGTTCGCTTTATCCGACAGCTGGAGGGTAACCCCGCCGCAAAAGCATGAGCCAAAGAGAACCTATAACGTGAGGATAGGACCAGCTCAACATTAAGAATGGAAGCGAACTCGTACCTGCCATATGATAACACTCTCAAAAGAGGGAGGGCATGAGACTATGGATGATTTTCGCATGTGCTTCGCAAATGAAGACGAGGACAAGGTAATCTCCGAGTTTCCACCAGCACCAAAGGATCTGGAAGATGGGATACACACCACATCGGACAACCTAAGAAAAATTGACTTAGGGACGGAAAATGATCCGAGGCCAACGTTCGTCAGTGAGCTATTATCTGAAAAACAGGTATCCACGTTAAAGGACGTGCTCATGCAATATAAAGACCGCTTCACATGGAACTATTCCGAAATGTTAGGTCTAGATCCAAAGGTAGCAGTACATAGACTGGCCATATCGCCGGACATAAAGCCAGTCAAACAGGCGCCAAGAAGGACGGCTCGAACTCAAGATGAGTATCAACGCCGAAATCAAGAAACTAATTGAATCTGGCTTCATCCAAGAAGTTCAGTATCCTGACTGGATCACCAACATCGTTCCAGTGATGAAGAAAAATGGGACGGTTCGCATCTGCGTGGACTTTCGGGACCTCGTCCGAAGGATGATTTCCCAGTCCCTGTTACCGAGCTAATGATCGATAACATGTCTACCCATGAAGTCTTCTCTTTCTGGATGGATCTTCAGGCTACAATCAAATAAAAATGCTTCCTGAAAACCAAAAGCATACCACCTTCCGGACTCCACTGGGCATATTCTGCTATAAGGTGATACCTTTCGGTTTAAAGAACGCTGGCGCTACCTACCAAAGGGCCATGACAAATATCTTTGATGACTTCATATACGAGATCGTCGAATGCTACATTGACGACCTTGTGGTAAAGAGCAGATCTCACGAGGAATATTGGGAACATCTAAAAATAGTGTTCCGACGTCTTTGGAAGTATAATCTGAAGATGAATCCTCTAAAATGCGCGTTTGGTGTCTCCTTAGGAAAATTCCTAGGATTCATCATACGGCAACGGGGTATCGAAATCGATCCCCAAAGATCAAGGCGATTGTGCAAATGCCTACGCCAAGAACTCTTAAACAATTGCGATCTCTTTAAGAAAAGCTCGCATATATCCGGCGGTTCATAGCCAACCTCTCCGGAAAATGCCACCCCTACAGTCATTTGATGAAGAAGAGGACCCCGTTCGTCTGGGGTCAAAAATCCCAAAATGGATTGGACGAAATCAAGCAATACCTGCAAAATCCACCGGTATTGACCGCTCCGGTTAAGGGAAAACCCATTATCCTATATACAACAGCCTTTGAGGGTTCTCTATGCGCGATATGGGCATAAGAGAACGATCAGGGAAAGGAGAGAGCTTTGTACTATTTGAGTCGAGTTCTCCTGGGGGAAGAAAACAACTACTCCACCATCGAAAAGCATTGCCTGGCATTGATCTTCACGATAATGAAGCTCAGACATTACGCCTTGGCACATAAGGCCCATCTCATATCAACGGTGGATCCTCTCAAATATCTGATGTCAAGGGCCATACTAACGGGAAGGCTTGCCAAATGGGCCCTCCTCCTGATGGAGTTCTCGTAAACGTATCGGAACCTCAAAGCAGTGAAAGGCCAGGCCATTGTTGACTTTCTTACCGAGCATCCGATACCAGCCGACACCCCCTTAAATTGCGAGTTGCCGGATGAACATGCGTTCGACACAATCGAAGAAGAGAAGGAGGAAAGTGATTCCCAATGGGAACTCTACTTCGATAGAGTATCTTCCGTGAATAGGCGAAAGCAAAACACACCCGTAATCAAAGCTGGGGTGGGCCTTAACTTCGTGACCCCGCAAGGAGGGATATTGCGTTTCGCTTTTTCCTTACGGAGATGAGGACTAATAATGAAGCTGAATATGAAGTTTTGATAGCAGGTCTCGAGATCGCTGTCGACGTGAGAATCAAAGAACTCCTTATATATGGAGACTCGCAACTGATCGTTAGCCAAGTAAATGGCAACTATCAGACGTGCAAGCTGGAGCTGATAAAGAATGGCGAAAGAGTGCAGCAACCGCTGACACAAATCCCTTCTTACATCCTGAAGAGTATACCGCGTGCAGAATACAGTAAGGCGGATGCATTGGCTAAATTGGCTAAGGAATTGGCTGATGAAGTTCTCGATGACGTAAAGATCATTGTGCAAAGCCGCAGGGTTCTCGCGCCAACAGATATATTTTCGGAAGACTTAATAGAGCCATCCGAAAGAAAAGAAATGATCGAACAAGTAGCCCTTCAAATAGAGAATGAAGAAAAGGTCAAGGATTGGATGGAAGTCTTCATAGACTACTTCAAATCCCAACGAACGCCCAAAAATGCGTCGTCTAGATATCAGCTCATGAAACGAGGTTTGTCCTTCGCTTTCGTCAATGATACTCTGCATAAGAGATCGTTCGAATGTCTGTGGCTAAGATGCCTGAGACCATAAGAAGCAAAGAAAGTCGTCTAGGAAACTCATGACGGACTCTGCGGTTCTCATCAAGCTGGGCCAAAGAAGAAGCTGAAGCTAAAAAGAATGCGTTACTATTGACCTACAATGATTCAGGACTGCCTCAATTATGCGAAGCAGTGTCACTCGTGCCAAATTCATGGGGACTTCATCCACCAACATCCAAATCCGCTACACCCAACAGTAGTTAGCCGGCCGTTCGAAATGTGGGGAACCGATATAATTGGCCCCATTGAACCGGCATCGTCCAAAGGACATCGGTTCATACTGGCAATGACTGACTACTTTTCTAAGTAGGCAAAAGCAGTACCATTAAGGGAGGTGAAGACGGAGAATATCCTCCATTCTTCAGAACACATGTTATTTATCGGTTCGGAACTCCGCGACGAATTATCTCGGATAATAGACCAGCTTATAGAAGCCATAAAATAAGCCGCTTCGCACAACAACATAAAATAGATTGGAGATACTCTTCAGTCTAAAATCCTTAGGCCAACGGTCTAGCTGAAGCTTTCAACAAGACCTTGACAAAGATTATAAAGAAAACGGTGTCCAGAAACAAAAAAGACTGGCACAAAAGGTTGCACGAAGCTCTCTGGGCATACCGAACAACGTTCAAAACGGCTACGAATACAACACTATACGCATTGGTATTCGGTACGGAAGCAGTGTTTCCCCTGGAAATGGAACTCCCCTCTCTGCGAGTAGCGGTTTGATATGAGCTGACAAATGAATAAAATGCTCATTTTCGGCTTGAGGAGCTTGATGCCCTAGACAAAACTCGTCTTATAGCACAGCAAAATCTGGAAGCTTACAAGGCGAGGATGACACGGTCATACGAAAAACTGACCAGGCCGAGAACATTCCGCCAAGGCGAACTCATGCTAGTCGTCAAAAGACCCATGATCCCCAATCGTGCAAAACGGGTGAAATTCGAGCCAAACTATGAAGGCCCGTACATCATAGAAAAAGTCTACCAAGGTGGAGACTAGCTGCTCATGGATATATATGGAGAAAGACCCTTCCGGCCAATAAACGGCCGATTCCTCAAAAAATACTACGCTTGACGAGTCACGATTTAGGTCAATGATAGATGATGACGCTCATGTCCGATCGCTATCTTCCTGAGTCAGAACTCTGAGAATAGTTTACAAAAAAGCTCCGTCGCCCCAAAAACGGCGACAACGGACCGAGAAGTCTTTAAACTAATTATCCGCCTCAAACATGGCGATATAGGATCGAGAAGTTCTTAAACTAACAATTCGCCTAAAACATGGCGATATCGGACTGAGAAGTCCTTAAACTAACTATCTGCTTCAAACATGGCAATAATGGACCGAAAAGTCCTTAAACTAAAATTTAGCCTCAAACATGGCGATAATAGACCAGAATATCCCTAAACTAGCGCGTCGCCCCAAATACGGCGATATGCTCTCTTGAGATCTATATTGCAATCAAAGTTTTAGTAGCAAAGATTGCAACTCAAGTCCCACTGGCTGCACAACTATTTCAGCGATGAAGCCACACCCATATCCCACCGGCAAACAGATGGGCCACCTGCGACGAAGCTACTTTCGAGAGTTTTTCCGTTTAAAAAAACGGTATGACCACAAGCGAAATGGGTACGGATGAAAACCCGAAAGGGCGCCGTAAGTAAAAACAGCAGGACTACCGGCGAGCTTGTGAAAACCCGGAAAGGCGCAGTCTCGTAAAAAAATAATAATAAAAAAATAAAATAATACGCTTACGAGATCCTCACGACTCGTAAGAAGAATTCCCCCTATGAGACTCACACGACTCATAGGATTCAAAAGCCTTAAGTTACAGGGATCTGAACCTGTTTTTTAAGCCGTCATATCCACCAAGTTGCCCTACAGGTGGTCCAATATTGACCCTTGTATACAATCCATGGGCACGAATAAATATTCCCTTACCAAGTTCTACCAATGGCGAGAAATGTCTCCATATGGTGAAAGACACTTGTAAATTCTCTCGACTTATAAGGAGAAAACACTCTTGGAAGATCCTTACGACTTATAAGAGAAAATATCACTTAGGAATCCCCACGATTTCTAAGGAGAAAATACACTTACGAGACCTTCTCGACTCATAGAAAGAAATAACTTTGTGAGACCCTTACGGCTCATAAAGTCAAAAACCTTAGTCGACAGGATCCTAACCCTGTCTACTAAGCCATCTTTGTTCAAATCGATAAAGGCAAATTATAATTCGCTCCTGGCAACATTCTAGTTGTAGCGATGCTGATGCCTAAACAGGCGTCAAACTCCAAGTCCTCTTACTGCAAATGATGATTCGCTCCTGGCAATATTCCAGTTGCAGCGATACTGATGCCAAGATTGGTACCAGATCTCATATTCCTAACTCGTAATAAAACTCAGCGAGTCGCAAAAAACGCGTATGAGAAAGCCGAAATGTTTAGGCAACTCGCAATAAGAAACAGCGAGTAAAAACAAAAAATACATAGCCGAAATGATTGGGCACCGCGAAAAAATAGCCGAAATGATTGGGCAATCATGACTTTCACGATATAAAAAGCTGAAATGATAGAGCATTGCGGAAAAATAAAAAAAATATAATAAAAAAATGAAAATGAAACTTTTCTGCCCTGCAAGTATGTTCATATTGACTCTTGTATACGATCCATGGGAACAAATAAAAGAAAAGGGAACCATATTTTCCCACCAGGCTCCGTCAAAGGGAGAACTAGATCTCGACGGCAACATATACAGACTAGAGATTAGCTCGACGTTCTTCTCATTCCTGCGGGATGCAGACGCAACGTCAACAAAAGACCCAAAGGTCAAAGCAAACCAAAAATGGAGTAATGGAAAAATCTTAGCTCCAAGTCATGACGGTACATATACAACCTAGAGACTATCCCCGCATTCCCCCTTATTTCAGCAGGATATGGACGTAACTATCAAATGAAATTAGGGCGATGGCATATCCCTAGCTCCAGACTTCAATCGCAATACATATAGCATGGAGGTCCTACAGATGTCTACCCTACTTCAGCAAAGAATCGGCGCGACATCGTCAAAAAAAATGAAGTGACGACATATTCCCAGCTTCGAGTCTTGACGACAACTCATATAAAGCCTAAAAGACCATTGGAGATCATCCCACCCCAGAAGGGTGCGGTTATGACTCATCGGGGCTCCAAATTGAGCCTAACCTCAAGTAAAAAGCGTCATGGCAAATTTCTAACGCTTGCTCTTCCGACGGTAATATAACCTAAGGAGATTACTTGAAGACGTTTTGTCCAGCCCCCGAAGGGATCAGAGACACGACAGTTGCTGGGTTACTCGAACAACAGCTTAAAAACTGCATATCGAGGAACACATCAGCCAACGCGACAATACCACGGACTAAAACCTTAGTACTACAAACCTAACGGGCCTCTGTCATAAAGAATAGGGGTTATCTATATACAACGTTAGGAAAAATTTGCCTGTAAAACCCAAGGGAGGTAAACTAAAGATGCTTCAAAATGAGTGAATAAACTACAGACTCCGAAATGAGTATATAAACTAGAAACTCTGAAACGAGTGAATAAACTACAAACTCTGAAATGAGTACAGAAACTAGAAACTCCAAAATGAGTGAATAAACTACAAACTCCGAAACGAGTGAATAAACTACAAACTACGAAATGAGTACATAAACTAGAAACTCCGAAACGAGTGAATAAACTACAAACTCCAAGATGAGTATATAAACTATTTTATGCTAAATCAAGACATCAAAGGATAGAGAGGTGCAAACATGAAATAAAATATGTCTTTTATTCATAAATCAAAATGAATACAAGATACAAAAAAAAGAAGAAAGAAAGATATACAGCGGCAATTTTTTTTTAAGACGGCGGGAGGTTCAATAGGCCAGCTAGATCGTCATTTTTCCGCCGGACTTTCGCCTCAATCTCTAGCAACACTGCGAGTTGAGTCCCTGCCTGTGCCTGTTGTTGTTGGTATGAAGAAAACCGATTCTTAAGCTCTTTCTCGGCAGTCTTATGGGTCTCGACCATTTCGCGTGTGAAAATGACAGCTTTATCAAGAGCCGCTACCTCCGCAATTGCCTCCTGAAGGACTCGCCAGATTTCATAGGCCCGAGTAGTCTTGGTTGTGAGCTGGGCTTGAAGTTTCCCCAAAGCCTTCGAATCCAACTCCCTTTCCGAAATCTTCCGGTTGAGCTTTTACTCACAAGACTATAGATTGGCCGCACACCGATAGATCCATTCACGCAAGCTAGCCTTTACAATAGGAAATAAAAAAGAAGGCGCACGCATTCAACTCCATGTAGGGAAGCCTCCACTTGACGGCAATATTCAAACCAAGTACGCACCAGCACCTCGTCATAGTAGGTGGCAAGAACGGACAAAGAAGTATTGGCTTCAACAGCAAATTCCTTAGCCATGACAGAAGTGCCAGCGCAGAGATCTTCAATGAGAGTTGCCAGTGAATGAATGCTCTGTTTTGCCATCCTCTCAGACACACGTCTGGCATAAGGGCCCGGCGGCATGCAAATACGGGAGTCTAGTGGAGTTAGGGTTGGCAAAACTGTGAAGATACATGTATGGTTAGTCGCCTTTCCGAACAGAGAATAAATAGAAGAATATCAAGGGTTAAAGGGTCACTTACCCATGGCCACAGAAGGTGGATCTGAGAAGTCCCCAGGCCCATCAAGAACTTCAACTTCTTCATCAGCCTGTAGGACTGGTTTAAAATAAAAAAGAGCACATCAGCATCATTATGAAAATATGATACGGAAGGCAAAGGAATACCAACCTTGGCCGGAGGAAAGGACGATGCTCTGGGGGGGTACCGCATGCGGGGCCGCCATATTAAGTAGGCGCAGGAAGGTTTCTTCCGAAGAACAATCTATAATAAAAGACGCCAACTCCCGCAATTCTGAGAAAAAGAAAGGGTCAGACATATGGAAGGGTTGTTAAACAAAAAAAAAATATATAGGATTACCTTCGATACTTCGTCCATTCTGGACTGGAGGGATAGCAGCTTCAGTAATCTCCTCTACACTCTTCGGTGCATCACTGCAAATATTTACAGAGTCTATGACCGGTCCGGTGACCTCCGCTGAAGGAATAAAGGTCGTCACCGGAGGCTTTAAGGTGCGATCTGGACTTGAAGCTGCGCCCGCCATAGAAGGCCCTACAAAGGAAAAATATGTAAAGACGAATACAATATGAAAGTAATATAAATTATTTACTGAGAAGGACGTAAAAGATACATACCGATACGCCAGGGAACCTGAAGTATGGCCTTTTCGAGCCGCTGCTCTTTTCTGTTTAGTCGCGCTCGTCAGGCTTCGATCAAAGATAAATCTCTACCCGCATTAAGAACAGTTTCGTCTTCAGAAGCGGCCGATATTGGCTGTTTGAGAACCCGTTCTTTTTCCAGCGTCAAAGGAACCACTGGTAACATAACCGGGGCCGGGGTCAACATCACGGAATTCAACAGGGGGAAAGCATCCCTTCTTGGGGCGCATGTTTTCAGCTTCATCCTGTGAACGCTTCAAAACCTCGGCCAACTAAGAGGCCTCCTCGGTAGATGTACCAGGAAAGAGGAGACCGTCGTCTGGTTCATGCACAAATATAGGCTCATCATGAGTAAGAGGCTCAGACTCGAGCAAAGTATCGAGTAAACAGGCGGCCGATTTCTTCCTCTTTTTAGAGCCCGAGCTAGCACTAGTAGAGGGGCGCTTCCTCCCCTTCAGCACTTTTGCACGGCGCTGTCCAATCTCGCCTTCAGTATCTGCCTTTGGTGACGCCGCTGCTGGTACTTTATTAGGAGTCTCTGCCCCGGTTCTAGTGCGAACCGGTTTACCAGCAGTACGGGGGACTGATTCTGCTCGAGCGGTTTTAGAAATGAGCACTGAATCGCTGTCCCTCAGAGGAGGGCGGACAACCAACCGTGGCCGCAACGGGGCACTGATGGATTGAGCTAGAGCAGAGGCTTTACACTCGAAGAACACCTGTCTCTCCTCTGTGATGATGGGACTAACCCGATGGCGGTACCAGCCCTTGAAGGGTCCTATGGGCCTTGGAAAGTAGTCGGGCTCGGGGATCATGAAGAGGGAACCAGTATTTAACCGCATGAAATGATGGATAACGTCGCGGGCGACCTCCAGCGAAAGAGTAGGCTCAACTAAAAAAGTTTTGAGGGGGACGCCCTGGTTGTAACCTAGCTGCTGGACGAAGCGATGCGGATTATACCGCATGAAGAGAGTAGTTTCATTTAGGCGGAACACTAAGTACCCCGGCCTGATTGAATATAAATGCATGATCATTTTGTGTTTTAAATCCGGAGCCCTATTCTTCGACAAATCGAATAACTGTTGAATGGGTCCCGCTGGCGCAGAAAGGACTCGATCATTGAAAACCATCCCGCCTTCATTGGAATACGGATTAAGCAATACGTGCAGAGCCCCTAACTGAGTCAGATTAGGAGTGGAGGCATCAAACAACCTCATGACTCGCGGGAAGGTGTATGACTCATAGAAATCAGGCTGCCGGTGCGCAGCAAACACCCCTAACACATGCATCTCGATCAACGGCGTAAAGTAGTGGAGGGAGAAATTCATGGTGTTTGCACCTGGATTTGAAGTGTTGGCGGCAGTACTTAAACCATGGTATAGGTGTGATAACCCTGCAACGCCAATGGCCAATCGCGCTCCTTCGGTTATGCAATAGGAAGGATAGAAGGCAAAGGCTCTCATAAAATGGCGGTGTATCGGCATGGCGAACCAGTTAAGCCAGAGACTGATGAAGCCTATAAAGAATATTTCTTCGTCTATTTTAGGAGCAGTGATTGCGTTAAAGGTCACGACTGACGAATCTGGAATGTAAAACTGCGGCAGGTCTTCTTCTTTGGCCGGCAACTTCTCCAAGCCGAATCCGAAGAGATCCTCGACCTTCACGAATTTTGGAGCTTTCTTGGATAGAGCGTCTTTACAGAGAAAGCAAGCAATGAAAGCGTCAAAAGTGACATCTTTCCCTTCCTATGCCACGAAAAGCCTCTCAAAAATGCCCAAGGCCTTGATTAGACTCGGGTTCTTGTGCTGAACAGCATTCTCGTTCGTCAAGCCTTTAAGCATAGCTGGCATTGTAGCAAATATATACTCGTCAGGGGGTAATAATTCTTCGTAGTGCTCTCTCCTAATAAGCAACCCTGAAATTTCTCGGAACTCCTCCAGCGAAATAAAGACTTCGTGGTCCCCTAGCAGAAACGTATTCGTTGGAAGATTCCACTGGTTCAAAAAAACCTTGACCCACCAGACATGGGGAGCATGGTAGTAGAACAGCGACGCATACACCGCTTGATACAGCCCAACTTTCTGCAATCGTGAGGGTTGGGAGGAGAGAATGTACCGGGCCCAGGGAAATTAGCCCACTGGATGGAGTGGGGTAACACTTATCTTATAGACCTGCCCCGAAGGTTGATCTTCACCCTGACATATTCGGCGTCCCAAAATATCGATAGTTGTTCCCTTATAAAAAAAAAAGGAAAGAAGAGAAAAGAAAAGAAAGAGAAAAAAAGCGATGGGAAAATCTCCCACTAATAGAGCATCACGTGCCCACACCTGAACGTCTATGAACAAAGATTATAGGCGCTGCGCTTAACAATTGATAGGCTGAAATTGAGCCTCACGTACAAACACGTGAGCATCTATATACAAAGTATATAGGTGCCATATTAAAACAAATAGAAGGCCAGAGAAGATCACGTGTTAGCACGTGATGCCCTATTAGGCTGTTGCGTATAAACAAACAAGTTTAACTTAGTGGGGGTCACGTGCTACACATGAGTGGTCCTAAACACCTTCCAAGCTGATAGAATTAAATTCTAAATAAAAGGATCAAAACCCTATTTGGAAAATATTTCTTTAAATCTTTCTAAACAAGAAATATTACTCTCTGTAAAACAGAGTACCGTTGGATTAAAAAATCCAATGGTGATTAAAAGTCACTTATCTACAAAAAAAATTATGTATGGGAAAATATTTCCCTAATCTTGTTAAAAACAAGAAAAATATCTTCTATAAAACAGAAGTCCTTGGATCAAAAGATCCAACGGTGGATAAAATCCCCAAATCAATTAAGATCTCTCAATGAGAGATTTCTTTAACTAAATCAACAAACTTTCTTCTACTATATAAATGACCTAAGACTTCAAGTCTTTTGTACAGAGGAGCCCCCCCATAAGCTTTGAGAAATAAAAGAAAAAGAGAAAAAGAGAATTCAATTCTCTAGAGGAAGAAAATCCCCTTCTTAAACAAAAATCTTAGGTAAGAAGAAAGTACAGAGATTATTTTCTCTCCAAGGGTTTAACCCTTCAAAAAGAACTTAGTTCTTCCTCTGGTCGAGGTCTGCAGAAGCAGATCTCCCCATAAGTTGAGAATTTAATTCTCATCGGGAAGATTCTGTTATGCAGATTCAAAATTTAGGGGAAAGAACTAAATTCAAAGAATTTAATTCTTCCAAAAGTATATAGGAATTTAATTCCTCTGATAAAACTAGGGTTTAACCCTGCAAATGAATTTAATTCTTATAAAGAAAAGGGCATGCAATTCTTAAAACTCGGATCAAAATCTCTATGCATATAAAAGAAAAGACTGGTCACGTGCTCTCACGTGAGCACCTCTGAGGAACAAAAAGGAAGAACTGAGATCTAATCACGTGCTCCCACGTGACCCCTTAAAACGTGCGCTCAGCAATTACATGAAAAAGGGAATAAACCAAAAGACAGTTCCCATTTTAGGGCGCCTCACATGTTCCCACGTGACCCCCCGAACAGTTGCTTAACACTTATATGGAAAAGGGGAAAATTCCAAAGACATCGCTCACATTTTTAGCACCTCACGTGTTCGCACGTGAGCATTATATGATCTAAGTGCTTAGCACTTATAAAAGGAAGAGGGAATAAATCCAAAGAGGCAGTGCCTAACCTTGGGACGCCTCACGTGCTCACCGTTGAGGGCTACAGGAATTAAGTGTTTAACACTTGTATATATAGACGGGGATTTGAACCCAAGGGCACAACACCAACTTTCAGGTGTCTCACGTGCCATATGTGAGCACCCCAAGTTTCAGTGTTTAACACTGCTTTAGAGACTCATGTGAGAGCACGTGAGCACCGGGCATATATTAGTGTTTAACACTATAAGAAGCCAATTTCAGCCCCAAATTGGCTAAGTTTTCTTGAGATTAAAACGTCTTGGATATCCAAATAGACTGATCCTCTATTCTCATGACTTCCCAAACTAATTAACCAGAATGATGTCCGTCACACATCTCCTAAGTTGATCTTAGTCTTCCAACAATGACTAATGATCCTCAGATGGTCCACCATGATCTCTCCCCTCAATCTGGAATTTAGTTCAAAGGTATATCTCTCTACACCTCTGATACACGTCGTTGTAATTCTTCAATGTCTATAGAGAGGTGGCGTGTCCCGACAACCAACTGCTTTTAGATGTACTTCCCAAAATGGCGACAATGGACCGAAACGTCCTTAACTAACAATGGACCGCAACGTCCGTAAACTAGCTATGGACCAAAAACGTCCTTAAACTAAAACAATGGAGCTCAAATGCTCTTTTGTTGGATCTGAATAATCCTAAATCCTATTGAGTAGATCTTAGTCAAAAATTGGACTAATGTATCCTCAACAACTATTTAAGTTGATTTTAATCTCGAACGAGATTAACGATCCTTAAACTAACCCAAACCCAAATCTAAGAATATACGGATTTGGACTAATCCACGCCCTATGGGCGACAACATAAATTAGTCTCCGTATACAATCCACAGGCAACCAAAAATAAACAAACACACACGACACAAAGTGAACTGCTGGAGCAGGAGAAAGTGGTTATCACGATGCGATAACGTAATTAACTGCAGGGGCTTGCACCTACAGGGAAGAGCGTCCCTACAATCAAAAACTTTTCACAAACGAGGGGGAATCTGACGAAATCTACTACAATGGCCGCATCCGTCCAAACCTCCGATACACGGTGCCATAAGTCAACCTAGCATCTTCGGAGAGGTGAACGGATAAAACCAAATAGCATCTGCCCCAAATTCAGGCAAGACGACCATCCCGGTTCGTCTCCATTTTCGGCGCTAAACAGATTCTGGCACGCCCGGTGGAACCTCTTCCTTTTTCCACTCTACACTTCGTGTGTCGTGTTTCGTGAATGAATCGCGGTTTAATATGGATGCCCCTGGATTCTAGATACTAAGATTTGGTGTCTTGCTCCTGTGCAAAAGATAAAATCGATGGCTTCCAGCTGCACCAACTGCAACAGCAACTCCCATTCCGTCCCCGCTGGAGGAGTGACTTATGGGCCCCAAGCGGCCTCCATCTTTGCAATGCCAGTGGAACAGGTGACTCAGGCCACCACTGGACCGTTCTTCGGGACTATGGTCCCACCGACAAGCTTCATCGTCCCAATGCTACCACAAAAAGCTCCAAAGAAGTTGGTCTTTGATCGACTTGCAACCACCACGGCCCCTCTCAACGGGTCGTCCAAGTCTGCCACCTTGGTCTTTGACAGACTGAGCCAAAGCTCCAATGGGCCTGCAAAGAGGCTCGCGATACCTGAAGGGGTTATCCTGAAGTGGATAGCCATTCCAGTTCCGGCAGGTAAAGTCGTCGAAGGGGCTTCTCCTACTAAAGGATCGGTCTTCGCAAGACTGGGCGTTCCAACTCCTGGTTCCGGCGAAGTCATCAAGACTACTCCCCTTACCAAAAGGTCGGCCTTCGAAAGACTGATCGTCCCTTCTCAACGGACGTTAGTCTTCAATAGGCTGGCACCAACAGTAGCCCTTCATCAGAGCAGGGTGCAGGATGAAGCCATTCCCATAACCGAGACAATCCCATCGGCAAGGCATGCTCGACGTCGCCACTGGCGCCGGGTGGGAAGAGCTGAGGGCAACTCCCCCTCTGGACTTACTCCACCGGCTCCAATATTGGAAATTGACGCTGCTGTTCCAACTGGGAATAGCTTTGATCCGCTCAGGAGGGTGTGAAAGAACTCTCCAACCGCTGTACTGAAGAAGTCGCCTTAGCTTGTTGAAAACACAACGCAGGCAAAACCGGAACAGCCTCCTCAGCGACTGTCCTCCAAAATCCACAGAGTTTGGCGGAAGGTCCAAGACTCTATAATTGACAAAAATTACTCTTGCCGACTAGAGAAAAAGAAGACTCGGCAGGAGGAGGACCATCCCTCCGTCATACAACGGAAGGCATCGTCTACATGGGTGCTTGTTACAACGGCCCCTCCGACTTCAACCTCCCACAAAAGGAGAAGGCCGGAGAAAACCCTACTGCCTGCGGCAAATTCCAAAGGCACCGGACCCAAACGCCCTAAGTCTGGGGGCATGATCGTGCACACGGTGTACATGGCTTCCGGGAAAGAGGAAAGCCGTGCTTCCGTAGGTCATCGACCACTCACTCGGTCGTTGACAAAAGCTCAGGAGCAGAAACAAAAGCTCTAAGAAATGCTGATGAAAATGTCAGCACTCACCGGGCAGAAAGAAAGCCGGGAATCAACATCTGAGCAGCGCCAGGAACAAGTGACTGACATCGACTTCTTGCGAAAGGTGTTGGAAAGGAAGGATAAGGAGGCTGCGGAACAGGCCGCTAATATAAAGCAGATGGCGCTTCTGTTCCAAGACATTGTTGGGATGATGATCTAGCCGGAACCTCCAGCCGAAGACCCTCCAATAATTATCGAAGACGACAGGGGGAAACGTCAAATCCTCCACCGGCTTTCTCAGCAGCTAAGGAAGAAACGATCTCCATGGTTGCCCTTTACGACTACATAGCTCAACAAATACGACTACATAGCTCAACAAATACGAGCTCATCAGGAAAACGATGCGGCTGGCCAAGTCGTAAGAACTGGACGACCTTATCCAGGCTGGTACGATCAAATCAAGTACCCGCCGGGATATACGATCCCTAAATTCTACGTGTATAAGGGAACAGGCAATCCCTATCATCACGTCGCTCAGTTCAGAGCTCTATGCGGCAATACTGGAAGCGACGACAAACTACTGCTTCGCCAGTTCGTCGGCAGCTTGGCGGAGACAGCATTTGAATGGTACTTGGAGCTTCCGAATGACTCCATCAAAACATTTACAGAAATAGAGCTACTGTTCACACAGCGTTTCTCAAGCGCAAGTGAGCGCACCCTAATCACGACATTAATCAATGCCAGGGTAAAGCCAGGAGAGACCTGGGTTCAATAAGCAATTCGATGGCGGAACCTATGGTCAAAATGTGAACAACGCATAGAAGAAGCTCCTGCCCTGGACATGTTCGTGGGGACCTTTGATCTTCAGGCAACTATATCCCAATTTATGATGTTTTTCAAGCCGACCACCTTCCAGGCCTTGATCGACAAGCTGGCCCAAATGGACCAGATGGGCCATAGGCCGTCCTCTTCAGAAACCGATCTCTGGAATGAAAAGGGCAAAAGGAAAGCGACTTTCGTTGCCAACGCTCAACAACAACCAAGTGACCCAAAACCGGTTGCTCGCCAAAGCAACATAAGCCGATCCCTCGAAGAGAAGTTGAGACATCCTTACTCATTTCCCCGGGGTAAAACGGGGAGACTGCTCGAACTGGCGGTGTGCAACAGGCTCATCACTCTGCCGGATTCGAGACACCCTCTGCAGCCTGGTGACGTCAATAGTCCCAACTACTGCCCCTACCATAGAGTAATCGGACACCCAATCGAAAATTGCTACGTCTTCAAAAACTGAGTTGAGGACCAGTACCAACAAGGCAAGTTCGTGCTGTCCGAAAACTGGAAGGTAAACCCGCCATAGCAGCACGCTCCTAAAAAGGTGGATACGTCGGGGGCATCATGCTCATTTGTAGAGGAAGCTCCGTGTGAAGTTGTCCTTTCGGCTAAAACTAAAAGAATGCTGAAGGATCTTCAAGCATGCTGTCATGCCCCGCTTCCTAGAGTACGCTAAGATGGGCACGTGACATAGCCAACCATGCTACCCGTGGGTAGGAAGTATCTATCCACAGTCACATTACGGCTGTAGAGATATCAAGAACAATAATAAACTATCTAACACATGTCCATAAGCCAGAAATAAATGAGTCAAGAATAAAATAACGCGGAAGCGAAAGATCCAATACAAGAATAACTGGAATGTATGTCCCATAATGCGGGCTCACATCAGAAATGAAATAATACTGAAAGTAAATGAACTAACTACTAGCGAGTCCTCACGGCTCAGCCTGCTGACTGAAGTACTCTTACTCGGACTGCAGCAAGGGTAAGGAATCTGGGCCATGCAAAACCCAGACGTCAGCGCGTTATAACATCAAGCAATAATATATAAACAGAGTAGTAAGACATGCAAGTATGATCATAAATGGTAAAGCAGGTATAACAGCAATATAAATCAAGGCAGTGAAAGGTAGTGTGCAGTGAGTAATCTAAACTGGTCTATTGGGTTAACTACTCTCAAGTCTTGAAATCAATTTTATGTATCATCGATGTAACTCAATAGTATCCCGTGCGTGCCCGGGATCACGGTGAAGATTCTCGGGCTGAAACCGAGACATGCTGCTAGGCACTAAAGGAAAAGGGGTAATAATGAATGATGTCTGCAGCATCATCCCAAGGCTGGCCCAGCCTCTAAAAAGGTAGTGGATAACGATGGATGATGTCAGCAACATCATCCCAAGGCTGGCCTAGCCTCTAAAACTGATCAGTAAAGGCAGCGAACTGTCGAGTTACAAGTCAGGTATCATAATTGATTTCCCCATACCTCCAGGTTATATGTATTCAAGTCAGGTATTAAATAATCTGGAGCTAATGCCAACACAGGATCAGGCAGGTACATGTTTGTCTGGATAGACAACAGGAACTGTCCGTAAGGACAACAAGTCAGGTTTGTTGGTATTAGTCACAAGATCAGGTAATAGGTAAAGCATGGTACATCAGGTCAAGTCAAGTGATGTATATAGGTGTCATGTCATGTCAAGAGTTGCACGGTACCATGTCGTGTCAAGTAAAAGGTGCAACAAGTCATGTCAGAGTGCACAAGATGTCATATGGGTGCTCATAATCAATTAACATAAGCATGGGTATACAGAACAAGTATGGATACTAATAGCACAATAAACTGGAACATGTAATATGATATGCAAATAGGTACAGATTAAACTATATGGATGTACGGTTATCGATTAGAGTCAGGGTTATGGTTCCGACATTAAGTATCATACCCTAAAAGAATATAGAATATTAAAATCACATTAACATGTATTAAACGACCTAGTGATGCAATTATATAAAAAAAAAGGGTTAAATGGATGCAAACGGGTGTCCTCTAGGGTAGAAACTATTAAAAGGTACTGTGGGCTATGCAGATAATTATTATGTGATTTAAACACGTATGAGGGTACTACGTATAGTAAACTAAAATGCAACTGGTATGTTTCAAGTTCTGAATCTAAAAGATATAAACGGAACATCGAACTGTTAAATTGAAACACGTGACTTTAGATTCTATTTATAGGTTTAATATTCAAATAAATAGTTATAAAATCATATAAATAGCATGTAGCAAGTTTTACTTGCCTCGACGGATCGCGAAGCGATATACGAAACGTCATGCGTCGGCGGGAAAAGTCGCGACGCGCGCACGGTACACGGAATGAGTCCAAACAATGCACGGGAGAGACACACGGGTCAGAGATGCCTGATGGGTCGTCGTGATCGTCGCCGTCGTCAGAGTTCCAGCGAACTATAGGGGTTAAAGATTTTACAGAAAGAAAAAATGCACAGAAGAAGAAAAGAAGGACACAGAGAAGAAGAAAGGAGGTACGAGAGAGAGAGAAGGCTTACTGGGGTTGGACTGGTAACGCAACGGGGAGATGAGATGGTGACGGTGAGATCGACGGAGCTCCGGCCAGGGAACGTGCAGGGGTGCAGGTTCTTGGCGCTCGGTTGCAGTTAGGGTTTGGTTTTGATGTAGGTTGGGGTTTAGATATAAGGTTCTGGCGTTGGAGGGAGAGCAGAGGAGAGGGAGGAGATGGCGATGGCGATGGGAGATGGTCGGCGGCGATGGAAAGCGGCATTGGGTTCTTGGGTTTTCTTTGGGTGTGTGTGCAGGGGGAGAGAGGCTCGGGAAGAAGAAAGAGAAGAAGAAGATGGAGAGGAGGAGGAGAGGAGATGATGAGGCTCGGTTGGGGTTGAGGAGATGGTGGAGTTAGGGTTAGGGTTTGAGGAAGGCGATGAGGAGTTGGTTTTCGTGGCAAGGGGTGTAGGGTTTTTAATAGAAGAAGAAGAAGAAAGAAGGGAGGTGACTTAAGGAGGGAGGCGGTGGTGGGATTCTCGTTCACCGTGAGATGAGAGAGAGAGGGACTCGAGATGAGAGAGATAGAGAGAAAGCGAGAGGAGAGAGAAAGAAGAGGAGTGATGGAATTGTTTGTTAGCGGGGTGAGAGAGAAAGAGAAAGAGAGAGAGAGGAAGAAAGAGGAAGAGAGAGAAGAGAGGTGTGTGGGGCCCGGCGTAAATCGAGCCTGATTGGCTCGTGGGGACGGGAAAAATGGGTAAAAGTTTTGTAAAAGATTTGATACTTTAAAAACTAAAAGATACGTTCAGTTTCTAAAATTTTTAAAAGAAAATTTAAAATAAATAAAATAAAATAATCAATTTGAATTTAGGCGGAATACACAATATTTCAGAAATGCGCTCGGGTCGGGTCCAAAATTTTGGATTTGAAATATGAAAATTTTATGCAACTTCCAAAACTTAAAATGAAAGGCCAAGTAGCAAAATGCAATATCCACATTAAATGCACGCGTCTAACTAACCAATCGGGGTAGTCTAAAAAATATGAATTAACCCGTTCAAGTAAGTGGGTCGGGTCGAAATGTAAAGTAAAGGTGTAGACTACCATTCGCATCCAAATACGGTAAATGAACAAAACACTACAAACAAACAAATACGGCAACAGAAATTGGTATATGTCACGCCCCGCTTCCCAAAATACGGAAAACGAGGGATGACTAGGCCAGCCATGCTCCTACGGTCAAGGAATAATCCCGCCGTAGTCACACTTCGGCTTCTAGCATTACATGGTAATCAGTAAACAAAACACAGCAGTAAAGGAAATACATCACTAAAATATTACATCGAATTTTCATTATTCACAATTCATAAATAAACAAGAAGAGCTACTAACCAAGTTCAATTACACGATCTCTTTTAGGGAAAGCAGAAAAGAAGAAAGGGTACTCCAGACTAGATCTCCGCCAGCTCGAAAGGTAAATCTGACTCCTGCGCTGGTTCTTCCACGAGGTCTGAGCATGCATACTCAGGTCGTCAGAGCGACGTAATAGCAATGTTATGTAATAATGATGTGAAATAGGTAAATACGGTAATAATAGTGAAAGTAAAATGCGGTTAATCACTATGTCGCTAAATGATGCAAAGTATGATCTGTGTCCCTATCGGTCTCTAAGTCATGTTTGAAATCGTATAGTGGAAAGGAGGATCATGTTTAACAGGAGTCTCGTACATACCCGAGACAACGGCCCACATGCCCGGGGCATAACCCTGTCAGCCGGATCGCTAGATCCTACCTAATATATATCACTGCTCGAATGATCATCCTCTAAAACACGGTCCCGCTAAATACGATACCCTTTTCACTTCGATTTCCCCTTTTTCCCCAGGTTTACACTATTTATGATTTTGATTTAGTCGTGTACAAGTATATCAATGGCACGGTTTTATCACTGTTCACTGTATTAATCACTGTCACGAGTCATTCACTTTCCATTGGTGCACTTGACACTCCTGAACCAATATCATTCACGCACGATAATGCAATGTCCACTGAACACTAACACGCACTAACACGATGTATATGGCAATTGGGTAAGATATGTGTATGTATGCCGTTAACAAGTCATGTATATTATGAACCAATATGCACGTCATAAACTTACAAAAATTGCAGTAATTCATATGTTCAGAATTCAACAAAATGATACAAATAAGATAATAAGTACACTCTGTTAGAAGTTCATCAAAATTGTTTTCAGTTCAATCGGGTTTCCGGTATTCAAGTTACAGCCGTTTCCTTTTAAGTGCTCGCTGCAGGAAATTCAGTTTCTGAACTGAATGTCCGTTTCGCGACACGAATTTCACCCAGTTGGGATCAGAATTTAGCGACGCTAAAGTTGAATAAAATCTAGGGTTTCTAATAGTGTGTTCAACGCAATAGACGTATTCTCAATCGCGTCTGTACGTCAAAAGTTATGCACTGTTCAACACTAGTATGTCAATTCTGATTCTGTTTTGGACTGTTATACGTCCTGTTCTTTTAAATTACAGATTAAATAGCAAACGATGATAAAACGGAATGAAACCAATTGTGTTATTTAGCTGACAGATTCACCTTTAATAAACTGCAGAGTTCCATAATATACGAGTTCAGGAAACAAGGTGGTACGCTTTACGGGACAGAAAACAGTAACCAGAGTCGCTCTGGACTGCAGTCCAGAGCCGCACTCCGATCCAACTATCGCCACAATTTCAGTACATAAACCATTAGAAACTTCCATAGGGTTACAGTTCGTCGAGTCGGCTTCAATTTTCTCCCTCGAACGCATCATTTCAATAAGTACACGATTTATGGTGATTCTAACAATTTTCAGATGAGGGAAATCTCCAGTTTTACGGGTGTATTTGGGGGTGATCATTTAAGTTGTTACAGTTATAGTTTTTCAGTGAAACTTCTACAGAAGATTCAATGCCATACGACCCAGAATATTCAAATGAGTTCCGTCAAATTAAGTGAAGATTTTCATTGGGATCTTGCATCGAACAGTTATAACATATAATTTATCGTGACTTGTAAAACACAGAATTTATACGATTATAGTTTGTAACAACATAAATTAGCATGTAGCAAGTAGAGAACTTGCCTGAAAATGCTTTGGGCGATGCCCGACAGCGGCAACGTCACGAACGTGCGACGAACGGCGTGATTTGGTTTCACGGCCTCGGCTCGCGATTCGGGTGCTATGTCGGAGTTTCCCGGAGACGGCTTGTGCTTGCTGGAAGCGGAGGGGGTGCTCAGTGGTTCTCTGCGAGTGCGCTGGGGTCGACGACGGTCGGCGGCGTCGCTCCGGCGATGTGCACAGGGGGTGTTTGGATGGTGGTCGTGGGTTTTGGTATGGTTTTGGAGAAAGGGAGAGAGGGATAGTGGGGCTCGGGTTTGAAGTGATGATGACGATGCTGAGGATGTAGAAGGTCGATGAGGCGTTTCTGGTCAGTTAGGGGCTCGCCGGCGTCGGGAGGAAGGGGTGGCCGAATGGGTGCATGGGAGCTCGGGTGTGCAGGGGGTTGGGTGTGCAGGGGTTCTCGGTTGGTGGAGGAAGAGTAGTGAAGGGTTCTGTTGGTGGAAGAGAAACGAGGGAGGAGAATGAGGTGGTTCGTCGTCGTCGTCGGAGGGGAGCGACGAGTGATGGAGGCAGTGGGTTTGTGGTCGGTTTTGGGGAACGAGAGAGGGAGATTTGAGAGAGTGTGAGGGATAGAGGAGTAAGGGTTAGCGAGGGTTTGAGGTAGAGGAGATCGCGAGTCGTGGGGCAATGGCACGCGACGTGGCCGCGAGCGCCGGCACGAGAAGCGGATCGGAGAAAAAGAGTGAGCGGGAAAAGAAAAGAGACATTGGGGAAGAGAAGATGAGGGATCGAAGCGGGTCGGGTCGGGTTAGGCAGCTGCGGGAGCTGGGCTGTGGGGGAAACGGGCTGATTTAATATTAGAGTTCTGTTTTTTAAATTTTGCTGAGAAGGGAAGTGGGCCGGGGGAATATAGCTTGGGCTGGGGATTAATGTTAATAAGGTTTATTTGTGTTGGGCTGAGAATGGGAGTATTTGATGGTTTAAAGTTTTAATTTATTTAAAATTTCCTAGGGCTGAGGAAAATTTTGGGCTGGGGGTTTAAATGAGGAAATTATTATATTTGGTTTTAAACTTTGGGTTTTGATTTTTAGTTGGAAGAATTTAAATACTAATCTTAAGCAACCAATTACCTACAAAATCCACGAGGAAAATCGGGAAGCAATCGGGGACTAGGAACAAATATAAGAAAGATTTTTATTGATGGAAACATGGATTTACATCATACCCCCCTTACAAAAATTTCGTCCTCGAAATTTAATAAGGATACAATGAAACAAAAGTACTAAACCAAGAGGTGTGGAAAACGAGCACGGATATCTTCCTCCCGCTCCCAGGTGGATTCTCCTGGGGAACGACCGTCCCAAGACACTTGGACTAACGGAATGACCTTGTTCTTCAGCACTTTCTCTCTGCGGTCGAGGATGGTAGTGGGCTGCTCCTCGTATGATAGATCGGTACCCAAAACTAGCTCCGAATAGTCCAGGACATGGTTCTCATCCCGAACATAACGCCGCAACTGTGACACGTGGAAGGTATTGTGCACACCAGCTAACGATGGAGGCAAGGCAAGTCGATATGCCACCTCTCCTACTCGCTCTAGCACCTCAAAAGGTCCGATGAAACGGGGACTGAGCTTTCCCCGACCTCCGAACCTGATAACTCCACAGGTAGGGGAAATCTTCAGGAACATGTGATCTCCGACTTCAAATTCTAGTGCTCTCCAACTGGTATCTTCCCAACTCTTCTGTCGATCCTGAGCCGTCTTAATACGCTGCCTGATCATTTGGACCTTGTCGACTGTCTGAACGATGAGCTCGGGGCCCAGTAATCTTCGCTCTCCCACATCATCCCAACACACTGGGGATCGACACTTCCACCCATAAAGTGCTTCGAAAGGAGCCATCTGAATGCTAGCCTGATAACTATTGTTATAAGAAAACTCGACTAGATGCAGATGGTCCTCCCAGGAACCCTGAAAGTCCAACATGCAGGCTCTCAACATATCCTCGAGAGTCTGAATCGTACACTCGGATTGTCTATCCGTCTGCTGGTGATAAGCTGTGCTTAACTTGAGGCGGGTTCCCAAGCTCTCCTGTAAGCTCCTCCAAAAGTGCGACACGAATCTGGTGTCCCGATCCGACACAATGCTGACTGGAACGCCGTGAAGTCGCACTATCTCCTGCATATATCTCTCTGCCAGTGACTCTGTCGACTGTCCCACTCGGATGGTATGAAGTGGGCAGCTTTCGTGAGGCGATCGACGATAACCCAAATGGCGTTATTGCCCCTAGGGCTCCGTGGTAAGGCCGTCACGAAATCCATAGTAATGTGCTCCCACTTCCATTCCGGTATCGGAAGCGGTTGCAACAATCCTGTTGTCCTCTGATGTTCCGCCTTCACCTGCTGGCATACTAAGCATCTGGATGCGAACCTCACAATTTCCCGCTTCATTCCGTTCCACCAAAAGTGTTGCTTTAGGTCTCGATACATCTTCGTACCTCCCGGATGCACAGAATAAGCCGAACTATGCTCCTCAGCCGGTACTTCTTCTCGAACATCTCCCTTGGGTACGCAGAGTCTGCTACCGAATCTCAGAGAACCATCTTCATGTATGATCAAGTCCGTTCTCAGCCCAGCTTCTACTTGCGCTCTGAACTTTTGCAATCGGGGATCATCCGCTTGTGCAGCCTTTATGCGATCCACCAGGGAAGACTGCACCAGTAGTTGCCAAAGTTGACTGAGTGCGCTCGGTGTAACGACTTCAAGCTCGAGTCTCTGAAAGTCCTCAATAATGCTCCTTTGACTGGTCAACATCATGACCGCTGGCTTGCGACTGAGCGTATCTAGTACAACATTCACTTTCCCCGGGTGATACTGAAGGTCCAAGTCATAATCTGCCATCAGCTCTAGCCATCGGCGCTGCCTCATGTTTAGTTCTTTCTGAATGAAGACGCACTTCAGGCTTTTATGATCCGTGTACACCTTCACTTTCTCGCCCAATAGGTAGTGCCTCCAGATCTTCAACGCAAAGACTACTGCAGCTAACTCCAAGTCATGCGTAGGATAGTTCTTCTCGTGATTTCTCAGTTGTCGAGAGGCGTAGGCAACCACTCGGCCGTGCTGCATTAGAACACAGCCTAATCCCTTCCCTGAGGCATCACTGTGTATCACCAAACCATCGGAATCATCTGGTACTGTAAGAATGGGCGCCGTGGTTAATTTCTGCTTCAGCGTGTCAAATGCCTGATTACACTCCTCCGTCCATGCAAATGATACATCCTTCCGTGTCAGCCTCATCAACGGTTCAGCGATTCTCGAAAAGTCTTGGACAAACCTCCGATAATAACCTGCCAATCCCAGAAAGCTCCTGATCTCGGCCACAGACTTCGGTGTTGGCCAATCTCTGACAGATTCTATCTTTGCCGGTCCACCGAGATGCCTTCGCCCGAAACAATGTGTCCCAAAAACTGAACCTTTTCGAGCCAGAATTCACACTTGCTTAGTTTCGCAAACAGTTTCTCTTCCCGAAGAACTTGTAGAACCGTGCGCAAATGCTCGACATGCTCCTCTCGGGTCTTCGAGTAGACAAGTATGTCGTCGATAAATACAACGACGAACATGTCCAAGTACTTTTCAAACACCCTGTTCATCAAGTCCATGAATATCGCTGGAGCATTGGTAACACCGAACGACATCACAAGGAACTCGTAATGTCCATATCGGGTCCTGAAAGCCGTCTTGCATACATCCTCGGCTGCTACTCTGATTTGATGATATCCAGAACGGAGATCCAACTTCGAGAATATTTTGGCCCCACTTAGCTGATCAAAAAGGTCGTCGATACGCGGAATTGGGTACTTGTTCTTTATTGTGACCTTGTTGAGCTCCCGATAATCTATACACATCTGCAGCGATCCATCCTTCTTCTTCACCAACAGAACTGGTGCACCCCACGGTGAAGCGCTCGGCCGAATAAATCCCTTCTCCAATAGTTCTTTAATTTGCTTCTTCAACTCCGCCAACTCAACTGGTGCCATTCTGTATGGGCCTTGGATACTGGTGCCGTACCTGGAGTCAAATTGCTCGAGAACTCCAAGATGCGAGGAGGTGGTAGACCTGGTAGATCTTCAGGAAATACGTCCAGAAAGTCCCGAACAATCTCTGGGGTTGGGCTCTCATCAGTCTCCATAGCTGTCAGCTCCTTGGGTTTTGCTCTGTACTTGGCTGGCTCCAAAGATTCGCTTCCGCCCTCGAAAATAAACTCCGGGTGATTTGGAATGCGGAAGATTACATTCCTTGCACGGCAATCAAAAACTGCATGGAAGGTACGCATCCAATCCATCCCGAGAATTGCATTGTAACTACCTGTCCTAATCAGAAGGAAATTCGCATAGAATTCCCTGCCACACACTACAACCGGACATGATCTACATTCTCGACTAGATATTATAATGCCATTACCCGTATGTATCTCCCAGCCCTTGGTTAGTGGTTCATGTGGTATGAAGTGTGTATCAATGAAATGCTCCGATATGAAGCAGTGCGTTGCCCCAGAATCAAATAGTACTCTAGCTGGCAAGGAATGTACGAGTAGAGTACCTGTAACAACGTCTCCTGACGCCTCTGCCTGCTCGGCGGTCAAGGTGAAAGCCTGTCCCTGACCGCGACCTGTAAAGGGTTGCCTCTGCTCCTGTGGCCTCTGCTGCGGCGGTCCAGAACCTCCCTGTATCTCTGCTCGCTCAGGGCAACCGCTAATCCTATGCTGACTGGACCCGCAAATCAAGCACTGTCCCTTGGCACGGCGACAGTCCTTCTGGGTATGCCCATCTTTATGGCAGTAGCCGCAAACTACGTTCCGTCTCTGGGGGCGATGCTGTGGCACGAACGGGCGCTTAATTTGTGCCGTTCCAGGCCTGTGAACCGGTTTGGCTCCTCGAGAAGGTGCAGGGGTACGTGCTGGAACGACTGGGGGCTTTCTGAACTTGTTGATCAATTGCTCCTGAACTCTCGCCGCGTTGAGTACCTGTGCAAAAGTCTGCAGCTCCAGTGATGCGATCAACTGCTGCAGCTCGAAATCAAGTCCCTGTAAGAAGCGTCTGGCCCTGGTGGCCTCTGAGGCGACCATGTATGGAGCAAAACGGCTCAGACGGTTGAACTCTGCCGCATATACGTCCACTGGACGTCCATTCTGCTTCAATAGGATGAATCTTTCCTCCATCTCTGCCTTGGCGGTGGAAGGAAAATAATGGTCTAGGAAGCACTCCTTGAATTTGCCCCACTCGATCGGCCTATCTAGCCTGCTTTCTTCCACTGACCACCATGTACGGGCTTCATCTTCCAATTGGATCTTTATCACGTTCACCCTATCTTCATCTGGTACCCTGGCGGCCGTCAGTAAGTTCTCCATGTTCACTAGCCATTGCTCGGCCTCAAGGGGTTCAGCTAGCCCTGTGAATGCAGCTGGATGCAACCTCCGGAAGTTTGATACGGTACCAGCCCTAACAGGATAAGCTGGTGGAGTAGTGTCCTCGGGGGCGGTAATGAGTGCGGAGGGTCCTCCTGCAGCGGTAATAGCCTTGAGTCCCTCAGCGAGTAAGTCTGTCTTCCTCTCCTGAGCTTCTGTGAGAGAGGTCAGTGCACTAAGTATTCTTTCCGTGTGGTCCTGAGAATTGGAGTACGAAGAGGGGTCGTTCGGGGACGTCATATCGCTGGAAGATTCAAAAGGATAAGATCAGATTCAAGGATGAAAATCAGGAATAGTGAAACAAAAATAATGTAATACAGTATAGTTAATGTTATCCCTTGTTACTAAACATGGCTCTGATACCAACAAAACCATGTCACTCCCCGCTTCCCAAAATACGGAAAACGAGGGATGACTAGGCCAGCCATGCTCCTACGGTCAAGGAATAATCCCGCCGTAGTCACACTTCGGCTTCTAGCATTACATGGTAATCAGTAAACAAAGCACATCAGTAAAGGAAATACATCACTAAAATATTACATCGAATTTTCATTGTTCACAATTCACAAATAAACAAGAAGAGCTACTAACCAAGTTCAATTACACGATCTCTTTTAGAGAAAGCAGAAAAGAAGAAAGGGTACTCCAGACTAGATCTCCGCCAGCTCGAAAGGTAAATCCGACTCCTGCGCTGGTTCTTCCACGAGGTCTGAGCATGCATACTCAGGTCGTCAGAGCGACGTAATAGTAATGTTATGTAATAATGATGTGAAACAGGTAAATACGGTAATAATAGTGAAAGTAAAATGCGGTTAATCACTATGTCGCTAAATGATGCAAAGTATGATCTGTGTCCCTATCGGTCTCTAAGTCATGTTTGAAATCGTATAGTGGAAAGGAGGATCATGTTTAACAGGAGTCTCGTACATACCCGAGACAACGGCCCACATGCCCGGGGCATAACCCTGTCAGCCGGATCGCTAGATCCTAACTAATATATATATCACTGCTCGAATGATCATCCTCTAAAACACGGTCCCGCTAAATATGATACCCTTTCCACTTCGATTTCCCCCATTTCCCCAGGTTTACACTATTTATGATTTTGATTTAGTCGTGTACAAATATACCAATGGCACGGTTTTATCACTGTTCACTATATTAATCACTGTCACGAATCATTCACTTTCCATTGGTGCACTTGACACTCCTAAACCAATATCATTCACGCACGATAATGCAATGTCCACTGGACACTAACACGCACTAACACAATGTATATGGCAATTGGGTAAGATATGTGTATGTATGCCGTTAACAAGTCATGTATATTATGAACCAATATGCACGTCATAAACTTACAAAAATTGCAGTAATTCATATGTTCAGAATTCAACAAAATGATACAAATAAGATAATAAGTACACTCTGTTAGCGGTTCATCAAAATTGATTTCAGTTCAATCGGGTTTCCGATATTCAAGTTACAGCCGTTTCCTTTTAAGTGCTCGCTGCAGGAAATTCAGTTTCTGAACTGAACGTTTGTTTCGCGACACGAATTTCACCTAGTTGGGATCAGAATTTAGCGATGCTACAGTTGAATAAAATCTAGGTTTTCCAATAGGGTGTTCAACTCAATAGAAGGATTCTCAATCGCGTCTGTACGTCAAAAGTTATGCACTGTTCAACACTAGTATGTCAATTCTGATTCTGTTTTGGACTGTTATACGTCCTGTTCTTTTAAATTACATATTAAATAGCAAACGATGATAAAACGGAATGAAACCAATTGTTTTATTTAGCTAACAGATTCACCTTTAATAAACTGCAGAGTTTGGCAACATACGAGTTCAGAAAATAAGGTGGTACGCATTACGGGACAGAAAATAGTAACCAGAGTCGCTCTGGACTGCAGTCCAGAGCCGCACTCCGATCCAACTATCGCCACAATTTCAGTACAGAAACCATTAGAAACTTGCATAAGGTTACAGTTCGTCGAGTCGGCTTCGATTTGCGCCCTCTAACGCATCATTTCAATAAGTACACGATTTATGGTGATTCTAACAATTTTCAGATGCGGGAAATCTCCAGTTTTACGGGTGTATTTGGGGGTGATCATTTAAGTTATTACAGTTATAGTTTTTCAGTGAAACTTCTACAGAAGATTCAATGCCATACGGCCCAGAATATTCAAATGAGTTCCGTCAAATTAATTGAAGATTTTCATTGGGATCTTGCATCGAACAGTTATAACATATAATTTATCTTGACTTGTAAAACACGGAATTTATACGATTATAGTTTGTAACAACATAAATTAGCATGTAGCAAGTAGGAAACTTGCCTGAAAACGCTTTGGGCGATGCCCGACAGCGGCAACGTCACGAACGTGCGACGAACGGCGTGATTTGGTTTCACAGCCTCGGCTCGCGATTCGGGTGCTACGTCGGAGTTGCCCGGAGACGGCTTGTGCTTGCTGGAAGCGGAGGGGGTGCTCAGTGGTTCTCTGTGAGTGCGCTGGGGTTGACGACGGTCGGCGGCGTCGCTCCGGCGATGTGCACAGGGGGTGTTTGGATGGTGTTCGTGGGTTTTGGTATGGTTTTGGAGAAAGGGAGAGAGGGATAGTGGGGCTCGGGTTTGGAGTGATGATGACGATGCTGAGGATGTAGAAGGTCGATGAGGCATTTCTGGTCAGTTGGGGGCTCGCCGGCGTCGGGTGAAAGGGGTGGCCGAATGGGTGCAGGGGAGCTCGGGTGTACAGGGGGTTGGGTGTGCAGGGGTTCTCGGTTGGTGGAGGAAGAGTAGTGAAGGGTTCTGTTGGTGGAAGAGAAACGAGGGAGGAGAATGAGGTGGTTTGTCGTCGTCGTCGGAGGGGAGCGACGAGTGATGGAGGCAGTGGGTTCGTGGTCGGTTTTGGGGAACGAGAGAGGGAGATTTGAGAAGAGTTTGAGAGAGTGTGAGGGATAGAGGAGTAAGGGTTAGCGAGGGTTTGAGGTAGAGGAGATCACGAGTCGTGGGGTGCGCGAGTCGTGGGGCAACGGCATGCGACGTGGCCGCGAGCGCCGGCGCGATAAGCGGATCTGAAAAAACGAGTGAGCGGGAAAAGAAAAGAGACGTTGGGGAAGAGAAAATGAGGGATCGAAGCGGGTCGGGTCGGGTTAGGCAGCTACGGGAGCTGGGCTGTGGGGGAAACGGGCTGATTTAATATTAGAGTTCTGTTTTTTAAATTTTGCTGAGAAGGGAAGTGGGCCGGGGGAATATAGCTTGGGCTGGGGATTAATGTTAATAAGGTTTATTTGTGTTGGGCTGAGAATGGGAGTATTTGATGGTTTAAAGTTTTAATTTATTTAAAATTTCCTTAGGCTGAGGAAAATTTTGGGCTGGAGTTTTAAATGAGGAAATTATTATATTTGGTTTTAAATTTTGGGTTTTGATTTTTAGTTGGAAGAATTTAAATACTAATCTTAAGCAACCAATTACCTACAAAATCCACGAGGAAAATCGGGAAGCAATCGGGGACTAGGAACAAATATAAGAAAGCTTTTTATTGATGGAAACAGGGATTTACAGTATAACTGAACTCGGTTGTTACATTATACCCAATTACAAAAAGAATTTCGTCATCGAAATTCCAAGAACACAAAAAGATAAACGACCCACAAACTACAAGAAAAGATGGGGAAACATCTGCCGGATTTCATCTTCTCGTTTACAAGTTGACTCTCCATGTGAGCGATTACCCTAAAAAACAAGTACAAGGGGGATAACTTTGTTCTTAAGAACCTTTTCCTTTCGATCCACAATCGCAATCGGTCGCTCCTCAAAAGTCAAGTCTTCTCGTACAGTCAGCTCCGAATGATCTAACGCATGTCTTTCATCTCGAACATACTTACGGAGTTGAGATACGTGAAACACGTCATGAACATTCGTCAAGGATTGCGGTAACACCAATCGATACGCTACCTCACCAACACGCTCCAAAATCTCAAAAGGTCCGACGAATCGAGGACTGAGCTTTCCTCGACTTCCGAAACGAATCACCCCTCTAGTCGGTGATATCTTCAAGAATACCAAATCACCCACGGCGAACTCTAGAGGTCTTCTCGACGTATCTGCCCAACTCTTTTGTCGGTCTTGTGCTGCTTTCATATGATTCCGGATAGCGTTAACTTTCTCAACTGTCTGCACAACCAAATCTGGTCCCAACAATCTTCGTTCACCGACATCATCCCAACAAACAGGTGAAGGACACTTGCGACCATATAAATCTTCGAATTGAGCCATCTGAATAGTTTCCTGAAAACTGTTGTTGTAAGAAAACTCCACCAAATGTAGATGATCCTCCCATGAACCCTTGAAGTCCAACATGCAAGCTCTCAACATATCTTCAAGAGTTTGGATCGTTCTTTCCGACTGGCCATCTGTTTGAGGATGATAAGCTGTGCTAAACTTCAATCGAGTCCCCAAACTTTCCTGTAAGCTCCTCCAGAAGTGTGATAAGAATCGAGTGTTACGGTCGGACACGATGCTCACCGGTACTCCATGCAATCTTACAATCTCCTGCATGTACCGTTCTGCCAAAGTTTCTGTTGATTGACTAACTCGAAAATGAATGAAATGAGCTGCCTTAGTAAAACGATCAACAATCACCCAAACTGCATTGTTGCCTTTTGGACTCCGCGGTAGAGCTGTCACGAAATCCATGGTTATATGTTCCCACTTCCACTGAGGAATCGGAAGTGGTTGCAATAAACCAGCAACCCATTGATGTTCGGCCTTAACTTGCTGACACACTAAGCACTTTGCCACAAAGTGGGCAATCTCCCGTTTCATGCCTTCCCACCAGAAATGCAGTCGTATATCTCGGTACATCTTCGTGCCTCCTGGACGTACGGAATATGCTGAACTATGTGCCTCCTTCATAAGTTCTTGGCACACACAAACGGCTACCATAACGCAACGAACCATCTTCATGGATCAGTAAATTTGTTCGAAACCCAGCTTCAACTTGTTCTCGAAACTTTTGCAATCTAGGGTCCTGCGACTGCGCTGCTTTAATATTCTCGACCAACGACGAATGTACCTGCAGCTGCATCAACTGTCCTGAAGAATGCGGTAGCACAACCTCCAAATCAAATCTTCGAAAGTCTTCAACGAGTTCCTTCTGTGTAGTCAACATTTGAATTGCTGGTAACCGACTGAGCGCATCCGCACGACATTAACTTTCCCCGGATGGTACTTAAAATCAAGATCGTAATCAGCCATCAGCTCCAACCATCTACGTTGCCTCATATTAAGCTCCTTCTGCGTGAACACATACTTCAAGATTTTATGATCAGTGAAAACCTCGACCCTTTCGCCCAAAAGGTAGTGTCTCCAAATCTTCAAAGTGAAGATCACAGCTGCAAGCTCCAAGTCATGAGTTGGGTAATTCTTCTCATGGGTCTTCAACTGTCTCGATGCGTACGCTATAACCTTCCCATGCTGCATCAAAACACATCCCAATCCTTTCCCAGATGCGTCGCTGTGAATCACCAATCCTCCGGAACTGTCTAGCATGGTCAGAATAGGAGCGATTATCAATTTCTGCTTCAACGCCTCAAAAGCTGACGCACACCTATCCGTCCACACAAAAGGTACCTGCTTGCACGTAAGCTTAGTCAACGGCTCCGCCAGACGAGCAAAGTTCTCCACGAACCTTCTGTAATACTTGGCGAGTCCAAGAAAGCTTCTTATCTCCGCAACATTCTTCGGAATCGGCCAATCTCGAACTGCTGCAATCTTTTCGGGATCAACAGTGATTTTGTCGCCAGACACGACATGCCCCAAAAACTTTACTTCTTCCAGCCAAAACTCGCACTTGCTCATCTTTGCATATAATTTTTCTTGTCTCAACGTCTGCAGTGCGATCTTCAAATGTTCTGTATGCTCTTCAATACTCTTCGAGTAGACCAGAATATTGTCAAAGAACACCACAATAAGATGGTCCAAGAATGGTGAAAAGATTCGGTTTATCAAGTCCATGAATATCGCCGGTGCATTCGTTACTCCGAAGGGCATCACTAAGTACTTGTAATGTCCATACCGAGTTCGGAACGCCGTCTTGCAAATATCTTCTGTTTTGAATCGGACCTGATGATATCCGGATCGCAAATCCAGTTTCGAGAATACCCTCGCGCCACTAAGCTGCTCAAATAATTCGCCAATGCGAGGGATCGGGTACTTGTTTTTAATAGTCACCCGGTTTAATTCTCGATAATCGATGCACATTCTCCTTGTGCCATCTTTCTTCTTGACTAGAAGAACTGGAGCTCCCCAAGGCGAGTTACTGCTTCGAATCCAACCCTTCTCAAGTAATTCAGTAACCTGCTTCTTAACTTCTTTCAACTCCACTGGTGCCATTGGATAGTATGCTTTAGAGACTGGCGCTGCACCAGGAATAAGATCAATCGCGAACTCTACGTCTCGCTTCGGCGGTAATCCTGATATGTCTTCAAACACGTCCATAAAATCTCGAACAACAGCTGGCATTTCAACTTGAGCAACCTCCATCGACGAAAGAACATTAGCTGTCGGCCTAGCCCTAAACTTGACTGCCCGACAGAACTGCTTCCTCCAATAAAGATAAATTCTGGATGTCCAGGAATCTGGAAAATTACTTTCTTTGCCCTACAATCAATGTGAGCATGGAAAGTACCAAGAAAATCCATTCCCAAGACGACTTTATAGCTGCCCGTGTCAATTACCAAGAAATCTGCAAAAAGCTCCTGTCCACAAACAACAACTGCACAATCCTTACACTCTCTACTAGATATGATTTTCCCATTCTCAATGTATATGTCCCAAAAACTAGACAGGGTCGTGCAAATGATCGAGTGTGTAGCAATAAACTTGGACGACATAAAACAGTGGGATGCACCAGAATCAAATAACGCTAATGCGGGAAAACCATGAACAAGTAAAATACCTGAAACAACTTCTCCTGAAGCCTTAGCTTCCTCAGCCGTCAGGGTAAAAGATCGAGCCTGATTGGGTCTTTGAGTCAGCTGCTTCTGTCCCGGAAACGGTTTCTGGGGCGGCTTCTGAAGATCATCCTTTGTGCGAAGCTTCGACGGACATGAGTTAATAGTATGATCCGCCGATCCACAAACCAAACAAAGTCCCTGCTTCCTTCGACAATCTCTTTGCACATGTCCGGGTAAATGGCAGTAGTTACAAATCACGCTCTTTCTCTGATCAACGACAGCAGGCCTCTTTATAGGTGTTACGCCATGACGGTTCACTGAAATACCTATGTGTACATATGCTCGGTTCGGTGCAAAAGCCGGCTTCCGTACTGTAATTGCGGTCTGCTGTGAACTCCCAGTCTTCCCAGATAAGCTCTGCTGTTCTCGGGCTGCCGTAAGTACCTGTGAGAAAGTGGTCAAACTCAGGGAGACAATCTGCCTCTGGATGTCCACATCCAAACTGCGTATGAACCTCCTTGCCCTATCCGCATCGTTGGCAACTAAAGGTCCAGCGAATCTACTGAGCCGCGTCCACTCAGCTGCATGTACATCTACAGGTGCACCGTTCTGCTTTAGACTGATGAACTTCTCTTCCATTTCCTCCCGTGCAGTCCGCGGGAAGAACTTCTCCAGGAAACTCTTTGAAAAATCCGCCCACTTGATCGGCTTGGGCAAGAGGGTCTCTTCCACAAGCCACCATTCATGGGCGTAATCCACCAACTGGATGCGTACCACATCCACTTTCTTATCTTCGGGGATCTGTGCCGCAATGAGTAAATTCTCCGTGTCAACCAGCCACTACTCCGCTGCAAAGGTTCCTCCAAACTAGTAAAGACAGACGGACCCAGTCTTCTGAAATCCGCTACGGTTCCCACACGATCCACTGGTCTGGCCACAACATTGTTCATGGACTGCTGAACGGTCCGTAAACCTTCCTGTAAGGAGTCACCTTGCTGCTGGTTCAGCTCGGTCTGCCGCCTTTGGTTCTCCAACATCCCACGTATTACCCCAAGTATAGCGGCTTTGTCAACACGCCTTTGGTACGTCTTCAGATTCTTGTCTGCCATATTCCTAAAATCAAAACACCCAAGGATTAGCATGATAACAGATTCAAAATGTAGATCAAGGATATGAATCAAGGCTAGAACTCCAAGTTACTTAAATAGAGTACTGTTCATATCATATTCTTGCATTATTATATTCCCCATTCTTATGCATTTTACAATAAAACAGGTACTTTTGACTCATGTCTGCTACATAGTACATGTTACAGGTTCTTGGATCTAAAACAGTGAAAAAGATAAAAGACGATGCAAAAGTGAGACTACGACCAGCAAACAGAAAGATTTTGATAAAGCCTACACAAAGATCAGTACAAGGCAACACAAGGTTCAAGATTACAAAGCGAACGGCTAAAAGTCCACTACAATTGTTCACTGGAGATCTGGAAGAAACGTAGAAGCTATTTTGATAAAAGGACCAAAGAATAAGGAAGCTCAGAATTCCCAGAAAAAGCCCAGAAAAAATTCATACTCCAAGTCTACTACTGGGCCGCGGAACCGCGGCCCAACCCATGCTTAGGCCGCGGTTCCGCGGCCATCAAGAGCCCGTACTTGGTAAAAATTTTACCATAACTTGGAGGCGGCCCCGACTAGTCTTCCTAGGCGTATTTTTGTAAATGCAGACGTGCGGCAATTGTAAACCTAGGGTTTTCTATGTCCTATAAATAGAGACCCAATTCATTGTATATTTTCATGCCTCTATTCATCAATAAAAATTCAGATTTCTTTTGAAGTTGGAGAGCATCAATCGTAAGTAGGTTTATTTTTCTGCCCTAGGTAATCTCTTTTCTTACTCTAGTTTAATATAGTTTAGAATTTTTATTAACTTGCAGTAAATTTTTCATTTCTTAAATCAAAACAAAATAAAAATTATGTCTTTCGTAGATCCCTTAATGAGCGAGTAATTTCCTCGCTTGTTAGGGTTAGGAATAGGGAAGGGTTTGAGAGATGAGGATTTCTCATCTCTTTCTTTGCCAATCTTTTATGAACAATTAGGAATCCATGCATACTTTCTTATTCTGCTCCCAACGGCACTCTACCCATGAGGTAACGGTGATACCGTAGTATAAAAGACCGGATCTGTAAGTTTTCCATGGAGGTTAGGGTAAGGGTTAATAAAGGACGGACAAGGATCTAGAGGAAGAAATATCTTTCCAATCATCCAAATCCCCTCTATTAATAATTACCATAATCTCTAATATGATATCTAATTTAAGGCATTGAAAAGAGGTGTAGATCTTTATTTACCAAACTTTACCTAAACCTAATCCTAGCAAGTCTCCTAATCCTAGTATAACTCAACTTAGTTTTTAGATTTAATTCAAAGATCCAACACCCTTTGGAATTAGCTCGTAAGAACATTTAGGAGATTTACAACATCCCTGTGGACCGATCTGTATTCACCGGCCAGCTACCAAGCGACGCCGTTCTTGATTGCGGTAATATATTTTTGATCTATAAAATGACAATAAATCAAATGGCGCTGTTTCCGGGGATGGCGTAAAATTTCCTTTTTGTAATTTCGGGTTAATATAAAATATAAAAAAAACCATAAAAATTCAAAACAAATTCAAAAATATAAAAATTCTATCATCTTTTATTGTTTGAAGGGTTTCTTGTGTGAATCTTTGCAGGATCGACGGATCTGGAAAAATCCAGAGTGCGAAACAGAAAAAGGTACATCAAAACAGAAGGTGATTGGAACAAAAAAACACCAGAATTTTTTCAGAGACCTGAAGCCTCCGTACCGCCGATAATCCGCCGCCTTACCCCCATCATTGCCGCGGAACCGCGGTCCTCCTAGGTGTTCAGAGCACGAAATTTGCATAGTTTGTTTCCTTTCCCTCTCCTCTGCAACCTAAAATATATCTTTTGCCAAATCTTCTGCAGCATTTTTTGTGCTAAAAATCTTCCCCCTTCCAATAATTGATTTTCTGCAGTATTTTTTGCGCCGCGTTTAAAAGAAAATTGATTGCAAGTGATTTACTGCTTTGCATATTTTAATCGGACTTTAAGGGGTTTTTGACCAATTCAGATTGGGTGGGGATTTCATCACCCTTCCCAGGACCCCAGAAATCACTTAAAGCATTTACATTGACCATTCTTAATTAAAAAATGCTAGACTCAGCCCTAAGGACGTCGCGCTCAATAGGACAGAGGACTTAGTTATAGGCATCGGCCGTTTATCCTAACCTGACTTTGCGGTGTCTAGGCAAGTGTGTCTAAGGCAAGTGGTTACTTAATTAGGACCGCTACTTGTAGCGGGGAGCCTCCCACTTACCTAGCACTTACCTGGCCGTAATTGGCGGTGAAGAGGCGGTTTGAGATTCTATTTCTAGCCCTTTGGAACAGTTAGGAGCTGTCTAGCTAACCTAGGTGACCCTAGATCTAGGCCTAATTGTGCATTTGTGGTTGATTGCATTTGTGTCAAAAGTCTCTTCTTAAAAATGTTTTTGCAAAAAGCTCCACATAAAAAGAAAAAGAAAAAAATCTTTTCAAAAACTTGCAACTTGTCGCTAAAGAAATCTTTGCACTCCACTTACACCACTTCTTCTCATTGACGTTTTCTTACCTCCACATTCTGTCTTTCATCTTTTTGACTACACTACCCCTTTAGTGTATGTCCGGTTGGACTAGGGACACTAGCGCCCCATTAGTCCGTGTTTCATTGGTACCGACCGACGAACCTTTTGACTCCGAAGTCGAAATCCTTTCCACTTCTTCACTTTCACCTTCAAATTCTTCTTCCGAAGGTATGTCGGGATACAATCCTAACAACACCTTACCGACGGGAATGATTCCACCTCCGTTAGGTGCGAATAACCCGAATCACCCGCCTGTTGAAGCGCCCACACGAGTCGCGCTCCAGGATCTTTTCTACCCCATCTGCACCGCCCTACCTACTTGTCTTTCACTCCCACCGGTAAATAGGGACAATTTTGAGATCAAACCCCACTTCATCAATATGGTGCCTAAGTTTCATGGTTTGGAATCCGAAGATGCATATATCTTTATCAACAAATTCCAAAACGTTTGCGCTATGATGAAAACTACCCAATTATCCGACGATGCTATAAGGCTCAGGGTCATTCCTTTCACTTTATGTGACTTAGCCGAGAAGTGGCTATACAGCACCGCGTCGCATTCAATTAAGAATTGGGAAGAGTTTGTGAAAGTTTTTCTTAAAAAGTTCTATCCTCATCACAAAACTGCTAGAATCCGTAATGAGATTATACAATTTTCCCAGCTTCCTTCCGAACCATTTTGGAAGTGTTTTGAAAGATTCAAAGACCTACTCGTTCAATGCCCTCACCATGGGATCGAAAATTGGCAACTTTGCCAAACATTATACGAGGGATTGAACCCGACAATGAAGCAGTTGCTAGAATCTATTTGTCAAGGTCACTTTCTATCCAAATCTAGTGAGGAAGCGTGGCAGTTTCTTGAGGACCTTAGTGAACAAACAATTCAGTGGGAGAGCACCAAGACCACATCATCATCTTCTTCTATTGGTCAATCTAGGGCAGACATACATCACTTAGATATGTCGATTGCTATGAAGTCCGAGATGGCCGCTCTTACGAAAAAGCTAGAAGCGATTGAGACCAAAATCTCATCGCTTTCTCCTGCCCCTGTTGTGCCTCCACGAACTGTTTATGCTTGTTGTTCGGATCCATCACATCTCACCGAAGAGTGTCCTTACAATGCATCTACTCAAGGACATGATCAAGTCAATGCTGCCTTTCAGGAACGACAAAGAAACGATCCATACTCTTCGACATACAATCCGGGTTGGAAGAGTCATCCAAATTTCGCTTGGAACCAAAATCAACAATTCCAAGGAAACAACAATTTTCAAAGGCCTCCTCCTCCACAACAACAAGCACCTCCACAAACTCAATTTCAACAACCTTTCCAACAGCAACCTTACCCTAATCAAGTGAACAATTTTGTGCCTAACACTTCTTACCCGCCAAACAATTTTGTTCCACCTCAGAATGACAAGGTTAGCTCACTCAAAAGAAGTCTAGACGCGTTCCTAAAGCAATCTACACAATCTGCAGCGAGATTAGAAACTTCTATTCAATCTTTGGTGAAAAATAGTGCCTCACACGATCAAAGCATCAAATCTATTGAGGCACAAATTGCACAACTCAATGCTGCGTTGAAAGAGCGAGAAAAAGGAAAGCTTCCATCTCAACCACTGCCAAATGCCGGTCATGCACATGTTGCATATGAACAGCAGAATCATAACGTAAATGCTGTGACCACGTTGAGATCCGGAAAAGTGTTGCAAAATAATGTGGGTATTAACCATGACACCCCTGCCGGTGGTCCTTCTTCATCTTCTTCACCTTCTTCTTCTTCTTCTTCTTCTTCGTTAGGGCCTATTCTTCATCCTTCACACGGCTCTACTTCTTCTAGCTCGAACGGACCCACTTCTCACAACATGAACACATCTACACGGAGTTCCGTTCCAACTCAACAATCTGATCCGCAAAACTTGGATTCAACAACTTTTCAAAATATTCCTTTTCCAAACCGTTTGAGATCCAATAAACCAACTCCACAGATGGAGAAGATTGTAGAGTTGTTCAAACAGGTTAGCATAAACATCCCTCTCTTGGATGCAATCCAACAAGTTCCTTCATATGCAAAAATCTTAAAGGACTTATGCATCAAAAAGAGGAAGTCACAAGTACCAAAGAAAGTTTTCGTGGCTAATGCTGTTAGCGATGCTCTTGTCCAATCTTTACCCCAAAAGCACAAGGACCCCGGTTGTCCTACTATTTCGATAACAATTGGGGAGAAGAACATCAATAGAGTACTATTAGATCTTGGTGCTAGTGTCAATTTGCTACCTTATTCGGTGTACGAGCAATTAGGCATTGGAGAGCTCAAGCCCACTCATTGTACTCTCCAAATGGCCGACCGATCCATCACCCATCCTAGGGGAGAGTTGGATGATGTGTTAATTAGAGTAGGGGATTTCATTTTCCCCGTTGACTTTATTGTTATGGATACACAACCTGTCGCTAACCCCCGAAGTCAAATTCCGGTGATACTTGGTCGACCATTCCTTGCGACTTCTAACGCGGTGATCAATTGTCGTAACGGTTCAATGAATCTATCTTTTGGCAATATGACAATTGAACTCAACATTTTCAAGTTGGGAAATTAGCCTTGCGAGCCTAATTCTAACGTACTTGATGTTTGCTCGATCAATGAGATCGCGGAGGAGGACTGTGAGTTCGAAAATTTTATGTTTGATCACAGTAGTGTCGACGCCACTAGTGCGTTCCTCCTAAAATCCGACACAGCTTTCATAGCAGATAACGATTATGAGTGTTTCACCTTTATAGACGATTTTGAAGACTCACCACCCGAGTTTGAGTCTTTTGCTTTTTCGGATGAGTTAGTTGAACCATCCGACTCGGTTGCGTACACTCAATTTGAACCTTTGATGGAATCCTTCGAGTTTGAAACAGTTACTCCATTGTTACCATCTATTGTTTCACCTCCTAAACTCGAACTAAATCTTTTGCCGTCGCACCTAAAATATGCTTATCTAGGTGAGAATGAGACCCTACCCGTTGTCATATCGGCCTCTCTAGCTCTTGAGCAAGAGAAGGCTCTTTTAATGGTCTTACAAAATAATCGGCAAGCTTTTGGCTGGTCAATGGCGGACATCAAGGGGATTAGTCCCCTCATAGTTGAACATCATATACACTTGATGGATGATACCAAGCCGGTAAGGGATCCACAAAGATGCCTCAACCCCATAATGAAAGATGCTGTTAAGAAGGAGATTGTTAAATGTCTTGATAGTGGTATCATTTACCCTATCTCGGATAGCCAATGGGTTAGCCCCATTCATGTTGTGCCAAAGAAATCGGGCATCACGGTCATTACCAATGAGGCAAATGAGTTAATTCCTACTCGCACCCAAACTGGGTGGCGAGTTTGTATCGACTATAGAAAACTCAATGCCGCGACAAGGAAAGACCACTTTCCTTTACCTTTCATTGACTAAATGCTAGAACGATTGGCTAGGCACGAGTTCTACTGCTTTTTAGATGGCTATTCCGTCTATAATCAAGTCCCCATAGCCAAAGAGGATCAAGACAAGACCACATTTACTTGTCCCTTTGGCACTTTTGCTTATCGTCGCATGCCCTTTGGGTTAGGCAATGCACCCGCTACATTTCAGCGGTGTATGATGGGGATCTTTTCAGACATGGTTGAAAAGTTTTTGGAGATCTTTATGGATGATTTCTCCATTTTTGGTGACTCCTTCGATGAGTGTTTACTACATCTTGACGCAGTTCTTACCCGCTGTAGGGATAAGAACCTAACTTTAAATTAGGAGAAGTTCCACTTTATGGTACAAGAAGGTATTGTCTTAGGACATGTCATCTCGCAAAACGGTATAGAGGTTGATAAAGCCAAAATCGAGGTCATTTCTAATCTTCCTCCTCCTAAATGCGTCAAAGACATCCGAGCTTTCCTTGGTCACGCCGGTTTTTATAGACGGTTCATCAAGGATTTTAGCAAGATTGCTAGACCTTTGACTCTCTTATTGGCCAAGGACACAACATTTGATTTTGACTCAACTTGCATGGAAGCGTTCGAGTCATTGAAACACTCTCTCATTTCTGCGCCCATTCTTTCATCTCCAGACTGGACGCATCCCTTCGAAATTATGTGCGACGCATCAGATTTTGCCATTGGTGCCGTTCTTGGACAGCACATTAATAAGATGCTGCACGTAATTTATTACGCTAGCCGTACATTAAATGAGTCCCAACTAAACTACACAACAACAGAAAAATAGTTTTTAGCAGTTGTGTTTGCACTTGAAAAATTTCGGCCTTATTTAATCGGCTCTCCAGTTATTATCTATACGGACCATTCAACTCTTCGCCACCTTTTTGCGAAGAAGGATGCTAAATCGAGGCTAATACGTTGGATCCTCTTGCTACAAGAGTTTGACCTTGTCATAAGGGACAAAAGAGAATGTGAAAACGTAGTGGCCGATCACCTTTCATGACTTCCTTCTTCGCCCACACTTGAACTTCCAATAAAAGATGTTTTTCCCGATGAGCAACTCTTAACCGTTTCTTGCGAACCATGGTTCGCTGATATAGTAAACTACTTAGCCACCGGCTTGATACCTAAAGATTGGTCGAAACAGGATAAACTTCGATTCTTGTCCCAAGCAAAGCATTTTTATTGGGATGAACCTTATCTTTTTAAATACTGTTCCGACCAAATCATTCGTCGGTGTGTACCGGAAAACGAGTTTATGAGTGTGCTGTCTTTTTGCCACGATCAAGCGTGTGGCGGGCACTTCGGCCCAAAGAAGACAGCCGAGAAAATCTTGCAGTGTGGTTTCTATTGGCCACGACTCTTTAAGGATGCATATGAATACTGCAAGACTTACTCCCGGTGCCAACACTTGGGCCGGATATCGCGGAGAAACGAAATGCCGCTCCAACCAATTTTGGTTATGGATATTTTTGATGTTTGGGGAATAGACTTCATGGGACCATTTCCCAATTCTTTTGGGAATGTTTATATTCTTTTGGCTGTTGACTACGTTTCAAAGTAGGTTGAGGCTGTGTCTAGCCGAACGAATGACAATAAAGTTGTCGTTCGATTTCTTAAAGAACATATCTTTTCTCGATTTGGGCACCCTCGAGCGATAATAAGTGATAATGGTTCTCACTTTTGCAATAGGACTTTTGAGTCCTTAATGCGCAAATATTCTATTACCCACAAGCTGTCAACGCCATACCATCCCCAAACATGTGGGCAAGCCGAGGTTTCGAATCGGAAAATCAAGCAAATCTTGGAGAAAATGGTTTCTAAAAACTGTAAAGATTGGTCACTCAAACTGATCGATGCACTATGGGCTTTCCGTACTGCATACAAGACCGATCTTGGTATGTCTCCATACCGGCTTGTTTACGGGAAGGCTTGCCACCTCCCAGTAGAGATTGAGCATAAGGCATTTTGGGCAATCAAAGAGTTGAATTTATCATTAGGAGATGCGGGCAGCAATCGAAAGCTGCAATTAAATGAACTAGAAGAGCTGCGGGATGAGGCTTATGATAATGCTGTAATTGTTAAAAACTGAACTAAGGTGTTCCACGATAAACACCTTCTGCGAAAAACGTTTAAACCTGGTCAACAGGTTTTACTCTACGACACTCGGTTACATTATCACCCCGGCAAGCTCCGTTCTAGGTGGAAAGGACCTTATGTAGTTCGCACCGTTTATCCGCACGGTGCGGTCGATCTTGAAAATCCGGAAGACGGTACTTTATTCAAAGTAAACAGACATCGATTGAAACCGTTCTTCACAGCGGACCATTCGGAGGAGCTCCTGTTTTTACAGGAGCCGATTTACACCGATTGATTTTCCTCCACTTTCACCCCCGAATTTCCAATCAATTTTTCCAAAACTTTTTTTTCATATAAGTTTGGGGGTGTGTATCATTTGTAATAAACAGGAAATTGCCGATATTATCGACCCACTTGGTGCAGCATGACAGTGAGGACACTGTCCAGTTTAAGTTTGGGGGTATGCTCGGTAGGTTTTCTTCCTTCGTATTCATATGTATATTTCTGCATTGCATCCTTATATAAAAATCATAAAAATTGAAAAATTTGAAAAAATAAAAAAAAAATAGAAAAAGAAAAACCCATAAAAAATTGAAAATTTCAAAAAAATTATAAAAATTAATGTATTCAATTTTGGCCGTATTTGACTTAAATTTGACAAATAGGTCAACTGGCTAGGAAAAACTAGATCTTAGACTTAGTAAATTAAAAACCCTAAAAATATTCTTCTTTAAAGTTTAACGATAGAAAGTATATGTCTTTGTAGTTTATTTAGAAATAGGCAAATTTTGGGTTCACTTCTTAGGCTAAGTCGAAACAAAGGAAAAGTATTGATATTTGTATTAGAGTATAAGTTTGAAAAATAATTCCTAACTTAAGTCTAGATTCTGAAAATGTATACCTTATAAATTGCACTAACATGCACCTTGAAACTTAGAATAGTAGAGGAGACCTTGAAATGCTCTTTTCTACAGTCCTTAGTACCGAAAAAAAATGAAAAAAAAAATATACAAGTGTGAATAAAGAAGAAAAAACTGAACACTGGTTTTTGTGATTACTTAAGACTAAAAAAATAGAAAAATATTTAGCGAGGGTGCTTCATCACCTAGTACCTTAGACCAACTGGTTTGGGAGTCACTGCTAAAGCCTTGGGTGTTGCAAGACTAGGAATTACGTTTTAAAGTGCAAACGCATTTTGTAATTGGTCGTTGGTACCTCAAGAAGTATTAACGGTCGCATGAAGGATGTGTAAGCAAAATTCAATTAAAAATTCTCCAATTAATAAGTGCTTTGGACAACGGACAAGAGTACGATTACTTGATTTGAATTTCCAAGTGTAGGGGTGATTTATACACACACGTAGGGGTATGTGATTGGAGTTTAGATGAGAGAAAGGAGTGAAGAATAGAACTTGTATCTTTAGTAGAGTTGATAAAAATTCTTAAGTGGAGATGGAACCCTAGAAGGAAAACTTAAGAAATGCCGAAAGCTAAGTAAGTCTACAGAACATATATAATCTTAAGTTAAATGATGAGAAAGTGTGAAGAATATGGGTGGATAATTTACAAGTCGAAGATAATAGAATTCCTTGTTAGAAAACCTAATTGGAGAATAAAAGTTAATGGCCGAATTGATAGTATTTTGTGGGTAGTATCCACTGAAAACCCTCAGGAGACAACACTCCTCCTACTATGGACACCTTGAGGTTTAACAGCATGTTGCACGAGCTCAGTGCAATCACGTTTCCCTGCGAAAGTGAGGTTAGGTTTTTGTCGAGAATAAAACTAGGTTTGCTCGAGGACGAGCAAAGGATAAGTTTGGGGGTATTTGTTCATATCATATTCTTGCATTATTATATTCCCCATTCTTATGCGTTTTACAATAAAACAAGTGCTTTTGACCTATGTCTGCTACATAGTACAGGTTACAGGTTCTTGGATCTAAAACAGTGTAAAAGATAAAAGACGATGCAAAAGTGAGACTACGACCAGCAAATAGAAGGATTTTGATAAAGCCAACACAAATATCAGTACAAGGCAACGCAAGGTCCAAGATTACAAAGCGAACGGTTAAAAGTCCACTGCAATTGTTCACTGGAGATCTGGAAGAAACGTAAAAGCTATTTTGATAAAAGGACCAAAGTATAAGGAAGCTCAGAATTCCCAGAAAAAGCCCAGAAAAAATTCATACTCCAAGTCTACTACTGGGCCGCGGAACCGCGGCCTAACCCATGCTTAGGCCGCGGTTCCGCGGCCATCAAGAGCCCGTACTTGGCAAAAATTTTACCATAACTTGGAGGCGGCGCTGACTAGTCTTCCTAGGCATGTTTTTGTAAATGCAGACGTGCGGCAATTGTAAACCTAGGGTTTTCTATGTCCTATAAATAGAGACCCAATTCATTGTATTTTTTCATGCCTCTATTCATCAATGAAAATTCAGATTTCTTTTGAAGTTGGAGAGCATCAATCGTAAGTAGCTTTATTTTTCTGCCCTAGGTAATCTCTTTTCTTGCTCTAGTTTAATATAGTTTAGAATTTTTATTAACTTGCAGTAGATTTTTCATTTCTTAAATCAAAACAAAATAAAAATTATGTCTTTCGTAGATCCCTCAATGAGCGAGTAGTTTCCTCGCTTGTTAGGGTTGGGAATAGGGAAGGGTTTGAGAGATGAAGATCTCTCATCTCTTTCTTTACCAATCTCTTATGAACAATTAGGACTCCATGCATACTTTCTTATTCCGCTCCCTACGATACTCTACCCACGAGGTAACAGTGATATCGTAGTATAAAAGACCGGATCTGTAAGTTTTCCATGAAGGTTAGGGTAAGGATTAATAAAGGACGGATAAGGATCTAGAGGAAGAAACATCTTTCCAATCATCCTAATCTCCTTTATTAATAATTACCATAACCCCTAATATGATATCTAACTTAAGGCATTGAAAAGAGGTGTAGATCTTTATTTACCAAACTTTACCTAAACCTAATTCTAGCAAGTCTCCTAATCCTAGTATAACTCAACTCAGCTTTTAGATTTAATTCAAAGATCCAATACCCTTTGGAATTAGCTCGTAAGAACATTTAGGAGATTTACAACATCCCTGTGGACCGACCTGTATTCACCGGCTAGCTTCCAAGCGACGCCGTTCTTGATTGCGGTAATATATTTTTGATCTATAAAATGACAATAAATCAAGTACTCCATTGTAACCATGCCGCGGTATCATAGCTACAATTACATAACTCCACCCAAGTCGCCTAAGTTCTAAAGATAAACAAGGAACCAGGTTTCGAGTCGATATGCAAAGGAGGTTTGCATATCGTAGAAGTATAATCAGGAGGAGGTTAAGATTCACGAATGGTAAAACGGTAAGGTGGCAGGACATGTTTCCTAATCACGAGTATTCTGATTCGTGTATTGGGTCTAATACCCAACTACAAAGGAATCAAACCCGATTAACCTACAACCTATGGCTCTGATACCAAAAGAACTATGTCACGCCCCGTTTCCCAGAGTACGCTAAGATGGGCACGTGACATAGCCAACTATGCTACCTGTGGGTAGGAAGTATCCATCCACAGTCACATTAGGCTGTAGAGATATCAAGAACAATAATAAACTATCTAACACATGTTCATAAGCCAGAAATAAATGAGTCAAGAATAAAATAATGCGGAAGCGAAAGATCCAATACAAGAATAACTGGAATGTATGTCCCATAATGCGGGCTCACATCAGAAATGAAATAATACTAAAAGTGAATGAACTAACTACTAGCGAGTCCTCACGGCTCATCCTGCTGACTGAAGTACTCCTGCTCGGACTGCAGTAAGGGTAAGGAATCTGGGCCATGCAAAACCCAGACGTCAGCGCGTCATAACATCAAGCAATAATATATAAACAGAGTAGCAAGACATGCAAGTATGATCATAAATGGTAAAGCAGGTGTAACAGCAATATAAATCAGGGCAGAGAAAGGTAGTGTGTAGTGAGTAATCTAAACTGGTCTATTGGGTTAACTACTCTCAAGTCTTGAAATCAATTTTATCAATCATCGATGTAACTCAATAGTATCCCGTGCGTGCCCGGGATCACGGTGAAGATTCTCGGGCTCAAACCGAGACATGCCGCTAGGCACTAAAGGAAAAGGGATAATGATGAATGATGTCTGCAACATCATCCCAAGGCAGGCCTAGCCTCTAAAAAGGTAGTGGATAATGATGGATGATGTCAGCAACATCATCCCAAGGCTGGCCTAGCCTCTAAAACGGATCAGTAAAGGTAGCGAACTGTCGAGTTACAAGTCAGGTTTCATCATTGATTTCTCCATACCCCCAGGTTATATGTATTCAAGTCAGGTATTAAATAATCTGGAGCTAATGCCAACACAGGATCAGGCAGGTACAGGTTTGTCTGGATAGACAACAGGAACTGTCCGTAAGGACAACAGGTCAGGTTTGTTGGCATTAGTCACAAGATCAGGTAATAGGTAAAGCATGGTACATCAGGTCAAGTCAAGTGATGTATATAGGTATCATGTCATGTCAAGAGTTGCACGGTGTTGGGGTAAAAATTTACACCCCGGTTGACCAAGTCAAAATCAAAGTCAACCCTAAGCCAAGTGGGCCCAAGCCCAGATCCAGTGGGCCCATGCCCGGGTTGAGCCCGAACATGAAGCGGCCGGCCTCCCCCCATGCAAAGATAAAATTTTTGTAATAAATAATTTTGTTGTATTTATTTTATTTTATTTTATGGATAAATGTAAAAAAAATAGGCATAAAGCCAAATTTTTGTAAAGCCCATGGCTTATGTGCAAAAAGAAATAGCACATGAGGCATGGGATAGGCAAAATGCCATTTTGTGAAGCTCAAGGGGCTATGTGTAAAGTGTATAGCCTATAAAGGCAAAGATAATGAAAATATCTCATAACTTTTCTCTCTCCAAAAAAATTTAGATCTGAGATCTTTTCTCCTTCTTCAAGGTTCCAAAATCTTCTTCTTTCTTTTGAATTAAATCAAGAGTTTTACTCTTCATTTTATAAAACAAAATAGTTTTTCACCACCAAACCCACAAAGGGGAACTTGGATCTGTCACTACATCTCAAAAAGGAGAGATTTTAAAAATCCCATATCTCTTGATCTTCAAGATCCAGCCAACAGAAGAGGAAGAAGAAGAACCCCCTTCATTAACCCAAAGCATCTTAGGAGTTTAAGCTCCACCCTATTTTCTCTTTAGAGAATTTCCGGGGCTAAAAGCCCCCTTTTTCTCGCCGGCGCACTAGCGCTCGGGCGCAAAGCACCTACGTGATGACACATGGCGCGCATGCGCTCCAGCGCCCCGCGCCCGAGCGCAAAGCGCCCACGTGCCGACACGTGGCGCACTTGCGCTCCAGCGCCCCGCGCCCGAGCGCAAAGCGCCCACGTGCCGACACGTGGCGCGCTTGCGCTCAAGCGCTCACGTGCCGACACGTGGCGCGCTTGCGCTCCAGTACCCAGCGCCCGAGCGCAAAGCGCCCACGTGCCGACACGTGGCGCGCTTGCGCTCCAGCACCCAGCGCCCGAGCGCAAAGCGCCCACATGCCGACACGTGGCGTGCTTGCGCTCAACGCCTAGGCGCTGGCCCCACGCATCCTTTGGATGTCTTTTCCCTCTTTATTTACATATACATGTATATATATACATATTTATACATATGTACACATACACATACTCCACGACACTGTCACTGTTAGAAAAAAAATTTCTAACGGGGCGCTGCCCCGCACCCCGCAAGGGGGCTGCTAGCCCCCTTGACCCCCAGCCCGCTATCCGGGTAGCGAGACCCCCGTAAAAACTCTGTGTGGCTCCCGATATATCCAAAACCCCTCTTTAAAACACAACACACGTACACTGCGCATCGAGTTCGCATGACCAGTTTAACCCATCAATCGGAGGTTCCCTCGCTCCAAAGGCAAGGGGTAATTAACGGTAGTTTAGTCCGCGGATGCCGGAGATTCGGATCCCCACAATCATTAAATCCCGGCCTACCCTAGGCAGGGGGGATCTGTAGTACGCCTGACAAGCGTGCGCGTATTCCCATCTCAATGGGGCGACGAAAAACACCCTACAGATTCTGGCACGCCCGGTGGGACTTGTCTCTCCTCCCATATTTTGGGTTAAACGTTCATGCGAACTCAATCAATATACATATCGATTGCCTATACTGAAATGATGTTTTTTTTCCGTGCAGTAATCAACTTTCGACGACAATGTTTCCCAAGATGAATTCGGCTTCCAACGCGACCCCGATCCCGTACGTGGTCAAGGTCAATGCTCGTGTGGTTCTCCCCGCAAGCCTCAGTCGACAGTGGGAGGAACCACCCCGCCAGTTTGGCTCCGTCATCATCTATCCTGCCGGAAGCGCTTACCTGGCAGAAATCCCAGTAAAACAGGCGGCCAAGCCGGTCTTAAGGGGTAAGAGGCCGAATGTTGTGATCGCCAAGGCACCACAAACGAAACTTAAAACGGTGTCTGAACGGCTCTCTGGCGCTCCAGCTGGGGGCAAGACTTCCAGTACGAAGGGCAACATCAAATGTTGTGGACGAGCTCAGGCGATGACTCCAACAAGTGCACAATCGATCGTATCTCCAAAATCCTACATCGTCCGGTCTACGGCGTCTTCCTAAAGAGCCGAAGTCTGCCAGGTGCTTAGACCAGAAAAGTTAAAGCAGAAGCGGCTCAGGTATCGAGCCAACAAGAGGGCCAGGACTTCGGCCAAATGGAATTTTGTTAAGTTCCAAGTGCAGGGTCACCCCGCGACGACGGCTGAGTCGGACGTGAGAATCAGCAATTCCTTCGAGCCTCTAAAGTGGGTTCAGAAAAATGCCATGACCGCCAGAATCAAGAAGACAGCGGTCCGAACAATGCTACAAAGAGACGTGTCCCGGTCCCAACAGAAAAGGTATGACACTGTCTCTTCAAGTGTCTATCGGGCGCTCTGTGCCGCAAGAAATTAGCGGGGAAAATCCAGAAAAGAAGCGCCAGCACCATTCAAGAATCCGGCCAGGCCATCCGCCTTCAATCGACTGCCCGCTACCGAAACAGGAGGGCCAAGACAGCGATCCGTGAAATCAGCCGCCGATAATAAAAAGATGGCTGGATATGTCGTCCATACGGTCTATATGGCGGGCGGGCGTCCCAGCGACAACCTTCGCAGCAAAAGCAAGGATGGGGCCACCACATCCCAGGTCAAATCTGGCTTGAATGTGGTTGCCGCTTCCCAAGAACAGCCGCCTCCGCTGGATGATGAAAACCCTCTTGATGAGGACGATAGGCAGAAGGACCCTTCGGTCCAGGCAGAGTCAAGCTCAGAGAGCAAGGAAGAGCCGACCTTCCGCCCGAGGACCGCGGAGCAAAATCTGCTCCAAGAGCTTCGAAAACAGCTCAGGAGCAAGGATAAAGAGATGGCCAAGCTCTATTTGAAGATTGACGACTTAACGAACGTTGTGATGCAGCTTACGGCTCAAATTGCTCGAGCGCCTCCTAATCAAGCACAAGTCACTACTAATCAGCTGGGTGATGACAAAACGAAACAGCCATTGCCTACTTCTTTGGGTCCAAGAATGGTCGAGCCGCATGAAAGCCGGCCACATTCCGCTTCTGGGGATGCCTTGGCCCTAGATAGCACTATCCCGCTAACACAAGATCGGATAATGGATTTGGTCACCAGCAAAGTTAAAACATTGGTGGCCGAAGCTGAAGCTCAGAAAGAAATTGGCAGTAGTGGGCGGCCGTATCCCGCACACTACGATCTGATCGAGTTCCCGAGCGGCTACGTCATTCCTAAATTCGGAAGGTTCGACGGAACGGGGAATGCAAATCAGCACGTCGCCCACTTCAAAGCCTCGTATGGAAATACAGGGGGCAATGACGCACTCCTTCTTCGTCAGTTTGTCAACAGCCTGACCGGTGTCGCCTTCGACTGGTACGCGAGTATACCAGACGGGTCCATCATTACCTTTGCCCAAATGGAGTCTCTGTTTCGGCAAAGGTTCATGAGTGTCAGTGATAAAATCTCCATTGCCGACCTTGTGAGGACCAAGCCGGGGAAGAATGAAAGCAACACCGACTTTATTGCCCGATGGCGTAATCTCACGGTCAAGTGCGAACCGCCGCTGGAGCAGGACCAGTCCGTCAGCCTTCTCATTGGGAACCTCAGCAATTGGATAGCCCCATTCTTGTATGCAGCAGGCCTCAAGACGTTTCAAGAGCTAACCAAGAAAGTCCAAATGCTGGAACGCTCGAAGCAAGAGTCCCCGCCGGACTCTCACAGAGATAAAACTTGGAAAAGCAAGCGGGACGACAGCCGTAGAAGCGGGAGTTCCAGTAGTACCAATGTCTTCAATGCGTCCGACAATGAAGAAAAGCGAAGGGCGGGCGAATCCAAAACCAACCGGTCTCGAAAGCCAGTGCTGGGAGGAGAGGGGCCTTCCCTAGAGGAGAAAAAGAACAAAGTTTACTCTTTCAGGAGGGACAAGATCTGTAAGATATTTAAAGATGCCTTGAACAACGGGCTACAATTGCCGGAGTCGAAAAGACCTCAAGAAGCAAAAATGACCGACAATCCCCTGTATTGCCCGTACCACCGAGTAGTGAGCCATGCGATCGAGGATTGCTATATCTTCAAGGACTGGGTCGAGAAGCAGTACAAGGCCGGAGAGATCGAGCTGTCCAAAAGCGTGTTGGTGAAAAATCAAGTTGCAACCACCAACTTTATACAGACAGAAGCTGAAACCTTCTGGGAGCAGACAGCCAAACCCGCTGCCCTGAGCAATGAAACGGACCCACCGCAGCCTCTTTGGAATAAGCACATATCTAATAAGATGAAGAAATGCTAAAGATGCTTCAGAAAGAGCCCAGGATGGAATGGGAAGGACAGAAGAAGCCTACCAGTCCAGCTGCCAATGCGGCTCCATCAGGCTCAAAATCCAAGAAGCTCAAGAAGAAGAAAAGTGCAGCTCGGCGCGAAAAAGAGTCTGCAGGGAGATCGACCGTTCAAAAATATATCGATTCTCTCAAATAATATGAACAAAAGGAAAGAACATTGATTCAATTGAAGGAGTTCTTCCCTGTATAAGCGGCTGAAATTCTGGAGGAGTTAGAAGAAGACTCCAACGAAGAGATCCCAGTAGTGACTTGCTACGCCATCCATCATGGCAGCGACTCGGAAGAGGAGTTCTGTTTTCCCGAAGAGGACGAGGAGGTCGCCACAACGGCCAATCAAATCCAGCTCAAAAGCGGCAGGGCTCTACCGCCAAATCAGGGCAACGCCCCAAAAGGGAAGGAAAAACAGGTCGCTAATGAAGAAGATAGCAGAGAACCGGCTGATGAAAACATAAGTCCTTCCTCGATGGACTATAATGTCTTACCACATCTCCGGAAGCTTCCGTCTCTCCTGAGCATCTACGACGCCTTGGTCCTATCTAAGGAGCTTAGAGATGTTCTCATTCACGCTCTACAAAACCCCGAGCGGTATCAGCCTCACTTTGCGGAAATTAATATGAAAGAAGCCCAGCACGCTTTGCATGCCGCCGCAGTCACATTTAAGGATGAAGACTTGCTACTGGGAACGGCTGAGCATAATCGGTCTCTTTACGTGACCGGGTACAGCGATGGAGATCGGATTAATCGCATATTGATTGATCCAGGGTCTTCAGTGAACATCATGAACATGCAGACGCTGAAGAGTTTGTCAATGGACGTTCGACACCTGTCAAGGAAAATGATTGTCATTCAAGGCTTCAACCAAAATTGCCAGCAAGTTCTGGGGTCCATAGCTCTGCCGATCAAATTCGGGGATATGTAAACTGAAGCTACGATATACGTGATCGACGCCGATAAACGGCTGGTTCCTTAAGAAATACTACGCTTGACAAGTCACGGCTCAGGTTAATGATAGATGACGACGCTCGTGTCCGCTCGCTGTCTTCCTGAGTCCAAACTCTATAAGTAGTATCCGGCAAAACTTCGCCTCGAAGCTACTTGGACCGAGATGTCCCTAAACTAACAATGGACCATAATGTCCTTAAACAAAATACGTCGCCTCAAACATGGCGATAGTGGAATTCAAATCCACAGGTCCCAGCGGCAAAGACTGCAACTCAAATCCCGCTGGCTACACAACTACCCCGGTGGCGAAGTCCTACCGTGATCGCTATTAAAAAAAGGTACGTCCACAAGCGAAATGGGCACGGATGAAAAGTCGAAAAGGCTCCGTGAGTAAAAACAACAGGGCTACCGGCGGGTTTGTGAAAACCCGAAAAGGCGCGATCTCGTTAAAATAAAAACACCTGCAAGGTCCTCTTGACCTTGTAAGGAGAAAACACCTACGTGAGATTCTTACGACTCACAAGGGACCAAGACACTTGGGGATCCCCACGATTCCTAAGGAGAAATTACACTTACAAGATCCTCATGACTCTTAAGGAGAATTCCCCGCTGTGAGACCCTCACGGCTCATAGGATTCAAAAGACTTAAGATACAGGGACCTGAACCTATTCTTAAGCCATCACACTCCCCAAGTTTCCCTACAGGCTGTACAATGCTGGCCTTTGTATACAATCCATGGGCATAAATAAACGTTTCCCCCACCAAGTCCTACCAATCGCGAGGAATGTCCTTATACGGTGAACGACACCTATAAGTCCTCTCGACTTATAAAGAGAAAATACTCTTATGAGATCCTTACGGTTTATAAGAGAACACACACTTGGGGATCCTCACGATTTCTAAGGAGAAAATACACTTGTGGGATCCCCACGACTTGTAGGAAGAAAATACCTTTATGAGACCTTTATGGCTCATAAAGTCAAAAAGCCTTAGTCAAACAGAATCCTAACCTGTTTGTTAAGCCACCTTTATTCAAACCGACAAAGGCAAATGATGATTCGCTCCTGGCAATATCCCAGTTGTAGCGATGCTGATGCCTAAATCGGTATCAAATTCCAAGTTCTTTCACGGCAAATGATGATTCACATTTGGCAATATTCCAGTCGCAGCGATGCTAATGCTAAGATTAGTATCAGATCTCGAGTTCTATACTCGCAACAAAAATCAGCGAGCAAAAAAAATACATATGAAATAGCCGAAATGTTTGGGCAACTCGCAATAAAAAGCAGCGAGTAAAAAATAAAAAATAGCTGAAATGATTGGGTACTGCGATAAAAAGCCGAAATGATTGGGCAATCGCGACTTTCGCGATATAAAATTTGAAATGATAGAACATCGCGGAAAGAAATTAAAAAAATGATGAAACTTATGCCCTGCAGGTGAGTCCACATCCATCCCTGTATACAATCCTTGGGCACAAACGAAAAGGGAACCACATTTTCCGACTGGGCTCTGTCAAAAGGGAGAGTCAAATCTTGACGGTACATCTACAGCCTAGAGATCATCACGACGTTCCTTCTCACACCAGCAGGATGCAGACGCAACGTCAACAATTGACCCCAGGGTCAAAACAAGGGAGCCATGGCAAAGTCCCTAGTTCTAAGACTCGACAATTCAAAGACAACCTAGAGACAACCTCGACATTCGTCGCATTATAGCAGACACAATGTCAACAAAGAAGCGAAGGAAGATCCCTAGCTTCAGGGTCTCGACGACAGCATCTTCAGCCTAGAGATCACCACGAAGTTCCTTCTCACACCAGCAGGATGCAGACGCAACGTTAACAACCGACCCCAGGGTCAAAAAAATGGAGCCATGGCAAAGTCCCTAGTTCCAAGACTCGACGGTTCACAGACAACCTAGAGACAATCTCGACATTCGTTGCAATATAGCAGACATAATATCAACAAACGAAGCAAAGGAAGATCCCTAGCTTTACGGTCTTGACGGCAACTCAAATAAAATCTGAAAGACTATCGAGATCATCCCACATCAGCGCGGAGTGGTCATGACTCATCGGGGCTCCCAAATTAAGCCTAATCTCAAGTAAAAGCGGCATGGAAAATCCCTAACGCTTGCTCTTCTGATGGTAATATGACCTGGGAGATTACTTGAAGACGTCTTGTCCAGCCCCTGAAGGGATCAGAGACACGACAGTCGTGGGGCTACTCAAATAGCAAGATTGCATATCGGGGAATACATCGGCCAACACGACGGTAAGACGAACAAAAACCTTAGTACCACAAACCCTAACGGACTTCTATCAGCAGAGGTCAACCGTGACGTTAGGACATTCTTATGACAATTTCTCGATTCGTCTCGACTCGTAGGGAAAACAATGTTCCTGCGATAACTTCTCGACTCGTCTCGACTCGTAGGGAAAGAGCCTTAGGAAACGGGGATATCAACCTGTTTCCTAAGTACTGGGGCCCTGCAAGTAGGTCCATGATGGACTATTGTATACTATCTACAGGCCACACTATCCAAAGTCGAATATCGATAAGGAGGGAAAAAATCACTTACGAGTCCTCTCGACTTGTAAAGTGGAAAATTCTCTTATGAGATCCTTACGACTCTCAAGAGAAAACTCACTTAGGAGATCCTCACGACTTCTAAGGAGAAAATATACTTGCGGGATTCTCTCGACTCGTAGGAAGAAAACCCTTTATGAGATCCTCACGGCTCATAAAGTTGAAAAGTCTTAGGCGGCAGACCTGAAGCTGTTTCCTAAGCCTTTGCTGCCCTACAAGGAGGTCAAGATGGACTATCTACGGACCACATTTGCCAAAGTTTCATGCCACTGAAATGAAGAAAAATATGTCTTTTATTCATGAATCAAAATGAATTCAAGATGCTCTTATTCATGAATGAATACAAAAAAAGAAAGAAAAGCGCTAGTATGAAGAAAAATCTGCCTTTTATTCAGGAATCAAAATGAATACAAGATACTCTCATTTAGGAGTGAATACAAAAAGAGAGAGAAGGAGAATATAAAAAAAAATCTTTAAGCCGGCGAACGGTGCTATAAGCCAGTAAGTTCGTCATGCTTCCGCTGGACCTCGGCTTCAAGCTCCGTAAGTGCGGCAAGTCGAGCCCCCACCTGAGTCTGCTGAGTCTGATATGAAGCAAACCGACTCTTAAGCTCCCTTTCGGCAACTTTATGGGCTTCAACCATCTCGCGAGTAAAGATAACGACTTTATCAAGAGCCACCACTTCCGTGATAGCTTCTTGAAGCACCCGCCAAATTTCGTACGCACGGGTAGTCTTGGCAGTAAGCTGAGCCTGAAGTTCCCCCAAAGCATTCGAAGCTAACTCCCTCTCCGAAAACTTCCGGTTGAGCATCTTCTCGCACGACTGCAGATTGGCTGCGGACCGTTCGATCCATCCCCGCAGACTTGATTTCACGGTTAAGATGTCGGAGGGAAGGCGGATGCATTCAAGCCCGTGTAGGAAGACTTCCACTCGGCGACAATACTCAACCCAGACGCGTACCAATGCTTCATCATGATAGGTGGCGAGAACGGACAAGGAAGAATTGGCCTCGACAGCAAATTCTTCGGCCGTGATGGAGGTAACATCGTGAAGGTCTTCGATGAGAGCCATCAGGGAGTAGATGCTTTGTCTCGCCATCCTTTTAGACGCACGCCGGGTATAAGGACCCGGTGGCATGAAGATCCGAGATTCCAGCGGAGTTAGGGTTGGCAGAGCTGTCAAGATTTGTGAACAATCGGTGAGATTCATAAACATAGAATAGACAAAGCAATGCCAAAGATAAAACATCACTTACCTACAGTCGTGCAAGAGGGGTTTGAAAGATCCCCAGGCCCATCAAGGATCTCAACTTCGTCATCAGCTTCCAGAACTGTGGAGAGCATGTTAACATCATAAAAAAAGATGATAATAAAACAAAAGAGGTCAGAGGACACCGACCTTGCCTAGAAGAAAGGACTATGCTTTGCAGAGGTATCGTCTGTGGGGCAACCATATCAAGTAGACGCTGGAAGGTCTTCCTGGGAGATAGATCCACGATAGAGGCCCCCAGTTCCCGCAATTCTGAAGAAAAAAAAAGAGTTCAGATAATGGAGATATCATTAAAACGAAATGTAGAAGATTACCTTCGATGCTCTGCCCGCCTTGAACTGGGGGGATAGCAGCTTCGGCAACCTCTTCCACACCATCAGGTACAACACTAGAGATATTTGCCGGCATGGCGGCTTCCAATTCAGAAACAACAGCCGCCACTTCAGGCTCTGAGGAGGCAACATCGGTCTCAGCGATCCTTTTTACAATCTCCAGGACGCCACCAGAGAGATCCACTGGATCTACGGCTGGTAAGGTCTCCTATGCGGAAAGTACAGATGCTAAAAGGACGGAAGTCACCACCGGGAGCTCCAAGATAGGACTAACGGCTTCGACAAACTCTTCTACACCCTTTGGTGCGTCATAGAGATGTCCATAGGGTTCGTAACCAGTGGGGTCACCTATGCTGGAGGAATAGATACCGAAGGAACAAAAGCCACCACCGGAAGCTCCACAGCAGGAATAGCGGCTGTAATGATCTCCTCTACACCTGCCGGTGCGTCACGAGAAACATTTGTAGAGTCCACAGTTATGGCCCGATCTGGATTCAAATCCTTTTTCCCCGCCGAAGTCCCTGCAAAGTTTTCACAAAAATGAGAAGGCATAAAAATAATACAGACTATTCGCTAAAAGAAGGACATGAGAAAGACGCATACTAAAGCGCCAAGGAGCTTGAAGTATGGATTTCTCCAGATGTTTTTCCTTTCTTGCTAAGTGCGCTAGCCGGGGTTCATGTGCAGATGAATGGTTGCCTGTCTTTAATGCAAGATCGTCTTCGGAGGCGATCGTTATGGGCTGTTTGAGGGCCCGTTCTTCTTCCATCAGCAAAGGACCCATATATACCCGGGTAATGATGGATCAACGTCATAGAAGATAACTGGAGGGTAAGGATTTTTCGGGATGCACACGTTCTCAGTCTCATCATGTGAGCGCTTTAAAGCCTCAGCCAATTACGCGGCTTCCTCGGCGGACGAGCCAGGATAAATAAGACCGGCATCCGATTCCTCCATAGCCATCGGTTTGTCCTGAATGAACGGCTCGGACTCAAGTAATGTGTTAAGTAGGCCGGTGACCGATCTCTTCCTCCTCTTAGAACTTGTGCTAGCACTGACCGAAGAACGCTTCCTTCCCCTCGGCGCTTTGGCGCGACGTTGACCAACCTCGCTTCCGGTATTCCCCTTTGGTGTTACCACTACTGACGACACTGCCATTGATGAGGCCGCCATTGATGACACCACCGCTGGCGCTTCATTGGAGGCCTTTGCTTGGGCTCTAGTGCGCACTGGCATACCAACAGTGTGAGGAGCCAATTTTGTTTCTGCGGCCATGGAGATAAGTACCACACCGCTATCCCTCAATGGAGGGCGAACCACTGTCCGCGGCCGCAACGGAACGCCAGTGGCTTGGGTCGGAGCTAAAGCTCTACATTCGAAGAGTACCCGCTTCTCCTCAGCAATGACAGGACCGACTCGATGACGATACCAACCTATAAAAGACCCCATACACCTTGGAAGGTAGATGGACTCAGGTATCATGAAACGGGAGCTGGTGTTTAGCCGCATAAAATGATGGATGATGTCACGAGTGACTTCCAGAGACGGAGTGGGCTCAACTAAGAACGCCTCGAAAGGGACATCCTGGTTATAACCCAATTGCTGGGTAAAGTGGTGCGGATTATACTGCATAAAAAGAGCCGTGTTATTCTGACGGAATACCAAGTTGCCCGGCCTAATCAAGTACAGGTGCATAATCTCTTTAGGCTTTAAAGATGGCACTCCCCCTTTTGATAGATCAAAAAGCTGTTGAACGGGCCCCACAGGAGCAGAGAGGACTTAGTCACTAAACACCATCCCGCCCTCATTTGAATATGGGTTGAGCAACACGCGGAGGGCCCTTAGCTACGTCGGATCGGGAGCGAAAGCATCCACCAACCTCATAACCTGTGGGAAGGTATATGAGTCATAGAAATCTGGTCGCCGATGTGCTACAAATGCTCCCAGTACATGCATCTCGATCCATGACATGAAGTAGTGGAGGGAGAAATTCACAACATCCGCACCTGGGGTCGAAGTATTGGCCGCAACGCTTAATCCATGATATAGGTGCGACAGTCCCGCAATACCAACGGCCAATCGTACCCCTTCATCTACGCGATGAGCGGGGTAGAAGACGGAAGCTCTCATGAAGCGTCGGAATAGCGAACCAATTGAGTCAAAGGCTGATGAAGCCGATGAAGAAGGTCTCTTCATCCATGCCAGAGGCAGCAATCGCATCGAAGGACATGTCCAACGAGATTGGAATATAAAATTGTGACAAGTCTTCCTCTTTGGCCGGCAGTTTATTCAGCCCAAACCCAAAAGGGTTGTCAATGTTCGTAAACTTTGGAGCCTTTTTGGATAAAGCGTCTTCATGGATAAAGCAGGCGATGAAGCTCTCAAAGGTGATGCCCTGCCCCTCTGACTTCGCGAACAGTTTCTCAAAAATATCCAGAGCCTTAATTAAACTAGGGTACTTATGGCGGACGGCGTTTTCAGTCGTCAGGCCGTCAAGCATAGCCGACATGGTCGCGAACACGTACTCGTCGAGAGGCAGCAACTCTTCATAATGCTCTCTCCTGATTGGCAATCCAGAGATCTCGTGAAACTCTTCCAGTGAAATAGAGACCTCGCGATCCCCTAGCAAGATGGTGTCGGTGGGAAGATTCTATTGGTTCAGAAAAGCTTTAACCCACCAGACGTGAGGGGCCTGGTAATGAAAAAGAGATGCGTACAACGCTTAATATAACCAAACCTTATGCAACCGTGCACGGTGGGAGGAAAGAACATATTGAGCCCAGGGAAGATAGCCTACTGGGTGGCGAGGGGTAAGCCCTACCTTATAAACTTATCCCCAGGGTTGGGTTTCACCTTGACAGATGCGGCGCCCCAAGATATTTATAACCGGCAAGGGCTGGTTGGGTATCCCGGTTGTTGATGGCTCAAGCCAGACTGTAAGAGTCCAATTAGCTGCCTCCACCGCATAAGCAGTCTACGGGCGCTCCATCAGTGATATTGGACGGAGAGACTCTGTTGACACCTCACAAGTAAAGCTGTGGCGGCCCCGGATTATGTGACCATACCAAACTCCCCATAAGAGTAGACTAGTAGGGTTTCTGTCATGTGCCCTGATCATCGCCATAGCTTCCTCATCCGAAGGCGATTGCGGAAAAGTGACGTCTGAGCGAGTAAAGAGAAAGTAGGGAAGAGAAGCTATTGTTCCTGAAATAAGGGAAAGAAAAACTATTAATGAAACCTATATATATATATATATATATATATATATATATATATATATATATATATAACAACAAAAGGAAACGACAGGAAGCTTGTTCCATAGGACCACTGATTGAAAAATTAATGGACCCCACAAAATCAATATGGCGGCTCACCAATGATGAGACAGGATAATCATTGTGAGAATCAAAAAAGATTCTTATTAAGCAGACACTGGAGTTTAAACAACTCTTGACATCCTCATAGAAAAAAAAAACGAATTCTGTTAAAATACCCAATAAATTTAAATTTGTGCAAATAAGGGTAAAACCCTATGAAAATATTCTCAAGAACACCAGGGAAAGAAATTCCCGTAGGGCCTCCTGATCTTTCAGAGTTAAGCTCTTTGGTAAGGAATTAAATTCCTTTTAAGCGTTGGAATGAAATTCCAGAAACCCCCATGATGGGGAAACGAAAAATGGAATTAAAATTCCATGAATCCTCAAAGATCAGAGGAGAAATGCCCACTCTTCGAAGACATTGGGGTCTACTACTCAAAGATTACGTCTTTTGGATCTCTAAGAGATGGGTTACAGAAGAGAGCAAAGCCCTTATGGTGGATTTAAAATCCAAGAAAAAAAAAAGAGAATGAAAGAAAAAGATTTTTTGTCGATCAAGATCTTTACCTAAAAATGTTCTTTCTAACAGAGTTTAACTCTGAAATTTCAATGGATAGAGAACTAAACTCTGAGGAAGAGAATTAAATTCTCAAAGAAGACAAGAAAAGAAGAAGATGAAAGAACAGTGGCTTTCCAAAGACAAGACCCTTGCATTTATAAGACGTGACGAAAGAGGTTCATCTTCCCGTTCTCCTAGGCAGATCCAACAGCTGTAAGGGTGACAGCGTTGCACTAACGTGCAAGCCACGTGAGAACAACGCTGTGGGGGAATTTGTTCCCTTATAAAAAAAGGAAAGAAGAGAAAAGAAAAGAAAGAGAGAAAAAGAGATGGGAAAATCTCCCACTAATAGAGCATCACGTGCCCACACGTGAACGCCTATGAACAAAAATTATAGGCGCCGCGCTTAACAATTGACAGGCTGAAATTGAGCCTCACGTGCAAACACGTGAGCATCTATATACAAAATATATATGTGCCATATTAAAACAAATAGTAGGCCAGAGAAGATCACGTATTAGCATGTGATGCCCTATTAGGCTGTTGCTTATAAACAAACAAGTTTAACTTAGTGGGGGTCACATGCTACACGTGAGTGGTCCTAAACACCTTCCAAGCTGATAGAATTAAATTCTAAATAAAGAGATCAAAACCTGTTCAGTTGAAAATATTGCATTTTGGTATAAGTATTTTCCTTACATTTCTTAAATAATAAAAGGTGTTTATTATAAATATTAAACATATTTGGATTTATCTGCAAAATACTAGTTGCCATATGTTTATATATTATAATTAATATTATGAAGGAAAATATAGGCATTTTATATTTATATAATATTTTGGTAATTGAAAATATGCATATCATATCAAATATTCTAATCACAATTCTTAAAAGATATAATATCATACAAATGATTAGAATAATATTTCAAAATATATGCATAATATTTTAGTAATTAAAAGATGCACAGCATATCAAATATTCTTAATCAAGTTTCTTAAAAATTTATTACCATATATAGTGATTAAGATACTCTCTCTAATTTAATAAATAAACAAACATTATTCATAGAGATATTGTGCAAGATTTAGCTCAGGTCAAGAGATCAAGATGTTCAAGATGTCAGGATCAAAAATCTGCCAAAATCATAAAATCAATACTGACAGGGACTCAGAATCCAGGCATGGAAAGTCACCATATTAGGAAGTCACCATATATGGTAACTAGTTTTTCTTCTTTGAGGGCTATATAAAGGACCAATGGCTAAAATTAGAAGACATCAAGCCGAAGAGATCACGAAATCCAAGACGGCTCACGCATCCAAACTGATCATCAACGATTCATCTACCTCCTTAGAAGAGATCGAGAAGCAAACTAGTATTTGTAATCATTTTCTAAGGGAACAAAGTGTAATTGATTCTGTTGATTAATAAAGGTAGCTCTTTTTCTTATTCTATTTCTTCGTAGTTTAATTATGCAATTTCTTTCCATCTCTTTTTCTCCCAACATGCGCGAGTAATTCTCCGCTTGTTAGGGTTCGTAGGATTAGGGTAGGCTAATGGATGATGAACATCTCTAAACCCTTTTTAAGTCCTGTAAAGTTTATAAACTTTATTAAAAGAATCATTAACATCCTAATCGGGCGCGCTAACAATTCTTTGTTAGTTCCGACCGCGATTAGAGATTAGATTAATGATTGTTTTGGTAAAGGCTAGATATGAACGGAGTTCGGTGTCGAGATAAGGGTTAAGAGTGGGATTCCTTTTCCCTCCAGAAACCCTAATCTACACGCATCACCGTCGTTCTAGTTTTAAATCTATTAATGGATAAAAAGGGTAACTTTTAATTAATCGTCCATAACTACTAAATCCTAACGAACCCTACAAGCCCCCTTATTATATTAACTACATCTTTAAAATAATCTAGATCTATATTTTACATTCTTGTTTAACATAGATCTAGAAACCATTCAACAAATTCTTTCTTCCTCCTCTCTTTTTCAACGCATCTAAAATAAGAGTAAAAGATTCAACGTTTCCCAGAGGACGACCCGTACTCATCTCGGTCTAGCTACGCGCGACACCGTTATTGATTGCGGTTAACTACAAACACACTCTTTCGTACCAATCAAAACCCTATTTGGAAAATATTTTCTTAAATCTTTCTAAATAAGAAAGATTACTCTCTATAAAACAGAGTACCGTTGGATTAAAAAATCCAATGGTGATTAAAAATCACTTATCTACAGAAAAAATTATGTATGGGAAAATATTTCCCTAATCTTGTTAAAAAAAAGGAAAATATCTTCTGTAAAACAGAAGTCCTTGGATCAAAAATCCAATGGTGGATAAAATTCCCAAATCAATTAAGATCTCTCAATGAGAGATTTCTTTAACTAAATTAATAAACTTGCTTCTACTATATAAAGGACCCAAGACTTAAAGTCTTGTACAGAGAAGACCCTCATAAGCTTTGAGAAAGAAAATAAAAAGAGAAAAAGAGAGTTCAATTCTCTAGAGGAAGAAAATCCCCTTCTTAAACAAAAATCCTAGATAAGAAGAAAGTACAGAGATTATTTTCTCTCCAAGGGTTTAACCCTTCGAAAAAGAACTTAGTTCCGAGGTCTGCAGAAACAGATCTTCCCACAAGTTGAGAATTTAATTCTCATCGGGGAGATTCTGTTATGCAGATTCAAAACTTAGGGAAAAAACTAAGTTCAAAGAATTTAATTCTTCCAAAAGTATACAGAAATTTAATTCCTCTGATAAAACTAGGGTTTAACCGTGCAAAAGAATTTAATTCTTATAAAGAAAAGGGCCTGAAATTCTTAAAACTCAGATCAAAATCTCTATCCATTTAAAAGAAAAGACTGGTCACGTGCTCCCACGTGAGCACCTTTGAGGAACAAAAGGGAAGGACTGAGATCTAATCACGTGCTCCCACGTGACCCCTTAAAACGAGCGCTTAGCAATTACATGAAAAAGGGAATAAACAAAAAGAAAGTTCCCATTTTTGGGCACCTCACGTGTTCCCACGTGACCTCCGAACAATTGCTTAACACTTATATGGAAAAGGGGAAAATTCCAACGACAACGCTCACGTTTTGAGCACCTCACATGTTCGCACGTGAGCATTATATGAGCTAAGTACTTAGCATTTATAAAAGGAAGAGGGAATAATTCCAAAGAGGCAGTGCCTAACCTTAGGGCGCCTCACGTGCTCACACGTGAGGGCTACAGGAATTAAGTGTTTAACACTTGTATATATAGACGGGGATTTTAAGCCAAGGGCACAGCACCAACTTTCAGGTGTCTCATGTGCCACACGTGAGCACCCCAAGTTTCAGTGTTTAACACTGCTTTAGAGACTCACGTGAGAGCACGTGAGCACAGAGCATATATTAGTGTTTAACACTATAAGAAACCAACTTCAGCCCCAAATTGGCTAAGTCTTCTTGAGATTAAAACGTCTTGGATCTCTAAATAAACTGAGCCTCTATACTCATGACTTTCCAAACTAATTGACCAGAATGATGTCCGTCACACATCTCCTAAGTTGATCTTAGTCTTCCCAAAATGACTAATGATCCTCAGATGGTCCACCATGATCTCTCCCCTCAATATGGAATTTGGTTCAAGGGTACATCTCTCCACACCTCTGATACATGTCCTTGTAATTCTTCAACATTTTCAGAGAGGTGGCGGGTCCCGACAACTAACTGCTTTTGGATGCACTTCCCAAAATGGCGACAATGGACCGAAACGTCCTTAAACTAACAATGGACCGCACCGTCCTTAAACTAGTTATGGACCAAAAACGTTCTTAAACTAAAACAATAGAGCCCAAATGCTCTTTTGTTGGATCTGAATGATCCTAAATCCTGTTGAGTAGTTCTTAGTCAAAAATTAGACTAACGTATCCTCGACAACCATTTAAGTTGATCTTAATCTCGAACGAGATTAATGATCCTTAAACCAACCCAAACCCAAATCTAAGAATATACAGATTTGGACTAATCCACGCCCTACGGGCGACAACATAAATTAGTCTCCATATACAATCCACGGGCAACCAAAAATAAACAAACACACAAGACACGAAATGAACTGCTGGAGCAGGAGAAAGTGGTTATCGTGATGCGATAACATAATTAACTGCAGGGACTTGCGCCTGCAGGGAAGAGTGTCCCCACAATAAAAAAAACCCCTCATAAACGAGGGGGAATCTGACGAAATCTGCAACAACCGCCGCATCCGTACAAACCTCCGATACACAGTGCCATAAATCAAATTGGCATCTTCGGAGAGATGAAAGGATAAAACCAAATAGCATATGCCCCCAAATTCAGGCTAGACGACCATCTCGGTTCGTCTCCGTTTCCGGCGGTAAACAATAGCCATCATGGGTTGATTAGGTATCCCCGTCGTTGATGGCTCAAGTCGGCCCTCGGGGGTCCAATTAGCTGCCTCCACTGCATAAGCAGTACGCGGATGCTCCGTAAATTACATTGAACGGATGGGTTCTGTTCGTACTTCACATGTAAAACTACGGCGGCCCCTGATAATGTGACCATACCAAACTCCCCATAGGAGAAGGCTCTTATTGTCCTTATCATGTTCCCTAATCATTGCCATAACTTCCTCGTCTGATGGCGACTGTGGGAAAGCGACCTCCGAGCGTGTGTAAGGGAAGTTGGGAAGTGAGGCCATTGTACTCGAAGGAAGGGGACAAAAAAAATCCATTAATAATGTAACAACCTTAAACTTTCTGTACATAATTTTTCCAAAATACAGAAAGGAACATCTAAGCCTGAGCACAAATTATAAATTTAATTTGCTTTTGAACAGCAAGAAAGCACTTGTAGCTCATTGGTAAAGCCTTGCACTGCTGTGACGTAACCCCTGTTATCGAATCCCCCCAGCCACATATATTTTTTAATTAATTTTTTTTAATCTTTTAGAAGCCTAAAGGTTTATACATGCACTACACGTAAAAAGAAGAGGCACAGAGTAATCAAACATGTACACTGGGGAATATGAAATGACAGGGACACGTGGAAAAATCCCAAGCGCCCACCACCAGAATTTGGCCGGCGAGATCTTTACCCAAAACCGGCACCGCCGGGCCCTCCATAGGGGATGGTCCCCAAATTCTTCTCCTGGCACCCCTTGGCCTACCCCACTTTCCTCATATTGTTTGATTTTTCTGCACATTTACAGAGGGATTAAAATCACCTCTTTAATCCATTTTAATGCATATTTTAATTCTCAAAATTCATTATCCTAAACCCTAATTTTCCCTATAAATACCACACCACATTTCAGCCCTCCTCACTTAGAATTTCATTACAAAAACTCTCAAAATTTTCTAAGTCCCAAGTTGTGCAAGTGGAGTTAGCAAAGGGCGAAATTCCGACGACGTTTCAAGAAGATTCCGGCAACGAAACGACGTCCCGACGGTTCCAAAGTCTTTCCCTACCTCCCCTCTATCTTAATAGCTTGTAAGTCCCCTCTTCCTTTCTTAATCTCTATTCTAAAATTTCTTTTTTTCAAAACTCATCGGAAGCGGAGTTATTCCGACTTCCGATTCTCTTTTCTTTAAAAATCTAATTTTTCTTAATAACAAACCTACCAATTTTTAATATATTGTTTAGTAATTATTAACAAACACATTAGAACAACTTTCATCTCAAAAGAATCTATTATGCAACTTTTATCGCATTTTTACGGTAAAATACCACAGACTTTACTTTCGACATAATTCAACATATTTCCTTATATTACCTTTAGAAAACTCACGAGGTAATGACCTATCTCATCACAACACTCATCCTTGATATAGCACGATGGTTTGTAAAACATACTTTTGGGACAAAATACGACATTACAGTTAAATACTCTAAACTTACAAAACCGTTTTCTTTAAAAAGTGTATTAATTAAATTCCTAGCAATTGTGCCTCTACAACCTATTTTGAAAAACCCTGATCGGGATGGTGCGGGTTATCGTACGTTCTCGGGCCTAGTAGAGCGAGATACAGACCTCCTCAAGGAGCATTCGATCTCGATGGAATTTTTGATGCAATTTTTAAGAAAATGATATTTCTACAAAAATAAATAAAATTTATTTTTATTAAATATATATATTTATAACTATTATCAAAATATCTATTTTAAAATATATTATAAATATTTCATGTTTTCTAAATCAAAGGAATCACAAGTTCATGAAACTACCATTACAATTCAATACAAATTCCAGTATTTTATTAAAATACCATATACAATGAAGACTAGGTTATGCTCACTAGAAAATTTCATTTTTATGAAATATACATTTATGAAAACCCTAAATACGATAATTAAAAGGTGTATTTTGAAATTATATCAAAACTATTTTTACATAAAACCCCCTTAAGTTATATTAAATTACAATAAGGATCCTATTAAATATAGGTTTAAGCGGGACCAGTTCTATTGAGCCTCAGGGAGCCGGAGAAAGTGGGTGCTTGCCTATCTAAGATAGACAATCTAACAACGGTGTTATCAACACGGTAATTGTCTTGAAAAAAAAAACACAAATCCTGCCTTCCATGTGCAGCAGTTACCGATAACTCCAAAACAATCAGGACTTCAATTCTGTTTAAAAGTCTGACTCAATTCGAGTCATGGTCAAATCTGAAATCAATCTGACTTGAATTCAATTCAAGTATAACTACAATACAATATGAATCCATGAATACTAGAATTCAATCCATATCAACATGAACATGATTGAACCTAACCATGGATATACTCTGATTACATGACTAACCATTTTTAACCATTCCGTTTACTGATATCATGGTCTCGGCAAGTCTTCCATTTACTACAAGACAATACAATACAATCAGTACAATCAATACAATAAATACAATAAATATTACGGGGTTTATAAAGGGGTAGACTGGTACGGAACATGTTAAAGGTGGCACGAGGTGGTCACTAAAAGACGTTATTATATCCATGCCGTGGTTCCGTGGTATTTTCGACGGAGTCTTGTACTACGGATTACCAAAGTCCGCGGTATAAGTTGGACTCCTTTCGTATACACTGGCATATTCTATACCAAGCTACAACAACTACGTTAGTATAAAAAATATAACTTTATCTACTTCACATGTTCTATTCTCTGTCTATTCTTCTCCCTCTTTCTTTGGGACTTACCGAGCGATTTTTCGCTGACGACATTCCTATTTCTCTTCTTCTTTGGAATGTTGTCAGGAGGACCCGACTCTGAAGAGTTCGAGACCAGCCAGGATCATTTGGAGTAGACCCCTGAGCAGCACACTGAAGACCCCGAGCTATAGTCACTTGTACATATTTTCTTTTCAGTTCATGCCATTGTTTAGGCATTGCTTTCCATCCATGTATTTACATTTCCAGTTGTACCTATAAAAGAATGTTGAATAAATAAAAGTTGTTGTTCTTTTACATCTCTTCTTGTGTACATTTTTCTTTATATTGTTTAGATACGCTTAGCGTGTTTACTTCTGAGTAAATACGTAGCGGGCCAGTCGCGTCCCCATCCCCGTACATCGGGAAGCGGGGCGTGACAGGTTTTGTTGGCGGCCCATCCAGGTCAGTGCTGCATGGAACCCTACCATGCAGGTCAGTTCTGCATAGACATGCAGGTCAATTCTGCATGAAGTCCTGAGCAATATAACACAAGAATCAGCAACTAAAAATATTCTTTACATTTCATATTTCTTGAATCTTACAATTTCATATATTTTAAATCTATCCTAACCCTATTTTTCTTTCAAGGTTATGGATTATCCAAACAACACCAGTACCAATTTCAACAACACACCACCTCCTCTACCGCTTACGCCTACCGTTGCTGCTCCGATCAATGATCAGACGGTACTGCTTGAGGCAATACACAGCCTCCTGGAAGGACAGCAGCAGCAGACTGCTATTCTGATGAACCTTCCGGTTGCGGAAGCGTCCGGAGTGAAGCAATTTCGGGCATTGCACCCAAAACAATTGTAACACCCTAGTTCATTTATACAAATTCTAGTATTTCTTTATTTATGGTATTTTCTTGATTTATTGTGTTTTTGATGCGAATAGTGTATTTGACATTTGTATTTGCATCCGAACCGACCCGCTTGCTGGAAACCTATCTTGATTCCTGTTTATGATTTATCCTGGCTCATTTTATGGATCCGTGCACTTACATTATTGTATACTGCATACTGGAAATTATCTGGCATCTGCATTTTAAGTATAATATTTAAAATCACATAAAATATTTTCAAAAATACATTGCATGGCCTGCATGATACCCTTAACCCCGTCGTAGTATCCACGCATCTTGTTCTCGTCCCGTTCAGTGAAAACGGACTTGTTTGGATGGCTATGCGTACGTGCGTGCATCCGTTCTTGGGGGTATGCATTTTCGTTACCCGGATATCCAATTTTAATTTTGGTCGACATGTATATTTTTCATATTTTGAAACTAAATTTTTAGACCCGACCCGGGCGTGTTTTGGACTAAGTTTGTATTTACCAGAATATCAAATTTTATTAATATTATATTTTAATATTGTAACAGTTTAAAAATTTAAATAACAAAAAGATTTTTAATTTTTAATCCTAACAACTTCAACAGCACTCTCTCTCTCTCTCTTCCTTTCTTTCTCTCTCTCTCTCGCTGTCTCTCTCTCTCTCCTTTCTCTCTCCTCTCGAATCCCTCTCTCACTCATCTCGCAAACACAGTAGCTTCTCGAGTCGCGTCACCGCTTTCCCCGCTACGGTCACCTCCCTCATCTTCTTTTCTTCTCCCTCTTCTTTTTAAAACCTCCGAGCCTATGAGAACACATACCTAGAAACCCTAGCTTCGCGTGCCTCACTTCCCTCGACCCCAAAAGTCAACCCGAGCCTCCATCCTCTTCTCCTCTTCCTCCTCGTCATCATCATCTTCTTCTTCTTCTTCCTGTCCCGAGAGCCTGCACACACCGACCCTAACCTACAGAACCCTGCACACCCAAACCCTAGCTCCTCACCTCGCCGATCTCCACCGCCGACGACCCTCATCTCATCATCACCTTCACCACCTCTTCTCCTCTTTCGTTTCTTCTCTTCTCTGTTAAAACCCACTGCAACCCTAACACCAACAACCCCTCACCTGAGCACCCTGCACCCTCGCCGGAGCTCCGTTGACCCCGTCGTCGCCCTCACTTGTCTCCTGTTCCCTGCACAGAAACCCCAGCACCAACCCCAGTGAGCACAAACCCCTTCTTCTCTTTCTTCTTCTTCTTCTTCTTCTTCTTCTTCTTTTTCTTTTTCTTTTTTCTTTTCTTGATTCTCGATCTTTTCCAGCGATCGCCGGAGTTGCGTCGACGCTGCCGATCCGGCGATCCAGTAAACGTACCTTGCTCGCGTGATCACCCTCTTGCCTTGCCTGGACCTGTCCCGCATGCCGCGTGTGCGTTACGACGATTTACCGACGTCAGACGTGCCGTGCGTATCCGTCATGTGATCCGATCGAGGCAAGTTAATCTTGCTACATGCTATACTATAATATACTGCACCTATTTGAATAATAGTATTACATATTGTTTAGTTATGCATCCATTTTACAGTTTTACTGTTTTCTTATACCCGTTTGCGTCCATATCATTTAAAATATATATAACTGCATTTATAGATTACATTAATTCATATTATTATTGTAATAACACCCCACGCTTAATAATGTGCATCCTACTTAGTTTTGGAACTGTAAATGTAACCTTAATCGATGTTTGTGCATCCATACCATTAATTATATACCAATTTGCATGCCATGTCACATTGTTTCATATTATTGTTGTATTAGTACTTCATACTTGATAATGTGTATCCTACATAATCATGGAACTGTAGTTGTAACTCTTGATAGTTATTTGAGCATCCATGTTCATTTGTGTCTACATACCATTAATTCTGCATACCTAATTGCACCCTATATTATATTAACTCATATTATTAATACATTAGTACCCCATGCTTGATATTGTGCATCCTGCTTAGTCATGGTATAACCCCTAGTGGATATTTGTATACCCATGCCGTTATCATACATCCGTATTCTACCCCGATTCAATACTTGCTACATTTTACTGTTGAGCACACACTTGATACATGTACACTACCTGACTTGACCTGATATATCACTACTTGACATGTTACCTGATTCTGTTTCTAATGCCGACAATCCTAACATGTTCTCCCGATAGACATATCCTATTTTCTGTATAGACAAACATGTTCCTGCTTGATCCCGTGTTGGTATTAGCTTCAGATTTATCAATACCTGACCTGAACACATAACTTGGGGGTATGGAAAAATCAATAATGAAACCTGACTTGTAACTCGACAGTTCGATACTTATACTGATCAGTTTTACGGGCTAGGCCAGCTCCGGGATGATACTGCTGACATCATTCGTCTGTACATGTTACCTGTTTACTGCCTAGCGGCACGTCTCGGATTTAGCCCGAGAGTCTTGACTGTGGTCTCGGGCATGCACGAGATACTATTGAGTTACATCGATGATTCATTAAATTGATTTCAAAGACTTGAGAGTAGTTAACCCAGTAGTTTAGTTCAGATTACTCACCGCACGTCACATGTGCTTATACTCTTCACTGTTCTTTATTCGTGTTACTGTTATACTTTTATTACTGTTCATACTCATGCCTGCATATCCTGTTATCTCCTGATTATATTATTGTTGATATTATGACGCACTGACGTCTGGGTTTTGCATGGCCCAGATCTTCTACCTTTGCAGCAGGCCGATCAGGAGTATTTCAGTGTACAGGCCGAGCAATGAGGACCTGTTAGTATTTTAGTTTAGTTTTCTTTCAGCATTTTCATTCCTGATGTGAGCCCGTATTTGGGACGTACATTCAAGATTATTATTGTTTATTGGATCTATTGCTTCCGCATATTATTTCTTGACTCGTTTATTCTGGCTCATGGACATGTACTAGATAGTTTATTTTATTTCTACTGTTCTTGATATCTTATAGACAGCCGTAATATGACTATGGAGGGATGTTTCCTATCCACAGGTAGCATGGTTGGCTCTGTCACGTGCCTATCTTAGCGCACTCTGGGAAGTGGGGTGTGACAACAATTTTCGGGAAAAGAGAGCCCCTGGAAGCTGAAGAATGGGCTCAAAATATTGAGGATGACGTGGCAGCGACATAAGTGCCATAGATCGCTTAGGTTCGAGTTGCGAAGCTGCAACTCATAGACAACGCCCGAGTTTGGTGGAAGGCGGAAGAAAACCATCTTGACCAACCGATCGAATGGAGGACTTTTCGCGACATGTTCGACGCGAAGTACTTCCCAGAGACTACCTAATTTGACATGGAGCAGCAATTTATCCATCTACAAAAGGGTTCGATGTGGACCAAATCAGTGGATGAATATAATGTTGAGTTTACCATATTCAGTAAGTAAGATATGTCTCAATATTTGATTTTCTAAATATCACATACTACACAGCTAACACAAGACCGCAATAGGTTCGCGGCACACTTAATACCAACTGCTGAGATCAGGTCCAGACAATTTCAGTAAGGGTTAGATCCGGAGATCCAAGAAGCCTTAGCTACATGGGATTTCCCAACCCACGGCCTGGCTTTGAAAGCTGCTCATTGATATGAGGCAGTGGTGAAGAAGGGCATACCCCAATCTGCCAGAGTGAAGGTCCTGCCACTCAGATGGCAGGAGGAGCCTTTTCAAGGCCACAATTTGTGCCCAGAAGACCGGAAGAAGTAAATAACCTGCCAAGTCCAGATTTTTGCTTCTACTATAAGAGGGATGGACACCTGTGGAAGGACTATAGGCATGCAAAAGGCCTGTGCTTAGTTTGTAGTGCATCTAATCATGGAATTGGAACATGTCCTTATAGACGCAACCTAGTTCCAACTCACAACACTTATCCGCAGCGGCCAGCTATCCAGGCTCCTGCACCTCGTCTTGCTCTTCCAGCTCCACCTCCACGTAGACCTTCTGCACAGCCTAATCGCCAATTCCATCAGAAATTGAGGAACATGCCTCGAGGGAATAGAAAATGCCCCAAGGACAGAGGAATGTGCTTTCATCTAGGAGCAATGTACCGCGGCGTCAGGCTTTCACATTAGCGGTCGTAGAAGCCGAGAATGTAGACTAAGGTAACCCTGGCTATTCCCTCACATCTGTCCAAAACTTTTGCATTTCTTTCATTCTTCCATATATTTTTCGTGCACTATCAATAGTTCTATCACCAAACTTTTCTTAAATCTGTAACAATTTCTTTCTACAAATTTCGAGGACAAAATTTTTATAAGGAGGGTAGAATGTAACAACCCTAAACTTTCTGTACAGAATTTTTCCAAAATACAGAAATGACACCTAAGCCTGAGCACAAGTTATAAATTTAATTTGCTTTTGAAAAGCAAGAAAGCACTTGTAGCTCATTGGTAAAGCCTTGCACTGCTGTGACGTAGCCCCTGTGATCGAATCCCCACAGCCACATATATTTTTTAATTTATTTTCTTTTAATCTTTTAGAAGCCCAAAAGTTTACATGTGCACTACACGTAAAATGAAGAGTTACAGAGTAATCAAACATGTGCACTGGGATATATGATACGACAGGGATACGTGGCAAAATCCCAAGCACCCACCACCGGAATTTGGCCGGCGAGATCTTCACCCAAAACCGGCACCGCCGGGCCCCCCATAGAGGATGGTCCCTAAATTCTTCCCCTAGCACCCCTTGGCCTACCCCACTTCTCTCATATTGTTTGATTTTTCTGCATATTTACAGAGGGATTAAAATCACCTCTTTAATCTATTTTAATGCACATTTTAATTCTTAAAATTCATTACCCTAAACCCTAATTTTCCCTATAAATACCACACCACATTTCATCCCTCCTCACTCAGAATTTCATTATAAAAACTCTCAAAAATTTCCAAGTCCCAAATTGTGCAAGTAGAGTTAGCAAAGGGCGAAGTTCCGATGACGTTTCGAGAAAATTCCGGTGACGAAACGACGTCCCGATGGTTCCAAAGTCTTTCCCTACCTCCCCTCTATCTTAATATCTTGTAAGTCCCCACTTCTCTTCTCAATCTTCATTCTAAAATTTCTTTTTTTATAACCCGCCGGAAGCGGAGTTATTCCGGCTTCCTATTCTCTTTTCTTTAAAAATTTACTTTTTCTTAGTAACAAACCTTCCAATTTTTAATATATTGTTTAGTAATCATTAACAAACACATTAGAAAAAGTTTCATCTTAAAAGAATCTATTGAAAAGTTTCATCTCAAAAGAATCTATTATGCAACTTTTATCGCATTTTTACGGTAAAATAGCACATACTTTACTTTCAACATAATTTAACATATTTCCTTGTATTACCTTTTGAAAACTCACGAGATAATGACCTATCTCATCACAACACTCATCCTTGACATAGCATGATGGTTTGTAAAACATTCTTTTGGGACAAAATACGACATTACAATTAAATACCATAAACTTATAAAACCGTTTTCTTTAAAAAGTGTATTAATTAAATTCTTTGCAATTGTGCCTCTACAACCCATTTTGGGGAACCCCGATCGGGATGGTGCGGATTATTGCATGTCCTCGGGCCTAGTAGAGCGAGATGCAGACCTCCGTATGGAGCATTCGATCTCGATGAAATTTTTGATGCAATTTTTAAGAAAATGATATTTCTACAAAAATAAATAAAATTTATTTTTATTAAATATATATATTTATAACTATTATCAAAATATCTATTTTAAAATATATTATAAATATTCCATGTTTTCTAAATCAAAGGAATCACAAGTTCATGAAACTACCATTACAATTAAATACAAATTTCAGTATTTCATTAAAATACCATATACAATGAAAACCAGGTTCTGCTTACTAGAAAATTACATTTTTCTGAAATATACATCTATGAAAACCATAAAGATGATAATTAAACACTTGAGGTGTATTTTGAATTTATATCAAAACTATTTTGACATAAAACACCCTCAAGTTATATTAAATTACAATAAGGACCTTAGTAAACTTAGGTTTAAGCGGGACCAGTTCTATTGAGCCTCAGGGAGCCGGAGAAAGTGGGTGATTGACTATCTAAGGTAGACAATCTAACAAAGGTGTTATCAACACGGTAATTGTCTTGGAAAAAGACACAAATCCTGCCGTCCATGTGCAGCAGTTACCGATAACTCCAAAACAATCAGAACTTCAATTCTGTTTAAAAGTTTGACTCGGTTCGAGTCATGGTCAAATCTGAAATCAATCTGACTTGAATTCAATTCAAGTATAACTATAATACAACATGAATGCATGAATACCAGAATTCAATCCATATCAACATGAACATGACTGAACCGAACCATGGATATACTCTGATTACATGACTATCCATTTTTATCCATTCTGTTTACTGATATCATATTCTCGGCAAGTCTTCCATTTACTACAAGTCAATACAATACAATCAGTACAATCAATACAATAAACATTATGGGGTTTATAAAGGGGTAGACTGGTACGGAACATGTTAAAGGTGGCACGAGGTGGTCACTAAAAGACGTTATTACATCCATGCCGTTGTTCCGTGGTATTTTTGACGGAGCCTTATACTATGGATTACTAAAGTCCACGGTGTAAGTTGGACTCCTCTCGTATACACTGGTATATTCTGTACGAAGCTACAACAACTACGTTAGTTTAACAAATATAACATTATCTACTTCACCTGTTCTATTGTTTATTCTTCTCCTTCTTTCTTTGGGACTTACCGAGCGATTGTTCGCTGACGACATTCCTATTTCTCTTCTTCTTTGGAATGTTGTCAGGAGGACCCGACTCTGAAGATTTCGAGACTAGCCAGGAGCATTTGGAGCAGACCCCTGAGCAGCACATTGAAGACCCTGAGCTATAGTCATTTGTACATATTTTTTTTTTCAGTTCATGCCATTGTTTAGGCATTGCTTTCCATCCATGTATTTACATTTCCAGTTGTACCTATAAAAGAATGTTGAATAAATAAAAGTTGTTGTTCTTTTACATCTCTTCTTGTGTACATTTTTCTTTATATTGCTTAGATACGCTTAGCATGTTTAATTCTGAGTAAATACATAGCGGTCCAGTCGCGTCCCCTTTCCCGTACACCGGGAAGCGGGGTGTGACAAATAAAATGTGCGAGTTTATTTCATGAGACTACTAACTACAAAGCCAGTGGGCCCCTCTAAATCACAATGGCTACTCACCAATGATGAGGTAAGATAATTATTATGAGAATCCAAAAGGATTCTCATTAAATAAGCAGTGGAGTTAAAAAAAAGGTCCTCGAAAAGAGGGTTCTGTTAAAAATAGACAACAGATTCAAATCTGTGAAAAGGGTATTAAAATACTAAAAAGGAAAATGCTCAAGAACAGGAAGGGGAATAAAATTCCCAAAATTCCCTAGATCTCTCAGAGCTAAGCTCTGTAATAAAATGGAATTAAATTCCTTCAACAGTGGGATTAAATCCCAGAAACCCCCATGGTGAGGGAATAAAGAAAATGGAATTAAATTCCTAGGATTTTCAAAAATCAGTGATAGGGTAAAACTCTAAGAGGAGAACCAACAATCCTCATTGATTCAAGACCCCAGGGTTTACTTAAAAAAAGATTTTTTTAGATCTCTAAGTGATCAGTTCAAGAAAAGAGCAAAACTCTCTTGATGGACTTAAAATCCAAGAAGAAAACAAAAAAGGATTTTCTAAGAGACGAATGTCGTTCATAATCCTTACACAAAAAGAGTTTTTGCAGAGTTTAACTCTGAAGTTCTATGAGCAGAGAGCTAAGCTCTGAAAGGAGGATTAAATTCTCAAGAAAAGAATTAAGGAGGAAGATGAAGAAACAGTGGTCATCTCAAGAGCCAAAGACCCCATTTATAAGACATGATGGGGAGCGGTTCATCTTCCCATTCCCCTAGGCAATCCAACGGTGATAAAGATGGACAGCGTTGCACTCATGTGGAAGCCACGTGAGAGCAATGCTGGGAGGCATTTATTTGCTCATAAAAAGGGGGGGGGGGAGAAAATTCCCCACAACTCAAGCCTCACGTGTTAAACACATGAGCGCCCATATGCAAAGCATATAGGCGTTGCAATCAAACAACTAATGGGCTAAATGAGCCTCACGTGTTAAACACGTGAGCACCTATATGCAAAGCATATAGGCGCTGCAATCAAACAACTAATGGGCTAAATGAGCCTCACGTGTTAAACACGTGAGTGCCTATATGCAAATCATATAGGCGCTGCAATCAAACAACTAATAGGCAAAATAAGCCTCACGTGTTAAACAAGTGAACGCTTATATGCAAAGTATATAGGCGCTATAGTCAAACTACTAAAGGAAAAATTGGACTCACATGTTAAACACGTGAGCACCCATATGCAAGGCATATGGGCGCCAAATCAAAGAAGCTAAATAAGCCTCACATGTTAAACACGTGAGGGCACCTCCTTATGTAGAATTAAATTCTACTCAAGAAAGATCCTCTCTGTTAAATAAGTAACTGTTGGATCAAAGATCCAATAGTGATTAAGTATAGAATTAAATTCTATTGGGAAGGATATTTTCTGTTAAACAGAAAGTTGGTGGATCAAAAATCCAATAAGATGGAAAACATTTCCCATATCTTTCTAAACAAAGAAAGATTGTGCTCTGTTAAACCGAGCACCCTTGGATTAAAAATCTAAGGGTGATAAAAATATCACCGTTCAATAGAATTTTATTCTATATATGGGAGAATATTCCCTCAATCTTTTTAAAACAAGAAAACATATTCTGTAAGACAGAAACACTTGGATCAAAGATCCAATGGTGGGTAAAATTCTCCAAATCAATTTTGAGTCCAATTAAATCAATTGGAATATCTCAATGAGAGATTTTCTCAAAATCAATTAACAAACTTGCCTCCATTATATAAAGGACTCGAGATTTCAATTCTCAGATAGAAAAAACCCCTATAAGCTTCTGCCAAAATACAGTGAGCTCTTGAGAAAACAAAGAATTTAATTCGCAAAGAAAGAAGACCTTTCTCTTTCAAAACACTCTAGGTAAATAAAAATGGAGAGATTAAAAGTATCCCTTTTGCCTAGTATAATGGATATAAGGGTTTAACCCTTCATACAAAAACCTAATTCTTCCTCTGGTTTGATATTTGCAAAAGCAAATCTCCCCACAAATTGAGAATTTAATTCTTATCGGGGAGATTCTGTTCTTCAGACTCAAAACTTAGGGAAAAGAACTAGGTTAAAAAGAAAAGGAAAGAAAAAGAAAAAGAACATATGTTTTGGAAATTTAATTCCCCCCAAATTAGGGTTTAACCCTACATAAAGACTTAGTTATTATAAAAATAAAAAAGAACTTAGTTCTCCAATAAAAACAATGGCGACGATCCAAGATCTTCAAAACAGGAACCTGATGATCATCAATTACTAAAATGTCATTAACAAAGATTAATATCTCTAAAAAACAAGAAGAACTTGGCGTCTCACGTGAAACACACGTGAGTAAAATTAGTATCTAGCACTATTATAGTGCCTCACGTGTTTTCCATGTAAGTGCCTAAAACAAACAAAAGAAGAGCTAAAACGCCTTACGTGTTTCCCATATGAGCATCCAAAAACAAAGAAAACTCATTTATGTGAATTGGGCAGCCACCAAATAAAGCAACCCAACACCCTAAAAATAAAGCAATCACGTGAAATACACGTGAAACAAAAAAAGGGAGATGTTGAATGCCTCACATGCTTTACACGTGAGCGCCAGAGCTCTAACCAAGTGCTTAGCACTTCTATACAGAGAAAAGGGGGGTGAGCAAAAAAAACCTGAAATCAATGCTCAGCACTCACGTGCTTCCCATATGAGTTCCATGCAAAGTGCTTAGCACTCTATATTCAGTCAAAATGACTAAAGTGCTTAGCACTGATTGGGCAGCGCTCATATCTGAGCGCCTCACATGATTCACACGTGAGCGCCAAAGAAGATTAGTGCTTAGCACTATAGTAGTGCCTCACATGAAAAACAAGTGTGTGCCAGAAAAGATTAGTGCTCAGCATTATTCCAGCGCCCCACGTGAAATACACGTGAGCGCTGCATATATTAGCGTTTAACACTACTGGATAGTATAGAGACCCAATCTCAGCCAAAATAGGCTAAATTTCCTGAGGTTAAACCTTTTTTATTTTAAATCAAGCGAGGCCATATTGCTCACGATTTCCAAACTGATCTTAGTCTCAAACATGACTAATTATCTCTCATTGATGATATTTAAAAGGATATTCATCCCATATCTCCTAAAGTAATCTTAGTCTCAAATACGGCTAACAATTCTTAGGTTCACCACAACCCCCTTTCCCCTCAAATACAGGATTTGGTTCAAGGGTACATCTTTCCACACCTCTGATATATGTCGTTGTAATTCTTCAATGTCTTCAGAGAGGTGGCGGGTCCCAACAACTAACAACTCCTTTCGTCATACATTGATGCACTTCCAAATTGATGTGCACATCTCAAATCGGATCACGTCCTAAATCAGACGCATTCCATGTCACCGTCGTCTACTCTCCCACGTAACAAATACACGTGCGCGCAAGATGAATGTTGGACCGAAATGTCCCTAAACTAATATTCGCCTTAAACATGGCGATAAGGGATCGAAACGTCCTTAAAGTAACATTCATCCCCAAAATGGGAATGTTGGACCGAAAACCTAAACCAATATCCACCCCGAACATAGCGATAATGGACCGTGATGTCCTTAAACTAAAATAAATTGAGCCCAAGTGCTCATATATATTTAAGTTGATTTTAATCTCAAACCAGATTAACGGTCCTTAAATAAACCAAAAACACGAATCTAAAATATACGGATTTGGACTAATCCGCGCCCTACGAGCGATGACATAGACTAGTCTACGTATACAATGGTCGGGCAACCAAAATAAAACAAAACACGCATGACATGAAGTGAACTGCTGGAGCAGGAGAAAGTGGTTATTGCAATGCGGTAACGTAATTAACTGCAGGGGCTTGCGCCTGCAGGGAAGAGCGTCCCCACAATCAAAACCCCCTCATAAATCAGGGGGAATCTGATGAAATCTGTTATAACGGTCGCATCTATCCAAACCTCCGATGTATGGTGATATAAATCAACATGGTATCTTCGGGGAGGTGGACGAAGAAGTCCAAATAGCATTTGCCCCCTAAAATTCAGGCCAGACGTCCCTAGGTCTCGGTCTCGGTCTTTTGGCGGTAAATAATCCCATCATTTTCCTAAAAAGAAAAAACACTTTGGAAACATATATCAATAAAAAAAATATAGTTTATCTTGCAAAAGTATTTTTGTGTTAGTGGGTGTTTACCCTCTTTTGGAGACCTCATGCGATTGAATGTTGAAACAAATGCGAGTTTAAAGAAAACAAGTTAATTAGTGTTTTTAAAGTTGACCAGAAGGTCCTGGATTTGAGACTTCAGATAGCGCAAGTGTGTATCGTTAATTACACCCTATTTTCACAGGATGCATCTGGACGGATACTGTACTAGTTCATTTCAAATTGCATCATTATGGTATGGGTGTTCGTGTATATATTAGTAAAGTAAGTACCAAACATAAGGTGAATAAAAAATGTAAATTTTATTCATTTTGTTTAAGTTTGCATACAATTTGAATATAAATACATTGATATTTGGAAAAAGAATATAAAATACATTGAACTCTCAGGTGTATCTTAACGTGAAATATAGATAATCGCTTTCGATATAAGAGTATGTTAGGTTTGTGGTACTAGATTAAGTCAATCATACCGTCGCGTTGCCTGATATTTTCTCGACATGCAGTGTCTTAGGTTGCGGCTTGAGTAGCCATGCGTTTGTTCTGTCTCTGATCCATTCTGAGGCTGGACATGACGTCTTCAAGTAATCTTCTTAGGTTGGAATATCCACATTACTATCGGAAGATCCAGCGTTAGGTATTACCATGGCGCTTTTCTTGAGGTTAGTCTCTATTCGGAGTCTCGATGAATCATGATCGCACCCTTCTGGGGTGGGATGACATCCAATAGTGTTTAGGCTTTGTATGTATTGCAGTCGAGACCCGAAATTAGGAATGTATCATCCCTTCGTTTTTACTTTGATGATGTCGCGTCGAATATTCACTGAAGTAGGCTAGACATTCATATGACTTCTAGGCCGTATATATCGCTATTGAGATCTGGGGCTAAGAATATGCCACCACTCCGCTTTGATTTGACCATTTGGTCCATATTGACGTCACATATGCACCCTGCTGGAATGAGAAGGAATATCGAGCTGGAGGTAGGATTTTACCATTAATCCGCTTTTGATTTGCTTGAGAAGTTGCCACTAAATCCTTCGGGGGACGAAGTAGCTCTCGGTAGTTTTTGAGCTTATATGGCGCCGCTGAGAGTCCAATCTTTGTTGAAGCGTTCTTTACTTGGTAGCATTCAGTGGAGCACATAGCTCATTTTTATCTGTTTGTGCCCGTGAATTGTATACAAGAGTCAGTATTGACATGCTTGTAGGGCGGATATTTTTTATTTTATTTATATTTTTTTATCGTCGATTACTCTATCATTTCAGCTTTTTATATTGCGAAAGTCACGATTGCCCAATCATTTCGGCTATTTATTCGTGGTGCACAATCATTTCCGCTATTTTTTATTTTTACTCGCTGCTTTTATTGCGAGTTGCCCTAACATTTCGGCTATTTCATATGCATAGTTTTTCTGCTCGCAAATTTTTATTGCGAGTTGCCCCATTATTTCGGCTATTTCATATGCATATTTTTTCTGCTCGCTGATTTTATTACGAGTTGGGGACTTAGAGTTTGATACCTGATTAGGAATCGGTATCGCTACAACAGAAATATTGTCATGAGCGAATCATCATATTCCTTTGGAGGACTTGGGGTTTGATACTTGTTTTAGCATTAATATCGCTACAACTGAAATATTGCCAAGAGCGAAGTATCATTTGCCTTTGTTGATTTGAACAAAGGTGGCTTAGAAAACAAGTTTAGCTCCCTGCCAACTATGTCTTTTTGACTTTATGAGCCGTAAGGGTCTCATAAAGGTATTTCTCCCTATGATTCGAGAGGATCTCGTAGATGTATTTTCTCCTTAGAAATCATATGGATTCCTAAGTTGGATTTTCTCCTGCAAGTCGTAAGATTCATTCAAGAGTATTTTTCTCTTTGCAAGTTGAGAGGACTTATAAGTGTTGTTTACCATATAAGAATATTTCTCACCATTGGTAGGACTTCATTGGAACACATTTGTTTGTGTCCATGGATTGTATACAAGAGTTGATATCAAACTAGTGGTAGGACAATTTGGGGGATATGATAGCTTAAAAACAGGTTTAGATCCCTGTAACTTAAGGCTTTTGAATTCTATGCACCATAAGAATCTCATAGGGGGAATATTCTCCTTACGAGTCATGGGGATCTCGCAAGTGTACTTTCTCCCTAAGAGTCATGTGGATTCCTAAGTATGTTGCTCTTTTGTGAGTAGTAAGGATCTCACGCAGGTATTTCTCTCTACAAGGTCAAGGGGACCCTGCAAGTGCACACTTTTTTTTTACGAGTTGCGCCATTTCGGTTTTTTGCAAGCTTTCCAGTAGTCCTGCGGTTTTTACTCACGACGCCCTTTTGGGTTTACATCTGTGCCCATTTTTCTTATGGACTTACCCTTTTTTTAGAACGGTGGAACTCTCGAGAGTAACTTCGCCGCAAGTGATCCATCTATTTGCCGGTGGGACTTCGGGTGAAACATGAATCACATGAAGTCTATAGGGCAACATGTTAGTTTAGGGACATTATGATCCAAGATTCCTATTTAGGGACGCAGTGGTCCAACATCTCCGTGTTTAGGGCAAAGTGCTAGTTTAAGGATATTTCGGTGCCACATTAGTTTAAGGACATCACGGTCCAACATTAGTTTAAGGATATCGCGGTCCAATATCCCGGTGTTTGGAGTGATGTATTAGTTTAAGAACATTTCGGTCCAATATTAATCATTTGGTCATGGAGTTACATAACCTATCCCTTCCAACGCTTGCTTGTTTAGGTGCTGCCGCCTGGCCGTTGTATGAGTGTCCACTTCACGACTAAGGCTATCTTCACCCACTTGGACTGCTTCTTTTATCATCGTACTAATTGGGTTGTCTTGCGGAAAATACAGAGTACTTTGTACTACACCTGCCCCGTACTCATCAATGTCGTTTTCTGATGCTGACGGAGTATCTTCTTCATATATGAAGGAACGAGATATCATATCACTCCTTCTGCCGAGTCCTCTTCTTCCTTGGAAGAATGAACTTGACTTAGGGGGTTTCCCCTCATTATCTGTTTTCGGAGCGGGATATGACTTCTACATCCCTTCCATGATTTCTGGCGCAAGTGTGATAATCCACTTGATTGTAGGAATCGCTTGTAAGTATCTTAATATCATTTCTATTTTTTGAAGAAAGGACAAGCTCACGTAGAGATTCCCATGCCAGCGAGCAAGATGCCCCCTGCGTATATTTCGGGGGTGCAAGTATTCGCGTCCCAATCTTTTCAAACGTAAGACCCGCACGGTCATTATTTTGGTGAAAGGTTGCTTCAGAGCCGCTCATTTATTGTTGAGCTTTAGCAACAAACGCCGCCTTACCTTTTCTATTCATATATTTTCATCGGAAAAGAAAAGGGTCTTGACCTATCCGATCCAGCCGAGCCTAATTTATGTATGAGCTCTTGGAAGGTCGAAGGCTTGAAGAGGGCCATATATGGGAACACTTTTGAATTTAGGTCAAGGGTGGTTATGAATATTCCCACGGCTGAAGCTTCATCGATGCACTGCTCGCATTTTGACCAGTGGATTCACCATCGGGTAACATATTGGACCTAAGTCTCATTTGGTCTAACACTTTCGTTGACCAACGTCGTGAGGGTAATGCGTGTATTCACACCGGCGAATCTCTAACATAAGAGCATCTCCATCTCGTCGAAGTTCTTTACGGAGTCATTGGTAGTTTCGCATGTCATTCAAAGGCGGTGCCCACTAGACCGCTGATGAACTGTCGGAGGAGCAGTATATCGTTTCCTCCAGTTTTGCCGCACATGAATTTAAACCGCGCGATATGCTGGCGAGGATTCCTGGTCCCCTTGTGCATACGCAACGTCGAAAACCTGTATCCCGGTGCGTATTGTACTTGATCGTACCATGCTGGATACGGTCGATTAGTCTTGGTCAACTTATTTCCCGTTTCACTAGCACAGTGAGCTTTGATTTTCTAATCAATGTATTCGTCCAGTTTTGCTTTTGGGATCATTTCCTCTTTAGCCGTTGACAGGGCTTGCGGAAAATTTGAAGTGTCACCCTTGTCATTAAGAGTAACTACCGGTGGTTCATCTTCCGGTGGTTCTGATTGGACCATCATTCCAGTCATATTTTGGATCAAGAGGGCTATCTTGTTCATTTTAGCGGATATCGCTGTCGTTTCTTTATCTCTTTTTTTGAGAGCACGCTTCAGGAAATCAATATCCGACTCCTGCCCTATCTTTTCTTCGGGCACGTCTTCGGGGTTTGCTTTAGGCAGTGGACTTGTAAGTGCTGCCGCCTGAGCAAGTATCTCCTGCAGCTTTTCATGTTGCTGCCGATCTTTTGTCAGAGACCAAGTATGCGGCTTGTGACTAATAGAAGCACGGCCTTCGTTTTTGGAGTTCACTATGTGGGATGTATGAACTACTATGCCCCCAGGCTTTGGTTGTTTGAAAGTTTGGCCTCTGGATTTTGCCTCGGGCACTTGAGCTTTATCCGGTCTCTCTTTTTTGTGAGAAGACGGTTTAGAAAGAACCATCATATTAAGAACCTTCTTGGGATGAGTCCCCTTGAATTTGGATGTGGAGTTGTTAAAGTTTGGCTGACGTTTAGGGGAAGAGCCGAGGACGACGATTGAGTTCTTCACTTACTTCCACACCTTATATATATATGAGGAAAGTCCTTTTGAGGAGCAAACTGTTTTATGCTCTCGTTCGATCTCCACGGGCTGCGGAGACTTCTTTAGTTCTGCGGTGGGGGAATTTTTCCTGACCCTTCACAGCAACTTGAACCTGTTCCTGGTTGGAACAACAACATTCGCCATTTAAGTTGTCACGCCCCGCTTTCCAAAATGCGAATATTTCGGGACGTGGCCATACCAACCATGCTTTCTATGGCTAGGAAAGATCCCTCCATAGTCAAATTACGGCTGTCAATCAGATATCAAGAATAGAAAACTACTAAATCTATCTATCACATGTTTAATAGCCACAAGAACAATAACTGGAAAAGATAGCAGAAGCAATAAAGATCCAAGAAATAACTAACCCGCATAAGAGCTATGTAACGACCCTGAATTTTCTATACAAAATTTTTTCTTCTTAAAGTACAGAAAGGAGTTTGCAAGCCTGAACACAATTTAAAAATTATTCTTGTTAAAGAACAGCAAGAAAGAATTTTTAGCTCATTGGTAAAGCCTTGCACTGCTGTGACGTAGCCCCTGTGTTCGACTCTCATCAGCAACATAATATTTTTCCTGATTTTTTTAAAAAACTTTTTGGAAGCCCAAAAGTTTACACGTGCACTGTACACAAAAATGAACAGTCAGGAAAAACAAACATGTGTAAAATGATGTACAAACAAAGAGGGACACATAGCAGAGATCCACCGGCCCCTACCCATAATTTGGCCGGCGAGATGTGGCCCAGGGTCGGCGGCGACGGGCCCCCGTCGGTAAAACATCCCCATACTCTGCACACTTGACTCTTGGCCTACCCCCATTAGCCCTGCACTGTTTGTTTTCTCTGCAATTTAACAGAGAATTCAATTTCCCAATTAATCCAATTTTAAATGCATTTTAATTCATTTTTTCAATTCCAAAACCCTAATTCCATACTATAAATACAACCCCATATCCTAGCCTCTCTTCATTCTGAAATCCCTATCCAAAATTATCAAATTTTTCAAAGTACAAGTGGAGTAGAAGTGAAGTTAGCCCAAAGTCAAATTCCGGGGAGGAAACGAAACAATTCCGGCGACCCCGCGACTCCACGACGACTACACAATCTTCTTCTATCTTATCTTCACCCTTCTAGCTAGTGAGTCCCACCCCTTCTTCTATTTCTATATAAGAAGTCTTTTTTATAATACATGTCGGTAAGTGGAGTTATACCGACATTTGATTCTAAAATTGTTGAAACTATAATTTTTCTTAAGAATTGCTCATTCATATTCCTATACATTGCTCGTTAATCATAAAACTAAAGTTTAGAACAACTTTCACCCTAAACATCATGCTGAGAAATTTTAAATTGAGTTTTACTTTTAAATACCATGAACTTTGTATCGACCATATTTATTTGTTTTGCTTGCTATTACCTTTAGAAAATATCACGGGGTAACGATCTACCCTTCACAACACACATGATTTCATAGCACAATTCTCTTTGAAACATATTAAAATATCATAAACTATAAAAACTCGGTTTTCTTTGAATGACATTATCAAAATTCTTAGCGATTATGCCTCTACAATCCATTTTGGGGAACCCGCTATTGAATGGTGCGGATTATCGCACATTCTCGGGCCAGTAGAGCGAGATGCAGACCTCCTCACGGAGCATTCGGTCTCGAAAGATTTTTAATATGATTTTTAAGAAAAACGTAATTTTCTACTCTAATAAAATTTAATTTTTAATAATTATATAAATATTATCAAACCACATGTTTTCAAGATATAATAAAATTTCATGTTTTCTAAAAATTAAACGAATGACAAGTTTCACCAAAATACTATCAAGTATCAATACAAGATAAGTATTTCACTAAAATACCATGAATTATACAGGCTAAGTTAATTTTCACTATAATACGTCACATTCTTAAAATTCACAAATTATGGAAACCCTAAATATAATAAATAAATACTCGAGCTTTATTTTGAAAGTATATAATATATTTTTCATAAAACCCCTCGAGTTATATAAAAAACTTACATTAAGGACCTTAGTAAATATATGTTTAAGCGGGATCAATTCTCTTGAGCCTCAGGGAGCCAGAGAAAGTGAGTGCTTACCTATTTAAGGTAGAAAACTAAAATGGAGTTATCAATGGTAATTGTTTTGGAAAAATACACAAATTCTGCCGTCCATGTGCAGCACTTACCGATAACACCCAAACCTAATTCAGAATCAAAATTCTGTTTAAAGTGTCTGACTCAAGTCTGAGTCTAAGTCTAATCTGAATCCAATCCAAAAATGAATCCAATCCAAACTTGAATCCAAATCTAACATGAATCCAACATGTATACTTGAACCTGAACCTGAATACCAAAACAATATCAACATGCAAACATGATTTGACTTGACTGAACCATGGCTATATCTTAACTTGACTACATGACTACTTGATACATCCAGAAACTGTTTTGTAACAACTCCAATTTCAGTGTACATAAAGTTCATTTAAAGTTAATGTACAATTGGGGTATTTACAATTCCTGTGAAAGCTATAAGTATTTGTTTTGATTTAGAACAGCAAGAAGGAGCTTGTAGCTCACTGGTAAGTCCTTACACCGCTGAACCATAGCACCAGAATTCAAATTCCATTAGCCACATTATCTTTTTATTTTATTTTATTTTAATCTTTTAGAAGCCCAAGAGTCTTCACATGCACTACACGTAATAGGGTAAGTTACAGAATAGATAAACATAAGCATGAGGAAAATTGAAGCGACAAGGACATGTAGCACTCAGACCAACCCCTACCCGACGGTACAAAACCGGCGACATTGCCAAAAATCCCGGCCCCGCCGGTCTCCCCCGTACCAAATGTCCTCATATTTTACCCCCTGCAACGTTTGGCCTACCCCATTTCTCCCTTATTGCTTGTTTACTCTGAATTAATCCAGAGAGCAATAAAATGCCCATTTAAGATCATTTTAATGCATTTTCATCACCCCTAAACCCTAATTTTCCCCTATAAATACCACCTCATATCACCCCTACCCACTCACAAATCCCTGCCAAAACTCTCAAGAAATTTCCAAGTTCCTATAGTGTGCAAGTGGAGTTAACGAAGGGCGAAACTCCGACGAAATTCCAGCAATAACCCAAGGAGTTTCCGGAGACGAAACGACGCATGGGCGCTCCCCATTCTTCCTTTTTATCCCCTCTACCTTATCAGCCAGTAAGTCTCCCTTCTCTCTCTCGTTTGCTATTCTCAAACTTTTCATTCTCAAATCGTGTCGGAAGAGGAGTTATCCTGTTTCCGATTCCCTTTTCTTTTAAAAAAAATACAACTTTTCTTAATAACTAACCTACAAATTTTGATATCTTTTTTAGTAACCATTAACAAAGATAATAGAACAAGTTTGACATTAAAATAAGAACCGTAACAAATTCTATTTCATTTTTTACATTAAAATACCTTCATGTTTCAATTCGACATGCTTATACCTTTTAACCGTATTACCTTAGAAAAACTCACGAGATAATGACCTACCTCATCACAACACACATATCTATCATAGCACGATGCATTTTGGGACAATAGAATACGGGAAATACGACTTTGCAAATAAATCTCTTTAACTTATAAAACCGTTTTCTTTAAAAGACGTATTAAAATATTTCCATGCAATTGCGCCTCTACAACCCATTTTGAGGACTCCGTTTGGGATGATGCAGATTATCGCACATCCTCGGGCTTAGTAGAGCATGATGCAGACCTCCGCAAGGAGCATTCGATATCGATAGAAATTTTATACATTTTTCTTTAGAAAATGAGATTTTTAAAAGAAAGCAAATAAAATTATTTTCATTAATTATGTATATATAATTATTACCAAAATACTTATTTTAAATAAATATATATATTATTCCATGTTTCCAAAACTCAAGAAAAGAATTCAAATATTACATGAAAATATCATGATAATTCCAAATAGTATTCATACTACAAATAAATACCATATATTATGAAATCAGGTTTTATTCACTAGAAATGTCACATTTGTAAAATATACATCAATGAAAACCCCAAAGACGATAATTAAATGTTTGAGATGTATTTTGAAATTATACCAAAACTATTTTTACATAAACCCCCTCAAGTTATACTAAATTACAATAAAGATCCTAGTAAACATAGATTTAAGCGGGACCAGTCTCTTGAGCCTCAGGGAGCCGGAGATATGGGTGCTTGCCTATTTAAGGTAGACAACTTAACAAACGGTGTTATCAACACGGTAATTGTCTTGGAAAAAGACACAAGTCCTGCCGTCCATGTGCAACAGTTACCGATACCACCAAAACAATCAGGATTTCAAGTTCTTTTAAAGGCATCTGACTCAGACTGAGTCTCAATATAATCAATCTGACTTGAATGTGATTCAAGTACAAACTACAATGCAACATGATTCAATATGAATCTATCTATTCAATCTATATCAATATGTATTGACTGAACCGAACCATGGATATATTTTATTTACATGTTCTTCCATTATATCCGTTCCATTACTGATATCATGGTTTCGGCAAGTCATCCATCTATACAATTTACAAGACAATACAATACAAGCAATACAACCAAGATATGGCGAGGTTTATAAGGGGTAGATTAGTACGGAAGGTGTTAGAAGTGGCACGAGACTGCAACCATAAGACATCTAACCTGAATCTCCATTGCCGTTGTACCGTGGCTGAACGGTTCCTTATACTCCGTATACCTTAGTCTCCGGGATAGTGAGACTCCTCTCGTATACACTGGCCTCTTCTGTACCAAGCTACAAATAACAGCGTGAACACTAAATAACAACATTAAACAGCTATACTCTATTCTGTCTATTCTATTCTTATCTATCTACGGGATTTACCGAGCGACTTGTTTGCTGACGACATTCTCTTTCTTCTTCTTTGAAATGTCGTCAGGTGTTTCAGACTCACTGGAGATCGAACCCAGCAGCGAAGACTTGGATCAGTTTACTGAAGACCCGGAGTTTTAAATTCACTTGTACATTACATTTCATTTTCATTTCTGTTATGCCATTGTTTAGGCATTGCTTTCATTCCATGTATTTTCGTTTCAGTTGTATTGTATAAAGAATGTTTAATAAATAAAGTTGATGTTTATTTACCCCTTATCTCTTATGTACATTTTATTTTATATTGCTTAGATACGTTTAGCGTGTTTACTTCTGAGTAAATACGTAGCGTCCTCGTTGCGTCATCTGCCCGTATACTGGGAAGCGGGGCGCGACAGGTTTTTATTGGTGGCCCATGCAGGTCAGTTCTTCATGAACATCATAAGCGATATAATACAAGAATTATGAAATTCAATTATTACATTCGACTTTTCTTTTGAATCTTACCACATTCCTTGAATCCATCTTGAACTCCACCTTCAGCTTCCTTAAAATCCATCTCTCGACTTTTAAATTCTTAACTCTTATTCACCCTTTCTATCTGTATCTCGTTGGCCTATTAACTCAATTGGTTAGAGTATCTATCGACGGTGCTCAAAGACGACATCATCCTAATCCTGTTTCCTTACTCTTTTGCAACATCCTTCTTGAGTAATTTCGAGAACGAAATTATTTTAAGGAGGGTAGGATGTAACGACCCTAGTATTATTATACCTTCGTGTTTTCTTTCTTTAATAAAATATTGTATTTATTTATTCATAGTATTTTTCCGTAAATTTTGTTTTCTATTAAATATATTATTTTATTATTCTATCTATTTTTCTCAAACCCATTTCTTTAAACTAATCTTAACCTATTTCAAATTAAACGCAATACCTAACCCAACCCATAACCCAAATCCAATCTTATTTTCATTTTCTTTTATAAAACTATGAGCCCAAAAGCCCACTTTCTTTTCAAGCAACATCATATATTTAATTCTAATTAAATATGTGCATGAACAACCTTATAGCATATTGGTTAAGTCCTTGCATGATTATTTCATAAGTCACATATTCAAATCTCCATTCATGCAGTTATTTTTTTTTATCAATTTTTATTCTTCTCATAAGCTACAAATGAGACCTTTCATTTCATCTTCCTTTTAACTCCCAAAATAATTAGAATGGTTATGAACCATAATTTATTAGAATTATGGTGGTCATAAATCTTTTTTTATCTCAATCATCTTTCTTTTCATCATCACACATTTCAATCATTTCACATATTTCTCTTTATCTAGATTCCCCAAAGAAGAATATAAAGAAATTCTCAAGAAAGTCTCGCTAGAAACGGGAGGCTATCGGCGGATAGACAAGCCCGGTGATAATACCGGCTTGTGTAGGTAAGTCCCTTCTCTCTTCCTCACTCCATCTCTTTATTCTCCTCTTGTCATACCTCGTGAACCCTCTATTCTTTTCATATCGTAATCCGTAAGAGAATATATATATATAAATATATATATATATATATATATATATATAGATAAGTCTAGATATATATGGTTCTATATGGTTCAATAATAGCTTATTGTCTATTGTTCAAACTAAAGTGTTTTCAATTCTTTATTCGTGACTATGAATATTTATTATGAGCTGTGAGAATATAAATTTCATGCCACAATATATCTACGATGTCTCATGGAGTCGGTTTTCTTATTAAAAGAAAAGGAGAAGCTTGCAAAAAAATACGAGTTAGTCTTTTTGCCGATTTTAGTATACATATCAATACCTTTACCTTTAAAATAATTTTTAAAAATAAATTTTTACTTATTTAAATTTCAGTAAATTTACATATGATAGAATATATTTTTGTGTACACGCTGTAAAAATTTTAGATCGAACCGATCAACGGTTTAGGTGTTACGTAGTTTTTTTTATTCACTGTTTTTAAAACCAGAAAATTGTCATTAAGGGTCTTCTTCGAGAGACCATAACTCTGTAATAGTTAATCAAAATATCTCGATTTTCTTAGTTTTAAGTTTTTATTGAAAATTAGCATAAAAGATAGAAAACTGCGTTACAATATTAAGCGACGAATATGGATAGAATCTATCCTGATTCGCACACTGCTTTTAAATTAGACATAACTCAAACTCCCGATGCCCGTTCGTGACAAACTTTAGATATGTAGATGCACAATTGATAGAACTATAATTTTATGTATACTAGATTACTTAGAAATGCATGAAACAACCTGATATAGGTTTTGCAATACAATATATAGTTGCTGTCCAGAAATCTGAATTTTTGTTTTAAACGCTGATGTTAAAATGATCATAACTAGAGTTTTAGAAATCCAAATCGTACTAATCTTGGTGTTTTGGACAATTAAATTTAAATACCTACAATTTTCTAATAATTTTTGTAACCTAAAACCTGATAAAAATTAACTCAAACTGCGTTTTAAAAATGTGTGACGGTGTTGAACAGATTCTGATATGTTTTGCTCGACGATACGAAAACGAGTATATCTCCAAAACCGGTAGTCGTATTTAGGCGAGACCTGAACTCACGTGTGCATAACACTTAAGTATATATTTTCGTTTATATTCTGACTTTAAATGACTTGATTAACTAGTCATACATATCATATATTTACAACAATGTTTTTGGACGTTTCTTGTATACTTATCTCATATCATGTTCTATGATTGCTTATCTTTTTTTATCTATATGACTTGTGATCAAACTATTAAATACTAGAATTGACTTGATCTTGACACGACTCAATCATGAATACTTGAACCCAGTATGTACAGTTGAACCAACTTGACTCGAACCATAAATACAATTGGCATTACTTGTACTTGACATGACTACATGAACTCAATCTTGAAAACTTGATATCATATATCACCTTTTGTATTCATGGATTCGATCAAGACTCATAACATTAATCATAGACTTATATACACGGGGTGTTGGGGTAGTTTGAGTATGAATCCAACAGAATCTCATGAGTCTCATTAATACAAATCATGTTGCTGTGGTACCGGGCTGAAACGGTACAAATCATGAATTCACGAATGAGGGCCCGTGTTTCCAAGCCCCTGGATGATAGCCTGTTGGGTTTGGAATACTTCAATAACAATTGAAGTCCCGCTATTTTGGGCTCGTGATTCCTTACCCCTGGACGATAGCCTTGGGTTCGAGAATACTCTTGAGATTGGTTGATATTCACATTTGAACTCACGTTAGTTGCTTTTACCCTTTTAGAGACCTTAAGGACACTTACATCCACTTCATGTTCACTATACCTACACTCCACGGTCATGTTATACTTGTTTACTATGCTCGTATTATATTGCCATGCTTATATAGTTGTCATTAACATTACCATGTTATACTTGTTTATGTTTTATTTCCATTCATACTATATCACACGTCACCTTGCATATTTATTTATATACATTCACATCCCACCTTTCTTGGAGACTTACCGAGCGCAAGTTCGCTGACGGGCATTCCACCCATTTCTTTGTTTCCTTGGAATGTTCGTCAGATGATCTAGAAATTGAAGAGATCGAGCAGAGTCAGGAGAATTACTTTTAGCTTGCGGGGCAGACCGACTACCAATTCTTTCATTTCAGCTTTTACTTCCAGTATGCCACTTGTTTAGGCACTTTCTTTTATGTATCTTTGTTTTCAGACATCATGTATTCCATTTGAAACTTGTGAAAGTTGGGAATGTAAATATATAAAGGTGGATTTTTATTATCATGTCTTTTCTTGTCATTTAATATTACTTATATACGCTTAGCGTATTTGTTTTGAAAAATAACTTTCTCGGAATAAATACGTCACGGGCTTATCACATGCTGTTACCGCTCTTTTGGGAAGCGGGGCGTGACCTCTTCCGGACCTGCATGGGCCACCAACAAAACCTGTCACGCCCCACTTCCCAGTATACGGGAAGAGGACGCGACGAGGCCGCTATGTATTTACTCAGAAGTAAACACGCTAAAAGTATCTAAGCAATATAAAATAAAATATACACAAGAGACAAGATATAAATAAACATCAACTTTATTTATTAAACATTCTTTTTACAATACACTGAAATGAAAACACATGAAATGAAAGCAATGCCTAAACAATGGCATAACAGAAATGAAAATGAAATGTAATGTACAAGTGAATCTAAAACTCTGGGTCTTCAGTAAACTGATCCAAGTTTTCGCTGCTGGGTTCGATCTCCAGTGAGTTCGAAACACCTGACGACATTCCAAAAAAGAAGAAAGAGAATGTCGTCAGCGAACAAGTCACTCGGTAAGTCCCGTAGATAGATAAGAATAGAATAGACATAATAGAGTATATTTGTTTAATATTGTTATTTAGTGTTCACGCTGTTGTTTGTAGCTTGGTACAGAGGAGGCCAGTGTATACGAGAGCTGTCTCACTATCCCGGAGACTAAGGTATACGGAGTACAAGGAACCGTTCAGCCACGGTACAACGGCAATGGAGATTCAGGTTAGGTGTCTTATGGTTGCAGTCTCGTGCCACTTCTAATACCTTCCGTACCAATCTACCCCTTATAAACCCCGCGATGTCTTGGTTGTATTGTTTGTATTGTATTGTCTTGTAAATTGTATAGATGGATGACTTGCCGAAACCATGATATCAGTAATAGATCGGATATAATGGAAGAACATGTAAATGGAATATACCCATGGTTCGGTTCGGTCAATACAGATTGATATAGATTGAATAAATAGATTCATATTGAATCATGTTGTATTATAGTTTGTACTTGAAGCACATTCAAGTCAGATTGATTAGATTGAGACTCAGTCTGAGTCAGACGCTTTTAAAAGAACTTAAAATTCTGATTGTTTTGGTGGTATCGGTAACTGCTGCACATGGACGGCAGAATTTATGTCTTTTTCTAAGACAATTACCGTGTTGATAACACCGTTTGTTAAGTTGTCTACCTTAAATAGGCAAACACCCATATCTCCGGCTCCATGAGGCTTAAGAGACTGATCCTGCTTAAACTTATGTTTACTAAGGTCCTTATTGTAATTTAGTATAATTTGAGGGGGTTTTTTAATGTAAAAATAGTTTTGGTCTAATTTCAAAATACACCTCAAGTATTTAATTATCGTCTTTAGGGTTTTCATTGATGTATATTTTATAAATGTGACATTTTTAGTGAATAAGACCTAATTTCATAATATATGGTATTTATTTGTAATATGAATATTGTTTGGAATTATCATGGTAGTTTTGATTGATGTGAATTTAGTGTTTGTAGTAATTAACCGCAATCAATAACGGTGTCGCGCGTAGCTAGACCGAGATGAGTACGGGTCGTCCTCTGTGAAACGTGGAACCTTTTACTCTTATTTTAGGCGTATTGAAAAAGAGAGGAGGGATAAAGAATATTGAAGAATGGTTGTAGGATCTAAATCTACGTTAAACACTGATGCAAAATATAGATCTAAATTAACTACGGAGGTAAGTTTATATAAGTAGGGGGCTTGCAGGGTTCATTAAGATTTAGTAGTTATGGATGATTAATTAAAGATTACCCTTTTTATCCTTTAATAGATTTAAAACTAGAACGACAATGATGCATGCAGATTAGGGTTTCTGGAGGGAAAAGGGTTCCCACTCTTAACCCCTATCTCGACATGGAACTCAGTTCATATCTAGCCTTTACCAACACAATCATTAATCTAATCTTTAATCGCGGTCGAGACTAACAATAAATTGGTAGCGCGCCCGATTAGGATGCTAATGATTTTTTTGATAAAGTTTATAAACTTTATAGGACGTAAAAAGAGTTTATGGATTTTCATCATCCATTAACCTACCCTAATCCTACGAACCCTAACAAACGGAGAATTACTCGTGCATGTTGGGAGAAGAAGAGATGGAGAGAGAATTCATAATGAAACTACAAAGAAATAGAATAAGAAAAAGAACTACCTTTATTAATCAAAAAAACTCATTTACACTTTGTTTCCTTAGAAAATGATTACAAATACTAGTTTGCTTCTCGATCTCTTCTAAGGAGGTAGATGAACCGTTGATGATCAGCCTGGATCCATGAGCCGTCTTGGACTTCGTGATCGCGTCGACATGATAATTTTTCCAAGGGCTCTCGGTCCTTATTTATACTCCAAAAGCCAGAACACTAGCTTCCAAATTTTGAAGCCAACAGTTAAGATTCACCAGAGAAAATCGCAGCTTCTAACATCTCTGACCCGCGGCGGATCCGCGGTCAACAGGTAGGTTTGACCGCGGATCCGCGGTCTTGTGTGTTGATCTGTGGTTTTGGTCTTCTGGGCTTTTCTCCTTGTGACATGTGGCGATCTCTGGAACCTTTGGAAATTGGAAATCTTTTTTTTATTTCTGCCAGACTTAATTTCTTAGTTTGCTTTCTTAATTAGGCAGGTTTGTTCTTAACAACTTTGATTCCCTTGATTTTTAGCCCTGAAAAATTCTACACAATCTCAACAGATAATATTAGTGGAGTTTTGTTTTATTGAGAAATTAATTTCACCATTAAGATTTGGTCAATGGTATCTCTGCCTACATTTTTCTACCAAATGTTAATTATAATATATCAATACATGAAAAATAGTATTTTTACAGATAAACCCTCATATGTATCATATATTATAATAAACATCTTTTCTAGTATAGAAATAGTAGGAAAAATGTAATAACAAATGTGCAGTTTTATCAACTGAACAAATACCCCCAAACTTATCTTTGATCGTCCCGAGCAAACTAGTTTATTCAAGAGGAGGAGAAAAAGAAAGGAGAAAACTAAGCACACTTTCGTAGGCAACACGATTGCACTGAGCACGTGCAACAAGCCGTTAAACCTCTAGGTGTCCCTAGTAGGAGGAGTGTTGTCTCCTGAGGATTTTTAGCAGATTACACCCACAAAATCCTAAAATAAAAGAGAGAGATGGTGAAATTTACATATAAAGATAAGAACCATAAAAGAAATACTTTGAAAATTTAGAGTTTCCAATTACACTAGCTTTTCAGTTATCATGAGTCCTATCTTAATAGTCATGAAAAGATGTTAGAAATCACATCATCTCTCAATAAAACATTGTCTTTATTCTTCATTCCTACCTTTCATCCAAATATCGATCATATAACCCTACGTGTGTGTAATGGACATCCCTACACTCGGAGAATTCAATTCAAGCTATCATACTCTTGTCCATCTACCTCAGTACTTTTTAATTTGTGAATATTTATGGATTTGCTCACACATTTTCATGCGACCATTAATACTTCTTGAGATACTAACCAAACGATTACTTATGTGCTTGCTGATTAGGTGATAGTATTTTCCTCGTCTTGCACCACTTAAAGCTTAGCAGTGACTCCCAAACCTGTTGGTCTAAGGCACTAGGTGATGAAGCACCCTTACTATATTTTTTTTATTGCTGCCTTGGCGATAACAAAACCAGTGTTCATTTTTCTTTTCACCATTTTTATATTTTCTTCATTTATTATTTCCTTCATACTTTGGCTTTTAGACAAGAGCATTTCAAGGTATCCTCTACTATCCCGAGTTTCAAGACATGTGTAAGTGCATATAGTAGGGTATCAACATTCAAATGTTGGCTTCTAGAATAGAAACTATTTTTCAGACTTATTTTTATCCTCGGATTAGTGACTTCCTTCATCTTACTAACCCTTGGGACAACGGCTCATAACTACTTATTACCAGTTCGTTTAAGAAAACTTCTAATTTTCTTGGTTTTCTTAAACTATTCCTATCTTTTGGATGTAATTTTTCACTTTCTACTCTTTTGTTATAAAAAAAAATTTTGAATGCCCAGTGTCAAAGATAATTCAGTGAATACAAACCCCCCCCAAACCTGTTTTCAACAGTGTCCTCATTGATGTAGCCTTTTGAGAGCATGGACCTGTATACTAGGGGAGAGACACAAGGGGTAAAATAATAGTTAAATGAAAACTACCCCCAAACTTGTTCTTTGACACACACAGATATTCAGTTAAGTCCATTTTTTACTCACCTCCATTCTTAAAATGAGAAAATGTTACCAAAACATGGAGGTGAGGCGGAGGAAATTCAGTTTTGATAAAGCGGCTCCTGTAAAAACAGGAGCTCCTCCGCGGGGTCAGCAGAGAAATACGGTTTTAATCTATGCCTATTTACTTTAGAAATTGAACCGTTTTTCAAATTTTCAACTTCTACTGCCCCGGACGGGTGTACATACCTCACCAAAAAAGGTCCTTTCCAACGAGATTTAAGCTTACCCGAATGAAGATGGAGACGGGAATCGTAAAGAAGGACTTGTTGCCCCGATGTGAAGGTTTTTCTAAAAAGATTTTTATCGTGGAACACTTTAGTCTTGTTCTTTACTATCACCGCATTATCGTAAGCTTCATCGCAGAGTTCGCTTAGCTCATTCAATTGCAGCTTCTGATAGCTGCCTGCATGATCAAAATCAAAGTTAAGCTCTTTAATAGCCCACATTGCTTTATGTTCGATCTCGACAGGAAGGTGGCATGCCTTTCCAAACACTAGGCGGTATGGAGACATACCAAGATCGGTCTTATAAACGGTGCGGAATGCCCAAAGAGCATCCGTCAATTTGGTTGACTAATCTTTACGGTTTTTAGAAACCATCTTCTCCAAAATTTGTTTGATCTGCCTATTTGAGATCTCAGCCTGCCCGCTTGTTTGGAGATGATAGGGCGTAGAAAGCTTGTGAGTGATTGAATATTTCCGCATCAAGGCCTCGAAAGACCGATTACGGAAATATGTCCCGTTGTCGCTAATTATAGCGCGAGGGTGTCCGAATCGCAAAAAGATATTTTCTTTAAGGAACTTAATGACAACTTTGTTGTCATTAGTGTGACACGGTATAGCTTCCACCCATTTCGAGACATAATCAACCGCTAACAAGATATAGAAATTCCCAAAGGAGTTGGGAAAAGGGCCCATAAAATCAATACCCCAAATATCGAATATTTCCACAACCAATATAGGTTGGAGCGGCATCTCGTTTCTTCGTGAAATCTGACCCAAATGCTGACATCGTGGACAAGTTTTGCAATGTTCATATGCATCTTTAAATAATGTTAGCCAATAAAAGCCACATTCCAAAACTTTCTCCGCCGTTTTTCGAGGACCAAAATGACCGCCACATGCCTGATCATGACAAAATGATAACACACTCTTGAATTCATCGTTAGGGACACACCTGCGAATGATTTGATCGGAACAATACTTAAACAGATAAGGTTCATCGCAGTAAAAGTATTTTACTTGGGATAGAAATCGAAGTTTGTCTTGTTTCGACCAATCGCTATAAATAAGTCTCGTCGTAAGATAGTTCACGATATCCATGAACCAAGGTTCGTAGGATACAGTCAAGAGCTGTTCGTCAGGAAATGAGTCATTTATCGGCATGATCAAAGTTGGTGAAGAAGTGATGCGTGAAAGATGGTCGGCTACAACGTTTTCACATCCACTATTGTCTCGGATGATAAGATCAAATTCTTGTAACAATAGGATCCAACGTATTAGCCTGGCCTTCGCATCCTTCTTCGATAAAAGATGTCGTAGGGCGGAGTGATCTGTGTAAACCACAATTGGCGAGCCAATCAAGTAGGGCCTGAATTTCTCTAATGCAAATACAATTGCCAAGAGTTCTTTCTCGGTTGTTTTGTAATTTATTTGTGTATCATTCAAGGTCCTACATGCATAGTAAATTACATGTGGCATCTTATCAATATGCTGTCCTAAGACAGCACCAATAGCAAAATCTGATGCATCATACATAAGCTCGAACGGGTGGTTCCAATCCGGTGATGATAGAACGGGGGCTGTAGTGAGTGATCCTTTAAGCGATTCAAAAGCAGCCTCACAATTCGAATCGAAGTGAAATGTAGTATCCTTGGCCAATAGAAGGGTTAAGGGTCTAGCAATTTTGCTAAAGTCCTTAATAAATCTCCTATAAAATCCTGCATGACCAAGGAAGGATCATATATCTTTGACGCAATTGGGACGAGGGAGATTATGAATGACATCTATTTTAGCTCTTTCAACCTCAATGCCTTTTCGTGAAATTATATGTCAAAGTACAATACCTTCTTGGACCATAAAATGGCATTTTTCCCAATTCAAAGTCAAGTTCTTATCCTTACAGCGGGTAAGAACCGCGTCAAGATTACGAAGGCAGTCCTTAAAGGAGTCCCCAAAAATGGAGAAATCGTCCATAAAAATTTCCAGAAAATTCTCCACCATATCTGAAAATATCCCCATCATGCACCGTTGAAATGTAGCGGGAGCGTTGCATAACCCAAAGGGCATGCGTCTATATGCAAAAGTTCCGAAAGGAAAAGTAAATGTGGTTTTATCTTGATCCTTTTCGGCGATGGGGACCTGGTTATAGCCAGAGTATCCGTCCAAGAAATAATAGTATTCGTGTCCAGCTAAATGTTCTAACATCTGGTCAATAAAAGGTAGAGGGAAGTGATCTTTCCTCGTCGCGGCATTGAGTTTCCTGTAATCAATACATACGCGCCACCCAGTTTGGGTGCGTGTTTGGATTAACTCATTAGCCTCATAAGTGATGACCGTGATGCCAGACTTTTTAGGGACCGCATGAATTGGACTTACCCATTGGCTATCAGATATAGGGTAAATTATTCCACTATCAAGGCACTTGACGATTTCTTTCTTTACCGCCTCCTTCATAACGGGATTTAACTGTCTTTGTGGGTCTCGGGTTGGTTTGGCTTCATCCATCAAATGTATGTAATGTTCAACAATTAAGGGACTAATCCCTTTGATGTCGGCCATTGTCCAACCAAATACTTGCCGATTCGATCTCAACACTGCCAAAAGTGCGTTCTCTTGCTCTAAGGCTAGAGAGGCGGATATAATCACTGGCAAAGTCTCATTCTCTCCTAAATATGCATATTTAAGATGAGAAAGTAGCGGTTTGAGATCGAGAATTGGCGGAGAGACAATAGAAGGTGGGGTAAGGGAATGATATTCGGACTCCCTAAGTGGTTCAAAACTTGCATAAGATGTTGACTCGGAAAGTGCTGCTGACTTTTGCAACGAGTCAACGGGTTCAAACTCGAGGACGGACTCATTGAACATATCCTCACTATGAAGTAGTGCAAGATCAAACGATATCTCATTAGTGTTGTCGAGATCATCAAAGCAAAGTTCCTCATCCATGCAGCTTTTGGGAGCTATCTCGTGGATGGAACAAACATCCAGCAAATGAGCAGAAGGTTCTGATGGCTGACTTCCTAGCTTGTAAATATTTAGCTCAATTGTCATTTTCCCAAAGGATAAGTTCATAGAACCGTTACGACAATTAATTACAGCGTTAGAAGTTTTTAGGAAGGGTCGACCAAGTATCACCGAGATTTGATTGCGTGGGTTTGCCACAGGCTGTGTATCTAAAACAATAAAGTCCACGGGAAATATGAATTCCCCGACTTTAATTAACACATCCTCTAGTTCGCCCCGAGGTTTTGTGATCGATCAGTCTGCCATCTGGAAAGTACAATGGGCGGGTTTTAACTCTCCAATTCCTAACTGGTCGTATACTGAATAAGGAAGCAAGTTAACGCTAACGCCAAGATCGAGTAAAGCACGATTAGTATTTTTACCTCCAATAGAAATAGAGATTGTAGGACAGACAGGGTCCTTACATTTCTTTGGTATTTGTTAGGTAAAAGCTGTGCTAACATTACTCGTCATGAAAACCTTCTTAGGCACTTGAGTTTTTCTCTTCCTAGTGCACAATTCTTTAAGAATTCTTGCATAAGATTGGACTTGTTGAATAACATCTAGGAGAGAAATATTCACGCTAACTTGCTTAAACATTTCCACAATCTTCTCCATTTGTGGGTTAGGTCTGTTGGCCCTTAATCTGTTTGGAAATGGAGCTTGATCAATAAGTTTTGGGTCCAACGTTTGTGGAGAAGATTGTGGGGACGGAATCGATCCCAAAATTGGAGTGGGAATCGACTTAGATGGATTTGGCGAAATGTTCGAGCCTTGGGGAAAATGGAGAATAGGCTCGGATGAAGGTGGGAGACTAGACGAATTAGGGGAAGAAGAAGAAGCTGGGCTATCATTGGTGTCACTAACATCAAATTGCTCACCCACTCGGTTATTCAGCACTTTTCCCGATCTCAACGTAGTAACGACATTCACATTATGATTTTGTGAATAGCCAGGATTCTGTAGGGGTTGAGATGGGAGTTTCCCTTTCTCTCTCGCACTCATTGCGGCGTTCAACTGTGCAAGTTGGTTTTCTATTGATTTAATACTCTCGCCGTGGGAGGCGGAGTCTTTCTTTATGGTATCAATAGAAGACTTCATATCTGCCGACATTTGAATGGTATGTTTCATAAACATATCCAAAGTTTGTGCGAGTGAAGAGTTTTCAGTACCGGCTACTTGTGGTGTAGAAGTGTTGGCCGGATTTTGAAAATTTTGTGACTGAAAGGGGAGCTGACTTTGTGGTTGTGGTTGCTGTGGAGGAGGTCTTTGGTAATTGCTTTGGAACTGATTTTGATTTTGGGGTTGGTTTTGGTTCCAAACAAAGTTAGGATGATTCCTCCATCCTTGATTGTACGTGGAAGAATAAAGATCGTTTCTAGGTCGCTGCTGAAAGGCAGCATTAGTTTGAAACGACGCGTTCATAGAACATTCTTCCGTTAAGTGTGAAGGATCTGAACAGCAACCACAGACGGTCTTGGGAAGCGTGACCTGATTTAGGGAGACTGATGAAAATTTGTTCTCAATAGCGTCGAGTTTCTTCTGCATCGCTGCCATTTCGGTTTTCACGGCGATGGAAACATCGAGCTGGTGAATACCTCCCCTAGATGAAGGTGGTCTTACGCTTTCCCACTGCAAAGTGTTTTCAGCGAGATCTTCTAGATATTTCCACGCTTCACCGTCATCATTAGACATGAAATTGCATCGACACATTGTTTCAAGTATCTGCTTTGTCGCTGGATTAATGCTCTCATATATAATTCGACATAAGTTCTATCTTTGTATTCCATGATGAGGACATTGGACAAACAGATCCTTGAAATGTTCAAAGCACTTCCAAAATGGTTCATTGGGAAGCTGGGTGAACTGGTTAATCTCGCTCCTAATATGGGCAGTCTTATAGTTTGGGTAAAACTTCTTAAGAAATGCTATTACGAATTCATCACATTTAGTAATAGAGTGTGCGACAATATTATAAAGCTATTTTTCTGCCAAGTCGCACAGAGTGAATGGGAGAAGACGCAAGCGCATAGCATCCACAGTCAATTATGAAGTACCCATCATTGCGCATACGTTTTCGAATTTGGTGATGAAAACGTATGCGTCTTCCGACTCAAGCCCGTGAAATTTGGGCAGCAGATTGATATAGTGGGGTTTAATTTCGAAATTATCCCCGTTAGCTGGTGGAATAGATAGACAAGTGGGAAGAGGACCACGGATAGGATAGCATCTCTCTTGGAGAGAGATGCGCGGTGGATTCTACGCACCTACAGGCGGTGGCAGCGTGGTGTTATAATCTGATGGAGTACCGTCCATCTTGGTCGTGTGTGGTGGGGGAAAAGAAGATGAAGAAGTACCGACTTCGGCGTCATTAGCAAGAACGCGGACAAGACTGGCACTAGAATCCCGTGTCCAGCCGAGCATGCACTAAGCGGGTTTAGTGCAAGTGGCAGCGTGTGTGCGCTTTAAAATTGGTTTGTTTTGAAAAAAGTGGGACTCAAGACAAATTACACAAAAATGCACAAACAACCCTGGAACTAAGGTTACCTAGGTCAGTCTCTAGACCGAGCCTAGACTTCCAAAGGACAAGCCGTAGGATCAATCCTCTACCGCCTCGTTACTACTCTTATAGCCAGGTAAGTGCCAGGTGAGTGGGAGGCTCTCCATTACAAGTAGTGGCCCTAATTAAGTAATCACTCGCTTTAGACACACTTGCCTAGACACCACAAAAGTAATGCGGATAAACGATAGATTACCCACGACCCTCCTCTGTCCTTATTGAGCGCGACAGTCCATAGAGTCTGGTCTAGATATTTTTTAAATTAATGTAGGGTTGATGCAGATTCTCGGTTTGTGATTTGTGGGTCTTAGGAAGGGTGATGAAATCCCCACCTAATCTGGATTTAGTCTTTGCCCATTAAAGTCTGTATTAAAATATGCAAAACAAAACCAATCACAAAACTTTGCAAAAAGATATTTTTAGCGGCGATATTTTGCAAAGAATCCTGCAGAAAAGAAATTTTATTGGATTTGAGAGGAGGGAGAAGGAGGTTAGAATCTTACCAGAGAAGACTGAAGCCCTAGATCTCCTACCTGGACGCACTTCCGCCGCCGATGTGCACTTCCGGCCGCGGTTCCGCCGCAAGAGGGAGAGATCAATTGATGAATTTTTTTCTGTGGCCTTCTCTACTTCTCTGGATCTCAATGAATGTATCTGTTTCCTGTTTCCTCAAGTCTGCGACTCCAGATCTCCTTACAAAAATTCACACACAAATCGTTAAATATGCAATTTGCAGTTTTGTTTTAATTATGATATGAATCGAATAAGAATTCAACACAAATATTAAGAATAAAAAATTACGCACGTATCCCCGGCAACGGCGCCATTTGATTGATGTGAATTTAGTGTTTGTAGTAATTAACCGCAATCAGTAACGGTGTCGCGCGTAGCTAGACCGAGATGGGTACGGGTCGTCCTCTGGAAAACGTGGAACATTTTACTCTTACTTTAGGCGTGTTGAAAAAGAGAGGAGGGATAAAGAATATTGAAGAATGGTTGTAGGATCTAGATCTACGTTAAACACTGATGCAAAATATAGATCTAGATTAACTACGGAGGTAAGTTTATATAAGAAGGGGGCTTGTAGGGTTCATTAGGATTTAGTAGTTATGGATGATTAATTAAAGATTACCCTTTTTATCCTTTAATAAATTTAAAACTAGAACGACAGTGATGCATGCAGATTAGAGTTTCTGGAGGGAAAAGGGTTCCCAATCTTAACCCCTATCTCGACATGGAACTCCGTTCATATCTAGCCTTTACCAAAACAATCATTAATCTAATCTCTAATCGCGGTCGAGACTAACAATAAATTGGTAGCGCGCCCGATTAGGATGTTAATGATTCTTTTGATAAAGTTTATAAACTATATAGGATGTAAAAAAGTTTAAGGATTTTCATCACCCATTAACCTACCCTAATCTTACGAACCCTAACAAGCGGAGAATTACTCGCGCATGTTGGGAGAAGAAGAGATGGAGAGAGAATTCATAATGAAACTACAAAGAAATAGAATAAGAAAAAGAACTACCTTTATTAATCAACAAAACTCATTTACACTTTGTTTCCTTAGAAAATGATTACAAATACTAGTTTGCTTCTCGATCTCTTCTAAGGGGCTAGATAAACCGTTGATGATCAGCATGGATGCGTAAGCCGTCTTAGACTTCGTGATCACGTCGACTTGATAATTTTTCCAAGGGCTCTCGGTCCTTATTTATACTCCAAAAGCCAGAACACTAGCTTCCAAATTTTGAAGCCAACAGTTAAGATTCACCAGAGAAAATCGCAGCTCCTAACATCTCTGACCCGCGGCGAATCCACGGTCAACAGGTAGGTTTGACCGCGGATCCGCGGTCTTGTGTGTTGATCTGTGGTTTTGGTCTTCTGGGCTTTTCTCCTTGTGACATGTGGCGATCTCTGGAACCTTTGGAAATTGGAAATCTTTTCTTTATTTCTGCCAGACTTGATTTCTTAGTTTACTTTCTTAATTAGGCAGGTTTGCTCTTAACAACTTTGATTCCCTTGATTTTTAGCCCTGAAAAATTCTACACAATCTCAACAAATAATATTAGTGGAGTTTTGTTTTATTGAGATATTAATTTCACCATTAAGATTTGGTCAATGGTATCTTTGCCTATATTTTTCTACCAAATGTTAATTATAATATATCAACACATGAAAAATAGTATTTTTACAGATAAACCCTCAAATGTATCATATATTATAATAAACACCTTTTCTAGTATAGAAATAATAGGAAAAATGTAATAACAAATGTGCAGTTTTATTAACTGAACAAGTTTCATGTAATATTTGAATTTTTTTCTTGAGTTTTGGAAACATGGAATAATATATATATATTTAAAATAAGTATTTTGGTAATAATTATATATACATAATTATGAAATAAATTTTATTTGCTTTCTTTTAAAAATCTTATTTCAAAAGAAAAATGTATAAAAATTCCATCGAGATCGAATGCTCCTTGCGGAGGTCTGCATCTCACTCTACTAAGCCCGAGAATGTGCGACAATCCGCACCATCCCAAACGGGGTCCGCAAAATGGGTTGTAGAGGCGCAATTGCATGGAAATATTTTAATACATCTTTTAAAGAAAACGGTTTTATAAGTTAAAGGGATTTATTTGCAAAGTCGTATTTCCCGTATTCAATTGTCCCAAGATTCATAGTGCTATGATAGATATGTGTGTTGTGATGAGATAGGTCATTACCTCGTGAGTTTTTTTAAGGTAATACGGTTAAAAGGTATAAGCATGTCGAATTGAAACATGAAGATATTTTAATGTAAAAATGAAATAGAACTTGTTACGGTTATTATTTTAATGTCAAACTTGTTCTATTATCTTTGTTAATGGTTACTAAACAAGATATCAAAATTTGTAGATTAGTTATTAAGAAAAGTTGTATTTTTTTTTAAAAGAAAAGAGAACCGGAAACCGGATAACTCCACTTCCGACACGTTTTGAGAATGAAAAGTTTGAGAATAGCAAACAAGAGAGAGAAGGGGGACTTAATGGCTTATAAGGTAGAGGGGAGAAACAGGAAGAGTGGGGAAGCACCGGTGCGTCGTTTCGTCCTCGGAAACTCCTTGGGTCGTCGCTATAACTTCGCCGGAGCTTCGCCCTTCGTTAACTCCACATGCACACTATAGGATCTTGGAAATTTCTTGAGAGTTTTAGCAGGGATTTGTGAGTGGGTAGGGGTGATATGAGGGTTGTATTTATAGGAAAAAATTAGGGTTTAGGGGTGATGAAAATGCATTAAAAATATGCATTAAAATGAGGTTAAATGGGCATTTTATTACTCTCTGGATTAATTCAGAGTAAACAAGAAATAAGAGAGAAGTAGGGTAGGCCAAACGTTGCAGGGGTAAAATAAGAGGGCATTTGGTATGGAGGAGACCGGCGGCGCCGGGATTTTTGGCAGTGTCATCGGTTTTGTACCGTCGAGTGGGGGTTGGTCTGAGTGCTACGTGTCTTTGTCGCTTCAATTTCCCTCGTGCTTATGTTTATCTATTCTGTAACTTACCCTATTACGTGTAATGCACGTGAAGACTCTTGGGCTTCTAAAAAATTAAAAGAAAATAAAATAAAAAGATAATGTGGCTGATGTGATTTGAACTCTGGTGCTATGGTTCAGCAGTGCAAGGACATACCAGCGAGCTACAAGTTCCTTCTTGCTGTTCTAAATCAAAACAAATACTTATAGCTTTCACAGGAATTGTAAATATCCCAATTGTACATTAACTTTAAATGAAATTTATATACACTGAAATTGGAGTTGTTACAGTCTACCCTCCTTACAAAAATTTTGTTCTCGAAATTTACAATTTATTTTAAGGACTAGTTTACAAATAAGTGAGGATATCTTGCACGCATCTCATCTTCCCTTTCCCATGTTGATTCTCCTGGCGTGTCCTTTCTCCACATCACTCGAACCAAGTTGGTTTTTTTGTTCCAAAGTGACTTCACTTTTCTATCTAGGATCTCAACATGTTGATGCTCATAGGATAAATATGGCTGTACAGTGAGCTCGGAATGATCAAGAATATGGCTGGAGTGACTCACACACCTTCTGAGTTGGGATATGTGGAACATGTTATGCATACCTTCCAATGAGGGTGGAAGTGCCAAGCGATATGCCACTTCACCGACTCGTTTGAGTATGTCGAACGGTCCAATGTACCTTGGACTTAGCTTACCCGTCTTCCAAAACGAATCACTCCGCGGTTTGGAGATATCTTCAGAAATACATGATTTCCCGGCTGGAACTCCAAATGACGGCGCTTTGCATCAGCCCAGTGCTTCTGTCGATCTTGGGCTATGCGCATCTTTTCATTGATAGTACGAACCACATCAATAGTTGCTACTATCATCTCAGGTCCAAGAAGTTCCCTATCTCCGATGTCGTTCCAACTTAATGGCGATCGACACTTCCTTCTATAAAGCGCTGCAAAAGGTGTCATTCCGATACTTACTTGGTAGCTGTTGTTGTATGAAAACTCCACAAGATGTAGGTGATCTTCCCACGATCCTCCAAAGTCTAGCATACATGCTCTGAGCATATCTTCCAAGATCTGAATAGTTCGCTCAGACTGGCCATCTTTTTATGGATGATAAGCTGTGCTGAAGTTCAGACTTGTTCCCAAGCTCGCTTGCAGACTTTGCCAAAACTATGATCGAAATCTAGTGTCACGATCGGAGACAATGCAAACCGGTACTCCATGAAGTCTCACAATCTCCTGTATGAGTTCATGGTTATCATAGATAGTACATATTTGAAGATTTAAAAATCTTAATTAGATTCTTACCTCCATGTACTTCTTTGCTAATGTCTCAGTTGATTAGCCAACTCGAAATGGGATGAAGTGAGACGACTTCGTGAGTTGATCCACAATAACCCATACCGCATCGTTACCCTTTGTGCTATGAAGGAGTGCAGTCATAAAATCTATTATGATGTGTTGCCACTTCCATTCTGGGATAGGTAACGGTTGAAGTAATCCAGTAGTTCTGTGATGTTCAGCCTTTACTTGCTGGCAAACCAAGCATCTAGCGACGCTTCTGGCTACTTCACGCTTCATTCCATGCCACCAGTAATTTTGATGCATATCCTTGTACATATTTGTACCTCCACGGTGCACTGAGTAGGGAGAGCTGTGAGCTTATTTCATTAACTCTTCCCGAACAGAACCTTTTGGTACACACAGTCTGCTGCCGTATCTTAAAGATCCGTTATCACGAATGATGAAGTCTGTTCAGAGTCCATTCTCTACTTGTTCTCTGATCTTTTGCAACTTAGCATCACTTTCCTGAGCTGCTTTGATATGATTGGCAATGGTAGATTGAACTTGTAAGTTCATCAAACTTGAAGCGTTACCTGGCATGATCACTTCAATCTCCATCTGATGCAAGTCTTGTTGAAGCTTCCACTGAGCGGTGAGATTCATTGCTAATGGTTGGCGACTAAGGGTATCAGGTACTACATTCACCTTCCCTAGGTGATATTGCAGGTTGATGTCGAAGTCCGCCATGAGTTCTAACCATCGTCTATGCCGCATATTAAGCTCCTTCTGAGTAAACACATATTTCAGACTCTTGTGATCTGTGTATATGTTCACTCGCTCACCAAGAAGATAATGGCGCCAAATCTTAAGAGCAAAGATAACGGCTGCCAACTCCAAATCATGCGTCGGGTAATTGCACTCATGAATTTTCAGCTGTCTTGATGCATAAGCCACAACCTTACTGTGCTGATATAGAACACATCCTAATCCCTTACCGGATGCATCGCAATATACTTCGAAACCTCCAGATTGGTCAGGTATAACGAGAATAGGCGCCGATGTCAATCTTGACTTGAGTTCTACGAAAACTTGTTCGCATGCTTCTGACCACACGAATTCTTCATCTTTACATGTGAGCTTGGTCAGGGGTGTTGCTATCTTCGAAAATCCTTCAATAAACCTTCGGTAATATCCAGTTAGGCCCAAGAAACTTTGAATGTCCTTCACTGACTTTGGTGTTGGCCATTCGCTTACTGCTGAAACTTTCGCTGGATCCATAGAGATTCCTTCGCCCGATACAATATGTCCGAGAAAACCAATTTGATTTAGCCAAAATTCGCATTTGCTATACTTGACATAGAGTTGATGCTGTCGTAGGGTTTCTAGGACAATTCTCAAGTGTTCGGAATGTTTCTTCCGACTCTTAGAATACACCAGGACGTCGTCAATAAAGATGACAACAAACCTGTTTAGGCACTCCCGGAAAACTTAATTCATCAGGTTCATGAATATTGCTGGTGCGTTGGTCACTCCAAATTGCATCACAAGAAATTCATAATGACCATAGCGAGTTCTGAATGCCGTTTTATGGATATCAGATTCCTTGACCTTCACCTGATGATAACCCGAACGAAGATCTAACTTGGAGAAAACACAAGATCCACTTAGCCGATCGAATAAATCGTAAATGCACGGGAGTGGATACTTGTACTTTATTGTTACTTCGTTTAAGGCTCTATAATCAATGCACATTCTGTATTAACCTTCCTTCTTCTTCACAAGTAGAACTGGAGATCCCCAACTTGAAGTACTGGGATGAATCCATCCTTTCGCCAATAATTCGCCCAACTGAGTTCGGACCTCCTTCAAACCTTCCAGACTCACAAAGAGCGGTAACGGCATGTGACAAGCCCGCAACGTATTTATTCCCAGAAGGAACCCACCTCAAGGACCAAGGAACGGACAGAGAAATGCTCCTCCAGCAAGGAGGAATGTGCTGAGGCGACAGGCTTTCACGATGACTATGGAAGAGGCTGAAGCCACCGGCCAAGTCATTACTGGTCACACTTTCCTTTCAAATTCTCTTTCAGTTCATAGACATACTTATATATCTTTTTCCTTATACCTAAAACATATCCCACATAACCTAGGTACAATCTTAGTAGCCTCACTCCCTGCACTCGCACTATTCAATACTGGAGCATCTTATTGCTTTATGTCTCAGCGGTTCGTCTGAGCTCATGCGATTCCAGTCACACCGCTTGTATCCATCTAGAATGTCAGTTCAGGGAACGGAATTCTAAAGGCAACAATGGGATACAACTCGTGTCCAGTGGTCGTCTGCAGTAGAGGATTCTATGCTGACTTCAAGGTGCTAGACATACCGAACTTCGATATGGTTCTAGGTATGGATTGGCTCGGAACATTCTATGCTACCATTGACTGCCGTCAAAGGAGGGTAGTATTCGAGATTCCAGAGCATCCGGTTTTCTATTTCAAAAGTGGAGACCGTACCTTGGAGCCAAGTACATACAAGGCAAAACCAAAGAAGGCAGTGATTGCGGCAATTCAAGAAGAGGAAGGATCAAAGCCATAAGTGGTTCGAGAGTTTGAAGATGTGTTTCCTGACGATATATCAGGTTTGCCTCCCGATCGAGCTCTTGAATTCAGCATTGATTTAATACCAGGAGCACAACCGGTGATCAAAGCACTGTATCGATTAAGTCCGAAAGGTTTGAAGGAGGTCCAAACTCAGTTGGACGAATTATTAGCGAATGGATGGATTCGTCCCAGCACTTCAAGTTGGGGATCTCCGGTTCTACTTGTGAAGAAGAAGGAAGGTTCATACAGAATGCGTATTGATTATAGAGCCTTGAATGAAGTAACAATAAAGAACAAGTATCCACTCCCGCGTATCGACGATTTATTCGATCAGGTAAGTGGATCTTGTGTTTTCTCCAAGTTAGATCTTCGTTCGGGTTATCATCAGGTGAAGGTCAAGGAATATGATATCCATAAAACGGCATTCAGAACTCGCTATGGTCATTACGAATTTCTTGTGATGCCATTTGGAGTGACCAACGCACCAGCAATATTCATGAACCTGATGAATCAAGTTTTCCGGGAGTACCTGGACAGGTTTGTTGTCATCTTCATCGACGATATCCTGGTATATTCTAAGAGTCGGAAGGAATACGCCGAACACTTGAGAATTGTCCTAGAAACCCTATGACAGCATCAACTCTATGTCAAGTATAGCAAATGCGAATTTTGGCTAAATCAAGTTGGTTTTCTCGGACATATTGTATCGGGCGAAGGATTCTCTATGGATCCAGCGAAAGTTTCAGCAGTAAGCGAATGGCCAACACCAAAGTCAGTGAAGGACATTCGAAGTTTCTTGGGCCTAGCTGGATATTACTGAAGGTTCATTGAAGGATTTTCGAAGATAGCAACACCCCTGACCAAGCTCACATGTAAAGATGAAGAATTCGTGTAGTCAGAAGCATGCGAACAAGCTTTTGTAGAACTCAAGTCAAGATTGACATCAGCGCTTATTCTCGTTATACCAGACTAATCTGGAGGTTTCGAAGTACATTGCGATGCATCCGGTAAGAGATTAGGATGTATTCTACATCAGCAAGGTAAGGTTGTGGCTTGTGCATCAAAACAACTGAAAGAGGAAGAGTGGGGAAGCGTGGGCCACCAACAAAACTTGTCACGCCCCGCTTCCCAGTATACGGGCAGAGGAAGCGACGAGACCGTTACGTATTTATTTAGAAGTAAACACGCTAAGAGTATCTAAACAATATAAAATAAAATGTACACAAGAGACAAGATGTAAATAAACAACAACTTTATTTATTAAACATTCTTTTTACAATACAACTGAAATGAAAATACATGGAATGAAAGCAATGCCTAAACAATGGCATAACAGAAATGAAAATGAAATGTAATGTACAAGTGAATCTAAAACTCCGGGTCTTCAGTAAACTGATCCAAGTCTTCGCTGCTGGGTTCGATCTTCAGTGAGTCCGAAACACTTAACGACATTCCAAAGAAGAAGAAAGAGAATGTTGTCAGCGAACAAGTCGCTCGGTAAGTCCCATAGATAGATAAGAATAGAATAGACATAATAGAGTATATTTGTTTAATGTTGTTATTTAGTGTTCACGCTGTTGTTTGTAGCTTGGTACAGAAGAGGCCAGTGTATACGAGAGGAGTCTCACTATCCCGGAGACTAAGGTATACGGAGTACAAGGAACCATTCAGCCACAGTACAATGGCAATGGAGATTCAGGCTAGGTGTCTTATGGTTGCAGTCTCGTGCCACTTCTAACACCTTCCGTACCAATCTACCCCTTATAAACCCCGCGATGTCTTGGTTGTATTGTTTGTATTGTATTGTCTTGTAAATTGTATAGATGGATGACTTGCCGAAAGCATGATATCAGTAATGGAATGGATATAATGGAAGAACATGTAAATGGAATATATCCATGGTTTGGTTCAGTCAATATAGATTGATATAGATTGAATAGATAGATTCATATTGAATCATGTTGTATTGTAGTTTGTACTTGAATCACATTCAAGTCAAATTGATTAGATTGAGACTCAGTTTAAGTCAGACGCTTTTAAAAGAACTTGAAATCCTGATTGTTTTGGTGGTATCGGTAACTGCTGCACATGGATGACAGGATTTGTGTCTTTTTCCAAGACAATTACCGTGTTGATAACACCGTTTGTTAAGTTGTCTATCTTAAATAGGCAAGCACCCATATCTCCGGCTCCCTGAGGCTCAAGAGACCGGTGCCGCTTAAACCTATGTTTACTAGGGTCCTTATTGTAATTTAGTATAACTTGAGGGGGTTTTATGTAAAAATAGTTTTGGTATAATTTCAAAATACACCTCAAGCATTTAATTATCGTTTTTAGGGTTTTTATTGATGTATATCTTACAAATGTGAAATTTCTAGTGAATAAAACCTAATTTCATAATATATGGTATTTATTTGTAATATGAATACTGTTTGGAATTATCATGGTAGTTTCATGTAATATTTGAATTCTTTTCTTAAGTTTTGGAAACATGGAATAATATATATATTTAAAATAAGTATTTTGGTAATAGTTATATATACATAATTAATGAAAATAATTTTATTTATTTTCTTGTAAAAATCTCATTTTCTAAAGAAAATTGTATAAAAATTCCATCGAGATCGAATGCTCCTTGCGGATAGTGATTACCAGGATAGGATATTATTGTTAATCATGAGTGTAAATAATAAATACATGTGTGAAACAGTGAGCTATATTTATGTGATGTGTATCCTAAAATCTGTGCTTCTAAATTCTCTATTTTACAAGTTTTTGAAATCAATTAATGGAATTGTTGATGTAACTCAATAGTATCCCGTGCGTGCCCGGGACCACGGTCAAGACACTCGGGGCTGAATCCGAGATGTGTCTCTAAGCAGTAAAAACGTGTATCATGTACAGACGAATGATATCAGCAGCATCATTCCGGGGACGGCCGAAGTCCGTATCGACTGATCAGTCTATGGAAAGTATCGAACTGTTGAGTTACAAGTCAGGTTTCATTATTGATTTCCCATTACCCCCAGGATTTGTGTTCAAGTCGGGTATTGATGATATAAATCTAATACCAACCAAGGATCAAGCAGCTACAGGTCTTGTCTATCTAGACAATAAGTCACGTCCATCAGGACAATAAATCAGGATTGTCGGCATTAGTAAAATATCCAAGTAACAGGTCTGGTAATGTGTCGTGAACATGTCATGTAATATATATATTAACCAAAATAGATACCAAATATAAAACCGTAACCAATATCTAAATATGGTAAACATGACTAATGCCTATTATCTATGGTGTAACGTGTAATTAATCTATTCATATATATGTGTATACCTATTTATAATAACGTTTTACATTTGCTACTAGATATACTGTAGTCTAGGTAAAGGATAATGAAACGACAGTTAAAATTATAATAAAATTATAATGAACTAGTATGCAACGGGTTAAAGCTGTTATTGTTATAAATACGGATTAATGCTGTAAAATTTTATATTGAAAATAACTTGCTAACTATTAACATACGTATATTAATAAATAACTATATATTGGAATATATAAATGTAGCATGTCGCAAGTTTAGAAACTTGCCTCGGAAACAACGGTTGATATGCAGGCGATGACGTCAATGGGTTGATCGACTATTGCTACACAAAGAATCAAAACATAATGGAGTCCGCAATGATAAACGAGTGCAGCGGCTCGGCGCAACACGATACGACACGGTGCGTGAAGTGGCACGACACAGTGCTGGGCCTTGCGGTGACACAGGGCTGATGCAATGGTGGCACATAAGTGGAATGAGCTGAGCACGAAGCGGGCATGGCGTGGCACATGAGCAGGGCACATGGCATGACACGGTCTGGGTACGGTAATAACACGGTCATGGCATGGTCTGGGTACGGTGCATGGTCTGGTGGTGGTCTGGTCTGGGTATGATGTATGGCCTGGTGGTGGTCTGGTCTGGGTATGGCGGCAGCATGGTGGTGGTCTGGTGGTGACATGGTGGTGGTCTGATGATAACATGGTGGTGGTCTGGTGGCGGCACGGTGATAGCATGGTGGTGGTCCGATGGTGACATGGTAGTGGTCTGGTGGCGGCACGGTGATGACACGGTGATGGCATGGTGGTGGTCTGGTGGTGGCACGGTGATGGCATGGTGGTTGGGGAGAGAGAAGAGAGAGAGAATTATAATATTATATATAGTATATAATATTATATATATAGTATTTGTTTATGGATAATATCAAATCACTCAAAATATTACCCGAATCCAGTCAAAAATATAGTTTTGAGAATAAAATACATAAATGCAATAATCTAGTGTTAAATACATATATCTCCAAATAAAATTTAGGTAAATATTCATAAAGATTTGTTAAATATTTTGTTTTCTATATTTTGGGATTTGACCATAATAGATAAGAGCAACAATAAGATATGAGATGATATACCATACAAACTTAGTTAGAAAAATATTATTTATTTATATCTTGTACTATAAATAGATATGTAAAGATTTAAACATATATAAAGTATATATAGTACTCAATTCACGTAGATACACTGTACTAATAAATATTTGATATAACCTCCCACCATATCGGGTTTCAAATATGCGGGTCGGGTCGGATAACGACTACTACTAATTGAATCATTCACAACCCAATAGCAAAAGAATAAAAGAATTATAAAGAAAGACTTAAAATACCAAATTATATTGTATAAATATACTAGGGTGTTACAGGAGTTGAAGTAGGACCAGATGGAGAACTGCCCCCAATTTGTCTTATTTGAAGCCAATATCGAATGCGATCATGTCTTGCGACCGGAGCTTCATCAGTCTCAAGAGTTTGCTAATCTTGGCCCCTGTTTTCTTTGAGAGAATGGATATTATGCCCCCTGTGTTGACCTTGGTCTTCAGCAGGATCCATTCGTATGAAGACCGATACCGTCGACAAAGCTGAAGCTTGGGGAGCCAGCCTGTGGAAGACTGACTTCTTCTAGGATTCCTCCTTCGGCATTGAGACACCGAGGGTAGTAGGTGGGAGTATCAACCCAATGAAAAGCCTGTTGATTTCTTGAAGAACCGGGATGCAGAAAACCGAGGCTATAAGTGACCCATACTTGACTCCACCGGATGTGACAGAGCCTGAGTTGCAGTGAGTGAAAGCGAACGCCATTGATCCTTATATAGAGACGGAACGCCAGCTTCAGTATCCCATCACCCAAGAGCAACTACAAATATATATAGCGATTATTTGTTCACGAAAAAACACGACACACGAAGTGTGAAGTGGAAAGAAAAAAGGTCCCACCGGGTATGCAAGAATCTGTTTCCCGCAGGAGTCGGGTCTGAGGCGTCGGGAGGATGTCTGGCCTGAATACGGGGGCAGATGCTATTTGGAACATAGCCATCTACCTCTCCGAAAATGCTAAGTTGATTTATGACACAGTATATCAGAGGTTTGGATAATGCGACCGTTGTAGCATGAATTATCAGATTCCCTCTCATATGAGAAAGGATTTTTCATTGTAGGGATGCTCTTCCTTGCAGGCGCAAGCCCCTGCAGTTAATTACGGTATCGCATTGCGATAACAACATTCACCGTCTCTAGGTAGATCATTTCGTGTCGTGTTATATATTTTTTATTTAGGGTTGCCCTTGGATTGTATACGGAGACTAATTTATGTCGTTGCCTGTAGGGCGCAGATTAGTCCAAATCCGTATATATTGGATTTGGGGTTTTGAACTTAGGACGCAGATCTCATATAAATAAGGTCCATCAATTCATGAGAAATATGGTTTTGATCTAAGGATCATTAGTCGTATATGAGACTAAAATCAACTTAGAAACAGTGAGCATATGGGCTCAACTGATCATTAGATCATATATGCATAGCTCATGGATAGTATACTATAGTCAATATGGAGACAGTCCGCAGGGCAAAACATATCAGTTTAAAGACATCACAATCCATAGAAAATATGGATGGAGTATAGCTTGTTTATGCATGTGAATTGTATACGGAGATCAATATGGAGATCAGCCGTAGGGCCAAGTATATATTAGTTTAGGGACGTTGTGGTCCAATATTAGTTTAGGAACATTTCGGTCCATCTTTCATCTTGCACGCACTTGTATATGTTATGTGGCGAAGTAAACTATGGTAACATGGGATGCACTCAATATTAGGGTGCGATCTAATTTGAAGGCATTTATATTTCCTTCAAAAATATACATATACATATATGTATAAAGATGGAGCTCAATATATGATTCGCATCTATATAGGATGCGTATTAATATTAGGTATGCACATCAATATGGAAATGCATAAATATGGGGTGTATCAATATGAGTATTAGGACATTTCCTGTCGTGATGAAATTTTATATCTTTCATCAAGTTAGGATGAGGAATTGTTGGTTGTTAGGACCCGCCGCCTCTCTGAAGACGTTGAGAAATTACAACGACGTATATCAGAAGTGTGGAAAGGATGTACCCTTGAACCAAATCACATATATGAGGGAAAAGATCATGTCAGAACTCAGGATTGTTAGTCTTATGTGAGACTAAGATCAATTTGGGTTGAAAGATCATTAGTCATAGATCCGACTAAGATCAACTTGGATGGACGGGCATTAGTCATATATCCAACTTAGATCAATATGGATGAATGATCATTAGTCATATATCCGAGTAAGATCAATATGGGTATGATGGATGAAAGATCATTAGTCATATATCCGATTAAGATCAATTTGGACATCATTAATATGTTAATCAATAGATCATATATGAGAAGCATAAGGTACTATACATAGTATATTTTGACCAAGTATTCAAGCAAAGGCTTGCTGTCCATGTGCACATGTACATATGAAGTGCACATGTATGTGTATCTTCCATATCACGTGGGTTGCGCACGTGCATATCACGTGGGTTGCGCACTTTCTTGTGATCGGAGACTACGCAAGTGCATATCACGTGATGCGCATCTCTTATGGTTGGGGGCTGCACACGTGCATATCACGTGATTGCGCACTTGTTATCAATCATGGGGGTTGCGCATGTGCATATTACGTGGTTGCGCACTTGCTATCAGTCATGCGGATTGCACACGTGAGCGATTGCACACGTGCATATCACGTGGTTGCACACTTAGTATAAGTCATAGGGGTTGCGCACGTGCATATCACGTGGTTGCGCACTTGGTATAATTCATAGAGGTTGGGCATGTGAATATCACGTGGTTGCGCACTTGTTATCAGGTCAAATTTCCATATATGCATGTAAATATATGTGCATATGTTCAAAAAATGATATTGTTCACTTGCGCACACGTGTATAGCATGTATTGCGCACATCCATATAGAGAATGCTTTCAGCTTGCCCGCGTGTGTGTATCGCGTGCATCTGTATAGGGTGCATATATATATGGGGTGCACATCTATATGGGAAAGTTGTTGAATTTCGAGAATGCGAAGACTTTCAATGAAGCAAAAACTTCAAATTCATATCTTTCGTTCTTTTTGGATGCACGTGCATCGCACGTGCGCATTTGGAGAGCACCATTGACGTTTGTACCCTTGCACAATTGCATTGGGTGCGCCGATTGAGAAAAACTTAAGCTTTCATGTGAAGCGTATACTTCTATTTGGTGAAGCTTAGGCTTTAAAGGGAAAATGAAGAAGAGATTGTAGGTCGTTGGGACCCACTACTGTCACGCCCCGCTTCTCGGTGTATGGGGAAGGGAACGCGACTGGCCCGCTACGTATTTACTTTGAAATAAATACGCTAAGCGTATCTAAGCAATATAAGTAATATACATAATAGACAAAGACAATAGATATAATTGAACATCAACTTTATTTATTAACATTATTTTTGCAATACAACTGAAAAGTAAATACATGGAATGAAAGCAATGCCTAAACAGTGGCATAACAGAAATGTAAAGGAAATGTAATGTACAAGTGAACTAGAGCTCTGGATTTTCAGTAAACTGGTCCAAGCCCTCGCTGCTGTGCTCGATCTCCAGTGAGTCCGAATCACCCGACGACATTCTAAAGAAGAAGAAAGAGAATGTCGTTAGTGAACAAATCGCTCGGTAAGTCCCGTAAATAGACAAGAATGGAATAGACAGAATAGAGAGTATATTGTCATAATGTTGTATTTAGTGTTAACGCTGTTGTTTGTAGCTTGGTACAGAAAATGCCAGTGTATACGAGAGGAATCCCACTATTCCGGAGACTAAGGTATACGGAACACAAGGAACCGTTCAGCCACGGTACAACGGCAATGGAGATTCAGATTATGTGTATTATGGTTACAGTCTCGTGCCACTTTTAACACCTTCCGTACTAATCTACCCCTTATAAACCCCGCGATATCTTGATTGTATTATTTGTATTATTTTTATTGTATATTGAATATAGATGGATGACTTGCCGAGACCATGATATCGGTAATGGAACGGATATAATGGATGAACATGTAAATGGAGTATATCCATGGTTCGGTTCGATCAATACAGATTGATATAGATTGAAAGATAGATTCATATTGAATCATGTTGTATTGTAGTTTGTACTTGAATCATATTTAAGTCAGATTGATTAGATTGAGACTCAGTCTGAGTCAGACACTTTAAAAAGAACTTGAAATCCTGATCGTTTTGATGTTATCGGTAACTGCTGCACATGGGCGGCAGGATTTGTGTCGTTTTCAAAAACAATTACCGTATTGATAACACCGTTTGTTAGGTTGTCTACCTTAGATAGGCAAGCACCCATATCTCCAGCTTCGTGAGGCTCAAGAGACTGGTCCCGCTTAAACCTATATTTACTAGGGTCCTTATTGTAATTTAGTATAACTTGAGAGGGTTTTATGTAAAATAATTTTGTTATACTTTCAAAATATACCTCAAGTATTTAATTATCGTATTTAGAGTTTTCATAGATGTTTCTTTTATTCAATGTGAAATTTCTAGTGGATATGACCTAGTTTTTAAAGTATAAGGTATTTATTTGAAATATTGGAATTGTATGCTATTTTCTTGTAAATGGGATGTTTTTATTGTAATTTGGAAATGTGGAATATTATAAATATTTAAAAATAGATATTTTGATATTAATTACATATATATATATATATTAAAAATATAAGTTTTATTTATAATAGAAATCATATTTTCTAAAGAAAAATGTATTAAAAATCTTTCGAGATTGTATGCTACGTGAGGAGATCTGCATCTCGCTCTACTAGGCCCAAGGATGTGCGATAATCTATACCATACCGAACGGGGTTCCTAACAGTGGGTTGTAAAGATGCAATTGCAAAGATTTGTTAAATACACTTCTTATAGAAAAAGGTTTTATAAGTTGAAGGTAGTTATATGTAAAGTCGTATTTTCCCGAATCTATATTCCCAAATTCCATCGTGCTATATTAGATATGTGTGTTGTGAGGAGGTAGGTCATCACCTCGTGAGTTTTCTAAAGATAACACGGTTAAAAGGTATAAACATGTCAATATGAAACATAAAGGTATTTTAATGTAAAATTGAAATACAACTTGCTATGGTTATCATTTTGATGTCAAATTCGTTCTATTGTCTTAATAATGATTACTAAACAATATATCTAAAGTTGTAGGTTTGTTATTAAGAAAAAGTTGTATTTTTAAAAGAAAAGAGAATCGAAAGCCGGATAACTCCGCTTCCGACACGTTTTAAGAATCAAGAGTTTGGGAATAGCAAAAAAGAGAGAGAAGGGGAAATTACTGGTTTTGATGAGAGGGGAGAGGTAGGAGGAGGTCTAGAATTCATCGGTGCTTCGTTTCATTGCCAGAAACTCCTTGTATCGTAGCCGGAACTTCGTCGGAGTTTCGCCCTTTGTTAACTCCACTTGTACACTATGGGAACTTGGAAATTTATTGAGAGTTTTGGTATAGAATTTTTAGTGTGAAGGGATGCAAAATGGAGTGGGTATTTATAGGACAAATTAGGATTTAGGGTGATGAAAAAAATGCATTTAAATTTGCATTAAAATTTGATTAATTGGGCATTTTACTGTTCTCTGGAAATAATCTGAGTAAACAAGTAATGTGGGGTTAGTGGGATAGTTGAAAGGTTGCAGGGGTCGAAGTTTGGGGAGCATTGGGTATGGGGGGCCCTGCGGCGCCGGTATTACCCACGGTCTCGCCGGTCGGAATCCGGTGGTGGGGCTTGGGATTCTCGCCACGCGTCGGGGTCGTTTGGTTTACTCTAGTGCACGTGTTTGTTTAATCTGTAACTCTTCAGTTTACGTGTAGTGCTCGTGCAAACTCTTAGGTTTCTAAAAGATTAAAAGAAATTTAAAATAAAAAGATAATGTGGTTGATGAGATTTAAACTCTGGTGCTTTGGTTCAGCAGTGCAAGGTCTTACCAATGAGCTACAAACTCTTTCTTGCTGTTCAAAAGAAAAACATACTTATAAATCGTGTTCAAGCTTAGGTGTCCCTTTCTGTATTTTGAAAAAAAAAATCGTACAGAAAGTTAGGGTTGTTACAACTACCTCTCCGAAAACGCTGAGAAATTACATCGCCGCACATAGAAGGTGTAGAGAGATGTACCCTTAAACCAGTCCCGTTCATCAAGATAGAGAACATGTTGGAGCAGTATTTTTTGAAATACCGAAAAGGCTACACGTGCATGCATGACACCGGCGCACGTGCGTTGCGCATGCGCGCATGGCACATGTGCATGTGCGCTGCACATGGTGCACATAGTACCCGCGCTTGCGCATATGCGCACTAGGGGGCATGAATGCCTAAGAAAAGCAATGGTTTTAAAAAAGAAGCAATGGTTTCTAAGAGGACGAATCCTTCTTTCTTTTTTGGGAGATCTCCCCTCTTATTTATAAGGGAGTAGTAGAGAAGAGGTCTTCCCGATGTGGGACTAAAGAAGTATCCCCCATGTGGTAGAGTATTACTTAGACATAAGTCCATAGCACATTTGCTCATAACTTTTGATTCTGGAAGAGCTATGAGGCCCGTAATATATCAAATCGAATTTCTTTTCGAAATTTTGATCTCATCAGATTTTGTCTGATTCTCAGTTAGGAGTTCGGTAAAATAAAGCCCATAAAATATTGATTTGCATTTTCTTAAGCGTATTACTGCCATTTGATACTTTGGGCTCTTTTGCACAGAAATTTTAGGCAGGAACATCCGTGATAGATTTTATGTTGTTATGGGCCTGAATGATGATCTTTTGATGAGCGTACCGAGGATAGATCCCAGACATCTTTCGGCGTTTCCGTTGAGGATATATCCGTAGCTTAGATAGTATTGTGGAACCATTGAGGTAAGAATTTGGGCGAGTTTCCTTTTGGGATCAATCTCAGCCTTATCTCGGTGTTTACGCAATGTGAATATGTTGCCGTGGAACAAGTTTGGATAGGACTTTGTTATGAGTTTTCTTTTGGGATCAATCTCAGTCTTGTCTTTAGGTCATTCTTACTTTGTAAGCATATCCACGACGACCAGTGATAAATCATGATGAGCCCCTTATTAGAGCATACTCAATTTACCCGAATCAGATCCAAAATCCGAATTGTATTGAGCGAAGACTTGTTATTTGTTCAACCTTCAACCTTAGTTGCATATATGAGCATATATGTAAAGTCTAACAGAGTAAAACTTCGGGAAACTTCTCTGGGCTTTGTTAGATGTTGCTTGGTGTTTTCAAACTTATATATGGCCGGACCCTGACTTTAATGTGTCAAGATCTTGTACTTTGTGAGCAGTGGCCGGGTGAGGTTTATGGCTTGGAGAGTATTCGAAATATCAGGTCTATTTGGCTTAAGTCTTGGCAAACAAGGATGCCAAGATGAGTAGTAATAACGTTAAGGCGCTTAATCCTTATGAGCAACGGCCGGGAGGTCCTCAGTTCAGTGGGTAATGATTGTTCTTTTAAAAGAGTGTTGTAAATAAAGTAACCGCAATCAGGACGGTATCTCTAGTAGCTAGCCGCGATGAGTATGGATCATCTGCAGGGAAACGTAAACCTTTTTCTTGCTTCAGACAAGTTGATTGAAAGATGGGTTGATTGGTTGTCGTTATGGATATACTACGGATGTAATATTTATGAAGAAAAAGCTTGTATGGTTCATATGACTTAGTAGTAATGGATGACTAATTAAAAATGTTTCCTTTTATCTTTTAATAGTTTAAAACTAGATCGATAGTGATGAATGTAGATGAAAGTTCTTTTGAAAGAAACTAGGGTTTCCCTACTCCTAACCCTTATCCTTGCATTGATCTCTATTCATGTCTAGCCCTTAACAAAACAAGTGTTAATCTAATCTCAAATCATGGTCGAGACTATCAATAAATTGGTAGCGCGCCCGATAAGGATGTTAACATTTATTTTGCTAAATTTTATAAACTTTAAAATGTATAAAAGAAGTTAAAATATTTTATCATCAATTAATCTACTCTAGCCCACGAACCCTAGCAAGCTAGGAATTACTCATATATGGTTGGAGAAGAAAGGATGAAGAATGAGATCATAATGTAAGATGCAGAAAGTAAGTGCAGAAATTAATTGCGAAAAGACTAATAAAAACTCTACCTTTATTAATCAACTATATCATGTACAAATTCTTTTAAAGTAGAGTACAAGAACCCTAGTTTTTGCTCTCGATCTTTATCTTGTTGGAAGTAGATGAACAGCTGATGATCACCTGGATGCGTGAATCGCTTTGGAACTCTTGATCTTTTCGGTTTGATGATTTTTCATGTGAAACTCTCGGTCTTTTAAATAGTCATAGAAACTAAGAACCCTAGTTGCCAGACGTGATGATTTGTTGTTACGATCATACCCAAAAAATCACAAATCCTACAGCCATAATCTTGTCGTGGATCCGTCACAAATCAGGGTGTTTGGCCTCCCAACCGTGGCGGCATACTAAGATCATGACTTGGGATTTTTTTTGAAGTCTTCTGTTGACTTGTGTAGATCTCTTCGATGTCTGGATTTTGAAAATATTATTCTGAGTCTTTGTCGTTTATGATTTGCTTCAATTTATCGGCAGATTTTATTCTAACATCTCGGATCTCCTGATCTCCAGATCTGAGCTAATATCTGCACAACATCTCAAGTCATAGTGTTAGTAGTATTTGTTATTATTTTGAGATATTATCCTAACTATTTTATATGATTTAAATCTTAAGAATATTGATTAGAAATATTTGATATGATATGCATATTTTAATTACTAATATTTTATATAAATATTATATACATGTATTTTCCCTCATTATGTTAATTATAATTTAGAAACATATGATACTAAATTTTTTACACATAAATCCTCATATGTTCTATAATTACAATAAACACCTTTTAGAACTTAACAATACTGGGGAAAATAATCATTCAAATGTGCAATATTTCAGACTAATCAAATATCCCAAAACTTAACTTTGATTGTCCCGAGCAAACTAGTTATTAAAGAGAAGAAGAAGAAAAATAAAAACCTAGCACACTTTCGTAGGCAACACGATTGCACTGAGTACATGCAACAAGCCTTTAAACCTCTAGGTGTCCCTAGTAGGAGGAGTGTTGTCTCCTGAGAGTTTTCAGCGGATTACAACCACAAAATCCCAAAATAAAAGAGAGAAGACGAAAGTTACATACAAAGATAAGAAACATATAAAATAAAGAGATTGAAAATAAGAGTTTCAAACTACACTAGTTTTTTAGTAGTCATGAGCCCTATCTTAATGGTCGTAAGAAAATATCAGAAATCACATCATCCCTCAATAAAACATGGCCTTTAGTCTTTCTCCCTACCTTTCTTTCAAATATTGATCATATACCCCTACTTGTGTGTAAAAGACATCCCTACATTTAGAGAATTCAATTCAAGCTATCATAGTTTTCTCCATCTTCCTTAATACTTTTTAGTCGGTGAATATTTCAGATAGAATTGCTCACACATTTTTCATGCGACCGTTAATAGTTCTTGAGGTACTAACCAACCGATTACCAAATGTGCTCACTCTTTTAGGCGTAATTAGCAATATCCTCGTTTTGCAATATCTAAGGCTTAGCATTGGCTCCCAAACCAGTTGGTCTAAGGCACCAGGTGATAAAGCACCATCGCTATATTTTTTTTATACTGCCTTAAGTAATTACAAAACCAGTATTCATTTTTCTTCACTATTTTTTCATTTATATTTTTGTTTGTATATTTATTTTCCTTCATACTAAGGCTTTTAGAAAAGAGAATTTCAAGGTATTCTCTACTATCCCAAGTTTCAAGATATGTGCAAGTGCATATAGTAGGATATCAACGTTCAGATGTTTGGACTCAAGAATAGAAATTATTTTTCAGACTCAATTCTACCCTCAGATTAGTGATTCCCTTCATCTTACTAACCCTTGGGACAACAGCTCATGACTACCTATTAGTAGCTTTGTTATAAAACATCTAACTTTCTTACTTTTCTTAAACTTTTCCTTCCTATCATATGTATTTTTCACTTTCTAAGTTTCATTATCAAAATTATTTTTGTGCATTTATTTATTATAATGCAAAATATGATGCGTGAATAAGCACAAAGCTCCTCCAAATCTATTTGCAGCAGTGTCCTCACTGATATCATTTGTTAAGCTTAAAACCTGTAAATTTGGGAGGAAAAGTTAGTAACGGGGACAAGAGTTAATGATAGTGAAATCCTCCTCCAAACTTATTTTTTGCTCACAATTTTGTAAAAATTTATTTTCTTTCAAGAGCCAAAATATTTTCTCCCCTCCCCAAACTTGAGTAAAACAGTATTAAGCACAATAAGAGGGGGGTAAAGTTATCAGTCTATGCAAAGCTTTACAAAGACTAAAAGTCAACACCAACCATTTGAAGATTTTATCGATGTAACAACATGGTTGGTAGAAAATTATAGATGTGAATAAGTGGAGAGATAAAAGGCGTAATTGATCGGGTTTACGTCTTGGTTGGCAGAGACGAAACAGTGATGGTGGAAGAAAATGAGAATGTGAATGATTAGGAATGAGTGGAATATTTGCATTCTCGTACATGATAAGAAGAAAGGGTGGTAGTTCAACATTTTCGAATGGAGGTTGAATCATCACAACATCCATGTCTTTTAGGAATGCGAGTTCTTCGGCGAAAATTTCTTCAAAACTTTCATCAATAGTCCGAGTAATAATTTCATCAATATCTATATTGATGGAATATGCAGATTCACTAGCACGGTTGAAAGTTCCAAGGTCAGTCTTATGCGCACAAAGATTCAAAACACTCGATTCGTCAGAAATTATAGAGGTGGGAGATTAGAAATGATAGTGTCCCTCCTCCTCAAAACAGTCTAAATTGAGTAATCTTTCAAGAATCATAGAACTCGAAATATAGGAGTGTGATTCATCAAAACTTGGTGGATTTGAAAGAAGATTAGAAGAACCAAAGAAAGTAGGTGATGAAATGGGTAAACAAATTTGGATATCGAGCATTGTTGAACCAGATGTGGGAGATGAAGGCCGGATATCTTTCTGTTTATCGGATAGGTCAGTGATAAGAATAAGATCGGTTAATTGTACAGGAACATGTTCGCAGTCAATAAAAAGGACATGATGGGTAGGAGAATCCAACTCATCCAATATAACGGGTTCATCTTCAACGGGATTCTCATCACCGCTCTCACTAACACCTTCGGTCAAATCAAATGAATAGGTATTCAAGAATTCATCAATTATACTAGCCCCAATCGATAAATCCATTGGGTCGCTTGATAGAGCTGGAAGGTTTGAAATATCAAGTATAGTCAAATAAGGATCGGTTTGATTTGAAATGATGTCAAGCTCTCTTTCACACTCACTATTAGTAAAGTCAAACATGTTCTTCTCGGGCATCTCATCACTTAGACTATGAAGCAGTTGAACATCGAATATATTCGGTTGGGGTGCAGGATGGAAGGTATCGAGATCAAAAGAATTGGTTTTTGTTTGACTTTGAAGGATCTCTTGTTCTTTCTCACTACTCAATTCCAACTCTACTTCAAAACTAGACATGGGTTGTGAAGAAGTTCCAATGAAGGATTCTCTTTGAACTGTGGAACTTACTAATTCATTTTCAAAAGTATTGTCTTGATAAGGTGAAGAAGATGAGTATGGTTGGGAAGTGTCTAATTGTTAGCTATGGGCAAGTAAAACGTGTTCAGCAATTAATATGCGTTTATGATTTGCTGCATTAGCCTAAAAAGAAATGTTAAGAAGAGATGCCCTTACTTGTTAGCTACGGGCGAGTTCAATGTGTTTCTCAATCGACATGTATTTCTGATTTGTCCTATTAGCCTCAAGATAAGTGTCAATATGAGAGCGTGTGAAGGTTTGGTACTGTGGATAAGAATTAGAAGGGTGAACCCAAGTTTCATGAGGATTATGATCAACATTGTGATATGAAGAATATTGAGATTGGTTGGTTAGTTGGCGAGTGACAATTGCTATTTGTTCAGCAATGGTCATGGGTGTAAAAGATGCCATATTCGCCTTAAAACGAGTATCAATATTTTCATATGTAAATGATGGTGTTTGTTATCCTAACGGTTTTGGATTAGTGAAAGGATTGAAACTTTGGCTTTCAGCCTTCGCAATATGCTCAGCGATGGACATGCGTTTCGAAGTTCCCTCACTCGCCTTAAAAGGATTATCAACATAAGAAGATGTGGAATTTTGATGCGGTTGATAGGATCATGAGTGAGCTATCCAATTGTTCTTTTCCACTTGCTCTATCATATCCCTTAAAGACATAGTAGAGTCGGATTTTGTACCGAAGCAATTACGAAAACAAGATATATTTGGTTCTGGATAGCAAAGCTCGGTAAGAGTTCGTTTTTTTGGTTTACCCATTAGAAGAAGGTGAAAGGAAAAGAGGGTGATGGTAATGATTTAAGCCCTTTTAGGATTTTGAAAGTTGTTTTGCATTGAAAGATGGATTGAGGCTTGACTCAACAAATCACAAAATGCACAATCAACCCCTAGAACTAGGGTCTCCTAGGTCAAGTCACTAAACCATTCCTAGACTTCTAAAGGATAAGTCGCATGATCAATCCTCTACCAGCTCTTTATCACTCTTATGGCCAGATAAGTGCCAGGTAAGTGGGATGGATCCGCTATACGAATCACCGAAATAGCTGACCTAATTAAGTAACCACTTTTCTTAGTCACACCTGCCTAGATATAACACGAGAAATGATGGTAAGCGATAGATTACCCACGACCCTCCTCTGTCCTAATTGAGCGCGAATGTCCTTACGGGCTTGGTCTAGATTTTTTTTATTAATGTAGGGTGATAGTATACTTGTTTGTGATTTGTGGGTCCTAGGAAGGGTGATGAAATCCCCACCTAATCTGGATTTAGGTTATTTCCCCTTAAAGTCCGTTTTAAAATATGCAAAAACAATCTGAAATCAAAACATGCGAAAAGATTTTTAGTGGCGATGTTTGTAAAGAATCCTGTAGATAGAATCAATTTATTGGAGCTTGAGAGGGGAGAGAAAGAGAGTAAGAAATTACTACAGAAGTTTGGGGGCTCAACACACCCACAGTGTCGCGGTTCCGCCGCTGCCACAATTATGCCATGGTTCCGCTGCAAGTTAGTGTATTCTTCTTCTGGAATTTCTTCAGTGGCCTCCTATACTCCTATGGTCCAAGTTTATAGTCTCTGAATCTCTGTTCCTTGCCCCATTTACTCCAGATCCCCTTACAAAACTCGCACAATAATCGTTAAATATGCCAAATGCTGTTTTTTTATGGATGCCGGATTTTATACGAAATCAACCCAACTAACAAGAAAAAAATTACGACCGTTTCCCCGGCAATGGAGCCATTTGATTGTTCTTTTGATAAAGTGTTGTAAATAAAGTAACCGCAATCAGGACGGTGTCGCTAGTAGCTAGCCGCGATGAGTACGGGTCGTCCGCAGAGAAACGTGAACCTTTTTTTGTTTTAAATGAGTTGATTGAAAGATGGGTTGATTGGTTGTCGTTACAGATATACTACGGATGTAAGATTTATGAAGAAGAGGCTTGTAAGGTTCATATGACTTAGTAGTAATGGATGACTAATTAAAAGTTCCTTCTTTTATCTTTTAATAGTTTAAAACTAGATCGATAGTGATGAATGTAGATTAGGGTTCTTTTGGAAGAAACTAGGGTTTCCTCACTCCTAACCCTTATTCTTGCGTTGATCTCTATTCATGTCTAACCCCTAACAAAACAAGTGTTAACCTAATCTAAAATCGTGGTCGAGACTATCAATAAATTGGTAGCGCGCTCGATAAAGATGTTAACATTTATTTTGATAAAGTTTATATACTTTAAAATGTATAAAAGAAGTTAAAATATTTTATCATCAATTGATCTACTCTAGCCTACGAACCCTAGCAAGTTAGGAATTACTCACGCATGGTTGAAGAAGAAAGGATGAAGAATGAGATTATAAAGTGCAGAAATTAATTGCGAAAAGACTAATAATAACTCTACCTTTATTAATCAACTATATCATGTACAAATCCTTTTAAAGTAGATTAGAAGAACCCTAGTTTTTGCTTTCGATCTCTATCTTGTTAGAAGTAGATGAAGAGCTGATGATCACCTGGATGCGTGGATCGCTTTGGACCTCTTGATCTCTTCGGTTTGATGATTTTCATGTGAAGCTCTCGGTCCTTTAAATAGTCACAGAAACTAGGAACCCTAGTTGCCAGACGTAATGATTTGTTGTTACGATCACACCCAAAAAATCCCAAATCCTACAGCCATAATCTTGCCGTGGATCCGCCGCAAATCAAGGTGTTTAGCCGCCCAACCACGACGACATAGTGAGATCATGACTTGGGATTTTTTGTGAAGTCTTCTGTTGACATGTGTAGATCTCTTCGATTTCTGAATTTTGAAAATATTACTCTGAATCTCTGCCGTTTATGATTTGCTTCAATTTATCGACAGATTTTATTCTGACATCTTGGATCTCTTGATCTCCAGATCTGAGCTAATATCCGCACAATATCTCAAGTCATATTGTTAGTAGTATTTGTTATTATTTTGAGATATTATCCTAACCATTTTATATGATTTAAATCTTAAGAATATTGATTAGAAATATTTGATATGATATGCATATTTTAATTACTAATAGTTTATATAAATATTATATGCATGTATTTTCCCTCATTATGTTAATTATAATGTAGAAACATATGATAATAAACTTTTTACACATAAATCCTCATATGTTCTATAATTACAATAAACACCTTTTAGAACTTAACAATAGTAGGGAAAATAATCATTCAAATGTGCAATATTTCAGACTAATCAGGTAGCCGAGAGTAGGATTGTCCATTGACCTGTAGAGGTTCTTACCACCATCTGATTGATAAGAAGTTTAAGGATGATTGTACGGCAGAAATGCCAAGGTGTTCGACTTAATAAGCGATGGCCAGACAAGGCGCGCGGCTCGGCGACCGGCCAAGAGAAAGGGAGGTCTTATGACCTGTATGTAGAGGCTCTGGTTGATAAGAAGCTCAAGAAAATTGTACAGAAGAAATGCTGAGGTACTCAACTCAATGAGCGGAGGTCAGATAAGATACGCGGCTCGATAGACAGCCAAGAGAAGGGGAGGGATTTTGACATGTATGTAGAGGATCTTACTACCATCTGGTTGATAAGAAGCTCAAGGAGATTGGATGGAAGAAATGCCGAGGTACTCGACTTAATGAGCTGCGACTGGGCGAGGTGCGTGGCTCGGTGAGCGGTCGAGAGAAGAGAATGTCCTATAAAATGTATGTAGAGGTTCTTATCACCATCTGGTTGATAAGAAGCTCAAGGAGATTATGTGGTGATCATGCCACGATGCTCAACTTTGATGAGTGGCAGCCAGATACGGCCCGCGGCTCGATGAGCGGCCTAAATAGGAGGTTCATTGACCTATATATCAAGGCACTTTTCATAGTTTGGTAGACAAAGATACCAAGAAAAAGATGAGCGGCAATAATGCCAAGGCTCATCAAGTATTGGTGATGAATTCTTTTATCCCTTTTTGCACCGACACGGAGGTGTCCAGGCATAATATTTTTTTCAAGTGCCTACCATTGATGGGAGGAATGTGACGTTTCCCATGTATCTCAACAAGCTGGTATGCGCCGCTATCGAAAATTGTCTCTATCTTGTAGGAGCCTTCCCAATTCGACTCTAATTTTCGTTTAGCCTTTCAATTTGGGATTATGTGGTGTCTTAGAAACAGGACCAATTCATCTACAACAAAGGCTCTTGGTATAATTAGTTTGTTATAGGAGCACGACTCCTCGCTCTGTAGAGCTCTAGATTTTGTCGGGCTCTGAGTTGAGTGAGATCCAGGGTCTCGAGCTCTTTGAGCCTTAGCGCGGTGTTTCCTTCATTTGTTAGTGCTTCGTGGACCGTGACTCGAAGAGATGGTATCTCAATTTTGAGAGGAAGCAAAGTTTCTGTTCTAAATATTAACTGATATGGTGTAGATTTGGTAGGAGTCTTGTATGTGGTCCGGTATGCCCACAGTGCTTCTGTCATCTTGTTGTGCCAGTCCCCTTTTTTTAGGACTATCTTTTTGAGTAGCTTGGTCAGAGTCTTGTTGAATGCTTCTTCTAGACTGCTGGCTCTAGAGTTGTATATGGTAGAGTAAGGTCAGTAAATCTTATAAGTTCAGGCAAACTTTATGATTTTTTTGCTTCTATAGGCAAGCCCGTTATCTGATATGATATGCCTAGGTATGCCAAACATATTTATTACATTGTTATAAAAGAACTGAATGATGGTTTCTGCAAGAATGAACCTATGTCCATTGGACAATGGAGGTTCAGACCATCTAGAGAAGTAGTCGGTAACCACAAGAATGAACCTAATAATTATATAAAAATTACAAATCCGTATATTTTCAAAATATAATAAACTTACATTTTTAAAGTGAAAGAATTACAAGTTTCACCAAAATACCATCAAGATACCAACAAAAGACAAGTTTTACAATAAAATACCATAAACTTTCCAAGTAATGTAATTATCACTAAAATACCTCGAATCCTTAAAATTCGCATCCATGAAAACCCTAAATAATATAAATAACTTCTCAAGGTTTATTTGAAATTTTATTTAAAATATTTTTCATAAAACTCCCTCGAGTTATATAAAACAATATTTAAGGACTTTAGTAAATATAGATTTAAGCGGGATCAATTCTCTTGAGCCCCAGGAAGCCGGAGAAAGAGAGTGCTTGCCTATTTAAGGTAGAAAACTTAACGGAGTTATCACTGGTAATTGTCTTGAAAAAAGAGATAAATCCTGTCGTCCATATACAGCAGTTACCGATAACTCCCGAACCTAATTCAGGATTTAAATCAGTTACAAATGTCTGACTCAATCTGAGTCTATCTCAAACCTGAATCCAAACTCAAATCAGAGTCCAATTCAAATATGAATCCAAAGTCTAACATGTATACTTGAAGATGAACCTGAAAACCTGAATTCAAATATCAATATCAAACTTTACTGCTTGACTTGACTTGACTAAACCATGGTTATAACTTGACATGACTACAAGATTACATCCTGAACCTGACTACTTGAATAACTTGTATCCATGATTTTGGCAAGACATGTGGTATAATCTATACATTACATTACGCGGGGATAACGGGGTAGATTGGTATGGAATGTATTAACGTAGCACAAGATGGTCACTTAAAAGACACCAACATGAACTCTCGTACCGTTGTCCCATGGATTTTGATGGGGCCTTGTACTACATGTTACCATAGTCTACGGGGTAAGATGGAATCCTCTCGTATACACAAATACCTTCTGTACCAAGCTACAAACAACTACGTTAAAATAATAATTATATACTTGCACAACTTACCAGTCCAATTCTACTTACTGTTATATTCCATTCCTTCTTTTGGGACTTACCGAGCGCTAGTTCGCTGACGACATTCCTGTCTATTTTCTTTCTTTGGAATGTTCATCAGGAAGACCGGACTCTCAGAAGATCGAGCCTAGCCAGGAGGACTTGGACCAGTTCACTGCCCAGCCGGACTTCTAGCTCTCTTGTACTTACTTTCAATTTGTATGCCACTATTTAGGCATTACTTTATATCATTGTATCTTTCCTTTTCAAAACAGTTGTATTGTAAAGATGAATGTTAATAAAAGTTGCTATTTATTTTATATCTCTTTTTATTTTTGTGCCTTTTATATATATATTACTTAATTACGCTTAACATATTTATTTCTTAGTAAATACGTTGCGGCCCGCCACGTCACTGATTCCGTACACTGGAAACCGGGGCGTGACACGAGACAACCACAATCGCGAAATGACCATTTATGAAAAGGCCAAGATGCAACATCTCAGCTAACAATCAGTGGAAGAAGCAGATCATGAAACTCTCCATCCACAGCCCGCTGTGTACTGCCGTGAAAAAAGAAAATCCTAAAACGGAGACAAGAATAAGGCGGCAATTACAAGAAACACTCAAGGACAACAAAGCAAGTCCAAAACGCCTTCTAAGAGAGAAAAGTTGGCTTTTAGCCCGTCCCTCATAAAGAAAATGGGTCGAAAATATTCATTTCCTCGAGACAAGACAGGAAAAAATTTCAACCTTGTCATGAAACACCAAATGATGACGCTTCCGGAGTCTCGGCACCCCGAACAGATAAATAAAGTTCATCCCCCGGATTATTGTTCATATTACCAAGCAATAGGTTACCCTCTTAAAAACTATTTCATGTTCAAGAACTGGGTGGAGGACCAATATCAACAAGACAGATTTATGTTATCCGATAATTGGAGGATAAATCTTCCGCAAAAGCACGAGCCAAAAATGACCTATACCACCAGGTTAGGACCAACTCAGCTATGAAAATGGAAGTGGACTTGTACTTGTCATATGATAACACTCTCAAGAGAGGGAGGGGACGAGATGATTTACCTTTTCGGATGCTTCATAAACAAAGACGATGACGAAGAAATCTCAGAATTCCCACGGGCACCAAAAGAGCTAGAAGATAAGATATACACCACGTCAGACAACCTAAGAAAAATCAACTTAGGAACGGAGGAGGATCCGAGGCCGACACTTGTCAGTGAGCTGCTGTCTGAAAAACAAGTAGCCATGTTAAAAGATGTGCTTATGCATACAAAGACTGTTTCGCTTGGAACTACTCCGAAATGCCTGGTTTAGATCCAGAGGTAGCGGTGCATAAGCTGGTCATATCACCCGAGATGAAACCAGTCAAGCAGGCACCAAGAAGTATGCGGCTTGAACTCGATATGAGTATCAACGTTAAAATCAAGAAATTAATCGACTCCGGCTTCATCTAAGAGGTTCAATATCCCGACTGGATCGTTAATATCGTTCCGGTGATGAAGAAAAATTGGATAGTTTGCATCTGCATGGACTTTCAGGATCTCAACAAGGTATGCTCGAAAGATGACTTTCCAGTGCCCGTTACCGAGCTAATGATCAATAACAAATCCACCCATGAATTCTTTTCCTTCTTGGATGGATCTTCATGATACAACTAAATAAAGAAGGATCGTGAAGACCAGAAGCATACCGCCTTCCGGACTCTATTGGGCGTATTCTGCTACAAGGTGATGCCCTTCGGTTTGAAGAACGTCGGAGCCACATACCAAAGGGCCATGATGAAGATATTCGAAGAACTCATGCACAAGATCATCGAATGCTATATCGACGACCTTGTGGTTAAAAGAAAATCTCATGAGGAACACTGGGAGCATCTAAAGATCGCGTTCGAGCGTCTTCAAAAGTATAATCTGAAGATGAACCCTCTAAAGCGCGCGTTTGGAGTCTCGTCAAGCAAATTCCTGGGCTTCATCATCCACCACCGAGGTATCGAAATTGATCCCTAAAAAATCAGGGCAATTATGGAGATGCCCTCGCCAAGAACTCTCAAACAACTGTGATCTCTCCAAGAAAAGCTCGCATACATCCGGCGGTTCATAGCCAACCTCTCCGGAAAATGCCGTCCCTATAGCCATCTGATGAAGAAGGGGACCCTGTTCGTCTGGGATCGGAAATACCAAAATGTATTGGACAAAATCAAACAATACCTGCAAAATCCAACGGTATTGGCCGCTTCGGTTAAGGGAAAGCCCCTTATCCTATATACAATAGCCCCTGAAGGTTCTCTAGGAGTGTTATGGGTACAAGAGAGTGATCAAGAAAAGAAAAGAGATTTGTACTATCTAAGCCGAGTTCTCCATAGAAAGTAACTACTCCCCTATTGAAAAGCATTGCCTGGTACTGATCTTCGCAATAACGAAGCTCGGACATTACGCCTTGGCGCACGAGGTCCATCTCATATCAAAGTGGATCCTCTAAAGTATCTGATGGAAAAGGCCATGCTAACGGGAAGACTTGCCAAATAGGCCATACTGCTGATGGAATTCCCGATAATATATCGACCCCTCAAACTGGTCAAAGGATAATCCATCGTCGACTTTCTTGCGAAACATCCGATACCAGACGATTCTCCCATAAACCGCGAGCTGCCGGATGAACACGCGTTTGACATGGTCGAAGATGAGAAAGAAGAAAATGAGTCCCAATGGGAGCTTTACTTTGATGGAGTGTCTTCTATGAAGCAGCGAAAGAATAACACTCCTATAATCAAAACCGGAGTAGGTCTTATCTTCGTGACCCCGCAAGGAGGAATATTGCATTACGCCCTCTTCTTGACGGAATCCAGAACTAATAATGAAGTGGAATATGAAACTTTGATAGCTGGTCTTAAGATCACTATCAATATGGAAATCAAGGACCTCCTTATATATGGAGATTCTCAGCTAATTGTTACTTAAGTAAATAGTGACTACAAGATATGCAAGCTAGAACTAATAATGTATGGCGAAATAGTGCAGCAGCTGTTGAACAAAATCCCTTCATATACCCTGGAAAGCGTACCGTGAGCGGAAAATACTTAGGCGGATGTGTAAGCCAAATTAGCTAAAGAATTGGCCGACGAAGATCTCGATGACGTAAGGATCGTTGTTCAAAACTGCAAGATCCTAGCGCCAGCATATATACTTTCGGAAGATCTGATAGAACTATCCGAAGAAAAAGAAACGACCGAATGTGAAGTTCTCCAAATAGAGAATGAGGAAGAGGTCGAGGATTGGAGAGAAGCCTTTATAGGCTATTTTAAGTCCCAACGAACACCCGAAGATGCGTTGTCTCACGGAGGTACGGATCAAATCAAGCGAGACTGCCCCAGACAGTCAATTGAGAAAATGAGAAATGCCAGCTATATGAGAATGCACTTTCTTGAAAATCTCATTCCTTAACCTAGGGAAATTGAGATATCAGTTCATGAAATGAGATCTGTCATTCGCCTTCGTCAATGACACTTTATACAAAAGATCCTTCAATTTCGTATAGTTAAGATGCCTAGGGCCAAAGAAAGCAAAGAATGTCATCCAAGAAGTACACGACGGATTTTGCGGCTCCCATCAAGCAGGACCAAAAATGAAGCCGAAGATAAAAGGGATGGGTTATTACTGGCCCACGATTTTTTAGGGTTGCTTCGAATACGTGAAGCAGTGCTACTCGTGCCAAATACACGGGGACTTCATAAATCAATGTCCAAATCCGCTACATCCGACAGTGGCCAGTTGGATGTTCGAGATATGGGGAACATATATAATCGGCCCTATTGAACCAGCGTCATCTAGAGGACATCGGTTTATACTAGCAATGATCGACTACTTCTCTAAGTGGACAGAAGCGGTACCGCTAAGGGAAGTGAAGACGGAGAATATCTTCCACTTCTTCAAAACTCATGTTATCTACCGGTTCAGAACTCCGTGACGGATAATCTAGGATAATGGACCAGCCTATAGAAGCTATAAAATAATTCGCTTCGCACAGCAACACAAGATAGACTGGAGATACTTCTCGGTCTATAATCCTAGGTCCAATAGTCTAGCTGTAGCATTCAAAAATATCTTGACCAAGATTATAAAGAAGACAGTGTTCAGGAACAAAAAGGACTGGCACAAGAAGCTACATGATGCCCTTTGTGCATACCGAACAATGTTCAAGACATCCACAAATACAACACCATATGCCTTGGTATTTGGCACTGAAGCAGTACTTCCACTGGAAATAGAACTCCCCTCATTATGAGTGGTGGTTCAATATGAGCTAACGAATGAAGAAAATGTTCATCTTAGACTCGAGAAGCTCGATACTCGCGATGAAACTCGCCTTATAACACAGAAAAATCCATAAGCGTATAAGGCAAGGATGACACGATCATATGAAAGACTGGCTAGGCCGAGAACATTTCGCTAAGACGAACTCGTGCTGGTTGTCAAAAGAACCATGATTCACAATCATGAAAAACGGGGGAAGTTCGAGCCAAACTATAAAGGCTTGTTGTCACGCCCCGCTTCCCAAGATACGTAAACTACGGCACGTGACAGAGATAACCATGCTGCCTGTGATTAGGAATCATCTTTCCACAGACACATTACGACTGTCTATCGGATATCAAGAACAGAAAAATATATAATCTAGTCAGTACATGTCCATTTGCCACAGTAAATAAAATTAAGAAAATGCATAAAGCGGAAACGAATCAAGATCCAAAAAACAATATCTGAATCATGTCCCAATATAGGCTCACATCAAAAGAAATAAAACTACGGAAATAAACTAAACATCTCTAAATACACGTTCAATTCCTCACTGCTCGGCTTGATTGTTAAAATACTCTTGATTTGCCTGCGATAAAGGTGGAGGAACTGGACCATGCAAAACCCAGACGTCGGTACGTCATAATATCAAAATAACAGTAATGACCAGGATATAATAATATGATTAAACATGAATATAAATAACAAACACCGATATAAACAGTGAGCTATGTGTATATATGGGTGTGTGATGTGTAACCTAAATCTGTGGTTCTAGATTATCTATTCTAAAAGTCTTTGAAATCAATTAATGTAATTCTCATCGTAACCCAACAGTATATATCCCGTTCATTCCCCACGGGACTACGGTAACAGTATTTATTCTGCAACGCCCGGAAACATGGCAAACAAGTATTCATTCCGTAACACCCGGAAAAACTGCAAACAAGTATTTATTCCGTAACGCCTGGAAAAACGTCAAACAAGTATTTATTCCGTAACGCCCAGAAAAATGACAAACAATAATAATATTCTCTTGAGTTACGTTTCGGTTACATTCTTGATTTCCCCTTTTCCCTCAGATTTGTGTTCAAGTCAGGTATTAACGATATGAATCTAATGCTACCACACGATCAAGTAGGTACAGTTCTCGTCTATGCAGACAACAACTTACGTCCATCAGGACAACAAGTCAGGATTGTTGGTATTAGCAATAAGATCCAAGTAACAAGTCAGGTAGTGTGTTGTGAACATGTCATGTGATGCATATTAACCAAATAGATACCCCATGTGAAACTGTAATCAATATCGGAACACGGCAAACAAAACTGATGCCAGGATGCATATGTATCTATCTGTAATAACCATTATACGTTCACTACCAAGTATGATGCAAACTAGATAACATGTTGTACTAATATAGTAGTGTAGTGGTATCATGATATTCCTGCATGCAACTAGATAAACGATTATCAGCACGGATATGAACGGATATCGTAAAACTGTAAATCTGTAATATCTGCTGAATAGTAAAAACATGCACTATTCTTATTCATATAAATATTGATATAATATAACATAGCATGTTGCAAGTTTAAAACTTTCTTGATCGGATCTCAAGTCGAGATACGGATGCTACATCCGACGTCGGAATAACGTCGCGATGCTAAACTTAGACGCGCAGGACTGAACCTAGCTGATTAGTGACTTGACGTGGTGACTAGGCTAGACGACAACGGTGACTGAGTCGTCCGGATCATCGACGACGCACGCAACTTCGGCGAGCCGATCGGAGAATCAAGAAACGATCAAGAAAAGAAGGAGAAGAAGACCGGGTAGCCGCTATTTGGTTTTAGAGTGGCGAGGAAAGAGGTGAGACGACGACGATGGGCTGCCGTTGGCGACGTGGCTGTGTCGGCGAGGTGGCAGTGGGTTCTTGGGTTGGTGATTGGGGTCGGCAGTCGGGGTGCTCGGGAATGGAGAAAGGGAGAGGAAGTGGTGACGGGTTGCGAGTTTTAAGATTTGAGTTGGGTTCTTGGGTTGCTGCAGGTTGGTGTCGGGATGCAGGGGTAGTGCCCGGGAAGGCAAGGAGAGGAGATGGGGTCTTGGAGGTGGTGAGGGTGAAGAGGGTGAGGTCGACGACGAGGGTACGGGCGGGGGCTAGGGTTTGGGTTCTCGCGGCGGGGAAAGAATAGGAAGAGAGGAGAAAGAGAGGACTTGGTTATTAGGTTTTTTATAATAATATATATATTATTAGAGAGAGAGAAAGAGAGAGAGAGACGGAGGGGACAAAGAGAGAGAGAGAGAGAGAAAGAAGAGAGAGAGATACTGAGATAAAGAGATAGAGAAATAGATTAGTATATAATATAATTAGTTTATATATTATATAAGTTATATATATATATATAACAATTAGTTTTAAAAAATATTACAATATATATGTTTTGGGTTTAAACAGCTAATATCAAATTATTCCGAAAATTATCTGGGTCTTTTCTAAAAATCTAGTTTTTAAATATGGAGAATATACGTAAAAGTTAAAACAATAATGCGATATCCGGTCAATAAAAATGCATACCCCCAAGTACGGATCTACGTAAATATACGTAGTAATCCAAACGAGTCTGTTGTAGCAATTAGGACATAAACATGATGTAGGGATGCAACCATATCATATGAGGTACGATAACATGCCGTACTCGATATCAAAAATATTATTTGGTTATTATTTGTATTATTTAAAAGATTTGCGGATACAAAATATTATATATATGTGCGTATTGAATCTAGATGTGTATAGATCCTCTGTACTAACAAATATTTGACGTAATCTTGAGCTATGATGGGTTTCAAATAGGCGGGTCGGGTCGGATACTAACCACAGTTGCCAAATGCATTATCCGTACCCAAAAATAATAATAATCAGAAATCTGTCGCAAGATTTGAAAAACCCCAAATAAAATATAGTATAACAATGCTAGGGTGTTACACTTGTATATTATAAATAAGGTCTATCAAAGTGGAGCTTACCTGCTCATGGATGTGCATGGTGAAAGGCTATTCCGGCCAATAAACGGTCGATCTCTCAAAAAGTACTACGCCTAAAAAGTCGCGACTTAGGTCAATGATAGATAACGATGCATGTGTCCACTCTCCATCTTCTTGAGTCAAAACTCTGAAAGTGGTACCAAATGATATGTGCCTGAATGGTGTGTGAAAAGGTGTGTAAACGTATGCTTGTAAATAATCGCAATCAAGACGGTGTCGCAAATAGCTAGCCGCGATGAGTACGGATCGTCCGCAAGGAAACATGAATTTCTTTTCTTGTTTTAGACGAGTTGATAAAAAAGAGGATGGATTGTTGTCGTTTTAAATTAAGATGGATAGAAAATTTTATAATAAAAATACTTGTAAGGTTTAAAAGACTTAGTAGTTAATGGATGAAGATTTATAAATGATTCTTTTTATCTTTTAATTGTTTAAAACTCAAAAGATAGCGATGAATGTGGATTAGGATTCTTGGAGGGAATTAGGGTTTCCCACTACTGCACTTTGTCCTTCCATTGATCTCTATTTATCCCAAGCCCTTAACAAAATAAGTATTAACTAATCTCAAATCGTGATCATGATTATCATTAATTGATAGCACGCCCGATAAGAGGGTTAACATTTATTTTGCTAAAATTTATAAAAATTAAAATATAAAAAGAAATTAAGGGATTTTCATCCATTATTCTACCCTAGCAAGCAAGAAATTACTCACTGATGGTTATTAGCATAGTAAAATAAAGGTGGAAGATGAATGAAACCATATTTAAAATCGAAAAGTAATGCTGAATGTAATGTAGAAAAGTAATGCGGAAAATTAATGCGGAAAAGTAATACGTAAAGTAAATGCGAAAAGTAATTGCGTAAAGTAAATGCAATAAGAATTAAAACAAAAAACTAACTTTATTTATCAATTATTGCATTATAATTTTTTCTCCTTAAAATGGTAGATTACAAGAACCCTAGTTTTGCTTGTAGATCACTCTCTTGAATTCTGAATTTGGGATCTTCAATAGATGTTTCGATAGACAGCTCTCGGTCTTTTATATAGTCTCTGGAATTAGAAAGCCTAGATGCCATATTAGATTAGGTGAGATTACGATCATGCCCCTAAATTTCCAGATCCTACGGCCCATAATCGACCGCGGAACCGCCGCCCAAACCCTCTGTTGACCGCGGATCCGCCGCCTTCTGGTGGGATGGTGACTTGGGATTTTTTCTGGCTTTCTCTCTCAATATTTGGAGATCCTCTTGATATACAGATTCTAAAAATATTTCCCTTAGTCTCTACCGTTGCTAGATTCTTTGATTTGCTTCTAATATTTGGCAAATTCGGTTTGATATTCCGATTTGACTTAGATCTCCTACTTAGATTTCAGACCTGAGCTAATACCTGCATAATATCTCAAATCAAATTGTTAGTATTATTTGGTATTTTTGAGATATTATTCCAACCATTAATATCTTAAGAATATTGATTAGGAATATTTGATATGATATGCATATTTTAATAAGACTAATCTTATTGATATTTTATTTAAATATGATATGCATATATTTTCCCTAATTATATTAATTATAAATGAAGAAAAATATGATGATAATATTTTTACAAATAAACCCACATATGTTCTTTATTTATAATTAACACATTTTAGTAGTTAATAATAGTAGAGAAAATGTTCATACAAATGTGCAATATTTTTGACTAATCAAATACCTCCAAACTTATCTTTGATCGTCCCGAGCAAACTATTTATTAAAAAAGAAAAACCTAACACACTTTCATAGGCAACACGATTGCACTTAGCTCGTGCAACAAGCCTTTAAAACTCTAGATGTCCCTAGTAGGAGGAGTGTTGTCTCCTGGGGTTTCAGCGGATTACACCCACAAAATCCCAAAATAAAAGAAAGAAGACAAAAAATTACATGCAAAGATAAGGAACATATAAAAAAAACTTGAAAAGAAGAGTTTCAAACTATACTAGCTTTTTAGTTGCCATGAGCCCTATCTTAATAATCTCGAAAAGATGTCAGAAATCACATCATTCCTCAATAAAACATCGTCTTTAGTCTTCCTTCCTGCCTTTCCTCTAAATATCGATCATATACCACTACAAGTGTGTAAAAGACATTCGTACACTTGGAGAATTCAATTCAAGCTATCATACCCTTTATCCATCATCCTTAGTACTTTTTAGTCGGTGAATGTTTTAGATAGATTTGCTCACACATTCTTCATGCGACCGTTAATACTTCTTAAAGTACTAACTAACCGATTACCAAATGTACTCACTTATTAAGGCGTAATTAGCAATATTCCAGTCTTGCAACACCTAAAACTTAGCAGTGACTCCCAAACCAGTTGGTCTAGGGCACTAGGTGATAAGGCACCCTCGCTATATTTTTTTACATGCTGCCTTAAGTAGTTACAAAACTTGTGTTCATTTTTCTTCACCATTTATATTTTATGTGTCGTTTATATTTTGTTGATTTATATTTTTTCCTTCATACTAAGGGATTTAGACAAGAGCATTTCAAGATATTCTCTACTATCCCAAATTTCAAGATGTGTGCAAGTGCGTATAGTAGGATATCAACGTTCAAAAATTTGGACTCAAGAATAAGGACTATTTTTAAGACTTATTTCTACCCGTAGACTACTGATTTCTTTCATCTTACTAACTCTTGGGACAACAGCTCATGACCATGTATTACTAGTTTCATTTTAAAACATTTAATTTTCTTGCAGTTCTTAAATTTCTTCCTCTTTTTCATATGTATTTTTCACTTTCTAACTTTTATTTTAAAAAAAAATATTATGCAATGCAATATTTACATATGATTTCTTTCCCTCAAATCTCTTCAGGGCACACCACTACTCCTCTAGTCCAAGTTAAAAGACTCTGAATCTCTTTTGGCTTACTCCAATTACTCAAGATTCCCTTGCAAAACTCACACAATAATCGTTAAAAACACAAAATGCGGTTTTGGTTTTCTTTTATTTTATGTTTTTGGTTTTTATAAGAAATCAACCCGAATAACAAGAAAAATAGTTACAACCGTTTTCCCGGCAATGGCGCCATTTAATTGGTGTGCGAAAAGGTGTGTAAACGTATGCTTGTAAATAACCACAATCAAGATGGTATCGTAAATAGCTAGCCGCGAAGAGTACGGGTCGTCCATAGGGAAACGTGAATTTCTTTTCTTGTTTTAAACGAGTTGATAAAAATTAGGATGGATTATTATCGTTTTAAATTAAGATGGATAAAAAAATTATAATAGAAAGGCTTGTAGGGTTTATAGGACTTAGTAGTTAATGAATGAAGATTTATAAATGATTCTTTTTATCTTTTAATTGTTTAAAACTCGAGAGATAGCGATGAATGTGGATTAGAGTTCTTGGAAGGAATTAGGGTTTCCCATTACAGCCCCCTGTCCTTCAATTGATCTATATTTATCTTAAGCCCTTAACAAAACAAATATTAACTAATCTAAAATTTTGATCGTGACTATCATTAATTGATAGCGCACCCGATAAGAGGCTTAATATTTATTTTGCTAAAATTTATAAAAATTAAAATATCAAAAGAAGTTAAGGGATTTTTTTATCCATTATTCTACTCTAGCAAGCAAGAAATTACTCGCTCATGGTTATTAGCGTAGTAAAATAAAGGTTGAAGATGAATGAAACCATATTTAAAATCAGAAAGTAATGCGGAAAAGCAACGCGAAAAGTAATCGCGTAAAGTAAATGCGTAAAGTAAATGCGAAATGAATTAAAACAAAAGACTACCTTTATTTATCAACTATTGCATTATAATTTTTTCTCCTTAAAATGGTAGATTACAAGAACCCTAGTTTTGCTCGTAAACCTCTCTCTTGAACTTTGAATTTGGCATCTTCTATAGATGCTTCGATAAACAGCTCTCGATCCTTTATACAGTCTCTGAAATTAAAAACTCTAGATGCCATATTGGAGTAGGTGAGATTATGATCATGCCCCTAAATTTCCTGATCCTACGGCCCATAATCAACCACGGAACTGCCGCCCAAACCCCCTATTGACCGCGGATCCACCGCCTTCTGGTTGGATGGTGACTTGGGATTTTTTTGGCTTTTTCTCTCGATATTTGGAGATCCTCTTGCTATACAGATTCTGAAAATATTGCCCTTAGTATCAGCCGTTGTTAGATTCTTCGATTTGCTTCTAATATTTGGTAAATTCGGTTTGATATTCCTATTTGACTTGGATCTCCTACTTAAATTTCAAACCTGAGCTAATACCTGTACAATATCTCAAATCAAAATGTTAGTAGTATTTGGTATTTTTGAGATATTATTCCAACCATTTATATGATATAATATGTTAAGAATATTGATTAGGAATATTTGATATGATATGCATATTTTAATATGAATAATCTTATTAATATTTTATTTGAATATGATATGCATATATTTTCCCTAATTATATTAATTATAAATGAAGAAACATATGATAATAATATTTTTACAAATGAACCCACATATGTTCTTTATTTACAATTAACACCTTTTAGTGGTTAATAATAGAAGGGAAAATTTTCATACAAATGTGCAATATTTTTGACTAATCATATACCCACAAACTTATTTTTGATCGTCCCGAGCAAACTATTTATTAAAAAGAAAAAGAAAAACCTAGCACTATTTCGTAGGCAACACGATTGCACTTAGATCGTGCAACAAAATTTTAAACCTTTAGGTGTCCCTAGTAGGAGGAGTGTTGTCTCCTGAGGGTTTTCAGCGGATTACACCCACAAAATCCCAAAATAAAAGAAAGAAGACAAAAAATTACATATAAAGATAAGGAACATATAAATGAAAAAACTTGAAAAGAAGAGTTTCAACTACACTAGCTTTTTAGTTGCCATGAGCCCTATCTTAATGGCCTCGAAAAGACGTCAGAAATCATATCATCTCTCAATAAAATATCGTATTTAGTCTTCCTCCCTACCTTTCTTCCAAATATCGATCATACACTCCTACGTGTGTGTAAAAGACATCCCTACACTTGGAGAATTCAATTAAAGCTATCATACCCTTTATCCATCTACCTTAGCACTTTTTAGTCGGTGAATGTTTTAGATAGATTTGCTCACACATTCTTTATGCGACTGTTAATAGTTCTTGAGGTACTAACCAACCGATTACTAAATGTGCTCACTTATTAAGGCGTAATTAGCAACATCCTAGTCTTGCAACACCTAAGGCTTAACAGTGACTTCCAAACCAGTTAGTCTAAGGCACTAGGTGATAAGGCGCCCTCGCTATATTTTTTATATGTTGTCTTAAGTAATTACAAAACCAGTGTTTATTTTTCTTCACTATTTATATTTTATGTGTCATTTATATTTTGTTAATTTATTTTTTTTCCTTCATACTAAGGCTTTTAGACAAGAGCATTTCAAGGTATTCTCTACTATCCCAAGTTTCAAGATGTGTGCAAGTGCGTATAGTAGGATATCAACATTCAGAAGTTTGGACTCAAGAATAGAGACTATTTTTCAGATTTATTTCTATCCGCAAACTAATGATTTCTTTCATCTTACTAACCCTTGGGACAACAGCTTATGACCACGTATTACTAGTTTCGTTTTAAAACATCTAATTTGCTTGCATTTCTTAAATCTCTTCCTCTTTTTCATATGTATTTTTCACTTTCTAAATTTTATTTTTAAAAAAAAAATATTATGCAATGCAATATTTACTTATGATTTCTTCCTTTCAAACTTCTTCAGGGCACACCACTACTCCTCTGATCCAAGTGGAAAGTCTCTGAATCTCTTTTGGCTTGCTCCAATTACTCCAAATTCGCTTGCAAAACTCGCACAATAATCGTTAAAAACACAAAATGTGGTTTTGGTTTTCTTTTATTTTATATTTCTGGTTTTTATAAGAAATCAACCCGAATAACAAGAAAAATAATTACGACATTTCCTCGGCAACGACGTCATTTGATTGGTGTGCGAAAAGGTGTGTAAACGTATGCTTGTAAATAACCGCAATCAAGATGGTGTCGTAAATAGTTATCTGCGATGAGTACGAGTCGTCAGCAGGGAAACATGAATTTTTTTCTTGATAAAAGAGTGGATAGATTGTTGTTGTTTTAAATTAAGATGGATAGAAAATTTTATAATAGGATGGTTTGTAGGGTTTATAGGACTTAGTACTTAATGGATGAAAATTTATAAATGATTCTTTTTATCTTTTAATTGTTTAAAACTCGAGAGATAGCGATGAATGTGGATTAGGCTTCTTGGAGGGAATTAGGGTTTCCCGCTACTGCCCCTTGTCCTTCCATTGATCTCTATTTATCTTAAGCCTTTAAAAAAACAAGTATTAACTAATCTCAAATCGTGATCGTGACTATCATTAATTGATAGCGCGTCCGATAAGAGGGTTAACATTTATTTTGTTAAAATTTATAAAAATTAAAATATCAAAAGAAATTAAGGGATTTTTCATCCATTATTCTACCTTATTGTAAAACCATAGCAAGTAAGAAATTACTCGCTCATGGTTATTAGCGTAGAAAAATAGAGGTGGAAGATGAATGGGACCATATTTAAAATCAGAAAGTAATGCTGGATGTAATGTGGAAAAATAATGCGGAAAAGTAATACGTAAAGTAAATGCGAAAGTAATTGCGTAAAGTAAATGCGAAAAGAATTAAAACAAAAGACTACCTTTATTTATCAACTATTGCATTATAATTTTTTCTCCTTAAAAAGGTAGATTACAAGAACCCTAGTTTTGCTCATAGATCTCTCTCTTGAACTTTGAATCTGGGATCTTCAATAGATACTTCGATAGACAGCTCTCGGTCCTTTATATAGTATCTGGAATTAGAAACCCTAGATGCCATATTGGAATAGGTGAGATTACGATCATGCCCCTAAATTTCCAGATCCTACGACCCATCATCAACCGCGGAACCGCCGCCCAAACCCCCTGTTGACCGCGGATCCACCGCCTTTTGGTGGGATGGTGACTTGGGATTTTTTTTTGGCTTTTTCTCTCGATATTTGGAGATCCTCTTGGTATAAAGATTCTGAAAATATTGCTCTTAGTCTCTGTCGTTGCTAGATTCTTCAATTTGCTTCTAATATTTGGCAAATTCGGTTTGATATTCCGATTTGATTTGGATTTTCTACTTAGATTTCAGACCTGAGCTAATACCTGCACAATATCTCAAATCAAATTGTTAGTAGTATTTGGTATTTTTGAGATATTATTCTAACCATTTATATGATATAATATCTTAAGAATATTGATTAGGAATATTTGATATGGTATACATATTTTAATATGAATAATCTTATTGATATTTTATTTAAATATGATATGCATATATTTTCCCTAATTATATTAATTATAAATGAAGAAACATATGATAATAATATTTTTACAAATAAACCTACATATGTTCTTTATTTACAATTAACACTTTTTAGTAGTTAATAATAGTAGAGAAAATGTTCATACAAATGTGCAATATTTTTGACTAATCAAATACCCCTAAACTTATTTTTGATCATCCCGAGCAAAGTATTTATTAAAAAGAAAAAGAAATATCTAGCACACTTTCGTAGGCAACGCGATTGTAGTTAGCTCGTGCAACAAGCCTTGAAATCTCTAGGTATCCCTAATAGGAGGAGTGTTGTCTTCTGGGGTTTTCAGTGGATTACACCCATAAAATCCCAAAATTAAAGAAAGAAGACAAAAAATTACATGAAAATATAAGGAACATGTAAAAGAAAAATCTTGAAAAGAAAAGTTTCAAACTACACTAGCTTTTTAGTTGCCATGATCCCTATTTTAATGATCTTGAAAAGATGTCAGAAATCACATCATCCCTCAATAAAACACCGTTTTTAGTCTTCCTCCCTACCTTTCCTCCAAATATCGATCATATACCCCTATGTGTGTGTAAAAAACATCCCTATAGTTGGAGAATTCAATCAAGCTATCATACCCTTTATCCATCTTCCTTAGTACTTTTAGTCGGTGAATGTTTTAGATGGATATGCTCACACATTCTTCATGCGACCGTTAATACTTCTTGAGGTAATAACCAACCGATTACCAAATATGCTCACTTATTAAGGCATAATTAGCAATATCCTAGTCTTGCAACACCTAAGTCTTAGCAGTGACTCCCAAACCAGTTGGTCTAAGACACTAGGTGATAAGGCACTCTCGCTATATTTTTTTATATCCTGCCTTAAGTAATTACAAAACTAGTGTTCATTTTTCTTCACCGTTTATATTTTATGTGTCATTTATATTTTGTTGATTTATATTTTTTCTTTATACTAAGGCTTTTAAACAAGAGCATTTCAAAGTATTCTCTACTATCACAAGTTTTAAGATGCGTGCAAGTGCGTATAGTTGGGTATTAATGTTCAGAAGTTTGGACTTAAGAATAGGGACTGTTTTTCAGACTTATTTCTATCCGTAGACTAGTGATTTCTTTCATCTTACTAACCCTTGGGACAACATCTCATAACCACGTATTACTAGTTTCGTATTAAAATATCTAATTTTCTTACATTTCTTAAATCTCTTCCTCTTTTTCATATATATTTTTCACTTTCTAACTTTTATTTAAAAAAAATTATTATGCAATGCAATATTTACATATGATGCGAGGATATATACAAACCATCCATATAAATTATCCTCCCAAACTTGTTTGCAGCAGTGCCCTCACTGATATTGTCCTGTAATCTCAAAACCTTAAAATTAGGAGGAATAGTTCAATAAGATGGTATAAAGAAGTGGTTAAGAGTGAATGACAGTAAAATCCTCCCCCAAAATTGTTCTTGGCTCACAATCATGCAAAAAATTTCTTTTAAGAGCCAATTAAAAATATATTTCTTCACCCCCCAAACTTGAGTAAAACAGTGTTTTCATTACTAAGAATTAAAAATCATAAGAAGGGGGAGTAAATATTATTAGTCTATACAAAGTTTTACAAAGACCAAAAGTTAAAACCAACCGTTCAAATATTTTATCTGGGTAACACCGTGGTTGGTAGAAGAATGCGAAACGGGTAGACGTGAAGAAGACTTGAGACTGTATAAGAATGGAGGTTGTATCATATCTCGAGTAAAAGAAACAGAAATGAAAGTAACGAGAAGAGATGAAGTGGGGAGAAGATAAGAGGTGTAATCAAAAGGTTTTATATCTCGGTTGGTGGAGACGAGAAAATGATGGTGAATGAAAACAAGAATGTGATAAATAAGAAATGGGTGGAATGGTTGTATTCTCGTTCGTGATAAGAAGAAGGGGTGGTGGTTCAACTTCTTCGGCCTCAAAGGGAGGCGCATAAATTTTAGTTGGAGATTGATTCATCACAGCATCCAAGTCTTTAAGGAATGCGAGTTCTTCGGCGAAAGTACTTTCTAAACTTTCATCGATGATGATCTCATCGGAAGAAAGGAATTAGTGGAATAGGCAGATTCACTAGGAAATCGAAAGTTTCAAGGTCAATCTGTTGCGCACCAGGATTCAAAACACTCGATTCGTCAGAAATTATGGAGGTAGGAGACTCGAAAAGCTCATCTACCTTATTCATATAATAAATATCTGGATCAAACAACAGCGCACTAGTGGCGCCGAGATCATTATCATGGAGCAAAAACTCCTCCAATTCGCAACTGTCGGACGTTATATTGTTTACAGAACATACATTAATTATATGAGCAGAAGGTTCGGAGAGTTGACTTCCTATCCTGAAAATATTAAGCTCAATTGTCATCTTCCCGAAGGATAAGTTCATAGACCCGTTACGACAATTGATTACTGCATTGAAAGTTGCTAGAAAAGGGTGACCAAGAATCACCGGGATTTGGTTCCGTGGGTTTGCCACAGGCTGTGTATCTAAAACTATAAAGTCCACAGGGAATATAAATTCCCCGACTTTGATCAACGCGTCCACTAGCTCACCCCTAGGGTGGGTGATAGATCAATCGGCCATCTGGAAAGTGTAGTGCGTAGGTTTCAACTCTCCTATGCCTAATTACTCATAAACAGAATACGGAATCAAGTTAACACTAGCACCTAGATCGAGTAAAGGGTGATTGATGTTTTTACCCCCAATAGTTATAGATATTATACGACAACCGAGATCTTTGTTTCCCCCAATAAAAGAGCAAAGCTCTGTTCCAAAATTTTTAAAAAGGCAGCGTCTCGCTTGCCTTCCACAAGGGCGCCAGCACCAGAGTTAAAAACTCTTATATAGCGCCACACGTGCTTCTCATGCGGCGCCAATGTGCAAAGCACATAAAGGAATTAAAACCCTAATTAGCGCCCGCGTGCACAACACGTGAGCGCCGGCGCCCAGGTAGAATTAAATTCTACTCTCTGTTAAACAGAGTCGTTGGATCAAAAATCCAACGGAGATGATAAATCATCAAGACTCAGAATTAAAATTCTGTTGAGAGGAAATATTCCTCAAATCATTCTAAACAAGAAAGATACCTTCGGTTGGATCATAGAATAAAATTCTATGCATTCTGTAAAAGAGAGGACCGTTAGATTAAAAATCCAACGGTGATTAAAAATCATCGTTTTGCAAAATAAATTCTGTGCAAGGAAAAATATTTCCCCAATCTTGTTCTGTAAAACAGAAACCCTTGGATCAAAAATCCAATGGTGGGTAAAAATCCCCAAATCAGTTAGGATTTCTTAATGAGTGATTTCTTCAAAAACTAATTAACAAACCCGTCTCTACTATATAAAGAACCCAAGACTTCAAGTCTAAAGAGGAAGAACCCCCCCCCCCCCCCATAAGCTTTAAAAAAAAGGGAGAAAGTTTCAAAAAGAACAGAGAATTAAATTCTCGAGGAAGAAGAGCTTCTTTCTTGGAAATTTTAGGTAAATAAAAAAGATATATATAAAAAGGTAAAAATATATACCAACGGGAGGGTTTAGCCCTTCTCAAAGAACTGAGTTCTTTCTCTGGATCTGATATCCACAAGACAAGTCTCTGATATGATGAGAATTTAATTCTCATTGGGAAGAACTTGTTTCTTGAGAACCAAAGATTCATCTACAAAATAAAGATCCTATTGATCATTAAGAAAGAAAAGAACCCAGTGCCCAACGCCCCACGTGCCCTTCACGTGGGCGCCACAGAGAAGAGTGCTTAGCACTCAATGAGCGGCGCCCAGCACCTCATGTGCCCCTCACGTGGGCGCCACAGAGGGGAGTGCTTAGCACTAAATGAGCGGCGCCCTGTGCCACACGTGTCCCTCACGTGGGCGCCACAGAATGGAAGAGTGCTTAGCACTCACTAGACAGCGTCTAGCGCCTCACGTGTCCCTCACATAGGCACCATAAAGAGTGCCTGGCACTCCATACAAAGACAAAAGGGGTAAAGTGTTTAACACTTATTGGGCAATCCCCATAAATAAAAGCCCACATGATTATATGTGAGCATCAGAACTTATATAAGTGCTCAGCCCTTTTTGTACAGAAAGGGGACTGATTATACAGAGCCCAAACAAGTGCTTGGCACTTTTCAATGAAAAAACTGAATGGACCAAGCCCAAATTGGCTAGGTCCCTTAAGGATAGAACCTTCCTGATTCAGACCATCCGAGCCCATGTGCTCATGACTTCCCAAGCTGATCTTAGTCCCAAATACGACTATTGATCTTCCAACTGATGATATCCAAAATGATACTCATCCCACATCCTCTCGAGAAAATCTTAGTCTCAAAATATGACTAAAGATTTCCGGGTTTACCACTAACTCCTTTTTCTCTCAAATACGAGATTCGGTTTAAGGGTACATCTCTTCACATCTCTGATATATGTCGTTGTAATTCCTCAACGTCTTCAGAGAGGTGGCGGGTCCCGACGACCAACAACTTCTCTTAATGCACTTCCAAACTGATGTGCACACCTCAAATCAGACCGCACCCTAAACTGGGTGCATCCCATATCATCGTTGTTCATCCCGTCACGTAATAAATACACGTGAGCATAAGATGATCAACGGACTGAGACGTCCTTAAACTAAAATTTCACCTCCAAAATGGTGATCAATGGACCAAGAAGTTCTTAAACTAAAACCTCACCTACAAAATGGTGATCAACGGACCGAGATGTCCTTAAACTAATATTCGCCTCAAAAATGGCGACAATGGACCAAAATGTCCCTAAACTAAGACAACAGAGCCCAAATGCTCTCTTGTTGGATCTGAAACAAAAATTATCCTAACATCTTGTTAAGTAGATCTTAGTCTCAAATTGGACTAACGTATCCTTAACAAAAAACCAACCGAGCCCCAACTGCTTACATACATTTAAGTCGATCTTAATCTCAAATCAGATTAACGATCCTTAAATAAAACAAAACAAAATCTAAGATATACGGATTTGGACTAATCTACGCCCTACGGGCGACGACATAAATTAGTCTCCGTATACAATCCACGGGCAACCCAAACAAAAAATAAAACAAACACACACGACAAGAAGTGAAATTCTGGAGTAGGAGAAACTGGTTATCACGATGCCGTAACGTAATTAACTGTAGGGGCTTGCGCCTGCAGGGAAGTGCGTCCCCATAATCAAAAACCCCTCGCAAACGAGGAGGAATCTGACGAAGTCTGCTACAACGGCCGCATCAGTCCAAACCTCCGATATACGGTGCGATAAATCAACTTGGTATCTGCGGAGAGATGGACGAATAAATACAAATAGCATCTTCCCCCAAAATTCAGGCCGGACGTCCTAACGTCCCGGTCGCGTCTTTCAGCGGTGAACAGATTCTGACACGCCCGGTGGGACCTTTTCCTCTTTCCACTCCACACTTCGTGTGTCGTGTTTCGCGAACAAAAATCACGATTTGCTATGGTTGCCCTTGGATTCGAGGTACTAAGATTTGGTATCTTTCTCCTGTGCAGAAGAAGAAGGAAAAAGGTCAATGGCTTCCAACTGCACAAATTGCAATAGCAACTCCCGCTCCGCCCCAACTAAAGGAGTGACTTACGGACCCAATGCGGCCACCATCTTTTCAATGCCGGTGGGGCAAGTAACTCAAGCCACCACTGGATTGTTCTTCGGGACCATGCTCCCACTAGCGAGTTTCAGCGCTGCTAAACAGGGGTTAGCCCTAGTGCCACCACAGGAAGCTCCAAAGAAGTCGGTCTTCGATCAACTTGCAACCACCACGGCCCCTATCAACGGGTCATCCAAGTCTGCCACCTCGGTCTTCAACAGGCCGAGTCGAAGCTCAAGTAAGCCCGCAATGAGGCTCGCGACACCTGAAGGGGCCATCCCAAAACAGATAGTCGTTCCAACTCCTCCGGCAGGTGAAGTCGTCAAATGTGCTTTGCCTACCAAAAGATTGGTCTTCGAAAAATTGGCCGTTCCAACTCCTGCTGCGGGTGAAGTCGTCAAAAGTGCTTCCCCTATCGAAAAATCGGCTTTCGAAAGATTGGCCGTTCCCTCTCAACGGACGTCAGTTTTCGACAGGCTGTCACCAACAGTAGCCCCTCATCAAAGCCTGGGGCATGACGGAGCTGCTTCCACAATTGAGGTGGTCCCGTTTACAAGACACGCTCGACGTCGCTTCTGGTGCTGGGTGAGAAGAGCTGGGGGCAACTCCCCCTTTGGACTTACTCCACCAGCTCCAATGGTGGAAGTTGACACCGATGTTCCAACCGGGAACATCTTTGAACCGCTTAGGAGGGTGCGAAAGAACCCCCCAACCGTGGTGTTGAAGAAATCTCCATTTCCTGCTGAAAACATGACACAGGAAAAGCCGGAGTAGCCCCCTCAGCGGCTGTCTTCCCAAATCTACAGAGTCTGGTGGAAAGTCCAGGACTCTGTGATCAACAAAGACCGCTCTCGTCAACCGGAGAAAATAAAGGTTCGACAAGAGGAAAATCATCCCTCCACCATACAGCGAGGGAATTCTTTCATACAGACGCTTATTACAACGGCTCCTTCAACCTCGACCTCCCACAAAAGGAGGAGGCCGGAGAAAATCTCATTGCCTGCGGCAAATTCCAGAGGAGCTGGAACCAAACGCCCTAAGTCTGGGGGCATAGTTGTAAATACGGTCTACATGGCTTCCGGGAAAGAGTAAAGCCGTACTTCCATGGGTCATCGACAGCAAACTCGGTCGTTGACAAAAGCTCAGGAGCAGCAACAAAATCTCCAGGAGATGTTGACAAAAATGGCAGCACTCACCGGGCAGAAAGAAAGCCCAGAAGCGGCGTGTGAACAGCGACAGGAGCAGGAGACGGATACAGAGTTCCTGTGAAAGGTGCTGAAAAGAAAGGATAAGGAGGCCGCGGAACAAGCTGCTAATATAAAACAAATGGCGCTTTTGTTCCAAGATATGGTTGGAATGATGATCCAGCCAGAACCTCCAGCTGAAGACCCGCCGATAATCATCGAGGACGACAAAGGGGAAATATCAAACCCTCTTCCAGCTTTATCAACAGCCAGGGAGGAAACGATCTCCAAGGCTACCCAGGATGATTACATAGCTCAACAAATACGAGCTCATCAAGCGAGTGAAATGGCTGGCCAAATTGTCAGAACTGGGTGACCGTATTCGGGTTGGTACGATCAAATCAAGTACCCACCGGGATATACGATCCCCAAATTCCATGTGTATAAGGGGACATGCAATCCTCATCAGCACATGGCTCAGTTCAGGGCTTTGTGCGGTAATACTTGGGGCGATGACAAATTGCTGCTTCGCCAGTTCGTTGGCAGCTTGTCGGAAACAACATTCGAATGGTATTCGGAGCTCCCAAATGACTCCGTCGAAATATTCACGGAAATGGAATTGCTATTCATGCAGCGGTTCGCCAGCGCAAGAGAGCATACCCCGATCATGGCATTAATCAATGCCGGGGTGAAGCCAGGAGAGACCTGGGTTCAATACGCGATCCGGTGGCGGAACCTATGGTCAAAATGCGAACAACGCATCGAAGAAGCTCCTGCCGTGGGCATGTTTATAGGGACCCTCGATCCTCAGGTGACTATATCCCAGTTCATGATGTTCTTTAAACCGACCACCTTCCAGGCATTGATCGACAAGTTGGCCCAAATGGACCAGATGGGCCACGGGCCTTCCTCTTCAAAAATGGACCTTCAGAATGCAAAGGGAAAAGGGAAAGCGGCCTTCTTTGCCAACACTCAACAACCGAGTGACCCGAAACCGGTTAATCGCCAAAACAACGCATGTCTACGCCAATCCCTCGAAGAGAAGTTCGGACGTGCTTACTCGTTTCCCCGTGATAAAACGAGGAGATTGTTCGAACTGGCTGTGCACAACAAACTCATCACTCTGCCGGACCCAAAACGTCCACCGCAGCCCGGTGACGTCAACAACCCCAATTACTGCTCCTATCATAGAATGGTGAGCCACCCAATTGAAGATTGCTACGTCCTCAAAAATTGGATCGAGGACCAGTATCAACGGGGGAAATTTGCGCTTTCTGGGAACTGGAGGGTGAGCCCCCCACAGAAGCACACTCCTAAAAAGGTGGATACGCCGGGGGCATCATGCTCGCTTGTGGAAGAAGTTCCATGGAAATTCGTCCTTTCAGATAAAACTAAAAGAATGCTGAAGGATCTCCAGGCATGTCTGGCGATCAGGTGGAAAAGCCCGCCGGAGCCCGAGATCATTGAAGGGATGCTAAAACCGTGTCCCGTACCAAAAACTGTCGACAAAGGGCAAAATCCCAAAGTCGAGCCTTCAAAGTCTTCAAAGAAAAAGAAGAAGACCAAGAAGCCTGTGTAACCTGCCAAGAATGACGACAAATGCACAGACTTACAAAGGTACATTGACGCGCTGGAGGAGCACAAACAGAAGGCACAGAAACCAGTCACCCTCGAAGAGTTCCTCAAGTATATTCTTGAGAATGAAGGTCGTGACAATGATGAGGAAAACAATCTATCAGAAACCGAAGAATATGTAGCAAGTTGCCACATGATCTCCCATTCGTCGTTAAATGGCGAAGAAGCTCCCTCGGCGTCAGAAAGCAATGCAGAGGAACTGGGGGCAGTATCGGCGCCAAAATCCCCAGAGCTGCCAGAAGACCCAATTGACAGGCTGCTAAACGAAGCCTTTCAAAAGAGTAAAGCAGACCGAGAACACGAAACAGCCATATACGAAAAGGCTAGGCGTCGGCCTCAGGATGAAGAAGCTGCGGTAAGGATGAGTCTTACACTACTCTAACTAAACAGAAGCACACCTGCCACAAATAAGAGCAGGATTAAGGCAGCGAAGCGGTTCGCTAAAGCTCTGTCAGTGGGAATGAAGCTGCCACCTCTGGTGGAAAACACTCCCGGGGTCATATGCCTCGACGGAGCAGATATACATCCAAACTACTGCCTATATCATCGGAGGGTCACCCACCCCATCGAAGAATGCAGTGCCTTCAAGAAGTGGTGGTAAGGATATGTTACCCATCAACAGCACTTCAAGAGGATGAAACGAGAAGCTCGTCGACAGCAAAGAAGTTCGAAAAGTGCGCGTGAGAAAACGACTGGCAACTATCATATGGTTGTTGTCAGTCGGGAAAGCGAAAAACTCCAAGTTCTTACCTTCGGGAGAGGTTTCGAAGAAGAAATGAACCTCGGCCCTCTCTTCAATAACTCCACCTCCAAAAAAGAAGAGGAGGAGAAGAACTGCGAGAATATTCAGCTGCGTAATCGCACTCTTTCTGGGAAGAACCTCGGATCTGCAAATAAAGGTTCGAGAAAAAGAAACAAAGGTAAAGAAAAAGTTCCCTGAGGAAATCACCCTTGATGATGGAGTCGTTAAAGAGCTCGCAGCCAAGGACCCACTTAGGAAAAACAAGGTGGATTACAATGTCCTAGCACATCTGAGGAAGATACCCTCACAACTGAGCATATTGGATGCTCTTCTCCTGTCCAAAGAAGCACGAGATTCTCTGATCAAGATATTACAAGAGCCCGATCAGTTTCAAGCTTTCTTAGCTTAAGAAAATATGAAGGACGAGCCGACGGAGGTTCACACAGCTGATATCATATTCAGTGATGAGGATCTCCTCCTCGAAACGTGCGAGCACAACCGTCTTCTATACGTCACCGGGTATTACCACGACATCAAGATAGGCAAAATCCTCATCGACAACGGGTCCTCTGTCAACCTCCTTAACGTGAAGGTACTGAAGGAGATTTGCATGAACATTCACCACCTGGCTCGGGACAAAATTACCATCTCCGGGTTCGATTCACAGTCATCGCGGACACTCGAGTCCGTAATACTGACATTACACTTCGGGCTGCTTGTCACTAACATCAAATTTCATGTTATTGACACCAAGACTTGCTACAACGCTCTGCTTGGCAAGTCTTGGTTACACGAGTACAACATCATCCTTTCTACACAACACCAGTGTATGAAGTATTTCAAAGACGGTCTCGAGTACACCGTTACAGGGGAGCTAAATCCATTCTCCGTAAATGAAGTCCGAAAATATGAAGACGCGAAGTAATTCCTACCAGACTTCAAAGACATGAAAAGATTTCATAAGCTGGAGAGTAAACAAAAAGTCGTTGCCACTATCCCGATCTTTGGGAGTGATACCGAGGAAGATGAAGAGATAGTCTACCCGGGACAACCCCAATGCAACAGGCCCAGACCATCTACTCCTATTTTGGTCTTTGGCAGTGACTCTGAGGATGAGACTAACGCCGTATTCTCCACTCGCCCGTCAGCACAAACCATCACTAGAGATGATCAAAGCTTGCAAATCACCATAGTTCCGCCGCGGCATTACAAAGAACTTGATGCACTCGATACACACAGCGTATAAGAGCTGCAAACTTTCTACGTCCCTCCCAGGAGAATAGGTGACAAGGCGATACTCTTCTATCAATCTACGGAGACCAGAGTGGAGAAAGAAGTCGGATATGGTACCGAGTTTGCATTTGACAGACTTCAACCAATCCTTCTACCCAGATATTACGCAGATAGATTGAAAAGGCTATTAAGATGACAAGGCGTACCCTTCAAATAAACCGCTCAACAAGCCCAGTTCTACAACAAGATTTGGGACATTCCTGGGACTCAGCGAAAGATGCCCGACAGGAGGATGGAGATGACCGGGCTTGGATACGTTCGGTCCAAGAAACGGGAGCGATTCCATGGCTGCCGCGTTATAAATAACTCCGGTGAAGAAGGGAATGCTTTTCCAGATAGCTGTGATGTTGAAACGAAGCAAAATCCGGCTATAAGAACGTCAAGTCCGTCATTCGAAGAGCAAGTTGACAAGCTAGTAAAAGAAGCCAGTCAAAAGGTTCGGGATGATCACAACCGCGAAATGGCTATTTACGAAAAGGCCAGGACGCAGCGTCTCAATCAGCAGTCTGCGAAAAGAGAAGATTACGATGCCTTTCACCCTCAGCCTGCTGTACGTTCTCGCGACAAGAGAAAAGCCCGAAGCAGGGGCAAAAACAAAGTGAAGAACGAGAATGACATTCGGAAACAGCGAAGCGGATCCATGAAGCCACGCAATCAAGAAAAAGTCAGCTGTAATTCGTCTTTTATGAAGAAGATGGGATGAGAATACTCTTTCCCTCAAGACAAGACAAGGAAAATATTCAACCTTCTCATGAAGAATCAAATGATGGCGTTCCCGGAGCCTCGGTACCCCGAACAGATAAATGAGATCCATCACCCGGATTATTGCTCCTATCATCGAGCAATAGGACATCCTCTTGAAGAATGCTTCACCTTTAAAGACCGGGTCAAAGACCGGGTCGAAAACCAATATCAATAAGGCAGGTTCGCTTTATCTAACAGCTGGAGGGTGATCCCACCGCAAAAGCATGAACTAAAGAGAACCTATATCGCGAAGGTAGGACCAGCTCAACACCAAGAATGGAAGCGAACTCGCACTTGCCACATGATAACACTCTCAAAGGAGGGAGGGCACGAGAATATGGATGACTTCTTCAAGTGCTTCGCAAATGAGGACGAGGAGGAGGTGATCTCAGAGTTTCCACCGGAGCCAAAAGAGCTGGAAGATGGGATACACACTACGGCGGACAACCTGAAAAAAATTGACTTAGGGACGGAAAACGAGCCTAGGCCCACATTCGTCGGTGAGATGTTGTCTAAAAACCAGGTGGCCACACTAAAGGATGTGCTCATGCAATATAAAGACTGTTTCGCATGGAACTATTCCGAGATGCCGGGACTAGATCCAGAAATAGCGATGCATAAACTGGCTATATCGTCGGACGTCAAGCCAGTCAAACAGGCGCCAAGAAGAATATGGCTCGAACTCGAGATGAGTATCAATGCTGAAATTAAGAAACTAATTGACTCCGGTTTCATCCAGAAAGTTCAATACCCTGACTGGATCGCTAACATCGTTCCGGTGATGAAGAAAAATGGGACAGTGCACATCTGCGTGGACTTTCGGGACCTTAACAAAGCTTGTCCGACGGATGACTTCCTAGTACCTGTTACCGAGTTGATGATCGACAACACATCTACTTATGAAGTCTTCTTTTTCATGGATGGATCTTCAGGATACAACCAAATAAAAATGCATCGTGAAGACCGAAAGCATACTGCCTTCCGGACTCCATTAGGTATATTCTGTTATAAGGTGATGCCCTTTGGTTTGAAGAACGCAGGCGCTACCTACCAGAGGGCCATGACGAAGATCTTCGATGACCTTATACATGATATTGTCGAATGCTATATTGACGACCTTGTGGTGAAAAGCAAATCGTACTAGGAGCACTAGGAACATCTGAACATAGTGTTCCAGCGTCTTCGGAAGTATAATCTGAAGATGAATCTTCTCAGATGCGCGTTTGGAGTCTCCTCAGGCAAATTCCTGCGATTCATCATACGGCACCGGGGTATCGAAATTGACCCTTCGAAGATTAAGGCGATTATGGAAATGCCTACGCCAAGAACTCTCAAACAACTGTGGTCTCTCCAGGGAAAGCTCGCGTATATCCGGCGGTTCATAGCCAACCTCTCCGGAAAATGCCGTCCCTACAGCCATCTAATGAAGAAGGGGACCCCGTTCGTTTGGGATCATAAATGCCAAAGTGCACTGGACGAAATCAAGCAATACCTGTAGAATCCGCCAGTACTGACTGCTCCGGTTAAGGGAAAGCCCCTCATCCTGTACACAACAGCCCCTGAAGGTTCTTTAAGCGTGCTATGGGCACAAAAGAACGTCCAGGAAAAGGAGAGAGCTTTGTACTATTTGAGTTGAGTTCTTCTGGGGGCAAAAAACAACTACTCCCCCATTGAAAAGCATTGTCTGGCACTGATATCCGCAATAACGAAGCTCAGGCACTACGCCTTAGCCCATGGGTCCATCTCATATCGAAAGTGGATCCCCTTAAATATCTGATGTCAAGGACCATTCTAACAGGAAGGCTCGCCAAATGGGCCCTCCTATTGATGGAATTCTCAATAACGTATTAACCCTTCAAAGCGGTGAAAGGCCAAGCCATCGCCGACTTTCTCGCTGAGCAACCGAAACCCGCCGACTCCCCCTTAAATTGTGAATTGCTAGACGAACACGCGTTCGACACAATCGAAGGGGAGAAGGAAGAAAATAATGTCCAGTGGCAACTCTACTTCGATGGAGCATCTTCCATGAAGAAGCAGAAGCATAACACTCCTATAATTAAAGCCGGGGTGGGCATCATCTTCGTGACTCCGCAAGGAGGGATAATGTGTTTCGCCCTTTCCTTAACGGAGCCAAGAACAAACAACGAGGCTGAATATGAAGCTTTGATAGCGGGTATCGAGATCGCTATCGAAATGGGAATCGAAAACCTCTTCATATATGGAGACTCCCAGCTGGTCGTTAGCCAAGTAAATGGTGACTATCAGACGTGCAAACCAGAGTTGATAAAATATGGTAGGAGAGTGCACCAACTGCTGACACAAATCTTCTCCTACATCCTGGAAAGCATACCACGTGCAGAAAATAGCAAGGCGGATGCATTGGACAAGCTGGCTAAGGAAATGGCCAATGAAGACCTCGACAACGTAAAGATTATTGTGCAAAGCCGCAGGGTTCTCGCGCCAGCAAAGATATCTTCGGAGGATTTAACAGTGTCATCTGAAGAAAAGGAAACGACCAAACAAGCAGTCCTCCAACTAAAAGACGAAGAAAAGATCAAGGATTGGAGGGAAGTCTTCATAGACTATTTCAAATCCCATCGAACGCCCGAAAACGCGTCGTCAAGATATTAGCTTATGAAATGGGCTCTATCTTTCGATTCGTCAATGATACTCTATATAGGAGATCGCTTGATGGTTTGTGGTTAAGGTGTTAGGGGCCAGAAGAAGCAAAAAGAGTCGTTCAAGAAACTCACGACGGACTATGCGGTTCTTATCAGGCCAGGCCAAAGATGAAGCTGAAGATCAAAAGTATGGTCTATTATTGGCCCACAATGATTCAGGACTGCCTTGAATATGCGAAGCAATGTCACTCGTGCCAAATTCATGGGGACTTCATCCACCAACACCCGAATCCGCTACATCCAACGGTAGCTAGCTGGTCGTTCGAAATGTGGGGAACCGACATACTTGGCCCCATCGAACCAGTATCATCCAAAGGACATCGGTTCATACTAGCAACGGCCGATTACTTTTCTAAGTGGGTAGAAGCAATACCACCGAGGGAAGTGAAGACGGAGAATATTCTCCATTTCTTCAAGACACATGTCATCTACCAGTTTGGCACTCCGCGATGGATAATCTCGGATAATGGACTAGCCTACAGGAGCCATAAAATCAGCCGCTTTGCAGAACAACATAAAATAGACTGGAAATACTCCTCCGTCTATAATCCCCGAGCTAATGGTATAGCTGAAGCTTTCAACAAGACCCTGACCAAGATTATAAAGAAAACGATGTCCAGAAGCAAAAAAGGCTGGCATGAAAGGCCGCACGAAGCTCTCTGGGCGTACCGGACGATATTCAAAACAGCCACGAATACGACCCCATACGTGTTGGTATTTGGCACAGAAGCAGTCCTTCCTTTGGAAATAGAACTCCCTTCTCTCCGAGTAGCGGTTCAATATGAGCTAACTGATGACGAAAACGCTCATCTCCGGCTCGAGGAGCTCGACGCCCTCGATGAAACCCGCTTTATAACGCAATAAAATCTGGAGGCTTAAAAGGTAAGGAAGACACGGTCATATGAAAAACTGACTAGGCCGAGAACATTCCGCCAAGGCGAACTCGTGCTAGTCGTCAAAAGACCTATGATCCCAAATCATGTAAAACGGGGGAAATTCGAGCCAAACTATGTAAGCCCGTACATCATAAACAAGATTTACCAAGGTGGGGCCTACTTGCTCATGGATATGCATGGAGAAAGAACTTTCCGGCCAATAAACAGCCGATTCCTTAAGAAATACTATGCTTGACGAGTCACGACTTAGGTCAATGATAGATGACGACGCTCATGTCCGCTCGCTATCTTTCTGAGTCAAAACTCTAAGTGGTATTCGGAAAAACTTTGCCTCAAACATGGAGACAACGGACCGTAATGTATTTAAACTAAAGCTTCACCTCAAAAAATGGTGATAATGGATCGAGATGTCCTTAAACTAACAATGGACCGAGATGTCCCTAAACTAACAATGGACCGGAAAGTCCCTAAACTAGTGTGTCGCCCCAGATATGACGATACAGTCTCTTGAGATCCATATTGCAATCAAAGTATTGATAGCAAAGATCTCAACTCAAGTTGTATCGACTGTGCAGCTACTTCAGCAACAAAGCCACCCCTAAACCCCACTGGCAAACAGATGGGTCACAGGCGGCGAAACTACTCTCGAGAGTCCTGCCGTTAAAAAGAGAAAAAAAACGGTATGTCCACGAGAAAGATGGGCACGGATGAAACCCCGAAAGGACGCCGTGAGTAAAAACAGCAGGGCTACCGACGAGCTTGTGAAAACATGAAAGGGCGCAATCTCATAAAATTTTCACTTACGAGATCCTCTCGACTCGTAAAGAGAACTCCCCCTATGAGACCCTCATGGCTCATAAGTTTCAAAGCCTTAGGCTACAGGGACCCGGACCTGTTATTAAGCCGTCGTGTTCCCCAAGTTTCCCTATAGGCGGTCCAATATTGGCTCTTATATACAATCCACGGGCACAAATAAACGATTTCCCCTACCAAGTTCCACCAATGATGAGGAATGTCCTCATATGGTGAATGAAATTTATAAGTCCTTTAGACTTGTAAGTAGAAAACACTCTTGTAAGATCTTTACGAATTGCAAGAGAAAATATCACTTATGATTCCTCATGACTTCTCGGGAGAACCTACACCTACGTGATCCTCTCGACTCGCAGGGAGAAAACCCTTTATAAGACCCTTACGGCTCATAAAGTCAAAAGCCTTAGTCGACAGGATTCTAACCCTGTTTACTAAGCCACCTTTGTTCAAATCAGCAAAGGCAAATGATAATTCGCTCCTGGCATTATCCCAGTTGTAGAGATACTGATGCCTAAATCGGTATCAAATTCCAAGTCCTCTCAAGGTAAATGATGATTCGCTCCTGGTAATATCCCAGTTGTAGAGATGCTGATGCCTAAATCGGTATCAAATTCCAAGTCCTCTCAAGGTAAATAATGATTCGCTCCTGGTAATTTCCCAGTCGCAGCAATGCTGACGCCGGAATTAGTGTCAGGATCCAAATTCCTGACTTGCAACAAAAGTAGATGCATATGAACTAGCCGAAACGATAGGGCAACTCGCAATAAAAAATCAGCGAGCAAAAAATATATGCATATGAAACAGCCGAAATGATTGGGCAACTCGCAATAAAAAACAGCGAGTAAAAATAAAAAATATACATAGCTGAAATGTTTAGGCAACTCACAATAAAAAGCAGCGAGTAAAAATATAAAAATATCCGAAATGATTGGGCAATCACGACTTTCACGATATGAAAAGATGATAAGATAGAGCATCGCGGAAATAAAAAATAAAATAAAATAAAATTTCCTCTGCCGTGCAGGTGAGCCTACACCGACCCCTGTATACAACCCATGGGCACAAATGAAAAGGGGAACCATGTTTTCCCACCAGGCTCCGTCAAAGAGAGAGCCAGATCTTGATGGCGACATCTAAAACCTAGAGATCAGCCTGACGTCCCTTCTCAGTGCAAACGCGACGTCGATAAAGACCCAAGGGTTAAAACAAAACGGAGCCATGGCAAATTCCTAGCTCCAAGTCTTGACGGTTCATATACAACCTAGAGACAACTCTGTTGTACCTTCTCATTCCAGTAGGATGCAGACGCAACGTCAACAAAAGGCCCAAGGGTCGAAACAAAGCGGAGCCATGGAAAATTACTAGATCCAAGTCTTGACGGTTCATATAAAACCTAGAGAAAACCCTAGCGTACCTTCTCATTCCAGCAGAATGCAGACGCAACGTCAACAAAAGGCCCAAGGATCGAAACAAAAAGGAGTGACAGAAAAATCCCAGCTCCAGCTCGACATTCTTCTTGTTACAGCAGACGCAATATCAACAAAGGCTCCAAATAGCCAAATCAAATCGAAGCAACGGCATATTCCTACCTTCAGGGTCTCTACGGCAAGTCATATAAAGCCTAAGAAACTATCAGAGATTATCCCACACTAGCGCGGAGTGGTTATGACTCATCGGGGCTCCCAAACTTAGCCTAACCTCAAGTAAAAAGCAGCATGGCAAAATCCCTAACGCTTGCTCTTCCGACGGTCAAACTTCCTAAGAAGATTACTTGAAGACGTCTTGTCCATCCCCTAAAGGGATCATAGACACGACAGTCGCGGGGCTACTCGAACAGCAGCATAAAGATTGCATATCGGGAAATGCATCAGCCAACGCGATGGTACCACGGACTAAAACCTAATGGACCTCTGTCGCAAAGAGTAGGGGGTATCTATAACGTTAGGATGAGTTTGCCTATAAGCCCAAGGGAGGTAAACTAAACAAACTCCGAAATGAATCCATAAACTAGAGACTCCGGAATGAGTGAATTAACTACAAACTCCGAAATGAGTCCATAAACTAGAGACTTCGGAATGAGTGAATAAACTACAAACTCCGAAATAAGTCCATAAACTAGAGACTCCGAAGTGAGTGCATAAACTAAAAACTCCGAGACGAGTAAATAAAATAATTAGCACCACATTAAGGCATCAGAATACGGATAAGCGCATAAGAAATTTGTATATTCTTATTCATGAATCAAAATGTTTAAGAGATACAATTAATGCAAAAAGGGGAATACAGTTACAATTAGGAAGGAGGGGCTTTCTACAAACTAGCAACTCGCTCACGCGCTCCCCACAACTCCTCCTCGCATTCAGCTACTGCAGCCAGCCTCGCTTCGATTTGAGCCCGTTGTTGCAAGCAGGATGAAAACTTCTCAGCGATTTCCTGCTTGGCAGCTTCGCAATCTTGCGTGATCCGCTCAGTAAAGTCGAGCTTCTGCCTCAGTGCCAGCCCATCAGATATACATTGTTGGAGTTGTTCAAAAATAGCTTTCAGCTACGTAGCATTCGCTTCGATTTGGGCGCGCAATTGAATGGATTCGCCAAAATCCGTCGCATGCTCCTTTCGCTTCAGGGTCAGCTTTTGTTCGAAATGTTGAATGAAGTCGATCCACGCGACCCGCTGAGCCTTCAAGGTCAATACTTCAGAAGCGATAAGCTTGAGCTCGATCTCATGCAAACAAACCTCGATCTTCTTACAATGATTGACCCAAAAGCGAACGAAATCTTCATTGTGGAAATTCGCAAGCGTCGTCAGTATAGGGTTGACTTCATCAGCGAAATCCACAGCAGAGGTGAGAACCTCGGCATCAAGATCTTCGATAAATTCACTTAACACTCGCTTGCTAGTCACTGCGCCCCTAAAAGATTGACGTTTAGTAAAAGGCCCTATAGGCATGGGAATGCGAGACTCAAAATGAAGCGAAGCCAGTATAATTGCTGCAAAATAAATCACGCACGAATAAGGGTCAAATTTCAACTTGAAAGATAAAGAAGGAAGCTGATGGACAATAGGTACCGTACCAGCTATTGAAAATGGCAAGACAGGGAGCACCGGAGGATTGGCTATTCCTTCGCTCCATCCTTCGAGCCGTGATATTATGGTCAATATGAGAAAAGCTTAGCAACAGAAGGTCTACTCATAAAAAGGAGAAACACCAAGCGAAGAATATACTGACCAGTGCCGGAAGGGGGAACAACTTCCGATTGGAAGGAAAAATGTGGGTTTAGCACTTGGTATAAGTGGTCAAAGAGCACTCCTGCAATGTTGCGACAATATATGGTTAATGCAAAAAATGGAATCTACAGTGAAGCAAATAAATGAGAAGTCTTTACCTTCCGAAATTCGGGGAGACTCAGAAGAGGGAGAAGGAGCCGTGACAGTCAAGGCAACGGCCGGCGGTACTTCTTCAGCCAGTACAGCTTCAGGGTTTACTGCGCCTATGCTCAGGACAAAGGAAATATCATCAGAGATGCTTAGCAGGATTAAAATCTCAAGGATAATAACTCAAGGAGTACCTGATAGGTCAGAAATCGAAACCGTGCCCAAAGCGTCACCGGTAGTGACGGCTTCCTCGGTTTCCATTGGGAAAGTGGACTCAGCACCCACACCTTCATCCCCTGACTCGATAAGGGCAGTTGTAATGCTGGCATCCCCTGTCGATATCAAGGATCCGCAGGGGGAAGAAGCGACAATCGGAGCGGTCTCAGATTCCAGAGAAAGGTTGGCCACTTCGGGCTCTTTAGTTGCCGGCACTTCACCTGCCAAGCCATCACCAGAACTTGGCCCTGCTTTAGAATAAAAAAATGTGTCATGATTCGAGGAAAAACAGTTGCTAAGTTCTAATAAGGGACCGCGCGTTGTTATACCTTGAAGCAGCCGTTCTGCTTCTTCCTGAGATGCACACGCGACTTGCGGATGCGCAGTAGACAAGTCAGAAGGGACATCCGCGATGGGAACGACAGAAGGTCGAACTTCACTCGAACCTGCGCTCGCGGCCAGGACAGCCTGACGTTCCTTCGCAGCCTACTTTCAACGCTTCCTCTCAGCCTGTGCCATGTAAATGACCTCCTTAAAACTTTCAACAGGGGGACGTCGTCCGAACCGAGCTCGGCCTCCGGAGCCGATATGGCGTCCATCATCGGCTGCTTCAGCAACGCCTCCTGTGGTGGCCTTGGGAGGGCCTCGGCCATAGTCGGTGGCTCTGGAAGCTTTTCTGCATCACCACCTAGGATTGGCACTATACTCGGTACAACCTGGGTTCTGGTAGTCCCTGTGATAGGATAAAGGAAAAGAGTCAGACCATGAATAAAAGGAACTAAAAGAGTAAGGGTGTAATAAAACGAATTATACCAAGGCCAAAGGAGGCGCGGAGCATCTCTTCCTCCTCAAACGTCTTGAGGGAAGCCGCGAGAGCTTATTCGGTAAAGATACCTGTTAAGGAAGAGAGGTGTTAATAAAGCACAATAAGAGGGGAGGGGATAGATGCAGAAGAATGTAAATGAAGTATACCCGACTCCGCAATAGAGGCTAACGCCGCTTGTTCACGGGCCAGTCGTTTCGACACTTCAATAGCGTCCAGAAGGTCGGAATCAGTCACAGGCGGATCAAACAAACCCTCGTTGGTGCCATACTGGCACAAGCCCTCACTATAGGGAGCATGGGGCTTCTGGCCGAATATGACGTTAACAGAGAATAGAGATTTCTTCTTCTTCTGCGAACTGACACCAACAGCCGACGATAGAAGCTTTCGCTTGACAGGCTTCTTCAGACGGCGAGTTACGATCTCCGAACCAATGCCCGATTCCGGGGATGCCACGGCTACCACAATCGCAGGATCATCCAGTCGAATCTTATCAGGGAAAGCTCGTGGGACTACCGCCGTAGTGATTTCTCTTAAAGAAGGACGAACTATTGTCCGTCGCTTCGGCGGGACCACTAGATTACTGGCTGGGACGGCATCCTTATGGTCGAGTAGCAGCCGCCTTTCCTCCCTGATAACAACATATGTCGCATGCTGGTACCATGAGACGTAAGTATTCGAGGCTTTTGGCACATGGCTCGGCTCGCTGACAAGGAAATGGGATCCCGTATTCAATCGCATAAAATGATGCGTTGCGCTGTGAATACCCTCCTCCGTAGCAACCAGCTCAACTAAGAACGCCTCAAGAGGAACACTTTGGTTATAACACAATTGTTAGGCAAAACGATGCGGGTTGTACCTCATAAACAACACCGAGGCATTCTGTCTAAATAGTAGAAAGCCCGGCCTGATAGAATATAGGTGCATAACCTCCCGAGCCCTCAACGCAGAAGCCTCGTCCTTGAAAGTAACATGCAATGGTTGGACAACCTTGGAAGATTCTTTGCCGATAGTCAAGACTCTGTCGACAAAGGTCATACTGTCCCCAACCATGCGTGGGCGAAGGAGCAATCGCTGAGCCTCTCGCTGTGATGGGTCTGGAGCGGAAGCGTCAACTAGATACATGACCCGGGGGAAGTTGTAGCCTTCGTAGAATTGGGGTTGTTTGTGAACACCAAAGGCGCCCGGCACGTCCATCTCTATCCATGATGTGAAGTAGTGAAATGGAAGATACACAGGCTTTACCCCCGGTTGAGTGGTGTCAGCTACTAAGCTCAGGCCATGATATAAATGAGCCAACCCTGCGATCCCAACGGCCACACGTGTCCCTGCGACGATGCGATGAGCTGGATAAAAAACAGATGGCCTCATGCAGCGGGGGTGCGTCGGAGTGCAAACCAACTCAACCACAAGCCAATAAACCCCAGAAAGAACGTCTCTTCATCAACATCCGGGGCAGCAATCTCTGCAAAGAGGATGACTGGAGTATCCGGAATAACGAATCTCTTTAAATCCACCTCCACGGTCGGCAAGTTATCCGAACCAAACCCGAACGGGTCATTAAGTTTCATGAATTTTGTAGCCTGTTTAGACAGAACTTCAGGAAAAAGAAAGCGGGCGATGAAATCTGCGAAGCCAACTCCGTGCCCGCCAGACTCTAAGAATAAACTCTCGTACATGTTCAACACCTTAATCAGGCTTGGGAACTAATGTTGAACAATGTTTTCCGAAGTAAGGCCCATTACCACTGATTTGGTGGCAAAGACATACTCATCGAGGGGAAGTAGCTCCTCATAATGCTCCCCTTTGACAGGTAAGCCGGAGATCTCTGTAAACTCCTCTAATGAAATCGAAATATCCCGATCTGATAAGAGAAAGGTATGGGTCAGGATGTTCCATTGTTCCAAAAAGGATTTGATCCATCACACATGAGGAGCGTGATAGTGAAAGAAGGACGCGTAGATCGCGGGATACAACTCGGTCTTTAATAACAGCAATTTCTTGGCCGACAGGATATATCGGGCCCACTGTAGATAGCCGGCCGAATGAAGGGGAGTCATTTCTATCATGTAAAGTTGCCCCCAAGGACATGACTCTCCTTGCATATTCGTCTTCCTAAAATTTCCAAGGCCATCGGCGGCTACACTGGTATTGAGGCCATGGAAGGCTAAAGACGACCTTCCGAGGTCAAGTTGACCTCTTCTACTGCGAAGGTCACCGGCGGAGGATCAGCATAATAGATCGCCGAGATCGGCTCTGAAGGCGTTGTGCAAGTAAAACTACGCCGACCCCAAATAATTTGACTATACCATGACCCCCACAGATGAAGAGATTTTTGCTCTGGGTCATGATCCTTAATAAGTGCGAAGACTTCCCGATCTACGGGTGTGTCGGCAAAATCGCTCTCCGAACGTACGAAGGGAAAGGAGGAATCAAAAGCCATAGTACCTGCAAAAAGAGGGAAGGGTTAGCTATCGACACAATGTTCAAGACTTTAACATTCTAAAATTGAACTGCACTACAGTTAAAAAAAGAAAGGGATAGGGGGCCCCATAAAATCAAGGTAACGCTTCATCAATGATGAGGCAGCCACTCATTAAAAATAAAATCCAAAAGGATTCTCACTTAATGTGAAAACAACATTAAACTCTGGAGTTAAACTCTCTCGAGAACTGTGTTCTGCAAACAGATTTCAAATCTATCAAGAAAATTAGGAAGGGAATAAAATTCCCAAACGAATTTCTTTAAAAGAAATTCTTCAGAGCCAAGCTCTGTAGAACAATGGGATAACATTCCAGAACTCTGCTCAAGAAAGGGAATTAAATTCCAAATAACCTTCAAAAAACAAAGTTTCTAACAAGATAAAACCCTAAAAGATCTTTAAGATCTACAATCTACTCAGGTAAAAAAAATTAGATCACTAAGAGATCATTGCAAAAGAAGAGCAAAGCTCTGTTAATGGGTTAAAAAACCCTAAAACATGAAGAGATTCCTTCGAGAGTTTTCTCAGACATTAAGACATGGTCATGATTCTTACCAAATTTTGACAGAGTTTTGAATCTAAAAGAGTTTCTTTGAATAGAGATCTGAGCTCTGAAAAGAGAATTAAATTCTGAAGAAAAGAAGAAGGCTAAAGAAGATGAACAACAGCCATCTCAAGGGCAAAATGCCCTATTTATATGACTTTAAGAGACGGTTCAGCTCCCCAGGAGATCGAACGGTGGAAAAAGTGTCACCGCTGCACTCACGTGTGAGCCACGTGAGCGCAACGGTAGAGGGTCATTTTTTCCCCTAATAAAAGAGCAAAGCTCTATTCCAAAATTTTTAAAGAGGAAGCGCCTCATGTGCCTTCCACGATGGCACCAGCGCCACAGTTAAAAAATCTTATATGGCGCCGCAAGTGCTCCTCACGCGGGCTCCAACGTGCAAAGCATATAAAGAAATTAAAACCCTAATTAGTGCCCGCGTGCACAACACGTGAGCGCCGGCGCTCAGGTAGAATTAAATTCTACTCTCTGTTAAATAGAGCCGTTGGATCAAAAATCTAACGGAGATGATAAATCATCAAGACTCGGAATTAAAATTCTATTGAGAGAAAATATTTTTCAAATCTTTCTAAAACAAGAAAGAGACCTTCGGTTTGATCATAGAAAAAAATTATAGGCCTTCTGTAAAAGAGAGGACCGTTAGATTAAAAATCCAACGGTGATTAAAAATCACCATTTTGCAAAATAAATTCTATGCAAGGGAAAATATTTTCCCAATCTTGTTTTGTAAAACAGAAACCCTTAAATCAAAGATCCAATGGTGGGTAAAAATCCCCAAAACAGTTAGGATCTCTTAATGAGAGATTTCTTCAAAAACTAATTAACAAACTCGCCTCTACTCTATAAAAGACCTAAGACTTCAATTCTAAAGAGGAAGAACCCCCCATAAGCTCTATAAAAAATGGAGAAAGCTTAACAAAGAATATAGAACTAAATTCTCGAGGAAGAAGAGATTCCTTCTTAGAAATTTTAGGTAAATAAAAAAGATATATATAAAAAGGTAAAAATATATACCTACTGGAGGGTTTAGCTCTTCTCAAAGAACTGAGTTATTTCTCTGGATCTGAGATCCACAAGACAAGGCTCTCATATGATAAGAATTTAATTCTCATTGGGAAGAACTTGTTTCTTAAGAACCAAAGATTCATCTACAAAATAAATATCCTATTGATCATTAAGCAAGAAAAGAACCCAGCGTCCAGCGCCCCACGTGCCCCTCACGTGGGCGCCACAGAGGAGAGTGCTTAGTACTCAATGAGCGGAGCCCAGTGCCCTATGTGCCCCTCATGTGAGCGCCATAGAGGGGAGTGCTTAGCACTCAATGAGCGGCGCCCAGCGTCCCACGTGTCCCTCACGTGGGCGCCACAGAATGGAAGAGTGCTTAGCACTCACTAGGCAGCGCCTAGCGCCTCACGTGTCCCTCATGTGGGTGCCATAAAGAGTGCCTAACACTCCATACAAAGACAAAAGGGGTAATGTATTTAACACTTATTGGGCAATCCCCATAGCTAAAAGCCCACATGATTATATTCGAGCGTCAGAACTTATATAAGTGCTCAGCCCTTTTTGTACAAAAGGGGACTGACTATACAGAGCCCAAACAAGTGCTTGGCACTTTTTAATAAAAAAAACTAAATGGACCAAGCCCAAATTGGCTAGGTCTCCTGAGGATAGAACCTCCCTGATTCAAACCATCAGAGCCTATGTGCTCATGAATTCCCAAGCTGATCTTAGTCCCAAATACGACTATTGATAATGCAACTGATGATATCCAAAACGATACTCATCCCACATTCTCCCGAGAAAATCTTAGTCTCAAAATATGACTAATGATTTCCGGGTTTACCACTAACTCCTTTTCCCCTCAAATACGGGATTCGGTTTAAGGGTACATCTCTTCACACCTTTGATATATGTCGTTGTAATTCCTTAACGTCTTCAGAGAGGTGGCGGGTCCCGACGATCAATAGCTTCTCTTAATCCACTTCCAAACTGATGTGCACACCTCAAATCAGACCGCACCCCAAAATGGGCGCATCCCATATCATCGTTGTTCATCCCGTCACATAACAAATACACGTGCGCGCAAGATGATCAAAGGACCGAGACGTCCTTAAACTAAAATTTCACCTCCAAAATGGTGATCAACGGACCGAGACGTCCCTAAACTAAAACCCCACCTCTAAAATGGTGATCGACGGACCGAGACGTCCCTAAACTAAAACCCCACCTCCAAAATGGTGATCAACGGACCGAGATGTCCTTAAACTAATATTCGCCTAAAAAATGGCGACAATGGACTGAAATGTCCCTAAACTAAGACAACAGAGCCCAAATGCTCTCTTGTTGGATCTGAAACAAAAATGATCCTAACACCTTGTTATGTAGATCTTAGTCTCAAATTGGACTAACGTATCCTTAACAAAAAACCAACCGAGCCCCAACTGCTCACATACATTTAAGTCGATCTTAATCTCAAACCAGATTAACGATCCTTAAATAAAACAAACCCAAATCTAAGATATACAGATTTGGACTAATCCACACCCTACGAGCGACGACATAAATTAGTCCCCGTATACAATCTATAGGCAACCCAAACCAAAAATAAAACAAACACACACGATACGAAGTGAACTTCTAGAGTGAATGAACTTGCTGCTACGCCCTTTCCTTTCGTTCGTTTGTGAGAAAGTGGTTATCACGATGTGGTAACGTAATTAACTGCAGGGGCTTGTGCATGCAGGGAAGAGCGTCCCTACAATCAAAAAACCCTCGCAAACGAAAGGGAATCTGACGAAGTCTGCTACAACGGCCGTATCTATCCAAACCTCCGATATACGGTGCCATAAATCAACTTGGCATTTTCGGAAAGGGGACGAATAAATCCAAATAGCATCTGCCCCCAAAATTCAGGCCAGACATCATAATGTCCCGGTCGTGTCTTTCAGGCGGTGAACAGTCCTTATGTTTCTTGGGCAAATGTTGGCTAAGAACATTGCTCACATTGCTCGCTAAGAAAACCTTTTTAGGCACTTGAGTTTTTCTTTTCCTAGTGCACAAGTCCTTTAGAATTTTCACATAGGATGGAATTTATTGGATAACATCTAAGAAAGGAATATTTATGTTAACTTGCTTAAACATTTCCACACTTTTTTTAATTTGTGCAGTTGGTTTGTTGGGCCTCAACCGGTTTGGAAAGGGAGCTTTATCAGCAGGGGTTGGGTCCAACACTTGAGTAGAAGTTTGTGGGGGTGGAATGGATCCCAAAATTGGATTTCGGGTGGTGTGAGATGGTAATTTATTCAAGGAAGTGGAATGAGGGTTCGAGACCAGTGGAAAACGGAGAATAAGCTCGGAAGAAGACGTTGGATTAGATGAAGTAGGAGTAGAAGTAGTAGCCGGGGCATCATCTAAATCATCAACTTGTTCACCAACATGATTGTTCAGCACTTTTCCCAATCTCAACGTAGTTACGGCACTCACGTTATGATTTTGTTGGTTAAGAACGATGCTTGCACTTTATGAGTGGTCGGGATTTGGTAAAGGTTGAGATGGAAGTTTCCCTTTCTCTCTCTCGCTCATCGCGGCATTTAACTGTGCAATTTGTGTTTCGATCGATTTTATACTTTCACCATGGGAAGCAGTGTGTTGCATTAGCGTTTGGATAGAAGACGTTAAATTAGCCGTCATTTGTGTGGATTGTTTAATAAAAGTTTCTAAGTTTCTTTCGAGTGTAGAGATTTTATCGGTACCGACCGTTGGAATATTAGTCTGTGATTGCAAAGAATTATTATAAAGGGCAAGTTGTTGGCTAGATTTTGGAAAAGTTGCGGTTGAAAAGGCTATGAATCTGTTGTGGTGGCTATTGTTGATGTGGAGGAAGCTTTTGATAGTTATTTTGGCTTAGGAACTGATTTTGAGTTTGAGTTTGGTCATGGCTCCAAGCAAAATTAGGATGATTTCTCCATCCCTGATTATATGTGGATTAATAAGGATCGTTTTTAGGTCGTTACTGAAAAGCAGCATTAGTTTGTTATTGACCTTAAGACGGAGGATTCAAAGGACATTCTTCTGTTAAATGTGATGAGTCAAAACAGCAACCACATACAGTTTTGGGGAGCGTAACTTGGTTTAGGGAGGCTAAAGAGAACTTGCTCTCTATAGCTTTGAGTTTCTTTTACATCGCAGCCATTTCGGATTTCATTGCGATAGACACGTCGAGCTGATGGATACCTGCCCTAGATGAAGACGATGTTGCTGGTCTAGTGCTCTCCCACTGTAATGTTTGTTCGGCGAGATCTTCCAGAAATTGCCACACTTCGCCGTCGTCTTTTGATATGAAATGACATTGACAAATGGTTTCTAGCATTTATTTTGTAGTTGGATTGATACCCTCATAAATAATTTGGCAAAATTGCCATCTGTTGATTCTATAATGAGGGCATTAGATAAGGAGATTTTTAAACCGTTCAAAGCATTTCCAAAAGTATTCGTTAGGACATTGGGCAAACAGGTTAATCTCGCTTCAAATACGGGCAGTTTTATGATGAGGATAAAATTTCTTAATGAATGCTTTAACGAAATCATACCATTTAGCGATAGAATGTGCGGAGGTTCTATAAAGTCACTTTTCTGCGAGATCGCACAAGGTAAAAGGGAGAACGTAATCGCAGAGTGTCCCCTGAAAGTTGGGTGGTACTCATCATTGCGCATACATTTTCGAATTTGGTTATAAAAACGTATGCATCTTCAGATTCAAGCCCGTGAAATTTGGCCAACAAGTTGATGAAGTGGGATTTAATTTCGAAATTATCCCCATTGGCTGGTGAAAGAGACAGACACGTAAGAAAGGGTACGCGTACGGGGTAGCATCGGTCTTAAAGAGTGATGCATGGTGGATTCTGAATTTGCGTACATATGGGTGTTGACAAGGTGGTGTTGTTAAAACCCGATGGAGATCAGTCCATCTCGAGAGATGTGGTAGATGGAGGAGAAAGAGAAGATGAAGAAGTATTGACTTTGGAGTCGATAGCAAAAAGGCGGACTAGATATGCACTAGAATCCCGTGTCCAGCCGATCATGCACTAAGCGGGTTTAGTGCACGTGGCAGCGTGTGATATGTGTGAGAACGATTTTTAAGAAGGTTTGTTTTGAAAAAAATGTCAGACGTGAGGCTTGACTCAACCAATCACAAAATGCACAATCAATCCCTAGAGCAAGGGTCACCTAAGTCAAGTCACTAGACCGCTCCTAGACTTCCAAAGGACAAGACGCAGGATCAATCCTCTACCACCTCCTTATCAATCTTGCGGTCAGATAAGTGCCAGGTAAGTGAGAGATATACGCTATACGAATCACCGAAATAGCGGGTCTAATTAAGCAACCACTTTCCTTAGTCACACTTGCCTAGACACCACAAGAGAAATGCGGATAAGCAATAGATTACCCGCGACCTCTCTCTATCCTAAATGAGCACGACAGTTCTTAGAGCTTTGGTCTAAATATTTTTTTATTAATATAGGGTGATAGTATACTCGTTTGTGATTTGTGGGGCCTAGAAAGGGTGATGAAATCCCTACCTAATGTGAATTTGAGTTTATTGCCCCTTAATATCCGTTTTAAGTATGAAAAACAACCCAAAATCAAAACACGCAAAAATATATTTTTTTTAGTGGCGATGTTTTCAAAGAATCCTGCAGGTAAAAACAATTTATTGGATCTTTAGAGAAGAGAGGGAGACGATAGAAAAATAACAGAGAAGTATGGGGACTCAATTCCCCACGTTGGCCGCGCTTCCGCCGCCAAAGGCACCCAAGGACCGTGGTTCCACACCGTTTGAAGTGTTCTTCCCTTCAAACTTCTTCAGGTCACACCACTACTCTTTTGGTCCAAATTGAAAGTCTCTGAATCTCTTTTGGCTTGCTCCAATTACTCTAGATTCTCTTACAAAACTCGCACAATAATCGTTAAAAACACAAAATGCGGTTTTGGTTCTCTTTTATTTTATATTTCTGGTTTTTATAAGAAATCAACCCTAATAACAAGAAAAATAATTACGACCATTTCCGCGGCAACGGCGCCATTTGATTGGTGTGCGAAAAGGTGTGTAAACGTATGCTTGTAAATAACCGTAATCAAGACGGTATTTCAAATAGCTAGCCGCGATGAGTACGGGTCGTCCGTAGGGAAACGTGAATTTCTTTTCTTACTTTAGATGAGTTGATAAAAAAGAGGATGAATTGTTGTCGTTTATATTAAGATGGATAGAAAATTTTATAATAGAAAGGTTTGTAGGGTTTATAAGACTTAGTAGTTAATGGATGAAGATTTATAAATGATTCTTTTTATCTTTTAATTGTTTAAAACTCGAGAGATAACGATGAATGTGGATTAGGGTTCTTGGAGGGAATTAGGGTTTCCCACTACTGCCCCTTGTCCTTCTATTGATCTCTATTTATCTCAAGCCCTTAACAAAATAAGTATTAACTAATCTCAAATCGTGATCGTGACTATCATTAATTGATAGCGTGCCCGATAAGAGAGTTAACATTTATTTTGATAAAATTTATAAAAATTAAAATATCAAAAGAAATTAAGGGATTTTTCATCCATTATTCTACCCTATCATATAAATGGTTGGAATAATATTTGATATGATGTGCATATTTTAATATGAATAATCTTATTGATAATATAATTAAAATATCAAAAGAAATTAAAATATCAAAAGAATATTGATAGGAATATTTGATATGATGTGCATATTTTAATATGAATAATCTTATTGATATTTTATTTAAATATGATATGCATATATTTTCCCTAATTATATTAATTATAAATGAAGAAATATATGATAATAATCTTTTTGCAAATAAACGTACATATGTTCTTTATTTACAATTAGCACCTTTTAGTAGTTAATAATAGTAGGAAAAATGTTCATACAAATATGCAATATTTTTGATTAATCAGTGCTCATTAGGGATGATGGACCGAAACGTCCCTAAACTAATGATGAACCACTACGTTCTTAAATTGGTATTGGACCGAAATGTCCCTGAACTAATATTGGACCATGATGTCCTTAAATTAGCATGCTGCCCTATGGTATGAGTCATATAACCGGCCATAAACAATCCACTGGCATAAACGATCCATATTCTCCATATCTCCATTGGACCGAAACGTCCCTAAACTAATGCTGGACCGAGACGTCCCTAAACTAATGATGGACCGTAATGTCTTTAAACTAATATATTTTCCTATGGTGGTTCTTCATATCGAGCACCGTATACAATCCACAGGCATAAAATGACTCATATCCCTTCCAGGTCCCATATGATGCAGTCCTTCGAAAAATGTTGTGAACTACAGCTGATAGTGCGTTACCTTACGGGCTGGCTATCTCCTCAAGCAACGTAAAAAATGGCGCCGGATCTCCTCAAGCGAAAAAGGTATGTCCACAAGCGAAATGAGTACGGATGAAAACCCGAAAAGACGCCGTGAGTAAAAATAGCAGGACTACCAGCAAGCTTGTGAAAACCCGAAAGGGCGTGAACTAGTTAAAAAAATGAAATATGCACTTGCGAAGTTCTCTCGAGTTTGTAAGGAGAAAATACCTGCATGAGATCCTTACGACTCACAAAGGAGCAACGCACTTAGGAATCCATACGATTCCTAAGGAGAAAATACATTTACGAGATCCTCACGACTCGTAAGGAGAATATACCCTCTGTAAGTCCCTCACGGCTTATGGAATTCAAAAGCTTTAAGTTACAGGGATCTAAACCCATTCTTAAGCCATCATAACCCCCACAAAATTTATGCTCTACAAGTGGTCCAATAACGCCCTTATATACAATCTATGAGCGTAAATAAATATATTCTCAACCAAGTCCCACCTAAGGCGAGAAATATTGCTCAATATGAACGGCACTTGCAAGTCCCCTCGACTGACAAGAAGAAAATACTGGTGTAAGATCCTTACAATTTATAAGAGTAAAATACTCTTATGAGCCCTCACAACTCCTAAGGAGAAAAATACACCTATGAGATCCTCATGACTCATAGGGAGAAATATCTTTATGAGACCCTTACCGGTCATAAAGAGGAAAAAAGCCTTAGCTAGCATGGATCTAAACATGTTACCTAAGTCACCATTGGTCGAAATTGGCAATGGCATGTAATAAGTTGCTCCTGGCAATATTCCATTAATAGCAATACTGATGCCAAATAAGGTATCATCGTACAAAGTATTCGGCTAATAACAAAATTGATGAGTGTGAAACAGAAAAATAGCCGAAATGATAAGGCAACTTGCAATAAAAAGCAGCGAGTAAAATAAAAAAATAATAGCCGAAATGATTGGGCAATCGCGTCTTTCATGATAAAAACAGCTGAAATGATAGAGCGTCGCGGAAAATAAAAAAATAATATGAAAAAATGAAACTTTTCTTCCCTGCAGGTTGTTCGAATCCCGACTCTCATAGACAGTTCAAGAATGAAAGGAGCAACGTAACTCCCCACGGATAACTGAGTCTCAACGGCATGGCACAGAGACCATGTGGACGCTCGACTAACTCCGGTGAAGTGCGAGCATGGTGTCATTAACAGATCCAAGGGTCGAAATTAATCAAAGTGATGACATATTCCTAGCTTCGGGTCTTGATGGCAAGCCTAAAAACCATTAGATGTCATCCCACCCTAGAAATGCACAGTTATGACTCGTCGGAGCTCCAAATTGAACCCAACCTCAAATAAAGCGCCACGACAATACCTAACACTTGATCTTCCGATGGTAATATGGATATTCCAACCTAAGAAGGTTACTTGAAGACGTCATGTCAAGCCTCAGAAGGGATCAGAGATACGACAAACGCGTGGCTACTCGAGCCACAACTCAAGGGATTGCATGTCGAGAATATATCAGCCAACGCAACGGTACGATGGACTTAACCCAGTACCACAAATCTAACAAACTCCTATCATAAAATGGAGCTATCTATATTTAACGGTGGGGTGAGTTTGCCAACATGCCTAAGGTAAGGGTAAACTAAACAGTCCGAAATGAGTAAATAAACTAATCCACGTCAGTTCGGGGCAATTAAGAGACAGATAGATGCAAATACAAAAGGAGATATCTTTTATTCATGAATCAAAGTGATTAAAAGATACAATTCCTAAGAAAGGGCGCACAAAAAATACATATATGCATATCAAGAAGGTGGAGCTCCTAGCAAGTTGGCAAAATATCCACTCTTCTCTTCAAGCTCCTTCTCTCTCTTCTCCAAAGTGGCTAACAGGGCTTCAGTCTTCTCCTTTCTGCGACGACATTCAGGGAGTTTATTGTCAATTGCACGCTTCTCAGCATTATGACCCTACACCACCGCTTCCATAGCCGTTACTTAACCATCCAAGGCAAGTCTTTTGGCCATAGCTTGGGCAAGTGCTCTATGAAGTGCATGCACCCTATTAGCAGTGGTTCTCTGCTCACTTCTTAAGCTTCCAAGTTCCCTGAAAGCCGCTTCACCCTCTGAATTTTTCCGGATTAGCTTCTGCTCTTCGGACTCGATAAGGGCAGCGCACTGCGCGACTCGTTTGGTTAGCTGAGCCCTTGACAATTGTTCTTCATCGACGAAACGCCTAGACGCGATCTCATAAAGGCGGGCTTCAATTTGCCGACAATAGTCAACCCAAGTGCAAACCAAGGATTCTTCATGATAGATACTGAAAGTGCCTAACATGAGATTGACTACCTCAGCAAATTCACCTACGGAATATGAAACTCCGGTATTCAACTCCACGATGAGAGCCATCGGTGACTGTAAACTGTTCGCTGCCAGTACCGGAGACGTGCGTCGGGCAAAAAGCCCCGTGGGCATGATGACCTGGGAATCAAAATGGACCGGGTCTCCCGAAGCTGGCAAATTCGGATGTGTAGCAGGTTCCCCTGCGCTCTCATCATTTATAAGCTGCAGAACCGCATCACAAATCATTCCCATTGTGAGTGATAATCATTGTAAAGGAAACAGGAAAGAACGGGCCAGAGATAAAGCTTACCGACGCTATACCTAAGTGCTAGGAGAGAAGATGAGCTGTGACCTAGCCTTGCAAAATGGCACAGGAAAGTTGGGACACCATCAGACCCATTGCTGAAACATCAGACGGACGATAAGGATAGAGTTGGTATGAAAGATGATAAATAATAAAATCGAAAGGTACCTTCCATCATCGCAGAAGAGATGGGAGAAGTGAAAATGGTCATGATGCTAGCCTTCCCGGTTTGTAAAACATTAGGAATCGCGAAGGCGGCAGCTCTCGATGGTGAAGATGATGAAGTTTCCGGCACGCCTGTACCTGAAACAAAAGAAAACGACGCTGTTGGCTCCGTCAGATGTCTGTAAGCCACTAACAGAGGTGGTGACTTCAGGAGCAACAGGATCGTGCATGTCATAACCCGAGTAGTCGAGTTCATCCATGTAGGGGTTGACCTATTCATCATTCGTCGGCTCCATAGGTGGCACAAGGACCTCCACAGCTAGGATTTCACCCTCTTTAGGGGTAGCAGCAACAACTTGATTGCTGGAACTAGCACCATCTATAAGAACGTTCACTGGGAGGTAAATAAAGTAATCACTTGGATTAAGATAAATAAAATAGAAGATCTTTTTACCTAAAGAGGCCGGAAGTTCGGCTTCCTCACAGAGATGGCATGTACCTTCCGCCTGAGCCGTCCAAAAAGATCTTCTCTAGGAGTGTATCAGTTGGACCTCTTCGTCATCAATAGGTTCGGTGTCAAAAACGGCTGGCACAAGTCGTTTAAGAGCTCTTTCTCACAAAATTCGAGAAGGGCCGCGAACAAGGGTTGGCGATGCCAAAGAGCGCGCGATAGTCGTTCGGGGAGGGATATCTGATATATGAATACCGGATGGTCGTTCACTAGCATCTATGGAGAAGATCACAGAAATAAGAAATCAATAAGTGTACAAGATAAATTGTGCATGGTAAATATAGAACATCGGGAGAATGAATCTTACCGGAACCCTGAGTGGCTCGTTGCCTCATGCGTACTTCTTCTATGTAAGAATCAGTAGATGCTTGGATGACTTCTTTAGTGGATACCGCTACAGAAAAAGGAAAAAATGATTAGAGGCATAACATTGTTTACAAAAAGAAATATATTTGAAGAAAAGCATAAGAATTATATTGGTTGCCGCAATCGCCCGTATCCTCTCCGCTTCTTTCGCAGCCAGTTGTGCAGAGGCAGATAACGCTGCCTGAATATTAGCGTCATCATCCTCTGCCAATGATTCTAAAACGGCTGTTGCGAGATCGACAGCCTCCACAGCGGATGACTCCAGAAAGACGACATCGGCATTCGTCTCATACTCAGAAATGCTCTGGGTTGGGGAAGCTTGGGTTTCCGGGTCGGATATAGGGCCAGCCGTAGAAGAAGCCATTCTCCTTTTATGGGAACCAGTGACAGCTCGAAAGACCCTCTTCTTGCTTAACGGTGCCCTCGGCCTACGCTTCCCGATTTTTGAATTGGACGGCGAATCACACACAATGTCATCTCCGGTAGATGACCTCGCTTCCGATTCAGGGACAGGGCCATCAGCAGGCAGAATGTCGCCAGTATGACGTGATTTGTCAGAAGATCCAAAAGCAATAAACGATGGAGCTCTCTTCCTACCGGCGACCATTCTTTTCCTAGTGCCAGGAACAAGCTCTGGTTGGACACCTCTGTAAGCTCGAGCTGTCTTGAGTTCCCGGATAGCGGGAGAACTACCGGCGTCCCCTCTTGACGTAAGGAAGGAAGAATGACGGACCTTAGTCTCAAAGGAATGCTAGGTTGTGATGCCTTCATCGCACCCCAACGACCAAGGAATACATGCTTCTTATGGTTGATGACCCTAGCCATAGACGACGAATACCATGATCGGAAAGCTGATAATAGTCGAAGGACACGATCTGGACCGGGAATCGCGAATCAGGATCTGGTGTTCAACTTCATGAAATGGTAAATGGCGTTCATCGCCAATTCCCTCATAAAAGCGGGTTCGCAACGGAAAGTCTAGAGCGGAACGCCTTGATCATACCCAAATTTTCGTGAGAAGTGATGAGGGCTATACGGCCTGTAAGCGACATCACTGCTCTGTCGGTACACCAGGAAACTGGGACGAATCGAGTAAAAATAAGCGACGTCCCTATTCGACAAGCTTAAGTTACCTTCTTTTGATATATCTAACAGGGATTGACCAGTGGAGTGAGTCCTCACAAGCACCCAATCATCAAAATAAATTTTCCTCTGCTCTCGGAGATTGAAGGGGTTGAGGCACAGCCGGTGGATGTCTCTATTTGGTTTGATCCCTGTAGCTCCGACGAGTTTCATCACCATGGGAAATGAACCTGTGTCAAAGAACATCGGTTGTACACACTCACTATATGCCCCGTTTACATGCAGGTGGATCCACGCGCCGAAATAGTACAATAGCATATACACATGCTCCTCCCCTGGGTCATCTGAGGTGGCCAATTCGGTGATACCCTAATAAAGGAACGATAACCCGGCGATACCGATGGCCAGTCTGGTGCCGGAAGCTATGCGATCGGAGGGGTAGAAAACAGAGGCCCCCATCAGTCTAGGGCGAACAGGGATCGCGAACCAACTCAACCATAAGCCTATAAAAGCTACGAAGAAGGAGTTTTGATCGATCCACGAAGCGGCGATGTCCTTAAACTCGTAAGGAGATGTGCTAGGACGAAAGTAGTTCTCCATCGCCGCAGAATCATTCCCTTGAATGCGTAGAGTAAAGGGATTTCTCATGTCTGCGTACTTGTCGATATCGGCCCTAAGATCATGCGGGTGCACAAATCTGGCGATAAAGGCTTCAAAAGTAACCCCTTCTCCTCTAGAAGCCTTGTGCATCTCCTCGAAAAGGATTAGCACCTTCCTAAGACTCGGTCGCAGGAAAGCTATCGCATTATCACTCGACAAACCCGCAGCATTCGGGCCTGCTGTAAAGACAAATTCATCATGGGGCACTACCTCCTCGTAATGTTCACCCATGATTGGCAGCCCGGATATATGCTGGAATTCCAGCAAAGAGATAAATGCCTCCTTGTCAGACATCATAAAAGTGCTTGTCTGCTTGTTCCACTGTTCGAAAAAATACTTCACCTACCAAGGCCCAGTCTTGGGGTACTTAAACAATGAAGCATAGATCGCCCCATAAAGCCCAGTGCGCTCCAACAGAGTTCTCTCCGTCGACAAGATGAATCTGGCCCAGCCAACATAGCCTGCCAAATATTTCAGGATCATACCAACATGGTAAGGTACTCCTTATGGTCTAGCCTCATCCTGTCTCATCCAACATCCCAAAAGATCTACCAGTGTCGGTGTTGTCACCCCCTCTACGGATGGTTTCAACCTATTGCGGGCTGTCCAATCTTCTACCTCTGCTGTAAAAGCAGTTGGCGGAAGCTCTGTATATTGGATAGGCCCCAAAGGATCAGAGGGCGCCTCGCACTGAAAGCTAACCCGGCCCTGAACTATTTAGTTATGCCATCCAGCCCATAAAAGCAGATACTGTTGCGGAGCATCGTGAGCACGATCATTTGAAAAATCTCTTGGTCTGTCGGTTCATTCGGACGCAAGTCCACCTGACGCTCATAACCGAAGTCTGATGGATATGCCATCATACCTAAAAGGAAAAAGAAAAGGTAGGGCATTAAAATCACAATCACGAAGTATCCTGTTAATGATGAATAGTGGGAGTTTTAACTATGAAGTTAAGAAATTCCACAATTCTTGGGCACAATTGTCTAAAATTTCCTTAAAATATTTAGGCCTAAATGTTTGAGTTTCTTAAGGTACTTAAATAAAGGTCTAAATCAAAATCGTTCATAAGTGCGCATCCAAAACAAGGGCGCGGCCGACAAGCCAAAGGCAAGTGCGCAACTTATAGGTGCACACTAAGCAAATGGATTAAGAACAGAAGTGCGCAACGCACTTACCGCTTGATGTCTAAAGAAGCAAAGGCTTCTGAAAGGAAGCAAAATCTTCGAACAAGTGTGTAGGTACTGGAAAGGCAAGTGCGCAAAAGAATAGTTCCTAAAGTGTGTAAGCAAAAGTAAAAATTGATGCATTTCAAGGAAGGGGTGCGACTCTTTTATAGGGGGTTAAAAGTCGGTTCACCTTCAGCAAATCTCAAGCCAAATCCGGTGGTTCGCAGTTCGACACCGATCGCACCCACATGCAGGTCACGTGCGCGCAATCGATGAGGGGCATTTGTTCGCACCTGTTCAAGTGCACATCAGATGTCAAGAGCGCACATGATGAAAATCGCTTGATCGACTTGCGCACCTATATACATGCGCACATGATGAAATTGATTCGATTGACTTGTGCACCTATAAAAATGCGCACATGAAGGCTAATGCACGACACGTGTGCATATGCTAACGGTAGACCCCGATAATAAAAGAAAAGCTGTCTTAGCATAAAAAAGCAAAAAGGAATGCGAATATAAAAAGGGAGATTCTTTTCATTCAAAAGGTGGATTACAAGCTACCAACTACTGAACGTTAAAAGATAAAAAAAAAACCGTTACATCGCTCACAGCGGCAAAAGACTAGCGTCAGTGCATGGATTCTCGAAATCAAAGAGAAGGTCATGCAGGACGTCTCAGGAAGCATCCTCTATCTGCTGATATTTCCGCTCATGAATAAAGCATCAGGGTCGCCGCTGATATCTTCTGCCCTCGCATATGAAGCTATGACTGTCTTCTGCTGATATATCCGGTGCAAGATGTCTATTTCATGATCTATTCGATTCTTGGAAATCAAACACATTAGATAGACCGAGTGCACTTTATCCTCGGCCTCATCTAATGCATGAAGCAACATCGCCTCGATAAGCCCGGGTGTAGCACTTCAGATCGCGAGGAAAATTATCTGTAAGAGGGAAGACCGGTGAGGGAGCAACCGCCCACAATGATCCTCAAGACGGCGGAGTATAGCCTTGTATTGGGCATCACTATAGGCAGATTCGTAAAAGCGGACGTTACCATGGGAAACAATCTCCCTGGTCGAATATAGACAGTTGGCCATAACACCTGAAAGAAAAATACTGGAGAGTCGTCAGTTCATTAAAAGGGTGGACTAAGAATACCCAAGGTCAAAACTAAAGGATAAAAAAATTGGTTTAGGCCAAACTTAAGTGACATCCTTGAAGTTAAAGAAACTTTTAAGATTTATCTTAAGTTAAGTGCAAGACAAAAAAGGTGCGCAAGCTAAGTTAAATGCCTAACCAAAAAAGGTGTGCGGCTCAAGTTAAGTGCGTAAACACAAAGGTGCACACACACGCTTACCAAATTAGCAAAGAAGTGAAGGCTTCTAACAGAAAAAAGAGCTTCAGAAAAAGTACAACTCTAAAGAGAGTGAAGAAATGACACCTATTTATAGGATTTGAAAAGACGGTTCGCGTTCTTGCGAGTCCCAAGACAAAACCGATGAATCGTAGCTTGACACTTGTTTGTCACTTTGAAAACAGGCGAAGGTGCAAGTGCATAGCTGTTAGAAGTGCGCACATATTTAATGACAAAGTGATTTGACATGAGCGCATATGCAGCAAGTACGCATATGGTAGGTGCGCATATATTTGCCACATGCACGTGCAACGCACAGATGCGTTACGCACTTAATCAATAACAAGTGCAAATACATGCACATTTCCTGAAACAGAGGCTTATTAAAAAAGAAATAAATCTTGATTAATGAGCAGTCAAAATACTTAATAAACAGAAAATATTCTGCTGGTTAAACACCTTAACAAAAATATCTATGGATCAAATATCCAACGGTGCGCATGTTACCATTAATTGATATAAATCAATTAAATCTTTTCAAATCAATTTAAAATTAGATTGAGATCAAAACAAACCAAAACAAATTAAACAACCCCTAATTTCTTCTCTCATATAAATAGGAGCCTCATATGAATAAATCACAGACTGAAAACCCCCTATAAGCTTGAAAAAATCTCAAGTCTTCTCCTTCCTCAGAAAAATTACGCAAGGTAGAAATAAAGAGAAAAACTTCTCTTTTCCTCCATAAAAAACTTTCGCTTTTATTCAGATGGCTTTGCTTCTTTTCGAATCCATTGATTTGTGATAAAAAAAAAAGATCAAAAGATCTTAGGGTTCGTCCCTCGCTCATAAGGTTTATATTTTTGCGAGAGATCGATCCTAAAGTCCAAGACAAATAAAAATGCACACCATAAAACGCATGTATACCTGAGTCGAAAATAGATGAAAATTAGGGTTTTTACTTCTCTGAAAATAAAAGAAGAAAAGAAAAAATGAAACAGAAACCATTGCTTCTTGGTAAAAGTTTTTGCTTTCTGATAAAAACAAGTGCGCATCCAAATTAGTGCACACTTAATGTTAAAAATTGATGTCATTGGGAAATAATGCCCTAGGAACATGCGCATCACGTGATGCCCACATGTGCGCACTCGATAAAAAACGACTATGAAAGTATACGCACTACGTGGCATTCATGTGTGCGCACATGACTCATGATAGGCGAACGTCACGTGCAATGCACGTTGACTTGCTAAATACATACGCACGTACATACATGTGCACATACATAACTTGGAACCCATACCAGATGTGTCGTGTGATACACACATGCGGAAAATCTTTGAAATAAAATAGTGTGTAACCACATGCAATGCACGTGCGCACCCTTTTTCAAATGAAATAAACGAACATGTGTGTCACATATACTTGCGCACTTGTACAATAAAATATCATTTAATCACTTAAACAAAATTTAATTAAATGATGAAGCTTCTGGTTTCTCATAGACAATATATTGATCAAAATATCAATAAATCTAAGCGATCTTAGTCTCAAAAATGACTAAAAGGTTCTTAATCTATACTTATTAAGTTGATCTTAATCCAAAACAGGATTATTGAGTCTTAACCATATTCATGAGTTTATCTTAGTATCAAAGACGACTAATGATCCTTAGGTGAAATATCTCAAACTAATGGACCTCATTCATACGAGATCCGCGTCCTAAGTTTGGCCCCCAAATTTATATGTACGGATTCGGTCTAATTCGCGCCCTACAGGAGACGACATAAACCAGTCTTCGTATACATTCCACGAGCAACCATAATAAACAAAATATATAATATGACACGAAGTGACCTACCGGAGCAGCAGAAAATGGTTATCGCAACGCGATAGCGTAATTAACTGCAGGGGGTTGCGCCTACAAGGAAAAGCGTATCTACAATCAAAAACCCCTGAAATAGGGGGAATCTAATGAAGTCGCATCTGTCCAAACGTCCTATATACGGTATCATAAATTAACTTTGCATTTTTGGAGAGGTGGGCGGATATGTCCGTATAACATCTGCCCCCAAATTCAGGTTAGACGGCTCCGCGTCTCGATCCAGTTTTCGACAGTAAACAGTAAGAACGTGGCTTTGGGGGACATGTTCACATAATGAATGCACTGCATTCACTGAAACAAACATGCTCCGCGGGTCTGACAAGTGAATAGGATATTCCTACTCACAAAAGGGTTGAGAGGGTTTTTCTATTCATGAAAATCCTAAAGACAAGATTTTCATGTCTCAGGACATGAATGAAGTATTCGATTCATATATGTCTGTTATAGACATACAATCACACACAGACATAATTATATCTGAAGATGAATAGGGTTTTTCTATTCACATGTCAGAAGACATGATTTTCATGTCTCATGAATAGGATTTTCCTATTCAAAGGTATTCTAAAGACATATTTTTATGTCTTAAGGAATAAATGAGATTTCCATTCATGTGATTTAGAAACACCAATGCATGTCTCAGATTGAATAGAATTTTCTACTAACCATTTTTGTTTAAAAGAAAGAACATAGGGTTTTGGCCTATGTTCTTCAAGAAATAACGCGTCTATTTCTATTTATGTATTAGGAAACATGGTGAGCTGTTTCTCAAATATGCAGAATATGGGATGACCAGTGTTCTTGGTTCAGTTCATATCATTCAAAAACATTTTTGTGTTCTAAATCTCCTTTATCATGGAGAAAGCCATGGCCATGGCTTCCGAGGTTCTCTGTTGAGATTGAAAACTTGTATAAGTTTTCATGATTCTCTCTCCAATCAAAGAGATATGGAGAGAGAGAAAGAGAAGGATCAGAAGAGGGAAGGATTAAAGGTGTTCTATTTTTGTATTCTAACCTTCTTTTTTTCCTTCTTGTTCTTCTGCTTCTGTATTCTTTTGAAAACTTTAGCAAAAGTTCAAAACTTCGAGACCAAAGAGTTCTATCTTTTGGTTGCTCACAGGTTAGTATTTATACATTTTTTATGAGTGGAGAATAGTGGTAACTACTCTCTCGATATCAGGGAAATTGGGGGTTGGAAATCCCCCACCATCTCCTTTCGAATAGGTCAAACCTATTCAAAAGGAGTAGTCCCGGAGCTGTTTTAGAAGACAGGTGCACCAGGACATCCTATTTAGAGGGCCTCCCGGTATCTGGAAAGGGCATACCGAGCTCGGATGTCCCAAATCAACTTAAATTTGAGTTGTGGTAACTTAATTTTGAGTTGTATTAAGGGGACCTCTAGGCAGGGGGTCCACCAGTGATGAACAAACCTTTGGCTTGTTCTCGTTCATGTTTTGATCAAAAATTGGATTACTGGGATGTATTTTCGTAAAAGTACTTATATAAGTATTTTTCATATTTTTAAAAGTTAAAATTTTACTCCAATGGGACGGGCAATATCATTATAGCAAAGCATCTTGAAAGGTCCAAATTTTTCATAAGAAGATAACAAATTTCAATCAAAAATTAATAGTTTGCATGAATAAAGCAATTGTGAATCTAAGATATGTTGGTGTATACATGCATTTATTTTAACTACTAATGTACGATTTGGTATTTTTTGTCCGTTTATGTATAATGGCTGCAGAATTAGCAGAACTATTATATAGCATGATATTTTATATAATTAGTCAAATAAGTATAAAGCATAAAATATTTTGAGACATTATCCGAACATGCATTTTCCTAAAAGGATTTTTGTTTTTTGAAAACATATATCAAACAAAAAAATACAGTTTATCTTGCAAAAGTATTTTTTTCCCCTCTCTCTTTTGAAAATCAATAAATCACATGCAAATAATTGACCCCCTAAAGATCTCCACTTGGCCAAGTGCGCATAGACCTAAATCCATTAGAATTGCACAAGAACCAACAACTCTTAATCCATTGGATCGGCTAGGACCCACACACCTTAATTAGTCTCTCATTCACTGTTGTTGCTTTAGATAGCTAGACTAGTAGCAACAATGATGCATTGACAAAGAATTGAGCATCCACAAGGAGATAAATCATGTGATTATCGAAGTATTTAACTCGGATACTGATACAACTTTGAAGATTTCATGCGGTAGCAGCATGGTGTTAAATGGTACCAAAGAGAACATCCACGGAATTTTAGAGTATAACGATTCCTGGCAGCTGTCATTTTAATTTTCGAAGATTTGACATTAATGAATTAATTGCTTTGTTGCTTATAACACTTCACACAAACATATATATCTAAAACAAACTTTAGTTATAAAATGTAGTTGCAAAGCGCTGATAATGTGGTATTCAAATTCATTGAAGAGAATAATATTGAAAAACTGGCCGGCTACATGTCACTTGAAATATAGTTGTACATAAATTAAACATTCTCGTGATATACCTATTGCTTTTTATGGCTCATGCTGTTGCGTTTTATTAATGATGTATTTTTCGGTGCAACAAACCAAACAGTTTAAGGATAAGATAGAGAATGCAATAAAGCGGATTGGAGATCATAAGGGGAATAAAGCAACGACTCTGAGAACAAAATATTCTTAGCCCCATCTTCTATAGTCAAGATATGATCCCAGTTAACTGAGTCATTCTAGTCACGATAATTACTATTTGATAGCAAAAGAAAAGGATTGGATTTACTTTGAGAACATTGTGATAAGTAGTTGCCAGAGATACCATCCTCCCTTTCTCCATTCTTTTCCTAGTATGTTGTGTGAAAAGTTGGAGGATGTCATTATCCATAGGAAAGCTAATTATCAAGTCATGTGTGGTTAGTTAGTTGGTCAATTTATTTTATTTCCATGATTTATGTGTTCAAATTTCTAGTTGAAATATGCTACACTCTAAATAAGTTTGATTATTCAATTTCAAATCTAATGCGATAACGCGACACCAAAGAAGAAAACAGGAAAAAAAAAGACAGCTGTTAGCAGGATGATTCATTTATATGAACGGTCACAATTCAAAACAATAACCTATATTCAGATCGATTTTCCTTTAAGCTTTTGTCTCATTTCAATAAAATGTTTGTGTTAAGAAAATAAAGAATCTAAAAATGTCAACTAAGAGAATAACTAGAAATCAAACAAATATTCAATTTATCCGGTGCACACAAGATCTAAACCACTGTATTGATCATTAACTTTGATTGAGACTATGGAACTATTGAGACTTTAGAACACGCAAAGGAGTCACGAGCCACTCCCCATTGGTAATCAATATGTGCTCCTCTTGTTCACAAGCTTACATCAAAAGCACCACAAATGTTTGGTTACTTTCTTATCTCAAATTCACTATGTGACAAGTTAGTGTGAGAATGGAAACAAATAGGAAAGTAAACTCACTCTCACCATGTGGACTATCTACAAGATTTTTCATGAGCCATGTATGGTGCTTTTTTTTTGCTTTGTGGATTTCTTGTTCTTGTCAACTGGCTATAAAAGTTATAGACATTTTCATAGAGATTCATATTTTGTGTTAATGGTTTGCTATCTCATACAACCTTAATTTAGCTTGGATTTCAAACATGTGATAAATGATTCAGACAAGCACATGAGAGATTTGTAATCTTATTGTCGAAATGTTTGGTCTTAAAAAACGCTTGAAACCAGCATGTATAATGGAGATAGCGTTAAAATACTGTGTTAGTTAATGTGCTAGAGTAGGAGTGTACAAGAAAGACGAAATCTTAAGAAGTTCTCGCTCAAGAAATAGAAAATGATATCAAAACTTTTGCCAGTTGAAAATGTATTGAATGATGGCTTCTTCTAGCTGAGACTCCACTCCGTTCACTCATGTCGGTCTGAGACGCCAAAAAATAAGTGGGGATGGATTGCATGCCAAGACACATGCTTTGAGTCGATGACCATTGACTTTATTAGTTGTCAGGATTTCCATTACCGTTTCTTGCTTTGATGAGCTCGGAACTGTTAGAGTTGTTAAGCACTGAAAACTTAACTATACTATGTTTCCTTGGGTTTTTTTTTAAAATAATATTAATTTAAAATAATATTATTAAAATAGGGAGGGATAAATTTTAATTAGCGAAATAGGGTGGTTTTGAACCACCCTACTTGGCCCATCCCACCCCTCAGTATAGGGGGCGGGTTCTGGGAACCCGCCCTCTATACTTTTGTATAGAGGGCGGGTTCTGGGAACCCGCCCCCTTTTTTTTATTTTTAAAAATTAATTTAATTATTAATTTAATTATTAACGATATAATTATAATTATAATTATAATTATAATATTATTAAAAATAAAATTAAATTAAATAGACAAAAAAAACATTTAAATTAAATAATAAAATTTCACTATATCAAATTTTTTTTTACAGAATGAATCCGTCAAAATTTACAATGCCAAAAAATCCTATCTATTTGTAAAATGTAAATGCTATTTTTTTCCTTTCCCTTTTCCTTTATGAAATCCGAGAAGGCTTGACATAAGCCTATGCCTCCTGGGATGACTGGAGGAACCACCTGTTTCTTGGATAGATGGCGGTGGCGGCGTCGGCGTCTGCTCTGCTGCTTCGGGTTCGGGTTCTGTTTCAGCTTCGTCTTCAGCAACGTCTTGGACAGGCTGTTGATCCACAAATCCTGAACCTGAATGTGGGACAGGTGTCGGATATGTGTTGCTTCCCAACAAATTTGCGTAGGACGATAAATCCGAAGCCCAACTGGGCAGTTGTAGCGAAGAACTTGTCCCGGTTTCATGCGGCTGATTTTGCACAAAACCTTGGCTCCATGGCTGCGCAAATCCTGACCCCCAAGGGTGCTGTTGTTGCGCTGAACCTAACCCCCAAGACGGCTGTTCTGCAAAACCTGATCCCCAAGACTGTTGTTGTTGCGCCTGTCCGGTATGCCAGGGTTGCTGTTGACGGTATGGTGATCCAAACCACGGATCCTGCTGCGCTGGATCTCCTTGATGCTGCGGCTCTGGTGCCGGGTCATACTGCGGCTGCGGTGCCGGGTCATACTGCGGCTGTGGTGCCGGTTCATACTGCGGCTCCGGTGCCGGCTGATACTGCGGCTCCGGTGCCGGCGATAAATGTTGAGAAATACCATATGAACCAAGTACACCACCAATAAATTGGTCGAGATTTGAAAATTGAGCCTGAGATGCCGGACCAGCATCAGTCGGGTATGGTTCCTGCACCGTTGTTTGTACGAGATGCAACCCACGAGCCTGTCGTTACATTAGAAATAAGAAATAAGTATTGACTCATACCGCCGGATGTTAAAAAGTAATATGATATAAAGAGGGCGGCTTACCAAATCTCATTCCATGTGGCCTCTAGGCTCGTACCGCGAGATGTTTGGGAAGTTTTTGGGAGGAGCAGAAAGATATCTTATGGTGACACGCTTATACCACTGTAGATATACTTTGGTAGCGTCGGTAGCTGTGTGGTCACCTATTTGCTGTAAGGCAATACTATGCTGCCTATCCTCCCATCTCAGCAAATACTGATGATGATGCTCCCTCCAATCACGCTCCGTATTTCCTCCTCGCATGTCTCCCTCTACTGTCATAGGCGAAGGCGGCGGGACAGGAATTTGTTGCAATCTATCAAACTGCCGCAATACCCTATCTGGGAGGTGCATAACGACGACATTGATGCAGAGGAGTGGGCATCGAGCCCGCCAAACCGGCTCTCCTTCGAGACAGATGCCGGGTAAGTTTTCTAGACGATCTGCTGTATAAGGCGTCCACAGAAACTGCGCAAATAACATAATAAAAAAATTGTGATTTAGGTATTTTCAAAATTGTAAAACAAATTAAATTACCCAAATTATGATTACCTGAGCCGCCTCCATGCGATCCAACTCATCTCTATAGTACCTAAGCACTCGACGAGGAGCCTTATACGCTTTCTTCCCATTCCACCAGCAGCCGAGCGGCTTTCCGGGGTTATCCAAGCCAATTATTTTAATAGTGTCTGGTCTTCCTATATACATATGCTCCCACGACCAGATCTAGAAATAAAGTTTTAGATTATTTGAGAGAGAACTAATATTGCAAAATTCTATCTGTGAAAAATAAAGAATTTACCTGAAGTAATGTACTGCATCCACAAATTTTATTCTTCGTAGGAGCACATGCTTTATCGAGTTCCTTATAAAGAAAGGCCAGGACCCCTGCTCCCCAAGCATATTGGCCACAGACATCAAAATCCGCTAGGAAGCCAAGGTATAACGGATGGACATGCGTTGCTGATTGGTCCGGCATCAACCAAGAACCGATCATGTACAGAATGTAGGCACGTGCATGTCTATCCAAAACTTCATCGGTGGCTTCATCAGGGATATTACTGAATGTATCTCTTAACCAGTTCAAATTGATTTTATATCCCTTACTCTGGCCTCCTGGTGCCTGATATTAGTATTTTTTTAAATGTTAAAGCTAGAAATAATGTAAAATATAAAATAGGTACACTAAATAGGGAAATCAGAATGAAATTGTTTACCTGTCCGAGAGCAGACTCGGCATATGTATCCCAGTATGGCTGGTCGGTATCTGGACCAACAATTTTTCCTCCGACCAACCCAAGCCCATTAACCCGTAAACCGAGTAAGAGGCCAATATCCTGGAGTGTGATTGTGGCCTCACCCCATCTTAGATGAAAGGTGTGGGTCTCTTTTCTCCAACGTTCGACCAGAGAGGTGACGAGAGCGTGGTCGATTTGGATATGTCGAATCAACGACGCTTCATAAAATCCGGCCCGTCTAAGCCGTTGGTTTATTCTTTGGTCGCTAACTACCCATTTGTCGGAGCTATGCGTGACGACGGTGAGATTATCTCCATCCTGCAAAATTAAATAATGTTATTTTCAAGTACAAAAATTAAATGAAAGGTGTAATTAAAACAAATTAACTAAGTTTAGAATATTTCCTCCCCGTGTAATATTTTGAACGATCTGTGTTCATTTTGATGGACAAGCAGAGATTTGTCGAGTGGTTGATTCTCCATTGAAATGTACTGAAGCAGAGATTTGTCGAGAGTTTTATCAAGAGATTAGAAATTGTGTGGTTGATGAAAGTGTGGAGGCTCGGTATTTATAGAGGTGAACGGGTTCGTCTAACCCGCTACAGTCTTTCCTGTGAAGAGGGCGGGTTCCAGGAACCCGCCCTCTTCAATAATTAGTCAAATCAATTACTAATTAATGAAGAGGGCGGGTTCCAGGAACCCGCCCTCTTCAAAAATCACAGAGATCGGTCTTATTCACAAAGAAGAGGGCGGGTTCCAGGAACCCGCCCTCTTCATTAATTAATGAGTTGTCAAATCAGTACTATTCAAGTACTATTTGTCCTTTGTCCTATATATGTCACATCAATGCTTTTTAATAAACGTTAGTAATATTCTGGTGTTGTCCATTCACATCAACACTGTTGTTTTCAGAAATTAAGAGGGCGGGTTCCTGGAACCCGCCCTCTTCAATAATTAGTCAAATCAATTACTAATTAATAAAGAGGGCGGATTCCAGGAACCCGTCCTCTTCAAAAATCACAGAGATCGGTCTTATTCACAAAGAAGAGGGCGGGTTCCAGGAACCCGCCCTCTTCATTAATTAATGAGTTGTCAAATCAGTACTATTCAAGTTAGAACCCGCTCAAAGAAGAGTTGCAGAATATGATGCAGAAGATCATATTGAATAGGGCGGGTTCTTGGAACCCGCCATCTTCATTAATTTTGTCACTTTCTTAAATAATTATTTGTACGACGACTCTGGTCAACGACTCTGGTGAATAATAGGGCGGGTTGTTAGAACCCGCTCTCTTCAATTCTTGCCGCTATAAATATGTCTCCGCACTACCCATTTCATTTCATCTCTGTCAAATTTGCATCCTACACCGCTCACTATCCATTTACTTCGATCAGTTCTTCTCCGCTATCAATTTTGTGTAAGTGTGGAGTTTTAGAAGAAGGTGAAGTTCAGTACCATAGTCTGCGAGTAAGCAATCTTCGAGCAGTAGAACAGTTCATAAAGTATTGGAAGTAAGCAATCTTCGAGTTTGAAATTTTTTTGCAATTTCAATCTTTGTTTGGTTTGATATTTTTCATTATATCTGATTCATGCATATACTTCGGTATTATTTTGGCAACATAGCTAAACAAACAAATTAAGTGTGGTGGTTGAATGAGGATGGAATAATAAATAACAAGAGCTCGGGGAGTGCAGCTGCAGGAAGACATAGAGGAGTAATTTAGAGATAACATATTATACAAATCCGAGGCAATAATTTGACAAGACCTCATACTAATGGATATCCACTAATTGATCCAAATCAATAAATTATTAAGAGCAGAGCTTGCTATTTTGTCTGCACCTAGAGCCATTTTCATTTGTGAATTGGATTTGAATTCTCTTGGTTATATAGATTTGTGGAGCTAATTAATAAGGTGATTAAATTTTTTCCACCCACTTCACAACATATGTGAAAGAAATACATTTGACATAAAACCTTGGCCTCCAATGCATTCTCATTTTATTCTATAGAGTTTCAAAGTGCCATAGATAGACTATTGCCTTTTGAAGTTGGAAGATAAAAATACTTATTTTAATCGAGTCATATCCGTTCATCTATTTACTGTTATAGATAATATAACGGATATGATTACATCAATTTTTATGAATAACATCCAAACTGCCAAGAAAAAGTAGGATGAAATGACACAAAACTAAACTTCTTTAAATAAGACATCCACCAAAGCCTTGCATCTTTAGATTCATTTTCCTTCTCGTTTCACTGCAAAAACCATGCTTCTTTTTTAACAATCAATTGTGCATCACATTTTGTTGTGATTAGGTGAGAGTCTCATGGTTTCACTGCAATAATACCGAAGTATATGCATGAATCAGAGTAAGCAATCTTCGAGTTTGAAATTTTTTTGCAATTTCAACACAACAAAAAAAAATATAACTGTTTTTTGTGCAGGATTATGGCCTCCCCAAGTATATTTGTTGTATGTAAATACGATGGTCAGGTTATCACAAGTGCACAAGGTCCCGAGTATATGGGCGGGTCTGCACGAATCATGCGATTGGAAGCATCAACGACATATGATGAACTAGAGGCTAAAGTGTACAAAATTACGAAATACGATCCCCGTGAAAGTAGGGTCAAGTTAAGTTGTATCTGGCCTATGTTCAGTGGAAATGCATTGGTTGAAATTACAGACGATGCATCAATATCTTCGATGATAGATTTCGGTCTCTCAAGCACCCAGCATTCTTTTGAACTTTTGGTTCAGAAGGAGCAATTGGAAGTATCAGATGCCCCTCCAACGGATAATTTTGATGGTAATGCTGGAGATAGTTCCTGGAGGTACGGTCACATGGTCAACGATGATGCCGTCAGTGCCGGTGGATATGACTATACACAACATTATTCAAATCTTCAAGCACATGGGTAAACATTTTATAAACCCATATTTAAGCATTTTAGTAATACCTGTATACTAATATTCAAACATTTAATAAAATGCATAAATCCAGGTTCTTCCAGTCGACTGCTGCAGTTACATGCATCCCAGAAGAACAGCAAGAACTACCATACACAGCCTTCCACAGGTAAATAAATTTGAAACAAGTGATGATTTAGTTACGAAAAAATTAGGGAATAATATTATAATAACAATTTATATACTAAACGCAGATTTCCCCACACATCCGCATCATTCCAACACGATCCAAGCAGCGCATTCCAAGCATGTCCGTCCACATCTTTCCGGTCTTCTCACCCTGAACCATCCACATTACACCGACCACAACCATCATATATTGCACCCGAGCCTTATGTTGCTACGGGTGATATTGATATGTGTGGCAGTGATGATGATGAAATCGGTGAAGGTGATCAGGGGGAGGATAGCGTGGAATATGCTGCTGGATTGAATGAGGTAGCATTCTTTGATGGTATGGTTGCGAATAACGATTTTGTTGAACTAGAAGATCCCGGCCTCGATCCGCTAGAAGATGATGGTTGGGTAGACTTAGCCGTTGCAGAAGTAAATACGGCACCCTATTTGGACGCGACAGCAGCAAGCGAAGACTGCATCAGCGTCGGGGATTTGTTTCAGGAAAAAGGAGATCTTATTTGTAAGCTGAAGTCGTGGTCCATTCAGCAAAACGTTACATTTAAAACCGAAGAGTCAAATAAGACGTACTATACTGTGGTATGTACGAAATCTCCTGAATGTCAGTGGAGATTGCATGCATGTTGTTCCAAAAGAGCCAAGGCTTGGAAGGTCACGAAATACAACCAAGAACACACTTGCATCAATTCTATTATGTCACAGGATCACCGCAATTGCACTTCATCTTACATTTGCTCGCTAATCATGCCCCTGATCCGTACAGATGTGGCGATGACTCCCCGAGAGATACGGCTCTTGGTTAGCGAAGAGCATAAAATTCAGATTTCGTATGTGAAGGCATGGGATGCTCGTAGAAAGGCTTTGTGCAAGATATTCGGGGACTGGGAAAGCTCGTACAACTCACTAGTCCCTTTTATGGAAGCCATGAAAGCATCAAATCCGGGGACCGTATACCGGTTAAAAACCACAGAAACAGACGTCGAGGGCTCTGTCAGGTTTCAAAGAATTTTCTGGTGCTTTGGTCCATGTGCGGCTGGTTTCACACACTGTCGGCCGGTATTGTGCGTTGATGGTACGTATCTATACGGTAAGTACAGAGGCTGCATGTTAATTGCTACAGGTGTTGATACTAATAACGGTATATTTCCGTTGGGATTTGCTATTGTCGAGGGTGAAAATACATCATCCTGGTCATGGTTTTTCCGTAACCTCAAAAATATCCCATCTGTTCTTCATAGAACGGATTTATGCATCATATCTGATAGACATCTGGGAATACTGGCTGGAATGAGATCTGTATTTCCGACGACCCCACATAGGTTTTGCCTACGACACTTCAGGCAAAATTTTGATCGAAAATTTAAAAATTCGGATCTACATAAACTTATGTACAGAGCCGGTGAAACGCCTGACCCTAATGTTCACGACATATACATGACGAAAATTGGGGAGATGAGTCAAGCCGCGAAAGCGTGGTTAGATGAGTATCCAGTACGCATGTGGTCACAAGCACATGATGATGGGTGCAGATATCTCCTAATGACGACTAATATGTCTGAAAGCTTCAACGGGGTCCTTAAAGGGGTTAGAGGCTTACCGATACAGGGGTTGATTGTTCGATCATTTTTCCGGATGAATACTTATTTTGTGCACAGAAGAGAAAAGTCCTTGGCGATGGACACTCCGCTCACCGCGTATTACGAAGATATCTTTCGGAAAAGAGAGCGCAGAGCACAATACTACAGATCCGAAAGGTTTGACACGGCGGAGTTTCAGGTGACGGGCGGTAATGGGAATCAATATACCGTGAACTTTAGAGATGAAGGGCTCTCTTCGTGTACATGCGGTCTTTTCCAGCAACAACATTTATCTTGTGCCCACGCTATTGCTGCTGCGAGCAGTATGCATACCTCACATTACAATTTTGCTTCTAATTACTATACAGTTTCTAATTACCAAGGTGCATACGATCCAAAATTTCATCCTATACCGGACAATCGCTATTGGCACTATTATACTGCCAACAGACAAACACCGACTGTATTACCGCCGGAAAAAAATATAAGGCCCGGAAGACCTAAGGTACGTCGAGATCGAATGACAATGGATACTGATCCTCAGCAAAGGCAATCCAGATGTAGCCTATGCAAACAACCAGGCCATTATAGGACCAGATGTCCAGGATATGCATCAGGGGCGGGACCTTCAGGATCGTGACAAGTGCACTCAGATTTTTTTGTATTATAAATTTGACGGATTCATTTTGTTATTATAAATTTGACCGTCGATATAGAATTTACATTTTACAAATAGATAGGATTTTTTGGAATTGTAAATTTTGACGGATTCATTCTGTAAAAAATATTGATATAGTGAAATTTTATTATTTAATTTAAATGTTTTTTTTCGTCTATTTACTTTTATTCTATTTTTATGAATTATAATTATAATTATAATTATAATAATAATATTATGATAATAATTATATCGTTAATAATTAAATTAATAATTAAATTAATTTTTAAAAATAAAAAAAAGGGGGCGGGTTCCCAGAACCCGCCCTCTATACTTTTGTATAGAGGGCGGGTTCTGGGAACCCGCCCTCTATACAAAAGTATAGAGGGCGGGTTCTGGGAACCCGCCCTCTATACAAAAGTATAGAGGGCGGGTTCCCAGAACCCGCCCCCTATACTGAGGGGTGGGGTGGGCCAGATGGGGTGGTTCGAAACCACCCTATTTCGCTAATTTAAATTTATCCCCCTTATTTTAATAATATTATTTTAAATTAATATTATTTTAAAAAAAAACCCATGTTTCCTTTATGTCCATTCAATCTAAACATGAATGCGCTGAAAGATTATATATTTTATTTATATAAGTGTATATGGGCTTTTGATATAAGTGTGTTCCATCAATAAGACTCAAACCTTGTTGAGCTTTATCAGAATTTATTATAAGTAGGTTCCATCAATATAAGTGGGTTCCATCAGCACATGCTTTGAGTTGATGACCATTGACTTTATTAGTTGTCAGGATTTCCATTACCGTTTCTTGCTTTGAGGAGCTGTTAAAGCCGTTAAGCTCTGAAAACTTAACCATACTCTGTTTCCTTTATGTCCATTCAATCTAAACATGAATGAGCTGAAAGATTATATATTTTATTTATATGAGTGTATATGGGCTTTTGATATAAGTGGGTTTCATCAATAAGACTCGAGCCCTATTGAGCTTTATCCCATATTATATTTTATACCCATGCACCTCTCATAGTTTTTTCATCGGTGCAACCATGGTACAAGGAGAAGGAAATACGGGTATATCAAGAGCATGTAGATGTCTTTCTCACGGACTTTTGATATAAGTGGGTTTCATCAATAAGACTCAAGCCTTGTTGAGGTTTATCCCATCTTATATTTTATATCCATGCATCTCTTATAGTTTTTCCAATATATGGCACAAAAAAGATGGGTCTATCAAGTGCATGTAGACATTTTTATATAAGTGGGTTCCATCAATAAGACTCAAAGCTTATTGAGATTTATCTCATCTCATATTTTATACCCATGCATCTCTTATAGTTTTTCCAACGTGGGACTATTCCCAAACATATCTCAAAACCCTCTTCACGAAGAAATGTGCAACTATGACACAAGGAGAAGGAAATGTGCAGCTATGACACAAAAAAGATTGGTCTATCAAGAGCATGTAGACGTCTCTCTCTTAGAGGTGTTACTAAAGTACAGATCCACGGATGTTAAATATACATAAATGAGGGCGATTATATATTTTATTTATATGAATATACATCGCTTTTGATATAAAGGGTTCTATCAATAAGATTCAAGCCTTTAAGATTTATCATATTTTATATTTTATATTCATGCATATCGCATAACTTTTTCAAAATGGGAATATTCCCAAACAAGTCTCAACAAAATGATCCCTTCCTCTTCCATAGAGTCTTTCATCTTCGTTAGCACTAGTATATGATATCCAACTCTAAAGTTCGAACAGAAACAAACTTAAAATTTTTACTGAAGGAAAGGGAAAGGGGCTAACACCAAAGCTAAAAAGCTAAAAAAGACCAGATAGAAGTCTGTCAGAAACGAGAAAAGTCCATAGCAAGTCACCTCTTGCTTTTCGATTGGGTATAGAGTATCAATAATCCGTAACATGCTTTCGGAGAATACTTAAAGAAAGAGAAACTTACTTAGCCAAGTAGAAAGGGAGTCTCAAGAATATGGCTCCTAAAATATTTTTTGTTTCCCACTTATCTGACTGACAGCTATGCGCTGTGGAACAACCAATGTGCTACTAGGAACAAGGCATGTAAATGGGCTGGGTCAGGTCGGGTCTGGCATGTCTTGTACCCAAACCCATTTATTTTTTATAGATCTAGATCAGTCCATTTACCCGACGGGTCTGTATGGAGTGAATCCAGATATGGACCCATTATTAATTGGGTCAAACCCGTTTATCCAGACTCATTTATCAACTTTAATTTTTATTAGTGTATTATTGTAACTCAAAAGTTAAGGAATAATTTCAAAAGTATGAAAAAACAAGCAACAAAAAACCCTTAAGAATTTAATTAACTTTTTCCTATCAAAAAAGAAAAAAAAAATATCTAACTAATATACCTTTTAGACCCTTCAAACTCGAGGCAAACGATGAGACATGTATAGTGTCACAAGGATACAGAGGTATGAGCGGTGCAATGATGAAAAAATGGTGAAGAGAGATGCAGATGAGAGACACCGAGAGAAAATTAGAAGTTAAAACTATATTACTTTCATATAGGTTAGGGGTTACATTAATTAATTACTAGTATTTTGCATGGGGATGCCTCCGTAATAAAATAAAAGTATGCATATTTTATCCTAACTAAAAGACCTGTTATTTTTTTAGAATATTTATGAAATTAATTATGATTTCATGTGTGTATTAAAGTCTTTAAAAATCTTTTTAAATCTTAGTTGTTTAATACTAATATGTGTAACGTGTGTCACACGTATAAAAAATAGATGATGTGGATCATCTAAGAATAAAGGGTTGATTTCGAATAAATATGAAAGCGTCACATGACACTCCTCCTTTTTGCATTATAATAGTAGAGATATATAAAATATATGGGCTAGGTCGAAACGGATACGAACCAAACAAATCCAGACCCGACCCATTTATTAAGCAGTTAAATGGGTATGGATCGTATCTAGGTTTGGATCTAAAATAACTTATATTAGATCTGGATTTTATCAACAGGTCCAGGTCGGGTCTAGGTCTAAACCCGATCCATTGACAAGCCTATTCGGAACTAAAAATTTACCCATGGCTTGCTTCCCTTTGACTGACAGGTGAGTTTTACTAGCGGATTTCATTCTCTGATTCACCATTAGAGATTATCGTTTCTCCAATTTTCCTTTGCACCACTTTCATCACAACTGCCACTTCTGATTTCTCTACAACAGTTACCACATTAGCACAAGACGTATATCTGCAAACAACTACTAATGTGGAGCGTCTACTGATATGTATCATCACTGAGAATCATTAGATCTTAGAGGAAAACCACTACCATAGTACCAACTACTCTCATCAATACAACTGTGTAGAGAGGCATATCAGAGCATTGCTCCATCTCTCTATCCTTGATGAATCGACACTCTTTTTTCACAAAATCAGGTATTGGATGACCTTTTTCTTTTTGAACTGGCCGTAAGCCTGGCATATTGGATGACTTCTATTGGAGATAAGCTGACCAACCTGTATAATTAGTATAAGGAAGACTAGAGTTTTTCTGTCCTGGAATAAGAATAGTTATTCATTCGTTAGATAGTTCGGCATATGAGAATAGTAAGTCCAATCGAATTCTCCAAATCCAGGTGTGGAAAGAAAAAAAATTCCGAATCAACTTTGTATTCCATAATTTAAGAAATTGGATCCATAATTTATGCATATGGGCAGGGAAAACACACAATTAATGTAACATTCATATTCATATTTGTATAGGTCTTGATAGAAAAATTAAATATGTAAAGATTAGTAAATTGTGCCCTTCATTTAATTGTTAAAAAGAAAACTATGTTAAAGCTTTAGCTCAATTGACAAGGTCATCTTCCTTACATGTATGAAACTTCTTTCTCTTCATATTCTTCTTTTGCAATTTCCTTTTGGCACTTTAGCCAACATGAAATCAATAATTTTTCTTTGCTCCTTCCCCTCACAACAAACATGAACTTACCAAACCTAACTAAAATGAAATAAAAGTTTCCACTATTTTCACCCTCTTTACACCCTAAAGCTACCATCCCCCTCTATTGTGGCACCACATTCACCGTCTTTTCCTAAACCACCACTCTTCTCTTCCGCATCAAAACTAGCATGCACACTGTACAAAACATAAATCAAGATGGCCACAACGGTAAAAAATACAAACCGGACATACGATCCTCCACCCATCGATCCAAGCAGGAACACATTGAGAAATATTGAAATCGAAGGTATCCATGGCATTAACGGGACCCCCCAAAACTCTGGCTTTCGTGCCTGTTGCACAAAGTACTGGAAAGAGTATAAAATGCTAACTAGCGCTAACATGCACCCGCCGAGGAGAAAGGCTTTGGTCGTGCCAACCGGCATGATGTGCCACAACAGAGCGAAGATGATAGAGAGGGCGGAGAAGGAGAGGAGGAAGGCGGTAGTTGGACGTTTGTCGGTAGAACCTACCGAGACGTAACGTCGGTAGATTACCGCATTGGCGACCATGTAGAAGACAAAAAGGGTTCCAATTGTGACGAGGTCTAGAAGTATGCCCAGATCCGTGAAAAGAGCAATCGCTGCCGTGAACACGCCTAGAGTATACAAAACAAAATCAAGGGTGATATCAGCATCATTGATCGTCTCAATCACCACAATTCTCCTATTTAACAACAAATGCTTCATAATTGTCTTGATCACCACTTTGTCTTTTTGCAACAAAGTATTTGTTTTAGGTGATGAAACTGACTATAGATTACTTTCACCCAAAAAAAAGAAAAAGAGTAAAAGCACAACAAATTGCAGGGTAACAATTATCAAAGGCAGCAACTAAAGTACACCACTAAGCTTCTTAAATTATCAAAACTTTTGAGAAATCAAACAAAAATGTCAAAAACAAAAACAGCCAAACGCGCGCATTTGTCATGTTGTATCATGAAACACCAACACCCAAATCCAAAACCTTTTGTGGGCCAAAAGGAATTAAAACGGCGCAAGCCAGCAACACCCATTCAGTGGTAAAGCGGTCAACACAAGCAACAAACATATATATATATATATATATATATAAATAATGAAGAAAAGATGCCATAGGAGGGAATTTCATTCTATGGCGTCGAAAAAACACACATTCCATCGTGTTTTCCGACGATCGGAATACATCATCTTCATCCTTATCATCTAAGATATGGGTACACCAAATTTCATGTGATTCTACAACTTTTTCATCGTTGAATTAGTGGGTTCAAAATTAACGGTTTACCGACAATAGAACTTTTTACATTGCTAAATCAACGTTGAAAAGGTTGTAGAATCACATGAAATTTGGCGTACCCACATCTTAGATGATAACGATGAAGATGGTTGGTTCCGATCGTCGGAAAACACGATGGACGGCATATTTTCTCGACGCCATAGGAGGAAAATTCCCTCATATGGCCTCTTTCCTCCATTATATATATGTATATAAATCCATGAATCCGGAGAAACACGGAGTTTTATTGTACTGTAGGAAACATTGAACAGAAAAGAGGGCGGGAAGCTTACCGAGAGACACGGAGGCGTTGACCGGCGTCGAAGTCTTGGGGTGGACTTTGGCGAGCCAAGCAGGGACCATGTTTGACCTTCCAATGACGCAGACGTACCGGGCCTGGCCCAACATGGAGACCAGTAATGACGTCAAGATTCCGAAGCTGGCGCCGATGCCAATTACGTTCGAGACCCAACCCCAGCCGTCCGATCCCTTGAATGCTGCTGCTAGAGGCGAGTCAACGTCAATCTGCAATTAAGAAAAAGATTGCAGATTGTTACATTTGGTGCGATGGGATGTATTACATTTGTTACAAATAGCAAATGTGGCAAAGTCAATTAATGGTTTTTGTCGATTAATTTTTCTGAGAAAAAAGTATATAATGCCGCACCTCCAATAAATATTCCAAATTGTGAACCCTAAAAGTTTTGGATAAAACTTCGTGACCTAGCTTCGTTGCTAGTAAATAATAATTCTATAAATTACTCTTGTCCAAACAATATTACTAAACGAGTTAACTAGATGTTTTGTTTATTAAAATAAAATGCAACGGTTTTTGCGGTTTGAAATAAAACTTATGCATCATTTTGCTATTAAAAGATTGCATTTGATACGATTTAGTGGTGCAAAACAACATTTTTCGGCATTTCATTATATCAATATAGCATAAAATGTACAAGGATCCCAATCCCCAAATTCATTAGGTTGAAAAAGTGAAGAATATTCAAAATTCCGAAACAAAAATGAAAAGAGAATAGGAACAACACACAAACATAAAAGCGCATACAAAAATATTCTGTTTAAAATATCTATAGAATAATTCCCACATAAATTCAACAAGCTAGTCCAGATATGATCGCATATTTAGGTTGCATTTTTTTTAAATTTTTTATTAATCACATGAAAGAGAGAGCACAGAATGTCAACACCAATTTTTATTTATTATCGAAAAAATCTACTGTGCAAGGGCTTGCATAGCCCTTGGATGGACTTCCCCCACATGCAAGAGAAGACCATCCAAGGACACTAGAGCGGATTGCACCATGCAAGCCCTTATTATCCCCTAATAATTTCCTAAAAATATATTTTTAATTAGATGCCCAAAAACTAGAAAAAGGAAAACATAGAAACAACAAGGAAGAAGATAGGTCGGGTTATTCCATGGGTCCCACAACCATAAATTAGTCCAAGATTTCATTGTCAAATCCCCAAATTAAGATTACCAAAATGAAATATACAACATTTCAAAACTAATATTGAAATGTTCATATAAATTTAAAAGACTTATATCAAAAAGGATAAATTATACTTAAACGCCCTTAACTATAGTAGTTTTCCAGTCAATCACATGTAAACTACCGTTTAAGAGTTTTATTATAGCAAGCAAAATTAAAGGGCTACTCATGAGAGTATTTTAGTGGGAAAAGATACCATTTACTGTAATAAAAAAAAAACATTACCGCTTTGCAGTGATAAATAACAATACTAAGGGTACTTTAGTGTAATTTGCCCTTTAAGTAAAACAGAAAGGCAAGCTTACCGCATCATAAGGCACGAGCATGGCCATTGAAGCAGCCATCAAACAATACAAAACGGTTACGATTGCAACCGAACCCGAAACCCCAATAGGAATATCACGGGGTGGGTTCTTAACCTCCTCGGCCATTGTCGAAACCGCATCATACCCAATATAGCTCAAATAAACCGTAGAGGCACCGTAAAACACACCCGAAGCCCCGTATGGAAAGAACCCGCCGGCGTTTTTTGTGGGGTCCGCCGGGTGAGTGAAGTTTTTGACGTCCCCTTGCCAAAATCCCATGAGGATTATGAAGAGGATGAAGAGGATGTGGAGAGTTGTTAGGATCATGTTCAGGAGAGAGCTCTCCTTCGTGCTAAACCCAATAAAATAAATTGATTATGATTTCCGTAAAAGGGAATTTTATATAAATGGTGTGTGTTAGAAGAGAGATGTGTGTATGATTTTATATATCTTTTGAATGGATTTTTCTTGCAAATTAGACAGCCAAATCTTCACATCAATTTTAAAATTGGACACCCACAAGATATATTAAACCCCTTATTTTGTGGGCCCTAATTTGGAAAACCCTGTTATGGTTTTTAAATAAATCCTATAGTCATTTCGACGTTCAGTGTTTATATGCTAAAATCTCATGATTAGAAACTGAAACAGCATTTCCAAGAGATGTTCTAACAAAAAGCACACCTATAACATATGCATAAAGAAACGACGATGATGACAGCGACAGCGACGAGATCGATCTGATTAAAACCGTCAGGAAGAGTACCCACAGTTATCCGCCATTTTTCCGACGTGTCGATGCCGATGGCCGTACCCAGATAAGAGGTGAAGCCTCTAGCTACGGCGGCGTTGGAGAAGACGTAGTCCATTATCAGATTCGCTCCAGTTAGAAATGCCGCAAATTCCCCTATAATAATATTTAATAAAAAATATTGGATATTAATCAAAAAAGCACCCACCAATTAAAAAAATTACAGAGAATGATCTGGATGAAGAAAGAAGAAGGTATAGGCTATGTATGAGAATTTTTCTTATAAAAAATGTGGGAAAATGTGCCCAAAATATTGTCAGCTGAACATTATCCAAACGCCGTAATTTAACGAGGAATGGGGATTTTTTTGAATATAATAATCAAGATTTTAGTTTTGATAATAAAAAAAGAGAAAATTGCTGAAAATTATGAATATTGCAGCTGAAAACCCCAACTCACTTGAATTTAATTAAACAAAACCCATATAAATAGGAAATTGTAATAAATGGAAAATTCTAATACCAAAAGGACAAGAAATTATCCGGTATAAAGGTGCAATGCACTAGGCAGAAGAGAAATAGATGCAACTTAGAGCCGGTGGTTCTATTTGTTTCTATGCTATGATCATGCATATATGCATATATGAGAATTTTTCTTAAAAAACACAATCCAATGATTTAAACACGAAATGTTTCAAAAAATGATAATAAAATAAATCAATGGAACTCACCAAAAGTGACTCTAAGGTAGCTGAAAGCGCCGCCTGCGACGGGCATGTCGACGGCGAACTCGGTGTAGCAGAAGGCGGAGAGCAGGGCGCAGAGGCCCGCAATGGCGTAGGAGACGACGATCGCGGGACCCGCAGAGTCCTTGGCTGCGCGGCCGCTGACGACGAAGACGCCGGCGCCGACCATGCCGCCGAGGCCGAACCCGATCAGATCGAGCCACGTCAGCGTCCGGTTCATCTCAGAGCCGGACCGGGCCCTGACCCGGCTCATTTCCTCGTAGGTCGTCGTGGCCGAGCCGGCCCTTTGGCCGAGCCGCCTCGGTGTTTCCGACAAGGCGTTGAGGTAGGATTTGAGTGATGAGAAAGAAGAAGAAGAAGAAGAAGAAGAGTTGGGCTCCATCCTCTCTTTCTTTCTTTCTCTCTGTAGAATAGAATGGGTTTTCTTTTCTCTTCTTTCCCTTGTAGAGAGAGAAACAGAGGAGTGGGTTTGGATTTATAAAGGAAACGGGCGTGGCATGATTGTGAGGAGAGAGAACGAGAGGGTGGGGGGAGTGAAACGGCCACTGAAATTTTGGGAGGAGAGAGAAAGAGAGAGGGAGGAGGCAGGTGGAGTTTTTTGGCTTTTTCCTGAGGTGGTGATAAATGAGAGAGATTTGTTACAGTTGAAAAACCCTGGTTTTTGTGCTCTGCTGGAATAATTTTCCTTCCAGATATTTGCATTTTACCATTTCTATCCGCATGCGTTGCATCAGGAGAGATCTGGTTTCTTGTTGAGCTAGTTATTTAGACTCAGGATTTTACATGTCTGGAAATCTAAGAACCTTTACGTCATTCGGGGTAGAAGGAAATACGTATGTCTAAAAGTTATCTGTTTGGTTTCGTTTCTATCAATTTCGCTCCGACGCTTTGCAATCTGCACGCAGAATGGTTTGTTGACATAGGGTCTTGTAGATTATTTGTTTTGCTATGTGGTGAGTGATTGTGTGAGGACATAAAAGTATTTTTGACATATGATATCGGTATGTTTAGTTAGAGGAGAACGGGAACACTAAAATTCAACTCTAGGGTTGAGCGCCTCACAATAGTAATATTCCACAAAATGACAATCTTTCACAGGTAAGGCTGTTACAAAAGCTTGAAGCTCGGTTCGGGGCATGCTCGTTAGTTCGGGATCTATTTATTAAAAGCTTGTTACTACTACAATGAAGGGTTGCCCCTATGGATAGAAGAATTCGTAGGGGCAACTTTTATTGTCCCTACGGCTAAATCCGTAGTGGCATAATTAAATTAAAAAATATTAAAATGCAATGTCTTTATTGGGCCCTACGGTGCCGCGAAAGACATGTTTAAGCTTGTTAACATGAAGCTAAGCACGGTGAAATAAATAACAAACACGAAAACAATAGGCTCGAGTTCATCTCATGTTCAAGCTCGGCTCGTTAAGGCTTGTGTAGGCTCGTATAATTTGCATCTTATTTGGTACTCATTAGTAATAAATTTTATAATTGCTCAGTCTTAAATTCGGATCATAATTATTACCCACAGATGTTAACTCGAGACCCATATCATAATAAATATTGAGTCAAATATTGTTATGCTACAATATTAAATAATATAAATATTTAATAACTTCAAACTAAGCTAGCGAGGTTCGAAGTAACTTTTGAATTCCTTTATTTAATTTTAACAACTATATTCCCTGTTGTTCACTTTGTTAAATGTAATATTTAACACGGATATGATTTTTTCATATCCTTTCAAAAATATTTTTTTTCTAGTTAATTTTCTATTTTTTAATTAGATAGGCTCGAAAAAGCTTGAGCGGATCCGCTCGAGTTTGTTTGAAAAATAAATGAGCTAAGTTTGAACAAATATTAATCTTGCTTAAATGATTGGACAAATATGAATGGTCCAAAGCTCGGCTGGTTCAGTTTGTTTAACAACCTTGTTTAGAAGTGTAACGTCTTTTATTCAGGGGTTGCTCCTAATATAAAGTGGGCTTCTATTTAAGTATTATTATTATTATTATTATTATTTCAACTCTATCACGCTTAGCCACAATTTAACATTTTTGGGGCAAATTAATGGATCCCCTAGATACGTTGTGTTGTGTGCATGGGTTTAAACTTACAGACCAGTTCCAATAAAAAGGAAATAATTCTATCATGCTTAATTACATGACTGCAGAATTTTTCAGGAATTTTGCTCGGATCCTAATTTGAGTTCACAAGAAACTATCTTAGAATTATATTTTTATAATGGCATCCCATTACGGTATTACTCCCTTAGGAGTGTGCTCAACCACCAAGTTTTCCATGATTAATTTCTTCCTGGAAAACGTTAACCAAACTATTTTACTCTAGATATCTTATTTTGGGGATTATTTCGCATACTCCCTAAGTTTGTTTATGGCTGGACTATAGATAATAACTGATATTTAACGGCTGAGGTGAGATCTCTCTGCGCGCAGTGTGGCGCTTGCTATATATGCAGAAAATTCCATAGCCTTTTTCTACTACCTTCAGGTTAGTTCATGACATCAATCTTTAGACTAACAAATGTGTGATTTCACGGCTCTCATGCCGAGTTTGGTGTCTGCTATATGCAGTGATAAGTTTCTCAACCGTTTCTGCTATATAGTAAAACTGCTTCATAAGAAGTTACTCATCCTGATGGAGGCCTCGAATGCTGTCTGATGGAGGTCCTTTTCGGGTCTCCGTCAAATGTTGTCTTCCGTCGATCTCACGGTGGATTTTGGAGATGATCTCTTGTTGCGTGTGGGTCTCAATGGGTTTTGAGAAGATTGGTGGTTTGAGGAGTTTAGCGCCGAGTACTTGCAAGGAAGTCCCGGGATGGTTTGGTACCACCGAGGACCCTCCGACGATCAAGTTAGCACGAGATCCGAGCAGAGTAATGGCTAAGTGGGGTGAGAAAAGCTTACTTGACCTCTCTGTGATGGGGGTTTATATAGTGGCGGCAGCACGCAGCAGCAGGCGCGAGAATCTCGCCGGCAGTTAAGCTCCCGACGTCACGCCCGCGTAATGAGCGGATCGCCCATTAATGGGGATCGTGATGGCGTGGGACGTGGGATGTTACTGGCGGAGAATCTGCGCATAGCGAGATTTGCGGAGCGTCGGTTACACTTGTGAGTGGTGGAGTTGGTCGGTCGGAGGGACCGAGGAAGATGATCTCGGCAGGGGAGCTCGGGAACGAGCGGAAAGGCCGAGGAGTCTTGGTCCTGTGGCAGCTCGGGGCTGAGAGGCCGAGGAGGCCAATTTGCAGGGGGTCCTGAGGAGAGCCGGCTTGTGCTTGCAGTTCGGGTATAGGGGCGGCCTGGTCGGCCCCTGTGGGACCTTTCTTCTGAGTTCCGAGACACGTCATCTGCTACGTGTCCTGATCTGGGAGATCGCCAATATAGAGCATCATCATTAGCCCCCCACTCTTGTCCCGACCAGCTGGCGGGTCGAGTCAATAGTGGAATGCCGGGCCGCCCGGGATGAGCTCCCTCTCAAGACTTCGTCGGGACGTGTTCCCGGGCTGTTAGCTGTCTTTTCTGCCAGCGAATCAGGGCGAGATCTCTGCATATAAGGAAGGTGCACCGGTTTGTGCATCTTGTCAGTAAAGCGACGGTCCGCGTGTCAAGCGTCGGTTAGCCAACGCGACGTGTGCAGACCTGCGTCTGATGGGATGCGGGCCAGTGTGGGAACGACAAGTGGAGTGATCGAAGTCGTTGGACGCGAGGAGGCGCTTTGGCGAGAGATGGAGGGCGCCGTTGGATGAGGGCGATTGCTGTGATAAATAGGGTGGGGCCCACTCCAGGGCCTCTACTCCTTCATAAGCCAATTTCTTCTAAGTCTTGTCTGCTCGGCGCTCTTCCTTTTTTGGGTTGGATACATGGTTCGTTCCCACTCTTTAGGTTTCTCGTTCCGGAGGGAGGCCGGCGGCACGGCCGCACCCCCAGCTGGCTAGCGCCCTGCGCCTAATGTTCCGCCGGCGATAGGGCCGTCTGCCTCGTTGATGGCTCCTGGTGATTGTTCCGGCGGCGGCCAGAGACGTCCACGGTCATCCGAGCCCCAGACGAGAGACGTAGGGGGGGCGAGGACGGGGTCCCCCTTAAGAGGAAAAGGACAATCTCTCGTGCGCCGCCGTCGAGGGTTCCTGAGGGGATTCCCGTGGATGCCGTCTTCATGGCTCCATCTAGGCTTTCCGTCGCTGCTGGCCTACTCGCCAGGATGGAAGAGTCGGCCGGGGGGAGGCTTCCGCATGGCACCCTGAGGGTCCAAATGAAGGCCATAGTCCAAGGGGCGGTCCAGGTACGGACTCTTCTACGCATTGTTTTTTTGACCTTCCTTTCTTTGACTCGAGCGTCTCTAAGTTTCTCATCCGTTTCCCGTCAGTTCCTTCAACACTGCGCCTTCGCTATTCGTATGGAGGCCGAGGGGGCGTTCCACGCACCGAGGCCGGTAGAAGCGTTCCCTTCAGAGTTCGAGGTCCTGCGGCGTCACCTGTGTCTGGAGAGGGCGAGGGCCGATGTCCTGGCAGCCCGAGCAGAGGTTACGAAGCTCGCCAATTCAGCGAACCGGGGTGCCTATCGTCGCCTGAGTGCATCCCACCGAGTTGCCGAGAGGAAGCTGGCGGATCTGGCCGATCGTTTCGCAGCCATGGAGAAGGAGAGAGACGCCAGCAGGGAGGATGCTGAGGCGGCGCTTCTGGCGGCCGAGACTGCCGAGGTTCGGGCTAGGAAAGCTGTGGCCGATTACAAGGTGTCAGAGCAGTTTTACGCCGAGCTTGGCGAGCATTCTGCCGTCGTGTAGAATAAGGCTCTGGATGCCGTGAAGGAGCAGCTTCGCGAGTTTGCCGATGGCAAGCTCCGTGCTCGGGTCCCACTCTCGGTGGCAAGGCCTCCGGCAGACAACAATGAGGGAAGCGAGGCGCACCCCTGGTGGCAAAACCTCCGGTGGTGAAGCCTCCGGCAGACCGCAATGACAGTGATGAGGGAAGCGAGGCGCAGGGGGTTTGCGACTTAGGCCTTTTTGATATTTCCTCGTCCCTCTTTTATAAGCGTCTGGAACTTTGTAAGGTTGGGGAGCCCCTAATACCCCTGTAAAAACGTTTTACTTGTGCGAATAAAACTCTTGTTGTTTCATTGCTTTACACTTTATCTTTTGGGTGTGAAGAGTATTCGTAGAATATCCTTGCTTACTTTGTTGGGCTTCCATGTCAGGCGATCGTACGTCGAGTTGATCTCGATCACTTGTCAAGCGTGCCGAGTGCTGCTGAGAAGGAGGTATTCCTATGGCCCCGGATTCGAGGGGGATCGCCCAGACTTGAACAGATCTGATGTCTCTCAATGGGGTTTCGGGTCAGCGGCATTTGATGAGCAACCTGCTCCCCGCCGCAGATTTGCCAAGCAGAAGGGAGCTAGGTGGCCCCGTTATGAAGGCTTCGAACCAGCAGCGTCTGGTTGGTAGGAGGATGCCCCACGGTGGGCGCCATCCGGGCAATGAAGCTGCGCGGTTGCCTCTTGGCGAGGGCCTTGATCCCTGGCGTCGCGAGTAGGGAAATTACCGGCGAGAGATGACCGAGCAGGGTAGCCGCTCGGTTGCTTCTTGCGAGGGCTTTGATCCTTAGCGTTGGAGGGGCTGTAAGAAGCCTACTAAGGATAACCGGGCAGTGAAGCTGCGCGGTTGCCTCTTGGCGAGGGTTTTGGTCTCTGGCGTCGTGGGTAGGCAACTACCAGCCGGGGATGACCGAGCGGGGTAGCCGCTCAGATGCCTCTTGCGAGAGCTTTAATCTCTGGCGTCATGGGTAGGGAGCTACCAGCCGGAGATGACCGAGCAGGGTAGACGCTCGGTTTCCTCTTGCGAGGGCTTTGATCCATCAGGACGGGGACCGAGCAGGGTTACTGCCCAGTGCCTCTTGGCGAGGACTTTGATCCCTGTCGGTTGTGGTAGGAAGCTACTAGCCGGGGATAACCGAGCAAGGGTCGGACTCGACTGCCTCTGGGAGGACTTTGGTCCTTAGCGCGGGAGGGGCTGTAAGAAGCCTACCAAGGACCCTTGGCCGGGCAGGGTTACTGCCCGGTGCCTCTTGGCGAGGGTTTTTGTCCTGAAGGAAAGCCGAGCGAGGGTTTGGCTCGACTGCTTCTGGGAGAGCTTTTGATCCCTAGGAAGCTACCAGCCGGGGATAGCCGAGCGAGGGTCGGGCTCGACTGCCTCTGGGAGGACTTTTTGATCCCTGTCGGTTATGGTAGGAAGCTACCAGCCGGGGATAGAAGAGCAGGGTAGCTGCTGAGCTGCCTCTAAGGAGGACTTTAATCCTCAGCGTTGGAGGGGCCGCAGGAGGCATGCTGAGGATAACCGGGTAGTGAAGCTGCGCGGTTGCCTCTTGGCGAGGGCTTTGATCCCTGGCGTTGCGTGTAGGGAAGCTACCGGCCGGGGATAGCCGAGCAGGGTAGCTGCTAAGCTTCCTCTAGGGAGGACTTTGACCCTTAGCGTTGGAGGGCCATAGGAGGCCGGCTAGGGATAACCGGGTGACGAAGATGCGCGGTTGCCTCTTTGGTGAGGGCTTTGGATCGCAAAGGCAGGACTCTATTTGCAATGTTCCGACGTTTCTTTATTCGAATGGAAAGGATTTTTAGAAAACATTTACATCGTCTTTGTGAAAGGAGGGGTACACACTTGTTGGCCTCGGCCTCATTGGTATAGCTTGAGCTTCTCGGCGTTGTAAGGCCGCGGGAACTTGCGTCCGTCCGCGTCTTGTAGGCGATAGGCTCCGCCGGGGAGCACTTCAGAGACGAGGAAAGGGCCGTCCCATTTCGGGGAGAACTTGTGTAGCCTTCCTTGATCAATGAACTCGTTTCGCCGTAGGACCAGATCTCTGATCTGGAAGGAGCGGCGCTTGACCCGAGCGTTGTAGTATCGGACAGTTTGTTGTTGATAAGCGGCAGTTCTGATCTGAGCCCGGTCTTTCTTCTCCAACAAGATGTCCAGGTTGGTCCGTAGCACCGAGGTGTTCGCATCATCGTCGAAGTGCTCGACCCGATGACTGGGTAGCCCGATCTCCTCTAGGACCATTGCCTCGGTCCCGTAGCAGAGGCTGAAGGGGGTTTCCCCGGTGAGGGTCTTCTTTGACGTGCGCAGGGCCCATAAGACCCGGGGCAGTTCTTCGATCCAACTGCCTTGTCGCCCTTCTAGGTGGGTCCGGAGACCTCGGAGGACGTCTCGGTTAGTGACTTCAGCCTGCCCGTTGCATTGGGGATGCGAGACCGCGGCGAACTTCATGAGGATATGGTATTCTTTGCAGAAGTTCTTCACTTTCTCGTTCTTTAAGTTCGTTCCATGGTCGGTGATGATACATCTCGGGATGCCGAACCGGAGTATCAGATTGTTTTGCAGGAACTTGATGGTCGTGGTGGCGTCCGGTTTCCTGATGGGGACGGCCTCGATCCACTTGGTGAAATAGTCTACTGCGACGAGGACGTATTTGTGCCCGCCTGTACCGGTAGGGAACTGGCCGATCATGTCCAATCCCCACTGGGCGAACGGCCATGGGGATGTTATGGCGGTCAGCTCGGTAGCGGGGAGGCGAGGGATGCTGCCGTGGAGCTGGCAACTCTTGCATCTCCTGACTAGCTTCTGGGCGTCCTCATGAACAGTGGGCCAGTAGTACCCCTGGAACAACGCCTTTTGGATCAAGGTTCGGGCATCTTGGTGTGCACCGCCAACCCCCTCATGGATTTCCCGAAGGACGTAGTCGGCTTCGTGGGGGTCAATGCACCGGAGCATAGGCTGAGTGAAGGATTTCTTGTAGAGGTTCCCATTGCTCCAGATGAAGTGGCAGGCTTTGGCCCGAAGACGGCGGGCAGCTCCCCGATCTTCTGGGAGTGTACTGTCCTTCAGGAATTCCATGAGGGGCTTCCTCCAATCTTGGTCGCCTTCCTGCGCCGCATATATGTGGAGTGCTGTCGCTCCGTCTTCCACGCTGGGCTGAGGCAAGGTTTCGAAGAGGATAGACCGCTTATTGTTGGCCGAGTATGACGAAGCCAGCTTGCTCAGGGCGTCGGCTTGGGCATTCAGCTGCTTGGGTATTTGTTCTACTTGGACTTCATCAAAGTTCCTCCGGAGTTTCCTCACCTCGTCCAGATACTTCGTCATCAGAGGCTCCCGAGCTTCAAAGCGGCCGGTCACTTGACCGACGACAAGGGCCGAGTCGCTGCAGATTCGAATTTTCTTCAGTCCCAGCCCGGCGGCCATGCGCAGAGAGGGCCCCATACTCTGCCGTGTTGTTCGAGGCTTTGAAACCGAGCTTCAGAGAGTGCTCCATTTCTACCTCGTTCGGGCCCTGGATAATGAGGCCGGCACCACAGCCTTCCTCGGTTGAAGACCCGTCGACGTAGATGACCCACTCAGGAACCGAGCCAGGCCTTTCCGTGATGGGACACTGAGTTGCGAGGGGCGGCGTGGACTCCGGTTCCTCGCTAGGGATGGTGCATTCAACGATGAAATCAGCCAGGGCCTGCGCTTTGATGGCCTGCCTTGGGCGATATTTTATGTCAAACTGAGATAGTTCCCACCTCCACTTTTCTAAGCGGCCCGAGAATTCTGGTGATGCAAGGATAGCCCCCAACGGGCACTCGGTGACGATGATGATGGTGTGTGCTTGGAAGTAGTGCCGCAGCTTCCTTGAGGCCACCACGAGGGCTAAGACAACCTTCTCTATAGCCGGATATCTCGTTTCTGCGTCCTTAAATATATGGCTCACATAGTACACCGGTTTTTGCGTTCCACCGACCTCTCGAACGAGCACCGAGCCTGCTGCTTGGTCGGATACCGCCAGATACAGCGACAGCTCGTCTCCTTCAACTGGTCGGGTGAGCAGTGGTGGCGTTGCGAGGTGCTTCTTCAATTGGTCTAAGGCGGCCTGGCACTCCTCCAATCACTCGAACCTCTGGATCTTCTTCAGAGATTTAAAGAACGGGAGGCATTTCTCCCCCGACCTGGACATGAAACGGCTCAGAGCGGCGACTCGTCCCGTGAGCCGCATGATCTCGACGTTGGTCTTGGGCGCGGCCATGTTGAAGATAGCGTCGATTTTCTCTGGGTTAGCTTCGATTCCACGGTGAGTGACCATGAAACCGAGGAAATTTCTCCCGGTGACTCTAAATGCGCATTTGGCGGGATTTAGCTTCATCTTGAACTTGCGGAGCACTTCGAAGGCCTCACCCAGATCCCTGGCATGGTCTGCCGACGAGACGGATTTGACGAGCATATCGTCAACGTAGACCTCCATATTCCTGCCGATCTGTGGCTTGAACATGCGATTGACCAACCGTTGGTACATGGCCCCGGCGTTCTTGAGGACGAAAGGCATCACCTTGTAGGAATATACCCCCCGGTCCGTTGTGAATGCGGTGATATCTTCATCTTCCGGATTCATACGGATCTGATTGTAGCCGGAGAAAGCATCCATGAAGCTCAACAGCTCATGGCCGGCCGAGCTATCGACGAGCTAATCTATCCGAGGGAGAGGATAGTTGTCTTTGGGGCATGCCTTATTGAGGTCGGTGAAGTCGACGCACATGCGCCATTTTCCGCTTGACTTCTTGACCAGAACTACGTTCGCCAGCCACTCCGAGTAGGGTACATTCCGGATGAAGTTGGCGGTGAGAAGTCGATCAACCTGATCTTCGATAGCCTTCTGTTTGACCGGGGCGAAGCTTCGCCTTTTCTGTCTGACGGGTCGGGCCGCAGGATCAACCCCGAGCTTATGGGAAATGATTTTGGGGTCGATCCCAGGCATGTCAGCAGGCGCCCAGGCGAAGACGTCGGAGTTATTTCTGAGGAAACTGACCAGGTCATCTCGCTGAGTCCCTGTCAGGAGTGATCCTGTAGGGTTCCTAGGCACACTAATGAGGTCTCACAACAGATCAAATATGCCCAATTCAAATTTTTTCATGTGCCTACAAACCATAATACGGATCGTTAACTAGATGTATAGGCGATGCAAGCAAGTAAACGACTTTATTGCTAAAAGGAAGTGACTACAACCTTTGTAGATCCGGTTCTCCACCTCCATAGCTCCGCGTTGACGTCCCTCCACTGCGATCATCGGATCCCGGACTCTAGCGTCGGCTTCATCGGAGAAATGGGCGGGCTAGGTCGTCGACTTCGATGCCGAAGATGATCTACGTCGAGGCAACTCAAGATCAAGCTCCAACTTCACCAAGTCATGAAACTTGTGAAGAAAACACCCTATACTACTTGGCAAGTGATAGAGGATGAAGAAATAGGAAGTGGGTTCACTTTAGAATTGGATTTCTCACTCTTTTTCTCATGTTTCCATTGATGGTAGCAAGCTCTCTTCTTGTTGAAGAAGAAGAAGAAGAAGAAGAAAAAGAATATGATAAGTCTTTTGAAAATAGAAAATAATATGATACTTATCATATTTTCAACCATGATTAAGTGTAGAGAATAAACTAGGGTTAGGTGAATGGTTAGGGTTAAGGCAAAAGACAAAATGGTAGACTTATTCAAAGCTTCATGAAGCTTCAACAACAAAACAAACTAAGCCACCATTTCATTTTTGCCCAAAAATGAATTAATGAATAAATAAATAAATGAATAGGTAAATAAACAAAACCCTAACCATTCACTTAAACATGGTTTAAACTAAACATACACCCAAACATGCATGTATCATCAAACATGATACAATCAAGTGCACAAAAATATATCACATATACAATGTGCACATCAAGTGAGAAAATCCAATTTAAGTGAACAAATACTAGTTAATGTAAAGTAATATATCAAATATATAATTATGCATTAAATCATTAAATCAACACTTGATTTAATGATCCGGTCATATCGCATATAACCGACTAATATCTAATGTATCGGCTTATCGAATCAATCCTTGATTCGATAACTAGGTTATATCGCATACGACCAATCGATACATTCATCGCGAGAATAGAATACGGTATCACATACACGCATTATTCTCGGTCCCGCACATATCTCATATGCGCTCCTATTTCGTTTCGCTTGAGTCAGGAAACCTCTGTGTATGACTCTAAAGACTTGTCAATACGCCGGCAGCAGGTGATGATCATATCAAACACCCACAAGCCGCAAGCGGTCTGCTAAACGTAACGGCCACCCGGGTATTGAGCGATCAGAAGATCGACGAGCAAGCCCGCTCACACTCCTGTGAATCCAACCAGTAACACTTACCGTACAGTCCGGTCTGTTCATCTGATATGTCGCATGTCTCGCCTAGGGGTGGTAAACGTCAGACCCCAATAGCTCGATAAGTCATGCCGACGTGAGGTCCATAACATTCGTGAAACTACTGATAACTCTTACCAGTATATCACTGCAACCCTGGCCAGGGATTTCCTGTTATGGCCAGTCGAGCATATCGCAACATCTACCCCCAATACCGGGAGAGACGAATCCCCTCCTATCGCTCATTACTTCCATGTGAATCGGGACTGTACCCAAAAACCACCTGTTTGCACGACTCAGTAGAGCCGTGGTAGGGTGGAAATCAAAGCACAATGGGAGACACACAAGACTCTATGACGATCTTGGGTCAACAGACTAAGCTGTACCAGTGTCACCAGAGAACTGCCATCTGACGTGAAGTAAGATACCATCTGGGAGTTCTCAGCGAGTCCGTTCAGTGTACCCAGTCTCCACTGAGCACCCGCATACCATCTCTGATGTCAAACACCAATGGATATGGGATCATCCATCGCCCATCACATGGGTCGAGAAGATATACGCTAGTCTACTCTGGAATATCGATGCCCCGTCTCGATATTCCCACGACTAGGAACATTGAAGGATGTACTCATGGACTACCCAGGCCCCACTAGTATGATCTGCATCACAAAAATGGAAGTCGAGTACACATCCTAAGGGCTTTATCAACATGTAACAGAGAGACAGAAAGTATACATGTTAAGATAAAGAGCAACCAGATAGCTTACTATCATGTCGAGCAAGAAAGTCCTACCTATATATGTCCCAGCATCCACTACAATATACATCCAATGTAGAGTAATGGCCTCTAGGGCATACATATAACTAACAATCTCCTACTTGCACTAGGGCCATCTGTAGCAGTGGTTGCAGTATCACATACTCAACCATCCCATATAAGTCTCTCTCTGGGAAAAAGCCTTTGTGAGTGGATCCGCCGTGTTGTCCTCTGAGTCTACTCTCCTAACCTCGATCACCCTGGAGATCATCTATCTCCATGATCAGGTGATGCTGCCTCAGAATATGTCTGGGTCACTGATGGGACCAGGGTTCCTGGGCCAAAGCCACACTTCCATTGTCATACAATGGTAGGAACCTAGTTCATCTTATGAACCAATATACACCCAAACTGCCTCTTTGGTAGTATCTTTAATAGCGATGTTACCAGCCTTTATCGTCTAGTCTGCCACGGTATCTCGTTTGGAACTCTTCCAACATACCGTCCCTCCACTGAGGGTAAAGACAATGCCTGCGACTGACATTCAGTCGTTCTTATCACCCTGGAACTTTTTCAGTGATTCTTCCCAGGATCGATTGATACCATCTCACTACAACTAGTGAGAATCCTAACATCTATTTAGATATATCTTATAGATCCAAATCCCAGGATTTAGGAGGTATCACTTTGATCCTATTGGAGAATCCTTGTGATAAGCGGAGATTGACCAAGCGTAGCATAGGAAACTCCTTCCCTATCAAGAGTATGTCATCTACGTACTCTACGAGGATCACCACCATACTCCTTACTACCTTTTTGTATATACAAGGTTCATCTACCATTTTGATGAAGTCAAACACTTTGACTATCACATCAAAACAGACGTTCCAACTCCGCGATGCCTGGTTCATTATGTAAAGCAACTTGCACATGTTTCCGCTGCTCTCACTGTTTACGAAGCCCTCTAGCTGTGTTCTTATTGACGTTCTCTTCTAAATCATTATTTAGAAAAGTAGTCATGGCACCCAACCACCAGATATCGTAGTCATGGTATGCAGCAATGGCAAGTAGGATCTGGATGGACTTAAGCATAGTGCCTGAAAAAGGTTTCATCATTATCCACGCCTGGTCGATGACGAAAACCTTCAACAAGTCTAGCTTTGAAAGTCTCAACTTTTCCATCTACACCAAGTAATCTTCTCAAGATATACTTGCTCCTGATCGGGATTTAACCCTTCAGATATAGCACCCAAAGTCCATACTTTGTTGGTGTACATGGATTCCATCTCAGATCGCTAAGCATCCAGCCATTTTTACAGAGTCCCTACTCTCGATGGCCTGCTCGAATCTAGTTGGGTTATCATCTCATGATGCAATCCTCGCTCCTACTGTCATCGAGAAACCGAAGTATCTCTCAAGCGGATGAGGAACCCTGCTAGTTCGGCGGAGAGGCCGAGGTTCGTCGGGGACTATTGAATCCTCTGGTTCTGTCAAATCATTAGCTGTAGTTTTGTACAGCTGGAACCTTTCCAGTTCTACAGAACTGACCTTGCCTTGATCTTGTCCGGATTTTGTTTTTAGACATAGGCTGGACAACCCAAATCTTAACTAACTTAAGATATAGGCTCTTCCCTTTCCATATCACATATGAAGTGGTAGGCAACTGATTTGATTTGAACCCTATTCAATAGGTATGCAGTTTCTCAAGCGCATAACTCCTAAAAGGAAATAGGAAACTCAGTAGTACTCATCATAGAGCACACCATATCACATAGGGTGCTATTGCTCCGTCCCGATATAGCATTTTTGCTATGGTGTATACGGAGGAGTAATGCTGAGAGAGAATCTCATTCTCCTTTAGAATAGTCCAGGAATTCTATGCACAAGTATTCTCCTCCTTGATCTCATCAAAGGACAAAATACTTATACCCGGTTTTTGGTTCTCTACTTCTAACTTATATTCTGTGAATATCTCAAAAGGTTCGGACCTATGTTTCAACAGGAACATATGTCTGAATCTTGAGAGACTATCAGAGAATGTAATGAAGTACAAAGAACCGGTCCTGGAATATGTAGACAGGAGACCTTACATACATCATCATGTATCAGTCCCAAGAGTTTACCAACTCTTTCTCTGTTTCCAATAAACAGAGCTATGGTCATCTTATCTTTGTGACATGACTGGCAAGTTTCACAAGATGTAAATTCAAACTGATTTAAATATGCATCTAAAATGTAACTTCAGCCAGTCGGGTCGCATTGATATGACCTAGTCTACAATGCCTCAAGAAGGATTCGTTCATTTCTGAACTCTTCCTCTTGTGTGTGTTCTGTATACTAGGAACTGTAGTTTGATTTAGAACGTCAATGCTTTTAGATAACGTGCCTGAACCGATCAACTTTTGATATAGGAAATGTTCAAAATATTATCCAACAATACAAAATTATATCCTTTCTTTACTAATAAAGAGACTGATATGATTTTGTATATCAGGTTCGGTATCTAATAGCATTTGTTCAGAATCAATGTATTGGTAATACAGGGTGACAGTGACCAACAGACTTGGCTGCAACACTTGCCCCGTTTTCTGTCTCATGAAACTTATCACCCGTTCTCAGTTTTTCTACCTTTCGATAGCCCTATGTAACAAATTATATATCTGGGATCCTGATCAGGTATCAAATACCCAGGATTCAGAGGATACTGAGAAACAGTTCTTTGTAATGAACACACCCGAAGGAGATGCATCTCATGCACTTTCTTCGTTTGGGCGGCATGGGAATTCTGGTATTTCCCTATTTCCTGCTCAGTCTTATAACAATTATAAGTTGGAGCGGGACCAACGTTCCCCAGCTCAGTATAACAAGCGGGTTCGGTCAATACATCCATATTATTATCTTGATTAAGGCGTGATATGGTCGCTACCTGGAGAGAGAGAGAAGAAAACACTCTGCGTGCGCTCTTGCAAGATTAGATTGGTTATTTATTTTATCTAATCAGGATGGCTCTCACTGTTTTTATCAAATCTTCCTTCAAACCCTAAAAGGAAAGACTAGCCGGGATTAATTACACTCTACAAGTTCGCCAATCTTTCAGCCAGGCCAGTGTCGGTACTTTGAGGGAGGTTCCCCGTGCTTTCGCACGGACCTAATTACAGTAAACCTCGTTTTCCCAGAGGCGTAACCCCGTTGACACATTTCTAGACACCTACTTGATCGGCTAATTGCAAAGTGCAAAACTCTCCCAGGAGTAACAATTACTCGCAGTGGGTATCGGGATCCAACTATCACATAGAAGGTATGCAATCTCATTGCAAATTTCAACACTTGAAACTCCCGATAAAGATTTTTACCCCTAGCATTTATGACCTTAACTATGGTCAACAAATCATAAGCACTAGTCAAGTTCTAACAGTCATTTCATGATTAATTAGACCCACCCACATGACCCTTAACTAAGGTCAACAAAGTCACGCGACTGTCCTAACTAATAGCATCATATGCGGTGTAGGAAGACATCACTTAGCTACCGTACACTGTGCCTTGAATATGGTCAACAAACACAACACGAATACTAAGTACTCTACTTCCTAAAATGACGGAGGGTTGCGGATAGTTTTTATGAAAATCTTTAACGCTTTGAACTTGATCTCGTTGCAGAATCAAATGGTTTTTAAATGGAATGTTTTTGAGGCTTTTCTAGTTTTGCTAAAGGGGTCACTCCCGGTGAAGGGATCGTCGGCCCTTTCCTCGTCGAATGAGGTGCGGGATATATCATATATATCACTGTGCAAAGCGGAAACTATAGAAGCGATCAAAAGACAAACCGAGGGTTTTAGCATCTGCCAGTTATTGTTAAAGGAGTCACTCCCGGTGAAGAGATCTCGGTCCTTTCCTCATCGAATAAGGTGCAGGATGTTCTATAAGAAACACCGCGATGCAAAGCAAGAACTGTAGCTACCTATTTTATTTTTGAAATTCGATTCCACAACATCAATTAGGTTTATTTTCTTTCATCAATCTCATTAATGAATGTCCCATCATTTAAGTCCACCTAAACATCACAGATAAATATAACGTACGCTTATGCCATCCGCATTCGCCTCGATGTCCCGTCTGCACCGTTAGGTTAGGTAACTAACGCCAGAGCGAGGCAGGGCTAGCGCGGGTGTAAAACATAAGCAATGTCTATATAATATATCATATATACTATATACCATATCTATCTGAACAAATCACATGATCACATCACAGATAACGCAGCAGAAAATATCATATGAAATATTGGATATACTAGGACGTCCGTGTTTCTAATACGAGCCAGTATAAAACACGGATTCCACGGTCATGATGAATAGCCAATCCCACACCCCTAGACCCTTACGAGAGCGGCAAGCAACCCTACCAATTCTAGGGTTAGGAGACCCGGACTCGACTCCTCGAGATGGCCTCCCACTGGACCCCAGAACCCGGTTACTTGTGCTCCCCTCCTTGGGTCTATCCTAATGCGGAAAAGTAAATAATATACAAATGGTGACATCATCTGCAACCTGGAAGTGCCCCAATAAAAGAATATTACATACAAGTTTTTACATGAATGAAAATGAAACACACTCATCTCACATAAAAACCCCGGCTATTCAAACACGACGATCCAATATAACATATCCAGCAACACATAACATCACATGTCATCAACGTAAGTAAATATGCGCATCCCAATTGTCGTTGACATATAGCAACGAAACCGGTGATATCACATATTACACTTACGGTCACAGAAAAGAAAGTGTAAAACTACAACAGTTGGAATCCGTAATCTCTTTAGACATCGCATGCCTAATCAAATGAATTCCTCAGACATCGCATGCCTAACAATTATAAACCCCGCATTTTAGTCTCTTTATTGAAAACACTTTTCAATATCAAGTCGGGCAATTCAACAAGATTCCCGACATCCTGATCGAATGCTCGTCGCAAACTTCAGTAGAAGGCCGCACCCCCGATACCGTCGAACGGATGCTTTCGGCGACGGGGTTCTCCTACAGTCACTTGGTCGGGGCTATGGGGTGTAGCTGTCTATTAAGTTTTACCCGGCGAGTATCCGCGTACGCTACGTGATTGCGACGGACTTTTGATCACATCAAAATTCCGTGGCAACCGATCAAGTGAGACTAAACCGCTAGATTTATAACATTCATTCAGTTATCTCATAACTACTTGTGAATTCCAATTATTGTATCACATTCCGGATAAATAGAAAATGTTAAACTTTCCGATCGAACATACAAACACCCAAGCTTTCCCGAAACAGCTCAACACATGAAACAAGTTTAAAAACATTCATTTCATGCCTCAGTACCAACGGTCCAGCCGTAGAAGGGTCAAGCCAATGCCTCACATGTGGCACGCTGTACTGCCCCAAACCCTAAGGTTCAAAGGGCAGTTCAAGACGGTCACATAATCGAGTTAAGGTTTGTTGTCTTCTAGAGGGACCATCGCATTACTTGCACTACTTTGAACGTCATCAAACTACGGAAAGATCCAACACTTGGAAATTTCCCGACAGGGGAAAAAGTAGGTATTTCTATCCGGTCAAACTTTTTAACATGTTCTAAAATTTACCCGGAAAAACAATAACAAATTTAAAATTCCCGATCGAATCGACGATTACAAAACAAACCCCAGAATGCACAACACATGTGTCAGATTAAAAATACCCATAAAATAGTAAACACATAGAAAGGAATTACTGTGAAAAGACCAGTCCCTAATACCCAATACCCTTATATTGCCGTGGAACCGCCGCTAATGGTGGGTAATCGCCGCGGTTCCGCGGCCATATTGAGGAATTAGGGGTTCATTTTTCACCATAATTCCTAGTTTTCCCTGCTGAATTTTTCAGGTATTTTTAATACTGGAAAAACCCAGATTTTAAAAAATGACCAGAGAGGGGTGTATTTTGTCGTATTTGGGTTCGATCGGGGTTTTAACTTCGTTAACGCATCGCCTAATGCTCTAGCCAGGCTCTGATACCACTGTAGGGTTCCTAGGAACACTAATGAGGTCTCACAACAGATCAAACATGCCCAATTCAAATTTTTTCATGTGCCTACAAACCCTAATACGGATCGTTAACTAGATGTATAGGCGATGCAAGCAAGGAAACGACTTTATTGCTAAAAGGAAGTGACTACAACCTTTGTAGATCTGGTTCTCCACCTCCATAGCTCCACGTTGACGTCCCTCCGCTGCGATCATCGGATCCCGGACTCTAGCGTCGGCTTCATCGGAGAAATGGGCGGGCTAGGTCGTCGACTTCGATGCCGAAGATGATCTACGTCGAGGCAACTCAAGATCAAGCTCCAACTTCACCAAGTCATGAAACTTGTGAAGAAAACACCCTATACTACTTGGCAAGTGGTAGAGGATGAAGAAATAGGAAGTGGGTTCACTTTAGAATTGGATTTCTCACTCTTTTTCTCATGTTGCCATTGATGGTAGCAAGCTCTCTTCTTGTTGAAGAAGAAGAAGAAGAAGAAGAAGAAGAAAAAGAATATGATAAGTCTTTTGAAAATAGAAAATAATATGATACTTATCATATTTTCAACCATGATTAAGTGTAGAGAATAAACTAGGGTTAGGTGAATGGTTAGGGTTAAGGCAAAAGACAAAATGGTAGACTTATTCAAAGCTTCATGAAGCTTCAACAACAAAACAAACTAAGCCACCATTTCATTTTTGCCCAAAAATGAATTAATGAATAAATAAATAAATGAATAAGTAAATAAACAAAACCCTAACCATTCACTTAAACATGGTTTAAACTAAACATACACCCAAACATGCATGTATCATCAAACATGATACAATCAAGTGCACAAAAATATATCACATATACAATGTGCACATCAAGTGAGAAAATCCAATTTAAGTGAACAAATACTAGTTAATGTAAAGTAATATATCAAATATATAATTATGCATTAAATCATTAAATCAACACTTGATTTAACGATCCGGTCATATCGCATATAACCGACTAATATCCAATGTATCGGCTTATCGAATCAATCCTTGATTCGATAACTAGGTTATATCGCATACAACCAATCGATACATTCATCGCGAGAATAGAATACGGTATCACATACACGCATTATTCTCGGTCCCGCACATATCTCATATGCGCTCCTATTTCGTTTCGCTTGAGCCAGGAAACCTCTGTGTAGGACTCTAAAGACTCGTCAATACGCCGGCAGCAGGTGATGATCATATCAAACACCCACAAGCCGCAAGCGGTCTGCTAAACGTAACGTCCACCCGGGTATTGAGCGATCAGAAGATCGACGAGCAAGCCCGCTCACACTCCTGTGAATCCAACCAGTAACACTTACCGTACAGTCCGGTCTGTTCGTCTGATATGTCGCATGTCTCGTCTAGGGGTGGTAAACGTCAGACCCCAATAGCTCGATAAATCATGCCGACATGAGGTCCATAACATTCGTGAAACTACTGATAACTCTTACCAGTATATCACTGCAACCCTGGCCAGGGATTTCCTGTTATGGCCAGTCGAGCATATCGCAACATCTACCCCCAATACCGGGAGAGACGAATCCCCTCCTATCGCTCACTGTCTCCATGTGAATCGGGACTGTACCCAAAAACCACCTGTTTGCATGACTCAGTAGAGCTGTGGTAGGGTGGAAATCAAAGCACAGTGGGAGACACACAAGACTCTATGACGATCTCGGGTCAACAGACTAAGCTGTACCAGTGTCACCAGAGAACTGCCATCTGACGTGAGGTATAATATCATCTGGGAGTTCTCGGCGTGTCCGTTCAGTGTACCCAGTCTCCACTGAGCACCCGCATACCATCTCTGATGTCAAACACCAATGGATATGGGATCATCCATCGCCCATCACATGGGCCGAGAAAATATACGCTAGTCTACTCTGGAATATCGATGCCCCGTCTCGATATTCCCACGACTAGGAACATTGAAGGATGTACTCATGGACTACCCAGGCCCCACTAGTATGATCTGCATCACAGTCCTGGAAGTCGAGTACACATCCTAAGGGCTTTATCAACATGTAACAGAGAGACAGAAAGTATACATGTTAAGATAAAGAGCAATCAGATAGCTTACTATCATGTCGAGCAAGAAAGTCCTACCTATATATGTCCCAGCATCCACTACAATATACATCCAATGTACAGTAATGGCCTCTAGGGCATACATATAACTAACAGATCCGACCTGGACGGTTTTTTCATCGTCCCCTTCTGTCAGGGGCGCCTCGGTTAGTGGTTCGACCGGCATCCCCCGGACCTCCTTACGCTCATCTCGGGTGTCCAGAGAACCCTTGATGTCATTGTTTACCTCAGCGTCGTCGGCCGGCTGCTCGGACGAAAATGTTTAGGTAAGGCATACCTTCGCGACCCGCTGGTTCCCGTAGACCCGACTTATCCCGCTCTGATCGAGAGGGAACTTCATCGCCAGGTGGTAGGTCGATATCTGGGCCTGGAAGGAGTTCAGCGTCGGGCGGCTGAGGGGGACGTTGTAGGCCGATGGGACCTTTGCTACGATGAAGTCCACAGGCAACGTATAGGTGCGGCCGGGCTCCCCGATGTTGAACTGCAGGGTGACCACCCCTTCCGCCGGGATGGAGTGGTTGGTGAACCCTGAAAGGACGTGGGAGGTCGGTTTCAAGTCCGCTGGGGTGAGCCCCATGCGCAGAAAGCAGTCGTGGAAGAGGATATCTGCCGAGCTGCCCGAGTCGACAAGTATCCGGTGGACCTCGTACCGGTGGATTCGGGCCGTGATCACCAGAGGGTCGTTGTGTGCATGGATATGCCGTGGAGGTCCTCGTCGCCAAAGGTGATAGGCTCGTGGCCCCTGGCCTTTTTGCTCGGGCGGCCGTTGGTGTCCGTTGCCGGCGTGGGGTGCCTAGTCTCGCGGGAGCTCGACTGGCCCATGTCGTCATGACCATAGTTCTTGATGGGCCCCGGTTCCTTCCGGCGAGGTCCGTTGGGCCCCGCGGTAAGGTGGTCCTTGAGCTGCCTTGGCGGGCTTCATGGGCGCGACCCCGTCGAGGGAGGGGATGCCGGTCATGCCTGGAAGCAGGAGAGCTAATTGGTAGAGTTTTTGCGTGCTTAGTTAATTACCGCAATCAAGACGGTTTCGCTTGTAGCTAGCCGGTTGAGTACGGGTCGTCCGCAGGGAGATGGGAGTCTTTTTTTATGTGCTTTAACGAGTTAAATCCAAATGTCCAGGTTTGTTTTGAGATTAACTATGTGTTAAAATGTTATATAAAAAGAGCTTGTTAGGGTTAGGATTAGGTTAGTTTGAGTTAGGAGTCGCTCACTTCTTTCGTTGCCACTCTTAATGTCGGTGTTACGGTAATCGGCAACAACGGGGATTAGCACGACTAGGAAGGAACTTGCGAGTATAAGCTAGGCTTTCCAACGCTTAAGTTCTTCCTTTTGGTGCTTGTCCGTCCGTTCTTGGCTCTTAGCCTTAACCTCCGGTTAATTCAACCACAACCGGTCTCACTAAGGAATCACCGCTATCATATAGGGTGCCGTAGGGAGCGGATTGTGGTTCAATTAACGGGAGTCCGAATTAAGATATTGGGCAAGGAAAGAGTGAGAGAGATTTCCTTCTCTCAAACTTTCCTTATCCTACCCTAACAAGTAAGAAAACTACTCACCCATTACAAGAAAAAGGAAAATAAAACAAAAGAGGAAGATAGAAAGAAAGAGGTTAGAAGATTACAACTAGCTGTTTGAGACCTCACTTTGGTAAGGATCAAGCTTAAGCATCATTGTTGTTTAAGGATAAAGAAAAAGAGAACAAGAAAGAAACAAACAACAAATAACAACAACTAGATTAGCAAATGAAAAATACAAGCAATTATAATTAACAATAAGACAAGCATGGTAACAAAAAGAACTCTTTTTTCATCACTTCACTCACAAAAACTCACTACAAGGTTTTAATGGAGAAGAGATGAGAAGAGGAAGAAGAACAACAACATGTATTATAAAATCTAATTACAAGAATAAGCACCCTTGGCTTTGGCAAGTTCTGGACTATTTATAGGCAGGGAACTGGAAACCTAGGGCAACAATCTGCCATAAAATAAAATTACCAAACTACCCCTAGAAGACGACCCACTGAAGAGTCAGAATGGCCGGGGTTCCGCGGCCTAAGCATGCTTATGCCGCGGAACCGCGGCCATTATGTGGAGTTAGGCCATAAAATTTGGTGGTTTTCCCTGGTGTTTAGTACTCTTCAGTGTGGTATATGTTGTTTCTCAGAATCTTTTCACAATATTTCCAGAATTTCAGCAGAACAAAAGATGATGTAATGTGGATCTTTTGTCATGATTTTTCTTGAGCTCCGCGTAGATATGTTGGATCTTGTGTTGACATTGAGCTTTGTGCATGAAAATGACATTGATTGGCCATTTTGTCCCTTAAACTGGTGTGCGGCAACATACAGATAGAGATCGGAGATCCGTGTTTTATCTGTTGTTGGCAGTAATCCGGAATTTGTCGTGCTTTTCCATGAATTTCACTGTTTAGAGCTGAGAACCTGTATCCTGCAATTTACTAGCAAACACGGCTCAAGAGTACCTACCGATAAGCAATGTGATAAAAATTGGGCGGTATAAAAATGCAAAAATCTGATATGAACAAATACCCCAAACTTATCATTTGCTCGTCCCGAGCAAAGCCAATTTATTCACAAAAATTCCTAACATCACTTTCGCAGGGAACGCGATTGCACTGAGCATGTGCAACAAGCCGTTAAACCTCTAGGTGTCCCTAGTAGGAGGAGTGTTGTCTCCTGAGGGTTTTCAGCGGATACTACCCACAAAATCCGGTCAAGCTAGTTTTGCAAAATGACTATGATTCAAACCCTAAAGTTTTGTTTCAGAAAATAACAATTCTATTATCCTAAGTCTAGACTATCGAACCTTTATTTTTCACACCTCGCTTCTTATTTAACTTAAGATTTTATATGTCTTTACGTGCAGTGCAAATAGTGTCGTTAAGTTCCAGAAGGATCGATTAAAGTCATCATGTCACACCATAAAGCTTAGATAACAATTTTAAAATGATCACATAAGTTTTATAAAGAGTTAAGTATTTTTCAAGTTTCATTTTCCAGTAAGGTTTCAATTTCAGAATTTCTATCTTCCTTAACAGGAAACTAGGTCTTATTTTTCACTCCACCTTTTTCTTGTTTTCATTTCATACACACCTCTGTGAACGTGCAATAGTCTTTATCATAGAATAAAACCTTCATATCTCCGCTAGAAATATTTTTTTATAAAAACCTGTCTTTTGTCAAGATTATTCTCACACAAAGAACCGTTAGGAATTTTAACTCGGAGAGAACACTTGCTTGACTTTGTTTTAATCTGGACTTTCTAGGCTTCTTAACGAGCTTTGGGCCAATGCACCCAAACCAGTTGGCTTCAGGGCATTAGGTGTAGAGACACCCCAGCGGACTTAATTACTCAAGTTGCCTAGGCCCAAAAACAAAAGACAATTTAGCGTGAAAATCTTGATGATTCAATGCGAACGGAGATATAACCGGCAGTTCAGTTATTTTTTGGATAAAAGACGTGTTTAGTGGGTTAGGTGTGTAATCATTCCAATCAAGTTCCAGATGGGTTATTTTTCAGAATTAGTTCCAATTAAGGTATCAATAACATTCCTTCATATTCACTTCACTTCATAAACTATTCTTGATATTACTTATTTCAGAACAAATCTATTTGATTCTCAGAAAATCATTTATCTATTTAAAAGTTTTTAGACATAAAAGACTTGTCATCTAATTTCCAAAAACTCACGACACGTGTAGTGTGATGTAAAGACGTATATCAGTTATAGTTAACTTCAAAGGAGAGTTATCTTTCAGGTTTTCAAAATCTAAAAATAAGATTTAGTTATTCTTATCTTATCAAACAAAGACCGTCGAAATGTTGAATCAGAGTTCTCCCATTAGCTAACTTGACAGAAAAGTTTTTATGTTTTAAGAAAATTTTCTGATTTTTATAGATTTTAATATGTAGATGCAAAGTATACATATGGATGCGAAGGTTAGAAATGCGTACCGAGCGTACCCCCAAACTTAAACTGGACAGTGTCCTCACTGTCATTGCATGAAGAGATCATTGAAGGGTCAAAATTGTCGGTTAGATATACACAATTTATTTTTGTTTTTTGGTTTTAAAGAAAAGAAAAATAGTAAAAATGGAAAAGAATATCCACAAATATATACAAAATGGTATATACATACCCCCAAACTTATTTGGAACAGTGTCCACTGTTCTTGGCTGGATAACCGAAGTTTGGTGGTAGGCAGAGGAAGATTATGCAGGGTAAACCGGCTCCTTTAAGACCAGGAGCTCCTTTGTTGGTTCGGCGCTAAGGTACGGTTTTAGTCGGTGTCCGTTTACTTTGAAAAATGAACCGTCCGTTCGATTCTCCAAATCCACAGCGCCATGCGGATACACATTCCGCACAAAGTATGGCCCTTTCCAGCGAGATCTGAGCTTACCTGGATGGAAATGTAGCCGGGTGTCGTAAAGCAGTACCTGTTGACCAGGTACGAATTTTTTGCGCAAAAGCTGTTTATCGTGAAACACCTTCGTTCGGTTCTTAACGACAACCGCGTTTTCGTAAGCCTCATCCCTAAGCTCGCTCAATTCGTTCAACTGCAGCTTCCGATGGCTGCCCGCATCTTCGAGAGACAGATTCAGCTCCTTTATTGCCCAAAATGCGCGATGCTCTATTTCCACAGGGAGGTGGCAAGCCTTTCCGTACACAAGCCGATAGGGAGACATGCCAAGATCGGTCTTATAAGCAGTTCGAAATGCCCAAAGGGCATCAGTGAGTTTTAACGATCAATCCTTACGGTTCTTGGAAACCGTCTTCTCCAGTATCTGCTTGATTTGCCGATTTGAAACTTCGGCTTGCCTACAGGTTTGGGGGTGGTAGGGCGTAGATAGCTTATGATTAATGGAATATTTCCGCATCAAGGTTTCGAAAGTCTTATTGCAGAAATGAGTTCCATTGTCGCTAATGATCGCTCGGGGGTGCCCAAACCAGGAGAAAATGTTTTCTTTAAGAAACCTAACGACAACCTTGTTGTTGTTAGTCCGGCTGGGCACAGCCTCGACCCACTTAGAGACGTAATCAACAGCGAGAAGGATGTACAAGTTCCCAAAAGAGCTGGGAAACGGCCCCATGAAATCTATCCCCCAAACGTCGAAAATCTCCATAACCAAGATTGGTTGGAGCGGCATCTCGTTCCTCATGGATATCCGGCCCAAGTGTTGGCACCGAGAGCAAATCTTGCAGTAGTCATGAGCGTCTTTGAAGAGTTGTGGCCAGTAGAAACCACACTGCAAGATCTTCTCAGCTGTCTTTCTGGGGCCAAAATGCCCGCCACATGCTTGATCGTGGCAAAATGACAGTACACTCTTGAATTCATCGTCAGGGACACACCGACGAATAATCTGGTCGGGACAGTACTTGAACAGATAGGGTTCATCCCAGTAAAAGTGTTTTACTTGGGATAAGAAGCGAAGTCTGTCCTGACTTGACCATTTAGTCGGTAGTAATCCTGTGGCCAAATAGTTCACAATATCTGCGAACCAGGGTTCGCCAGATACTGTCAAGAGTTGTTCATCCGGGAAAATGTCGTTGATCGGAATTTGAAGCGACGACGAAGAAGGAAGTCGTGAGAGATGGTCGGCGATTACGTTCTCACATCCTCTTTTGTCCTTGATGACAAGGTCAAACTCTTGAAGCAAGAGGATCCAACGTATTAGCCGAGATTTTGCATCTTTCTTCGCAAAAAGATGGTGCAGAGCAGAATGGTCTGTATAGACAATGACTGGAGAGCCGATGAGGTAGGGCCTGAACTTTTCTAAAGCAAATACAACAGCCAAGAATTCCTTCTCAGTTGTTGTATAATTAAGTTGGGCGTCGTTCAGGGTTCGGCTAGCATAATATATTACGTGCGGCATCTTGTTGATGTGTTGTCCAAGGACAGCACCAATGGCAAAGTCGGATGCATCGCACATAATCTCAAATGGGTGCGTCCAGTCAGGTGAAGAAAGAACGGGAGCAGAAGTGAGTGAGCTTTTTAATGACTCGAACGCAGTCACACAGCTCGAGTTGAAGTCGAATGGCGTGTCCTTGGCCAGTAGAAGAGTCAAGGGCCTAGCAATCTTGCTAAATTCCTTGATGAACCGTCTATAGAAACCGGCATGGCCAAGGAAGGCTCGGATGTCTCTGACGTATCTGGGAGGAGGGAGATTGGAAATGACCTCAATCTTCGCTTTGTCAACCTCAATGCCATTTTGCAAAATGATATGTCCTAAGACAATACCTTCGCGCACCATGAAGTGGCACTTCTCCCAATTCAAAGTGAGGTTCTTGTCCTTACATCGGGTAAGGACAGCGTCAAGATGCAGCAAACACTCGTTAAAGGAATCGCCGAAGATGGAGAAATCGTCCATGAAGATCTCCAGGAATTTTTCCACCATGTCTGAGAAGATTCCCATCATACACCGCTGGAAGGTAGCGGGCGCATTGCATAACCCAAAGGGCATGCGACGATATGCAAACGTACCGAAAGGACAAGTGAATGTGGTCTTGTCCTGGTCTTTTTCGGCGATGGGAATTTGATTATAGCCAGAGTAGCCATCAAGAAAGCAGTAGTACTTGTGTCCGGCCAATCGTTCAAGCATTTGGTTAATGAAAGGTAGCGGAAAGTGGTCCTTCCGCGTTGCGGCATTGAGTTTTCTGTAATCGATGCATACTCGCCACCCAGTCTGGGTGCGAATAGGGATTAACTCGTTCGCCTCGTTGGTTATGACCGTTATGCCTGATTTCTTGGGGACAACGTGAATGGGGCTAACCCACTGGCTATCAGAGATAGGGTAAATGATACCACTATCCAGATATTTTACGATCTCCTTCTTTACAGCCTCCTTCATGACTGGGTTGAGTCATCTTTGTGGATCCCTGGCTGGTTTGGCATCATCCATTAGATGAATGTGATGTTCAACGATCAGGGGACTAATCCCCTTGATGTCCGCCATGGACCAGCCAAAAGCTTGCCTATTGCTGTGCAAGACCGCAAGAAGGGCTTTCTCTTGCTCTAGAGCGAGAGAAGCCGGGATGATAACAGGGAGGGTCTCGTTCTCACCCAAGTAAGCGTACTTAAGGTGAGACGGCAAAGGCTTGAGTTCGAGCGTTGGAGGTGAAACGATTGAAGGCAAGATTGGTGAAAAGGTCTCGAACTCAAAGAATTCCAGCAAAGGTTCAAAACGAGTGTAAGCGACCGAGTTGGATGGTTCAGGTAACTCATCCGGAAATTCGAAGGATTCAAACTCGGGTGGTGAGTGGCTAAGATCGTTCGAGAAAGTGAAACACTCGTAGTCATTGTTGGGCGCAAAAACAGCAGCAGGTTCGAAGAGGAACGCACTAGTGGCGTTAAGGTTATCGTGATCGAACAAAAACTCCTCGAATTCACACTCTTCTGGGGTGATCTCCTGGATTGAGCAAACGTCTAGTATATGAGCATTAGGTTCGGTGGGCTGATTCCCCAACCTAAAAATGTTGAGTTCAATTGTTATGTTTCCAAAAGATAGGTTCATCGAACCATTTCGACAATTGATCACAGCATTTGAGGTTGCAAGGAATGGGCGACCGAGTATCACCGGAATTTGATTCCGGGGGTTAGCTACAGGCTGTGTGTCTAAAACAATGAAGTCAACGGGGAATATGAAGTCCCCAACCTTGATTAACACATCCTCTAGTTCACCCCTAGGATGGGTGATCGATCGGTCGGCCATTTGGAGAGTGCAGTGTGTGGGTTTCAGCTCTCCTACACCTAGTTGCTCATATACTGAGTACGGAAGCAGGTTAACACTGGCACCAAGATCTAATAGTGCGCGGTTGATGTTCTTATCCCCAATGGTAATAGAAATTGTAGGACAGCCAGGGTCCTTCCGTTTTTGAGGTAAAGATTGGGTAAGAGCATCACTCACACCACTAGCCAAGAAAACTTTCTTGGGTACCTGAGATTTCCTCTTTTTCGTGCACAAGTCCTTTAAGATTTTCGCGTAGGACGGGACTTGTTGGACAACATCTAAAAGGGGAATGTTGATGTTAACCTGCTTAAACAACTCCAGAATCTTTTCCATTTGTGGATTTTTTTTATTGGACCTCAACCGGTTTGGAAATGGAACGTTTTTAAAATTAGTTGAGTCTAATGCTTGTGGAGGAGATTGTGGAGTTGGAACGGATCCCAGAGCTGGTGTTTTTGTGGAGTGAGAAGTGGGTCCGTTCAAAGCAGAAGAAGAAGAAGAAGAAGAGCCTTTTGAAGAATGAAGAATAGGCCCAGAAGATGAAGAAGGAGAAGAAGAAGAAGAAGAAGAAGCGGCCGGGGTGTCATTATCCTCAATTGTTGTGCCGATGTTGTTGTGCAGCATCCTTCCCGATCTCAATGTAGTCACGACACTCACATTATGATTCTGTTGTTCAAGAGCAACATGTACATTATATGGGTGACCGGGATTTGGGAGTGGTTGAGATGGAAGCTTCCCCTTTTCTCGCTCGCTTAACGCCGCATTCAGCTGTGCAATCTGGGCTTCGATGGTCTTGATGCTTTGCCCGTGTGCAGCAGTGTGTTGCACCAAAGACTGAATAGACGACTGGATGTTGGCGGTGGATTGTGTCGATTGTTTATCGAACGCCTCCAGACTTCGTTCTAGCGAGGAAACCTTATCGTTGTTTGACGGAACAAAGTTGTTTTGCGGAAAAGAATTGTTGGGTGCAAAGTTGTTCGTCTGATTTTGAAAAGGTTGGGGTTGGAAGGGCTGCTGAAACTGATGTTGAGTTTGTTGTTGCGGAGGAGGGGGCCTCTGGAAATTGTTGTCTTGGAATTGCTGCTGATTTTGATTCCAGACGAAATTGGGGTGGTTCCTCCAACCGGGATTGTAGGTGGAAGAGTATGGATCATTTCTCGGTTTTTGCTGAAATGCAGCATTAACCTGATCCTGTTCTTGAGATGGTGGATTGTAAGGAAACTCTTCGGTTAAGTGAGAAGGATCGGAACAACAAGCACAAATGGTACGAAGGGGAAGAACAGGGGCAGGAGCAGGAGATGAAAATTTTCTCTCTATCGCTTCAAGTTTTCTCGTTATTGCAGTCATTTCATCTTTCATCGCAATAGAGACATCAAGTTGGTGAATTCCTACCCTAGACTGACCAGTAGAAGTGGAGGAAGAAGATGAAGTTGGTCTGGTGCTCTCCCATTGAAGCGTTTGTTCCGCAAGGTCGTCGAAGAATTGCCACGCTTCCTCGTCAGATTTCGATAGGAAGTGGCCCTGACAAATGGTTTCCAACAACTGCTTGGTTACTGGGTTCAGGCCCTCGTATAAGGTTTGGCAAAGTTGCCATTTCTCAATACCATGGTGAGGGTACTGAACAAGAAGGTCTTTATACCGGTCAAAGCACTTCCAGAAGGGTTCAGTAGGAAGCTGGGAGAATTGGTTGATTTCGTTACGGATCCTCGCGGTTTTATGATTCGGATAGAAATTCTTGAGAAACGCGTTCACAAACTCGTCCCAACTGGTTATGGAGTGGGAAGCAGTGCTATACAACCACTTTTCAGCAAGATCGCACAAAGTGAACGGAATGACCTGTAGCCGTATAGCATCGTCCGACAGCTGGGTAGTTTTCATCATGGCACAAACATTTTGGAACTTGTTGATGAAGATATAGGCATCTTCATATTCAAGCCCATGAAATTTCGGAAGCATGTTAATGAAGTGGGGCTTAATTTCAAAATTATCCCCATTGGCCGGTGGAAGGGAAAGACAGGTGGGGAGTGCAGAGCTGGTGGGATAGAAACGATCCTGGAGCGCGATTCGCTGTGGCGCTACAACAGGCGGTGGTGGTGGGTTATTCGCATCCATAGGAGGTCGAATCAATCCCGGGGGAGTTGTAGGGATGTTTGGATTAAATCCTGACATCGCGGAAGAAGAGGTTGGTGATGGTGAAGGTGAGGATGTATGAACAGAATTCCGGTCAACGTCGGAGTTGGCCGGCAAAGGTAAGGATGAAAGAGGCGTGGACGGAGTTTCGACGTCTGAGTCGATCGCGTAGTTGGTAGCGACTAACGTAACGCGGACTAGGCGGGCGCTAGTGTCCCGAGTCCAAGAGGACATACACTAAACGAGTTTAGTATAGTCAAAGCGGAAAAGGTGAGCGTAAGAAAACGTCAATGGAGAAATACGATGGATGGTGGGTGAAAAAAAATGGGATTTTGGCGACAAAGGGCAAGTTTTTATAAAAGTTTTTGGTTTTTTGTGTTTTTTTTCTTTTTTTTTTTAAGAAAGAGCTTTACAGAAATATGTATGGACTTACGGCTTCAAACAATCACACCTAGATCTAGGGTCACCTAGGTCAGCTAGACAGCTCCTAACTGTTCCAAAGGGCTAGAAATAGGACCTCAAACCGCCTCTTCTCCGTCAATTGCGGCCAGGTAAGTGCCAGGTAAGTGGGAGGCTCCCCACTACGTAAGTAGTGGTCCTAATTAAGTAACCACTTGCCTTGGACACACTTGCCTAGACACCGCAAAGTCAGGATAGGATAAACGGCCGATGCCTGTAACTAGTCCTTTGTCCTATTGAGCGCGAAGTCCTTAGGACCGAGTCTAGTATTTTTTAATTAAACAATGGTCAATGCATATGCTTTTTGTGATTTCTGGGGTCCTGGGAAGGGTGATGAAATCCCCACCCAATCTGGATTGGTTTCAAGCCCCTTAAAGTCCGTATTAATATATGCAAAGCAGTAACAATCAACTGCAATCAATTTTTTTTATTTTTTAGCGCGGTGCAAAGAATCCTGCACAAAAACAATTTATTGGAAGGGGGAAGAGAATTTGCGCAAAGAATGCTGCAGAAAACACAGTTCAGTGGAGTTCAGAGGAGTGGGGAGGAGTGAGAGAGACTTACAGGGAGTTTTTTGGTATTGATGGCTCCAAATGGCCGCGGTTCCGCGGCCTAAGCCTACTTATGCCGCGGTTCCGCGGCAAAAATGTGGGATTGGGCCTCTGGAATTTTTGTGTGTGCTGCCTTGGCTGTCCTCTTCTTGTCTGGTGCTCCTGAATCTTGATTTGCTCACTGAATATGCTCCAGAATTTTACAGTAGACCGTTGGCTCTGTCTTGATCCGTCGTGGTGTAGCCGCGAGATATGGGTCTAACTTCCCACGTCTTTGGCACTGAACTCGACCGTCTTTTTATCCTGCACACTTGCACAAAAACTAATCAAAAATAACAAGATGGTTTTTTACAATGTATATTTTTTTTGTTTTGTTTTTCGGTTATATTTATATTCACAAATTAACCCGAAATTACACAAAGAAATAAACTACCGTCTCCCCGGCAACGTCGCCATTTGATTGGTAGAGTTTTTGCGTGCTTAGTTAATTACCGCAATCAAGACGGTTTCGCTTGTAGCTAGCCGGTTGAGTACGGGACGTCTGCAGGGAGATGGGAGTCTTTTTCTATATGCTTTAACGAGCTAAGTCCAAATGTCCAGATTTGTTTTGAGATTAACTATGTGTTAAAATGTTATATAAAGAGAGCTTGTTAGGGTTAGGATTAGGTTAGTTTGAGTTAGGAGTCGCTCACTTTTTTTCGTTGCCACTCTTAATGTCGGTGTTACGGTAATCGGCAACAACGGGGATTAGCACGACTAGGAAGGAACTTGCGAGTATAAGCTAGGCTTTCCAATGCTTAAGTTCTTCCTTTTGGTGCTTGTTCGTCCGTTCTTGGCTCTTAGCCTTAACCTCCGGTTAATTCAACCACAACCGGTCTCACTAAAGAATCACCGCTATCATATAGGATAGGGTGCCGTAGGGAGCGGATTGTGGTTCAATTAACGGGAGTCTGAATTAAGATGTTGGGTAAGGAAAGAGTGAGAGAGATTTCCTTCTCTCAAACTTTCCTTATCCTACCATAACAAGTAAGAAAACTACTCATCCATTACAAGAAAAAGGAAAATAAAACAAAGGAGGAAGATAGAAAGAAAGAGATTAGAAGATTACAACTAGTTATTTGAGACCTCACTTTGGCAAGGATCAAGCTTAAGCATCATTGTTGTTTAAGGATAAAGAAAAAGAGAACAAGAAAGAAACAAACAACAAATAACAACAAGTAGATTAGCAAATGAAAAATACAAGCAATTATAATTAACAATAAGACAAGCATGGTAACAAAAAGAACTCTTTATTCATCACTTCACTCACAAAAGCTCACTACAAGGTTTTAATGGAGAAGAGATGAGAAGAGAAAGAAGAACAACAACATGTATTCTAAAATCTAAATACAAGAATAAGCACCCTTGGCTTTGGCAAGTTCTGGACTATTTATAGGCAGGGAACTGGAAACCTAGGGCAACAATCTGCCATAAAATAAAATTACCAAACTACCCCCAGAAGACGACCCACTGAAGAGTCAGAATGGCCGCGGTTCAGCGGCCTATGCATGCTTATGCCGCGTAACCGCGGCCATTATGTGGAGTTAGGCCATAAAATTTGGTGGTTTTCCCTGGTGTTTAGTACTTTTCAGTGTGGTATATGTTGTTTCTCAGAATCTCTTCACAATATTTCCAGAATTTCAGCAGAACAAAAGGTGATGTAATGTGGATCTTTTGTCATGATTTTTCTTGAGCTCCGCGTAGATATGTTGGATCTTGTGTTGACATTGAGCTTTCTGCATGAAAATGACATTGATTTGCCATTTTTTCCCTTAAACTGGTGTGCGGCAACATACGGATAGAGAGTGGAGACCCGTGTTTTATCTGTGGTTGGCAGTAATCCGAAATTTGTCGTGCTTTTCCATGAATTTCACTGTTTAGAGCTGAGAACCTGTATCCTGCAATTTACTAGCAAACACGGCTCAAGAGTACCTACCGATAAGCAATGTGATAAAAATTGGGCGGTATAAAAATGCAAAAATCTGATATGAACAAGAGCTGACCGCCACCGCCTCGGTAGGGACATAGGGGCGACAAGGCTCGAGGCGAGGCTCTCCGACGTGGGACTTCGAGGTTGAATGGGACGGATCGAGGGGCCTGCGACCGCCGGAGTCTGTGAGGCGGTGGCCGGCGGATGAGTCAACGATATTCGGTGGAGGTTCACCCGTGCCTCCGTTGAAGGGGAGGCGGTAGCAGGTGCTTGGATCTTCCGGGTGATTGGTTGCCATGTGGATGGAGATCGGAAGGCCAACTTTGTTCTTTTTTGTGGAGTCTAGTTTCCCACAGACGGCGCAAACTGATGGAGGTCCTTTTCGGGTCTCCGTCAGATGTTGTCTTCCGTCGATCTCCCGGTGGATTTTGGAGGTGATCTCCTGTTGCGTGTGGGTCTCAATGGGTTTTGAGAAGAATGGTGGTTTGAGGAGTTTAGCGCCGAGAACCTGCAAGGAAGTTCCGTGGTGGTTTGGTACCACCGAGGACCCTCCGATGATCAAGTTAGCATGAGATCCGAGCAGAGTAACGGCTAAGTGGGGTGAAAAAAGCTTACTTGACCCCTCTGTGATGGGGGTTTATATAGTGGCGGCAGCACGCAGCAGCAGGCGCGAAAATCTTGATTGATCAAAAGAATAATTTATAACCGCAATCAAGAACGGCGTCTCTTGGTAGCTAGCTGGTGAGTACGGGTCGGTCCACAGGGATTTTGTATTTTCTCAAATTGTTCTAACGAGTTAATTCTGATTGTTGTCGGATTGATTAAATCTAAAAACTAAGTTTGATCTAAACTAGGATTAAAATCTTGCCAGGATTAGCTTTAGGTTAAGTTTGGAAAGTCAATATTCCTCACCGCTTTCTATACCCTAATTAAGATCTATGAGGTGTTAAGGTAACAATTAATAAAGTGGATTAGTACTATCGGGAAGAGACTAGGGTTCTTCCTCTAGGTTCTTGTCCTTCCTTTCTTAATTCTTACCCTAACCTCCATGGAAAACACGCTCAACCGGTCCTTTATACTACGGTATCACCGCTATCTCGTGGGATAGGGTGCCGTAGGGAGCGGTGTGTGTATGTATGCATGGAGTCCTATAAAAACGTGTGATGGGCAAGAAAGGGGTGAGAGATCTTCATCTCTCAAGCCTTCTCCAAATCTAACCCTAACAAGCGAGGATGCTACTCACTCATTAGGGAATTGAAAAACAATTTCTAAACTATCTAACTAGGGCAAAGAGTAAAAGATCTAATTGGGGCAGATAAAAAATTACCTAGGGCATGGAAATAAAATTTAACTAGGGCAATGAAAAGAAAACTAACTCCTAATTTTTATTTGATGCTCTCTTCCTTCTTAACAGAAAATTACAGATCTGAATTTAGATAGATGAAATGAGGCACAAGAAGAGGCATAGCCTAAAACAGATTTTAGGATTTCTATTTATAGAACATAGAAACCTTAGGTTTACAATCGCGTCATATCTGTAATTACAATTTTACCCCCTAAGAAACCAGTCAAAGCACCGACGCACCGCCACAAAGATTTTGCACCGACACGTGTCCTTCATGGCCGCGGATCCGCGGCAAAAGCCCATGTTTGGCCGTGGTTCCGCGGCTAAATAGAAGGGTCTTGGGCTCAGATTTCTAGGTATTCTTCTGTTGCATTTTTCCTTCTATTTTCTTCAGTTGTTTTCTCAGATTGGCTTCTAGATTTCTTCCAGATTTCCACAGTGAATAATGTCGTGGACTTTACCGTTTGCTTCGTGTCGAAGTCTTGAACCTTGCACTGCCTTTGTACTTTGTGAACTTGTTCATTGATCTTCGTTTAGTCTTCAAACTGTAGGCTTGATCAAGATTCTTCCATTTGTTGGTCGTAGTCTCACTTTTGTATCGTCTTTTCATCGTTTTTACTGTTTTTGTTCCGAGAACCTGTAACCTGCAACTATGTAGCAGACATGGATCAAAAGCACCTGTTTATTTGTAAAATGAATAAGAATGGGGAATAAAATAATGAAAAATTATGTTATGAACAAATCTCGTCGGCAGTTACGCTCCCGACGTCACGCTCGCGTAATGAGCATATCGCCCGTTAATGGGGATCGTGATGGCATGGAACGTGGGATGTTGCTGGCGGAGAATCTGCGTATGGTGAGATTTTCGGAGCGTCGGTTACGCTTGTGAGTGGTGGAGTTGGTCGGTCGGAGGGACCGAGGAAGATAACCTCGCCAGGGGAGCTCGGGAACGAGCGGGAGGGCCGAGGAGTCTTGGTCCTGTGGCAGCTCGGGGCGAGCTGAGAGGCCGAGGAGGCCAATTTGCAGGGGGTCCTGAGGAGAGCCGGCTTGTGCTTGCAGTTCGGGTACAGGGGTGGCCTGGTCGGCCCCTGTGGGCCCTTTCTTCTGAGTTCCGGGACACGTCATCAGCCACGTGTCCTGATCTGGGAGATCGCCAATATAGAGCATCATCACTGTCCTCTGTCGATCTGTCGTGAGCGTTGCTAGACGGTTAAGATTAGATTTGGAGGTTGTCCCCTTGAGCATGTAGGTCTCAATGGGTTGAGTTTGAGGTGGAACCCGAGCTACGTGCAAAGAAGTTCTGGTATGGGTGACCACCGTCGGACCCTCCGACGATCAAGTTAGCCGAGGAATTTGAGCAGAATGGTGGCTTATTGGATTCTAGTTCCCTTACCTGAGTCGTCTGAGAGAGGGGTTTTGTAGTGGTCGTATAGAGCAAGTAGGCACGAGATCTTCGCCTTCGGTTACGCCCCTGACGTTACGCATGCGTGAATGACGTGATCCCTTCACTAATGACGGGATACGCTCATTAATGGGGGGAAGCGCCAGTGTGGGATGCGGGACGTGGGGTGGCGGTTATCCCGCTTTAGCAAGATACGTGGAGTCATTGCGGAAGCGCTAGGGCTCTGCAACCTCAGTTGATCGGGGGAGGCCGAGGAAGCTCGACATGTTTGGAGCTCGGAGACGAGCATGAAGCCGAGGAAGCTCGACAGGAGAGAAGGCTCGGAGGCGAGTGAAGAGACTGAGGAAGCTCGGAGACGAGCTGTTGGCAGTCTTCTAGATGAAGGTGGAATGTCTTTCAGTGGGGTCTCTCGAAAGGTCGGGTACGTCCCCCGAGAAGGGGCCCTGAGTAATGTCCCCGATGTGGCTCATTTATTCCACCCCCATGGAATCCGGGATACGTCATCTGCCACGTGTCGTAATAATCTGAGGAGACACCACTTGTAAGCATCATCATTAGCCTCCCACTCTTGATCCGACCTATCCAAGGGTCGGGTCAAGAGTGGTCTGCTCGGTCTTTCTTCTGCTCAATTTGGCGCCAAGAAATCGTAATGCGGATCGTCCGGGAATGGCATGGCGTTTGGTGGTTACGTCTTTTCGATTCTTGGGTTCAGGTGTCGCCTCGTCGTTCACCTGAATCTTCATACGTATCCACGACGGCGTCAGCAGATCAATAAAATGGTCGCGCTTTAAAGAGGGTGCGCCATTTCGCTTGTTCGTCTGTTGGGCTGCATGCTACGTGTCCGACACGGGTTGGCGGATGCGACAGGCTGTCGCTATCACCTACAGACGAAGGCACGTCCTTAATGGCCGATCGCCACGTGGAGTTTTGACGGCTGGCACGCGCGACGTTTCGTTTTGGCGGGAATTGATCTAGGCCGTTGGATGCTTTCTGTGAAGTGTATAAATAGGAGGGGCCCCTGGTGCCGATACTTCCACCATAATTCACCCTCGTTGTCAGAGATTGTCCGGCGCTCCTTCCTTTTAGATCGGATCGCCCATGCTTTTTTCCTTGGCCAGCCCTTTCCTTTGAGTCAGGTTAGATGTCTTCATCTGAGGAGTCTGTAGAGATAGTTAGGATAGAATCGGATGATGAGGTTCCAGTTGTTGGAGCTAAGTCCAGAAGGTCTTCCTCATCTTCGGCTTCAGATAGCTAAGAAGGTTCATCTTCTGTCGCGTCGTCTGTGTCGGGTTGGCTCTTTAGAGCCAAGGCTGCCCGTGTCGTTCGCCTTCGGGTGGCGACAAGGGCGCACATTGGGAACGCCCGCGATACGCCCTCCGTTTTGAGGAATATGGACGAGCTTGCCGAGATTCGGGCTCGATTCCATATTCCCTCCAACTATTTGCTTCGCTTAGCTAGAGAAGGTAAGCGGGCAGACCGGGTGCAGGGCAAGAAGATTGCCCTGTATTTGGAAGCATTCCGGACCGGAATGCGTTTGCCCATCTTAACCGAGGTATGTGGGGTGCTTCACTGCTTCCATCTTGTCCCGGGCCAGCTAGCCCCGAACTCGTGGAGAATCCTCCTCGGGTTTCTGGTCTGGTTGAAACTTGAAAATATTCTCTTCAGTTTGACCCTCCTCATTTCCTTCCTCTGTTATAAGAATCACCCTGGCACCAGCAAGGATGAGCCAAGCTGGGTGTACTTTTCCTTCAAAAATGTAGGGGCGGGGTGGGCGGGTCGGGTGTGGTAGCCGTCCCTTTTTCTATCCATGAATGGAAGGAGAAGTTCATTTTCTTCGGGCCGCCCGAGGGTGAGGATTGGCCCGTGCTTACACAGTGGCACATGGCCGACTGCCCGAGGGAGAAACAACCATCTTCACCCGAAGAAAGGGTGGTGTCCTTGTGGGAGCCGATCCAGCGGGCCGACGTCATGCTTTCTGAGCAGGCCCTGAGCTGGGCTGGGCTCAGCCCTACGCGCTTTCTGGGTAAGTTAGGGCCGCCGTAGACGATCTATTTAGACTTTGATGAATTTTCTTTGCCCTTTTCAGCGTCACTAACTCTCCTTGTGTATTCCCCCATTTTGCAGAGCAAATAGATCGATCCACGTTCTTACCTGCCATGGCCGCGAAGGCCCAAAAGAAGACCGAGGGCGGAAGCTCGTCCCGACCGGGTCTGAGCTCGGTCCAGAGGACTGCCCCGCCGAACAAGCCTTCAGCTGCATCGCCCCGAGTCCCCGAAGAGCGCCGTGGAGTGGGGGCAGAAGCACGCACGGGATCCGGCGCCCTGGGCGAGGGAGGAGGAAGAGGAGGCCGAGCCCACCGACGCCCCCCTAAAGAGGCACAAAAGGATGGTTTCTCGGGCGACTCCTTCTACCGGGATCCTAATGCAGGATGGGGATTTATGCTTCGAGGTGCCCTCGGGGCTCTCCGTCGCCGACAGTTTGCTCTTCGACATGGAGCAAGTAGCTGAGGGCAAGATTCCCTGAGGGACCCTGAAGGCCCAGGTGGCCGCCATCTCTAAGGAGGTAGTTAAGATCGGTATTTGTTTCCCTTTAAGAATCATCTTAAGCAAATTTTTAACTCAGTTTGGACGTTTCTAACTCCTTTTGCTCCTTTCCTCGGGTCCTTCAATACTGCGCCCTCATCGTTAATATGGAATCTGAGGAGATTGCCCCGACCATGAGAAAGGCGGGTGAATCGTCTTCGCAGGAGGAGGATATGCGCCTGGAGCTGCAGCAAGTGAAGGAGAGGATAGCCGTCCTCGAAACTCGGGTGGCCGCTAAAGAGTTGATGAACTCCAAGTGTAAGGAGTCTCACCAACTTCTGAGTGAATCCAACAAGGCCATCCAGGCTAAGTTGGAGGAGGTTAGCAAGCTCTATGCCACGATGAAGAAGTCGAAGGATGCCAGTAGGAGGGACACTCAGGCGGCGCTCGATGCGGTGAAGCTTGCCGATCTCCGAGCTTCGATGTCCGTGGAGAGGTAAAAGGTGTCGGACCAGTTCTATGCCGACCTCGCCGACGCCTTGGCCATTGTTTGGCACCAGGCACTTGTTCATGTCATAATTTTGCATTATTATATTCCCCATTCTTATTCATTTTACAAATAAACAGGTGCTTTTGATCCATGTCTGATACATAGTTGCAGGTTATAGGTTCTCGGAACAAATCAGTGAAAATAATGAAAAAACGATACAAAAGTGAGACTACGACCAACAAATAGAAGAATCCTATTAAAATGTATGACGGCGGCGGCGATGCGTTGACTAGGCTTCTCAGGGTAGTTTTGTAAATGTAGATAGGGATCAGAATGTAACTTAGGGTTTCTATAATCTATAAATAGGAACCCTACAGCTTTTTTTGGAGCATGCCTCTTCTTGTGCCTCATTTTATTCATCTAAATTCAGAATTTTAATTGCTGTAAATGTTTGAAGAGTGCATCAAATAAAGTAAGTCCTTCTTTTCTATGCCCTAGTTAATTTTCCTTTCTGCCCTAATTAATTTTATTTATCTGCCCTACTTTAGCACTTTTAATTATCTGCCGTAGATTAGATAATTAGGTTATTAAAACAAACATAAAAATGAAATCTTTTATCAATTCCCTAATGAGTGAGTAGTTCCTCACTTGTTAGGGTTAGGAATAGGAAAGGTTTGAGAGATGAAAATCTCTCACCCTTTTCTTGCCCGTCATACATTTTAATAGGACTCTATGCATACATACACACATCGCTCACTACGGCACCATATCCCACGAGGTAGCGGTGATACCGTAGTTAAAGACCGATTTTATATGTTTTCCATGGAGGTTAGGGTAAGAGTTAAGAACGGACGGACAAGGACCTAGAGGAAGAAACCTAGTTTCTTTCCGATGGTACTAATCCACTTTGTTAATTATTACCTTAACACCTAAAAGATCTTAATTAGGGCATAGAAAGCGGTGAGGAATATTGACTTTCCAAACTTAACCTAAACCTAACCCTAGCAAGATTTTAATCCTAATCAAACTCATTTCAGTTTTTAGTGATAATCAATCCAACCCCAATTGGAATTAACTCGTTAGAAAAAATAGAAAATACACAAAATCCCTGTGGACCGACCCGTACTCAATCGGCTAGCTACCAAGCGACACCGTTCTTGATTGCGGTTAACTATTCTTTGTTTCATCTTTTAAAAGCGCACGCACGCATAAAAAATCCAACAATCAAATAGCGCCGTTGCCGGGGATGGCGTAGTTATTTTCTTTTTGCAATTTTGGATTAATATAAAATCATAAAATTCATAAAAACTGGGAAATTTTTTTTTATCATCTTGTTATTTTTTGAAGGGTGTTTTCGTTTGAATTGTGCAGGATTGAAGAACAGATTCAGATCTGGAAAAATTCAGAGAGCAAAACAGCAAACAGCAGATCTAAACAAACAGAGGAGATTCACAACAGACAAACAGAAAAAAATTTGAGGCTTGACCAGAGAATTAGACCGCTGAACCGCGGCTAAAGTGTGCCTTCTGCTGCGGAACCGCCGCGGTCTGCTGACGTCAGCAGACCAAATCTCCTCTGTAAGTTTTCTTTTCTTCTTCTGAACACCCTAATCTCCTCTGGAAAATTTTCCTGCAGGGTTCTTTGCGCAAAAAATTCTCCCCTTCTCCAATAACTTGATCTTGTGCAGGATTCTTTACGCCGCAATAAAATAAAAAAAATTTGGCAAGTGTTTGTGTGTTTACTGCTTTGCATCTTTTAAAACTGACTTTAAGGGGCTTTAACACCAATCCAGATTAGGTGGGGATTTCATTACCCTTTCTAGGACCCCAAAAATCACAAAAAGCATTTTGCATTAACCATCAAGTTAATTAAAAATGATTAGACTCAGCCTTAAGGACTGCCGCACTCAATAGGACAAAGGAATAGTTGTAGGTATCGATCGTTTATCTAAACCAGACTTTGTGGTGCCTAGGTTAGACAAGTGGGAAAAGGTAACTTTAAAAGGCCCGACTCACGGTGATTCGTGAGCAGATCCCTCCTTTCTCTACTTGTGCTTATCTGGCCATAATTGGCGGTGATGAGGCGATTTGAGGTCCTCACAACTTGCTCTTTGGAATAGGTAGGAGCAGTCTAGTTGACCTAGGTGACCCTAGATCTAGACTTGATTGTGCATATTGTGATTGATTGAACGTGTGTCTAAGCTTCTTATTGAAAATCTTTTTGCAAAAAGCTCCTTATAAAAAAACACAAAACGGAAAAATATCTTACAAAAACTTGCCACTTGTCGCTAAGAAATCCATTGCACCCCACTTGCACCCACATTCTTTTTCTTCTCCTTCTTACATCATGGGTACCACACCTCCCAAAACTCTTGCCGAACTTTGGTACCCTCATCCAAACATTGCTTCCTACGCGAATTGTTTTGGTCGAATTACGGACGACCCCTCCATACCTAAAATTTCTTTGAAAGATCGAATAGAAGCGTCTAGGAGAAACAGTTCGATTCCGCAATCCACTTTGTATCAACCATTTCAATCTTCACCACCTTCGTACGTTGATACTACTTTTTCGAGTTCTGTTGTAACTCCGAAACCCATGTCTATTGCTGAGCATATTGAAAATCTCGTAACCGATCTTTCACTCCTTTCAACACTTCCAGTTCTTGGGATCAACAAGTCCATTCACCTTTTTATCCAAATGTTGATCCTACTCCTGTCCAACCATTCAATTCCTATCAGTCCTACTCGACTTTCGCACCTTCCCTACACATTGCTTCTACACAACCATTTGGGAGTTTCACGTATCCAAACAACTTTGAATCTTTTACTGAAACCCCTTCACAACCCATGTCTAGTCTGGAACAGTCGTTGGAAGCTTATATTATAGCGACAAACCAACAGATGAGGAATTTGGATGCGTCCATTGCCGCCCTTATGCAACCTAGTGACCCGGTAGCTAGTTTCCAACTAGCTCCAAAAATTCCAATGTATGATGAGGCGGTTGGACATATTGAGAATTTGAGTGGAGAGAGTGAGCTGTGCACGCTTCCAAATCAAACCTACCCATCACCAATTGATTCCCACAACTCCGGTTTTGAATATCTACCAAGTGTCCCAAATGATTCACCAGTTGAAAATAAAACATTTAATGAGTTGTGCAACTTTGTAGTGCTTGATTTGCCAGATTGTGAAGGGTCCCTTTCGAGTGAAATCATCACCAATCCTTTCGACCTCTACACCTCCAATCTAGAACCTGAATTGATAAATATCCATGCTTTTGATGAGGTGTCCAAAAAAATTGATTTTCACTTGATTGAGGATATTGACGCAGGGAATACTTTGGATGATGAACCCGCAGATTTGACTGAATTTTTCTCTCCAATTCATCATCCCGATTCATTAAATGTTTCTCCCGAACTTCATATGCGTCTTGATTTTGATGACAATTGCATGGATGAGATAACTTTTGAGGATAATTATGAGGATAGTATTGAGGAGAGTATTGAGGATGGACCGGTTTTGTTTGATGAGTCGGATTTTCCAATTCATCCTCCTGAACCTTTAACTGTTATACTTCCTAAATCACCCCCATCATCCTTTCCATCGTTCTGACCATGCAAGAGATCACGCAGGAGGACTGTAAGCTTGAAAAATTTCTGTTCGATCACAGCAGTTTTGACTCCACTAGTGCGTTCCTCTTTGAATCTGACACAGTTCTCACAACCGATAACGATTACGAGTGTTTCACTTTTTCGAACGATTTTGAAGACTCACCGCCCGAGTTTGAGTCCTTTGAATTTTCAGATGAGTTAGTTGAACCATCAGACCCGGTTGCTTACAGTCATTTCGAACCATTGATGGAATCCTTCGAGTTCGAGACAGTTTCACCAATTTCACCTTCAATTGTTTCACCTCTGAAACTCGAACTCAAGCTGTTGCCGTCTCACCGTACATACGCTTACTTAGGTGAGAATGAGACCCTTCCTAAATCACTCCCCTTCGTCCTTTCCATCGTTTCGACCGCGTAAGAATCCGTCACGCTTCCATTTTCAATGGATGGTTTACCAAGTTCAACGTACCCATGTTTTCTCGCGAATCTTGAGGGATTTGACCCCATTTCTCGACGGGTTGATAGATTAGTACAATCGCTTTTAACACACCGGTCATCACAATTTGTGCTAATTTATTCACTCAATTTACACCCTCAAGTTCGTACTACACTTCTTTCTCTCTTCCGCCATTCTTCTCCTAATATACCGAGACCATATTTCACCTTTCTTCCCATACGGTCTCATGTGTTTCTCATTTCTTTTCTCTACACTCTATTGTTTCACCACCCACACCATTATAACGATAAAATTTTTGAATGGTTGGTGCTAATCTTTGGCCTGTGTAAGGCCTTGTATCGCTTGATACTGTGTTTTTCTCCTCCCTAACTCTGAACTTTAATACTTCAACAGTGGAAACACTGTTTCACTTAAGTTTGGGGGGGGACCTTTTTGTATATATATTTTGTTTTTCTTTTAACAATAAAAAATAATATAAATAAATAGACAGGGGAGTGCCGACAATTTTGACCCTCTTGGTGTAGCCTGACAGTGAGGACACTGTCAAGTTTAAGTTCGGGGGTGTGCTCGGTAAGCTTTCTTCTTTCGCATTCATATGTATATTTTTTGCATTTGCATACTTATTTTAAAATCAAATAAAAACTGAATTTTTTTATTAAATTATAAAAATTGAAAAATTCAATTTTGGCCATAATTGACTTAAGTTTAACAAGACGATTAACTAGCTAGGAAAAACTAGATCCAAAATTTAGTAAATTAGAAACCCTAAAAATAACCTTTCTTAAAATTTAACGGTAGAAAAATATATGTCTTTGTAGTTTACTTAGAAATAGGCAAATTTTGAGTTTACTTCTTGGGCTAAGTCAAAATAAAGGAAGAGTATTGATATTTTTATTAAAATAGAAGTCTGAAAAATAATTTCTAAGCTTAAGTCTAAATTCTGAAAATATATACCCTACAAATTGCACAAACACGAACCTTGAAACTTGGAATAGTAGAAGAGACCTTGAAATGCTCTTGTCTAAAGTCCTTAGTATGAAGGAAAATAAAATAAAAATACAAGTGTGAATAAAGAGATAAAAAAAAGGAACACTGGTTTTTGTAATTACTCAAGACTGCATAAATAGAAAAAAATATTTAGCGAGGGTGCTTTATCACCTAGTGCCTTAGACCAACTGGTTTGGGAGTCACTGCTAAAGCCTTAGGTGTTACAAGACTAGGAATTACGCCTTAATGTGCAAACACATTTTGTAATCGGTCGTTAGTACCTCAAGAAGTATTAACGGTCGCATGAAGGATGTGTGAGCAATTTTCATTTAAAAAATTCACCAACTAAAAGTATTTTGGACGATGGACAAGAGTATAAGAGATTGAATTGAATTTCCAAGTGTAGGGGTGATACATACACACACGTAGAGGTATGTGATTGGGGTTTAGATGAGAGATAGGAATGAAATATAGGACTTATATTTTTAATAGAGATGATAAAAATTCCTAAGTTGAGATGGAACCTAGAAGGAAAACTCAAAAGATGCTAAAAGCTAAATAAATCTACAGAACATATACAATCTTAAGTTAAATGATAAGGAAGCGTGAAAAATATGGGTGGATAATTTCTGAGTCGAAGATAATAGAATTTCTTGTTAGAAAACCGAATTAGAGAATAAAAATCAATAGGCCAAATTGATAGGATTTTGTGGGTAGTATCCGCTGAAAACCCTCAGGAGACAACACACCTCCTACTAGGGACACCTAGAGATTTAACGGCTTGTTACACGAGCTCAGTGCAATCGCGTTTCCCTGTGAAAGTGAGTTAGGTCTTTTTTGAGAATAAACTAGTTTTGCTCGAGGACGAGCAAAAGAAAGTTTGGGGGTATTTGTTCATGTCATAATTTTGCATTATTATATTCCCCATTCTTATTCATTTTACAAATAAACGGGTGCTTTTGATCCATGCCTTATACATAGTTGCAGATTACAGGTTCTCGGAACAAATCAGTGAAAATGATGAAAAGACGATACAAAAGTGAGACTACGACCAACAAATAGAAGAATCTTGATCATGCCTACAGTTTGAGGAACAAACGAAGATCAGCAAGCAGTTCGATTGCACAAAGATAGCACAAGATTCAAGACTTCAACACGAAGCAAATGGTAAAAGTCCATAACATTATGCACTGTGGAAATCTGGAAGAAACTAGAAGACATTTTGAAGAACCAAGGGAAGAAAAATCAAGTAAAATATAACATAAGAATTACCAGAGAAACAGAACCCAGAAGCTTCCAATATGGCCGCGGATCCGCGGCCAAACAGGGCTTTTGGCCGCGGTTCCGCGGCCATGATAAGCACGTGTCGGTGCATTTTTTGACGGCGGCGGCGGTGCGTTGACTAGGCTTCTAAGGGTAGTTTTGTAAATGTAGATAGGGATCAGAATGTTACCTAGGGTTTCTATAATCTATAAATAGGAACCCTACAGCTCTTTTTGGAGCATGCCTCTTCTTGTGCCTCATTTTTTTCATCTAAATTCAGAATTTTAATTGTTGTAAATGTTTGAAGAGTGCATCCAATAAAGTAAGTCCTTCTTTTCTATGCCCTAGTTAATTTTCCTTTCTGCCCTAGTTAATTTTATTTATCTGCCCTAGTTTAGCACTTTTAATTATCTGCCGTAGATTAGATAATTAGGTTATTAAAAACAAACATAAAAATGAAATCTTTTATCAATTCCCTAATGAGTGAGTAATTCCTCACTTGTTAGGGTTAGGAATAGGAAAGGTTTGAGAGATGAAAATCTCTCACCCCTTTCTTGCCCGTCATACATTTTAATAGGACTCTATGCATACATACACACACCGCTCACTACGGCACCCTATCCCACGAGGTAGCGGTGATACCGTAGTTAAAGACCGGTTTTGTATGTTTTCCATGGAGGTTAGGGTAAGAGTTAAGAAAGGACGGACAAGGACCTAGAGGAAGAAACCTAGTTTCTTCCCGATGGTACTAATCCACTTTGTTAATTATTACCTTAACACCTAAAACATCTTAATTAGGGCATAGAAAGCGGTGAGGAATATTGACTTTCCAAACTTAATCTAAACCTAACCCTAGCAAAATTTTAATCCTAATCAAACTCATTTCAGTTTTTAGTGATAATCAATCCATCCCCAATTGGAATTAACTCGTTAGAACAAATAGAAAATACACAAAATCCCTGTGGACCGACCCGTACTCATCCGGCTAGCTACCAAGCGACACCGTTCTTGATTGCGGTTAACTATTCTTTGATTCATCTTTTAAAAGCGCACGCACGCATAAATAATCCAACAATCAGCTCTCGATGCCGTCAAGGCGTTGATGCTGGGGTTCGCCGACAGCGAGCTCCGAGTCCAATACCCTCTCTCCGAGGATGCACCGAAGGTCGAAGTGGTTGGGGATGCCGCTGGGGGTGAGGCTGCCGGTGGAAGCGCCGACCCAGAGGTCGTCGTTTTGGTTCCCGACGTTGGCGTCGAGCAGGGAGAGATCCTCCCCGGACCTATGGCCTGAGCTTTCCTGGTTTTTCCCTTTTCTAAAATGTTTTGTAAGCCTCCGGGTGTTTTGTAAGGCTGAGGAGCCCATAATACCTTGTTAAACTTTATGGAATATAAATAAAGCTGAGCTTATTTTCCTCTTCATGACTGTGTGCTTTCTGCGTGAGTACTTCAGCTCGTCAGTCTTTTTACACTCGGCTCGAGTGGTAGGCCGTAGGTCAATGCCCGGATTTTTAGATAACGATCACGCATCGAGTGTAAGTCAATTAATTTCCAAGTGTAGGAAGGTCGGTGCCCTCCCACTCCCCGGAGTCGAGTTCGCAATTGTTCATTTACGATGAACCAAAAGATATCCAAGTGTAAGAAGGTCGATATCAGTCCATTCCTCAGAGTCGGGTTGACAACCATGTCTCTTAGCATGCGTTGAAAAACGTAGAATAGGTCGGCGTTGACTGATTCCCCCTGATGTGGTTACTAGACTCATGCCTTCGTAGTGTAGGAACCTACCCCTCGGTGACTAGCCGAGGAGGAATCTGCATGGTGGCCTCTTTAGGAGGGCTTTGATCCTTAGCGTAGATGGGTAGGAAGCTGCCCTCTAGGGATGGACCGGGCAGGGAAGCTACTCGGTGGCCTCGTTAGGAGGGCTTTGATCCTTAGCGTAGATGGATAGGAATCTACCCGTTAGGGATGGACCGGGCAGGGAAGCTGCTCGGTGGCCTCGTGAGGAAGGCTTTAGATCTTTAGCGTGGATGGGTAGGAATCTACCCGCTAGGGATGGACCGGGCAGGGAAGCTGCTCGGTGGCCTTGTGAGGAGGGATTTGATCCTTAGTGTAGATGGGTAGGCCCCGCTAGGGATGGACCGAGCAGAGAAGCTGCTCGGTGGCCGTGTGAGGAGGGCTTTAGATCCTTAGCGTAGATGGGTAGGAATCTACCCACTAGGGATGGATCGGGCAAGGAAGCTGCTAGGTGGCCTCGTGAGGAGGGCTTTGGATCCTTAGCGTAGATGGGTAGGAATCTACCCGCTAGGGATGGACCAGGCAGGGAAGCTTCCCGGTGGCCTCATGAGGAGAGCTTTAGATCCTTAGCCTAGATGGGTATGAATCTACCCGCTAGGGATGGACTGGGCAGGGAAGCTGCTCGGTGGCCTCATAAGGAGGGCTTTGGATCTTAGCGTAGATGGGTAAGAATCTACCCGCTAGGGATGGACCGAGCAGGGAAGCTGCTCGGTGGCCTCGTTAGGAAGGCTTTAGATTCTTAGCGTAGATAGGTAAGAATTTACCCGCTAGGGATGGACCGGGCAAAGAAGCTGCTCGGTGGCCTCGTGAGGAGGGCTTTAGAGATTCCCCTGTGCCTTCATGAGGGAGTTATTCAATCTTCCCTGACCCGTAAAATCAGGAAGTGTGACCGTCGTGGATGACACGTGGCCGAATTATATCGGAAATGCTCGATGTTCTGATGATTTGCATCGTTCAACCTTCCGTTGACCGCTTGGGAGCTCATGAAGACCGGAATGGTCTCCACGTGTCTGTTCTGTATCGGGAAATTGAAAATATCCCGCGATACGCGTCGCTGTGCGCGTAAATTACGTCCTTTGGAGATTTCAGTTGAGGCTATAAATAGCGAAGGCATGTTGGTTTCTCTCTAGCCTTGTGTTTCCAAAAATTGCCGGGCGTCCGTGTGTGCTCATCAGGGAGATCATCTCTCGTGACGACGTGTATCTTTACAATCTCGACCGCTCCGCGCAGACGTATGAAGCGGTGATAGACCGCGTGGAGGGGCACTTTGGACGCCTTCTTCCCCGGCGATCTCCACTCCTCCAACTGCTCATTTACGCGATCTGGAAGATGTCCCCGGGGATGCACAATGTCCTGTCTCCGCAGCTAAGGGAGGAGACGATCAAAAAGTTGCACTCGCTCTACCACCTCAGTCTGATCTTAAAGAGCAGGCGGGACCGATCGGTGGACCTTCTTCTGGAGTGTTTCCAGAAGAGGCTGATCGCTGATTTTGGTCCAGCGGATGGCACTCCCGTGGCAGCCGAGGAAGCTAGGGCTCGGCTAGCGGAGATTTCATCGGAGTACTGATTGATCATTCTTCGTGTGTATGGAAAAGTTTTAATCACAACCAAAGAAATTTATACCGCAATCAATTAACGGTGTCGATGTAGCGCGTTAATGAATACGGATCGTCCACTGAGATGTGTGTTTTGATCGATTTTGTTTTAGATGGGTCGAAATGAAAATCTAAAAGAAAATTGCAAGAAAATTGATTCAAGATTTGTGAAATTTAGTTTCAAGAATCATAAAGAACTAGATCTAAAATCAAGAATTAATAAATTTCAAGAAGATGTCCAAATTGAATGAATTATCAAGATTTATAAAGAGGCTTGTAGGAATCGATCCAATTGATAGCGATGATGAATACTTATGATTACAAATTCTTATCTATTGAAGATTTGTTGCTAGATCGATGACGATCAACGAGAATTAGGGATCTATTGAAGAAACTAGGGTTTCTCCATCATCATCCCTTATCCTTTCGTTGATTATCATTCAAATTCTAGCCTCTAGGAAATTCAATCATCGATTGTTGATCTCTAATTTGGAGCGAAAACATTCAAGAAAGCATCTCGCTCAAAACTAGGTCATCGTTGATTCAATTTTCTAAAGTTTACAAAACTCATAAGACTTAGGAATCGTTCAAGAATTTAATCATCATCATCTACCTATTTTCTCGATTCCTCAACAAGCGGAGTTTTCACTCAAACATCATGAAAAAGAAAACAATCAAGAATCGATAACTCTTCATAATGCTCAAATGTAAAGATAAGAAAGATCAAGAATTTTCACATTTTATTAATCGACGTTCCATTACAATACATTCAAAGATTACAAGATTTGAGGAGGAACTAAATCGTCGAACTAGCTTCGCATCGATCTTCTTGAGTCGCGGATCGTCTTGGATCTCTTGCTCGGATGAAGGTCGGCGTTGCTTCAAAAAGGCTTGTTGAATGCTTGCTTGAATCGGTACTCGATGAATCTTGATTTGGATCAAATTGTGTCACTCAATTTGTTTTAGAATTGATTTGGATCTCACTACAATTTTTACGCTCAAAATGATGAACAACTACCGAACAACCTTTGTAATGATGCCCTGGGTCCCTTTTTATAGCTTTCCCTTTAGCTTCCCTTAGAAGCTAGGTTTAGCTTCCCTTGGAAGCTTGGTTGTTATGAAGCTTGCATAGGAAGCTAGGTAGTTATATAGAAGTTTCTAGATTAAGGTAGTTAGCTAGCTTGCATGAGAAGCTTGGTTGTTATGAGGCTTGCATGAGAAGCTTGGTAGGTATTAAGCTTACACAAGAAGCTTGGCTGTTAGAAGGGAAGCTTATGGAGAACTCTAGGGACTGAAGCGTCTTGAAGAATTTTTTCTGTTGAAAAGAAACTTCTGCAAAAATCTTCCACCGCTGACGAGTCAGAACGGCCTCGGATCCGCGGCGGATCGGTCTGACTCGGCCGCGGATCCGCGGCCGTTTGGTGGATTTGCTGCATGAAACTTCCAGTGTTTATTTGTGTTGGTTTTATGGCACTTTTCTGATGTCTGGAATATTTTTATACTTTCTTGTTCACTGCCAGATCACAAGTCTTGGACTTGACGTATTTTATCAGCACTTTTAGCAGTTCCGGCTCTTTTACCTGGAGAATTTCCTGCACACAATCTCGAGACAAGTGTTTGATATACAAAGATCATGCATGCAATAATAAACACACAATTTCACTCAAAATGCCGGTTATAATGTATAACACATGTTATTTGATATTTTACAGACAAATTGCTAATATGTGCTATATTTATACCAAACACCTTTAGATGATTGCAAATAATAGGGAAATTGATGCGTTAAAAATGCAATATTTTCGACTGATCAAATTCCCCCAAACTTAATTTTGATCGTCTCGAGCAAACTTGTTTTATTTAAGAGAAGGAGAAAATAAAGAAAAAGAAAAACTAACTAGCACACTTTCGTAGGCAACACGATTGCACTGAGCACGTGCAACAAGCCTTTAAATCTCTAGGTGTCCCTAGAAGGAGTAGTGTTGTCCCCTGAGGGTTTTCAGCGGATTACACTCACAAAATCCCATAATAAAAGAAAGACCGTGAAATTTACATATAAAGATAAGAATTATAAAAGAAAGACTTTGAAAATTAGAGTTTCCAACTACACTGGCTTTTCGGTTGTCATGAGCCCTATCTTAATAGTCATGAAAAGATGTTAGAAATCACATCATCCCTCAATAAAACATCGTCTTTATTCTTCATTCCTACCTTTCTTCCAAACAACGATCGTATACCCCTACGTGTGTGTAAAAGACATCCCTACACTCGGAGAATTCAGTTCAAGCTATCATACTCTTGTCCATCTACTTCAGTACTTTTTAATTTGATGAATGTTTAGATGAATTTGCTCACACATTTTTCATGCGACCGTTAATACTTCTTGAGGTACTAACCGACCGATTACTCATGTGCTTGCTGATTAGGCGTATTAGTATTTTCCTCGTCTTGCAACACCTGAGGCTTAGCAGTGACTCCTAAACCAGTTGGTCTAACGCACTAGGTGATGAAGCACCCTCACTATATTTATTTTTGCTGCCTTGGTGATAACAAAACCAGTGTTCATTTTTCTTCACCATTTATATTTTTTACTCATTTATTATTTCCTTCATACTTTGGCTTTTAGACAAGAGTATTTCAAGGTATCCTCTACTATCCCGAGTTTCAAGACGTGTGTAAGTGTGTATAGTAGGGTATCAACATTCAAATGCTTGGCTTCCAGAATAGAAACTATTTTTCAGACTTATTTTTATCCGTAGATTAGTGACTTCCTTCATCTTACTAACCCTTGGGACAACGGCTCATAACTACTTATTACTAGTTTAGTTTAAGAAAACTTCTAATTTTCTTGTTTTTTCTTAAATTTTTCCAATCTTTTGGATATAATTTTTCACTATCTAATCTTTTATTATCTTATTTATGTACAAATTTTTTTATTTTTTTTGTTTTGCGCTTATGCATGATGCAAAGTGATTCGCAAATAAGCACAAACCTCCCCCAAACTTGTTTTCAACAGTGTCCTCACTGTTGCCATCTGCTAAATCTCAAAAACCTGTAAGCTTGGGAGGACATTATTCATGGGGGAAATACATATGATCGTGAAAATCCTCCCCCAAACTTATTTTTGGCTCACAATTTTTGAGGACAACTTTTATTTTCAAGAGCCAAAAATATAACCCCCCCTCAAACATGAGTTAGACAATATTAAGCATTTTAAGAGGGGGTGAGTCATTTGGTCAAAATAAGAATTTACAAAGACCAAAAGTTAATACCAACCATTCAAAGATTTTATCAGTGTAGCGTATAGGTCGGTGGAAGAACATGTTGTATCGAGTCAGGAAAAAGTGGGGAAGAGATAAGTGGTGGTCTGGAAAGGGTTTGAGTCTTAAATTAGAGAAATGAAAAAATGAGGATGAATCTGAATGATTAGGAAGAAGGAGTGGCGGCGGTTCAACTTCTATAGGTGGAGGTTGATCAATCACAAAATCTGTGTTGTTTAGGAATGCAAGTTCGTCAGCAAAAAGTTCTTCAAAACTTTCATCAATGATGTGATCGAACATTTTGCTGTCAATAAATTTTGTGCCAGAATTTATCCTACTTGATTCGTAAAAAATTACTGAGGTAGAAGACTCAAAAAACTCATCTACCTCATTTTCAAAAGTATCCAAATCAAGTTGACTTTCTGGTATTATTGAACTTGAATTAACGGATTGTGATTCATCAACACTCACTATCATTACTGGAACAGAAGAAGAACCAGAGAGAGTGGAAGAAAAAATGGGTAAACCTATTGGTGTGTCGAGTATTGCAGAACCAGATGTGAGAGATGGAGGCTGAATTTCGGTTGGCTGTTCAGGTATACGATTATCATCAACTTCAATACGTATTTGGGGTTCGGGAAGAATTAAAGGCTCAAGATGATGACCACAAGGAAGTGAAAGGATGTGATGAATTGGTGGGACAAACTCATCCAAAACTTCGGGTTCATCAATCAATATATCCCCAACGTCAATCACCTCATTCAAGTGAAGGTTAAAATTCTCAAACACCTCATTCAAATTATGGTCTTCAATCAATTTTGGTTCAAGAATGGAGATGTAAAGATCACAAGGATAGCATGGTTTCACCTGAAATGGACCCTTCACAGTCGGGTAAATCAAACACTGCATTATTACACAACTTGTCATACATTCTATCGTCAATTGGTGAATCATTTGGTGTACTCGATGAATCTGTGAAACTGGAGTTGTGGATTTCAGTTTGGAAAGGGAAGGTTTGATTAGGAAGGGTGTATAGTTCTCTCTCACTACCCAAATTCTCATTTTGTCCTATGCCCGAATTGTATACTGAAAATTTTTGTGCCGGTTTGAAATTATTTGCTTGCATCCATTCTGTCATTTCCATCCTAATTTGGTTTGACATTTCCAAATATTTTTCTAATGTCTGCTCAAGACTAGACTTGGGTCGATAAGGGGTTTCAGTATAAGATTGAAATTCTTGTGGACGATTAAAACTCCCAAATGACTGGTTAGAAGGACTGTTTAGAGAAGGTGGAAAGGTTGGATTGGTTTGATAGGAATAGAATGGTTGCAAAAATTGGGTAGGAGTCAGATCAACATTATGATAAGAAAAATATTGATATTGGTTGGTCGGTTGGCTATTAGACATCATACATGCCACAAGCCGATTATGAAATTCTTCTTTGGAAAGTGGAGGTGATGGTTAATACTGGTCTGGGTTGAAACTTTAGCCTTTAGCCCTAGCTATACGCTCAGCAATGGACATGCGTCTAGGGGCATCCTCACTCGGAGTATCAACTGTAACGGATGTAGAATTAGGATACGGTTGATATTGGTCTGGATTGAAACTTTGGCCTCGAGCCCTAGCTATATGCTCAGCAATGGACATGCGTCTAGGGGCATCCTCACTCGGAGTATCAACTGAAATGGATGTAGAATTAGTATACGGTTGATAAGACCTGGACTGTGGTGGCCAACTATTTCTACCCGCTTGTTCTATCCGATCTCTTAAGGACATGGGAGAGTCGGACGGTATACCATAGGGATTACGAAAACAAGAAATATCTGGTTGTGGATAGCAAAGCTCCGCAAGAGTTCGTTTGTTTGGGTCACCCATTATAAGAAGAGAAGAGGGCGAAAAGGGTAAAAAGGGGAGAAAATAATTGGTTTGTTTTGAAAAATGACGGATTTATGAAAATTCACACAAACATGCACAAGCAACCCTATATCTAATGGTCACCTAGGTCAAGTCTCTAGACCTCTCCTAGACTTCCAGAAGACAAATCACAGGATAAATCCTCTACTGTCTCTTTGCCCCTCCTGTGGCCAGGTAAGTGCCAGGTAAGTGGGAGGTTCTCCACTACGTAAGTAGTGGGCCTAATTAAGTAACCACTTGCCTTAGACACACTTTCCTTAGACACCATAAAAGAAACACGGATAAGCAATAGATTACCCACGACCTCCTTCTGTCCTAATTGAGCGCGACGGTCCTTAGAGTCTTGTCTAGATATTTTTTAATTAATGAAGGTGATGCGGATGGAAGTTTTGTGATTTCCGGGGCTTAGGAAGGGTAATGAAATCCTCACATAATCTGAATTTGTTCTTTGCCCCTTAATTTCCGTATTAAAATATGCAAACAACCAATTTCAAGAATCGTAACAATTTTATTTTTTAGCGGCGCTGAATTTTGCAAAGAATCCTGCAAGAAATTGATTATTGGACAAGATCAGAGAGGAGAGGAGAGAACAGAGAGTATGCCTGAAAAATTTGGTACAGTGATCACCCTAAACGGCGGCGGAACCGCTGCAAAAACACCACTATGGCCGCGGATCCACGGCGCTATGGGGGAATTAGGGTTTCAAAATTTTTGTGCAGGTCCCTGTGCTTCTCTGGATTCTTCAGATGTTCTCTGAATCTTGATCACACTGCTGAAATGATTCCAGATTCCCTCGCAAAAAAATTCAAACACTAATCGTTAAGCACTTGAAGCGAATCTTGGATGAAAATTTGATGGAATAATAATTTTTCAACTCAAATAACAAAAACGAACAAAATAGCAAACATCCCCGGCAACGGCGCCATTTGATTGCTCATTCTTCGTGTGTATGGAAAAGTTTTAATCACAACCAAAGAAATTTATACCGCAATCAATTAACGGTGTCGATGTAGCGCGTTAATGAATACAGATCGTCCACTGAGATGCGTGTTTTGATCGATTTTGTTTTAGATGAGTCGAAATGAAAATCTAAAAGAAAATTGCAAGAAAATTGATTCAAGATTTGTGAAATTTAGTTTCAAGAATCATAAAGAACTAGATCTAAAATCAAGAATTAATAAAGTTCAAGAAGATGTCCAAATCGAATGAATTATCAAGATTTGTAAAGAGGCTTGTAGGAATCGATCCAATTGATAGTGATGATGAATACTTATGATTACAAATTCTTATCTATTGAAGATTTGTTGCTAGATCGATGACGATCAACGAGAATTAGGGATATATTGAAGAAACTAGGGTTTCTCCATCATCATCCCTTGTCCTTTCGTTGATTATCATTCAAATTCTAGCCTCTAGGAAATTCAATCATCGATTGTTGATCTCTAATTTTGAGAGAAAATATTCAAGTAAGCATCTCGCTCAAAACTAGGTCATCGTTGATTCAATTTCCTAAAGTTTACAAAACTCATAAGACTTAAGAATCGTTCAAGAATTTAATCATCATCATCTACCTATTTTCTCGATTCCTCCACAAGCGGAGTTTTCACTCAAATATCATGAAAAAGAAAACAATCAAGAATCGATAACTCTTCATAATGCTCAAATGTAAAGATAAGCAAGATCAAGAATTTTCAACTTTTATTAATCGACGTTCCATTACAATACACTCAAAAATTACAAGATTTGAGGAGGAACTAAATCGTCGAACTAGCTTCGCATCGATCTTCTTGAGTCGCGGATCGTCTTGGATCACTTGCTCGGATGAAGGTCGGCGTTGCTTCAAAAAGGCTTGTTGAATGCTTGCTTGAATCGGTACTCGATGAATCTTGATTTGGATCAAATTGTGTCATTCAATTTGTTTTAGAATTGATTTGGATCTCATTACAATTTTTACCCTCAAAATGATGAACAACTACCGAACAACCTTTGTAATGATGCCCTGGGTCCCTTTTTATAGCTTTCCCTTTAGCTTCCCCTAGAAGCTAGGTTTAGCTTCCCTTGGAAGCTTGGTTGTTATGAAGCTTGCATAGGAACCTAGGTAGTTATGAAGAAGTTTCTAGATTAAGGTAGTTAGCTAGCTTGCATGAGAAGCTTGGTTGTTATGAGGCTTGCATGAGAAGCTTGTTAGGTATTAAGCTTTACAAGAAGCTTAGCTGTTAGAAGGGAAGCTTCTGGAGAACTCTAGGGACTGAAACGTCTTGAAGAAGTTTTGTTGTTGAAAAGAAGCCTCTGCAAAAAGCTTCCACCGCCGACGAGTCAGAACGGCCGCGGATCCGCGGCGGATCGGTTTGACTCGGCCGCGGATCCGCGGCCGTTTGGTGGATTTGCTGCATGAAACTTCCAGTGTTTATTTGTGTTGGTTTTATGGCACTTTTCTGATGTCTGGAATATTTTTATACTTTCTTGTTCACTGCCAGATCACAAATCTTGGACTTGACGTATTTTATCAGCACTTTTAGCAGTTCCGGCTCTTTTACCTGGAGAATTTCCTGCACACAATCTCGAGACAAGTGTTTGATATACAAAGATCATGCATGCAATAATAAACACACAATTTCCCTCAAAATGCCGGTTATAATGTATAACACATGTTATTTGATATTTTACAGACAAATTGCTAATATGTGCTATATTTATCCCAAATACCTTTAGATGATTGCAAAGAATAGGGAAATTGATGCGTTAAAAATGCAATATTTTCGACTGATCAAGTACTATCAACAATGCTTTCTTAATCCCCGGCCCCCCTTGTTGTAAATATATATTTTTTTGTAAGGCTGAGGAGCCCATAATATCTCTTTGATGAATAAAAGTTTTTCTTATTGAGGCATTTTGTTTCCTCCTGTCCCTTTTGCATTGTTTACGTGCTTTTTCATGGCGAGCTTAGGGGCCATGGAACTGAGAGAGAAAACAAAATTTGTAGAAGAAGCTTCTTATAACTTAATAAAAAGTACATCGCTTCAAAAAGGAGAAAATACATCCATTTATACAATTTGAGTTTCTCGGCATTGTAAGGCCGAAGAAACTTTCGTCCCCCGGCGTCTTGCAAGCGATATGCTCCACCAGGCAATATTTCTGTTATGAGGAATGGGCCGTCCCATTTTGGAGAGAATTTGTACAGCCTGTTTGGTCTACGAACTCCTTCCTTCATAGGACTTGATCTCCTGCCTTGAAGGCACGATGCTTGACTCGGATGTTGTAGTAGCGAGCAGTTTGTTGTTGATAGGCGGCCGCTCTGATTTGTGCTCGATCCCGTTTCTCTAATAAGATATCCAAGTTGGTCCGGAGCGCCGAGGTTTTAGCTTCATCATCAAAGTGTTCAACTATATAGCTGGGCAATCTGATCTTCGCAGGGACCATGGCCTCGGTGCCGAAGCAGAGGCTGAAGGGGGTTTCTCCCGTGGGTGTTTTTCTTGACGTTCGCAGGGCCCACAAGACCCGAGGTAGTTTCTCGACCCATCCGCCTTGTCTTCGTTTTAGGCGGGCTCGGAGACCGCGGATGACGCCCCGGTTCGCAACCTCTGCCTACCCGTTGCATTGAGGAGGGGCAACCGCGGCAAACATCATCAATATGTGGTACTCGCTGCAAAACTCTTTGACTTTGTCATTTTCAAAGTTGGTCCCGTGGTCAGTGATGATGCATCTCGGGATCCCGAATCGGGTGATTACGTTGTTCTGCAGGAACTTTATAGTGGAGGCAGCGTCTGGTTTCCTGATAGGGACGGCCACTATCCACTTTGTGAAGTAGTCTACCGCGATGAGGATGTACCTGTGTCCACCCGTGTCAGTGGGGAGTTGGCCCACCATGTCCATCCCCCATTGTGCAAACAGCCAAGGGGAACTGAGGGTTGTTAGCTCGGTAGTGGGGAGACGAGGTATGCTGCCGTAGAGTTGGCAGCTTTTGCATCTTCTGACAAGCTTCTCAGCATCCTGGTGTATGCTCGGCTAATAATATCCTTGGAGCAGCGTCTTCTGGACCAAGGTGCGGGCCCTTTGGTGCTCCCCAACCCCTTCGTGTATCTTTTGTAGAACATAGTCGACTTCGGGGGGGTCGACGCATCGGAGTAGGGGCTGAGTGTACGATTTCTTCTAAAGGTTCCCATTGCTCCAGACGAAATGACGAGCTTTTGCTCGAAGGCGGTGTGCCTCTCCTCGGTCTTCTGGAAGTGTGCCATCTTTTAGGAATTCCACGAGGGTCTTCCTACAATCTTGGCCTTCCTTCCGAGTCGTGATACTTGGAGTTTTACCTCTCTGTCCTCCACGCTGGGACATGTTAATACTTCGAAGAGGATATTCCTCTTATGGTTGGCCGTATAGGAAGAGGCGAGCTTGCTCAATGCATCAGCTTAGGTGTTTATATTCCAGGAATCTGCTTTACCTTGACTTCGTTGAAATTTTTGCGAATTATTTTTACCTCGGCTAGGTATTTTATCATGAGCGGTTCCCGGGCTTCGAAACGCCCGATTACCTAGACGACGACTAGGGCGGAGCCGCTGCGAACTCTGATGGTCTTCAGCCCCACCTCGGATGCGATTCGCAGTCCTGCTAATAAAACTTCATATTCCGCGGCGTTGTTTGATGCTCTGAACCGAGCTTTAAGGAGTATTCCAACTCTGCTTCATTTGGGCCACGGATGATAAAGCTAGCCCCGCTCCCTTCCTCGGTAGAGGATCCGTCCACGTATAGCACCCAGTCCGGGATGGGGTCGGATACCTCTTCGACCGACGGACGTGGTTCAGGGCCTTGTTCTATCGTTCCGCCTTTAATGGGAATGGTGCACTCGACAACGAAATCGGCTAAGACCTGCGCTTTGATGGCTTGCTGGAGACGGTACCTGATATCGAATTGGGACAATTCCCACCTCCATTTTCCAGACGACCCGATGATTTGGGGGAGGCGAGGATAGACCCTAAAGGTCGTTCGGTGAGGACGAGGATTGTGTGTGCCTGGAAGTAATGTCGGAGTTTCCTGGAAGCGACGATAAGTGCCAGAACTATCTTCTCCATAGCGGGGTATCTTGTCTCTGCATCCTTGAAGACATGGCTCACATAGTAAACCGGCTTCTGCACACCATCAACTTCCCTGACGAGCACCGAGCCTGCAGCTTGATCAGAGACCGCGAGGTATAACAATAGCTCGTCGCCTTCGATTGGTCGAGTGAGTAGCGGAGGAGTCGCTAGGTGTGCCTTGAGCTGCTCGAAAGAGTTCTGGCATTCCTCGGACCATTCGAACTTGGGAATCTTCCTTAGGGCTTTGAAGAATGGTAAGCACTTTTCCCGGATCTGGACATGAAGTGACCCTCCCGGTAAGGCGCATGATCTCCATATTACTCTTGGGAGATGCCATATCGAGGATGGCGTTGATCTTTTTTCAGGTTTGCTTCGATTCCTCGATGGGTTACCATGATCCTGAGGAATTTCCCACTGGTGACTCCGAACGCGCACTTAGACAGATTGAGTTTCATTTTATATTTGCGCAGGACGTCGAATGTCTCGCCGAGGTCTTTGGTGTGCTCCGCCGAAGAAACGAATTTCACTAGCATGTCATCGACGTAAACTTCCATGTTTCTCCTGATCTACGGCTTGAACAGTCTATTGACGAAGCATTGATATGTAGCCCCAGCATTCTTAAGACCGAAGGGAATCACTTTGTAGCAGTATACCCCCCGAGCCGTGGTGAATGCAGTAAGTTCTTTATCTGCCGGGTTCATCCGGATCTAATTGTAACTGGAAAACGCATCCATGAAGCTAAGTAATTCATGGTCGGCTGAGCTGTCCACAAACTGGTCTATCCGAGGGAGGGGATATTTGTCTTTGGGGCAGGCCTTGTTCAGATCTGCGAAATCGACGCACATGCGCCATTTCCCGTTCGCCTTTTTGAACATGACCACGTTTGCCAGCCACTCCGAATACTCCAGGTTTCTAATAAAGTTGGCGGCAAGCAGTCGATCCATTTCTTCCTCAATCGCCCTTTGCTTTGCCGGCGGAAAGCTTCTCTTCTTTTGCCGGACGGGCTTTGCTTTAGGGTCGACCCCAAGCTTGTGAAAGATAACATTGGGGTCGATCACTGGCATATCCGCGGGGTCCAAGCGAACATATCTGAGTTGTCTTAGAGGAACCGCATCAGGTCCTCACGGTGGTTCCCGGTTAAGAATGAGCCAATCCGGACGGTTCGGTTGTCGACCCCTTCGACGAGGGGGACTTCCGTCAGTGCTTCTACCGGGGATCCTTGGACTTCCCTTTGGTCGTCACGCGTGTCCAGAGACCCCTGGAAATCACACGCATCTTCAAAACCGTCGCTCGTCTCTCTGGTGGACGACACAGAGGCGAGACAAACCCTAGCAATCTGCTGGTTCCCGTAGGCCCGGCCTATCCCCCTTGGTCTAATGGAAATTTGATTGCAGGTGGTAGGTTGAGATTTGAGCCCAGAGGGCATTTAATTTCGGGCGGCCCAGGAGGATGTTGTAGGATGAGGGGATTTTAGCGACGATGAATTCCACAGGTACGGTCCTCGTATGTCCTGCTTCTCCGATATTAAGGAGGAGCGTGACCACTCCCACGGCCGGGATGAAGTGGTTTGTGAACTCCGAAAGGACATGGGATGTGGGCCGTAGGTCGGAAGGTCCCAGTCCTATACGCTTGGAACAGTCATAGAAGAGGATGTCTGCCGAGCTCCCGGAATTGACTAATATCCTCTGTACCTCGTAACGGTAGACCCGGGCTGTTATAACGAGAGGGTCGTTGTGAGGCAAGGATATACCATGGAGGTCTTCATCAGTGAAGATGTTGGGCTCGGTCGTCTTGCACTTCTTCTGGGGTGGATCGCTTGTACCCTCGACTGGTAAGAGTTGTTGGTTTTCGCCGGCTGCGCGAGCAAATTCCGAAGCGACGACCATGATTTTCCCGATCGTTAACTCCCTGGGAGGGGGCTGGTTCTCTTGCTCCCGATCTGCCTGTCGCTTGTCCCGTAAGTATTTTTCCAGGTGGCCAGAGCGGATCAACTCCTCGATGTAGTCACGGAGTTGTTTGCAGTTTTCGATCGGGTGACCCTGCAACCTATAGAAGACGCAGTACGGTCCCCGGATATGCTTAGCTGCTTTTTGGTTGACTGGAGGGAGCTTGAAGAATCTCTCGCCTCTCGCTTCCTCCAACAGCTCGGTCTGGGAAATGTTAAGAGGAGTGTACTCCTGGAACTTCGGGGAGTAGGGTTTTGGTCGGTCGACCCTCTTTTTCTCTTCTCTGCCCCTCTTCGTCTTGTCGGCTTGGTCACCCCGGGGCAGGTTGGCGTTCACCTCCGACTCGAGTTGAATCTCCCGCTCGGTCCAAGCTTTTACCTCGGCCATGGTTTTAGGTTGCGCTAATGCAAAAGAGCGGAGCCACTCTTTGTGCCTAAGACCCGACCTTAGTGCGGTGATGACAATTTCATCCCGGTGGTCGGGGACCTCGAGGAGAGCGTTGTAGAAACGAGTGACGTATCCCTTAAAGGATTCCTTGTACCCGCTCTTTATGGTGAACAGGTAGTCGAATTTTCTCTTTTGTCGTCGATTCCCGACGAAGTGGCTGAGGAATTGGGTGGCCAGCTCACTGAAGGTCGAGATGCAGCATGGCGTTAGTCCTCGGAACCAGTCTCGGCCAGCCCGGATGAGGGTGGCGGGAAAAGCTCTTCATTGGGCCGCGTTGGAGTTATCTTGGAAGCTCATGCCCACCGTAAAGGCGTCTAGATGGTCCTTCGGGTCAGATTTCCCATCGAAGAGGGCTACCTTGGGCGGTTTGTTCCTGGACGAGACGTGCTCAGCCAGCAGTTCTTCCGTAAAAGGTTTCGTCAGCGAATCGACGGAGTATCGGGCCCCTTCGCCGGATTCTTGGCCGTCCCGGTGTATACCCTCGATTTTCTTCTTGAGGGCCTTGAGTCGGTGGTGGTAGCACGAGAATTCTATGCAGTCGGAGTGGTGACTGTCCTCGCTCCGAGTCTGCGCCAGTGTGCGGCTTCGATTCTGCTCAATCAGATTTCGCAAATCCTCGGGCGAGATCTATCTCGAGTGGCCCCGGCATTCCTCGTTTGCGCGACCCCGGCGGGAGGAGAGGTGTCGGTCATGCCTGGAAGCAGGCGAGCCGACCGATATGTCCTCGGGGGGCAAGAACGCGTGGTGGGCATTGGAACGATGGCCCAGTCTTCCCTGGGACCGTGGCGTGGAGCTTTCCGGCTTCCTGCGGGTCATGAAATCAGTCGCCGCGTGTGGGTTAAGGTGGCCAGAGTCGGCCTGCCGGCGCTCAGTGGCGCTGTGACGAGGACGAGGTAGATTGAGGACTTGAGCGTCCCCGTCCGTCCTTCGGCGGACGTCATTATCCCGGGGAGGGGGAATTGCGGCCTGGTGGGTGTGGATCGCTGCTTGGACGTGAACGAGGGCATCTACCAGCGATTTGAGCCTGTCTATCCGAGCGGATAAGGCGCTGATGGCGTTAGGAGGGGGAGGCGAGCCGCTTCCGCCTTCATTGTGGCGGCTCGTATTTGGATTGTTGCGGTCATCACTTGATCAGTCGAAAATATTGCATCTTTTAACTGGCAATTTCCCTATCATTTGCACTCATTTAGAAGTGTTCGGTATTCATATTTCACATATTAGCAAATCAGTCGTTAAATATCAGATTTCATGTGTTAGACTTTTAAACCGGCACTTTAAGGGAAATTGACCGTATTTCATGGCATCGCATCATCTCTGTATTTGCGCAACACTTGTGTCGAGATTTGTGCAGGAAATTGCAGGAGCAAAGTCAAAAGAAGCTGATAAAAAATACACCAACTCCATGTTTTTAGATCTGGTAGCAATTGTTCATATCAGATTTTTGCATTTTTATACCGCCCAATTTTTATCACATTGCATATCGGTAGGTACTCTTGAGCCGTGTTTGCTAGTCAATTGCAGGATACAGGTTCTCGGCTCTGAACGGTGAAATTCATGGAAAAACACGACAAAATCCGAGTTCCTGCCAACCACAGATAAAACACGGATCTCCGCTCTTTATCCGTCAGTTGCCACACACCAGTTTAGGAGACAAAATGGCAAATCGATTGTCACCTTCATGCACAAAGCACAATGGCAACACCAAGTCTAAGAAATCTACGCGGAGCTCAAGAAAATCATGACAAATGATCCATGTCCAATCACCTTTTGATCCACTAAAATTCTGGAAGAAATGTGGAAAGATTATCAGGAAAAACATACACCAGACAAAAGGGGACAGCAGACCAGGGAAGTACAGAAAAGACCATGCCCCAACTCCATCATAGGGCTGCGGATCCGCGGCCAATAGGGGGTATAGGCCGCGGATACGCGGCCGTACTGGTCCCTCAGTGTGTCGTATTTCAGGGGTAGTTTGGACTTTATGTATAGAGGCAGAATTTTGCCCTAGGTTTTCATTTTCCAGCCTATAAATAGCCCAGAACCTTGTGAAGCCAAGGGTGCTTAATCTTGTATTTTTTTCTAGGTTTTAGAATACTTGTTCTTCTTCCTCTTCTCATCTCTTCTCCATTGAAAAACTTGTAGTGAGCTTTTGTGAGTGAAGAATGAATAAAGGAGTTCTTGTTCTTGCCATGCTTATCTTGTTGTAATTGTTCTTTTATAATTACTTGTAATTTTCTTTTGCTAATCTAGTTGTTGTTATTTATTGTTTGTTTGTTTCTTTTCTCTTTTCCTTTATCCTTAAACAACCATGACGCTTACGCTTGATCCTTGCCGAGGTGAGGTCGCAAATAGCTAGTTGTTATCTTCTAATCTCCTTCTTTCTATCTTCCTCTTTTGTGTTATTTTCTTTTCCGTATAATGGGTGAGTAGTTTCATACTTGTTAGGGTAGGATAAGGGAAGTTTGAGAGAAGGAAATCTCTCTCACTCTTTCCTTGCCCAACATCTTAAATCGACTCCCGTTAATTGAACCACAATCCGCTCCTTACGGCACCCTATCCTACATGATAGCGGTGATTCCGTAGTGAGACCGGTTGTGGTTGAATTAACCGGAGGGTATGGCTAAGAGCCAAGAACGGACGGACAAGCACCAAAAGGAAGAACTTAAGCGTTGGAAAGCCTAGCTTATACTCGCAAGTTCCTTCCTAGTCGTGCTAATCCGCGTTGTTGCCGATTACCGTAACACCGATATTAAGAGTGGCAACGAAAGAAGTGAGCGGCTCCTAACTCAAACTAACCTAATCCTAATTCTAACAAGCTCTCTTTACATATCATTTTATCATTTAGTTAATCACAAACAAATCTGGAAAATTGGACTTAACTCGTTAAAGCACATAGAAAAAGATTCCCATCTTCCTGCGGACGACCCGTACTCAACCGGCTAGCTACAAGCGAAACCGTTTTGATTGCGGTAATTAACTAAACTTGAACACGCAGAAACTCTAACAATCAAATGGCGCCGTTGCCGGGGAGACGGTAGTTTATTTCTTTGTGTAATTTCGGGTTAATTTGTGAATATAAAGCTAACCGAAAAACAAAACAAAAAAAATACATATACTTTGTAAAAAAATCATTTTGTTATTTTTGATTAGTTTTTGTGCAAGTGTGCAGGATAATACGGAGTTCGAGTTCAGTGCCAAAGACGTGGGAAGATAGACCCACATTTCGCGGCTACACCGCGACGGATCAAAACGAAGCAAACGGTCTACTGTAAAAATCTGGAGCAGGTACAGTAAGCAATTCCAGATTCAGAGGCCTTAGAACAGAAGAGGACACCCAACAGAACCCAGCCAACAAAATTGAAGGCCCAATCCCACCACAGTGCCGCGGAACCGCGGCATAAGCTAGCTTAGGCCACGGAACCGCGGCCATTTGGAGCCTTCAGGGTGCCAAATTTTTTGTGAGTTTTTCTCTTCTCCTCCCCACTCCTCTGGACTCCACTGAACTGTGTTTTATGCAGCATTCTTTGCGCAAACTCTCTTACCCCTTCCAATAAACTATTCTTGTGCAGGATTCTTTGCGCCGCGCTAAAAAAAAAATAAAAATTGTTTGCAGTTGATTTGTTACCGCTTTGCATTCATTAATACGGACTTAAGGGGCTTGAAACCAATTCAGATTGGGTAGGGATTTCATCACCCTTCCCAGGACCCCAGAAATCACAAAAACCATATGCATTGACCATTGTTAAATTAAAAAATACTAGACTCAGCCCTAAGGACCTTGCTCTCAATAGGACAGAGGACTAGTTACAGGCATCGGCCGTTTATCCTATCTGACTTTTGCGGTGTCTAGGCAAGTGTGTCGAAGGCAAGTGGTTATTTAATTAAGGAACTTCGCGAAAGCGTTGGACAACCTCCCACTTACCTGGCACTTACCTGGTCGCAATTGACAGAGAAGAGGCGGTTTGAGGTCCTATTTCTAGCCCTCTGGAACAGTTAGGAGCTGTCTAGCAGACCTAGGTGACCCTAGATCTAGGTGTGATTGTGCATATCTTGTTTGTGATTGCTTAAGGCCGTAAGTCCGTACATATTTCTGTAAAGCTCTTTCTAAAAATAAAAAAAAAGGAAAAAAATCAAAAACTTTTATAAAAACTTGCCCTTTGTCGCCAAAATCCATTTTTCACCCACCACCCATCGCCTGTTTCCATTGACGTTTTCTTACCCTCACCTTCTCCGCTTTGACTATACTAAACTCGTTTAGTGTATGTCCGCTTGGACTCGGGACACTAGCGCCCGCCTAGTCCGCGTTACGTTAGTCGCTACCGACTACGCGATCGACTCAAACGTCGAAACTCCGTCCACTCCTCTTTCACCTTTACCTTTGCCGGCCAACTCCGACGTTGACCGGAATTCTGTTCATACATCTTCACCTTCACCATCACCAACCTCTTCTTCCGCGATGTCAGGATTTAATCCGAACATCTCTTTGACTACCCCTGGATTGGCTCCACCTCCTACGGAGACCAATAACCCACCACCACCGCCTGTTGTAGCGCCGCAGCGAATCGCGCTCCAGGATCGTTTCTATCCCACCCGTTCTGCACTTCCCACCTGCCTTTCTCTTCCACCGGCCAATGGGGATAATTTTGAAATTAAGCCCCACTTCATCAACATGCTTCCACGATTTCATGGGCTTGAATCTGAAGATGCCTATATCTTCATCAATAAATTTCAAAACGTTTGTGCCATGATGAAAACCACCCAGCTGTCGGACGATGCTATACGTCTACGGGTCATTCCGTTCACTTTATGCGATCTTGCTGAAAAATGGCTGTATAGCACCGCTTCCCACTCCATAACCAGTTGGGACGAGTTTGTAAAAGCGTTTCTAAAGAAATTTTATCCAAATCATAAAACCGCAAGGATCCGCAATGAAATCAACCAATTCTCTCAGCTTTCTTCTGAACCCTTCTGGAAGTGCTTTGACCGGTACAAAGACCTTCTTGTTCAGTGTCCTCACCACGGTATAGAGAAATGGCAACTTTGCCAAACCTTATACGAGGGCCTGAACCCAGCAACGAAGCAGTTGTTGGAAACCATCTGTCAGGGCCACTTCCTATCAAAATCTGACGAGGAAGCGTGGCAATTCTTTGACGACCTTGCGGAGCAAACGCTACAATGGGAGAGCACCAGACCGACTTCTTCTTCTTCTACCTCCACTTCTACCGGTCAGTCTAGGGTAGGAATTCACCAACTTGATGTCTCTATTGCGATGAAAGCTGAAATGGCTGCAATAACGAGAAAGCTTGAAGCAATAGAGAGCAAATTCTCTGCTCCTGCCCCTGTTCTTCCCCTTCGTACCATTTGCGCTTGTTGTTCCGATCCTTCTCACTTAACCGAAGAGTGTCCTTACAATCCACAATCGCAAGGACAGGATCAGGTTAATGCTGCATTTCAGTAAAGACCGAGGAATGATCCATACTCTTCCACTTATAATCCCGGTTAGAGGAACCACCCCAATTTCGCCTGGAATCAGAATCAGAATCAATTCCAAGGCAACAATTTCCAAAGGCCCCCTCCGCCGCAACAACAAGCGCAACAACAAACTCAACATCAGTTTCAGCAGCCCTTCCAACCCCAACCTTTTCAAAATCAGACGAACAACTTTGCACCCAACAATTCTTTTCCCCAAAACAACTTTGTTCCGTCAAACAACGATAAGGTTTCCTCGCTCGAACGAAGTCTGGAGGCGTTCGTCAAACAATCGACACAATCCACTGCCAACATCCAGTCTTCCATTCAGTCCTTAGTGCAACACACTGCCGCTCACGGGCAAAGCATCAAGACCATCGAGGCCCAGATTGCACAGCTGAATGCGGCCTTAAGCGAGCGAGAGAAGGGGAAGCTCCCGTCCCAGCCCCTCCCAAATCCCGGTCACCCACAGAATGTACATGTTGCTCTTGAACAACAGAACCATAATGTGAGTGCCGTGACCACATTGAGATCGGGAAGGATGCTGCAAAACAACATTGGCACACGGATCAACGATGACACCCCGGCCGCTTCTTCTTCTTCTTCTTCTCCTGCTTCTTCGTCTTCTGAGCCTATTCTCCATTCTTCAAAAGGCTCTCCTTCTTCTTCTTCTGCTCTGAACGGACCCGCTTCTCACTCCACGAAAACACCTGTTCTGGGATCCGTTCCAACTCTACAATCTCCTCCACAAGCATTAGACTCAACCAATTTTAAAAACGTCCCATTTCCAAACCGGTTGAGGTCTAATAAACAAAATCCTCAAATGGAGAAGATTCTGGAGTTATTTAAGCAGGTTAACATTAACATTCCTCTTTTAGATGCCGTCCAACAAGTCCCATCCTACGCGAAAATCTTAAAGGACTTGTGCACGAAAAAGAGGAAGTCTCAAGTACCAAAGAAAGTTTTCTTGGCTAGTGCTGTGAGTGATGCTCTTACCCAATCTTTACCACAAAAACGGAAAGACCCTGGCTGTCCTACGATTTCTATTACCATTGGAGATAAGAACATCAACCGCGCACTATTAGATCTTGGTGCCAGTGTTAACCTGCTTCCGTACTCAGTATACGAGCAATTAGGCGTAGGGGAGCTGAAACCCACACACTGTACTCTCCAAATGGCCGACCGATCGATCACCCATCCTAGGGGTGAGCTAGAGGATGTGTTAATCAAAGTCGGGGACTTCATATTCCCCGTTGACTTCATTGTATTAGACACACAGCCTGTAGCTAACCCCCGGAATCAAATTCCGGTGATACTCGGTCGCCCATTCCTTGCAACCTCAAATGCTGTGATCAATTGTCGCAATGGTTCGATGAACCTCTCTTTTGGAAACATGACAATTGAACTCAACATTTTTAGGTTGGGGAATTAGCCCTCCGAACCTAATGCTCATATACTGGACGTTTGCTCGATCCAGGAGATCACCCCAGAAGAGTGTGAATTCGAGGAGTTTCTGTTCGATCACGATAACCTTAACGCCACTAGTGCGTTCCTCCTCGAACCTGCTGCTGTTTCTGCGCCCGACAACGACTACGAGTGTTTCACGTTCTTGAACAATCTTAGCCACTCGCATCCCGAGTTTGAATCCTTCGAATTTCCGGATGAGTTACCTGAACCATCCGACTCGGTCGCTTACACTCGTTTTGAACCTTTGCTGGAATCTTTCGAGTTCGAGACCTCTGCACCAATCTTGCCTTCAATCGTTTCACCTCCAACGCTCGAACTCAAGCCTTTGCCGTCTCACCTTAAGTACGCTTACTTAGGTGAGAACGAGACCCTCCCTGTCATCATCTCGGCTTCTCTAGCTCCAGAGCAAGAGAAAGCCCTTCTCTCGGTCTTGCACAGCAATAGGCAAGCTTTTGGCTGGTCCATGGCGGACATCAAGGGGATTAGTCCCCTGATCGTTGAACATCACATTCATCTGATGAATGATGCCAAACCAGCCCGGGATCCACAAAGACGTCTCAATCCAGTCATGAAAGAGGCTGTGAAGAAGGAGATCGTAAAATGTCTGGATAGTGGTATCATTTAACCTATCTCTGATAGCCAGTGGGTTAGCCCCATTCACGTTGTCCCCAAGAAATCAGGTATAACGGTCATCACTAACGAGGCGAACGAGTTAATCCCTACTCGCACCCAAACTGGGTGGCGAGTATGCATCGATTACAGAAAACTCAACGCCGCAACACGGAAAGACCACTTTCCGCTTCCTTTCATTGACCAAATGCTTGAACGATTGGCCGGACACGAGTTCTACTGCTTTCTTGATGGCTACTCCGGCTATAATCAAATTCCCATCGCCGAAAAAGACCAGGACAAGACCACTTTCACTTGTCCTTTCGGCACGTTTGCATATCGTCTCATGCCCTTTGGGTTATGCAATGCGCCCGCTACCTTCCAGCGGTGTATGATGGGAATCTTCTCAGACATGGTGGAAAAATTTCTGGAGATCTTCATGGATGATTTCTCCATCTTCGGCGATTCCTTCAACGAGTGTTTGCTGCATCTTGACGCTGTCCTTACCCGATGTAAGGACAAGAATCTCACTTTGAACTGGGAGAAGTGCCACTTCATGGTGCGCGAAGGTATTGTCTTAGGACATATCATCTCGCAAAATGGCATAGAGGTCGACAAAGCGAAGATTGAGGTCATTTCCAATCTCCCTCCTCCCCGATGCGTCAGAGATATCCGAGCCTTCCTTGGCCATGCCGGTTTCTATAGACGGTTCATCAAGGACTTTAGCAAGATTGCTAGGCCCTTGACTCTTTTGCTGGCCAAGGATACGCCATTCGACTTCAACTCGAGCTGTGTGACTGCATTCGAGTCATTGAAAAGCTCACTCACTTCTGCTCCCATTCTTTCTTCACCTAACTGGACGCACCCATTTGAGATTATATGCGATGCATCCGACTTTGCCATTGGTGCTGTCCTTGGACAACACATAAACAAGATGCCGCACGTAATCTATTATGCGAGCCGAACCCTGAACGACGCCCAACTCAATTATACAACAACTGAGAAAGAATTCTTAGCTGTTGTATTTGCTTTAGAGAAGTTCAGGCCCTACCTCATCGGCTCTCCAGTCATTGTCTACACAGACCATTCTGCTCTGCGCCATCTTTTTGCGAAGAAAGATGCAAAATCTCGGCTAATACGTTGGATCCTCTTGCTTCAAGAGTTTGACCTTGTCATTAAGGACAAACGAGGATGTGAAAACGTAGTTGCCGACCATCTCTCACGACTTTCTTCTTCGCCTTCGCTTTCAATTCCGATCAACGACGTTTTCCCGGATGAACAGCTCTTGACAGTATCTTGCGAACCCTGGTTCGCAGATATTGTGAACTATTTGGCCACGGGATTACTACCGACTGAATGGTCAAGTCAGGACATACTTCGCTTCTTATCCCAAGTAAAACACTTTTACTGTGACGGACCCTATTTGTTCAAGTACTGTCCCGACCAGATTATTCGTCGGTGTGTCCCTGACGAGGAATTCAAGAGTGTGCTGTCATTTTGCCACGATCAAGCGTGTGGCGGGCATTTTGGCCCCAGAAAGACAGCTGAGAAGATCTTGCAATGTGGTTTCTACTGGCCACAACTCTTCAAAGATGCTCATGACTATTGCAAGACTTGCTCCCAGTGCCAACACTTGGGCTGGATATCCCGGAGGAACAAGATGCCGCTCCAACCGATCTTGGTTGTGGAGATTTTCGACGTTTGGGGGATAGATTTCATGGGGCCGTTTCCCAGCTCTTTCGGGAACTTGTACATTCTTCTCGCTGTTGATTACGTCTCTAAATGGGTCGAGGCTGTGCCCAGCCGGACTAACGACAACAAAGTTGTCGTTAGGTTTCTTAAAGAAAACATTTTCTCCCGTTTTGGGCACCCCGAGCGATCATTAGCGACAATGGAAGTCATTTCTGCAACAAGACTTTCGAGGCCTTGATGCGAAAATATTCCATTAATCATAAGCTCTCTACGCCCTACCACCCCCAAACCTGCGGGCAGGCCGAAGTTTCAAATCGGCAAATCAAGCAGATACTGGAGAAGACGGTTTCCAAGAACCGTAAGGATTGGTTGCTGAAACTCGCTGATGCCCTTTGGGCACTTCGAACCGCTTATAAGACCGATCTTGGCATGTCTCCCTATCGGCTTGTGTATGGAAAAGCTTGCCACCTACCTGTCGAAATAGAGCATCGCGCATTTTGGGCGATAAAGGAGCTGAATCTGTCTCTCGAAGATGCGGGCAGCCATCGGAAGCTGCAGTTGAACGAATTGAGCGAGCTTAGGGATGAGGCTTACGATAACGCGGTTGTCATTAAGAACCGAACGAAGGTGTTTCACGATAAACACCTTTTGCGCAAAACTTTCGTACCTGGTCAACAGGTACTGCTTTACGACACCAGATTACACTTCCATCCAGGAAAGCTCCGATCTCGCTGGAAAGGGCCGTATTTTGTGCGGAATGTCTATCCGCATGGCGCTGTGGATTTGGAGAATCCAAAGGACGGTTCATTTTTCAAAGTGAACGGACACCGACTAAAACCGTACCTTAGCGCCGAACCAACAGAGGAGCTCCTGTTCTTACAGGAGCCGGTTTACCCTGCATAATCTTCCTCTGCCTACCTCCAAACTTCGGTTATCCAGCCAAGAACAGAGGACACTGTTCCAAATAAGTTTGGGGGTATGTATATACCATTCTGTACATTTTTGTGGATATTCTTTTTCTTTTTCTTAAAACCAAAAACACAAAAGAAAAAAAACTTTGTGTATATTTAACCGACAATTTTGACCCTTCAAATGATCTCTTCATGCAATGACAATGAGGACACTGTCCAGTTTAAGTTTGGGGGTACGCTCGGTACGCATTTCTTACCTTCGCATTCATATGTATATTTTGCATCTGCATATTAAAATCCATAAAATCCATAAAAATCAGAAAATTTTCTAAAAACATAAAAACCTTTTTGTCAAGTTAGCTAGTGGGAAAACTCTGATTCAATATTTCGACGGTTTTGTTTGATAAAATAAAAATAACTAAATCTTATTTTTATATTTTGAAAACCTGAAAGATAACTCTCCTTTGAAGTTAACTATAGCTGATATACGTCTTTACATCACACTACACGTGTCGTGAGTTTTGGAAATTAGATGACAAGTCTTTTCTGTCTAAAAACTTTTAAATGGATAAATGATTTTCTGAGGATCAAATAGGTTTGTTCTGAAATAAGTAATGTCAAGAATAGTTTATGAAGTGAAGTGAATATGAAGGAATGTTATTGATGCCTTAATTGGAACTAAGTCTGAAAAATAACCCATCTGAAACTTGATTGGAATGATTACACACCGAACCCACTAAACACGTCTTTTATCCAAAAAAAATTAATAATAATTGAACTGCCGGCTATATCTCCGTTCGTATTAAATCATCATGATTTTCACGCCAAACTGTCTTTTGTTTTTGGACCTAGGTAACTTGAGTAATTAAGTCCGCTGGGGTGTTTCTACACCTAATGCCCTGAAGCCAATTGGTTTGGGTGCATTGGCCCAAAGCTCGCTAAGAAGCCTAGAAAGTCCAGATTAAAACAAAGTCAAGCAAGTGTTCTCTCCGAGTTAAAATTCCTAACGGTTCTTTGTGTGAGAATAATCTTGATAAAAGACAGGCTTTTATAAAAATTTTAGCGGAGATATGAAGGTTTTATTCTATGATAAAGACTATTGCACGTTCACAGAGGTGTGTATGAAATGAAAACAAGAAAAAGGTGGAGTGAAATATAAGACTAGTTTCCTGTTAAGGAAGATAGAAATTCTAAAGTTGAAACTTTACTGGAAAACGAAACTTGAAAAATGCTTAACTCTTTATAAAACTTATGTGATCCTTTCAAAAATTTTATCTGGGCTTTATTGTGTGGCATGATGACGTATATCGATCCTTCTGGAAACTTAACGACACTATTTGCACTGCACGTAAAGACATATAAAATCTGTAGTTAAATAAGAAGCGAGGTGTGAAAAATAAAGGTTCGATAGTCTAGACTTAGGATAATAGAATTGTTCTTTTCTGAAACAAAACTTTAGGGTTTGAATCTTAGTTATTTTACAAAACCAACTTGACCGGATTTTGTGGGTAGTATCCGCTGAAAACCCTCAGGAGACAACACTCCTCTTACTAGGGACACCTAGAGGTTTAACGGCTTGTTGCACATGCTCAGTGCAATCGCGTTCCCTGCGAAAGTGAGGTTAGGAAATTTTTTATGAATAAATTGGCTTTGCTCGGGACGAGCAAATGATAAGTTTGGGGGTATTTGTTCATATCAGATTTTTGCATTTTTATACCGCCCAATTTTTATCACATTGCATATCGGTAGGTACTCTTGAGCCGTGTTTGCTAGTCAATTGCAGGATACAGGTTCTCGGCTCTGAACGGTGAAATTCATGGAAAAACACGACAAAACCCGGGTTCCTGCCAACCACAGATAAAACACGGATCTCCGCTCTTTATCCGTCTGTTGCCACACACCAGTTTAGGAGACAAAATGGCAAATCGATTGTCACCTTCATGCACAAAGCACAATGGCAACATCAAGTCCAAGAAATCTACGCGGAGCTCAAGAAAATCATGACAAATGATCCATGTCCAATCACCTTTTGATCCACTAAATTTCTGGAAGAAATGTGGAAAGATTATCAGGAAAAACATACACCAGACAAAAGGGGACAGCAGGCCAGGGAAGTACAGAAAAGACCATGCCCCAACTCCATCATAGGGCCGCGGATCCGCGGCCAATAGGGGGTATAGGCCGCGGATCCGCGGCCGTACTGGTCCCTCAGTGTGTCGTGTTTCAGGGGTAGTTTGGACTTTATGTATAGAGGCAGAATTTTGCCCTAGGTTTTCATTTTCCAGCCTATAAATAGCCCAGAACCTTGTGAAACCAAGGGTGCTTAATCTTGTATTTTTTTCTAGGTTTTAGAATACTTGTTCTTCTTCCTCTTCTCATCTCTTCTCCATTGAAAAACTTGTAGTGAGCTTTTGTGAGTGAAGAATGAATAAAGGAGTTCTTGTTCTTGCCATGCTTATCTTGTTGTAATTGTTCTTTTATAATTACATGTAATTTTCTTTTGCTAATCTAGTTGTTGTTATTTATTGTTTGTTTGTTTCTTTTCTCTTTTCCTTTATCCTTAAACAACCATGACGCTTACGCTTGATCCTTGCCGAGGTGAGGTCGCAAATAGCTAGTTGTTATCTTTTAATCACCTTCTTTCTATCTTCCTCTTTTGTGTTATTTTCTTTTCCGTATAATGGGTGAGTAGTTTCATACTTGTTAGGGTAGGATAAGGGAAGTTTGAGAGAAGGAAATCTCTCTCACTCTTTCCTTGCCCAACATCTTAAATCGACTCCCGTTAATTGAACCACAATCCGCTCCTTACGGCACCCTATCCTACATGATAGCGGTGATTCCGTAGTGAGACCGGTTGTGGTTGAATTAACCGGAGGGTATGGCTAAGAGCCAAGAATGGACGGACAAGCACCAAAAGGAAGAACTTAAGTGTTGGAAAGCCTAGCTTATACTCGCAAGTTCCTTCCTAGTCGTGCTAATCCGCGTTGTTGCCGATTACCGTAACACCGATATTAAGAGTGGCAACGAAAGAAGTGAGCGGCTCCTAACTCAAACTAACCTAATCCTAATTCTAACAAGCTCTCTTTACATATCATTTTATCACTTAGTTAATCACAAACAAATCTGGAAAATTGGACTTAACTCGTTAAAGCACATAGAAAAAGATTCCCATCTCCCTGCGGGCGACCCGTACTCAACCGGCTAGCTACAAGCGAAACCGTTTTGATTGCGGTAATTAACTAAACTTGAACACGCAGAAACTCTAACAATCAGCAATTCAGAAGGAAATATACAAATCAACATATCAAAGAAAGGCCCGCAACTCAAGCCCAACAAGCACCAGAGAGACCCAGCCATGAAGCCCCCAAAGCGCCGCGGAACCGCGGCGGGAGCTGGCTTGCGCCGCGGTTCCACGGCTAGATGACGTCATCATGTCCCCATTTTCAGTGCATAATTCTTCTCTCAGGGCCCACATTCCTTTCTGATACTTCAAATTCCAGAAAGATCTCGAAGCTACTGCCAGATCAGCAAAGATTATTAAGCAACATAATCTTGATTAAGCTAATCAAGCTCCTAACTAATCACATCTAGAAGCTTCTCCTCAACAACCTTTTGGAGGGAAATTCAAATTTCATCTAACAAACTTTTGGAGGGAAATTCAAATTCTAATCCTAGATCTAGGGTTTATGGAAGCCTATAAATAGAAACCCAGACCTAGGGTTAAGGGTTAATCTTTTAGTTAGCTAGTTCAATCTTAGTTGTTCATTCTTTCTCCATCTTCTTCCACAAGTCTAGTGACAAGGCTTGTGCGAAACCCTAACCCTAATTCCACTCCAAATTCAAGATCTTGAGTACCAATCAAGCAAGAAGCCCTTCAACCTTTTAGGAGCCGAGCCGATCTTCAATCGGGCAAGTGATCCAAGCCGATCCGCGACTCAAGGAGACGAGCGAAGCCAAATCGACAATCGAGTTCTTCCTCTTGTAGTTCTTGAGCGATTGTAACGAAATTGTTGATATAAATAAAAGGTGAAATTCTTTAATCTTGCTTTCTTTAAATTCTTGCATCATGATTCGATCTCAATTTGTGATTGTGATTCTTGTTGTGATGTTCGAGTAAAACTCCGCTCGTAAAAGAGTCGAGACGATCAATAGAATGATGATGTAACAAATCTTAATACGATTCTTGAGTCCTACGAGCTTTGTAAACCCTAGCAAGTTCAAGAATCGATGACCTAGTTTCATTGCGATACTTTCTTGAATGTGATCGCTCGAAATTAAGGATCTACGATCGTTTCTTGAATTTACTAGAGGCTAGAATGTGAATGATATCGACGAAAGAATAAGGGATAAGATGAAACCCTAGTTTCATAAGAAATCCCTAATTCTCGATCGATCATCATCGATCTAGTATCAATTCATCGAAAGATAAGAATACGTAATTGTAAGATTAAATCACATCTATAGATCCGATCGATTCCTACGAGCCTCATTTAGATTCTTGATATTTGGTTGGAAAAATCATCAAACTATCAATTCTTGATTTTATCGTTTCTTGATTTAGACTAGATTTTCCTAATTCTTGAACTTCAATTTACAAATCATGAATTGTTTGTTTTCTTTTCTTTAAAGTTTCAACTCATCTAAATCGAAGCACGAACGATTACACTTTCCCTGTGGACGATCCGCACTTACTAACGCGCTACATTCGACACCGTTATTGATTGCGGTCAAAATATTTTTGGTTGTGATTTCTAAATACAATTTTCTAAAACTACACACAATCCGAAATCAATTAAATCAAATGGCGCCGTTGCCGGGGACTATTTGATTTACTTACACAATCGGAAATCATATCAATCAAATGGCGCCGTTGCCGGGGATCATTTGAATTGATACTTTTACATCCAATCAAGAAATTCATAAAATCAAATGGCGCCGTTGCCGGGGATTATTTGATAAACACAACAAAAATCACAAAAAATCAAATGGCGCCGTTGCCAGGGATAGTGCGCTAATTGTTCGTATTTTGAAATTTGAGTTGAAAATTTTATTCCATTACAATTTTTTTAGATCTAAATTCGTGCAAACACTAATACGTGTGTTGTGATTTGATTGCGAGGAAATCTGGAATCATTGGAGCTTGGATAAAAATTTTCTGAATATTCCAGAGAGCTAGGGGAGTTAACAGGAGCCCTCTGTAGAATTTTCATTCAGTGAACAGTGAAATTGGCCGCCTTTCCGCGGCATTTGGGCGCTATTGCGACGAATCCGCCGCAGTTTAACTTGATCACTGCTCCAAATTTTCAGGTATACTTCCATACTTTCTTATCTCTTCCCTCATCTGCTCCAATTAACATTTTGTGCAGGTTTCTTTGCAAATAAATAGCAACGCCGCGCAAAAAGCAAAATTAAATTGTGCGTGTTTTGATTTTTGTGGTTGTTTGCATTATAAATACGGACATTAAGGGGCAAAGACCAAATCCAGATTAGGTGGGGAGTTCATTACCCTTCCTAAGCCCCAAAAATCACAAAATTTGCATCCGCATTGACCCTCATTAATTAAAAGAAATCTAGAGATGACTCTAAGGACCGTCGCGCTCACTTAGGACAAGAGAAGGCCGTGGGTAATTCATTGCTTATCCGCGTTTTCTTGTGGTGTCTAAGGCAAGTGTGTCGAAGGCTAGTGGTTATTAATTAGGCCCACTACTTACGTAGTGGAGTACCTTCCCACTTACCTGGCACTTACCTGGCCACAGGGGGACAAAGAGGCAGTGGAGGATTCTATCCTGCGACTTGTCTTTTGGCAGTTAGGAGCGGTCTAGAGCCGGACCTAGGTGACCACTAGATTCTAGGGTTTTTGTTGTTGCATTTGTTGTGTTGCATCATATTTTCCAAAATCCGTCCAATTTTCAAAACAAACACCGCATTCATTCTCTCCCCTAATTATAAATTCACGCTGCCACTTGTACAACCCTTTTAAGTGCAAGATAGGCTGGACAACAGGATTCTAGTGCCTGTTTAGTCCGCGTCCCCCGATCGACCCAAAAGTCGGTATTTCTACATTTACCTTTTCTTTACCCACCACCACACCCGCATCGATAGATCCGTCTCCATCGAACTTCTTTACCACTACTCTGCCGCCGTCCGTTGGTGCGCAGAATCCACCTCGCATCTCTCTCCAAGAGAGGTGTTATCCTACTCGAGGTCCCCTTCCCACCTGTCTTTCCATTCCACCAGCCAACGGGGACAATTTTCAGATTAAACCCCAATACATCAACCTTCTACCAAAATTTCACGGTCTTGAGTCTGAGGACGCATACGTGTTTATCCCGAAATTTGAAAATGGCGCAATGATGGGTACCTCACAGTTGTCTGTGGATGCTTTGCGTCTTCGTCTTCTCCCATTTACCTTGTGCGATTTAGCCGAGAAGTGGCTATATAACACTACCGCACATTCCATTTCAAATTGGGAAGAATTCGTCAAAGCATTCCTAAAGAAATTCTACCCACATCAAAAGACAGCTCGAGTCCGTAGCGAAATCTATCAATTCACCCAGCTTCCGAATGAAACATTTTCAAAGTGTCTTGAACGTTTCAAGGATCTGTTAGTCCAATGTCCACATCACGGCATCCCGAGATGGGATCTGTGCCAAATCATTTATGAGGGCATTAATCCTAACACAAGACAGACCGTTGAATCCATGTGTCAAGGCAACTTTATGACCAAAGATGATAGGGAAGCATAGAACTTTCTAGAAGATTTCGCTGAAAAATCTTTACAGTGGGAGGGTGTGAGTCAATCGTTTAGGGATGGCAATGATATTTCCATAGGAGTTAGAGCTGACATTGCAACTATCAATAAGAAACTCGAGACTATGGAAAACAAATTTTTAGCCGTCGCCCTAAGTCAAATGTCACTCTCCAAAACTGTATGTGGCTGCTATTCTGATCCTTCTCATTTGACGGAAGAATGTCCATGAAATTATCCGTTTCAAGGTCATGAGCATACCAATGCCGCCTTTCAAAGACCTAGAAACGATCCATCTTCTTCCACATATAATCAGGGTTGGAGGAATCACCCTAATTTTGCTTGGAACCAATCACAATCTCAAAACACGGTTCCAACCCAACACAATTTCCAAAGGGTCCCTCCACCACAACAGCAACCACTTCAATTGAGTCAGCATCCCTTCCAATCACAAAACTTCCAAAATCCGGCCAACACATTTGCACCACATGAAAACTCTTTGCAATTGACCGGTACTGATAATACCTCTGCACTAGCACAAACCTTGGACACTTTCATGTAACAATCCATCCAAGGGACGGCAAGTTTGCAATCTTCCGTCGAGAATGTGATGAAGATCATTGTCTCTCAAAATGAGAACATCAAATCGATGGAAGCACAAATTGCACAACTAAAAGCCGAAATGAGTGCAAGAGAGAAAGGGAAACTTCCAGCTCAACCTTTACCCAATCCTGGCTATTCACATCTTGTGAATGCAACCACGTTGAGATCTGGAAGAGTGCTTGACAAACATATTGGGGAAGAGTTTGATGATACCGATAAATCAATCAATAATACTCCGGCTGATACCTTTCCTCACACACACACTTCTAATTCTAACCCCAGTTCTTCTACCCCACCACCTTCTCGCGAGCCTTTTCTTTGTTTCCCACAAGGCTCGCCACCTCAGCCCATCTCTTCTAGTTCTCCACAGACGATCCCCACTCCTCTTTTGGGATCATGTCTACCCCCACTTCCTTCTCCTATGATGGACCCAGCGCTTATTGCTAAAGCACCTTATCCTAATCGGTTAAGGGCTAACACACCGAGTCCATATATGGAGAAGATTATGAACATTTTTAAGCAAGTTAACATCAACATCCCTCTCCTAGATGCCATCCAACAAGTTCCGTCCTATGCGAAAACTCTTAAGAACTTGTGCACTAGGAAGAGGAAGACTCAAGTGCCCAAGAAGATATTCATGGAAAAAACAGTAGACACAGCCTTTCCCCAGCAATTACCGAGGAAACGTAAGGATCCTGGATATCCTACGATTTCCATTTCTATTGGGGAAAAACACATTAACCGTGCTCTACTAGACCTTGGCGCTAGTGTTAACTTGCTTCCTTTCTCAGTCTATGAGCAACTAGGTATCGGAGAGTTGAAGCCAACCCATTGCACTCTCCAGATGGCTGACCGATCAATCACCAAACTTAGGAGTGAACTGGAGGATGTGTTAATAAAAATCGGGGAATTTATATTCCCTGTGGACTTTATTGTAATTGATACACAGCCTGTAGCGAACCCACGGAATCAAATTCCGGTGATTTTAGGTCGCCCCTTTTTGGCCACTTCCAATGCAATAATCAACTGTCGTAATGGTTCTATGACCCTATCCTTCGGGAATAGGTCAATAGAGCTGAACATTTACAAGTTGGGAAGTGTACCCTCCGAACCTACTGCTCAGGTCTGTTCTGTCGACTTAATGGATGTCGACAGCAGCGAATTTGATGATCCTCCTGATACCGATCTTGACTCTTTTCATATGTTGTTGTTTGACCCAACTATGTATCATACACATACGGACTCTTCCACTGAGTTGTCCGGGTCAACAATTAACACTGATTATGAACTGTTTTTAGAGTCTGAAGATCACCCCGCACTTTGTGATGACATTATTCATCGGGGTATTGATGGAACTTTTGAGGAGATCTTCGCTGATGAACTCGCATTTTTGAATGACACGGGTGTTGAGATGAATCATGTCCCACTCAATGAAATTGAATCTCCACCCCTTCTTCTGAACTGTAAAAAGAATGCGAGTAATCCATCACATTCACTGCATCGTCTCTCCAAAATGAGACGCACACACACACTCTTCCACCACTTAACCTTTCCCCACTTCTTCTTCCACCAACCAGAGCACTGCATTGATAAAATTTTCGAATGGTTGGTGTTAACATTCGGTCTTTGCAAAGCTTGGTATCGACCATTGATTTTTGACCCCCTCATGTGATTTTCAAAGATTAACATTGCTTAAGTTTGGGGGGGCATTTTTTTTTCTGGCTCTTGAAAAGAAAATTTTTTACACAAAATTTGAGCCAAAAATAAGTTTGGGGGAGGTTCTTCACTTAAATATTTTGCCCCCACTAATAAATTCCTCCCAAGCTTACAGGTTTTTCGAGATTTAGCAGAAGGCAACAGTGAGGACACTGTTGAAAACAAGTTTGGGGGAGGTTTGTGCTTATTTTTGCATCATTTGCATATCATTTGCATAAGCACAAAACATTTTCGAAAACCTATAAAAATTTAAAAATTTTCAAAAATATAAAAATATTTTTGTACATAAATAAGATAATAAAAGTTTAGATAGTGAAAAATTACTTCTATGAGATTAGAAAAATTTAAGAAAACCAAGAAAATTAGAAGTTTTCTTATACGAACTAGTAATAAGTAGTTATGAGCCGTTGTCCCAAGGGTTAGTAAGATGAAGGACGTCACTAATCTGAGAATAAAAATAAGTCTGAAAAATAATTTCTATTCTGGAAGCCAAACATTTTGAACGTTGATACCCTGCTATTCGCACTTACACACGTCTTAAAGCCTGGGATAGTAGAGGATACCTTGAAATGCTCTTGTCTTAAAACCGATGTATGAATAAAAAGAAAAAGAAAAGTGAATAAAAAAATATAAAGTGGTGAGAAAAATGGACACTGGTTTTGTTATCACCAAGGGAAATAAAAAAATGTATAGCGAGGGTGCCTCTTCACCTAGTGCCCTAAGGCCAACTGGTCTGGGAGTCACTGCTATGCCTGAGGTGGTGCAAGACGAGGAAAATACACCAAATAAGCAAGCACATGAGTAATCGGTCGGTTAGTACCTCAAGAAGTATTAACGGTCGCAAGAAAGTGTGTGAGCAATTTCATATAAATATTCATTAATTAAAAAAGTACTGAGGCTGATGGGCAAGAGTATGATAGCTTGAATTGAATTCTCCGGGTGTAGGGATGTCTTTTACACACACGCAGGGTGATATGATCGATGTTTGGAAGAAAGATAGGAATGAAGAATAAGACGATATTTTATTGAGGGAGGACATGATTTCTGATATTTTTTCATGACCATTAAGATAGGGCTCATGACAACCGAAAATCTAGCTTAGTTGGAAATCCTAATTTTCAAGACTTTTCTTTTACAATTCTTTTCTTTAAATGTAATATTCACGGTCTTTCTTTTATTATTGGATTTTGTGGGTGCAATCCGCTGAAAACCCTCAGGAGACAACACTCCTCCTACTAGGGACACCTAGAGGTTTAAAGGCTTGTTGCACGTGCTCAGTGTAATCGTGTTGCCTACGAAAGTGTGCTAGTTAGTTTTTCTCTTTCTTTATTTTCTCCTTCTCTTTTTGTTAAAACAGTTCGCTCGAGACGATTGAAAATAAGTTTGGGGGAATTTGATCAGTCGAAAATATTGCATCTTTTAACCGGCAATTTCCCTATCATTTGCACTCATTTAGAAGTGTTCGGTATTCATATTTCACATATTAGCAAATCAGTCGTTAAATATCAGATTTCATGTGTTAGACTTTTAAACTGGCACTTTAAGGGAAATTGACCGCATTTCATGGCATCGCATCATCTCTGTATTTGCGCAACACTTGTGTCGAGATTTGTGCAGGAAATTGCAAGAGCAAAGTCAAAAGAAGCTGATCAAAAATACACCAACTCCATGTTTTCAGATCTGGTAGCAATTCAGAAGGAAATATACAAATCAACATATCAAAGAAAGGCCCACAACTCAAGCCCAACAAGCACCAGAGAGACCCAGCCATGAAGCCCCCAAAGCGCCGTGGAACCGCGGCGGGAGCTGGCTTGCGCCGTGGTTCCGCGGCTAGATGACGTCATCATGTCCCCATTTTCAGTGCATAATTCTTCTCTCAGGGCCTATATTCCTTTCTGATACTTCAAATTCCAGAAAGATCTCGAAGCTACTGCCAGATCAGCAAATATTATTAAGCAACATAATCTTGATTAAGCTAATCAAGCTCCTAACTAATCACATCTAGAAGCTTCTCCTCAACAACCTTTTGGAGGGAAATTCAAATTTCATCTAACAAACTTTTGGAGGGAAATTCAAATTCTAATCCTAGATCTAGGGTTTAGGGAAGCCTATAAATAGAAACCTAGACCTAGGGTTAAGGGTTAATCTTTTAGTTAGCTAGTTCAATCTTAGTTGTTCATTCTTTCTCTATCTTCTTCCATAAGTTTAGTGACAAGGCTTGTGCGAAACCCTAACCCTAATTCCACTCCAAATTCAAGATCTTGAGTACCAATCAAGCAAGAAGCCCTTCAACCTTTTAGGAGCCGAGCCGATCTTCAATCGGGCAAGTGATCCAAGCCGATCCGCGACTCAAGGAGATGAGCGAAGTCAAATCGACAATCGAGTTCTTCCTGTTGTAATTCTTGAGCGATTGTAACGAAATTGTTGATATAAATAAAAGGTGAAATTCTTTAATCTTGCTTTCTTTAAATTCTTGCATCATGATTCGATCTCAATTGTGATTGTGATTCTTGTTGTGATGTTCGAGTAAAACTTCGCTCGTAAAGGAGTCGAGATGATCAATAGAATGATGATGTAACAAATCTTAATACGATTCTTGAGTCCTACGAGCTTTGTAAACCCTAGCAAGTTCAAGAATCGATGACCTAGTTTCGTTGCGATACTTTCTTGAATGTGATCGCTCGAAATTAGGGATCTACGATCGTTTCTTGAATTTACTAGAGGCTAGAATGTGAATGATATCGACGAAAGAATAAGGGATAAGATGAAACCCTAGTTTCATAAGAAATCCCTAATTCTCGATCGATCATCATCGATCTAGTATCAATTCATCAAAGGATAAGAATACGTAATTGTAAGATTACATCACATCTATAGATCCGATCGATTCCTACGAGCCTCATTTAGATTCTTGATATTTGGTTGGAAAAATCATCAAACTATCAATTCTTGATTTTATCGTTTCTTGATTTAGACTAGATTTTTCTAATTCTTGAACTTCAATTTACAAATCATGAATTGTTTGTTTTCTTTTCTTTAAAGTTTCAACTCATCTAAATCGAAGCACGAACGATTACACTTTCCCTGTGGACGATCCGCACTTACTAACGCGCTACATTCGACATCGTTATTGATTGCGGTCAAAATATTTTTGGTTGTGATTTCTAAATACAATTTTCTAAAACTACACACAATCCGAAATCAATTAAATCAAATGGCGCCGTTACCGGGGACTATTTGATTTACTTACACAATCGGAAATCATATCAATCAAATGGCGCCGTTGCCGGGGATCATTTGAATTGATACTTTTACATCCAATCAAGAAATTCATAAAATCAAATGGCGCCGTTGCCGGGGATCATTTGATAAACTCAACAAAAATCACAAAAAATCATTACTCGCCATTGGATCGAGGGCGGAGGATCAACTTTTATTGGTGGAACAAGATAAGTCTTTCCTTCCCACAGATGGCGCCGACTGATGGAAGCCTTGATCTCCTTCAGATGCTGTCCTCCGTCGATCTGTCGCGAGCGTTGCTGGATGGATAAAATTGGATTTGGAGGTTGTCCTCTTAAGCGTGTGGGTCTCAATGGGTTGGGTTTGTGGTGGAAGCCGAGCTATCTACAAAGAAGTCCCGGGGTGGGTGACCACCGTAGGACCCTCCGACAATCAAGTTAGCCGAGGAATTTGAGCAGAGTAGTGGTTTATTGGATTCAAGTTCCCTTACCTGAGTCGTCTGAGAGAGGGGTTTTGTAGTGGTCGCATGGAGCGAGCAGGCGCGAGATCTTCGCTTTCGGTTACGTCCTTGACGTTACGCTACGTAAATGACGAGATCTTTTCAATAATGACGTGATATGCTCATTTATGGGGGGACAGCATGGGACGCGGGACGTGGGTCGGCTGTTATCCCGCTTTGGCGAGATACGCAGAGCTGTTGCGGAGGCGTTAGGGCTCTACAACCTCGGTTGATCGGGGGAGGACGATGAAACTCGGCATGTTGGAGATCGGAGACGAGCGGGAGGCCGAGGAAGCTCGGCACGAGAGAGGCTCGGAGGCGAGTGAGGAGACTGAGGAAGCTCGGAAACGAGCTGTTGGTAGTCTCCTAAATGAAGGTGGAATGTCTTTTAGGGGGTCTCCCGAAAGGTCGGGTACGTCCTCCGAGAAGGGGCCCCGGAGAATATCCCCGATACGGCTCATTTATTCCACCCCCATGGAATTCGAGATTCGTCATCTGCCACGTGTCGTAATCTGAGGAGATACCACTTGTGGGCATCATCATATCCGATACTACGGCAACTTGAACATACTCGACCATTAAACTTTTCAATGGTTTCTTTCTAAAATCGCCAAACAAATTACTTATTTTAGCACACATACACTATTTTGGTCATTCTCACCTAATGCTCCAATCTAACTCGTATTCACAACATCTCGAATTGATATCTCGCACATAATTTTCTAATTTAGTTAATCAAAAGAAACAGACATCAGGTACTCATAAGAGGTTATGAAGCAACATTTTAGATATGATAGAAATTTAATAGTATAAAACATTTAATAAGATAACTTCTCATTACCGTACGTTCTAATTTTTCCATATCTCAACAGCTGTCATCCAACAAGCTTAATTATCAGGCCAATCTTTATAATCCAATCCAAAAATACAAATTGTCCCCATCAAGTCTCATCCATACACTAGAAATATACTATTGGATCATATGGCAAATGTGAGCGGGTGGTCCATTAATTGTCGAGGATCGATGTATGATAGTTGAATTGATGCGCAGACCTACTTTAGTGGTTGCGATTTTGACCAAGTAATAATTAGTAGGAGATGTACAATTTTGGTTTTATTCTAGGATGGTGATTGTACCTTTAGTCTCCTTTGATTCTCATGTGACCCTTTGAAGTTTATATAGACTTTTCTCTCTCTCTAAATTTTTGATCCAAGGATGAATCTTTAATTTATATATCTTCATTATAATCTTATCTCCTTTGTTGCATTTGCGAGAGCAGTGTGTGTATATTTTTAATGAAAATGAATCTCAATTGATTATCCCTCCCTCGGAATGAAGAGAGATATTGTTGGAATTTATTGGATTTATATGGGTTGTTTTTTATGAAGTGAAGCAAACTTGGTTGGATTTCATAGATGAAAAAGAGAGTAAAAATGGACTCTGAGAAAGGTTCTTTTGTAGTAGAGCTTTTAGTCTCATATCGGCTGGTGAATAGTAAAGGAAAGTGGTTAAATAGCATAAGATGTTGTATATCTTGTAAAAGAACAACAAATGTGCTATTGGGAAACCACACGCGTGCGTCCGCCTGCTGGGCCGGGCTCGAGCGTTTGGGCGAATGGTCTCGGGTTATCATTTTGGAACCCGATCTGACTGACTTTGAACTTCCACTTGCTGATTTAAATTCGAATTGTTAAATTGATTTAGTATTTACCGTGCAATTAAAATTGTAGTTAATTGTTGATTTAAAAATCCAATTAAACTTAATTAAAAATGTGGTTAATTGCGAACAGTTGCAGTTTAATAGCAATTAATTGCTGAGTTAAAATGACCAGTTAATTGTTGAATTAATAGGCCTATTAAAATTGCAATTAAAAGTTTGTTTACTATGTGCCTATATATACACGGAGAAATTTAGAGAAGAACAGACATTGAAAAATATACATAGGCTATTTTTACTCTGCGAAATATCATCAGTCTCTCTCGAAAATTTCCAGCGTTCTCTTTCGTTCTCGGCATTGAAAACTACTTCGGCAGTAGTGAATGAAGCGATGGTCGGAGCAGCTCCTGAAGGTGTGCGTCCAAATGGAACATGGACCGTCTTATCCTGCGGAGAAGACCAGAGCACCCATCGCACCGGTTGTAACATTTCAGAAAATGAAAAATATTATTTTATAATTTAAATAATAAAATATTGAGTTTTACGGAAATCATACTGAATATGGATTTGAGTTTTCGTAAATTGGTATAATTATATACCTCTATGTTGGAAAATAGTTGGAAATTTAAAATGAATTAACATTTATTTATTGGACTTTTCTAAAATTAGTATATAGTTATATCCATACAAATTAATGTTAAACTTAATTAGTATTTTCCTATTTATGCTCAAAACAAAGTTTGATTTTGTTAAACCATATTAAGTTGATTTTTCATTTGTGATTTATATGATGCTTTTATTTTAAAGAAGAAAAAAAGAAAAGAAAATAAGGGAGAAGGAAGACATGAGAGTATGGTGGATATTTTTATATTGCGGTATAGGCATGAGAGAGAGGGAGAGAGGGAAAGGGTTATGGTTGCCTTAACCATTTTCTTTATCTCATTTTCTTTATCTGTTCTTCTTCTTCCTCTTCTCCTTCTCCACCTTCTCCATCCTCATTCACAAACCACAAACGCCACACAAATCTCCTCAAACCATCATGTAATCTTCACAAAAAATGTTCCTAATTTCATCATAAATATGAAAATATGATCAAATCTTCACTTTGAGGCCATTTACAAGTATGGAACTTTCCATGATCCCTATTTTGAGGTAAAAATCCCACTTTTTAATCAAGTTATTAAAATATTTGCTTTCACAAACTAGTTTAGAACTCATATGCATGCTTTATTAGTTTTCAGAATTCAAAAATGAGTTTTGATAGATACAACTTGTAATTATGGTCTAGTAGAAGGTTGGCGAGTGATTACAACCCTATTAGTGATAGATGATAGTGTTTTAATGCAAATATCACTTGTTTTAAAGAGTTTTAAAGTTTTAAACATGAGTTAAAATTTTCAAATGTCGGTTTTCTTTGAGTATTTGATGTTCAAATCAATCTGGAGAAACTTAGGTTCTCTGGAAAATATTTAGCATATATATTAGATCTAGTTAGACCATTAAGAGACACCACCACGAAGATGAGACCCTAACTCTAAAATCAAGCAGCAAATTGCGGGTAAAATGAATAATTTGGTGGTTTACTGTAGCAATTAAGTGTCGGGGTTTGGTCAATAGGTGTTTTACATTACATATAAGCCTATTTTATATGCTAAATTACTCTAGATTCTTTTAGTTAAAATCCGGAGTTGTTTTACTTTGCTTTTAACTGTATTTTACGAGTTTTGAAACTTGGTTTTTGGATTTCTATTTTGTGACTTGGTCGTTCGGCGTTCGTATGTCAACACCGGAAGTAATTTATCGGATTTAGCACGCGTTGACCATAGATTCTAACCTATGTGCGCTTCGTTCGTCGTATCGGTTTTTGGTATGGATTTTTATGCGATTTTGTATGGTTTCGATTGTAGATACAATCACGGGAACTTCCGAGACGACGAAGAAGGGCGAGGAATCTGTTGGCTTCGACTAGGATAAGACGTTTAGGTGAGTAAATCTATATCTATGGGGAAAATCGGATGGATGGCGTATAATACCCCCGCAACCTTAGTAGCTAGGACAATTTATATATTAGAATCATATACCTAGACTATTCATATGCGTATGCTAGTATATTTAGTAGAAGAGTTTATGCTGAGTATTTATTCCTTAGCTTTTGAGCTATAGCTGCATATGTAAATATATAGTTATGAGTCCTTACTATGATATAAGTATATTTATGGCTTGAGCATATCTATAATATAAGTATACATGATATGATATTGTATGATATGATATGATATGAGATGATATGGGATGATATTAGCATATGTGACTAAAGATCCGTACTGTTTCGATTGGATGATATCGTATGAGGGATATTCCGTACGTGATATGATAAGAATTGATTGTCGAATACGGCCGATATATATATATATATTTCGAATCGAGGAGTCTTACTAAAATCAAAAAAAGGGAAATTATGAAATGTTTAGAGTCATACGTATTTTAAAAGCTAATGAATCGTTACGTAATTTTAAATGATAAATTCAAGGGTGCGCTATGACTTTTCAAATGATATCTATTTCAAAAATATCGTAGTTACTTATTTCCAAACCAACGTTTCGTACTATTTTAAATTATAACTATATGGCTTATACATAGTTGGATATTTTAATATTTGTTCACGTTATGATTTCATTATTCTTCATACGCTCGCATTTCGATTTCCTTATTTCTGCATATTCTCGCGCTTCGATTATTTACGATTTATACTATGTACATGCCTTTAAGTCTACTTAACTTCATGTGCTAGGACACACGCACCATTACCGATGATTCATGTTGCACTTGCACATACGTGCATGTTACACCTACACCTCATTGGTAATTGCCATACCACATACACATATAGAACATTGTTATGTTACCCGTATCGCACCATACCCCGTTAGCATTATAAATTACTGTTCAGTATCCAGCACCACGTACTGTTCCGGATATCGTATTTTCATTACACAGCTTATACGAACACGATTATATGAACACACTTTCCATGCATTATATTACTGTTCTGTTCCATTATTGCCATGTTCTTATGAGATTATATTTTCATGGGATTTATGAGATTTGAGAAACCGCAGATATGATTTTATAAAACTCATGAATATTTTAAAAATACGGTTTTCTCTTGATATGATATTTCGGCGTCCACCATGAGTTTTTTCGGTTCTGAGCTATGAGTATTATTCGAATTGAGGGAGGGGGATGAACCGATTGTGGATACATGATGGACCCGGTACGGTACTTAGGGTTAAGAAGATCGTATAGAAAGGCGTTGAGCCTGGCTGGAACACTATCTACCGATGACAGTATGAGATTCGGCGGATATTCGGAGGATACCGACCGGAGTGATTGTTAGTAATATATGCCCTAGAGGCCATTATTGTATTGTACTGGATTGTATATTATATTTTGGAAGTTTGGGATATTCACAGATATAATAACAGTCTTGCTTAAAATGGTAGTATGCTACCTGATTTGATTTTACCTCAATATGTATATATGTTTCTTTTAGCATATCGCTAATAAATATTGGTAGAGCCTTTAGGATCTTTTCTTGACTACCAGCGTTGTGATGGCACTCATACTAGTAGGGGCTGGGTAGTCTATAAGCACATCCTTATAAAGGTCCCTAATCGTAGGATTATCGAGACGGAGCATCGATACTCCAGAGTAGACTAGTGTATACGCTTCTCATCCCAGCAGGAGAGATGGTATGTCCCACAGCCATTGGTATGTCGTACCGGAGATAGTATACAGGTGCTCATTGGGTTATGAGTTACACTGGACGGATTCGTTGGGAACCGCTGGTTGGTATTATACTTATCGTCAGGTAGCAGTTCCCGGGTGGCATGAGTACAGATTAGTCCGTTGACTTGACATCACTATTCGTCAGTGTGTTCCCACTTACTTAGATTACTACCCTACCACGGCTCAAAAGATTCGTGCAAACAGATAGTAGTTGGGTGCAGTTCCGAAGCACTTTGGGGGCAGTAGCGGTTATATAGGATTCGTCTCTCCCGGTATTGAGGGTTGATATCGCGCTGTATTCGGAAAGCCATTACATAAAGTCCCTGGTCAGGGCAAGCGAAATCTACTGGTAGGTACTCCAGTAGTTTCTCAGAGTGTATTTCGCTATACCTCAACATGACATATTGCGCTAGTAGGGGTCTGAAGGTTACCATTCCCATAGGCCCGATATGCGAGTATTTTAGATGAACAGACCGGACTGTACGGAGATTGTCACAGATAGTGTAACATTTCAGAAAATATAAAATATTATTTTTGGAAATTTAATATTAAAATAAAAATTTCGCGAAAACTATTCAATTTGCGAATAGGGATTTTTCGTAAAATGGTATAAGTATATACCAATATTTGGAAATTTATCGGAGATTAAAATGATTTATTTATTTTAATGATATTTATCGGATTTTTAGCCAAATCCGTATTTTTTACATTTTCCATGGCTAGCGCACAATATCATGAGCATGTATTTCATTGAGTTTGTGTTAGTGGCTTGTGAGTTTGTGAGAAAGAGAATGAGAAAAGAAAAGAAAAGCAAAAGAATAAAGGGTTTGAGTGTGAAAGAAATAAGAGAAAGAAACAAAAGAGAATGAGTGTAATTGATATTTGTTGGGAGAGTGAGTGTAGGGGAAAGTTGGTGAGTGAGAGAGAGTGAGCATAAGAGAGAGAAGCTAGGAGTGGGTTGCCTCTTCATTTCCCCATCTCCATTGTTTTCTCCATTTCCCTCATCTTCTTCATTCCTCACTACCTCCATGTATCATCTCTAAATACTTGCCAAAACCCTATGCAACCATCACATAAAACATGCACAACATCATTCTAAACCATTTGAACCATCCAAGTTTGGATTTTGAAGACTTTGGGCAACTTGAGAAATTTCCTAAGTGGCCAATGAGGTAATCCCTTCACTTTAGTTATATATTTGTGTTATATATCGTATTTTAGTTTAGAATTTGAGTTAAATAGGTTTGTGATCTTGGAAAATTACAAGTTGCTGTTAAGTGGCCAATTGAGCTGTAGTGAGTGTTTACAAGACCTTAGGGATTGATTTCATAACCTGAAAATGAGTTTAGAACCCAAAATACGAAGTTATAATTGTTCCGTTTCGGTTTTGTGAAACCTTAAGGCCTATAGGGTACTGGAGCTATCTGGGGAATTTTTAAGAAAATTAAACAAGTTCATTAACCTAGATAGACCACCACAGAAATACGAACACATTTTCCCCTAGTACGGCCGGCGAGACTGGATTTCATGGCATTGTCGCCGGACCCCCTATATCCAATGGTGATTTGGTTCTGCCTGTAGCTCCCTAACACTATAACCTATCCCCTATACTTGCTTGTTTAGTCCCAATTGACCTGAGTTAAAATCTAGGAGTGGTTTCTCATGTTGCTGCTTTATGTTTTAAAGACATTGAAATTGTGGTTTTGGTATTTGAGATTGGATTGCGTCGTTTGATGTTTGTACGTTAAGGACGAGGGTTGTTTGGATGATTTTGCATGCGTAAGCTATAAGTTCTAACCTATAGGCAATCCGTATGCCGTATCGGTTTTCGGATATTGATTTATGTTTGCATTTCGATGTGTGTTGTATTGTAGGTATTTCGCGTGGACTTCCGAGACGACGAAGCACATCGAATTCGGTTAAGCGAGGAGTTTAAAGGTAAGTAGATTTATATCTATGGGGAATCGGGTGGATGGCGTATAGCACCCCCGCAACCATTGATATGGAAGTTGTGTTTTAAATTATAGTTTTGATAAAGGATATGCTACGAGATTAAGATAATCTTATTATAGGATTTAGTAAGATATGATATGATTAAATTTGACATTAGGAAATATATAGTGGCTTGAGAATATGAAATGAAAAGTGAATCATGATAGGTACGAATTGAAAGATAACAAGTATGGGTTGATAATGATACGATATGAGTTCGAGATCGATAAACACGACACGAAATTAAGATAAAGGTGTTGTGGATTTGATAAGATATGACGTTTATATAAATGTGAATTGATATATATATATATATATATATATATATATATATATATATATATATATATATGAGTATAATGAGTAATAAGTCGTACGAGACTTTAGATCCGTACCCTCATTATTGTATAGGTCGATAGATTCCCTATTCTATTTGATGATCCCGTATGATGGATTACCATATGTGATGAGATGTACCGGATGATTGATCCGCGCTAGTGATTTGAGGATGATGATCGATAATTATTTTCATATCGGATTTTATGAGGTGGGATCGCCGATATAGAGATTGCCACCTAAACCATACCTATTTTCAAAGCGACGATGTGTATCGTTTAAAAGTGACCGTATGATTCTTGTGTAGATAGATATACCAATTTATTTTTCATGTTGTGTAGGATATTACCCCTCGTGATGTACATACCACGTGCCGGTATTTAATACTATATGATATCATTTGCTAGTACACCTGCACAATTACCGTTGATGTGCATGTTACACATATACAGATTTGCCGGCTGACACACATTCTTCATCGGTAATTACCATGCCACTTATATAGTAGAATTGCTATGCCACTTATACAGTAGAATTGCCATACCACTTATACAGTAGAATTGTCATGCCATTGACACAGGAGAACTGCCCTATCATGATATTAATTTTAAAAGTAAAAGTACATTCATTGTTCAGTACTATCACTTGACATACTTTTATGATATACCGATTTGCTCATATTACTACTCTATGTTGTATACATCGTTCTTTATGATTATATGCTTGCATGATATACCGATATGCTCATATTACTAATCTATGTTGTATACATCGTACTTTATGGTTATTTGTTTGAGATACTGTTTTCATGAGATCTCTGGATTTGAGAACCGTGGTTATATTTCAAAGGAAATTGCGTATTGTTTTAAAAACACGGTTTCTCTTGATATGATATTTCGAGACGTCCACCATGAGTTTTCTCAGTTCTGAGCTTGTTTTCGAGACCCGATTCGAGGAGTTGGCAGATACCGTTTGCGGGTACATGGTGGACCCGGTATAGTACTCCGGGGCAAGAAATGGTTTTTGTGGTGTAGACGATGAGCCTGGAAGAGGGAACACTACCTACCGGTGATTGTATAGAGCTCGGCGGATATCCGGAGGATACCGTTTCGGAGTTATGATATGAGATGGATATGAGGACCGATCTGAGGATGCGGCGCCTGAGATACGAGGATTTACATGTCGATGCTGGACACGGGTTTCATGATGTTTCGAGTGTCGGTGTTGGAAACTCAGGTTCCATGATTTTGATGTGTCGTTGATGGACACACGTGGTTGATATCCTCATATATATACAAGCATATGTTTTCATGATGTTCGAGTGTCGGTGTGGGACACTCAGGTTCCATGATATTGTTTTGTGTCGTTGATGGACACGTGGATGATATCCACATGCATACAGGCATATGATGTTGGATGTTTATTTATATATGTCATTCCATTGATAGATTGTTGACATATATGCCTTTGTGGTCACCCTATATATCATAGTATTACCTTCAGGATATAATGACCTAGGAAATCGTTATTTTATTTGATTTCTACTTGCTGATGTTTTTTACTCATGAGTTGGTAACTCACCCCCGTTGTGCCACAGTTCTTGCAGGTATGACCGCTTGGGATCAGTGCAGTATCGCTGGCACACAACTTCTTCCAGGATGCTTTGCTTTGGTAGGTGGGACACATGTTGGATCGTGCCCACTCTCGTACTGATATGCTCTATTGTATCTAAATAAACTCCATCACATCAGATCACATTCAATCAGAGATTAGAATTGTATATTGGTAGACCTAGTCAGACTTGGGTATTGTGCGAGACTTAGAGCGATGGGTTTATGATCGCTTTCTTGAGTTTTGATGTCTTGCTTCTTTATTTGTTCTTTCTGGGTTGTTTCTTCGCCGTTGGGCGTCGTATATACGTTATTGCGTGGTTGTGATTTCGCCGATTGGCGAAGAGCTAGCTCCCGCTTGGGGATGCCTATATATTGTTGTGTATATGTTTTTGGATCAAAATATATAAGGGAGGTGCTGCCCAAATTTTTTAAGACGAAACATGTTTTCACTGTAGTATAATCCACTTGCATTTTCATGTGTCATTAACTATGCATTTCAAGAAAAATGTGATTCATTATACCTTTATTTAAAAACCGCATCCCCACTATTTTCCGCAAAAAGGTTTAGATTTTCTGGGCTTCGGTTTACTTGATTTACGTTACGCCTTTAGACGTTGCGTAATTTAAGTGCCGGTCACGTACTAAATTATCGGTCGTGACAAAGTCGGTATCAGGGTGTTAGGTTTAACCTTGGTTTGAGTCTGGGATTGACTATGCGGAGTCTAGGGCGTTTATATTTCAGAACCTAGGTTTGACCTTACGGAACTTAGACTTAACGGGGGGTATTAGACCTGAACTTTCGTTTCATAGGTTGACCTTGATTGATGGAGTAGGTAGCTTGAGTAGAGTGACGTTCCGTACATATGTATCGCGACATATTTACGATACGATTCTCCACTGAAGAAATCTTAGGATGTACATATCCTGAGATCTTTGATACTCTTTATTCCTATGATCATATATCCATTTGGGATCTGTTGATTTCTTTCATTCATTGATCTATCTTCTTCGATACCTGCTTGAGGTTCCTGTCACCATGGTTTGAGCGCAGATTGAGCCACTGCTAGTGTTGCGGTCAAAGCGAGCTCGTCATGAACGAGGACTGACCATATTGTTTTCTGGTGATATAGGGACGTGTAGGTATAGTGTTGTGTTGTGATCTCTCGTTTGAGGCGAGTGTTCAGTTTTGCACCGGATGATCGGGCCATTGATAGAGGCTGCCAGATTGAGATGACTGTTGATGTACAGTCTACCTCAGAGATCGTGATGTTGTCTACCATGCAGACGATGACCCAACTGTTGCTGAGATGGATGGGATGTCGATTCCAGCGTTTATGAGCTGAGATCACTGGAGCTTTCAGACAGAGATGTGATAGGATATAGCTAGTCTACCTTGAGTGGAGCGACGGATATGATTCTTCAGATTGATGTGCCGATGCAGGCTTAGTTGAATTGAAGAATTCCAGTTGAAGGATCTTACTCAGATCTAGAGTAAGTCGAGCAAGAGAGGACGTTGTTCGTCAGATGCTCTGATGTAAGATCGGTAAGTTGACCAGTTTCAGATAGAAGGATCTCACCCTGATGCGTTGTGAGTTGATCGAGAATGGATGAATAAAGTGTATTCCTCCGATGATTTGGACGAGTTCCCGAGGACGTGTTCGGCTAGATATCTTCTACAGAGTGGTGAAAATACTGAGTTCTTAATGTCTAGTTCATGTGAGAGACTCCAGAATGACCATAACCGAGAATGAATTGCAATATGCAGACAACAAAAGATGACGTCGAAGTGGACGATAATAAAGACGGGTGGAACAAGTGGTTCGTGCGAGATGTTAGCGAGCGGTTGTTACTCTCCATTGATGCTAGAGGATGGATATGTCTGCAGAGGCGTTAGATACAGCCAAATTTCATCGGAAAGCCGTGCTGAGGACACAGCTGTCCGGTTATAAGAAAAGAGTTAAGAAAGAGTGCCAACCTTCGTATAGTTTGGTATAGGTGAGATCAGAAGAAGCCATGAGCAGGTTCTTTCCAGGACACCGCAGCGATAAAGATTTGCACCCAGGATCAGTTATAGCGTACGTATTCAGATGGCCAGATGATACTGTCAGTAATGTGCAGTTGCGAATGGTCATGTTGATTGGCCAAACGGTGATCAGAGGAGTTCCAGAGCGGGACTGTTCCGTTAGTACACCTGACTGGGCCGACGAGCAGAAGGATTGCGAGATTGATAGTTCAGAGAGAAACGAGAACCCAGAGACCGGAAATGCTAAACCGTGAGCAGAAGACAAGTAGATGATCTTGCTCTACCAGCTTTGGGCGCACCGACATATTTTTCAACATTTTAGGAGGTGTACCTCAATGTCAGTTATTGAGATTTGCGTTTTGTGATCCGAGTATCATACTTTTATCGCTTGGATTTGAGTTTCGATGATTGGGTTTTGTGATTTATATTTTCGAGCACCATGGTTGCATCTACTGGGGATTTATGATTTGTGCATATCTATTGCAGTTGATATCGATTGGTGCCTTTGCTGCACGTACTTATGATTTTGGTGGATTTCGAGATTGTCGATTTGATTTTGTGTGTGAGGTATGCACTCGATATGATTTTTGCACTCGGTAAAGCTTATATGTGCTTGCAGTGCATTGATATGGTTTTGTGCACGTAATTGCACACGTTTATGATCTTATACATCTTGGCATGCTCGGTGTTGTTTTGTGATCATTGAGATATTGATGAGTTTTCGTGCATTATTGCACAAGATTTATTTTTGTGCAGTTGTTGCACTAAATTATGTTTTCATACGCGTCTGCATTTGACGTTCGTTATCGTGCATACTATTGCACTGGATATTTTTTACGGACCAGACGCACTTGATTTAGATTTTCGCGCATGTTAGGCACATGATATGAGATTTTGTGCACACCGGGTGCACTTGATTGTGATTTTTATTCGTGCATGTTGGATGCACTTGATTGAGATTTTATTTGTGTATGTTGGATGTACTTGATTGAGATTTTATTCGCGCATGTTGGATGCACTTGATGGAGACTTCATTCGTGTATGGTTGTTGCGCTTGATTAATATTTTTATGCACTATAGATGCATTTGATATTGTTGTCATGCACATCCGTTGCACTGGACAGATGCTTTCGTGCACACCCGTTGCAATTAGTTTGCTTTGTGCATGTTCATGGCACTTGTATTGGATTTGGTTTTCCGTGCGCACCAGACACATGTGATGTTGGATACGCCTTTTGAGGCTGATTTTATTTATGAGTATTGCATTTTGATGATGGATACTATATTATATAGTAGCCGAGCAGGGCTGGTCTGAGGACAGTGCTTGAGTACTTTTGCATGCATAAAAAGTTACCAAAGGTTTTCAAAAAAGAGCTATAGTCTGGCTATTTCGTATATGTCAGCGAGTGACACGAAATTTTATAAGAGAACTTTCTGGGATATTTCAAAAAGGCAGAACGTATAATTTGACCAAAACATATATAAGTATATATTTACTACTTTACAAATGATCGTTTGCCACTTATGCCGTGAGCTACGCATAGCACGGTGATTTGAGAAAGATTTTTCATGAGTTATTAAGCTTTTAAAATGGTTTTAGAAAGATGCGTGATATATATGTATTATGATTTTGACTATAACATCATTGAGTATGGTATTGGATTTCGAGATTGCATCTCCTTTATAACTCCGATGATTGCGTGATACTTGACGGAGTTTGATTTTGATTTTCGTATTCGTTTTCAGGCACATACGATGCGCTGTGGTATTTCTGTATCTTTCGTGATTTCAGAGCCCCGTTGATTTGAGCTGATTATTAATATGTTTTAGCATTAGTGGATTTAAATTTTAAATTCGGGGACCGAATTTCTTTAAGGGGGGAAGACTGTAACATTTCAGAAAATATTTAAAGTAGTCACAGCAAATGTAAATACCCCAAGTATATATAAATTTTTAAGCAAGTTTTTATACACTAAAAATGGAGCTGTTGCAGTTTACCCTCATTACAAAAATTTCGTCCTCGAAATTTGTAAAAGGAAAGTGTAACGGATTCAAGAAAAATTTGGTGATTGAAGTACCGATAGTGTATGAAAAAAATAACAAAGTGATACAAGGATTTAAAAATGTGAAAGAGACTTGCTAGTTTTACCTTGATCAACTATCTTGGCTTCTACGGCTGCTAAGGTGTAAACTTGGCATCTCGGCACATTTTTCTGTGTATGCCGGTAACTCAATGCCTGACTAGGTAGAGGTGGTCCATGTGGAGGTGGTGTTGGGAGTGCAAGACTAGGTGCAGGAGCCTGGATAGTCGGCCGCTGCGGGTAGTTGGTGGGTGTGTGAGCTGAGTTGTGTCTATAGGGACAGTCTTCAATTTTATGATCGGATGCACCACAAACTAGGCACAGGCCTTTTGCACGCCTACAGTCCTTCCACAAGTGTCCATCCCTATGGCTGTAGTAACAAAAACCTGGATTTGACTAATTAATTGTTTCTTTCTGTCTCTTGGGTTCAAAGACTCTGAGGCAGCGCTCACGTGCAAAGCACGATAGCGCTCGCGCCAAGTGCGCCAGCGCTAAGAGTCAAAGACTCTGATGTAGCGCTCACGTGCAAAGCACGAGAGCGCTAGCGCTGGAACTAAATGTTCTTCCACCCTTGGATCAAAGATCCAACGGTGATTAAAAATCACCAAGATACAGAATAAGTTCTGTATGGGAAAATATTTTCCCAATCTTGTTAAAAACAAGAAGATTGCCTTCTGTAAAACAGAAGCCTTTGGATAAAAAATCCAACGGTGGGAAACATTCCCAAATCAATCAGAGGAAAGATTTTCTTAACTGATTCAACAAATCAGCCTCCCCTATATAAAGGATCGAAGACTTCAAGTCTTGCAGAGAGGAACCCCCCCAAACTTTGATAAATTTCAAAGAGAAGAGCAAGCTCGGAAGAAGAATTTCTTCAAGGTAAATAAAACAGAGAGATCAAATCATCTCGTCAAAAAGAAGAAGAAATTAATTCTTCTTCTAGATCATAGATCTATAAGACAGAGGTCTTTCACAAAAGAGATCATAGCATCTCATCATAAAAAGAGGAGTAAAACTTAATTCTCTTCGGATCACAGATCCATAAAGACAAAGTCTTTCACAAAAAAAATAAGAGATTGTAACATCTCCTATAAAATAAGAAGCTTGTTCTTAAATCCATGAGACAAAATCTCTTATAAACTGAGAATTTAATTCTCAGAGCGCAGAACTGATCAAAGCCGAGCCTTAGCGCTCCAATTAAAAAGAAGCGCCTTAGCGCTCCTAGACTGGCGCACAGCGCCGCAGCGCTCCTAGCGCTCCAATTTAAAGAAGCGTCTCAGCACTCTAAGTCTGGCGCTCAGTGCCAAGCGCACCACGTGCTCCTCATGTGGGCGCTATTATATAAAGAGCACTCTGCACTCATTAATTGGCGCTTAGCGCCAAGCGCGCTACGTGCTCCTCACGTGGGCGCTATCTCATAAGAAGCGCCTTAGCGCTCCAAGTCTGGCGCTCAGCGCCAAGCGCACCACGTGCTCCTCACATGGGCGCTATCTCATAAGAAGCGCTTTAGCGCTCCAAGTCTGGCGCTCAGCGCCAAGCACGCCATGTGCTCCTCACGTGTGCGCTATCTCACTGGAAGCGCCTTAGCGCTCTAAGTCTGGCACTCAGCGCCAAGCTCACCACGTGCTCCTCACGTGTGCGCTGAAGGAACATAAATTGTTCTTCAAATAATGCCCCAGAGCCATAATGAGTGTTCAACACTCAATAAAAGACAAAAAGGTTGTCAGAACCCAAAACCAATGCTCAGCATTGTTAAATAAAAAAGGACCGAGCCTAATTAAATGTCCAACATTTTAACCGAGTGAGTTGAGCCCAAGTTGGCCACAGGTCCCCAATTCAGATTAATTGAGCCCATATGCTCATAAATATTTTTAACTGATCTTATTCCCAACCCTGACTATAGATCTCCCAACCAATATTGGTTCAAGGGTACATCTCTTCATACTTCCGATACATGTCGTTGTAATCCTTCAACGTCTTCAGAGAGGTGGAGGGTCCCAATAACCAATAACTTTTGGCGCGTCTCCAAACGGTTAAACCAATACCAGACTACGATGTCTTTAAACTAGACTATGATGTCTTTAAACCAGACTACGATGTCTTTAAACTAGACTATGATGTTTTTAAACCTTACAGACTACGATGTCTTTAAACCAGACTATGATGTCTTTAAGCTAGACTATGTTGTTTTTAAACCAGACTACGATGTCTTTAAACCAGACTATTATGTCTTTAAACCTTACAGACTACGATGTCTTTAAACCAGACTATGATGTCTTTAAACTTTACAGACTATGATGTCTTTAAACTCCATGGACTATGATGTCCTTAAACTTATGGACCGCAATGTCTCTAAACTAAAACAATAGAGTTCAAATGCTCTTTTGTTGGATCTAAATGATCCTGTTAAGTAGATCTTAGTCTAAAATTAGACTAACTTATCCTTAACAAACATTTAAGTTGATCTTGATCTCAATGAGATTAACGATTCTTAAACCCAAACCAAACCCAAATCTAAAAAAATACGGATTTGGACTAATCTTCGCCTTACGGGCGATAACATAAATTAGTCTCCGTATACAATCCATGGCCAACCAAAAATAAAACAAACATACACGACACGAAGTGACCATCTGGACAAGGAGAAAGTGGTTACCGCGATGCGGTAGCTTAATTAACTGTAGGTGTTTGCACCTGCAGGGAAGAGCGTCCCCACAATCAAAAACCCCTCACAATGAGAGGGAATCTGATGAAGTCTGTTATATCGGCCGCATTCGTCTAAACCTTCGATACATGGTGCCATAATTTAACTTGGTATCTTCGGAGAGGTGGAGGGATAAAACCAAATAGCATCTGCCCCCAAAATTCAGGCCAGACGTCCCAACGTGTCTTTCGGCGGAGAACAGATTCTGGCACGCCCGGTGGGACCTTTTCCTCTTTCCACTCCACACTTCGTGTGTCATGTTTCGCGAACGAATCGCGGTTTGCTATGGTTGCCCCTGTATTCGAGGTACTAAGATTTGGTGTCTTACTCCATGCAGAAAACAGAAGATCAATGGTTTTCAACTGCACTAACTGCAACAACTGCAACAACTCCCACTCCGTCCTTGCTGAAGGAGTGACCTATGGGCCTCAAGCGGCCTCCTTTTTTACGATGCCAGTAGAACAGGTGATTCAGGCCACCACTGGACTGTTATTTAGGACCATGCTCCCAACCATGTGCTTCAACGCCCCACTGCCGTCCCAAGAAACTCCAAAGAAGTTGGTCTTTGATCGGCTTGCAACCATCGCGGCCCCTCTCAACGGTTCGCCCAAATCCAATGCCTCAGTCTTTAACAGACTGGGCCAAAGCTTCCATGGGCCTGTGAGGAAGCCCGCATTACCTGAAGGGGCTATCTCGAAACGGATAGCCATCCCTGTTCCAGTAAATGAAATCGTCGGAGAGGCTTCTCCTACAAAGGGGTCGGTCTTCACAAGAATGGCCGTGCCAACTCCCGCTCCAGGTGAAGTCACCAAATCCGCTACCCCTGCTCGAAAGTCCGCCTTCGACAGGTTGACCATCCCTTCTCAACGGATGTCAGTCTTTAATAGGCTGGCACCAGCAGCAACCCTTCACCAAAACAGGGGGTATGATGAAGCCACTCCCGTAACTGAGCCAGTGCCATTTGCAAAACATGCTTGACGTCACCACTGGCGCCGAGTGAGGAAAGCTGGGGGCAGTCCCCCTTCTGAATTGACTCCACCAGCTCCGATGGTTGAAGTCGATGCTGCTGTTCCAACTGGGAACAGCTTTGAACCACTCAAGAGGGTCCGCAAGAATTCTCCGACTGCTGTATTGAAAAGATCTCCTCTACCTGTGGAGAATGTTACAAAGTCGAAGCCGGAGCAGCCCTCTCAGCGGCTGTCTTCCAAAATCCACAAGGTCTGGTGGAGTGTCCAGAATTCTGTGATCGACAAGGACTATTCCCGCCAACAGAAGAAGATGAAGACTCAACATGAAGAGGACCATCCCTTTGCCATGCTACGCAAAGTATCATCTGCTCAGGTGCCTACTGCAACAGCTCCCTCAACTTCAATCATCTATAAAAAGAGGAGGGCGGGGAAGATCCCTATGCCTGCGATGAATCTCAAGGGCACTGAACCCAGACGTTCTAAGTCTGGGGGCATAGTGGTGCATACTGTTTATATGGCATCCTGGAAAGAGAATAGCTGTATCTCCATGGGCCATCGACCTCTCACTATATTAGTGACAAAGGCTCAGGAGAAAAAACAGCAAAAACTCCAGGAGATGCTAACACGGATGGCCGCACTCACTGGGCCAAAAGAAAGCACGGAAGCATCGTCGGGTCAGCGCCAGGAACAGGAAACCGATGCTGAGTTCCTTCGGAGGTTGCTAGAAAAGAAAGATCAAGAGGCAGCAGAACAAGCAGCCAATATAAAACAAATGGCGCTATTGTTCCAGGATATGGTGGGCATTATGATCCAGTCAGACCCTCCGGCCGATGATCCGCCAATAATAATCGAAGTCGACAGAGGGGAGACATCAAACCCTCTTCCGCCTTTTCAGCAGCAAAGGAGGAAACAATCTCGAAAGCTGTACTCGATGATTATATTGCTCAACAGATACAGGCTCATCAAGCGAACGAAGCTGCTGGCCAAATCGTCAGAACGGGGCGACCATATCCCAGCTGGTATGATCAAATTAAGTACCTGCCAGGATATACAATCCCTAAATTTCATGTATATAAGGGGACAGGCAACCCCCACCAGCATGTTGCCTAGTTCAGGGCTCTGTGCGGCAACACTGGAGGTGACGATAAGCTACTACTTCTCCAATTTGTCTGCAGCTTGGCGGAGATGGCGTTCGAATGGTATTCAGAGCTTCCCAACGATTCCATCAAAACTTTTACGAATATGGAGTTGCTATTTACACAGAGATGCACAGGCGCTAGTGAACGCACACCAATTACGGCATTGATCAATGCCAGGGTGAAGCCAGGTGAAACATGGGTTCAGTACGCGATACGGTGGCGGAATCTATGGTCGAAGTGTGAACAACAAATAGAAGAGGCTCCTGCAGTAGGAATGTTTGTGGGAACCCTCGATCCGCAGGCGACCATATCTCAATTCATGATGTTCTTCAAGCCAACAACCTTTCAGGCCCTGATAGACAAGCTGGCCCAAATGGACCAGATGGGCCATAGGCCGTCTTCTTCAAAGATGGTGCCTCGAAACGAAAAGGGAAAAGGGAAAGCGACCTTCGTCGCCAATGCTCAGCAGCAGCTCAGTGGTCCAAAACCAACTGATCGCCAAGACGATAGACAGCGATTCTTTAATGAGAAACTGAAGTGCCCTTATTCGTTTCCCTGGGATAAAAAGAGGAGACTGTTCGAGCTGGCGGTGCGCAACAGGCTCATCACCCTACCGGATCCAAAACGCCCATTACATCCCGGCGACGTCAACAATCCTAACTATTGCCCCTACCATCGAATAATGGGCCATCCGATAGAAGATTGTTTTGTCTTCAAAGGCTGGATTGAGGACCAATACCAACATGGCAAATTCACGCTGTCCAAAAATTGGAAAGTAAACCCGCCCCAGCCGCATCATGCTCATTTATAAAAGAAACTCCAAGGGAGGTCGCTCTTTCAGCCAAAACCAAAAGAATGCTGAAGGATCTCCAAACATGCCCGGCGATCAGGTAGAAAAGTCCGCTGGAGCCCGAAGTCATTGAGGGAATGCTGAAGCCGCGCCCGACGCCAAGAATTGGTAGTAATAGTCAAAACACCCATGTCCAGCCGTCAAAATCTTCAAAGAAGAAGAAGAAGACCAAAAAGCCCGTGAAACCTGATGACAAGTGCACGAACCTGCAAAAACATATTGACGCACTGGAGGAATACAACCAAAAGGCGTAAACCCCGGTCACACGCCAAGAATTTCTCAACAATATCCTTGAGAGCGGAGATAACGACAATAACGACGGAGATGACTCGTCAGAAGAATTTGAGGATTATGTGGCAAGTTGACACATGATCTCTCATTCGGCGTTAACTAACGAAGAAGCTCACTCGGCGTCAGAAGACAGCATAAAGGAGCTGGGGGCAGGATCGAAACCAAAACCCTTGGATCCGTCTGACGAGATGATCGACCTGCTGCTGAACGAAGCTCTTCAGAAAAGAAAAGATGACCGAGAGCGTGAAATCGCCATATACGAAAAAGCCAAACGTCGGCGACTGAACGAAAGGATTGAAATATTCCAACCGGATAGAAGCACTTCTGCCGTCGGCAAAAGCAGGTTCAAGACAAGGAAGCAGTTCGCTAAAGCCCTGTCAATGGGAATGAAGTTGCCACCTTCTAAAGAATATACTTCAGAAAATACGTTCCCCGACGAACTAGATGCACATCCAAGATTCTGCTTATACCATCGGAGGATCACGCACCCTACCGAAGAGTGCAATACCTTTAAAAATTGGTGGCAGGGATACGTTGCTCATCGGCAGTAGTTCAAGCGGATGAAGCGCAAAACGCATCAAGAGCAGAAGAGCATGATAGATGAGTGCAAAAGAACTGCCGGCAACTGTCACATGGTTGAAGAAATAGCCCTCGGCCCTCTCTTCAAGGAATCCATCTCTGAAACAGAAGAGACAAAGACCTGCGAGAACATTCAGCTACGTAATCGCACGTTACCCGAAAAGAATCTCGGACCCATAAACAAGAGGGAGAATAAAAAAGATAAGGGGAAAGAAAAAGTCCCTGAAGATATCACCCTCAATGACCGAGTCGTTGAAGAGCCGGCAGCCAAAGATCTGCCAAAGAAAAACAAGGTGGATTACATCATCTGGCACACCTGAGAAAGATACCCTCGCAGCTAAGCATTCTCGATGCCCTTCTGCTATCCAAATAGGCGAGAGATTCTCCGATCAAGGCACTACAAGAGCCCGAGTAATTCTAAGCTTTCCTTGCCGAAGAAAAGATAAAGGACGAGCTGGAAGAAGTGCACACTGCTGACGTCACTTTCGGCGATGAAGACCTCCTCCTCGAGACGTGCGAGCACAATCGTCCCCTGTATGTCACCGGATACTGTCATGACATCAAGATAGGCAAAATCCTGGTCGACAATGGGTCCTCCGTCAACCTTCTCAATATAAGAGTGTTGAAGGAGATTTGCATAAGCGTTCAGCACCTCGCTCGGGATAAAATCACCATCTCCGGGTTTGACTCCCAGTCATCACGAACACTCGGGCCTGTGATACTGACGTTACGCTTTGGGCTGCTTGTAACAACCCTAAACTTTCTGTACAAATTTTTCAAAAAAAATACAGAAAGGGGTACTTTTGCCTGAGCACAAGTTATAAGTTTGTTTTGCTTTTTAATAGCAAGAAGGAGCTTGTAGCTCATTAGTAAGACCTTGCACTGCTGAACCAAAACACCAGAGTTCAAATCCCATCCCACACATTATTTTTTAATATTGTTTTGTTTTGAATTTTTAGAAGTCCAAGGAACTCATAAAACCCCCACTACACATGTAAAACAAATTGACCCAGGGGCTACACCAAGCGATGAGGGACACGTGGCAGAGAGCCCCGGCCCGACTCGTCCGACTCGGGCCGGCGACTCGGCCGACTCGGCCCGCCTCCGCTGGCCTAACTCGGGCAGATTGGGTTGGCTCCAACATGAAAGTTGTGCCTCTTTAACTGCCCATCACTCCTGCATACTTTAATTTCTTGGATCGGTTCCAGAACTCTTAAAAACCCCATTACACATTTTTAATGCATTTTTAATACAAATTTCAATACAACATTTCATCTACCCTAAACCCTAGTTTTACCCTATAAATACCTCCCCTAGACACACATCCCTCACTCACAATTTTGTCCAAAACTCTCAAGAAATTTCTCTAGAATTTTGTGTACAAGTGGAGTTAGCGAAGGGCGAAACTCCGGCGATCTTCCGACGACGTCCCTAGGAGGTCCCGGCGACGAAACGACGCACCGGAACCTACGACCACTCCCTCTTCCTCTCCTCTAAACCAAAAGCCAGTAAGTCCTTTCTCCTTCTTCACTTTGTTATTCTTAAAATACGTAATTCCAAAACCCGACGGAATCGGAGTTAATCCGATTTCCGATTCGGTTCTTCCTAAAAATTCAACCTTTTCTTAAATACAATCATACTAAACTCTTACATGTTGACTATTAAACATTAACAAGTCATATTGAACAAGTTCCATATCAAAAAGATTTATATTTCAATTGTTATCGTACTTTTTCACGAAAATACCATGTAGTTTAAATTCGACATTAAAACATCACAATCTTTCTATATGATTGGTAAAGTTTTTCTGTGTTTAAATTTTACCGCAATCAAGATGGTATCGCTTGGTAGCTAGCCGGTTGAGTACGAGTCGATCCACAGGGAGAAAGAATCCTTTTCTTTATATTCTAACGAGTTAAGTCCAAACTTTGGTAGGTTTTTGTTTTATGATCTATGTATGAGAATAAGTTTATAAAAAGGCTTGCTAGGGTTAGGATTAGGTCAGTTCGAAATAGGGATCTTCTCACTTCTTTCAATACCATTGTTGTGAATAAAGGTGTTAGGGTAATCGGTAACAACGGGGATTAGCACGACTAGGAAGAAACTTAGTTTTTTTCTTTTGGTCCTTGTCCGTCCGTTCTTGGCTCTCAGCCCTAACCTCCGGTTAATTCAACCACAACCGGTCTAACTAGAGAATCACCGCTATCATATAGGATATGGTACCATAGTGAGCGGATTATGGTTGATTTAAAAGGAGTCTGTATTAAAATTATTTAGGCAAAGAAAAGAGTGAGAGATTTCCTTCTCTCAAACCTTCTCTATTCTATCCTTAAAAAGTGAGGAATTACTCACTCATTAGGAAGGTAAAAACAAAATTCATTTTTTAATATTTTATTGATGGCCTAAATTGCAGAAAAATAAAGAAAAAATAAATGTGCAGATAATAAATTGCAGATAAGAAGAATGCGAGATAAAATAAAAAAAACTTATTTTATTGATGACCTCTCAAGAACGCATTACAATTGAATTTAAAATTTAGAACTAGAATATAAAAAAGAGGAATAAAAACTAAAGAGAGGCATGCCTAATTTTATTTTTGGTTTTCCTATTTATAGATAGAAAAAACCCTAGGTTACATTCTGATCCATACATGAATTTACCAAACTACCCTAAGAAGGCCGGGTCAAAGCACCGACACCCCACTAACATGTGCAGAGCACGGCCGCGGAACCGCGGCAGAAGAGCATGTTTGGCCGCGGTTCCGCGGCCATTTGGTGGGTTCATAGCTTCAACTTTTCAGGGTTTCTTCAAGTTGCTTTTATCTTCTGTTTTCTTCACTTGGTCTCTCATAATCTCTTCAATTCTCTTCCAGATTTTCAATAGTGGACTTTTGCCTTGAGCTCCGCGTTTGAAGTCTTGGATCTTGTGTTGCCCTTATACTTTGTGCATTGAAATGCTCAATGATTTTCCATTTGTTCCTTGAACTGGTAGGCGGCATTATACGGATAGTGTGCGGAAACCCGTATTTCTCTGTTTGTTGGTTGTAGTCCCACATTTATTGTGACTTTTCATGAATTTCACTGTAAAGAGCAGAGAAGCTGTAACCTGCAACTATTTAGCAGACATGGATCAAAAGTACATACTTTCATGCAATGTGACTGAGAATGGGTGATATAAAAATGCAAAAATCTGATATGAACAAATACCCCCGAATTTATCTTTTGCTCGTCCCGAGCAAAACCAATTTTATTCTCAAAAATTCCTAACCTCACTTTCACAGGGAACGCGATTGCACTGAGCTCGTGCAACAAGCCGTTAAACCTCTAGGTGTCCCTGGTAGGAGGAGTGTTATCTCCTAAGGGTTTTCAGCGGATACTATCCATAAAATCTGATCAATTTGGCCTGTTGACTCTAATTATTCAATTCAGTATTCTAGCAAAAAATTCTATTATCTTCAACTTAGAAATCATCAACCCGTATTTTTCACACTCACTTTTCATTTAACTTAAGATCGTATATGTTTTGCAAATTTATTAAGCTTTCAGCATTTTTTGAATTTTCCTTCTAAGGTGCAATTTCAACACAGGAATTTTTATCATTTTTACTGAAAATATAAGACTTATCTTTCATTCCTATCTCTCATCCAAACCCCAATCATATACCCCTACGTGTGTGTAATTTTTACCCCTACACTTGGAAATTCAATTCAAGCTATCATACTCTTGTCCATGTCCAAAGTACTTTTTAGTTGGTGATGAATTTACTCACACATTCTTCATGCGACCGTTAATACTTATTGAGGTACTAAATGACCGATTACAAAATGTGCTTGCGTATTTAGGCGTAATTCCTCGTCTTGTAATACCTAAGGCTTAGCAGTGACTCCCAAACCAATTGTTCTAAGGCACTAGGTGATAAAGCACCCTCGCTATATTTTTTATTTATACTGCCTTAAATAATTATAAAACCAGTGTTTATTTTTTTTATCTCTTTATTCAGCACTTATACTTTTATTTTATTTTCCATCATACTAAGGATTATAGACAAGAGCATTTCAAGGTATCCTCTACTATCCCAAGTTTCAAGGTGCGTGTACGTGCAAGTTGTAGTGTATATATTTTCAGAATTTAGACTTAAGGTTCAGAATTATTTTTCAGAATTACACTTCAAATAAAAATTTCAATACTCTTCCCTTATTTTGACTTAGTCCAAGAACTGAACTCAGAATTTGCCAATTTCTAAATAAACTGCAAAGACATATATTTTATATAATTAAACTTAAAAAGAGGTTATTTTTAGGGATTTTAATTTACCAAGTTTAGGATCTAGTTTTTTTCTAACTAGTTAACCGTTATGTTGAACTTAAGTCAAATATGGCCAAAATTGAACTTTTCAATTTTTATAATTTTTAAAATTTTTCAATTTTTATTTGATTTGATTTTTATATATATATATTTTTTATTATTTTTTTTTAGTTTTTATATTTTTTTATAAAGATGCAATGCGGAATTAAATATGCAAAGAAAGAAAAAACAAATATGTACAAAAATAAAAATATGCAGATGCAATGCAAAGATAAAAATTTACAATCAACCTCCATCCCCAAACTTATTGAAAGCAGCGTCCTCACTGCTCCCTGCGGCGTCTACTAGACACAGCCTCACTGGTCTCACCCCCCTGTCCCCTCGATCGTGATCGGGATCGTTCCTCTCTGGCCAATAGGGTAGTCAAGCCCTGCTCCAAACTCGTCACTCGCTGATTAAGGTTGGTTATCATCTGATTTGATATGCTAGGTTTTACGATCAAAGAATTTGTTACCGCAATCAAGAATGGCGTCGCTTGGTAGCTACCCGGTGAGTACGGGTCGGTCCACAGAGATTTTGTGTATTCTCAAATTGTTCTAACGAGTTAATTCCAAACGGTGTTGGATTGATTATCACTAAAAACTAAGTTGATCTAGACTAGGATTAAAATCTTGCTAGGGTTAGGTTTAGGTTAAGTTTGGAAAGTCAATATTCCTCACCGCTATCTATGCCCTAATTAAGATCTATGAGGTGTTATGGTAATAATTAATAAAGTGGATTAGTACCATCGGGAAGAAACGTTGTTTCTTCCTCTAGGTTTTTGTCCGTCCTTTCTTAATTCTTACCCTAACCTCCATGGAAAACATACGCAACCAGTCTTTTAAACTACGGTATCACCGTTATCTCGTGGGATAGGGTGCCGTATGGAGCGGTGTGTGTATGTATGCATGGAGTCCTATAAAAATATGTGATGGGCAGAAAGGGGTGAGAGATTTTCATCTCTCAAACCTTCCCTATTCCTAACCCTAATAAGTGAGGAACTACTCACTCATTAGGGAATTGATTAACATGTTCTAAACTAATTAACTAGGGCAGATAATGAAATCTATACTAGGGCAGAAAGAAAATTAACTAGGGCAATGAAATGAAAATCTTACTTTATTTGATGGCTCTCTCCAAACGTTTACACCGAATTAAAATTCTGAATAGATGAAATAAAAAAGAGGCATACGTCAAAGAGAGGTTTAGGATTTCTATTTATAGAGCATAGAAACCCTAGGGTTATAATCGAGTCACATTTGCATTTACAATTTTACCGTAAGAAAAACCTAGTTAATGCACCAACGCATCGACACGCGCGACACGGGCCGACACGCGCGACGCACGGCCGCGGATCCGCGGCCATAAGCTTGGTTTGGCCACGCTTCCGCGGCCATATTGAGTGTTTGATGCATCATTTCTTTGGGTCTTCTTCTGTTGCTTTGTTTCTTCTATTTCCTTCACTTGGTTTCTCAGATGGTCTTCTAGTTTCTTCCAGAATTCCACAGTGAATAATGTCGTGGACTTTACCGCTTGCTTCGTGTCGAAATCTTAAACCCTGCGCTGCCTCTGTTCTTTGTGAAATTGTTCAATGATCTTCATTTATTCTTCAAACTTTAGGCATGATCAAGATTCTTCCATTTGTTGGTCGTAGTCTCACTTTTGTATCGTCTTTTCATTTTTTTCACTGTTTTTGTTCTGAGAAACTGTAACCTGCAACTATGTAGCAGACATGGATCAAAAACACCTGTTTATTTGTAAAATGAATAAGAATGGGGAATATAATAATGCAAAATTATGGTATGAACAAATACCCCCAAACTTATCTTTTGCTCGTCCTCGAGCAAACCTAGTTTATTCTTGAAAAAGAACTAGCATCACTTTCGCAGGGAAACGCGATTGCACTGAGCTCGTGCAACAAATCGTTAAACCTCTAGGTGTTCCTAGTAGGAGGAGTGTTGTCTCCTGAGGGTTTTCAGCGGATACTACACACAAAATCCTATCAATTCGGCCTATTGACTTTTATTCTCCAATTAGGTTTTCTAACAAGAAACTCTATTATTTTCGACTCGGAAATTATCCACCCGTATTTTTCACGCTTCCTTATTATTTAACTTAAGATTATATATGTTCTTGTAAATTTACTTAGCTTTTAGCATCTTTTAAATTTTCCTTCTAGGGTTCTATCTCAACTTAGGAATTTTTATCATCTCTATTAAAAATATAAGTCCTATTTTTCATTCCTATCTCTTATCTAAACCCCAATCACATACCCTTACGTGTGTGTATATATCACCTCTAAACTTGGAAATTCAAATCAAGCTATTATACTCTTGTCCGTCGTCCAAAGTGTTTTTCAATTGGTGAATTTTTAAATGAAATTGCTCACACATTTTTCATGCGACCGTTAATACTTCTTGAGGTACCAACGACCGATTACAAAATGTGTTTGCACATTAAGGCGTAATTTCTAGTCTTGTAATACCTAAGGCTTATAGCAGTGACTCCCAAACCAGTTGGTCTAAGGCACTAGGTGATAAAGCACCTTCACTAAATATTTTTTTATTTATGCAGCCTTAAGTAATTACAAAAATCAGTGTTCATTTTTTATTATCTCTTTATTCACACTTGTATATTTTTTTTTATTTTCCTTTATACTAAGGACTTTAGACAAGATCATTTCAAGGTCTCTTCTACTATTCCAAGTTTCAAGGTTCGTATTTGTGCAAGTTATAGGGTATATATTTTCAGAATTTAGACTTAAACTTAGGGATTATTTTTCAGACTTATACTTTAATAAAAATATCAATACTTTTCCCTTGTTTTAACTTAGCCCAAGAAGTGAATTCGAAATTTGCTTATTTCTAAATAAACTACAAGGACATATATTTTCTACCGTTAAATTTTAAGAAAGGTTATTTTTAGGGTTTTTAATTTACTAAGTCTAGGATCTAGTTGTTTCTAGCTAGTTAACCTTCTTGTCAAACTCAAGTCAATTATGGCCAAAATTGAAATTTTCAATTTTTATAATTTTAATTTTTTTTCAATTTTTATGGGTTTTAAAATAAGTATGCAAATGCAAAAATATACATATGAATGCGAAGAAAGAAAGCTTACCGAGCACACCTCCAAACTTAAACTTGACAGTGTCCTCACTGTCAGGCTACACCAAGAGGGTCAATATGTCGGCACTCCCCTGTTTATTTTTTATATTTTTTTTTGTTAACAGAAAAACAAAACAAAATATTTATACAAAAAGGTCTCCCCAAAACTTAAGTTAAACGATGTTACAAGTCAAATGCCAAACTTTGCAAAGACCAAAAGTCAACACCAACCGGTTGAAAAACTTATCTATGTAAAGTATCGGTCGGTGGAAGAACATGTTGTACAGAGCCAAGAAGAAGTGGGGAAGAGATAAGTGGTGGTATAGAAAGTGTTTGCATGTACGTGGAAGTGAAGAGATAGGAGGTGATGATAAATAAAAACGAGAATGTGAATGATCAGAAATCAGTGGAATATTGGCATTCTCGTATTTATTAGAAAAAAAGGTGGTGGTTCAACTTCTATAGGTGGAGGTTGATTCACCACAAAATCCCCAAGATGTTTCTGTGGATCCTTTACTGGCTTGGTATCATCTATCATATGCATATGATATTTAATTATGAGGGAACTAATCTCCTCGATGTCCGCTATAGTCCAGCCAAAAGCTTGCCGGTTATTTTGTAAGACCATTAAAAGGCTTTCTCTTGCTCGAGAGCTAGAGATGCCGATATGATAACGGGAAAGGTCTCATTCTCACATAGGTAAGCGTATTTAAGGTGAGACGGTAAAGGCTTGAGTTTGAGTTTCGGAAGCGAAACAATTGAAGGTAAAATTGGGGAAGCTATCTCGAACTCAAAGGATTCCAACAATGGTTTGAAATCACTGTAGGCAACCGAATCGGACTCATCCAAAAATTCAAAGGACTCATACTCGGGCGGTGAGTCATCCAAATCGTCCGAAAAAGTGAAACATTCGTAATCGTTATCGGTTGTGCAAACTGTGTCAGATCCATGGAGGGACGCACTAGTGGCGTCAAAACTGCTGTTATCGAACAGAAAATTTTCAAACTCACAGTCCTCCTGCGTGATTTCGTGGATCGAGCAAACTTCTCGTATACTAGCTTTAGGCACGGGGGGCAGACTTCCTATCTTGTAAATATTGAACTTACTAGACATCTTTCCGAAGGATAGAGTCATAGAACTATTGCGACAATTGATTACGGCATTGGAAGTGGCCAAAAATGGTCGACCGAGGATCACCGGAATTTGGTTCCGTGGGTTAGCAACAGGCTGTGTATCCATAAAAATAAAATCAACGGGGAATATGAAGTCCCCTACTTTGATCAACACATCCTCTAACTCACCCCTAGGATTGGTGATTGATCGATCAACCATTTGGAGAGTACAATGAGTGGGTTTCAACTCTCCAACACCTAATTGCTCGTACATGGAATAGGGAAGTAGGTTAACACTGGAACCAAGATCTAAAAGTGATCTATTGATGTTCTTATCCCCAATTGTTATTGAAATTGTAGGACAGCTAGGGTCCTTTCGTTTTTGGGGTAAGGGTTGAGGTTGGTTAATAGCATTGCTCACGGCACTAGCTACTAGCACTTTTTTGGGTATCTGAGACTTTCTCTTAGAGGTGCATAAGCCCTTTAATATTTTCGCGTAAGAAGGGACCTGTTGGATTACATCCAAGAGAGGTATGTTTATGCTAACCTGTTTGAATAACTCCACAATCTTCTCCATTTGGGTAGTTGGTTTATTGGATCTCAAACTGTTTGGAAAAGAAATATTTTGAAAATTTGTTGAGTCCAATGTCTGTGGAGTAGAATGTAGAGTTGGAACGGATTCCAGTGTTGGTGTGTTCGTGACGTGAGATGTGGGTCCGTTAGGATTAGAAGAAGAAGAGCCTTTTGAAGAATGAAGAACAGGCTCTGACGAGGAAGATGAAGATGAAGAAGAAGAAGACGAAGAAGAAGATGAAGAAGAAGAAGCACCGGTAGGGTGTCATTACTAATTCCCACGTTATTGTGCAACACTTTTCGAGATCTCAACGTGGTCACAGCATTCACATTATGATTTTGCTGTTTATATGCAACATGTGCATTGTGTGCGTGACCGGGATTTGGCAATGGTTGAGATGGAAGCTTTCCCTTTTCTCACTCGCTCAACACAGCATTTAGTTATGCAATTTGGGCCTCAATTGATTTGATACTTTGATCGTGTGAGGCACTGTTTTGCACCAAAGATTGGATGGAAGTCTCCAACCTTGCTGCGGATTGTATAGATTGTTGTTGAAACGCATCTAGATTTCTTTCTAGCGATGTGACCTTATCATCATTTGGTTGAACAAAATTGTTTGGAGGGTAAGATATTCCCTCCAAACAATTTGATTGTCATTGTAGTATAGTGGTGAGTATTCCCGCCTGTCATGCGGGTGACCCGGGTTCGATCCCCGGCAACGATGCCATTTGATTGAAAGACAGGTTTTGTGATCAAAGAATTTAATTACCGCAATCAAGAACGGTGTCGCTTGGTAGCTAGCCGGTGAGTACGGGTCGGTCCACAGGGATTTTTTGTATTCTCAATTTGGTCTAACGAGTTAATTCCAAACGGTGTTGGGATGATTATCACTAAAAACTAAAGTTGATTTAAACTAGGACTAGAATCTTGCTAGGGTTAGGTTTAGGTTAAGTTTGGAAATTTAAGATTTCCTACCGCTTTCAATGCCCTAATTTAGATCTACTTAGGAGTTATGATAATAATCAATAAAGGGATTAGTACCATTGGGAAGAAACTAGGTTTCTTCCTCTAGGTTTTTGTCCTTCCTTTCTTAATCCTTACCCTAACCTCCATGGAAAACATACGCAACCGGTCTTTTAAACTACGGTATCACCGCTATCTCGTGGGATAGGGTAAGAGTTGTTGGGCACAAAATTGTTCATTTGGTTTGGGTAAGGTTGTGGTTGGAAAGGTTGCTGGTATTGAGTTTGTGGAGGTGCTTGTTGTTGTGGAGGATGAGGCCTTTGAAAGTTGTTGTTTCCTTAGAATTGTTGATTTTGATTCCAAGAAAAATTTGGGTGACTCCTCCAACCCGGATTATAAGTCGAAGAGAATGGATCATTTCTTTGTCTTTGCTGAAAGACAGCATTGACTTGATCTTGTCCTTGAACAGGTGGATTGTAAGGACACTCTTCAGTGAGATGGGATGGATCCGAACAACAAGCACAAACAGTTTGTGGGGGTAAAGCAGGGGTAGGAGAAGGCGATGAGATTTTGGTCTCAATTGCTTCTACCTTTTTCGTAAGTGCGGCCATTTCGGCCTTCATTGCAATCGATATATCTAAATGATGTATGCAAGCCCTAGACTGACCAACAGAAGAAGACGAGGTGGTCTTAGTGCTTTCCCACTGAAGTGTTTGTTCAGTAAGGTCGTCGAGAAACTGCAAAACTTCCTCACTAGATTTGGTTAGAAAGTGACCTTGACAAATGGTTTCCAGCAACTGCTTCGTTGCTGGGTTCAATCTTTCGTATAAAGTTTGGCAAAGTTGCCAATTTTCGATACCGTGGTGAGGGCATTGAACAAGTAGGTCTTTAAATCTTTCAAAACACTTCCAAAAGGGTTCGGAAGGAACCTGGGAAAATTGAATAATCTCATTGCTAATTCTCGCGGTCTTGTGATGTGGATAAAACTTTTTAAGAAAAGCTTTAACAAACTCTTCCCAATTTTTAATTGAGTGTGATACTGTGCTGTATAACCATTTCTCGGCTAGGTCACATAAGGTGAAAGGAATGATCTTTAGCCTTATAGCATCATCTGAAAGTTGTGTTGTTTTCATCATTGCACAAACATTCTGGAATTTGTTTATGAAGATATAGGCATCTTCGTATTCCAGTCCGTGAAATTTTGGCAACATGTTGATGAAGTGGGGTTTGATCTCAAAGTTGTCCTCATTTGCCGGTCGGAGTGAAAGACAAGTAGGTAAGGCGGTGCGGATAGCGTAGAAAAGATCCTGGAGCGCGATTCGTTGGGGCGCTTCAACAGGTGGGTGTTGTGGGTTATTCGCACCTAGCGGAGGTGGAATCAGTCCCGTGGGTAAGGTGTTGTTAGGATTAAATCCCGACATCTCCTTAGAAGACGAAGAAAATGAAGGTGAAGGTAAGGAAGTGAAAGGAATTTCGACTTCGGAGTCGAAAGCGTCGTCGGTCGGTACCAACGAGACACGGACTAATCGGGCACTAGTGTCCCTAGTCCAACCGGACATACACTAAAGAGGTAGTGTAGTCAAAAAGGTGAAAAACAGAAGGTGGGGGTAAGAAGACATCAATGGAAAGAAAGTGGGTGTAAGTGGGGCGCACAGATTTCTTAGCGACAAGTTGCAAGTTTTTGTAATTTTTTTTTCTTTTTTCTTTTTGTGTTTTTTTTATGTGGAGTTTTTTGCAAAACAGATTTTCGATAAAAGACTTAGACATACGTTCAATCAATAACAAATGCACAATCAAGCCTAGATCTAGGGTCACCTAGGTCAGCTAGACAGCTCCTAACTGTTCAAAAGGGCAAGAAGTAGGACCTCAAACCGCCTCTTCACCGCCAATTGTGGCCAGGTAAGCATAAGTGGAGAAAGGAGGGATCCGCTCACGAATCACCGTGAGACGGGCCTTTTAAAGTTACCTTTCACTACCTGTCTAGCCTAGGCACCACAAAGTCAAGTTAGGATCAACGGTCGATGCCTACAACTATTCCTTTGTCCTATTGACCGCGATATCCTTAGGGCTGAGTCTAATCTTTTTTAATTAATTGATGGTGCAATATGCCTTATGTGATTTTTGGGGTCCTGAGAAGGGTGATGAAATCCCCACCCAATCTGGATTGTTGTTCAAGCCCCTTAAAGTCAATTTAAATATGCAAAGCAGCAAACACAATCACTTGCAAACAATTTTTTTTAGCGCGGCGCAAAGAATCCTGCACAAGATCAATTATTGGAGAAGTGGAGAAATTTTTGGCGCAAAAAATCCTGCAGGAAAATTTTACAGAGGAGATATCAGGGAGTTCAGAGAAGAAAAGAAAACTTACAGAGGGATTTTGGAATGATGACGACACCCAGGCGCCACGGTTCCGCGGCTAAATATAGCCTTTGACCGCGGTTCCGTGGTGGGATCGTTGACTCAGTCCTCCAACTTCTTTTGTTACTCTGTTGTGGTTATCCTCTGTTTTTTCAGATCTACGGTTTTCTGTTTTGCTCTCTGGATTTTTCCAGATCTGAATTTGTTCTTCGATCCTGCACAATTCAAACGAAAATACCCTTCATAAAATAACAAGATGATAAATTTATTTTTTTTTATAATTTTTTATTTTTTATTTTTTATGGGTTTTATGATTTTATATTAACCCGAAATTGCAAAAAGAAAATACTACGCCATCCCCGGCAACGACGCCATTTGATTTGATATGCTAGGTTTTATGATCAAAGAATTTGTTACCGCAATCAAGAACAGCGTCGCTTGGTAGCTAGCCGGTGGATACGAGTCGGTCCACAGGGATTTTGTGTATTCTCAAATTGTTCTAACGAGTTAATTCCAAACGGTGTTGGATTGATTATCACTAAAAACTAAGTTGATCTAGACTAGGATTAAAATCTTGCTAGGGTTAGGTTTAGATTAAGTTTGGAAAGTCAATATTCCTCACCGCTTTCTATGCCCTAATTAAGATCCATGAGGTGTTATGGTAATAATTAATAAAGTGGATTAGTACCATCGGGAAGAAACGATATTTCTTTCTCTAGGTTTTTGTCCGTCCTTTCTTAATTCTTATCCTAACCTCCATGGAAAACATACGCAACCGGTCTTTTAAACTATGGTATCACCGTTACCTCGTGGGATAGGGTGCCGTAGGGAGCGGTGTGTGTATGTATGCATGGAGTCCTATAAAAATATGTGATGGGCAGAAAGGGGTGAGAGATTATCATCTCTCAAACCTTCCCTATTCCTAACCCTAACAAGTGAGGAACTACTCACTCATTAGGGAATTGATCAACATGTTCTAAACTAATTAACTAGGGCAGATAATGAAATCTATACTAGGGCAGAAAGAAAATTAACTAGGGCAATGAAATGAAAATCTTACTTTATTTGATGGCTCTCTCCATACATTTACACCGAATTAAAATTCTGAATAGATGAAATAAAAAGAGGCATACCTCAAAGAGAGGTTTAGGATTTTTATTTATAGAGCATAGAAACCCTAGGGTTACAATCGAGTCACATCTGCATTTACAATTTTACCCTAAGAAAAACCTAGTTAATGCACCGACGCACCGACACGTGCGACAAGCGCCGACACGCGCGACGCACGGCCGCGGATCCGCGGCCATAAGCTTGGTTTGGCCCCGGTTCCGCGGCCATATTGAGAGCTTGATGCATCATTTCTTCAGGTCTTCTTCTGTTGCTTTGTTTCTTCTTTTTTCTTTACTTGGTTTCTCAGATGGTCTTCTAGTTTCTTCCAGAATTCCACAGTGAATAATATCGTGGACTTTACCGCTTGCTTCGTGTCGAAATCTTAAACCTTGCGCTGCCTTTGTTCTTTATGAAATTGTTCATTGATCTTCATTTATTCTTCAAACTGTAGGCATGATCAAGATTCTTCCATTTGTTGGTCGTAGTCTCACTTTTGTATCGTCTTTTCATCTTTTTCACTGTTTTTGTTCCGAGAACCTGTAACCTGCAACTATGTAGCAGACATGGATCAAAAGTACTTGTTTATTTGTAAAATGAATAAGAATGGAGAATATAATAATGCAAAATTATGGTATGAACATCATCCCTATCAATCTTTCTGCCCTCCTATTTGTTCGTCGTATCAAGCGCGGTTGCGCAGCGGGGGTAAGCTCTTCATCGCTCGCGGTTGAGCTCGAGCTGGGTATCTTTGCGGGCACGTCTTCGGCCGGCTCGGTGCGCGGTCATAAATCATGTAATCGTGTATAGGACGTGGAGACACCCTCAAGAAGGGGTCTAATGGGAATCCCACTATATATATAAAATTCTAATTCCTCAACAGGGAGGAAATGGCGACACAGTTATGTTACCAATATAGGGCATGGATAGTTGGCAACCCTCTTACTTGCACTAATCGAGTGAAGTAAAACAGTGCATATATCATAACTAGGGTTTCGTGTCATCAATGTGTGCACTATATGGAGGGATGGTGTGAAAAATGTCATGTTGTGCGAACTTCCAAAAATATTTTTTTGTGCCCAACGGCACACAGTTAAGACGTTCGCAAAAAGGGTTCTAGTCTGGATGTCTTTTCGTGGCTCCCTTGAACAATCGTTACCCATCAAGGGTAGGTAGTCCTCGAATTGGAGGGGTTGATCGTGAATAGGGAGTCTAGGTATTAAGGTGACTTCATGGATGAAGTCCCTATCAATTATTATTTCCCTATTCCCCAACATTAATCTAAGGTAACCGTGTTGTGCAAGATTACCCTCATCCATGCATTCATAAAAACAGGTGACAAGATCCAGAAGCGCGAAGGCATTCGGATGGTTAAATATTAAAAAGTTCCATCCGCGCCTTCGGATCTCATCACCGAAGTAACTACCATAGACAGTGTGCGCAAACATTTGGGAGAATTCCTTTCAAACTGCAGAGTCGGGGCCATTACAGAGAAGTGCAGATATTTGTAAAATTTTTAACAGAGAGGATCAAAGAATGCAAAGCTCCTCTGAAGATTTCAGAGGAAGAGGAGTCCAAGATGCGGCGGTTGCGCGGCCGAAGTGGACTTGTGCGGCGGAAGCGCGGCGACTGGAGGTGATCTCTCTGCAGAAATTGGAGCGGCGGCTAGGGTTATGGAAGTTAGGGTTTCTGAGGCACAGGAAACTCAGAAGGGGGGTCGGGGTGTTTTTATAGGGAGTGTTTTGGTTATTTGCAAAAAGCCCTCATTAAAAAGAGGAATTTATTTGTAAAAAAATGTTTTTTTATTTATTATTCATTAAAACTGAAAATTTACAAAAATACCCCTAAAAATTTGAATTTTTTTTATATATTATTTTTATATAATTACAAGTGTGACATACCCCCAAACTTATTTGAAACAGTGTTTCCACTGTTTATGGCTGGATAACCGAAATTTGGGGGTAGGCGGAGGAAGATCAGTCGATGTAAACCGGCTCCTGCAACATCAGGAGCTCCTCCGAAGGGTCTGCGGTGAGGAACAGTTTAAGCCTGTGTCCGTTCACTTTAAATAGTGAACCGTCCTTCGGATTCTCTAAGTGGACCGCATCGTGCGGATATACGGTACGTACAAAAAATGGCCCTTTCCATCGAGATCTGAGCTTGCCGGGATGGAAATGTAGCCGGGTGTCGTAAAGTAATACCTGTTAACCAGGTATGAATGTTTTGCGCATAAGGTGTTTATCGTGAAACACCTTCGTTCGGTTTTTTATGACAACCGCGTTCTCGTAAGCTTCATTCCGAAGCTCGTTCAATTCATTTAACTACAGCTTTCTATAGCTGCCTGCATCTTCGATAGATTAGTTCAGCTCTTTTATCGCCCAAAATGTACGATACTCTATTTCTACTGGAAGGTGGCAAGCCTTTCCGTAAATAAGCCGATAAGGAGACATGCCAAGGTTGGTCTTATAGGCAGTTCGAAATGCCCAAAGGGCATCAGTAAGTTTTAAAGACCAATCTTTGCGGTTTTTGGAAACCATCTTCTCCAATATCTGCTTGATTTGCCGATTTGAGATCTCGGCTTGCCCACGTGTTTGGGGATGATAGGGCATTGATAGCTTATGATTAATGGAATATTTCCGCATTAAGGACTCGAAAGTCCTATTACAGAAATGAGTTCCATTGTCGCTAATGATTGCTCGGGGGTGCCAAAACCGGGAGAAAATTTTTTCTTTGAGAAATCTAACGACAACCTTGTTGTCATTAGTTCGGCTGGGCACAGCCTTGACCCACTTAGAAACATAATCAACAGCGAGGAGAATATACAAGTTCCCAAAAGAATTGGGAAACGGTCCCATAAATTCAATCCTCCAAACATCAAAAATTTCCACAACCATGATTGGTTGGAGCGGCATTCGTTTATCCTGGATATCCGGCCCAAGTGTTGGCACCGGGAGCACGTCTTGCAATAATCATGTGCGTCTTTAAAAAGTTGTGGCCAGTAGAAACCACACTGCAAGATCTTTTCGGTTGTCTTTCTAGGGCCAAAATGCCTGCCACATGCTTGATCGTGGCAAAATGACAGCACGCTCTTGAATTCATTGTCGGGGATACACCAACGAATAATCTGGTCGGGACAGTGTTTGAACAGATAAGGTTCGTCCCAGTAAAAGTGTTTTACCTGGGATAGGAATCGGAGTCTGTCCTGTTTTGACCATTCATTCGGCAGTAGTCCGGTGGCTAGATAGTTTACAATATCTGCGAACTAAGCTTCGCATGATACTGTCAAGAGCTGCTCATCCAGAAAAACGTCGTTTATCGGAAAGTGAAGTTTCGGCGAAGAAGGGAGGCGTGAAAAAGGTCGGCGACTATATTTTCGCATCCTCTTTTGTCTTTGATGACAAGGTCAAACTCTTGGAGTAAGAGGATCTAACGTATCAGTCGAGATTTTGCGTCCTTCTTCGCAAAAAGATGGCGAAGAGCTGAATGGTCCGTGTATACGATGACTGGAGAGCCGATTAAATAAGGCTTGAACTTTTCTAAGGCAAACACAACAGCCAAGAATTCCTTCTCGGTTGTTGTGTAATTTAATTGGGCATTGTTAAAGGTTCGGCTAGCATAATAGATTACATGCGGCATCTTATCGATGTGCTGTCCAAGGACAGCACCAATGGCAAAATCAGATGCATTGCACATAATCTCAAATGGATGCGTCCAGTCAGGAGAAGAAAGAACGGGAGCATAAGTGAGTGAGTTTTTTAATGACTCGAACGCATTCATACAGCTCGAGTCGAAATCGAACGTGGTGTCCTTGGCCAGCAAAAGAGTCGAGGGCCTAGCAATCTTGCTAAAGTCCTTGATGAACCGTCTATAGAAACCGGCATGGCCAAGGAAAGCTCGAATGTCTCGGACGCATTTGGGAGGAGGGAGATTGGAAATGACTTCAATCTTCGCTTTATCTACCTCAATGCCAATTTACGAGATGATATGTCCTAAGACAATACCTTCACGCACCATGAAGCGGCACTTCTCCCAATTTAAAGTAAGGTTCTTATCTTTACACCGGGTAAGGAATGCGTCTAGATGTCGCAAACACCCATCAAAGAAGTCGCAATGGAGAAATCATCCATGAAGATCTCCAAGAATTTTCCCACCATGTCTGAAAAAATTCCCATCATACGCTGCTAGAAAGTAGCAGGCGCATTGCATAACCTAAAGGGCATGCGACGATATGCAAACGTGCCGAAAGGACAAGTGAATGTGGTCTTTCCTGATCTTTTTCGGCGATGGGAATTTGATTATAGCCGGAGTAGCCATCCAAAAAGCAGTAGTATTCATGCCCAGCCAATCTTTCAAGCATTTGGTTAATGAAAAGTAATGGAAAGTGGTCTTTCCGTGTCGCGGCGTTGAGTTTCCTATAATCGATGCATACTCGCCACCCAGTTTGGGTGCGAGTAGAAATTAACTCGTTCACCTCATTTGTTATGACCGTTATGCCTGATTTCTTGGGGACAACGTGAATGGGGCTAAGCCACTGACTATCAGAGATAGGGTAAATGATACCACTATCAAGACACTTTATGATCTCCTTTTTAACAGCCTCCTTCATGACTGGGTTGAGTCGTCTCTGTGGATCCCTGGCTGGTTTGGCATCATCCATCATATGAATATGATGTTCAACTATTAGGGGAGTAATCCCCTTGATGTCCGCCATAGTCCAGCCAAAAGCTTGCCGATTGCTTTGCAAGACCGTCAGAAGGGCTTTCTCTTTTTCTGAGGATAGAGAAGCCGAGATGATAACAGAGAGAGTCTTGTTATCACCTAAGTAAGCGTATTTAAGGTGAGACGGCAACAGCTTGAGTTCAAGCATTGGAGGTGAAACAATTGAAGGTAAAATCGGTGAAACTGTCTCAAACTCAAAAAATTCCAGCAGAGGTTCAAAACGAGTGTAAGCAGCCGAGTCGGATGGTTCAGCTAACTCATCCGAAAACTCAAAGGATTCAAACTCGGGTGGTGACTGTTCAAGTTCGTTCAAGAAAGTGAAACACTTATAGTCATTATCGGGAGTAAAAACAGTATCAGATTCAAGGAGGAACATACTAGTGGCGTTAAGATTGTTGTGATCGAACAAAATTTTTTCTAATTCACAGTCCTCCGGGGTGATCTCTTGGATCGAGCAAACGTCTAGTATATTAAGATTGGGTTCAGAGGGCTGATTCCCTAACTTAAAAATGTTGAGTTCAATTGTCATGTTTCCAAAAGATAGGTTCATCGAACCATTTCGACAATTGATCACAGCATTCGAAGTCGCAAGGAATGGTCGACCGAGTATCACCGGAATTTGATTCCGGGGGTTAGCCACAGGCTGTGTATCGAGAACAATAAAATCAACGGGGAATATGAAGTCCCCAACTTTGATCAACACATCCTCTAACTCACCCCTAGGATGGGTGATAGATCGGTCGGCCATTTGGAGAGTACAATGTGTAGGTTTCGGCTCTCCTACACCTAATTGCTCATATACCGAATAAGGAAGTAGGTTAACACTGGTACCAAGATCCAAAAGTGCACGGTTGATCTTCTTATCCCCAATAATTATTGAAATCGTAGGACAGCCACGGTCCTTTCGTTTTTGAGGTAAAGGTTGGGTAAGAGCATCACTCACGGCACTAGCTAAGAAAACTTTCTTAGGTACCTGTGATTTCCTTTTCTTAGTGCATAAGTCCTTCAAGATTTTTGTGTTAGAAGGGACTTGTTGGATTGCATCCAAGAGGGGAATGTTAATGTTAACCTGTTTAAACAACTCCACAATCTTCTCCATTTGTGGATTTTGTTTATTGGATCTCAACCGGTTTGGAAATGGAATATTTTGAAAATTGGTTGAGTCCAATGCTTGTAGAGGAGATTGCGGAGTTGGAACGGATCCCAGTGCTGGTGTTTTCGTGGAGTGAGATGTGGGTCCGTTCGGAGCAGCAGAAGAAGTAGAGCCTTGTGAAGAATGGAGAACAGGCTCTGAATACGAAGAAGAAGAAGAAGAAGAAGAAGAAGCGGCGGCCGGGGTGTCATCATCAGTGCCAACATTGTTGTGCAATATCCTTCCAGATCTCAATGTAGTCACAGTACTCACATTATGGTTTTGTTGTTCGAGAGCAACATGTGCATTTTGTGGGTGATTAGGATTTGGCAGAGGTTGAGATGGAAGCTTCCCCTTCTCTCGCTTGCTTAAAGCTGCATTCAGTTGTGCAATCTGGGCTTCGATGGTTTTGATACTTTGCCCGTGTGAAGCAGTGTGTTGCACCAAAAACTGAATGGAAGACTGGATGTTGGCTGAGGATTTAGTTGATTGTTTTAAAAACGCCTCCAGACTTCGTTCTAACGAGAAAACCTTATCGTTATTTGGCGGAACAAAATTGTTTTGAGGAAAAGAGTTGTTGGGTGCAAAATTGTTCATTTGATTTTGGTAAGGTTGGGGTTGGAAAGGTTGCTGATATTGAGTTTGTTGAGGAGCTTGTTGTTGAGGAGGAGGCCTCTGGAAGTTGTTGTTGCCTTGGAATTGTTGTTGATTTTGATTCCAGGTGAAATTAGGGTGGTTCCTCCAACCAGGATTGTAAGTGGAAGAGTATGGATCATTTCTTTGTCTCTGCTGAAAGGCAGCATTGACTTGATCCTGTCCTTGAGCAGGTGGGTTGTAAGGACACTCTTCGGTCAAATGGGATGGATCCGAACAACAAGCGCATATAGTGCGAGGGGGAAGAGCAGGGGCAGGAGAAGGCGATGAGAATTTGCTCTCAATTGCTTCCAGTTTTCGTGTAATCGCTGCCATTTCAGCTTTCATTGCAATTGACATATCAAGTTGATGAATGCCTGCCCTAGATAGACCGGAAGAATTAGATGAAGTGGACGAAATGGTCGGTCTAGTGCTTTCCCACTGAAGCGTTTGTTCAGTAAGATCGTCGAGAAATTGCCAAGCTTTCTCGTCAGATTTGGATAAGAAATGGCCTTGACAAATGGTCTCCAACAACTGCTTAGTTGCTGGGTTCAGTCATTCGTATAAAGTTTGGCAAAGTTGCCATCTCTCAATACCGTGATGAGGGCACTGAACAAGAAGGTTTTTGTATCATTCTAAACACTTCCAAAAAGGTTCGGAAGGAAGCTGGGAAAATTGGTTAATTTCATTACGTATTCTCGCGGTCTTATGATTTGGGTAAAACTTTTTAAGAAACGCTTTAACAAACTCTTCCCAACTGTTTATAGAATGCGATGCAGTGCTATACAACCACTTTTCAGCTAGGTCACACAATGTGAAAGGAATGACTCGTAGCCGTATAGCATTATCGGACAGTTGGGTTGTCTTCATCATTGCACAGACGTTCTGGAATTTGTTGATGAAGATATAGGCATATTCGGATTCCAGTCCATGAAATTTAGGCAACATGTTGATGAAGTGGGGCTTAATTTCGAAATTATCCCCATTTGCCGGCGGGAGTGAAAGACAGGTAGGAAGTGCGGAGCGGGTAGGATAGAAACGATCCTGGAGTGCGATTCGCTGTGGCGCTTCAACAGGAGGTTGTTGCGGGTTATTCACACCCAGTTGAGATGGAATCAGTCCCGAGGTAGGTAAAGGGTTGTTAGGATTGAATCCTGACATCTCAGAAGAAGATGAAGATGAAGGTGAAGATGTATGAACAGAACTCCGGTCAACGTCTGAGTTGGCCGGCAAAGGTAAGGATGAAAAAGGAGTGGAGAGAGTTTCGACTTCGGAGTCGATCGCGTAGTCGGTAGCGACTAGCGAAACACGGACTAAACGGGCACTAGTATCCCGAGTCCAACCGGACATACACTAAACGAGTTTTAGTGTAGTCAAAACGTAGAATGTGAGGGTAAGAAAACGTCAATGGGGAAATGTGGATGAAAGGTGGGTGAAATGGGTGAAATGGGATTCTAGTGACAAAAAGGGCAAGTTTTTAAACAAATATTTTTGTTTTGTGTTTTTTTTATATTTTTTTTATTTTATAAAAAGTTCTGCAAAAATTTGTACGGAACTACGGCACAATTTCAAACAATCACAGTTTAAACATGCACAATCAAACCTAGAGCTAGGGTCTCCTAAGTCAACTAGACTGCTCCTAATTGTTCTAAAGTGACAAGTTGTGAGATATCCCTCAAATCGCCTCTTCACCGCCAATTGTGGCCAGATAAGCACAAATGAAGAAAGGAGGGTTCCGCTCACGAATCACCGTGAGACGGGTCTTTTAAAGTTACCTTTCTCACTTGTCTAGCCTAGGCACCACAAAATCAGGTTTAGATAAACGACTGAATGCCCACAACCTTTCTCTGTCCTAATGAGCGCGACAGTCCTTAATTGACTGAGTCTAGATATTTTTTAATTAACTCAAGGGTGATGCATATACTTTTTAGCAATTTTTGGGGTCTTAGGAAGGGTAATGAAATCCCCACCCAATCTTAATTGGTGTTATAGCCCTTTAGATTCCGTATAAAATATGCAAAGTAATAACACACCAAAATCTAGAACACTTGCCAAATTTTTTTTTATTTGCGACGCAAAGAATCCTGCACAAAAACAATTTATTGGAGAGGGAGAAGAGGTTGCTATGCAAAGAAACCTGCAGGAAATTATTTAAGTGGAGTTCAGGGGTAGGAGAGAAGAAATGGGATGCTTACAGAGAAAAGTGAGTCGTTGACGTCAGCAGTTGACCGCGGTTCCGTGATCAAATGTGCACTTGTGCCGCGGTTCCGCGGCTCTTCTGAAGGTTGACGTCGTCAAATTTGTTCCCTGTGCTGAATTGGTTCTCCTCTTTTTGTTTAGATCCCCTGTTTCTGGATTTGTTCACTGAGTTTTCTCCAGATCTGAATCAGTCCGTCTTCCTTTCCTGCACAATTCGCACAAAAACCAATCAAAAACAACAAGAATATTTTTTTTTTATGTTTTTTATATTTTAAAAATTTTTCAATTTTTTTAATATATTTTTCAATTTTTTTTAATTAATCCAAAATTACACAAAGAATTAAATTACCGTCTCCTCGGCAACGGCGCCATTTGATTGGTAGAGTTTTTCTGTATTTAAATTTTAACGCAATCAAGTCGGTGTCGCTTGGTAGCTAGCCGGTTGAGTACGAGTCGATCCACAGGGAGAAAGAATCCTTTTCTTTATATTCTAACGAGTTAATTCCAAACTTTGGTAGTGTTTTGTTTTAAGATCTATGAATGAGAATAAGTTTATAAAATGGCTTGCTAGGGTTAGGATTAGGTCAGTTCGAAATAGGGATCTTCTCGCTTCTTTCAATACCTTAGTTGTGAATAAAGGTGTTAGGGTAATCGGCAACAACGGGGATTAGTATGACTAGGAAGAAACTTAGTTTCTTCCTTTTGGTCCTTGTTCGTCCGTTCTTGGCTCTTAACCCTAACCTCCGTTTAATTCTACCACAACCGGTCTAACTAGGGAAACACCGCTATCATGTAGGATAGGGTGCCGTAGTGAGCGGATTATGATTGATTTAAAAGAAGTCCATATTAAAATTATTTGGGCAAAGAAAGGAGTGAGAGATTTTCTTCTCTCAAACTTTCCCCATCCTACCACTAACAAGTGATGAATTACTCACTCATTAGGAAGGTAACAACAAAATTCATTTTTTTTAATTTTAATTGATGACCTAAATTGCAGATAAATAAAGAACAAATAAAAGTGCAGATAATAAATTGCAGATAAGAAGAATGAGAGATAAAATAAAAAAAACTTACTTTATTGATGACCTCTCAAGAACGCATTACAATTGAATTTAAAATTTAGAACTAGAATATAAAAAAGAGGAATAAAAACTAAAGAGAGGCATGCCTAATTTGACTTTTGGTTTTCCTATTTATAGATAGAAAAAACCCTAGGTTACTTTCTGATCCATACATGAATTTACCAAACTACCCTAAGAAAGCCGCGTCAAAGTACCGACACCTCACCGACATATGCAGAGCACGGCCGCGGAACCGCGGCAGAAGAGCCTGTTTGGCCGCGGTTCCGCGGCTATTTGGTGGGTTCATAGCTTCAACTTTTCAGGGTTTCTTCAAGTTATTTTTATCTTCTGTTTTCTTCACTTGGTCTCTCATAATCTCTTCAATTCTTTTCCAGATTTTCAACAGTGGACTTTTGCCTAGAGCTCCATGTTTGAAGTCTTGGATCTTGTGTTGCCCTTGTACTTTGTGCATTGAAATGCTTAATAATTTTCCATTTGTTCCTTAAACTGGTAGGCGGCATTATACTGATAGTGTGCGGAAACCCGTATTTCTCTGTTTGTTGGTCGTAGTCCCACATTTATTGTGACTTTTCATGAATTTCACTGTAAAGAGCTGAGAACCTGTAACCTGCAAGTATTTAGCAGACATGGATCAAAAGTACCTACTTACATGTAATGTGACTAAGAATGGACGATATAAAAATGCAAAAATCTGATATGAACACTATACCATTAAGTAGATCACAAGGTAATGACCTACCTCCTCATACACTTATATACAACATAGCACAATACTTTTCGGAAACATAGAATACGGGAAAACGAAACTTTACATATAAATACAACTAACTATTAAAACCTTTTTCTATAAGAATTCGTATTTTTTATAAATCTTTGCAAAGCCCCGCTACAACCCATTTTGGGGAACCCGACTGGGATGGTGCGGATTATCGCACATCTCTGGGCTTAGTAGTGCGAGATGCAGACCTCCGTAAGGTGCATTCGGTCTCGAAAGATTTAAAATACAAATATCTTAAGAAAATGAGATTTCTAGAAATATAATATATATTAAAATTAATTTTATATAAATATGTATATATGTATCATTAAAATATCTATTTTGTGATAATATAAATATTCCAATTTTTTCCTAAAATCACAAGAATCACTTTACATTAAAATACAATGAATTCCATAAAAGTTCAATGTTACAATTAAATATCATGTATTATGAACAATAGGTTATTTTCACTAGAAAGATCACAAATATAAAATCAACATCTATGACAACTTTAAACAATTCAACTCTTCACATACTACACAGCTAACACAAGACTGTAACAGGTTTGATGCCCATCTCATACCGACTGCTGAGATCAGAGCTATAAGATTTCAGCAAGGGTTGGACCCTGAAATCCAAGCTGCTCTAACCACAGGGGATTTCCGAACCCATGATTTGGCTTTGAAGGTTACCCGAAGATACGAGGCAGTAGTAAAGAGGAAGGGCAGACCTCAATCTGCCGGTTTGAAATGCCCTGCCACTCAAATGATAGGAGGATCCTCTTCTAGGCCATCGTTCGAATCCAGGAGAACAGAAGAAATCAGTAACCAGTCGAGTCCAAACTTCTGCTACTACTGCAGGAGAAAGGGACACTTGTGGAAGGACCGTAGGTGCGCAAAAGGCCTATGTATAGTTTGTGGCGCGTCCAATCACGGAATTGGAAACCGTCCTTATAGACGCAATCCAGCCCACACACCCACCAAATACCCGCAGCAGCTGATTTGTATGAGATTTTGTGTGATCAAAGAATTAATTAACCGCAATTAAGAACGGCGTCTCTTGGTAGCTAGCCGGTGAGTACGGGTCGGTCCACATGGATTTTGTGTATTTTCAATTTGTTCTAACAAGTTAATTCCAAATGGTGTTGGATAGATTATCACTAAAAACTAAGGTTGATCTAGACTAGGATTAAAATCTTGCTAGGGTTAGGTTTAGCTTAAGTTTGGAAAGTCAATATTCCTCACCGCTTTCTATGCCCTAATTTAGATCTATTTAGGTGTTATGGTAATAATTAATAAAGGGGATTAGGACTATCGGGAAGAAACGATGTTTCTTTCTCTAGGTCCTTGTCCGTCCTTTCTTAATTCTTACCCTAACCTCCATGGAAAACATGCACAACCGATCTTTTAAACTACGACATCACTGTTACCTCGTAGGATAGGGTGCCGTAGGGAGCGGTGTGTGTATGTATGCATGGAGTCCTATGAATTAATATGTGATGGGCAAGAAAGGGGTGAGAGATTTTCATCTCTCAAACCTTTCCTATTCCTAACTCTAACAAGTGAGGAACTACTCACTCATTAGGGGATTGATAAAAGACATTTTTTATGAGTTTTCAATTTAAAAAGACTAACTATCTAAACTATGACAGATTAATAAAAGTGCTAAACTAATTAACTAGGGCAGATAATAAAATCTATACTAAGGCAGAAAGGAATTTAAGAACTAGGGCAATGAAAATAATCTACTTACTTTATTTGATGCTCTCAAAACATTACAATGGATTTCTGAATTTTGATCAATGAAAAGAGGCATACCTCAAAAAGAGGTTTAGGGCTTCTATTTATAGATCATAGAAACCCTAGGGTTACATTCGATACATATCTGCATTTACAAAATTACCCTTGAGAAACCTAGTCAACGGACCGCCACATCGTCACAAAATTGCACCGACACGTGCTCCTCATGGCCGCGAATCTGCGGCCAGAAGGCAGGTTTGGCCGCGGTTCCGCGGCCATGTTGTGGGCTTGTTGGCTGCATTTTTCTGGGTTACTTCTGATTGCATTTGGCTTCTTGTTTCTTCTCTTGGTTTCTCAGATTGTCTTCTAGTTTTCTTCCAAATTTCCACAGTGCATATTGTCGTGGACTTTTACCCTTTGCTTCGTGACGAAGTCTTGAACCTTGTGCTGCCTTTGTACTTTGTGAAATTGTCCATTGATCTTGGTTTATTTTTCAAACTGTAGGCATGATCAAGATTCTTCCATTTGTTGGTCGTAGTCTCACTTTTGTATCGTCTTTTCATCAATTTCACTGTTTTGTTCCGAGAACCTGTAACCTGCAACTATGTAGTAGACATGGATCAAAAACACCTATTTATTTGTAAAATGAATAAGAATGGGGAATATAATAATGCAAAATTATGATATAAACAAATACTCCCAAACTTATCTTTTGCTCGTCCTCGAGAAAAACTAGTTTATTCTCGAAAAAGACCTAGCCTCACTTTCGCAGGGAAACGCGATTGCACTGAGCTCGTGCAACAAGCCGTTAAACCTCTAGGTGTTCCTAGTAGGAGGAGTGTTGTCTCCTGAGGGTTTTCAGCGGATACTACCCACAAAATCCTATCAATTCGGCATATTGACTTTTATTCTCCAATTCGGTTTTCTAGCAAGAAATTCTATTATCTTCAACTCAGAAATTATCAACCCGTATTTTTCACGCTTCCTTGTCATTTAACTTAAGATTATATATGTTCTGTAAATTTATTTAGCTTTTAGTATCTTTCGAGTTTTCCTTCTAAGGTTCCATCTCAACTTAGGAATTTTTATCATCTCTACTAAAGATATAAGTCCTATTTTTCATTCCTATCTCTCATCTAATCCCCAATCATATACCCCTACGTGTGTGTATGTATCACCCCTACACTTGGAAATTCAATTCAAGCTCTTATACTCTTGTTCATCGTCCAAAGTACTTTTAGTTGGTGAATTTTTAGATGAAATTGCTCACACATTCTTCATGCGACCGTTAATACTTCTTGAGGTACCAACGACCGATTACAAAATGTGTTTACACATTAAGGCATAATTCCTAGTCTTCTAACACCTAAGGCTTATAGCAGTGACTCCCAAACCAGTTGGTCTAAGGTACTAGGTGATAAAGCACCCTCGCTAAATTTTTTTTTCTATTTATACAGCCTTAAGTAATTACAAAAACCAGTGTTCATTTTTTTTCTCTTTTATTCACACTTGTATTTTTATTTTATTTTTCTTCATACTAAGGACTTTAGACAAGAGCATTTCAAGGTCTCTTCTACTATTCCAAGTTTCAAGGTTCGTGTTTGTGCAATTTGTAGGGTATATATTTTCAGAATTTAGACTTAAGCTTAGAAATTATTTTTCAAACTTATACTTTAATAAAAATATCAATACTCTTCTTTTATTTCGACTTAGCCCAAGAAGTGAACTCAAAATTTGCCTATTTCTAAGTAAACTATAAAGACATATATTTTCTACCGTTAAATTTTAAGAAAGGTTATTTTTAGGGTTTTTAATTTACTAAGTCTTGGATCTAGTTTTTCCTCTAACTAGTTAACCGTCTTGTCAAACTCAAGTCAATTATGGCCAAAATTGAATTTTTCAATTTTTTCAATTTTTTCAATTTTTATGGGTTTTAAAATAAGTATGCAAATACAAAAATATGCGAAGGAAAAAAACTTACCGAGCACACCCCCAAACTTAAACTTGACAGTGTTCTCACTGTCAGGCTACACCAAGAGGGTCAAAATTGTCGGCACTTTCCTGTTTTTATTTTTTTACAAAAATATCCAAATATTTTTTCTTTTATTTTATTTTTTTTCAATATTTTTGTTATATATATTTTTATTTTGTATTTATAAAATTACAAATGATACATACCCCCAAACTTGTTTGAAACAATGCTTGGCAAGATGATTGAAAATTTGGGGGTAAAATGGAAGAAGATCAGTCAGTGTAAATCGGCTCCTGCAAAAACAGGAGCTCCTCCGATGGGTCCTCAGTGAGGAACGGTTTGAGTCGATTTCCGTTTACTTTAAATAAAGTACCGTCCTCCGGGTTTTCAAGATCCACCACACCGTGCGGATATATGGTGCGTACTAAAAACGGCCCTCTCCACCTAGATTTGAGCTTGCCAGGGTGGAAGTGTAACCGAGTGTCATAAAGCAAAACCCGTTGGCCAAGTTTGAAAGTTTTGCGCATAAGGTGTTTGTCATGGAACACCTTCGTTCGGTTTTTAACAATTACCGCATTCTCATAAGCTTCATCCCGCAGCTCATCTAATTCATTCAATTGCAGCCTTCTATTGCTGCCCACATCTCCCATCGATAAGTTCAACTCTTTAATCGCCCAAAATACCTTGTGCTCAATTTCAACTGGGAGGTGGCAAGCCTTCCCATAAACAATCCGGTATGGAGACATACCAAGATTGGTCTTGTATGCAGTACGGAATGCTCATAGTTCATCAATCAGTTTGTGTGACCAATCTTTATGGTTTTTAGAAACCGTCTTCTCCAAGATTTGTTTAATCTGCTGATTCGAAATCTCGGCTTGCTCACAAGTCTGGGGATGGTATGGTGTTAACAATTTGTGAGTAATGGAATATTTGCGCATTAAGGACTCAAAAGTCCTATTACAGAAGTGAGATCCATTATCACTTATAATTGCTCGAGGGTGCCCAAACCGAGAAAAATTATTTTCTTTAAGAATTAGAACGACAACCTTGTTGTCATTCGTTCGGCTAGGCACAGCCTCGACCTATTTTGACACATAGTCAACAACCAATAGAATATACATATTCCCAAAGGAATTGGGAAATGGTCCCATGAAGTCTATTCCCCAAATATCAGAAATATCCACAACCAAAATTGGTTGGAGCGGCATTTCATTTCTCTGCGATATCCGGCCCAAGTGTTGGCACCGGGAGCATGTCTTGCAGTATTTGTATGCATCTTTAAATAGACGTGGCCATTAGAAACCACAGTGCAAGATTTTCTCTGCTGTTTTCTTGGGGCCAAAGTGCCCGCCACACGCTTGATCATGGCAAAAGGACAACACACTCTTAAACTCATTTTCAGGGACACACCAACGAATGATTTGGTCGGAACAGTATTTAAAGAGATACGGCTCATCCCAGTAAAAATGTTTTACTTGGGACAAGAATCGGAGTTTATCCTGTTTCGACCAATCTTTAGGTATTAGTCCGGTGGCCAAGTAATTTACTATATCAGCGAACCAAGGTTCGCATGAAACGGTTAAGAGTTGCTCATCGGGAAAAACATCTTTAATTGGAATTTCAAGTGAAGGCGAAGAAGGAAGTCGTGAAAGGTGGTCGGCAACTACATTTTCACATCCTCTTTTGTCCCTTATGACAATGTCAAACTCTTGTAGCAAGAGGATCCAACGTATTAGCCGTGATTTAGCATCCTTCTTCGCAAAAAGATGGCGAAGAGCTGAGTGGTCCGTGTACACAATCACTAGAGAGCCAATTAAATAAGGCCGGAATTTTTCAAGTGCAAATACAACGGCTAAAAATTCTTTTTCTGTTGTTGTGTAGTTCAATTGGGCCTCATTTAATGTTCGGCTAGTGCAATAAATTACGTGCGGCATCTTATTAATGTGTTGTCCAAGAACAGCACCAATAGCGAAATCAGATGCATCACACATAATTTCGAATGGATGCGTTCGGTCGGGAGAAGAAAGAATGGGCGCAGAAATGAGTGAGTGTTTCAATGACTCGAATGCTTCCATGTAAGTTGAGTAAAAATCAAAAGTTGTGTCCTTGGCCAATAAAAGAGTCAAGGGTCTAGCTATCTTGCTAAAATCCTTGATGAACCGTCTATAAAAACCGGCATGGCCAAGGAAGGCTCGGATGTCTTTGACGCATTTAGGAGGAGGAAGATTGGAAATACTTCAATCTTGGCTTTATCAACCTCTATGCCATTTTGCGAGATGACATATCCTAAGACAATACCCTCTAGTACCATAAAGTGGCATTTCTCCCAATTTAATGCGGGGTTCTTATCCCTACAGCGGGTAAGAACCGCGTCTAAGTGTAGCAAACACTCATCGAAGGAGTCACCGAAAATGGAGAAATCATCCATAAAAATCTCTAAAAATTTCTCCACCATGTCTGAGAAGGTCCCCATCATAAACCGCTTGAAAGTAGCGGGTGCATTGCATAACCTAAAGGGCATGCGTCGGTAAGCGAATGTACCGAAAGAACAAGTATATGTGGTCTTGTCTTGATCCTTTTCGGCGATGGAGACTTGATTATAGCCGGAATAGCCATCCAAAAAGCAGTAAAATTCATGCCCAGCCAATCGTTCTAGCATTTGGTCAATAAAAGGTAAAGGAAAGTGGTCTTTCCTTGTCGCGGCGTTGAGTTTTCTATAGTCGATGCAAACTCGCCACCCAGTTTAGGTGCGAGTAGGTATTAACTCATTCGCCTCATTGGTTATGACCGTTATGCCCGATTTCTTTGGGACAACATGAATGGGGCTAACCTACTGGCTATCCGAGATAGGGTAAATGATACCACTATCAAGACATTTTACAATCTCCTTCTTGACAGTCTCTTTCATTATGGGGTTGAGACGTCTTTGTGGATTCCTTACTGGCTTGGCATCATCTATCATGTGTATATGATGTTCAACTATGAAGGGACTAATCCCCTTGATGTCCGTCATAGTCCAGCCAAAAACTTGCCGGTTATTTTATAAGACCATTAAAAGGGTTTTCTCTTGCTCGAGAGCTAGAGAGGCCGATATGATAACGGAAAGGGTCTCATTCTCACCTAAGTAAGCATATTTAAGGTGAGACGGCAAAAACTTGAGTTCGAGTTTTGGAGGTGAAACAATTGAAGGTAACATTGGTGAAACTATCTCAAACTCGAAGGATTCCATTAATGGTTCAAATCGAGTGTAAACAACTGAGTCGGATGGTTCAACCAACTCATCCGAAAAATTAAAAGACTAAAAATCGGGTGGTGAGTCTTTAAAATCGTCCAAAAAAGTGAAACACTCATAATCGTTTTTCGGTGTGAAAGCTGTGTCAGATTCTAGGAGGAACGCACTAGAGGCGTCAACACTGCTGTGATCGAACAGAAATTTTTCGAGCTCACAGTCCTCCTGCGTGATCTCATGGATCGATCAAACATCAAGTATACTAGCATTAGGCTTGGAGGGCTGATTCCCCAACTTAAAAATGTTGAGTTCAATTGTCATATTTCCAAAAGATAGGTTCATTGAACCATTTCGACAATTGATCACCGCATTAGAAGTCGCAAGAAATGGTCGACCAAGTATCACCGGAATTTGACTCCGGGGGTTAGTTACAGGTTGTGTATCCATAACAATGAAGTCAATGGGGAAAATGAAATCCCCTACTTTAATTAACACATCCTCTAACTCACCCCTAGAATGGGTGATGGATCTGTCGGCCATTTGGAGAGTACAATGAGTGGGTTTAAGCTCTCCAACGCCTAATTGTTCGTATACTGAATAGGGTAGCAAATTGACACTAGCACAAAGATCTAAAAGTGCTCTATTGATGTTCTTATCCCCAATTGTTATCGAAATTGTAGGACAGCCGGGGTCCTTATGTTTTTGGGATAAAGATTGGACAAGAGCATCACTAACAGCACTAACCACGAAAACTTTCTTTGGTACTTATGACTTCCTCTTCTTGGTGCATAAGTCCTTTAAGATTTTCGCGTAAGAAGGAACTTGTTGGATTGCATCCAAGAGAGGTATGTTTATGCTAACCTGTTTGAACAACTCTACAATCTTCTCCATTTGTGGAGTTGGTTTATTGGATCTCAACCTGTTTGGAAAAGGAACATTTTGAAAATTTATTGAGTCCAACGTTTGTGGAGTAGATTGCGGAGTTGGAACGGATCCCCGTGTTGGTGTGTTCGTAAAGTGAGAAGTGTGTCCGTTCGAAGTAGAAAAAGTAGAGCCTTGTGAAGAATGAAGAATAGGCTCTAACGAAGAAGATGGAGATGAAGAAGAAGAAGAAGAAGCACCGGCAGGGGTTTCATTACTAATACCCACGTTATATTGCAACACTCTTCCAGATCTCAACGTGGTCACAGCATTTACATTATGATTTTGTTGTTCATATGCAACATGTGCGTTATGTGTGTGATTGAGATTTGGCAATGGTTGAGATGGAAGCTTTCCCTTTTCTCGCTCGCTCAACGCAGTATTTAGTTGTGCAATTTAAGCCTCAATTAATTTGATGTTTTGATCATGTGAAGCACTGTTTTACACCAAAGATTGAATGGAAGTCTCCAACCTTACTGCGGATTGTGTAGATTGTTTTAGAAACGCATCTAGACTTCTTTCTAGCCAGGTAACCTTATCATTATTTGGTTGAACAAAATTGTTTTGAGGATAAGAGTTGTTGGGCACAAAATTGTTCATTTGGTTTGGGTAAGGTTGTGGTTTGAAAGGTTGCTGGTATTGAGTTTGTGGAGGTGCTTGTTGTTGTGGAGGAGGAGGCCTTCGAAAGTTGTTGTTTCCTTGGAATTTTTGATTTTGATTCCAAGCAAAATTTGGGTGATTCCTCCAACCGGGATTATAAGTCGAAGAGTATGGATCATTTCTTTGTCTTTGCTGAAAGGCAGCATTGACTTGATCTTGTCCTTGAATAGGTGGATTGTAAGGACACTCTTCGGTAAGATGGGATGGATCCGAACAACAAGCACAAACAGTTCGTGGGGGTAAAGCAGGGGCAGGAGAAGGCGATGAGATTTTGGTCTGAATTGCTTCTAGCTTTTTCGTAAGTGCGGCCATTTCGGCCTTCATTGCAATCGACATATCTAATTGATGTATGCCTGCCCTAGACTGACCTGTTGAAGAAGATGAGGTGGTCTTAGTGCTTTCCCACTGAAGTGTTTGTTCAGCAAGATCGTCGAGAAACTGCCAAGCTTCCTCGCTAGATTTTGTTAGAAAGTGACCTTAACAAATGGTTTCCAACAACTGCTTCGTTGCTGGGTTCAATTCTTCGTATAAAGTTTGGCAAAGTTGCCAATTCTCAATACCGTGGTGAGGGCATTGAACAAGTAGGTCTTTAAATCTTTCAAAACACTTCTAAAAGGGTTCGGAAGGAAGTTAGGAAAATTGAATACTCTCATTGCGAATTCTTGCGGTCTGGTGATGTGGGTAAAACTTTTTAAGAAAAGCTTTAACAAACTCTTCCCAATTTTTAATCGAGTGTGATGCTGTGCTATATAACCATTTCTCGGCTAAGTCACATAAGGTGAAAGGAATGACCCGTAGCCTTATAGCATCATCAGACAGTTGTGTTGTCTTCATCATTGCGCAAACATTCTGGAATTTTTTTATGAAGATATTGGCATCTTTGGATTCCAATCTGTGAAATTTTGGCAACATGTTGATGAAGTGGGGTTTGATCTCAAAGTTATCCCCATTTACCGGTGGAAGTGAAAGACAAGTAGGTAAGGCGGTGCAGATAGGGTAGAAGAGATCCTGGAGCGCGATTCATTGGGGCGCTTCAACAGGTGGGTGTTGTGGGTTATTCGCACCTAGCGGAGGTGGAATCAGTTCCGCGGGTAAGGTGTTGTTAGGATTAAATCCCGACATCTCCTTAGAAGACGAAGAATGTGAAGGTGAAGGTAAGGAAGTGGATGGAATTTCGACTTCGGAGTCGAAAGCGTCGTCAGTCGGTACCAACGAGACACGGACTAATCGGGCACTAGTGTCCCTAGTCCAACCGGACATACACTAAAGAAGTGGTGTAGTCAAAAGGTGAAAAACAGAAAGTAGGGGTAAGAAAACGTTAATGAGAAGAAGTGGGTGTAAGTGGGGTGCACGGATTTCTTAGCGACAACTTGCAAGTTTTTGTAAATTTTTTTTTCTTTTTGTGTTTTTTTATAAGGAGCTTTTTGCAAAAATGATTTTCAATAAAAGGCTTAAACACACGTTCAATCAATCACAAATGCACAATCAAGCCTAGATCTAGGGTCAGCTAGGTCAGCTAGACAGCTCCTAACTGTTCCAAAGGGCAAGATGTGAGGACCTCAAACCTCCTCTTCACCGCCAATTGTGGCCAGGTAAGCACAAGTAGAGAAAGGAGGGATCCGCTCACGAATCACCGTGAGACGGGCCTTTTAAAGTTACCTTTCCCTACCTGTCTAGCCTAGGCACCACAAAGTCAGGTTAGGATCAACGGTCGATACCTACAACTATTCCTTTGTCCTATTGAGTGCGAAGTCCTTAGGGCTGAGTCTAATCTTTTTTAATTAACTTGATGGTCAATGCAATATGCTTTATGTGATTTTTGGGGTCCTGAGAAGGGTAATGAAATCCCCACCCAATCTGGATTGGTGTTCAAGCCCCTAAGAGTTAATTGAAATATGCAAAGCAGTAAATACAATCACTTGCGAACAATTTCTTTTTTTTTTTAAAGCGCGGCACAAAGAATCCTGCACAAGATCAAGTTATTGGAGAAGGGGAGAAGTTTTTGCGTAAAGAACCCTGCAGGGAAATTTTTACAGAGGAGATAATGGGGTTACAGAGGAGAAGAGAAAAATTACAGAGGGTTTTCCACCTGCTGACGTCAGCACCCTGCCGTGGTTCCGCCGCCAAAAGCGCCTCCTCACCGCGGTTCCACGGTCTACCGATTGGTTCAGATCCCCAAAAATTCTCTGTTCTCTATTTTGATTGTCCTCTGTTTGTTCAGATCTGTTGTTTTCTGTTTCACTCTCTGGATTTTTCCAGATTTGAATTCGTTCGTCGATCCTGCACAATTCAAACGAAACACCCTTCAAGAAATAACAAGATGATAAAATTTTTATATTTTTTAATTTTTCAGTTTTTATGAATTTTATGATTTTATATTAACCCGAAATTACAAAAAGAAAACAACTACGCCATCCCCGGCAACGGCGCCATTTGATTTGTATGAGATTTTGTGTGATCAAAGAATTAATTAACCGCAATCAGGAACGACGTCGCTTGGTAGCTAGCCGATGAGTACGGGTCGGTCCACAGGGATTTTGTGTATTCTCAATTTGTTCTAACGAGTTAATTCCAAATGGTGTTGGATAGATTATCACTAAAAATTAAGGTTGAACTAAACTAGGATTAAAATCTTGCTAGGGTTAGGTTTAGGTTAAGTTTGGAAAGTCAATATTTCTCACCGCTTTCTAAGCCCTAATTGAGATCTATTTAGGTGTTATGGTAATAATTAATAAAGGGGATTAGGATGATCGGGAAGAAACGATATTTCTTCCTCTAGGTCCTTGTCCGTCCTTTCTTAATTCTTACCTTAACATCCATGGAAAACATGCACAACCGGTCTTTTAAACTACGGTATCACCGTTACCTCGTGGGGTAGGGTGCCGTAGGGAGCGGTGTGTGTATGTATGCATGGAGTCCTGTGAATTAATATGTGATGGGCAAGAAAGGGGTGAGAGATTTTCATCTCTCAAACCTTTCCTATTCCTAACCCTAACAAGTGAGGAACTACTCACTCATTAGGGTATTGATAAAAGACATTTTTTTTATAAGTTTTCAATTTAAAAAGACTAACTATCTAAACTATGGCAGATTAATAAAAGTGCTAAACTAATTAATTAGGGCAGATAATAAAATTTATACTAAGGCAGAAAGGAATTTAAGAACTAGGGTAATGAAAAAAAATCTACTTATTTTATTTGATGCTCTCAAAACATTACAATGGATTTCTGAATTTTGATCAATGAAAAGAGGCATACCTCAAAAAGTGGTTTAGGGCTTCTATTTATAGATCATAGAAACCCTAGGGTTACATTCGATACATATTTGCATTTACAAAATTACCCCTAAGAAACCTAGTCAACGCACCGCCACACCGTCACAAAATTGCACCGACACGTGCTTCATATGGCCGCGGATCCGCGGCCAGAAGGCAGGTTTGGCCGCGGTTCCGCGGTCATGTTGTGGGCTTGTTGGATGCATTTTTCTGGGTTGCTTCTGGTTGCTTTTGGTTTCTTGTTTCTTCTCTTGCTTTCTCATATTGTCTTCTAGTTTTCTTCCAGATTTCCACAGTGCATATTGTCGTGGAGTTTTACCCTTTGCTTCGTGACGAAGTCTTGAACCTTGCGCTGCCTTTGTACTTTGTGAAATTGTACATTGATCTTCGTTTATTCTTCAAACTGTAGGCATGATCAAGATTCTTCCATTTGTTGGTCGTAGTCTCACTTTTGTATCGTCTTTTCATCAATTTCACTGTTTTGTTCCGAGAACCTGTAACCTGCAACTATGTAGCAGACATGGATCATAAGCACCTGTTTATTTGTAAAATGAATAAGAATGGGGAATATAATAATGCAAAATTATGATATGAACAGCAGCCAGCTATCCAGGCTTCTGCACCTCGTCTAGCACTCCCAGCTCCACCACATGCACAGCCTACTCGCCAATTCCAACAAGCAATGAGGGACATGCCTCGAGGGCAGAGAAACATGCTCCAAGGACTGAATGTGCCTTCATCTAGGAGTAATGTACCCCGGCGTCAGACTTTCACATTAGCAGCCGTAGAAGCCAAGGTTGTAGGTCAAGGTAACACTGGTAATTCCCTTTCATATTCTCAAATCCTTATATCACTTTTTTATTCTTCATACACTACCAAACTTTCCTTGAATCTGTTACACTTTACTTTTACAAATTTCGAGGACGATATTTTTTATAAGGAGGGTAGAATGTAACAACCCTAAAGTTTCTGTACAAATTTTTCAAAAAAAATACAGAAAGGAGTACTTTTGCTTGAGCACAAGTTATAAGTTTGTTTTGCTTTTTAATAGCAAGAAGGAGCTTGTAGCTCATTGGTAAGACCTTGCACTTCTGAACCAAAGCACCAGAGTTCAAATCCCATCCCCCCACATTATTTTTTAATATTTTTTTGTTTTGAATTTTTAGAAGTCCAAAGGTCTACACATGCATAACTCATAAAAACCCTACTACACATGTAAAACAAACCGACCTAGGGGCTACACCAAGCGACGAGGGACACGTGGCAGAGAGCTTCGGCCCGACTCGTCCGACTTGGGCCGGCGACTCTGCCGACTCGGCCAGCCGCCGCCGGCCTAACTTGGGCGGATCGGGTTGGCTCCTACATGAAAGTTGTGCCTCTTCAACTCCCCATCACTCCTGCATACTTTAATTTCTTGGATCGTTTCCAGAACTCTTAAAAACTCCATTACACCATTGTAATGCATTTTTAATACAAATTTCAATACAACCTTTCATCTACCTTAAACTCTAGTTTTACCCTCACCCTTAGACACAACCCTCTCACTCACAATTCTGTCCAAAACTCTCAAGAAATTTCTCTAGAATTTTGTGTACAAGTGGAGTTAGCAAAGGACGAAACTCCGGCGATCTTCTGACGACGACCCTAGGAGCTCCCGGCGATGAAACGACGCACCGGAACCTACGTCCACTCCCTCTTCCTTTCCTCTAAACCAAAATCCAGTAATCCCTTCTCCTTCTTCACTCTGTTATTCTAAAAATACGTAATTCCAAAACTCGAAAGAATCGGAGTTAATCCGATTTCCGATTCAGTTCTTCCTAAAAAATCAAGCTTTTCTTAAATACAATCATACTAAACTCTTACTTGTTGACTATTAAACATTAAAAAGTCATATTGAACAAGTTCTATATCAAAAATATTTCTATTTCAATTGTTATCGTACTTTTTCACTAAAATACCATGTAGTTTAAATTCGACATTAAAACATCACAATCTTGCTATACCTTTAAATAGATCACGAGGTAATGACCTACCTCCTCACACACTCATATACAACATAGCACAATACCTTTCGGGAATATAGAATACGGGAAAACGAAACTTTACATATAAATACCACTAACTATTAAAACCGTTTTCTATAAGAATTCGTATTTTTTATAAATCTTTGCAAAACGCCGCTACAACCCATTTTGGGGAACCCGACTGGGATGGTGCCGATTATCGGACATCCCTGGGCTTAGTAGTAAGAGATGCAGACCTCCGCAAGGAGCGTTCGGTCTCGAAAGATTTAAAATACAAATATCTTAAAAAATGAGATTTCTAAAAATATAATATATATTAAAATTAAATTTATATAAATATGTATATATGTATCATTAAAATATCTATTTTGTGATAATATAAATATTCCAACTTTTTCCTAAAATCACAAGAATCACTTTACATTAAAATACCATGAATTCCATACAAGTTCAATGTTACAATTAAATACCATGTATTATGAAAAATAGGTTATTTTCATTAGAAATATCACAAATATAAAATAAATATCTATGACAACTCTAAAGACGATAATTAAATATTTGGGGTGTATTTTGAAAATTATACAAAAGTATTTTTACATAAAACCCCCTTAAATTCTATAAATTACTCTAAGGACCTTAGTAAATATAGGTTTAATCGAGACCAATCTCTTGAGCCTTAGGTAGCCGGAGAAGTGGGTGCTTGCCTATTTAAGGTAGACAACTTAACAACGGTATTATTAACACAGTAATCGTCTTTGAAAAAGAAACAAATCCTGCCGCCCATGTGCAGCGGTTACCGATAACATCAAAACAATCAGGACTTCAATTTCTTTTCTAATTGTTCTAACTCAGACTGAGTCTCATTATAAACAATCTGACTTGAATATGATTCAAGTACAATCTACAATACTACAATTTAATATGATTCCATAAATCCATATAATCAATCCGTTCAAGCTATTCAATCTGTGTTGACTGAACCGAAACATGGATATACTTCCATTTACATGATTCTACAGTTATATCCATGATTATCCAGTTATATCCATTTACTGATATCATGGTTTCGGCAAGTCATCCAATTACACAATCTATATTACAAGACAATACACATTGCAATACAATACAAACAATACAATCAAGACATCGCGTGGTTTAAGGGGTAGATTGGTATGGAAGGTGCTAGAAGTGGCACGGGACTGCAAGATTAAGACACCTAACCTGAATCCAATTGCCGTTGTTCCGGTTTGTATAACGGAGCCTTGTACTTTTATTTACCCTAGTTTCTAGCATATGGAGTCTCCTCTCGTATACACTAGCATCCTTCTATACCAAGCTATAAACAACGGCGTTAACACTAAATACAATATTATAACAATATAATACAACATTAAAATATACCATCTCTCTCTCTTACTCTCTGTCTATTCTATTTCTCACTTACCTTTGGGACTTTCCAAGCGATTGTTCGCAGACGACATTCCTTTTCTTTCTTCTTTGCAATGTTGTTAGGTGATCTGGACACTCAGGAGATCGAGCTTACCAGCGAGGACTTGGACCAGCTTGCATACGATCCAGAGCTCTAGCTACATTGTACACTTTTATTTCAGCACTTTTCTTTTCTGTTATGCCACTGTTTAGGCATTGCTTTCATCAGATGTATTTACTTTCCATGCATTGTACAAAAGAATGTGAATAAATAAGTTGTTGTTTTATTATATCTTGTCTCTTGTGCATTTACATTTATATCGCTTAGATATGCTGAGCGTATTTATTTCAGAGTAAATACGTAGCTGCCTAGTCGCGCCCCCATCGCCGTACACCGGGAAGCGGGGCGTGACATGTTTTGTTGGTGGCCCATGAAGGTCAGAGATGTATGGAACCCTACCATGCAGTTCTGTTCTGCGTGAACAACCTAAGCAATATAACACAAGAACCAGCAACTAAAATATTCTTTATAATTCATATTTCTTGAATCTTATCATTCCATATATTTTGAATCTGTCCTAACCTAAATTTTTCTTTTAAGGTTATGGATTACCCGAACAACACCAGCACCAACTTCAACAACACTCCACCTCCACTACCAATCACACCTGTCGTCCTCCGCTCAACGAGCAGACAGTTTTGCTTGAGGCGATCCGCAGCCTCCTAGAATGACAGCAGCAGCAGACTGCTATTCTTTTGAACCATCCAGAACCGGAAGCACCCGGAGTGAAGCAATTCCGGGCACTGCACCTTAAGAACTTTTTAGGAAAAGAGAGCCCACTAGAAGCGAGGAATGGGCTCAATGCATCGAAGATGATCTGGCAGCGGCACAAGTGCCAGAGATAGTTTGGGTCCATATTGAGAAACTACAGCTCACGGACATTGCACGGGTCTGGTGGAAGGCAGAAGAAAGCCGTCTTGATCAACCCATCGAATGGAAAACTTTCCGAGACATGTTCGACGCTAAGTACTTTCTTGAGACTGCCAGGTTCGACATGGAACAACAGTTCATCCATCTGCAACAAGGTTCGATGTGGAACAAGTCAGTAGATGAGTATGACGCTGAGTTCACCAAGCTCAGTCGGTAAGATATGTCTTAATGATTCAACTCTTCACATACTACATAGCTAATACAAGATCATAACAGGTTTGCGGCCCATATCATACCAACTGCTGAGAACAGAGCTAGAAGATTTCAGTAAGGGTTGGACCCAGAAATCCAAGCTGCTCTAGCTACAGGGGATTTCCCAACCCATGATTTGGTTTTGAAGGCTGACCGAAGATACGAGGCAGTAGTAAAGACGAAGGGCAGACCTCAATCTACCGGTTTGAAACGCCCTGCCACTCAAATGACAGGAGGAGCCTCTTCCAGACCATCGTTCGAACCCAGGAGAACTGAAGAAATCAATAACCAGTCGAGTCCAGACTTCTGCTACTACTGCAGGAGAAAGGGACACTTGTGGAAGGACTGTAGGCGCGCAAAAGGCCTATGTATAGTTTGTGGCGCGTCCAATCACGGAATTGAAAACTGTCCTTATAGACGCAATCCAGCTCATACACCCACCAAATACCCGCAGCAGCCAGCAATCCAGGCTTCTGCACCTCGTCTAGCACTCCCATCTCCACCACATGCACAGCCTACTTGCCAATTCCAACAAGCAATGAGGGACATGATTCGAGGGCAGATAAACATGCCCTGAGGACAGAATGTTCCTCCATCTAGGAGGAATGTACAACGGCATCAGACTTTCAAATTAGCAGCCGTAGAAATCAAGGCTGTAGGTCAAGGTAACAATGGTAATTCCCTTTCACATTCTCAAATCCTTGTATCATTTTGTTATTCTTCATACACTACCAAACTTTCCTTGAATCTGTTACACTTTCCTTTTACAAATTTCGAGGACGAAATTTTTTATAAGAAGGGTCGAATGTAACAACCCTAAACTTTCTGTACAAATTTTTCAAAAAAAATACAAAAAGGGGTACTTTTGCCTGAGCACAGGTTATAAGTTTATTTTGCTTTTTAATAGCAAGAAGGAGCTTGTAGTTCATTGGTAAGACTTTGCACGGCTGAACCAAAGCACCAGAGTTCAAATCCCATCCCCTACATTATTTTTTAATATTGTTTTGTTTTGAATTTTTAGAAGTCCAAGGGTCTACACGTGCATAACTCGTAAAAACCCACTACACATGTAAAACAAACTGACCCAGGGGCTACACCAAGCGACGAGGGACACGTGGCAGAGAGCCCCGGCCTGACTCGTCCGACTCGGGCCGGCGAATCGGCCGACTCGGCCCACCGCCGCCGGCCTAACTCGGGCGGATCGGGTTGGCTCCAAAATGAAAGTTGTGCCTCATCAACTCCCCATCACTCCTGCATACTTTAATTTCTTGGATCGGTTCTAGAACTCTTAAAAACTCCATTACACCATTTTAATGCATTTTTAATACAAATTTCAATACAACCTTTCGTCTATCCTAAACCCTAGTTTTAGCCTATAAATACCACCCCTAGACACACCCTCCCACCCACAATTCTATCCAAAAGTATCTAGAAATTTCTCTAGAATTTTGTGTACAAGTGGAGTTAGCGAAGGGCGAAACTCCGGCGATCTTCCGACGCCGACCCTAGGAGCTCCCGGTGACGAAACGACGTACCGGAACCTAAGTCCACTCTCTCTTCCTCTCCTCTAAACCAAAAGCCAGTAAGTCCCTTCTCCTTCTTCACTTTGTTATTCTAAAAATACGTAATTCCAAAACCCGACGGAATCGAAGTTAATCCGATTTCCGATTCGGTTCTTCCTAAAAATTCAACCTTTTCTTAAATACAATTATACTAAACTCTTACATGTTGACTATTAAAGATTAACAAGTCATATTGAACAAGTTTCATATCAAAAAGATTTCTATTTCAATTGTTATCGTACTTTTTCATTAAAATACCATGTACTTTAAATTCGACATTAAAATATCACAATCTTGCTATACCTTTAACTAGATCACGAGGTAATGACCTAACTCCTCACAAACTCATATGCAACATAGCACAATATCTTTCGGGAATATAGAATACGGGAAAACGAAACTTTACATATAAATACCACTAACTATTAAAACCGTTTTCTATAAAAATTCGTATTTTTTATAAATCTCCGCAAACCGCCGGTACAACCCATTTTGGGGAACCCAACTGGGATGGTGCCGATTATCGCACATCCCTGGGCTCAGTAGTGCGAGATGCAGATCTCCGCAAGGAGCATTCGGTCTCGAAAGATTTAAAATAAAAATATCTTAAGAAAATGAGATTTCTAGAAATATAATATATATTAAAATTAATTTTATATAAATATATATATACATATGTATAATTAAAATATCTATTTTGTGATAATAAAAATATTCCAAATTTTTCCTAAAATCACAAGAATCACTTTACATTAAAATACCATGAATTCCATACAAGTTCAATGTTACAATTAAATGCCATGTATTATGTAAAATAGGTTATTTTCACTAGAAATATCAAAAATATAAAATCAACATCTATGACAACTCTAAAGACGATAATTAAATACTTGGGGTGTATTTTGAAAATTATACAAAAATATTTTTAGATAAAACCCTCTCAAGTTCTATAAATTACCCTAAGGACCCTAGTAAATATAGGTTTAAGCGGGACCAATCTCTTGAGCCTCAGGGAGCCGGAGAAATAGGTGCTTTCCTATTTAAGGTAGACGACTTAACAACGGTGTTATCAACACGGTAATCATCTTCGAAAAAGACACAAATCCTACCGCCCATATGCAGCGGTTACCGATAACATCAAAACAATCAGGATTTCAATTTCTTTTCTAATTGTTCTGATTCAGACCGAGTCTCATTATAAACAATCTGACTTGAACGTGATTCAAGTACAATCTACAATACTATAATTTAATATGATTCCATAAATCCATATAATCAATCCGTTCAAGCTATTCAATCTGTGTTGACTGAACCGAACCATGGATATACTTCCATTTACATGATTCTACAGTTACATCCATGATTCTCTAGTTACATCCATTTACTGATATCATGGTTTCGGCAAGTCATCCAATTACACAATCTATATTACAAGACAATACACATTGCAATACAATACAAACAATACAATCAAGACATCGCGGGGTTTAAGGGGTAGATTGGTACGGAAGGTGTTAGAAGTGGCACGAGACTGCAAGATTAAGACACCTAACCTGAATCCAATTGCCGTTGTTCTGGGTTGTATAAAGGAGCCTTGTACTTCCATTTGCCCTAGTCTCTAACATATAGAGACTCCTTTCGTATACACTGGCATCCTTCTGTACGAAGCTACAAACAACAGCGTTGTTTCTCCCAATCAGAGCAAAGCTCTGCTTAAAATTCAAATTTTGAAATGAAGCAATGCTTCAGAAACAACACCAAGTGCGCTGCGCCCTAAGCAGCGCACCACGTGCAAAGCATGTGTGCGCTAGCGCTTAGTGCGCTGTACTCTAAGCAGCGCATCACGTGCAAAGCACGGGTACGCTAGCGCTGAAACTAAAAGCTCCCCACTGTCAGATCAAGGATCCAATAATAATGATGAATTATTAATTAATCAGAATTAAATTTTGTTAAGGAAAAATTTCTTAAAAATCTTTCCAAACAACAAGATTGTGCTCTGTAAATCAGAGCACCGTTGGATCAATGATCCAATGATGATTAAAAATCACCAAAACACAGAATAAATTCTGTATGGAAAGATTTAACAATCTTGTTAAAAACAAGAAGATTACCTTCTGTAAATCAGAAGCCCTTGGATCAAAGATTCAACGATGGAAAATTCCCTGAATCAATTGGAGAAAAGATCTCCTTAACTGATTGAACTGATCAGCTTGCCCTATAAAAAGGCCCTTTGATTTCAAGTCTCAGGAGGAGAAGAGGTACAGAAAAAGAGAGAGGAACCTCCCATAAGCTAGGAGAGATCTCAAGAGCCAAGCTCTCAGATAAAAAAGAGTTTCTTCAAGGTAAAAAAAATGAACAGAGAGATGAAATCATCTCATAATTGAAAAGAAGAATTCACTTCTTTAAAGATTATAGATTTACAAGACAGAAGTCTTTCACAAAAAGATCAAAAGATCTCATCATAAAAAAAGAAGAACATAATTTTTCTCACAGATCATAGATCTATAAGACAAATTGTCTTTAAGGAGATCATGAACATCTCATTATAAAAAGGGGGGGAGGAATATTTCAATTCTCTGAGGATCATAGATCCATAAAGGCAAAGCCTTTTAATCAATATAAGAGATTGAAACATCTCCTGTAAAACTGAGAAATTTGTTCTTAAATCTACGAGAAAAAGTCTCTTAAAGGGGAATTTAATTCTCAGCGCATAGCGCTGCATAAAAAGAGCTTTAGTGTTCCGTATTAAGAAGAAGCGCTTTGCGCTCTTGATCTGGCGCTCAGCGCCAAGCGCACCACGTGTCCCTCATGTGTGCTCCAATTAACAGCTAGCGCTTTTGAACTAGCGCTTTGCGCTCTTGGACTGGCGCTCAGCGCTAAGCGCACCACGTGTCCCTCACGTGTGCGCCACTTATCAGTTAACGTAATGCGCTCATAAATTAGCACAATGCGCTCACAGACTGGCGCAAAGCGCCAAGCGCACCACGTGCTCCTCACGTGTGCGCTACACAGCAGAAGTGCACTGCGCTCGTTGACTGGCGCAAAGCGCCAAGCGCGCCATGTGTTTCTCACATGTGCGCTGATAGAACATAAATTTTTCTTTAATAAGCCCAGAGCTCTGATGAATGCTCAGCATTCAATAAAAGACAAAAACATTGTCAGAATTCAAATCAATGCTCAGCATTGCCAAATGTTTAACATTCTAACTGAATGGGCCGAGCCCAAAGTGGCCATAAACCCCTCGTTCAGATTAATTGAGCCCACATGCTCATAAATCTTTGATCTTAGTTCCAAATTGGACTATATATCTCCCAACCAATATTGGTTCAAGGGTACATCTCTTCACTCCTCTGATATTTGTCGTTGTAATCCTTCAACGTCTTCAGAGAGGTGACGGGTCCCGACAACCATTCATTTCACAGACTATGATGGCTTTAAATTGGACTGTGGGGTCCTTAAGCCCATGGACTATGATGTCCTTAACCTCGGACTGTGGGGTCCTTAAGCCCATGGACTACGATGTCCTTAACCTTGGACCGTAATGTCCCTAAACTAATAGATCGCAATGTCTCTAAACTAAACAATAGAGCCCAAATGCTCTTTTGTTGGATCTAAATGACCCCGTTAAGTTGATCTTAGTCTAAAATTAGACTAACGTATTCTTAACAAACGTTTCAGTTGATCTTAGTCTCAAATGAGACTAACGTATCTTTAAACCCAACCCAAAACCCAAATCTAAGAAAACACGGATTTGGACTAATCCACGCCCTACGGGCGACAATATAAATTAGTCTCCATATACAATCCACGGGCAACCAAAAACAAAATAAACACCCACGACACGAAGTGACCATCTGGAGAAGGAGAAAGTTATTACCACGATGCGGTAGCGTAATTAACTACAGGGGCTTGCGCCTGCAGGGAAGAGCATCCCCACAATCAAAAACCCCTCAACAAGGGGGAATCTGACAAAGTCTGCTATATCGGCCGCATCCGTTTAAACTTTCGATACATGGTGTCATAAATCAACTTGGCATCTTTGGAGAGGTCGACGGATAGCACCTATTAGCATCTGCCTCCAAATTCAGGAAAGACGGACCTACGCGGTCGCGTCTCCGTGTTTCGGAGGAGAACAGATTCTTGCATGCCCGGTGGGACCTTTTCCTCTTTCCACTCCACACTTCGCGTGTCGTGTTTTCGTCAACGAATCGCGGTTTGATATGGTTGCCCTTGGGTTCGAGATACTAAGATTTGGTTTTGCTCTCGTGCAGAAAAAAGAACAGCAATGGCCTCTATCTGTTCCAGCTACAACTGCAACTCCTGTTCCGCCTCATCTGGAGGTGTAACTTACAGGCCCCAAGCGGCCTCCGTTCTTACAATGCCGGTGGACCAGGTGACTCAGGCCACCACTGGACTATTCTTTGGGACCATGCTCCCACCCATGAACTTCAATGCCCTGCTGTTGTCGCAAGAAGCCCCAAAGAAGTCGGTCTTTGATCGACTTACCACTGCCATGGCCCCTCTCAACGGGTCGCCCAAATCCAATGCCTCAGTTTTCAACAGACTGAGCCGGAACGGCAACAAGCCCGTGATACCCGAAGCAGCCATCCCAAAGCGGATAGCCATCCCGGCTCAAGCGGACAAAATTATCAGAGAGACTTCTTCTGCCAAGAAGTCAGTTTTCATAAGGCTGGCCGTTCCGGCTCCCACTCCAGGCGAAGTCCTCAAAGCCGTTTCCCCTGCCCAGAGGTCTGTCTTTGACAGATTGGACATTGTTGCTCAACGGACTTCGGTCTTCAAGAGGCTGACGCCGGCGACAACCCTTCGCCAAAACAGGGGGCATGATGAAGTCACCCCTACAGCTGAGACAATCCCATCCACACGACATGCTCGCCGTCTCCACTGGCGCTGAGTGAGGAAGGCTGGGGGCAGCTCTCCTTCTGGACTGACTCTGCCAGCTCCTATGGTGGAAATCGATGCTGCTGTTCCGACTGGGAACAGCTTCAAACCACTTAGGAGGGTTCGCAAGAACTCTCCAACTGCCACGCTGAAAATATCTTCTCCACCTGTTGAGAATGCTACAAAAAAGAAGCCAGAGCAGCCCCCTCAGCGGCTGTCCTCCAAAATTTACAATGTCTGGCGACAGGTCCAGGAATCGGTGATTGACCTAGACTACTCTCGTCGACAAAAGAAGATTAAAGATCGGCAAGAAAAGAGCCATCCCGTGGTACCACAGAAGATATCATCCGTCTGGGTGCCCGCTGCAATGGTTCCCTCAACGTCAACCGCTCATAAAAGAAGGAGGCCCGAGAAAGCCCCTGTGATCGCGGCGAACCGCAAGGACGCTGAATCAAAACGCCCCAAGTCTGGGGGCATGGTAACACATACCGTTTATATGGCTTCCAGAAAAGAGGAAAGTCGTACTTCTATGGGTCATCGACCGCTTACCCGATCGATAACAAAGGCTCAGGAGCAACAGCAACAAAAACTCCAAGAGATGCTGACTGCAATGGCCGCACTCACTAGGCCGAAAGAAAATCCAGAGACCTCAGAGCAGCGTCAGGAACAAGAAACCGATGCTGAATTCCTTCGAAGAATGCCCGAGAGGAAAGAAAAAGAGTCTGCGGAACAGGCGGCCAATATAAAACGAATGGCTCTTTTGTTTCAAGACATGGCTGGGATGATATTACAGCCAGAACCTCCAGCTGAAGACCCCCCGATTATCATTAAAGACGACAGAGGGGAGACATCGAACCCTCCTCAGGCTCTTTCAACAGCCAAGGAGGAGACTATTTCCAAGGCCGCTCTGGTTGATTACATCGCTCAGCAAATACGAGCTCATCATGCGAGTGAAACGGCCGGGCGGATCGTTAAGATTGGACGACCCTATCCAGGGTGGTATGACCAAATAAAGTACCCGCCGGGATATACGATCCCTAAATTCCATGTATATAAAAGGACGGGCAATCCCAACCAGCATGTCGCCCAGTTTAGGGCTCTATGTGGTAACACTGGAGATGACGATAAACTCCTACTTCGCTAGTTCGTCGGCAGCTTGTCGGAGACAGTGTTCGAATGGTACTCTGAACTCCTGAACGACTCTGTCAAGACATTTGCAGAAATGGAGCTATTGTGCACACAAAGATTCGTAAGCGCTAGCGTGCGTACTCCGATTACCGCTTTAATTAACGCCAGGGTGGGTGAAGCCAGGCGAGACATGGGTTCAATACACAATACGATGGCGGAATCTGTGGTCGAAATGTGAGCAGGGCATCGAAGAAGCGCCAGCAGTGGGCATGTTCGTGGGCACTCTTAACCCTCAAGCGACCATCTCCCAATTCATGATATTTTTCAAGCCCGCCATCTTCCAAGCCATGATTGACAAACTGGCCCAAATGGACCAGATGGGTCACAGACCTTCTTCTTCGAAGCCGGAACCACGAAATTAAAAAGGGAAAGGGAAAGCGACCTTCGTCGCCAATACTCAACAACAGCCGAGCAACTTACGGCCGGTTGTTCGCCAAAACAATATGCGTCCACGCCCATCCCTTGAGGAGAGACTGGGACGTCCTTACTTGTTTCCCCGGGATAAAACAAGGAGACTGTTCGAGCTGGCAGTGCGCAACAGACTCATCAATCTGCCGGATCCAAAACGTCCGTTGCAGCCAGGTGATGTCGACAATCCTAATTACTGCCCTTACCACCAAGCAGTAAGCTATCCAATCGAAGATTGCTTCATTTTCGAAGGCTAGGTTGAGGACCAATACCAACAAGGCAAGTTCGCATTATCCGAAAACTGTAAGGTGAACCTGCCACAATCTCACGCCCCTAAAAAGGTGGACACGCCGGGAGCATCATGCTCTTTTATAGAAGAAGCTCCATAGGAGGTCGCTCTTTCAGCCAAGACGAAAAGAATGCTGAAGGATCTTCACACATGCCCGGCCATCAGGTGGAAAAGTCCGCTAGAGCCCGAGGTCATTGAAGGAATGCTGAAGTTGTGTCCAATGCCAAGAGTTGGTAGCAATAATCAAAACGCTCAGGCCCAGCCGTCACAGTCTTCGAAGAAAAAGAAAAAGACCCAAAAGCCCGCGCAGTTTGATGACAAGCGTACGGATCTGCAAAAGCATATTGACGCGCTGAAAGAATATAACCAGAAGGTACGAACCCCAGTCACACTCCAAGAATTTCTCAACAATATCCTTGAGAGCAGAGATAACGACAATAACGACTGGGTTGACTCATTAGAAGGATCTGAGGACTATGTGGCAAGTTTCCACATGATCTCTCATTCGGCGTTAACTAACGAAGAAGCTCACTCGGCGATAGAAGACAGCATAAAAGAGTTGGGGGCAGGATCAGAGCCAAAACCCTTGGAACCGTCTGACGAGATGATCGACTTGCTACTAAACGAAGCCCATCAGAAAAGAAAAGCCAATCGAGAGCGCGAGCTGGCTATATTCGAAAAGGCCAAGCGCCGACGACTGGATGAAAAGGTCGAGGCACCCCAACCGGATCGAAGTATCCCTACCGCCAGCAAAAGGAAGCTTAAAGTAGGAAAACGATTCGCTAGGGCCCTGTCAATAGGAATGAAGTTGCCCTCTGTCATAGGAAATTCTCCTGGCGGTATACATCTTGATGAAGCGACATGCATCCTAACTTCTTCTTATACCATCAGAGGATTGCACACCCTACCGAGGAGTGCATAACCTTTAAAAACTGGTGGCAGGGATATGTTGCCCACCGACAACACGTTCAACGAGTGAAGCGCAAGGCTCGTCAGGAACAGAAAAGCGCGACAGATGAGCGCAAAAGAGCCGCCGGCAACTATCACATAGTCGACACGAAGGGATCGCAAGTTATCAACTTTGGAAGCGACTCTGACAAAGAAATCACCCCTGGCCCTCTCTTCAAGGAATCCACCTCCGACACAAAAGATGCGAAGATTTGCGAGAAAATTTAGCTCCGTAATCGTACGTTGCCCGAAAAATCTCGGACCTATGACCGAAACGTCTTTAAACTACTACAAACCCGCGGTATCGCTAGGCTGACGTGGTAAAAAAAATGGTACGTCTATAAGCGAGATGGGCACGGATGAAAACCCGAAAGGGCTCCGTGAGTAAAAACAGCAGGACTACCGGCGAGTTTTATGAAAACCCGAAAGGGCGCAATCTCGTTAAAAGACACTTGCATGGTCCTCTCGATCCTGTAAGAGGAAACCACCCGCGTAAGATCCTTACGACTCACATAGGAGAAACACACTTAGGGATCCCCACGATCCCTAAGGAGAAATTACACTTACGAGATCCTCACGACTCGTAAGGAGAATTCCCCTTTGAGACCCTCACGGCTCATAGGATTCAAAAGCCTTAAGCTACAGGGATCTGAACCTGTTCTTAAGCCATCACAATCTCCAATATTGCCCTACAAGCGTCTCGACCCTTGTATACAATCCACGGGCTCGAATAAACATTTCCCTAAAAATGTAGCACCAGAGACTCGGGATATGTTCACACAGTGGACAGCCCTTGTAAGTCCTCTCGAATTATAAGGAGAAAACACTCTTGTAAGATCCTTACGACTTATAAGAGAACAGATACACTTAGGAATTTTCACAATTCCTAAGGAAAAAATACACTTACGAGATCCTCATGACTCGTAGGGAGAAATACCTTTATGAGACCCTTACGGCTCATGAAGTCAAAAGGCTTAGTCGACATAATCCTAACCCCGTTCGCTAAGCCACATTTATTCGACATCGACAAAGGCAAATGATGATTCGCTCCTGGCAATATCCCAATTATAGCGATGCTTATGCCTAAATCGGTATCAAATCCCAAACTTGCGGCGAAAAGCCAGCGAGCCACAAATGCATACGAAAGAGCCAAAATGATGGGGCAACTTGCGACAAAATCAGCAAGTAAAAATGTATGTATACAAAATAGCCGAAATGGTTGGGCAACTCGCAATAAAACCAGCGAGTAAATAAAACAAATAGCCGAAATGATTGGGCACCGTGAAAAATAGCCGAAATGATTGGGCAATCGCGGCCTTCACGATATAAAAAGCTGAAATGGTAGAGCATCGTGGAAAGAAATAAAAACTGAAATGAAATAAAACTTTTTGCCCTACAGGAATGATCACATCGATCCCTGTATACAATCCAGGGGCACAAATTAAAAGGGAACCATACCTTCCCACCAGGCTCCATAAAAAAAAAGCCAAGTCTTGATGGCCACATCTACAGCCTGAAGACCCACAATGGCATTCCTTCGCAGTCTAGCAGGATACAGATGCAACGTCAACGAAAGACCTCATGGTCGAAACAAAGCGGGGTGATGGCAAAATCCCAACTCCACCTCAGCATTCGTCTCGTTACACTAGACGCAATGTCAACGACGGCGTTCCTTCGCAGTTCAGCAGGATGCAGATGCAACGTCAACAAAAGACCTCATGGTCGAAACAAAGCGGAGTGAAGGCAAAATCTCACCTCCACCTCAGCATTCGTCTCGTTACACCAGACGCAATGTCAACAATGGCGTTCCTTCGCAGTCCAGCAGGATGCAGATGCAACGTCAACGAAAGACCTCATGGTCGAAACAAAGCGGAGTGACGGCAAAATCCCAACTCCACCTCAGCATTCGTCTTGTTACACCAGACGCAATGTCAACAACGGCGTTCCTTCGCAGTCCAGCAGGATGTAGATGCAACTTCAACAAAAGACCTCATGGTCGAAACAAAGCAGAGTGACGGCAAACTCCCAACTCCACCTCAGCATTCGTCTCGTTACACCAGACGTAATGTCAACAATGGTGTTCCTTCACAGTCCAGCAGGATGCAGATGCAACGCTAACGAAAGACCTTACGGTCGAAACAAAGCGGAGTGACGGCAAAATCCCAACTCCACCTCAGCATTCGTCTCGTTACACCAGACGCAATGTCAACAACGGCGTTCCTTCGCAGTCCAGCAGGATGCAAATGCAACGCTAACGAAAGACCTCACGATCAAAACAAAGCGGACTGACGGAAAAATCCCAACTCCACCTCAGCATTCGTCTCGTTACACCAGACGCATTATCAACAACGGCGTTCCTTCGCAGTCCAGCAGGATGCAGACGCAACTTCAACGAAAGACCTCACGATCGAAACAAAGCGGAGTGATGGAAAAATCCTATCTCCACCTCAGCATTCGTCTCGTTACAGCAGACGCAATGTCACCCCAGGGTCAAAACAACAGAGCCATGGCAAAATCCCTTGTTCCAAATCTCGACGGTTCTCCAACAATCTAGAGACAACCGTGTCATTCGTCTCGATGCAGCAGACGCAATACCAGCAAACGAAGCAAAAGCTAAATTCCTAGCTTCATGGTCTTGACGACAACTCATATAAAACCTAAAAGACTATCGGAGATCATCCCACACCAGCGCGGAGTGGTCACCACCTCGACGTTCGTCTCGATACGGCAGACGATATGTCACTACAACGTTCTTTCTCCAACATGATTCGGACATGCTAAAACAAACGAAGGAAATGCCAAATTCCTAGCTTCAGGGTCTTGACGAAAACTCATATAAAACCTGAAAGACTATCGGAGATCATCCCACACTAGCGTGGAGTGGTCACCACCTCGACGTTCGTCTCGATATAGCAGACGAGATTTCACTACAGCGTTCTTCCTCCAACAGGATTCAGACACGCTAAAACAAATGAAGCGAAGGCCAAATTCCTAGCTTCAGGGTCTTGACGGCAACTCATATAAAACCTGAAAGATTATCGGAGATCATCCCATACCAGCGCGGAGTGGTCACCACCTCGACGTTCGTCTCGATACAGCAGACGAGATGTCACCACAGCATTCGTCCTCCAGCAGGATTCAGACGCGATAATCAAACAACGGAGCCATGGAAAAATCCCTAGTTCCAAACCTCGACGGTTCACCAACAACCTAGGGAGAACCATGACATTTGTCTCGATACAGCGGACGCAATGCCAGCAAACGAAGCAAAGGCCAAATTCCTAGTTTTAGAGTCTTGATGGCAACTCAAATAAAACCTGAAAGACTATCAGAGATCATCCCACACCAGCACGGAGTGGTCACCACCTTGATGTTCATCTCGATACAGCAGACGGGATGTCACCACAGCGTTCTTCCTCCAGCAGGATTCAGACGCGACAATCAAACAACGGAGCCACGGCAAAATCCCTAGTTCCAAACCTCGACGGTTCACCAATAACCTAGAGACAACCCTGACATTCGTCTCGATACAGCAGACGTAATGCCAGCAAACGAAGCAAAGGCCAAATTCTTAGCTTCAGTATCTTGATGGCAACTCATATAAAACCCGAAAGACTATCGGAGATCATCTCACACAAGCACGGAGTGGTTATGACTCATCGGGGCTCCCCAAACTGAGCCTAACCTCAAGTAAAAAGCGGCATGGCAAAATTCCTAATGCTTGCTCTTCCGACGGTCAAACTGCCTAGGAAGATTGCTTGAAGACGTCTTGTCTAGCCCCCGAAGGGATCAGAGACATGACAGTCGCAAGGCTACTCGAACAGCAAGATTGCCTATCGAGGAATATATTAGCTAACGCGACGGTACGGCGGAAAAAACCTAGTACCACAGACCCTAACGGACCTTTGTCGTAAAGAGCAGAGGTTAACTGTGACGTTAGGACATCGTTGCGAGAACTTCTCGATTCGTCTTGACTCGTAAGGCAAAGCCTTAGGCAATGGGGATTAAAAAACCTATTTCCTAAGCACTGGGGCCCTGCAAGTCGGTCCAAGATGGACTCTTGCATACTATTCACGGGCCACACTCTCCAAAGTCGAATCTCAACAAGGAGGGAAACAACCACTTACGAGTCATCTCAACTTGTAAGAGGGAAAGTTCTCTTGTGAGATCCTTACGGCTCTCAAGAGAAAGCACACTTATGAATCCTCACGATTCCTAAGGAAAAAATACACCTACGGGATCCTCTCGACCTGTAGGGAGAAAATTCTTTATGAAACCCTCACGGCCCATAATATTGAAAAGCCTTAGGCAGTAGATCTGAACCTGCTTCTTAAGCCATCACTACCTCTCGAAGGGTTTAAGACGGAATACTCTCTATCATCTACAGGCTACGCTTACTAAGGTAACATGCCGGCAATAAAGAAAAGAGAAGAAAGCAGTAATAGAACAAAAAAAATATGTATCTTTTATTCATGAATTCAATGGAGTACAAGTTGAATCGTATGAAAGAATAAAAAATGGATACATGTTATTCAAAGATTACAAGCAAAACAGCTACTGAGAAGGAAGCGTTTTCATCAAGTCCGCAAGCTGCTCTCGCACTCCTTTCAGTGCCTTCTTATGATCAGCCGCCGCGGCCAGCTCCGCTTCAATTTGAGCCCTTTGCTGCAAGCATGATGAAATCTTCTCATCGATTTCCCGTTTGGAAGCTTCGCGACTCTGCGTAACCCGCTCAATAGAGTCGAGCTTCCGCCTCAATACAATCCCGTCCGAGATACATTGCTGCAAGGTGTCAAAAGCAACACTCAGTTGTGTGGCGTTCACTTTAACTTGGGCGGGCAGCCGGGTAGATTCATCCGAAGTTTTCTCACGTTCCTTCCGCCTCAAGGTCGCTTCTTATTCGAAATGGCGGAGAAAGGACACACTCTGCTCGACCCATGCAGCCCTCTGGGAGTTCAAAGCCAGAATCTCAGGAGCAGGACGTCTAAGCTCAAGCTCGTATAGGCAGGCCTCAATCTTTCTGCAGTGGTTAACCCAAGATTCAACGACGCTTTCGTTATGGAAGTTCACAAGCGTCGCCAAAATTGGATTAATCTCGGCAGCAAAATCTGCAGCGAATGTAGGGGCCTCTACGTCAAGCTCCTCGATGTAATCGCCCAACATACGTAGACTGGTCACAGCGCCTTTTGAAGATGGACGTCTGGAAAAGGTCCCTGCCGGCATTATAACGCGAGACTCGAACGGAGCTGGAGTCGATGGGACCGCTGCAAAACAAATCACAATCAGATGTCTGCTTAAGAAATAAAGAAAAATACATGAGCAAAGGAGTCTATTATACCGGCTGCAACAGGGGGCAGTGCTGGGAGTTCCGATGGCGCGGCGATACCCTTAACCCCTCATTCAATTTGTAAGTCTACAAGTAATGCAAAGAAGAATTAGCAATGACGTGACTGCCCGTTAAAGAAAAGAAAGGACGCCGGGTAGAAAAGATACTCCCTAACATCAGCGGGCGGACTAATCTCCGACTGGAAAGAGAAGTGCGGGTTCAGCACATGATACAAATGATCAAAAAGAACTCCTGCGAGATCACGATGATACATGGTCAGTACACGAAAGTTGCTGTCCCCGATTTAAATTTATCACAAACCCATACCTTCCAGCATTTGAGAAGATATAAGAAAAGACGGAGGGGCAACGACCGTCAAAGCAGCAACTGGTGATGCTTCTTCAGGTATCACAACCTCAGCGCTTGCCACACCTACATTCGAAAAGAAAGGAATGTCATCAGAAAGGATTGCGAAATGAAAAGAGTGCAGCGACCCGAGACCTACCAGACAGGTCATCAACCAGAACCGCGACGGGAGCATCGCCAAGCATTACGACTTCTTCAATCTCATTTGCGAGGATGGTTTCGCTACCCGTAGCTTCGTCCCCCGATTCCACGAGAGCTGTCGTGACACTCGCGACGCCAGGAGATGGCAGGGAACCGCAGGTAGAAAGAGCGGCGATTGGAGCAGTCCCGGACTCCTGGAAAAGAGTAACCGCTTTGGGCTCAGTAGTTGCCATCATCTCACTCGCCACCTTCTCACCAGGACTTGGCCCTGCAGGATAAGATATATGAGAATCTAGAGATTAAGGCTTTGACAAAAAGGCTCAGTGTTACGTTACCTTGGGTCGGCGTTTCAATTGCTTCCCGAGCCGCACGTGCTGCCTGTCTGTGAGCGGTATGCAGGGTACCCAGAGCACCCTTTGAAGAAGCAGGGACAGGGGAAGCAGCGCTCAAGCCTACACCCACGGCCAAAGCGGCGTTGCGTTCTTTTGCTGCATGCTTCCTGCGCTTCCTTTCCGCCCAGGCCGTCAGAGCCGATCTTCTCAAGACCTCCGTCAAGGAGACGTCATCGTCCGCGATAGGAGTTACCTTTGGAGACGTTATAGCGTCCGTCATCGTTTGCTTAAGTGAAGCTTCTTTCGGCAGTACTGGCGGAACTGCGACTTCGGTAGCCGGCCTTAGAAGCATTTCCGCACCGCCCTGCGAAGTCGGTACCATACCTGGAATAACCTGAGTAGAGGTAATCCCTGCGATCAGATGAAAAAGGGGTCAGATTAACCTTAAGAAACGGGAATGGAGACGCGGTGAACCGAAATGTACCGATGCCTAAGGATGCTCGAAGCCTTTCCTCTTCCTTAAAAGTCTTGAGAGAAGCTGCGAGAGCTTCTTCAGTAGAAATGCCTGTTGAAGGAAAAGTGTTAGTCAAAACATGATAATAAAAATGTAATGCAATGGAAAAAGATACGGCTGAAGTTTACTTGATTGTGCAAGGATGACCAGGCCCTCTTTGTGGCTTGCTGATCGCTCGGAAGCTGCAATAGCAGCTTCGAGGTCGGTATCATCCGGCGCCATAAATAACCCTCGTTGGTCCCATATTCGCTCAGGCCCTCGCTATAAGGAGCATAAGGCTCCTGGCTGAGTACAACGTCAGCAGAAAAAATCGACTTCTTCTTCTTCTTCTGCGAGCGAGTATTGGTCGCCGCTAGCACAAGCTTACGCTTGGTGGGCATCTTGGGATGACGAGTCCCGATATCTGAACCCACGCCAGACTCGAGAGACGCTATAGTCACCTGTTTCACAGGAGCATGGGGTATCGGTAGCTCAGGCCTATCACGCGGTACCACAGCCGCAACAGCTTCCCTCAAGGGAGGATGAACGAGGGTCCGTCGCTTCAGAGGATCGTCTGGATTACTTACCGGGGCGGCGCCTTTACGATCAAGCAATAATCGCTTCTCTTCTCTGATAACTGCGCTCATCGAATGTTGGTACCATGCCACATATACATTCAGGGATTTTGGAATGCAACTCGGCTCATTAATAATGAAATTGGAGCCGGTGTTCAATCACATAAAATGGTGCATTGCGTTACGAATACCCTCTTCAGTCGCAGGTGGTTCTGACAGGAAGGCTTCAAGCGGGACGCCTTGATTGTAGCTTAACTGCTGGGCAAAACGATGTGGGTTGTACCTCATGAACAATGTCGCGTCATTCTGCCTAAACACGAGAAAGCCCGGCCTGATGGAGTATAGATGGAGAATTTTCCGAGCTTTCAAGACAGTGGCCCCGTCTTTAAAAATGTCCCGCAATGGCTGCACCGTTGTTGCGGACTCTTTGCCGATAGTTAGAACCTTGTCGGTAAAGGTCATGCCATCCCCAACCGTGCACGGACGAAGGAGCAAACCCCTAGCTTCCCGCGGTGTCGGATTTACAATGGATGCGTCAACTATCCGCATGATCCGGGGGAAGCCACATCTGTCGTAGAAGGAAGGCCTTTTATGGATACCGAAAACACCAAGTGCATGTAGCTCGAGCCATAACATAAAGTAATGCATCGAGAAGTTCACATGCTGCACTCCCGGTTCATTAGTATCCGCCGCTTGGCTGAGGTCGTAATACAAATGAGCTAAACCAGCGATCCCGACAGCTACTTTCACCCCAATAACCATTCGGTGAGCTGGGTAGAAGACAGATGGCCTCATACGGCGAGGGTGCATCAGAAGTGCAAACCAGCTCAACCATAACCCGAGAAACCCCAAAAAGAACGTTTCCTCGTCGATCCCAGGAACTGGAAGCTCTGCAAAAGAGACGACCGGGTGTCGGGGAGGAAGAAACTCTTCTGATCTGCCTCCGCCGTTGGCAGGTTGCCTAAACCTAAGCCGAAAGGATCGTCAAGTTTGGTGAATTTAGCGGCTTCCTTCGAAAGGACTTCCGGGTGGAGAAAACGAGCGATGAAATCCATGAAATTAACCCCACGGCTCCCAGATTCGAGAAAAAGGCCCTCATAAATATTCAGCACTTTAATCAACTAGGAAATTGGTGTTGAATGGCGTTCTTTGGAGAAAAGCCTGTTATCACTGACTTGGCATTAAAAACGTATTCATCCGTAGGAAGCAGTTCCTCATAATACTCCCCTATAACCGGTAAGCCAGAAACTTCTGCAAACTCCTCTAAAGAGATTGATACTTCTCGATCCGGCATAAGGAAGGTGTGAGTTGGAATATTCCACTGCTCCAGAAAGGTCTTAACCCACCAAGCAGGAAGCGTAGGATACTGAAAAAGAGAAGTATAAATTGCGGGATACAACCCAAGCCTCAGCAGCTGCGACTTCTTCGCTGACAGAATATAGCGGGTCCATAGCAGATACCCAGCTGGATAATGAGGAGTTAGGCCAATCATATATGGTTGTCCCCACGGGCGTGACTCGCCTTGATAAATACGTCGCCTCAGGGTATCCAAAGCCATTGGAGGCTGAATGGGTATCCAAGCCATAGTAGGCTGAAGAAGACCTCCCGAAGTCCAGTTGACTTCTTCTACGGTGTAGTTCACCGGGGGTGAGTCGGCGTAGTGGATCGCCATGATGGGCTCTGAAGGTACCGCGCACGAAAAGCTCTGCCGACCCTTAACGATTTGATTGTACCATATTCCCCACAGATGAAGATTCTTATGTTCCGGGTCATGATCTCTGATCAATGCTAAGACTTCTCTGTCTACAGGCGCTCCAGGGAATCCTCCCTCTAAACGAACAAATGGGAAAGAACTATCGAAAGACTTGTCACCTGCGCGAAAAATAACAAAAGTCAACCGTCAGTACTATAATTTAAATTCTGACACTAGGTACTTTAAATTTGTACCACACTATAATGCAGTAAAAAGGGGACCAAAGGGGGACCCACAAAATCTAAATGACAGTTTATCATTAATAAAACAGCCTCATCATTTGATGAGACTGTTAATTAAATGAGGAAATCCTCAATTGATTCTCATTTAATGAGAACCCCTCGGGCTAAGGAGTAAATCTCCTCTTGAGAGCAGTGCTCTGTGACAGAGTGACATCTGTCAAAATCTAATGATGAAGGAATAAAAATTCCTAAAGAGCCTTGCTCTGAAGAAATGATGGAATAACCATAAGAAAAATTTAAAATAAATTTTTTAAATGGAGTAAAATTCTATGATCTTCAAGATCTATAAACAAACTCTAAGAGTTCTTTATGAGCAAAGCTCTGTTCATGGGCTAAGAAACCCCAATAAAAGATCTCTTTAGATCTATGGGTTCAAGAGAGCAAAGCTCCGATGATGAAACCCTAAAAGGGTTTTCTTTAGATCAAGAATCTATGAAGAGAAAAGCTCAGTTAATGGGTGAAACCCTAGATTATTGAAAGTTTCTTTAAAAGATTTAATCTTTACCTAAAAATTTTGACAGAATTCTGTCCTTAAGGAAGTTCTTAAGCCCAAGAGCTATGCTCTGCAAAAGAATGAAAATTTTCAGAAGGAAGAAGATGAATAGAAATCATCTCAAGAGCTAAGGGTCCTATTTATAGGTACTGAGTGCCGTTTCAACTTCTAAGTTGATCTAATGGTGGAGATGTTGCCACCGCTGCACTCACGTGTGAGCCATGTGAGCGCAACGGTGGGGGGGGGCATTTATTTCCCCCAATCAGAGCAAAGCTCTGTTTAAAATTCAAATTTTGAAATGAAGCAATGCTTCAGAAGCAGCGCCAAGTGCGCTACACCCTAAGCAGCGCACCACGTGCAAAGCACGTGTGCGCTAGCGCTAGGTGCGCTGCGCCCTAAGCAGCGTACCACGTGCAAAGCACGGGTACGCTAGCGCTGGAACTAAAAGCTCCCCACTGTCAGATCAAAAATCCAATAATAATGATGACTTATTAATTAATCAGAATTAAATTCTGTTAAGGAAAAATTTCTCAAAAATCATTCCAAACAACAAGATTGTGCTCTATAAATCAGAGCACCGTTGGATCAACAATCCAATGGTGATTAAAAATCACCAAAACACAGAATAAATTCTGTATGGAAATATTTACCAATTTTATTAAAAACAAGAAGATTGCCTTCTGTAAATCAGAAGCCCTTGGATCAAAGATCTAACGATGGGAAATTCCCCGAATCAATTGGAGAAAAGATCTCCTTAACTGATTAAACTGATCAGCTTGCCCTATAAAAAGGCCTCTAGACTTCAAGTCTCAGGAGGAGAAGAGATACAGAAATAGAGAGAAGAACCCCCCATAAGCTAGGAGAGATCTCAAGAGCCAAGCTCTCAGAAAAAGAAGAGTTTCTTCAAGGTAAAAAAAATGAACAGAGAGATGAAATCATCGCATAATTGAGAAGAAGAATTCACTTCTTTAAAGATCATAGATCTACAAGACAGAAGTCTTTCACAAAAAGATCAAAAGATCTCATCATAAAAGAAGAAGAACATAATTCTTCTCACAGATCATAGATCTATAAGACAAATTGTCTTTCAGGAGATCATGAACATCTCATTATAAAAAGGGGGGAGAATATTTCAATTCTCTGAGGATCATAGATCCATAAAGGCAAAGCCTTTCAATCAATATAAGAGATTGAAACATCTCCTGTAAAACTGAGAACTTTGTTCTTAGATCCACGAGACAAAGTCTCTTAAAGAGAAATTTAATTCTTAGCGCATAGCGCTGCATAAAAAGAGCCTTAGTGCTCCATATTAAGAAGAAGCGCTTTGCGCTCTTGATCTGGCGCCCAGTGCCAAGCGCACCACATGTCCCTCACGTGTGCGCCAATTAACAGCTAGCGCTTTGTGCTTTTGAACTAGCGCTTTGCGCTCTTGGACTGGCGCTCAGCACCAAGTGTACCACGTGTCCCTTACGTGTGCGCCACTTATCAGTTAGCGCAATGCGCTCATAAATTAGCGCAATGCGCTCACAGACTAGTGCAAAGCACCAAGCGCACCACGCGCTCCTCACATGTGTGCTGCATAGCAGAAGCGCACTGCGCTCCTTGACTGGCGCAAAGCGCCAAGCGCGCCACGTGTTTCTCACGTGTGCGCGAATAGAAAATAAATTGTTCTTTAACAAGCCCAGAGCTCTGATGAATGCTCAGAATTTAATAAAAGATAAAAACATTGTCAGAATTCAAATCAATGCTCATCATTGTCAAATGTTTAACATTCTAACTGAATGGGCCGAGCCCAAAGTGGCCATAAACCCCTCATTCAAATTAATTGAGCCCACATGCTCATAAATCTTTGATCTTAGTCCCAAATTGGACTATATATCTCCCAACCAATATTGGTTCAAGGGTACATCTCTTCACTCCTCTGATATTTGTCGTTGTAATCCTTCAACGTCTTCAGAGAGGTGATGGGTCCCGACAACCATACATTTCACAGACTATGGCGTCTTTAAACTGGACTGTGGGGTCCTTAAGTCTATGGACTATGATGTCCTTAACCTCGGACTGTGGGGTCCTTAAGCCCATGGACGATGATGTCCTTAACCTTGGATCGTAATGTTCCTAAACTAATAGACCGCAATGTGCCTAAACTAAACAATAGAGCCCAAATGCTCTTTCGTTGAATCTAAATGATCCTGTTAAGTTGATCTTAGTCTAAAATTAGACTAACGTATTCTTAACAAACATTTAAGTTGATCTTAGTCTCAAATGAGACTAACGTATCCTTAAACCCAACCCAAAACCCAAATCTAAGAAAATATGGATTTTGACTAATTTACGCCCTACGGGCGACAACATAAATTAGTCTCCGTATACAATCCACGGGCAATCAAAAACAAAACAAACACCCACGACACGAAGTGACCATCTGGAGAAGGAGAAAGTTGTTACCGCGATGCGGTAGCGTAATTAACTGCAGGGGCTTGTGCCTGCAGGGAAGAGCGTTCCTACAATCAAAAACCCCTCAACGAGGGGGAATCTGAAGAAGTCTGCTACATCGGCCGCATCTATTTAAACCTTCGATACATGGTGTCATAAATCAACTTGGCATCTTTGGAGAGGTGGACGGATAGCACCTATTACCATCTGCCTCCAAATTTAGGCAAAACGGACCTACGCGGTCGCGTCTCCGTGTTTCTGAGGAGAACAAGCGTTAACACTAAATACAACATTATAACAATATAATACAACATTAAAAGCTACTCTCTCTCTCTTACTCTATGTCTATTCTATTTCTCCCTTACCTTTGGGACTTACCGAGCGATTGTTCGCTGACGACATTCCTTTTCTTTCTTCTTTGCAATGTTGTCAGGTGATCTGGACACTCAGGAGATCGAGCCTACCAGCGAGGACTTGGACCAGCTTGCATACGATCCAGAGCTCTAGCTACATTGTACACTTTTATTTCAGTACTTTTCTTTTATGTTATGCCACTGTTTAGGCATTGCTTTCATCAGATGTATTTACTTTCCATGCATTGTACAAAAGAATGTGAATAAATAAGTTGCTATTTTATTATATCTTGTCTCTTATGCATTTACATTTATATTGCTTAGATACGCTTAGCGTATTTACTTCAGAGTAAATACGTAGCGTCCTAGTCGCGCCCCCTTCGCCGTACACCGGGAAGCGAGGCGTGACACTGCTCGTCACTGATATCAAGTTCCACGTCATTGACGCCAAGACTTGCTATAATGCTTTGCTCGGCAGGCCTTGGTTACACGAGTACAACATTATCCCTTCTACACAACATCAGTGTATGAAGTATTTTAAAGATGGTCTCGAGTATACCATGGCAGGGAAGCTGAACCCATTCTCCGTGAATGAAGTCCGAAAGTACGAAGATGCAAAGTACTTCTTACCAGACTTCGAAGACACGGATAGATACCATAAACCAGAGAATAAGCGAAAAGTTATCACCACCATTTCAGTTTTTGGGAGTGATACCGAAAAGGAGGAAGAGATAGTCTATTCAGGACCACCCCAATGCAACAAGCCGGGACCGTACACCCCTATTCTGGTTTTCGGCAGCGACTCTGAAGATGAGGTTAATGCAGTATTTTCTGTTCGACCATCAATACAAGCCTTCACTGGCAATGAACGGAGTTTGCAAATCGCCATGGTTCCTCAAGAGCATTACAAAGAGCTCGACGCACTTGATACATATAGTGTGCAGGAACTGCAGACGTTCTACGTCCCTTCCGGGCAAAGAGATGAAAAGGCGATCCTATTCTACCAATCCACAAAGACTAAAGTCGAAAGAGAAGTATGGCATGGTGCTGATCCTCACTCGATAGGCTCCAACCCATTCGTCTGCCTAGGTATTACACCGAAGGATTAAAAAGGCTGTTGAGCCGTCAATGCGTACTCTTCAAACAGACTGCTCGACAGGCTCAGTTCTACAACAGGATCTGGAACGTTCCTGGAACTCAGAAAAAATTGCCCAATGGGAGAATGGAAACGATCAGGCTTGGATATGTTCAATCTAAGAAATGGGAGCGATTCCTTGTTTTCTACGTTATACACGACTTTGATGAAGAAGGAGATGCTCACTTAGAAGACGCTAACCCTGAACCAAAACGAGGTCCCGCCATGAAAGTGCCAAGTCCGTCATTCGAAGAACAGATGGACAAGATAATAAGGGAAGCGGGTCAAAAGGTCTGGGATGACCATAGCCGCGAAATGGCCATTTACGAGAAAGCCAGGACGCAGCGCCTCCTTCAGTAGGCTGCGGAGAATGATAATGCTCTTCATCGCCAGCCCGTCATACAAAATACCCGACGCAGTGGTAGAAACAGGCTAAAGAACGGAAAAAACGTTCGACAGCGGCAAAGCGGGTCCAAGAAGCCACGCGATCGAGAATTGAGCAGCTGGGATCCATCTCTTATAAAGAAGATGGGTCGAGCATATTCTTTTCCCTTAAACAAGACAAGGAAAATATTCGACCTTGTCATGAAATATCAAATGATTACGCTCCCGGAATCCAAACACCCCGAACAAGCAGACGAGGTCTCTCACCCGGATTATTGCTCCTATCACTGAGCGATAGAGCTGAAAAACTCGCAAGAATGAAACTCAAAGGAATTGATGGGCGTCAAGCCGGAGCCCCATCCTTACATCCTCTCGAAGAATGCTTTACATTCAAAGACTGGGTAGAAGACCAGTATCAGCATGGAAGGTTCGCTTTATCCAACAATTGAAGGGTAACCCCACCACAGAAGCATGAACCGAAAGCCACATATGCAGCGTGAGTAGAGCCGGATCAACATCGGTCTTAGGAGCGATCTCGTACCTGTTACGCGATAATGCTATCAGGAGAAGGAGTACACGAGGGTATGGCTGACCTCCCCTGGTGCTTCGAAAACGATGATGATGAGGTGATCTCAGAATTTCCACCGACTCCAAAAGGGTTGGAAGATGGAATACATACTACTGCGGAAAACCTGAGAAAAATTGACTTGGGTACGACAAACGACCCGGGGCCTACGTTCGTCAGTGAGCTGCTGTCCGAACAACAGGTAGCTACGCTAAGAGACATGCTTATGCAACATAAAGACTGCTTCGAATAGAACTACTCTGAGATGCCGGGGCTAGATCCAGAGATAGTTGTGCACAAATTAGAGATATCTCCGGACGTCAAGCCGATCAAATAAGCGCTGAGAAGAATGTAGCTCGAACTTGAAATGAGCATCAACGCCGAGGTCAAGAAGCTAATCGACTCCGGTTTCGTCCAAGAGGTTCAGTACCGTGACTGGATTGCCAACATCGTCCCAGTGATGATGAAAAATGGGACAGTGCGCATTTGCGTGGATTTTCAGGACCTCAACAAAGCTTGCCTGAAAGATGACTTTCCCATATTGGTTACCGAGCTGATGATAGATAACACGTCCACTCATGAACTCTTCTCCTTCATGGACGGCTCATCGGGGTATAATCAAATAAAGATGCATCCCGAAGACTAGAAACATACCGCTTTTCAGACTCCTCTAGGCATATTCTGCTACAAAATAATGCCTTTCGGCCTGAAGAACGCCGGCGCTACCTATCAGAGGGCCATGACGAAGATTTTCGATGACCTCATACATGAAATCGTAGAATGCTATTTTGACAACCTCGTGGTAAAAAGCAAATCACACGAGGAGCATTTGGAGCATCTGAAGGTAGTATTCCAACGTCTTCGGAAATACAACCTAAAGATGAACCCTCTCAAATGCCCATTGGGAGTTTCCTCGGGCAAATTTTTAGGGTTCATCATACGACATCGAGGTATCGAAATAGATCCATCGAAGATCAAGGCGATTATGGAAATACCTTCGCCAAGAACTCTCAAGCAACTGCGATCTTTCTAAGGAAAGCTCGCATATATTCGACGATTCATAGCCAATCTATCCGGCAAGTGCTGCCCTTACAGTCATCTAATGAAGAAGGGGACTCTTTTCGTCTGGGATCGCAAATGTCAAAGCGCACTGGACGAAATAAAGCAATATCTGCAGAATCCGCCAGTGCTGACAGCTCCGGTCAAGGGAAAGCCTCTCATCTTATACACAACAGCCCTTCAAGGTACCTTAGGCGCGCTATGGGCATAAGAAAATGAACAAGCGAAGGAGAGAGCCCTCTACTATTTGAGTCGAGTTCTCCTGGTGGCAGAAAACAACTACTCCCCCATTGAAAAACACTGCCTGGCGTTAATCTTCGCGATAACGAAGCTCCGGAATTATGCTTTGGCGCATGAAGTCCACCAAATATCAAAAGTGGATCCTCTCAAATATTTGATGTCAAGAGCCATACTAACAGGACGGCTCGCTAAATGGACCCTACTCTTAATGGAGTTCTCGATAGCATACCGACCCCTCAAGGCAGTGAAAGGCCAGACCATCGCCGACTACCTCGCTGAGCATCTAATACCTCTCGATTCACCCCTAAATTGTGAATTGCCAGACGAGCACGCGTTTGACATGATCGACGGGGGGAGAAGAGAGAGTGATACCCGATGTGAACTCTACTTCGATGGGGCATCCTCCATGAAGAAGTGAAAGCACAGCTCCCCCATAATCAAATCTGGGGTAGGCCTTATCTTCGTGACTCCGTAAGGAGGGATAATGCGTTTTGCCTTTTCCTTAACAGAGCCGAGGACAAACAATGAAGCCGAATATGAAGGTTTGATAGTAGGTCTTGAGATCGCCGTTGACATGGGAATCGAAAACCTCCTCATATATGGAGACTCCCAGATGGTCGTTAGTCAAGTAAATGGCGACTATCAAACGTGCAAACCGGAGTTGGTAAAGTACGGTGAGAGATTGCACCAATTGCTGACTCAAATCCATTCCTACGCCCTGGAAAACATACCGCGAGTGGAAAATAGCAAGGCAGATGCGTTAACCAAAATCACTAAAGAACTGGCTGAAGAAAACCTCGATGATGTGAGGATCGTTGTGCAAAACCGTCGGATTCTTGCACTGGAAGAAATATCTCCGGAGTCATCCGAAAAAAGGAGAGTGATCGAACAGACAGTCCTACGAATAGAGGACCAAGAAAAGGCTAAAGATTGGAGAGAAGTCTTTATAGACTACTTCAAATCCCGTCAAACACCTGAAAATGCATCCTCGAGACATCAGCTCATGAAACGAGCTCTGTCTTTTGCCTTCGTCAATGATACGTTGTATAAGAGATCGTTCGACTCTCTGTGGCTAAGATGCCTAGGACCAGAAGAAGCAAAGAAAGCCATCCAAGAAACTCATGACGGACTCTGCGGTTCTCATCAAGCCAGACCAAAGATGAAGCTGAAGATCAAAAGGATGGGCTACTATTGGCCCACGATGATCCAAGACTGCCTCGAATATGCGAAGCAGTGCCACTCGTGCCAAATTCATGGAGACTTCATCCACCAGCATCCAAATCTGCTACACTCGACAGTGGCTAGCTAGCCGTTCAAAATGTGGGGAACCGATATAATCGGACCCATCGAACCAGCGTTATCTAGGGGACACCGGTTCATATTGGCGACAACTGATTACTTCTTTAAGTGGGTAGAAGCAGTACTGCTGATAGAAGTGAAGACGGAGAACATCCTCCATTTCTTCAAGACATATGTCATCTATCGGTTCGGCACTCCGCGATGGATTATCTCCGATAATGGGCCAGCCTACAGAAGTCACAGAATTAGCCGCTTTGCACAGCAGCATAACATAGACTGGAGATACTCTTCGGTCTATAATCCCCGAGCTAACGGTCTGGCTGAGGCTTTCAACAAGGCCTTGACGAAGATTATAAATAAGACGGTGTCTCGAAATAAGAAGGACTAGCATGAGAGATAGCATGAAGCTCTTTGGGCATATCGAACCATGTTCAAAACAGCCACAAACACAACGCCGTATGCATTGGTATTCGACGCTGAAGTAGTACTCCCCTTGGAGATAGAGCTACCCTCTCTACGAGTGGCAGTCTATTACGAGCTAACAGACAAAGAAAATACTCATCTTCAGCTTGAGGTGATCGATGACTTCGATAAAATTCGTCTTATGGCGCAGCAAAACTTGGAGGCTTACAAAGCAAAGATGACGTGCTCATACGAGAGATTGACTAGGCCGAGAACATTTTGCCAAGGCGAACTCGTGCTAGTGGTCAAGAGATCTATGATCCCCAATCGTGCCAAACAGGGAAAATTCGAGCTGAATTATGAGGGCCCATACATCATAGACAAGGTCTACCAAGGTGGGGCTTACTTGCTCATGGATATGCATGGCGAAAGACCCTTCAAACTAATAAACGGCCGGTTCCTGAAAAAATACTACGCCTGACGAGTCACGGCCTAGGTCAACGATAGATGACGACGCCTATATCCTCTCTCTATCTTCCCAAGCCCAAACTCTATAAGTAGTATCCGACGAAACCTCGCCTTGAAAACTAACCACGGACCGTAATGTCCTTAAACTAACAACGGATCGTAATGTCCTTAAACTAACAATGGACCGTAATGTCCTTAAACTAGCAATGGACCGAAACGTCCTAAAACTAACAACTGACCGAAACATCTGTGAACTACTATGAACCGCAACATCCTAAAGCTGACAAAAAAGGTACGTCCATTAGCAAAATGGGTACAGATGAAAACCCGAAAGGGCTCCGTGAGTAAAAACAGCAGGGCTACCGGCTAGTTTGTGAAAACCCGAAAGGGCGCAATCTCGTTAAAAGACACTTGCAAGGTCCTCTCGACCTTGTAAGGAGAAAATACCTGCGTGAGAGCCTTACGACTCAAAAAGGAGCGACACACTTAGGGATCCCCACGATTCCTATAGGAGAAATTACACTTAGGGATCCCCATGATTCCTAACGAGAAATTACACTTACGAGATCCTCACGACTCGTAAGGAGAACCCTCTTATACGACCCTCATGGCTCATAAGATTCAAAAACCGTAAGCAACAGGGATCTGAACCTGTTCTTAACCCATCACACTCCACAGACTGCCCTACAAGCGGTTTAATACCGACCCTTGTATACAATCCAAGGGCGCAAATAATCATTTCCTTTCCGAGTCCCATCAACGACAAGGAATACCCTCATTTGATGAACAAACACATGTAAATCCTCTCGACTTATAAGAGGAAAACACTCTTGTAAGATCCTTATGACTTATAAGAGACACACACTTAGGAATCCTTACGATTCCTAAGGAGAAAAGACACATACGAGATCCTCACGACTCGTAGAGAGAAACACCTTTATGAGACCCTTACGGCTCATGAAGTCAAAAGCCTTAGTCGACAGGATCTTAACCCGTTTTGCTAAGCCACCTTTATTCGAACCGACAAAGGCAAATGATGATTCGCTTCTGGCAATATTCTAGTCGCAGCGATGCTGAAGCTAAGACTGGCACCAGATTCCAAGTTCCATACTTTCAACAAAATCAATAAGTAAAAAAATGCATATGAAATAGTTGAAATGATGGGGCAACTTGCAACAAAATCAGCAAGTAAAAGATATGCATACAAAAATAGCTGAAATAATTGAGCAACTCGCAATAAAAAGCAGTGAGTAAAAACAAAAATAGACGAAATAATTGGGCAACGCGAAAAATAGCCGAAATTATTGGGCAATCGCGACTTTCGCGATATAAAAAGCTGACATGATAGAGCATCGCAGAATGAAATAAAAAAATGAAAGAATGAAACTTTTGCCCTGCAGGTAAGTCCATACTGACCCCTATATACAATACATGGGCATAAACGAAAAGGGAAACTCATGTCCCAGCAAACTCTGTCAAAGAGAAAGTCAGATCTCGACAGCAACATCCCAGAAGACCACCAACGGCGTTCCTCCTCATGCCAGCAGGATATGGATGCGACGCCACCAATCGGAGCCACGACAAAATCCCTAATTCCAAGACTCTATGGTTCACAGACAACCTAGAGTTAGCCCTGACCCCATCGCGGAAATACATCAGCAAATGACCCCGTCGTGGAAATACATCATCTAATGACCCCGTCTCGGAAATACGCCAGCTAATGACCCCGTTGCGGAAATACGTCATCCAATGACCCAGTCTCGGAAATACGTCAGCCAATGACCCCGTCACAAAAATACGTCATCCAATGACCCCGTCTCGGAAATAAGTCAGCAAATGACCCCGTCGCGGAAACACGTCAGCAAATGACACCGTCGTGGAAATACGTCATCCAATGACCCCGTCTCGAAAATACCTCATCCAATGACCCCGTCTCGGAAATACGTCAGCAAATGACCCTGTCGCGGAAATACGTCATCCAATGACCCCGTCTCGGAAATACGTCAGTAAATGATCCCATCGCGGAAATACGTCAGCACATGACCCGTCGGGGAAATACGTCATCTAATGACCCCGTCGCGGAAATATGTCAGCACATGACCCCGTCGCGGAAATACATTAGCACATGACCCTGTCGCGGAAGTACGTCATCCAATGACCCCGTCGCGGAAGTACGTCATCCAATGACCCCGTCGCGGAAATACGTCAGCACATGACCCCGTCGCGGAAATACGTCAGCACATAACCCCGTCACGGAAGTACATCATCCAATGACCCTGTCGCGGAAATACGTCAGCATATGACCCCATCGCGGAAACAAGTCAGCACATGACCCTGTCGTGGAAATACGTCAGCACATGACCCCGTCGCGGAAACAAGTAAACTCACCAACCACTTACGAGTCCTCTCGACTTGTAAGTGGGAAGATTCTCTTGTGAGATCTTTACGACTCTCAAGAGAAAGCACACTCAGGGATCCTCACGATTCCTAAGGAGAAAATACACCTACGAGATCCTCTCGACTCATAAGGAGAAAAATCTTTATGAGACCCCCACAACTCATAAAGTTGAAAAGTCTTAGGCAGCAGACCTGAACCTGTTTCCTAAGCCATCGCTACTCTACAAAGAGCTTAAGATGGACTGCTATCTACTATCTACAAGCCACACTTGCCAAAATTACATTCCGTCGAAATTGAGGTGTTGCACAAGAGTACGTAAACTGCTTTGCGCCAAGTCAAAACAAAAAGGCATAACTCATGGACGCCAATAACATATTATGCGAGGCAATAAGGAGAACATTTGATTTACATCCAATTGAGCGTCCGATGTGTACCTACTCATGTATGTGCGAAAAGGATAAAATAAATGCATGGAAAGGAAAAATTTGTTATGCATACCTCAGAAAGTTCTTACATTGATGAAAATAGTAAACAAAAACATCATTAAAATGTTTACAATGGCAAAACATTGAATCCGAAACACGGATTACGAAATTTAAAAGTGAGGCCGTCTAAAGTGTTTCGGGCCTTTCTGACCATTCTTGTGTGCATCCTCTCACGATCACAAGCGTCAGGATCTTCACCGATATCCTCCGCTCTCTGATAAGCAGCGATTATCGTCGTCTGTTGGAATGTTTGATGCAAAATATCAATGAGATTATCTTGCCGCTTCTTCGAGATTAGGCCCGTCAGATACACTGAGTGCACTTTATCTTCAGCGTCATCCAGTGCATTAAGCGGCAGGGCTTCATAAAATCCAGGAAGTGCTCCCCAAATTGCTCTCACTATAATCTTCAAGAGAGCGGAGTGACGAGAAATTAGTCGACCGTTGTGTGTATTGAAACGATTCATAATTTCAGCACATTGGGCGTTTGTAAACTCCTGGTTTTGACAACGGCCTTGTGCGTGAATGCCTTCATAATAAATGATTTCGTTAAGACAGTACAGATGAGCGGCCATAGCGCCTGAAAATGAAAATCAGTGAGAGTTTAGTGGACAGACTGATCAAGAAAATGCTTATTGAAACAGACACGGGGATTTAAACAACTCTTGATATCCGCATGAAGAAAACAGGTGCTAATTAAGACACCCAACAAATTCAAATTTGTGCAATTAAGGAAGGAATCTTAAAAGGATTCTCATTTAATGAGAGACTACTCGAGAGCAACGCTCTGCAGATAAGAGTGACATTTGTCAACTCTAATTATGAGGGAATAAAAATTCCCCCAAAAATTCTAAAGAGCAATGCTCTGTGGAGAAGATGGAATAATCCATCCAAAAACCCTAAAATCAAAGCTTTACTGAGTTAAAAACTCTGAGAACTTTAAGATCTGCAAGATGAACTCTAAGAGTTCTTCTTTAATGGGTTAAGAGACCCTAAAAAAGATCTCTTTAGATCTATGATTTAAAGAGAGCAAAGCCCTGTTAAGAAAACCCTAAAAATTTCTTTAGATCTATGATCTGAAAAGAGTAAGGCTCTGTTAATGGGTGAAACCCTAGATTATGAAGTAATCCCTTCAAAGATTTAATCTTTACCTAAAATTTTCGATAGGATTCTGTCTCTAAGAGAGTTCTTAAGACAAAGAGCTATGCTCTGAAAGAGAATTAATTCTCGGAAAAACAGTCAAGAAGATGAACAGAGGTCATCTCAAGGGCCAAAGGCCCTATTTATAGGCATTGAGAGCCGTTTCAACTTCTAAGTTAATCCAATGGCGGAGATGTTGCCACCGCTGCACTCACGTATGAGCCATGTGAGCACAATAGTGAGGGGGGCATTTGTTTTCCCCAATCAGAGCAAAACTCTGTTCAAATTTTGAAATTTGAAATGAAGCGGCGCTTCATAAAAACGCTCGCGCTAAGAGCGCCAGCGCTAAGAGTCAAAGACTCTGAGGCAGCGCTCACATGCAAAGCACGAGAGCGCTCGCGCCAAGTGCGCCAGCGTTAAGAGTTAAAGTCTCTGAGACAGCGCTCACGTGCAAAGCACGAGAGCGCTAGCGCCAAGCGCTAAGAGTCAAAGACTCTGAGGCAACGCTCACGTGCAAAGCACGAGAGCGCTTGCGCTGGAACTAAATGTTCCCCCACCCTTGGATCAAAGATCCAATGGTGATTAAAAATCACCAAGATACAGAATATGTTCTGTATGGGAAAATATTTTTCCAATCTTGTTAAAAACAAGAAGATTGCCTTCTATAAAACAGAAGCCCTTGGATCAAAGATCTAATGGTGGGAAACATTCCCAAATCAATCAGAGGAAAGATTTTTTTAACTGATTCAACAAATCAGCCTCCCCTATATAAAGGACTGAAGATTTCAAGTCTTGCAGAGAGGAACGCCCCCCCCCCAAACTTTGAAAATTTTCAAAGAGAAGAGCAAGCTCAGAAGAAGAATTTTTTCAAGGTAAATAAAACAGAGAGATCAAATCATCTCGTCAAAAAGAAGAAGAAATTAATTCTTTTTCTAGATCATAGATCTATAAGACAGAGGTCTTTCACAAAAGAGATCATAGCATCTCATCATAAAAAGGGGAGGAGTAAAACTTAATTCTCTTCGGATTACAGATCCACAAAGACAAAGTCTTTCACAAAAAAAAAAGAGATTGTAATATCTCCTATAAAATAAGAACCTTGTTCTTAAATTCATGAGACAAAATCTCTTATAAACTGAGAATTTAATTCTCAGAGCGCAGAACTGATCAAAGCTAAGCCTTAGCGCTCCAATTAAAAAGAAGCGCCTTAGCGCTCCTAGACTGGCGCACAGCGCCGCAGCGCTCCTAGCGCTCCAATTTAAAGAAGCGTCTCAGCGCTCCAAGTCTAGCGCTCGGCGTCAAGCGCACCACGTGCTCCTTACGTGGGCGCTATTTCATAAAGAGCGTTCTGCACTCATTGATTGGCGCTCAGCGCCAAACGCGCCATGTGCTCCTCACGTTTGCGCTATTTCATAAGAAGCACCTTAGCGCTCCAAGTCTGTCGCTCAATGCCAAGCGCGCCACGTGCTCCTCACGTGGGCGCTATCTCATAAGAAGCGCCTTATCGCTCCAAGTCTGGCGCTCAGCGCCAAGCGCGCCACGTGCTCCTCACGTGTGCGCTATCTCACTGGAAGCGCCTTAGCGCTCTAAGTCTGGCGCTCAGCGCCAAGCGCACCACGTGCTCCTCATGTGTGCGCTAAAGGAACATAAATTGTTCTTCAAATAAAGCTCCAGAGCCATAATGAGTGTTCAACACTCAATAAAAGACAAAAAGGTTGTCAGAACCCAAAACCAATGCTCAATATTGTTAAATGAAAAAGGACCGAGCCTAATTAAATGTTCAACATTTTAACTGAGTGGGTTGAGCCTAAGTTGGCCACAGGTCCCTAATTCAGATTAATTGAGCGCATATGCTCATAAATCTTTTTAACCGATCTTAGTCCCAACCCTGACTATAGATCTCCCAACCAATATTGGTTCAAGGATACATCCCTTCATACCTCTGATACATGTCGTTGTAATCCTTCAACGTCTTTAGAGAGGTGGAGGGTTCAAATAACCAATACCTTTTTGTGCATCTCCAAACGGTTAAACCAAAACGAGACTACGATATCTTTAAACTAGACTATGATGTCTTTAAACTAGACTATGATGTCTTTAAACTTTACAGACTACGATGTCTTTAAACTAGACTATGATGTCTTTAAACCAGACTACGATGTCATTAAATCTTACAGACTGCGATGTCTTTAAACCAGACTATGATGTCTTTAAACTTTACAGACTATGATGTCTTTAAACTCCATGGACTACGATGTCCTTAAACTTATGGACCACAATGTCCCTAAACTAAAACAATAGAGTCCGAATGCTCTTTTGTTGGATCTAAATGATTCTGTTAAGTAGATCTTAGTCTAAAATTAGACTAACGTATCCTTAAAAAACGTTTAAGTTGATCTTGATCTTAATGAGATTAATGATCCTTAAACCCAAACCAAACCCAAATCTAAGAAAATACGGATTTGGACTAATCTCCGGCCTACGGGCGACAACATAAATTAGTCTCCGTATACAATCCATGGGCAATCAAAAATAAAACAAATATACACGACACGAAGTGACTATCTGAAGAAGGAGAAAGTGGTTACCGCGATGCGGTAGCGTAATTAACTGCAGGGGCTTGCGCCTGCAGGGAAGAGCGTCCCCACAATCAAAAACTCCTCACAATGAGTGGGAATCTGATGAAGTCTGCTACATCGGCCGCATCCATCTAAACCTTCGATACATGGTGCCATAAATCAACTTGGTATATTCGGAGAGGTGGACGGGTAAAACCAAATAGCATCTGCCCCCAAAATTCAGGCCAGACATCCCAACGTCCCGGTCGCTTCTTTCGGCGGAGAACACCGTGTATTTAGCACGAGTAACACTTTTTTGCATATTCGAGGCAGTCTTGAACATCGTGGGCCGATAATAGCTCATTCTTTTTATCTTCAGCTTCATTTTTGGTCCTAGTTGATGAGAGCCGCGAAGTCCGTCATGTACTTCTTAGACGACTTTCTTTTCTTCCTTCAGCCCGAGGCATCTTAACCATACGATGTCAATGGATCTCTTTTATAAAGTGCCGTTGACGATGGTAAATGACAGAGCTCGTTTCATGAGCTGATATCTGGATAACGCATTCTCGGGTGTTCGTTGGGACTTAAAGTAGCCTATAAAGACTTCTCTCCAGTCTTCGACCTCTTCTTCGTTCTCTATTTGGAGAACTTCTCGTTCTGTCATTTCTTCAGATAGTTCTATCAGTTCTTCTGAAGGTATATCTTCCGGTGTCAAGATCATGTGGCTTTAAACAACGATCCTTACGTCATCGAGGTTTTCGTCGGCCAATTCTTTAGCCAACTTGGCTAACGCGCCCACCTTACTGTTTTCTGCTCACGGTATACTTTCTAGGTTACAGGGAGGGATTTGGGTCAGCAGTTGCTGCAATCTTTCACCATACCTTATTAGTTCTGGTCTGTATGTCTGATAGTTATCATTTACTTGACTAACGGTCAGCTGAAAACCTCCGTATATTAGAAGGTCCTTGATTCCTATATCGATATCGATCTCAAGACCGGCTATCAAAGCTTCATATTTTTCTTCATTATTAGTCCTGGGTTCCATCAAGAAGAGAGTGTAACACAATATTCCTCCTTACGGGGTCATGAAGATAAGACCTAACCCGGTTTTGATTATGGGAGTGTTCTTCTTTCGCCGCTTCATGGAAGACGCTCCATTGAAGTAGATCTCCCATTGAGACTCATTTTATTCTTTCTCCTTCTCGACTGTGTCGAACGCATGTTCATCCGGTAACTTGTAATTTAGAGGTGAATTGGCTGGTATCAGATATTTCGCTAGAAAATCGGCAATGGCTTGTCCTTTCACAGCTTTGAGGGGCCAATATATTATCGAGAATTCCATTAGCAGTAAGGCCTATTTGTCAAGCCTTCCTATTAGCATGACCTTTGACATCAGATATTTCAGAGGATCCACTTTTGATATGAGATGGATCTCATACGCCAAGGCGTAGTGCCTGAGCTTCGTTATTGCGAAGATCAGGGCAAAGCAGTGTTTTTCGATTGGGGAGTAGTTGCTTTCTGCCCTTAGGAGAACTCGACTTAGATAGTAAAGAGCTCTCTCTTTTCTTTGATCGTTCTCTTATATACATAGCACGCCTAGTGAACCCTCAAGGACTATTGTATATAGGATAAGGGGCTTTCCCTTAACCGGAGTGGCTAATACCGGCAAATTTTGCAGATATTGTTTAATTTTGTCCAATCTATTTTGGCATTTCTGATCCCAGACGAACGGGATCCCCTTCTTCATCAGATGGCTATAGGGACGACATTTTTCGGAGAGGTTGGGTATGAACCTCCGGATATACGCGAGCTTTTCTTAGAGAGATAACAGTTGTTTGAGGGTTCTGGGCGATGGCATTTCTATAATTGCCTTGATCTTTGAGGGATCAATTTTGATACCTCGGTGGCGGATGATGAAGCCTAGGAATTTGCCTGAGGAGACTCCAAATGCGCACTTTAGAGGGTTCATCTTTAGATTATACTTCTGAAGACGTTCGAAAACAATCTTCAGATGTTCCCATTGTTTTTCATGAGATTTAGTCTTGACCACAAGGTCATCGATATAACAATCGTCGATCTTGTGTCTGAGGTCATCAAATATCTTCGTCATTGCTGGGAACTTTAATGCACTAGCAACATAATATTGGAAGATGGCAACATTGATTTCAAAAATTTCTAGTTTGCTAAAGTTCCAAAACCATGAATAAAACAAAAGAGAAAGAACTTGCTAACAAAAACTAGTAAGCTATGCCAATCTACTATGTTAGCAATACTCACATCCTCAAGCTTTTCTCAAGAGCTCCAAGTCGCGTTTGCAAGCTGGTCCTCCTTCGTCGAAGATGATCCACCCGAGAGAACCGATCCAAGCTCCTGTTTCATCTACTGAAGCAACCGACGCTCCTTGCTTGTTAGGAATGGAGAGTGGTGGAGATGTAAGAATTTTCCACTATAACTTTCTCTCCAATCTAAGCTCAAGAGAGCATGTGTAGAAGGAGGAGGTGAGGAAAAATAGCTATGGGTAAGTTAAGAAAGTGAGTATGAGAGAATGATAGAAAGAATAATAGAAAAGAATGGCTTCATATTTTTTTTGCAACCATACAAATAAAAATCTCATAACAATTTGAAATAAAATAATGAAGCATATTCCTCTCTACATTTCTTCAACCATGCTCAATACCACCTCACCCTCCACCTCATTTCATGAATATTCATAAATGAATATTCACAAATGAGGTTGCTTTCTTCTAGAACAAATTCCATATAAATACGGAATACAATCTGGTATACGCATTGAAATATATTTACGCGTATCTATATAAAAATACGAATAGCCAAGAGAGAAAATGAATAGTGAACAATAGTACCAGAACACACACACACACACACACACACACACACACACACACACATATATATATATATATAAATTATTAAATCAAAACTTGATTTAACAATCCGGTTTAATCCTAAGTCGCCGGTATTATCAACCGTCCGATTAAAATCCGTGTAGGCTGTACACATATATAATCGGACAATTATATATACCAACATACATCATACCGTATGAACCGGAAAAACTCTCTGTGTGTGACTCTAAAAATTCGTCAATACACTGGTAGTGGGTTTAAACACAAGCACGTCAGCGGCACTAGCTGTACGTAATGGCTACCCAGGTATTGAGCGAAAGGAAAGCCAACGAGCAAACTCATCCATACCCTACTGAGCATGTCAGTGATAATCTCCGTTCAGTCTGGTCTGTTTGTCTAAGAGTATTGCATACTGGGTCAAGGGGGTAGATAAAGTCAGACCTCCTAATAACGTAACATTTCGTATCAGTGTGAAGCCCATCACCCACTGAGAAACTACTGACCAAATCATTAAATCTCATCCACCTTGGCTAATAATTTCTGGTGATGGCAACCCGTGCACAGTGCGACATCTACTCCCAATACCGTGAGAGACGAATCCCTGATGATCCGCTCACTGCCTCCATATGGCTCAGGACTGTACCCTAATAAAACCTATTTGCACGACTCCTTTGAGCCATGGTAGGGTATTAATCAAAGCACATTGGGAACTCACACGAGAAAAATGACGATCTCATGTCGACAGACTAACCTTTACTCATGTCACCCGAGAACTGCTATCTGACAAAAGGTATAATTCCATCTAGCATGTTCCCGGCGTGTCCGTCCAGTGGAACTCATAATACAATGAGCACCTGTATACTATCTTTGGTGACCAATTGACACCAATAGCTATGAGACCGGCCATCGCCCCTCGTCCGGGTCAAGAAACGTATACACTAGTTTACTCTGAAATATCGATACTCAGTTTCGATATTCCCACGACTAGGGACATTTAAGAATTTGCATATAGACTACCCAGTTCTCATAAGTATGATCGCCATAATAACCCTGGTAGTCAAGAAAGAATCCTAAAGGATCTATTAACATGTAATAGTGCTCTGTAATACCACATTATACATGTACTTGATGATAGAGATGAATCAGATAGCATACTATCGTCTTGAGTAAGACTGATCAACCCGTATAGGTTCTCCCTCAATCATCATAATCTTCTGTCTGCGATTACAATAATTGACTTGAGGGCACTATAGCCAATAGTCACGGCCCTTTGGTATGTAGCTCCGGCGTTCTTCAAACCGAAGGGCATCACCTTATAGCAGAATACGCCCAATGGAGTCTGGATGGCGGTATGCTTCTGGTGTTCATGATCTATCTTTATTTGGTTGTATCCTGAAGATCCATCCATGAAGGAGAAGACTTCGTGGGTGGATGTTTTATCGATCATCGGCTCGGTAACAGGCACTGGGAAGTCATCTTTCGGGCACACTTTGTTGATGTCCCGAAAGTCCACGCAAATGCGAACTGTCCCATTTTTCTTCATCACTGGAATGATATTATCGATCCATTCGGGATATTAAACTTCTTGGATGAAGCCCGGGTCGATTAATTTCTTGACTTCGGCGTTGATACTTATCTCGAGTTCAAGACGCATCCTTTTTGGTCCCTGCTTGAATGGTTTCATCTTTGTTTTTATGGCCAGCTTAAGTACTACTACCTTTGGATCTAAACCCGGCATTTTGGAGTAGTTCCAAGCGAAGTAGTCTTTGTACTACATAAGCATATCTTTTAATGTGGCTACTTATTCTTCGGATAGCAGGTCACTGACAAACGTCGGCCTCGGATCATTCTCCATTCCCCGGTCAAATTTCCTTACGTTGTCTGCCGTGGTATGTATCCCATCCTCCAGCTCTTTGGAGCTGGTGAAAATTCTGAGATCTCCTCATCATCATCTTTGTTTGTAAAGTATTCAAAGAGGTCAATCGCGTTCTCGTCCTCTCCAACTTTTGAGAGAGTTGCCATATGACAGGTACGAGTCTGCTTCCATTTTCGCGATCAAGCTGGCCCAATCCTTTTGGTATAAGTCTTCTTTGGCTCGTTCTTTTGCGGCGGACGTATCCTCCAGCTATCGGATAACATAAACCTGCTATGTCGATATTGGTCTCTACCCAGTCTTGAAAGTGAAACAGTTTTTAAGGAGGTGGCATATTGCTCGGTGATAGGAGCAATAATCCAGATGATGGTCTTTATTTATCTGTCCGGGATACCGAGACTCTAGAAGCGTCATCATTTGGTACTTCATGGCAAAGCTGAAGATCTTTTCTGTCTTATCTCGAGAGAATGAATATCTCTAGCCAATCTTCTTTATAAGGGATGGGCTTCACCCGAACTTTTTTAGATTAACCGGCATCTTGGACCTGCTTTATTGTCCTTAATCCTTGCTTGTTATTGTCTCTTTATTCTTGTTTTTGCTTTGGGATTCACCTTCTTCACGAGAGCATATAACGGGCTGTGGATGAAGAGTATCATGATCTATTACTTCCACTGATTTTCCATTGAGACGATGTGTCTTGGCTTTTTCATATATGGCCATTTCATGACTATGATTGTCTCAGCTCGCTTGATAAGCTTCCTTAATTATCTCGTCAATTTGTTTTTCGAGCGACGAACTTAAGATTCTTCAAACGAGACTTTACTCTCGTTCGGCAACATGGCTGCATGGAGTAACATTTTCTTCTCCATTCGAGCTGTTTATGGTGTGGCAGCTGTAGATTTACCTCTTTTTCTTGGACCGAACATATCCCAGCCCAGCTGTTTCCATCTTCCCATTAAGCTTATTTCGTTGAATCCTGAGAATATCCTAAATCTTTTTATAGAATTGGGCTTTTCGAACAGTTTGTTCGTGAGGCACATCTTGACGCTTTAACAGCTCCTTTAATCCCTCCGCATAGTTCCTTGGAGTGCGGATGGGCTGGAACTTGTCAAAAGTAGGATCAACACCATGCCAGACTTCTTTTTCCACCTTTGTCTCCATAGATTTGAATAAGAGAATCGCTTTTTCGCCTCTTTGTCTTGAGCACGTCAAGTTCCCTGTAGTGTCGAGGTGGATTCATCATAATATGTAGACTCTGATCTACTTCGGTAAGAGTCTGTGTTGATGGGAGATGGAGAACACCGCGTCTGTTTCATTTTCGGAGTCGCTGCCAAAGACCAGGATAGGGGTCGATGGTCCGAGCTTATTGTTCTCCCTCAGAAGCCGTCCCGAGCAGACTATTTATTCTTCTTCTTCGGTATCGCTTCCGAAGACCGGGATGGTGGCCATAGATTTTTGCCTATTTTCTGGCCCGTGGCACCTTTCAGTATCCTCAATGTCCGGTTGAAAGTATTTTGCATCTTCATACTTTCGCAGGTTGTTCACCGAGAAAGGATTGTGTTCTCCCGTGACGATGTACTTCAAGCATCTTCATATATGGCCATTTCACACTGATGTTATATAGAAGGAATGATTTTATACTCGTGTAGCCAAGGCCTACCGAGTAGAGTGTTATAACAGATCTTGGCGCCAATGACATGGAATTTGATGTTAGTGACGAGCAGCCCGAAACGGAGCGCCAATATTACGGACCCAAGCGTCCGTAACGAATGCGAGTCGAACCCCAAGATGGTAATTTTGTCTCGAGAAAGATACTGAATATTTATACATATCTTCTTCAGCACTCTCACATTGAGAAGATTAACGGAGGATCCATTGTCGATAAGGATTTTCCCTATCTTGACGTAGTGGTAGTACCCGGTGACATACAGCGGTCGATTATACTCGCATGTACTGAGGAGTAGATCTTCATTGCTGAATGTGATAATAGCCGTGTGGACCTCTGCCAGTTCTTTTTTCATCTTCTCTTCTGCGAGAAAGGCTTAAAACTGATCAAGTTCTTGCAAGGCCTTGATGAAGGAGTATTGAGCCTCTTTAGACAAGAATAGAGCATCCGATATGCTCAATTAGGATGGTATCTTCCTCAAATGCGCAAGGACATTATAGTCCACCATAGATTTCTTAGGAAGGTCCTTTGCGGCGATCTCTTTAGCCAGCTCTTCATCAATGGTGATCTCATTGGGCATTTTACCCTTCCCTTTATCTTTTTTATTAAAACCCTTATTTGCTGGTCCGAAGATCTTTTCAGGCAGTGTGTGGTTACGCAGCTGGATGTTCTTGAAATTCTCTTCATCTTCTTCTTTTTCCAAGGTAGAGCTTTCAAGGAAAGGGATGAGGAGCATTTCATCCTTAGAATCGCTCCCGAACATGAGAACCTGAGGTTTTTCCCCTTCTGAACTGGTATCGGCCATATGACAGCTTCTAGTTGCTTCTTTGTGCACTATCATCTTACCGTTCTCACATCGACGAGCGCGAGCTTTGCGCTTCTCCTTCTTGAAATGTTTCCTAAAGGCAACATATTCTTGCTACCACTTCTTGAAGGCATTACAATTCTCGATGGGATGAGCGATCTTGGTGGTACGAACATTATTTCGGGTGTCCTTCTCCACCATCGAAATATGGGACCCCAAGCGTGTACATCATGAGAGGTGGTAGTCTCATCTCCAATGATAGGGTCTTGGCAAACTGCTTCTCAGCTTTAGTCCTGCTCTTATTTTTTGTAGTCATACCTTGGTTTGGTCGGAGAGCTTTATGACTCATCCTTCCCATAGCCTCTTTATTCAAACACTGTCGTTTGGCCTTTTCATATATGGCCAACTCGCGTTCTTATCATCTTTGCTTTTCTGAAAAGTTTCCTTCAACAGTCTTATGATCGGGTCTTCTTATGGCAGTTTCGGGATTTTCGATGTTGATTCTGACCCCAGTTCATCCATGTCGATGTCCGACGCTGGCAGAGTTTCTTCAACATATAGTGATGAATGAGACATCATGTAGCATTTTGCTACATATTCTTTCTCTTTCTCTGATGAGTCATTTTCCTCATCATCGTTACCGTCTTTGTCCTTGAGAATATGCTAGAGGAACTCTTCGAGAGTGACCGGCGTTCGCGCTTTCTGATTGTATTCTTCCAGTGCGTCTATATATTTCTGTAGGGTTGTGCGTCTGTCGACATTCTCATCAGGATGCACAAGCTTCTTAGTCTTCTTCTTTTTCTTAGAAGAATTCGAAGGCTTGACTTGGGGGTTTTCCCTTTGTCAGCAATTTTCGGCGTGTAGCACGGTTTCAACATCCCTTCTATGAATTCGGGTTCAAGCAGGATTTTCCACTTGACTGCTGGGAACGCTTGCGGATCTTTCAGCATTCTTTTGGATTTCGCCGAAAGAAATACTTCCTATGGAACTTCTTCCACGAGCGAGCAGGATACCCTTTGCGTATCCACCTTTTTAGTAGCATGATTTTGGAGCGGGTTTATCCTTCGTTTATCCGACAATGCGAATTTGCCCTGCTGGTACTGGTCCTCGACCCAGTTTTTGAAGATGTAGCAGTTCTCAATTGGATGGCTTACTACCCGGTGATAGGGGTAGTAGCTCGGGTTGTTGACATCACCAGATTGCGCGGGTCACCACGGTTCTGGAAATATTATCAAATTATTTCACATTGCCAGCTCGAACAATCTCCTCGTATTATCGCGAGAGAAGGAATATACATGTCCCATCCTTTCTTCTAATGTCGGGCGCGTACGGCTGTTGTTTTGGAAGACAGCGGCTTTCAGATCGCCCGGCTGTTGCTGCGCATTGACGACAAAGGCTACTTTTCCTTTGCCCTTATTATTTTGGGGGTCCATACTTGAGGAGGAAGGACCATGACCCATCTGATTTATATAGGCTAGCTTATCAATCAGCGTCTGGAACGTGGTAGGCTTGAAGAAAGTCATGAATTAGAATACGGTCAATTGAGGATCGATAGTCCCAATGAACATCCCTATAGCTGGAGACTCCTTAATGCGTTGTTCATATTTGGACCATAAGTTCTTCCATTGGATCGTGTATCCCATGTTTCCCCTGGCTTGTCCCTGGAATTGATCAGCACCGTGATTGGAGAACGCTCACTTGCACTGGCAAACCTTTACGTGAATAGGAGCTCCATCTCAAAGAAAGTTTTTACGGAGTCATTTGGGAGCTCTGAGTACCATTCAAAAGATATCTCTGATAAGCTTCCGATGAATTGGTGAAGCAACAAGTTGTCATCGCCTCCAGAATTGCCGCACAGAGTTTTGAACTATGCGACGTGCTACCGGGGATTACCCATTCCTTTATATATGTGGAACTTCGGGATCATATATCCCGATGGGTATTTCATCTGGTCATACAAGGCCGGATAAGGTCACCCGATTTTGACGAGCCGATTGGCAGCTTCATTGGCCTGAGGAGCTCTAATTTGCTGAGCGATATAATCATCCAATGCTGCCTTGGAGATCGTTTCCTCCTTGGCCGTTGATAGGGCATGGAAAGGATTTAACGTTTCCCCTTTATCATCTTCGATAATCACCGGAGGATCTTCAGTCGATGGTTCTGGTTGGATCATCATCCCAACCATATCTTGAAACAGAAGAGCCATCTGCTTTATGTTAGCAGCCTGCTCTGTAGCTTCTCTATCTTTCTTTTTGAGCACCCATCGCACGAACTCTGTAGCGGTTTCCTGCTCTTGGCGCTTCTCTATTTCTTTATCCGGACTTTTTATAGGTCCGGTAAGCGTTGCAATTTTGGCAAGCGTATCTTGGATCTTGTGTTGTTTCTCCTGAGCTATGTGTTCTGTGACTCACAGAAGCACGGCTGTCCTCTTTGCCACCAGTCATATAGGCTGTGTGTATAGTTATGCCCCGAGTCTTAGGACATTTGGTGCTCTCGCCTTTGGGTTTTGACTCGGGCGATAGAACTTTCTCTGGTCTCGTTCTTTTATGAAAAGCCATAGTAGGAGGAACCATTATGATAGGCACCTCTTTTTAAGAAGTCCCCCGTTGTATGGCGGAGGAGCAATCATTTTCTTGTCGAACTTTGGACTTCTTCGGTCGACGAGAATAGTTTTTATCAAGCACCGATTCTTGGACATTCCGCCAGACTCTGTGGATTTGTGAGGAGAGTCGCTAATAGAACTGCTCCGGCCGTGGATGCATTGGAGCATCTGCGGGAGAAGGTGATCTCTTCGATACCGCCGTGGGGGATTTTTTGCGTACCCTCTTAAGTGGATCAAAGATGTTCCTAGTTAGAATAGCAGCGTCAATAACCATCACAGGAGCTGGTGGGGTAAGTCCAGAAGGGGAGTTGCCTACGGCTTCTCTCACTTGGCGCCAATGGCGATGTCGAGCATGTCTGGCAGTAGGGACCGTCTTAGTATTGGAGGTGCCATCCTCATGCCCCCGGTGTTGCTTAGGGGCTTCGCCTGATGTCAGCCTATGGAAGACGGCCGTTCTTGGTAGAGCCGGAGAAAAATTGGTCATCCTATCGAAGGTCGACCGTCTTGATGGCGAAGCACTTTTGCTGGCTTCACGCATGGCAGGAGCGGGAAGAGCTAGCCGCTTTGGGGCAACTCCCTCAGGAATCATGGGCTTCTTTGCGGGCCCTTTTGAGCTTTCTTTCAGCCTATTGAAGACTGAAATTCCAAAGTTGGACGGCTTGCTAATAGGAGCCATCACGGTAGCTAGCCGATCAAAGACCGACTTTCGGGGAGCGTCTTTAATCGATGTTGAGGCGCCAAAGCTCAAGGATAAGAGCATGGTCCTAAAGAATAGTCCGGTGGTCTCCTGGGTGATCTGCCCACCAGCATAAAGAATATGGAGGCCGTGTTGGGCCCGTAAATCACTCCTCCAGAAGAGATGGAGTGAGAGTTGCTGTTGCATAAGGATCAGTTGGAGGCCATTGATTCTGCATAGAGATGAAACACTAAATTTTAGTATCTCGAATCTAAGAGCAACCATGAATATAGCGAACCACGATTTTGTTCGCGAAACACGACACAAAAAGTGTGGAGTGGAAAGAGGAAGAGGTTCTACCGGGTATGCTAGAATATGTTTACCGCCGAAAATAGAGACGAACTGGGATAGAACGTCTTGCCTAAATTTGGGAGTAGATGCTATTTGGAACATATCCATCCACCTCTCTGAAAAAAAAGTTGATTTATAGCACTGTACATCGGAGGTTTGGACAGATGCGACCGATGTAGCGTAACTTTATCAGATCCTCCCTCATTTGTGAGGGGTTTTTTGACTGTAGGGACGGTCTTCAATGTAGATGCAAGCCCCTGCAGTTAATTACGATATCGCGTTGCGATAACCACTTTCATCTGCTCCGGTAGGTCATTTCGTGTTGTATTATATTTTTTTATTATGATTGCCCGTGGATTGTATATGGAGACTAGTTTATGTCGTTGCCCATAAGGCGCGAATTAGTCCAGATCCGTATATATATTAAATTTGGGTTTGAATCTAGGTCATATGTTCCATCAGCTCAGGGGTTTAAGGATCGTTAATCTTGTTTCAGATTAAGATCGACTTAAATAAATGAGCGTATGTGCTAAGGATACGTTAGTTCCATATTAGACTAAGATTAACTTAGACATACAGTTAAAGATCATTGATCTTATTAGGATCAGCTTCATAAGGATGAGCATATGGGCTCGGTCACAGTGAGCATATAGGCTCATTTGGTTTATAATCACAAAAGTTTAAATTCAGAAAAGCCCAGTCCCTTTTGGACTGAATATTAGGCTTTATACTGCCCACTCAGTGCTAAGCACTCATTTTATGAGTCTCACGTGTATATCATGTGAGATGCTCAGACTTTGGCGCTCACATGAGTATCACGTGAGATACTCAGGCCTGCGTGTTGCCCTATCAGTGATAAGCATTTTTTTGCAGCGCTCACGTGGATATCACGTAGGGGATAAGGCTCTAGAACTCACATGAGTATCCCGTGAGGCGCTAAACCTTAGGCGTTACCCTATTAGTGTTGCTCATGTGGACATCACGTGAGGGCATCTTCTTGTTTAGCTTTCTTCCTGATGCTCACGTGCTTTCCACATGAATCTTTATTTTTTGGGTTTTCGCATGTCTTTCATGTAAGACTCCACCATATTCATATAGAGACCAACTACAAGAACTAAGTTCTTCATTTTTTATATGGGAACTAAGTCCCTTGAAGGGTTAAACCCTGTCTAAACATATCTTTAATGTAATTAAATTTCTGGAATGTAAATTCCATCTCTTTCTTCCATGTTCTTCTCTTATGTTTTCCCCTAGTTCTTTGAGTTTAAAGAACAAGATCTTCCAGATGAGAATTAAATTCTCAATTTATGGGAGATTTTTCTTGCGAATCTTACATCAAAAAAAGAACTAAGTTCTTTTTTAGAGGGTTAAACCTTTATATCTATATGACAGGAAAAAGAGATGTTTTGATCTCTCTGTTTACCTAGAATTTGTTGGAGATAGTGCCCTCAGTGTCAATTATTGGATCACAGATACGTGATTGCAATGATTGAGGGAGGACCTATCCCGGTAGGACAGTCTTACTCAAGATGATAGTATGCTATCTGGTTTATCTTTATCATCGTGTACTGCTTTAAGTGACCCGTCGCTATTGCACGTTGATAGAGCCTCTAGGATTCTTGCTTGACCACCAGCAGTATGAGGGCGATCATATAAGTGGGAGCTGGGGTCTATAAGCACATCCTTAAAAGGTCCCTAGTCGTGGGAGTTTCGAGACAGGGCATCGATACTCCAGAGTAGACTAGTGTATACAGTCGAGACCCCGACGAGGGGCGGTGGCCGGTCTCACAAGCCACTGGTGTTAGTTGGTTCACCTAAGATGTATACAGGTGCTCATTGGGTTATGAGTACACCGGACAGGACTCGCCGGGAACATGCTAGTTGGTCTTATACCAGACGTCAGATAGCAGTTCCCAGGTGACATGTGTACAGGTTAGTTCATCGACCTGATGATCGTCATTTGTCTCGTGTGAGTTCCCACTGTACTTTGATTACTACCCTACCACGCTCAAAGGAGACGTGCAAACAGGTTTTAGTTGGGTACAGTCCCGAGCCACATGGAGGCAGTGAGCGGATCTTCAGGGGTTCGTCTCTCCCGGTATTGGGGGTGAGGTCACGCTGTGTCTAGGAGAGCCATTACACAAAGCCCTCGGCCGAGGCAGGAGATTTACTGGTAGGTATTCCAGTAGTATCTCAGAGTGTTCTGGGCTACACTCCGACACGACTTGTACCGCTTTTGGGGGTCTGACTTTTACCAACCCTCAAGGCCCGCCATGCGATGCTCATAGATGAACGGACCGGACTGTACGGATATTGTCACTGACAGGCTCAGTAGGGTGTCAGGATGAGTTCGCTCATCGACGTCCCTTTTGGTCAATAGCTGGTGGCCCGTTACGTATTGGCTTATACCTCTGACGTGCTAGTGGTTAAATCCATAACCAAGGTGTTGACGAGTTTTTAGAGTCCCCCACATTCAGTTGCTCAAGTTTTCGGGCGAAAAGCTGTAGAGGCCGTATGGAGATATGGCAGGGTTCGATCAGATACGTGCGGTATTGCACGGATCATGATCGGACGGGTTTATACTAGCGGGCTTTGGTTTAAGCCGGATCCTAGTATAGTACAGTGTAGATTTTGTCTCATTGCATTTGTATTTCGGTCGGAATACAAATGCGGGTGTGTATACACAGTATCGGGGGTTTCCTGTAATTTATTACGGGACCAGTTTTCTGGAGTTGCCGGTTTGCTTTCCGTTTCGGCCATTTTCATTTGTATTTTTCATTAGCCGAAGATTGGTGGAGGAGGGCCTATTTGCAAGTATGCAAATTTGGTTAGTGGAGGGTGTTATTTGCATATTATTGTATCATGATAATTCCTCCACCATTTGACTTCTTCTTCTTGTCATCATGGTTTGACTTGTGGGAATATGATGGCTTGACCTTGTGATGAGATATGATTAGGTTGTTGGTGTGTGGGTTTTAGTTTATGATCATTGTTTGTTATCATCACCCTTTCTCTCTCTTGATTGATTGGTTGGCTCACTCATTCCTTTTGATACACACACACCACTCTCTCTTTCTCTCTAGTTTTTTGGCCGGCCCAAAAGAGAAGAAGGGGCTGTCCGATTTGGTGTGGGGCTTTTGGTTCATCTCATATCATTTTTGCTTCACCAAAATTCCCAAGTTCAACTCCAAAGTTCATCCCTCCACCAAATGGCAAACTCCATAACCCCAAATGAGACATGGTTCTACACCATTCTGCAGCAAACCTTGGGCACGTCGACTCGCCAGCTTCATGCCCGAGTTGCTTCGGTATAGAGGTGGGAGCCCGTAAAAGAAGCCGGCGACGTGGTGCCCTTCCGGCAACGAGGTGGAGGCCGGAGCTTCCGCGGGAGATCGGGACGACGACGAGAAGACCGGAGGACACGGATCAGTCGGTATATCTCTCTTCCCCTTCTTGTAGTTAGCTAGGACTAGTTAATGGCCCGATCCGGGTTTATAGTGCGTGGTGGTGCCGGTTCAAGAAAAATCAAAGTTAACCTTCGCTTCCGCATTTGGCCTCGGGATGGAGGCCGGGGCGCCGCCGTACACTTACAGTGGTATCAGAGCCTCGCCATTAACATAGTCTAGCTTTGTTTAATGTGTTTTTCACTTCCGATCGAACAAATGTTCCAAAACCGTGTTTTTCAAAACAACAGTTTTCTGTCGAAATTTTTTTGTCTCGAAAATTTTTTCAGGTAGTCTCAGAATACTGTACATGGAAGTATAAGCCTACTGTAGAAATTTGGTGGCGAGATCTCATTATTCGACCGCGGAACTGCGGCCAAACCCCTGCTTGGGCCGCGGTTCCGCCGCTGTTTTGAGTGATCAGTGCACCAATTTTTTACAGAGGCCTCCAGACTTGAAAATAGGGTTTTTGGAACATTCTTTTTGGTCCCAGAATTTCTTGATGTGCTACAGTAGTACTTAGGGGCTTACTTGGTAAAATTTGATCGATCGGATATTTTAAAACACATTAGTTCACAGTATTTACATTATATCTGCGACCGTGAATGTCACTCGATCGGTAAATCCTGTCTAACTGCTATAGCCCGGTTAGACGGATTTGCGAACGTGACTTTCACGTTGATGTTCTGTGTTTTGCTTTGATGTTGCGGATTGGTCATGGGGGATAGCCTGGATGCAATGCTAGTACAGTTTTTGTTGTATTATGTACATTTGATATTGCGGGGCGAGCGTCCGACATGTGGACTGCCGTCACTGCCTGTTTGTATTATTATTTTGGGGCACGACCAGGTTGCGGTCGATGTACCCGTTGTATGTATATTTTACTTTCTGTACTAGGATTGCCCCGCGGAGGGGTGCACGGATGGCCGGGTTCTAGAGGGCAACAAGCCCGCATCTCATGGCATTGAGACGGAGGGGGCTTTACTCTAGAATTGGCGGGCTATTCGCCGCACTCGTAGGGGGTACAGGTTGACCCACGAGGGGTGCCCAACTTACCGGATTCCATGAAGTGCTGGGTGGTCCATTCACGTTGCTGAAGGGGGCTGCCTCGCTTCAGGTTTTGGCGGGTAACTTGCCGCGCCCGTAGGGGTCTAGGGTTTTCATTGCACAGGCTATCCACACGACCAGGGGAACGTCGGGTTTCAGCGGCTCTGTGAAACCCGGGGATCCCAGATATCTGTATTGTTCTGTGATGCTGTACATTTCTGTGATGTTGCATTTTATCACGCCTTGAGCGAAAATAATATATTGGTATATATATTAGTAGATGTTGTATATGTTTTGCATCCGCGCTAGTCCAGTCCCCGCTCTGTCGTTAGTTAGCTAACCTAACGGGTAATGACGGGACCCAGTGGCGAATGCGGATGGCATATACGTACATCAGTATATTTTCGTTCTTTGTGGTGTGATCAATTGATGGGACTGCGTTGATTCGGATCAATGGAAGTTAAAAACAAACCTAATCTGATGTTGTTGGAACTTTTTCAAAAAGCTGTTATTGCAAGGACGTTCACTTTTGTTTTGCATCGTGGTATTCAGCTAGAATATCTTGCTCCTCAGTCGACGAGGCAAGGGCCGAGATCCCTTCACCGGGAGTGACCCCTTGGACAAAAAGTTTGCGTCAGGGCAATAACTTCACTATAGCCGATTACTTTTGCTTTGCACCGTGGTATTCAGTTGGAATATCCTGCACCTCATTCTACGGGAAAAGAGCCGAGATCCCTTCACCGGGAGTGACCTCTTTAGCAAAGGTTTTCGTCACTATATTTTTAAAAGCTATCCGTTCCTTCAACGATATCAAGTTCATTACGTCAAAGGTTTTCGCCAGAAACCATTCGTAGCCCTCCGTCGTTTCAGACGGGTAGCACGTAGTATTCATGCTATGTTTGTTGGCCTTCGTCAAGGCATAGTGTATGGTAGCTGCTTGTTACCTTTCTGCTGCATAGATAGATGCGTTGGTTTGGGACAGTCGTATAGCCTTGTTGGCCTTCGTCAAGGGCTTGTACGGGTGGGTTCAAATTAACCTGGACAATGACGGGTAGAACTTGACATGTGACTTATGATTTGTTGGCCTTCGTCAAGGTCATAAGAGCATGGGGCAAAAATCTCATCGGGAGTTTCAAAAGAACTGAAACTTGCCAGATATGCGCATACCTTCTGGAGTGTGATAGCGTGAGCGGATTCCGTCACGTTATCATGCGGTGATAGTTGGATCCCGATTCCTACTGATGAGTTGGTTTACTCCTCGGGACATCCCGACTAATTCTTCTTTTAGGTTTGGAGAAGAATTTGAGGTTACAGTGGGAGGTTTCCTGATTAGATAAATTGATAACCATTCTGATCTAGGTTAGAGTGCACGCTGAGTGTTTCTTTTCTCTCTCTCTCTTTGGCAGCGACCATTGACCCGACCCTAAGACTATGACTCAGAGACCAAAAATTAACCGAACCTTCTTAAACACTGGCTTTTGGATTATCAGGGTTGCAAACCTCATTGCTACTCCCACTTTTACCCTTTTCTCCAGGACACCCCGTATTACTACGAACGTCCACTTCCATTGGACAAAACCATCTTATGGTTATATACGAACTCGAAGGGATTTATTCGAGGATGGTTTCCGGTTCTGGAGAAAACGGATAGGATTGTTCAGTTGTCTTTTCCTTTTACCTTCTCTCAGGTTGCGAGTACTCCTTGGTTTAGGAGATAGTACACCTATTACGCAAATTGGATAGTCTTCTTCCAAACCTTAGGCTGGTGCCGACCGGTGGGGAATGAAGAAAACCAATTAGCCTAACGATGGTGTACAGAAGGTATTAAGTTAAGACAAAGCAAGGGATTAGTAAGAGGGCAAAGTAAATTGCAACTGATATTCATGACCAAACCAGGTATTTCATTACCACTCCCAAATCACCTTTGTATTTCTCCAGAACACTCCGTATCACTACGAAGATCCACAGTTTATTGGATACTCCATCGTATGGTTATATACGAACTTGAAAGGAACTTGTTCCAGTTCGGGGATGGATTCTGGTTCAGGAGAAATAGGAATAAGGTTTATTCGGTTGTCTTTTATCTTCACCTTCTCTCGCTTTGCGAGTGTTCCTAGGATTAGGACAGTACACCCATTATGCTTATTGGATAGTCTTCTTCCAAACCATAAGCTGGTGCCGAACGGTAGGGAAGGAAGAAAACCATTTGGCCTAAGGGGTGTGCAGAAGGTAATGACTAAAGACATATAAAGGGATTTGGAGAGGTGGTAAAGAATTATACGGTTACAGTCGTGAATCTGGAAGAGGCATTACTAGGAATACCAGGATACCCCATCGAAACATTTCAATGTTTCAGCTTCACTGTGTACTGTTAAAGGAAAACTGATTTCCCGATTAGATACTTACTCCAGGGTATGTATTTACCAGGTGTGATTTTCACATCTGTATGGCTTTACAGATGATGAGTGGGAGTAAGTTATTGGGAATTGGGTGATCATCCTCATTGTATCGGGATTCGTTGTAATTGATGATATTTGAGGAAGTCACCTGGGTTGTTTGCCGGTCGGCAAATATTTGGTTTTGAATATCCGCTGTTGTGCACCAATTTCAAATTGATATATCTGTACGTCTATTTTCATAGAGTGAGATATACCTTTTTGAAATTATGTCTATGACATTTACCTATATCAGTGGATGGTTAGGTAAGGAGCATTAAACAGCGGTGTAATTCTTCTTAACCATAAGTACAGTTTTCAACCTACGACACACAGGGAGTGAGTTATTAGACTCAAGGGACTTATACAGAGTATTGTATGTTGTCCAGGGTCTATCAGGACAGAGGGGTTGGTCCTCGTACTCTATTCGATTTACTTATGACTTCTCTAGTTTTTAGACAAGTGTTTCGTGGAAACACAGGGTCCGAATTTTGAGAAGTTATAGGTATTTGAATAAAGTAGAGAACCAGGTGTAGCAAGTATCGGGATTCTTCAAAGTGATCGAAGATGTAGATACTTGTGTATGGTATTCAGTTGATAGTAATGGTAAAGAGAACTTGCTTCTTTTTCAGGTTACTCATAATTGGAAGCATTCCTAAGTTGAGTAACGCTGATCGGCCTCCTTCCATTTAGTAGACATGCACTGGAGACAGCTGCATGATTTGAATCTGGTTCAATTAAATCAGTGCCTCTGGTTCTATATAGAACAGTTCATATCTTAACGATGTTAAGGTACGGGGAGTTGTCCGGTTTATGATTAAAACCAGACACTGGACAACTCAAGGCACGTTTCTGTAATGGCTGTTTGTGGGTTGACCCAGGCTATGACGAGGGTTGACTTTCTACCATAAGAAAGATCAATAGTGATATTGTTCTTGACTCACCACAGTTTTAATAAAAATGGATTTTTTCAGAAAACAGTAGTGGGAGTATGGTAGAACTGGAAGTAATTCCAGGACCACAATCGATTACTGAAGATTTTGAAAGGAACCTAAAGATTCAATCTGGTTTGAAATTCCATTGGCCACTCCGCAGATTTGGTGGGTAACTTCAGGCACCCGAGAGGTACTCCGGTAGCCTCAAGGACGGTGACAGGGAAGTTCTTGTTTACCCAGACCTGCCATTGCTGTTGTTCCAGACTGTGAGACCCGGCAGGAGGATGAGTATAGCGTCATTCTAAACTGGTTTTAGAAGTGTACGTCTATATGACTCTGCCGGAGGGTTGTCGTGGTCAGTGGGAGCAGCGGAAGCATTGGTGGACAGATAGCTTATGTCTATTTATAGACTAAAGCAGATATAGCGGGGATAGATCATCAATTTCTGATATGACAGTCATAGGTTTGACTTCATCAGAATAGGGGATGGATCTGTTGAGAAGGTAGTAGGGTGTGTTGTCATGGTATTTGGATGACATACACAGAGTAGGAAGTGATATTCCTATATTACGATCGGTTATACTTTGGTCGTCACACAGTGGTTTCTCCACATTGGACTTGGATATTATATCAGACATACTGGTTACTAGATCTATGGTTTTAGATCTAGATTTGGGTGGTTTCCCAATTAAGGGTACTTAGACAGCATTCTAAGAGTATTTAGAATGGACGACTCCTGGCACGGTAGTGTACCTGCAGGTGATGGAGTCACCCTCTCTAAAGGTGTCTTACAGACTAAAGGGGAGAGGGATGTGCATGATTGGCAGATCACTTGCTTAGGCAATTGAATCAATTATGAGATGTCAAGTACCACACCAGATGTTGTTCTTACACTAGATGCAATAAGTTGACATTGATCCAATCCTGGAGAAACAGTCGGAAGCAGTTTTAGAACATAAGTGGATGTTCTAGGGATATGATAACGACAGCCTTTTTCGGGAGACAGTTATCATTACAGGCTTCCAAGGTGACCTGGACGACAAGGAGGTTGTCAGAGTTATAGTTTTCCCTCTGACGAGGGGCAGTATTTTGGACAGGTGGTCCAAGGCAATACTGAGGGAGGCTTGGCGCAGGATACTGATTAAGTTCAGTTGATGATACAGTCTAAGAAGTTTGGATTTGGAGTTCATTTATGAGCTAGGTCCCATCAGACATCCAGACACATTCTAAGACAGGTATTGCTCATTTCGGGAGATGGCTTTCTCCGCGAACATGAGATATAGAGAGACATAGAAAGAAACATCAAAGCGGATCCACTCACTGAGGCTATTCTTCGAACGCAGTAGTTTCGCAAACGGGATTTGTGAGACTGACTAGTAGAGGAGTTGGGTGTTCGGTATCACACGGGCTGTGAGTATGCGACATCGCAAAAATTAGCCTTAAGTGCAAGTGGGAGATTGTTGGAGATAGTGCCCTCAGAGTCAATTATTGGATCACAGGTACGTGATTGCAATGATTGAGGGAGGACCTATCCCGGTAGGACAGTCTTACTCAAGATGATAGTATGCTATCTGGTTTATCTTTATCATCGTGTACTGCTTTAGGTGACCTGACATGTCGCTATTGCACGTTGATAGAGCCCCTAGGATTCTTGCTTGACCACCAGCAGTATGAGGGCGATCATATAAGTGGGAGCTGGGGTCTATAAGCACATCCTTAAAAGGTCCCTAGTCGTGGGAGTTTCGAGACAGGGCATCGATACTCCAGAGTAGACTAGTGTATACAGTCGAGACCCCGACGAGGGGCGGTGGCCGGTCTCACAAGCCACTGGTGTTAGTTGGTTCACCTAAGATGTATACAGGTGCTCATTGGGTTATGAGTACACCGGACAGGACTCGCCGGGAACATGCTAGTTGGTCTTATACCAGACGTCAGATAGCAGTTCCCAGGTGACATGTGTACAGGTTAGTTCATCGACCTGATGATCGTCATTTGTCTCGTGTGAGTTCCCACTGTACTTTGATTACTACCCTACCACGCTCAAAGGAGACGTGCAAACAGGTTTTAGTTGGGTACAGTCCCGAGCCACATCGAGGCAGTGATCGGATCTTCAGGGGTTCTTCTCTCCCGGTATTGGGGGTGAGGTCGCGCTGTGTTTAGGAGAGCCATTACACAAAGCCCTCGGCCGAGGCAGGAGATTTACTGGTAGGTATTCCAGTAGTATTTCAGGGTGTTCTGGGCTACACTCCGACACGACTTGTACCGCTTTTGGGGGTCTGACTTTTACCAACCCCCTAGGCCCGCCATGCGATGCTCATAGACGAACGGACCGGACTGTACGGATATTGTTACTGACAGGCTCAGTAGGGTGTCAGGATGAGTTCGCTCATCGAGTCCCTTTTGGTCAATAGCTGGTGGCCCGTTACGTATTGGCTTATACCTCTGACGTGCTAGTGGTTAAATCCATAACCAAGGTGTTGACGAGTCTTTAGAGTCCCCCACTTTCAGTTGCTCAAGTTTTCGGGCGAAAAGCTGTAGAGGCCGTATGGAGATATGGCAGGGTTCGATCAGATACGTGCGGTATTGCACGGATCATGATCGGACGGGTTTATACTAGCGGGCTTTGGTTTAAGCCGGATCCTAGTATAGTACAGTGTAGATTTTGTCTCATTGCATTTGTATTTCGGTCGGAATACAAATGCGGGTGTGTATACACAGTATCGGGGTTTTCCTGTAATTTATTACGGGACCAGTTTTCTGGAGTTGCCGGTTTGCTTTCCGTTTCGGCCATTTTCATTTGTATTTTTCATTGGCCGAAGATTGGTGGAGGAGGGCCTATTTGCAAATATGCAAATTTGGTTAGTGGAGGGTGTTATTTGCATATTCTTGTATCATGATAATTCCTCCACCATTTGACTTCTTCTTCTTGTCATCATGGTTTGACTTGTGGGAATATGATGGCTTGACCTTGTGATGAGATATGATTAGGTTGTTGGTGTGTGGGTTTTAGTTTATGATCATTGTTTGTTATCATCACCCTTTCTCTCTCTTGATTGATTGGTTGGCTCACTCATTCCTTTTGATACACACACACCACTCTCTCTTTCTCTCTAGTTTTTTGGCCGGCCTAAAAGAGAAGAAGGGGCTGTCCAATTTGGTGTGAGGCTTTTGGTTCATCTCATATCATTTTTGCTTCACCAAAATTCCCAAGTTCAACTCCAAAGTTCATCCCTCCACCAAATGGCAAACTCCATAACCCCAAATGAGACATGGTTCTACACCATTCTGCAGCAAACCTTGGGCATGTCGACTCGCCAGTTTCGTGCCTGAGTTGCCTCGGTATAGAGGTGGGAGCCCGTAAAAGAAGCCGGCGACGTGGTGCCCTTCCGGCGACGAGGTGGAGGCCGGAGCTTCCGCGGGAGATCGGGACGACGACGAGAAGACCGGAGGACACGGATCAGTCGGTATATCTCTCTTCCCCTTTTTGTAGTTAGCTAGGACTAGTTAATGGCCCGATCCGGGTTTATAGTGCGTGGTGGTGCCGGTTCAAGAAAAATCAAAGTTAACCTTCGTTTCCGCATTTGGCCTCGGGATGGAGGCCGGGGCGCCGCCGTGCACTTACAGAATTTGAGAGGGGCAAGAAGAAGTTCTTCAAAGAGAATTGAATTCTCGGTTTTTTTTGCTTCTATCATCTAAGAGGGTTGATTATGTCTTATGAGAATTGAAGTCTAGGGTCTTTTATATAGGTGGGGAATTTGAAAAAATCTCTTCTTGAGAAATATCAATCAATTTAATTGATCTTAAAAATCACCTGGAGAATTTTGTCCACTGTTGGATCTTTAATGCAGAGACTTTTATTTATCAGAAAATATTTTTTGTTTGTTTTAGAAATATTAGGAAAATATTTTCGTAACAAAGCATTTGATTTTATTTTTTGATTTGATCGGTGATATTATAATCACCACTGGATTTTAAATCCAAGGATTCTCTGTTTAACAGAAAAAATCTTTCTTATTTTAGAAAGATCTGGAGAAAATATTTCCCATAATAGAAGTTAGTTCTAAATAGAATTTAATTCTATCTGAAGCTAGCGCTTCAAATTGATGCGCTCATATGGCTTTCACGTGACGGCTGTCATATATAAATGACAGCAGCGCTCACGTGCTTTGCACCTAAGTGCTCACATGTTTAACACTTGGGGCCGATTTGGGCTTTAATTTATTTGTATTCAGCGCTCACATTCTTTGCATGTAAGCGCTCACATTTTTAACACGTGAGACTTATTTTACAGGATTTAATCCTTATTAAAGCTGGAGGTCACATGCTTTGCACGTGAGCGCTCACGTGCTTAACACGTGGAAGCCATTTCATAAGATTTAATCCTTTCTGAAGCCAGGGGTCGCATGCTTTTCATGTGTGCGGTCACGTGCTTTGCACATGAGAAGGTTTCGTTTTCTTTTTTCTTTTGACTTTCTGAGTCGCTTCTTCGTTTTCAACAATTTCTTATAGTCAGAGTTTGGGAATCGTTCCAGCTGACACCATGCGTAACATTTTTTGTGCCGAGACTTGAATACTTATCTTTATAATTGGAAGAAATTTTCATCTACTCCTTCACTTTTACATAGGAAGAACCATAGAGAAAGAATCTTTGCTTGCGATCGCCTGCATATTCTTCGTCAGCCCTGGGATGTACATGTCGGGGATATTATTTCTCATTTTGCTGCACGTCTGGAGAATCCCACTCTTAGTAATACTCGGTGCGACATGGTGATGCACGAGCTCATGATTTGTAGGGGATCTTCTCTTCCTGTTGGCTCAATCCAGCTTCATACGATTTTCCTTGCTGTTCTTGACGACACCCCTCCTCACCCGGCGGAGATGACTTTGGCGGTGCTTGACGCGGTGAAGGACAAGTTCGACTGCGTTCACGATACATGCTTGATTACAAAGCCTCTGAGGGACCACTCGGTTCACTTGCCATGTCAGATACGGCTCGGCAGGCCGTCATGTTTGCTTTTACAAACTAGCACAGCGTTGATCGATGGGGTATGACTTTCCGTGAGAATTACTGTTTCGATATGGTAGAGGTGGCCGAGAGGGAGTTAGAAAATTTTGTATACTGTTTTGTTAACCCCCTGTATTCCCGATTCATGTTTGGTGTTCTCTCCTTATAGAATAAGATATTATTTAAATACATCTTTTTTATTGTTGACTAATGAATGTTTCACCTCTAATAAATGTCCTTCCACTGATTGCATCATTTAAACATATGTGCATCTTGCATATGCACACGTGCTTTGCACATGCATATGGCAAGCATATGCGCATGTGATTTGCACATGCACTTCACCCTTAGGAATTTCTGCTAAGTGCGAAAGCCAATGATGCGCACGTATGTGGCGCACATGTCATGCACTAACCTTCACACACGCACATATGAGTGCGCATACCTTCAATGTTATTTCTCTGTCAAGCGTGCATACATATGTTAGTGCACACTTAAATATGTGTGAACAGTCCGGTCTTTTCGGTAAAGAGTATCTCATACCGGGTCTAGGGGTGAAACTGTCACACTCCCACTAACTCGATAAGTCATGTTGACAGAGAACTCATAACCATAGAGATACAACTGATAACACTTATCAATTTATCTCCACTACCATGGCCATGGACTTCTGGTTATAGTTATGTCCTATACAGGATGATATCAACACCTTATATCGGGAGAGATGAATCCCCTCGACCGCTTACTGCCTCCATATGCTTTGGGACTATATCCAGCTAAAATATGTTTGCACGACTCTTTTGAGCTGTGGTAAGGTAGAAATCAAAGTATAGTGGGAACACACACAAGAAACTATGGCAATCTCAGATCGAGAGACTATTATGTACTATCGTCACTAGAGAACTACTACCTTACATTGGTATAACACCATTTAGGAGTTCTCAGTGAGTCCGTGTAGTGAAACTCATACTTTTAAGAGCACCTGAATACAATCCTCGGTGTCAAGCACCAATAGCAGCAGGATCAGCTATCGCCCTCCAACCGGGTCAGGAAACATGCATACTAGTCTAAACTGGCGTACCGATGCCCAGTTTCGATACTCTTATGACAAGAGACATTTAAATATGTGCTTATAGATTGCCTTAGGTTCCACTAGTACGATCCCTACCATCAATCCTGGTAGTCAAGAAAAATCTTAAGGGCTCTATCTCATGTATTAGCGAAACGCGATAATTAGTAAAATGTATACACATGATAGAAAAAGACAAACAGGATAGCACACTATCATCTTGAGTAAGATTGTTCTCCGTATAAGTCCTCCTTCAATTATAATAATTATCTTGAGGGCACCTATATCCAACAATCTCACCATCGCGCGAAACCCAAACCCGTCAAACCCTAACACCGTTGTCAACTACAACAACCGAATGCAACGCAACGCCGATCTTTATTGCCGTCATCTTCTACTTCCGCTTCCATCAAACCAAGCATATTTCACATCGACTCAAAGAAACCCATTGCTTCATCACCGCTGAGTTCCTTGGTTGCACCTGGATCGAGCATAACACAGATCCCAAGTCGATGCCAAGCCGAGATCGATCTTCGTCATCATCATCGAAGCCGTCTCCTTCGTCGCCGTCTTTGATTTCTAGCTGAGCTCCTCTTCTGTTGATCTCTTGATGGAGTAGCAGCCATCGTCGCCATGATTGTCATCTTCATCATCTTCTTCCTGCTCTAGCCGAACCACTTGCAACCCATACCCAAGCACTTCAGATCAAAGCTTCGATTGTTTATTGTTTTACATCTCCGTGTCGTGTCATTTCCGCGTTCGCGTTCGATGCAAGTACCTTACTTGCTACATGCTAGTTACGACAAACTTATATCGTGCCGTTACATTTCTATTATTATTATATCATTTTATGTTACCATATAATCAATAATAATAGTTTAGTTCATAAGTAGGCATTTAGATTAATTATCATTATCTGTTTATCTTAACAAAGATTGTCTTTAATATTGTTAAATTGATATACTGACTGATAATAGTTAATAAGATCACAGTTGCTATTTCATATATCACATTTAGATAAATATTATAAATACATTTGAAATAAATATTCAACATGTTAAACTTACTGAACTTTTAATCCTATTGCTAGAAAACATATGGTATCTGTTTAACAATATTATTTTTTACTCGTTTGATTCGACACTTTCTCAAGACAACTTGGATCATCTCAACTAAATATAAAAATGGCATGAATTGTTAATTATATCAGTTCAAAATTACATGATATATTGTTTTATCTATATTACCCGATTTATACCATAACATATTTATAGTACGCGAATGTGATATATATCTCACCTGGTTGATTACATCGTCCCTGACATGCTTGTACACTAATTTATGACTTGTATCCTGCCATCGTGTTACTGTTACCGTTATCATACTAGTGCCTATTTATTATAATGTTTACCAATGCCAACAACCCTGACCTGACTTGATTGACTTGACATGTTGTCCTGATAGGCGTATTCCTGTTGTCCTGATGGATGTATCATGTACCTGATTATTCCTGTGTTGACATTAGGTCGATATTATATTGATACCTGATATGAACTGAAACATAACTCAAGAGGATATTATTGTTGTCATGATTCTGGGGGTGAACGGAATAACCATTGTTGATTGATATATATTGTTGCCGTGATTCCAAGGGTCAACGGAATAACCTTTGTTGATATATACTGTTGAGTTACAGTGATGATTGCATTAATTAGTTTCAAATACTTATAAGATAGATAACCTAGCGACATAGACGTATATGATACACATGATATGATTGACTCCCTATATCTTGCTTGTTGCATTACATGTTATGGTTACTATTTATTGTTTATACTCATGACACCCCGTTCTTGCATATGACATACCATAACGTATATTGTTTATACTATTATTATTATATCTATGATGCACTGATGTCTGGGTTTTGCATGGCCCAGATACTTGACTTTAGCACATGAAAATCATGAGTACTTCGACAGGATTGCCGATCAGTGAGGACCATTTCACTGATATAGCTTTTATTGATGGTTTAGGTATTATTTTTCCTTGGATCTGTATTGCTTCCGCTACTGTTTCCTATTATCGTTCTTGTGGCTATTGGACATTGTTTAGCACGTTTTATTATATTTTAATACCGCTCATTTCCTATTATTTTGTCTATAAACAGTGCTATTTAATCTGTGTCTGCTCATTAGTATAGATTATAGGTATACAGGCAAAAACACTGGAAACTGTAAGCAAAATACACAAAACGACGGTTTTTAGCCGGAACTGCAAATGGGACAGAATACAGATCATATCAAATGGTTTTGTAACAAATAAAGTTGTGTACAATAATATTTGATTTTTTGGTCCAACATGATCAAGTGTGAACCATCACATCATCAAGTGGGCATGAGTCATCATCAAGTTGCAAACACTATCATGATATCTTGCAAGTGGAATGGGAAAGTGGGTACACAAGTGTGCATGGGTTATATGTATTTGGAAAAGTGGTGATTTGAAGTGTGAACACAACACATACCCACTTGATTCTTTCTCTGTATATTGCTCTAAATTACACTCATGTGTGAATTAAAAGAAATAGCGATCACAGAGAGATGCTCAAGAGACCAGAAGACCATAGACCAAAGGTAGGCCCCACTCTCCAACTTAGGGCCGCAAATTTATTCCTATTTGCCGCAAATTTATTCCTATTTGCCGCAAATTTCATCCACATCATTGCCAAATTGGCTCATCTAAGTTTTGTGGGTCTCTTGTTGTCTATTTAGTCCAATTGTATATGCAAGTTTTGATTTTGAGTTGCCTATAAAAAGCAGATCTCAGATTAAGTTAAGGTGTAATACTTGATAGCCTTTCCACTTTGAGCTCTCACTTGAGTGCTCCATTAAAGAGGTTGAAGTTGTTATTTACCTTATACCTCAAGCCCTCCATTTTGTTAATAAAGAATTTGAACTTTCTTTTGCTTGAACTCTTGGTTCTTGTGTTTTCTTATGTTTTCTTTCTCTTGTGTTGTTCATTTTTCTTTTATATGATATTTAAGTAATTTTTATGGTTGTGGTGATTGTGAGAATGTGATATGAATGGCTTTGCCTTCCTCCTTCTCTTGTGATGTTTAATGTGCTTAAAATGGGATTGTATGTTTAAGATTTCCTATTGATTTTGGTTTGATATGGTATTTTCATTCCATGGTTACTTAGTAATCTCATCACATACCATTTTCTCTCCAAGTTTCCCTTAGACAATGTTAAGCTTAGAATCAACTAGTGTTATGATTGCTAAGTGTTAGATGGGGTATTTTGTTAACAAATTGATTGACACCCTTCTTAGCAAGTTTAATGCTAAAACCAATTGCTCTCATGTGCTAATTTGTGTATTTGTTGTTGATGTATGCTTACTAACCCTTATGCTTAGTGTTGATACTTCAAACTTAGACATACAAACGAAAAGTGAGAACAATATGGAATCATTTCGGTTCTTGTGTTGAATGTCGATATCTTGATGGTTTGTGTTTCGCAAACGCCTTGACATGCCATACTTCATGTCGGAACCAACTTAAGGAAGAAACAACTCATGATCAAAAGAGCGTCTATGAATTCGCCACGACTCAACCAACCGATCCGGAACTACGGCCATTTCCCATTTTCTTAACTTGTTCTATAATTTCATACTTTCTAATTTTTGTGACAAAACTCATTCTTTTCTCTTTGAACCTTTAACGACAACCTGTAATCGCCAATTCCCTATGAATCGACCCGTACTTACCGGCTCACTACGACTCGCCATGCACTTGCGGTTTATAAATTTTAAAACGAGACCGAGCTCACGTACGCCGCAATTCTAAAATCCTTTTCTTTCAAAACCATAGAAGCATGCGCGGGTGAAGTCCAAACATGTTTTTGACGCCGTTGCCAGTGAATAGGTAGTCATTAGGGGTTCTTATTTCCGGTTCAATTTTATATTGATACTAACAAACTTACTTTAAATAAAAAATTCAAAAACAAAACAAACAATTTAACTTTTTCTAACATTTGTTCTCTGTTTTTTTTATCTGTTGTCACTCTGGGTTTAATTGTAAGATTTTGCATATAAAATTGAGACCGTGCAAGGACAAGAAGCCACAGTGAAAAGTTGGAGTACCACATCAAAAAGTTGGCCGCCAAAAAATCCTTAATAGTCGCAATTTGTGGCCTATCTTCCTCCAATTGCTCCAAATTTTTGGTGTTTGCTTCTTTGTCTTATTTGTGATCCATTTTATATGCTAAATTTCATAATTATGTGTGAATAGTATATTGGCCATATATATTACTTTTTACATTAAATATCGTATTTTCCGACATTTTCAGATTTCAACGGAATTACGAGAAACGATCGTGCGGAGTAAGGTTCATTTTCAATAACAAAGAGTTACTGAAGTACAGTGCTAAAGATCCGGATAGTTTGACTCGCGCAAGCGAACATTCAAATACTCATGGATAACTTCAACAGGGGTTTCTTAAACCCAAAAATCATATCGGTACGTATTTTTCTAACACCTTCTCTCAAATCCGACGTATTCCACTATTCTATCTTCTGCAGGATTCTTCGCAAAATTCGTTGCCAATAGAACAGACCTGTATTTACTGCAGCGCTTAAGACTAAAATGAAAAGAAGAAGAAGATGTGCCTAATAGTTTAATTGCTTAAATTCTTTTATTGATTCCGCATTTGCATCTTAATTCGGACTTAAGGACACGAGAACCAAACAAGACACGGTAAAGGATTTCATTACCTTTTTCTATGGCCCACAGATCACAAAACTATATTCTTGCATATGCACAGTTATTTTAAAATCAATTAGAACTCTGACTTTAAGGATTCGCGCTCAATAGGACAAGTTAATTGTATTTAGAACACCGGTTAATATTATACTGTTCACGATATATCTAGGCAAGTGTTCACGACACAACTTTAAAAAGAGAAAGGGTTATTTTAATTAAGGAACTTCGTAAAAGCGTTGGAAAACCTCCCCTTATCTCTGCACTTACCTGGATTCGTGATTCGTATTTCTTGAGCCAGTTTCTCGGTACAATTTTACTTCGAAAATCAGAATCTTGAGCAGGTCTAGTTGACTTAGCATGACATAGACTGCTAGGGGTGTGATATTCTTTATTTTTGTGATTTTGTGACTGCTTTTGATATGGGTGATACACAGTTCAATTCCATTTTTCACGATCCATATTCTTTTGTTTATATACATACCCAATTTTTTTTGTTCAAATTGCCAAGATTCTTCCAACATTTTTTAAAACCGTCCTTTCCTAAGGGGTGACCAACCGTACCAAAATTTTGACATCGGTCGTCCACCTAACACTCTTGAACCAAATCCCACTATAAATATAGATCAATTGATTGATAATTTAGAGAAAGAAGTTGACAAGATGATTGCTTTTGCATCACTGCCACCACAACCCTTCCTTCCTGAAACATTTGACACACAAATAGGGTATGATAGTGAGATAGATGCTAGGTTGACCGATTTAGAGAAAGATTTAGAAGTGATGATTGCGGTCGAGAATCAAACAGCTTCGACGCTAGCCATGTTCATACAACAATTTGATCAATTGTTTCATGCTCAATCTCAATCTTTTGCTAGAATCGATAAACAAGTGAAACATTTAGCTGTGCATATTCTGGGGAGCGAACACAGTCAATTTGAACCCAATAATACCAATATCTGTCATCTAGGATGTCACTTGAGTGAGATAAATGATCAAACAAATTTTGATGACTTCATAGATGATATAATTGATTTAACTAAGTGTTATCCGGACAAGCAAGAAAACCCTCCGAGTCAGTCCGTCACTTGCCTTCAGGTATCAAATAGGCCTCCTATCACTTGTTATCTTGATGATGATTTAATCGATATGCTACATGAAAATGAGATTCTTGCACCAACTATGTTTAGCGATAAATTTTTAAAAGAGGAAGTTTGTGAATTTGACGGGTATGGTTGGGATATTTTGTTAGAGGAAATCAAGGATATGGAACCCACAACTTTAGTTTTACCAATTAAAGAAGCGTTTGACGAAATTTTGTCACGTCCCGTTTCCCAGAGTGCGCTAAGATCGGCACGTGACAGAGCCAACCATGGTATCTGTGGATAGGAAACATCCCTCCACAATCACATTACGGCTGTCTAGAGATATTAAGAATAGTAGAAATAAAATAAATTATCTAGTACATGTCCATAAGCCAGAATAAACGAGTCAAGAAATAATATGCGGAAACAATAAATCCAAGTAACAATAACAATATAGAAGGTACGTCCCAAATACGGGCTCACATCAGGAAACAAAAATGCTGAAAGAAAATTAGACTAAAATACTAACAGGATTCTCACTGCTCGGCCTGTCGGCGAAAGTACCCCTGGTCGGCCTGCGGGAGAAATGGAGGATCTGGGCCATGCAAAACCCAGACGTCAGTGCGTCACAATATCAACAACAATATAATCAGAGGTAACAAGATATGCAGGCTTGAATTATAAAATAGTAACATGAATGTAATAAGTAAATAGGGATATAGAACACTGGATGTACACGTGCAGGTGAAGTGCAGTGAGTAATCTAAACTATACAACTGGGTTATCTATTCTAAAGTCTTCGAAATCAATTAATGTAATCCTCATCGTAACCCATCGGTGATTATTCCGTAACGCCCAGAAAAACGGCAAACAATATGTATTCCGTAACGGCCAGAAAACGGCAAACAATATGTATTCCGTAACACCCGGAAAAACGGCAAACAATATGATAGCCCTTTGAGTTACGTTCGGTTACATTCTTGATTTCCCCATACCCTGAAATTATGTGTTCAAGTCAGGTATTGCCAATTAATATCTAATGCCAACACAGGATCAAGCCAGTACAGGTTTTGTCTATGCAGACAACAATAACGTCCATCAGGACAACATGTTAGGATTGTCAGTATTAGAAACAGGATCAGGTAACATGTCAAGTAGTGATATATCAGGTCATGTCAGATAATGTACATGTATCAAGTCATGTTAAGTAGTGGTGTATCAGGTCATGTCAAGTAGTGCACAGGTATCAAGCGGGTGCTCATAATCAAACTGTAGCAAGTATTGAATCAGGGTGACAGTACGGATGTACAATAAAAGCATGGATGCACAAATATCGATCAGGGTTACATCATGAATAACTAGGATGCACAATATCAAGCATGGGGTACTAATGTATTAATAATATGAGTTAATGTAATATGGGGTGAAACTTATACAGAATTAATGGTATGGATACATAAATAAACATGGATGCATAAATAACTATCAGGGGTTACAACTATAGCTTCATGACTATGTAGGATGCATAATTAAACAATGAGTAATGTTATAATTCAAATAGGTGCAATATATTGTAGTATAGCATGTAGCAAGATAAACTTGCCTGAAAAGCAAAGAACGGAATGACGGATACACGGAGACGCCGAACAAAGCAAGATCAAAGCTTTGGATTATGCTCGACTTAGATAGACGGATGCGATTGGATAACCAGGTGAGACGGTGGCACTGGGAAACAAATGCGACGGTGTCGATCTCTATTTTGATGCTCAGGTAGGGTTGCAGCCGAGTAAAGAGGAAGGAGATCACACTGTCGATCGGTCAGGAGGTGGCGATGATGGTGACGAGGGTTTCTATTGGTTTGGGAGAAGAAGGCTGCCGGCGAGGTCTCAATGGTTGGGCTGCAGGTGTGGGGAGAAGAAGATGGTGGTGATGCTTAAGGCGACGATGAGGGGATCTTGACGAGGGTGCTTCCGTAGTATTGGTGGTTGCTAGGGTTTGGCGGTGCTGGGTTGAAATCGACGGCATGCTGGAGATGGTTATGGTGTTGTGTTTGGAGACGATCAAGTTGGAGTCTGTGGCGGCGAGGTTGATGGCCGAAGAAGGAGAGAGAGAAGTTGGTGGTGAGGGTGAGTCGAAGGTGCGGGCTTGGCTGGAGTTAGGTTGCAACGACTATGGAGAGGAGGAAGATCGAGGGCGATGATGATGGGGTTTTTGTCGATGGTGAGGAAGGTGAGGAGACGCCGGTGATGTGAAGGAGATGGGATGCTCGATGGAGGAGGCAAGGGATGCGACTGAAGTCGGCGATAGCGAGGGGTTGCTGGAGTTGATGAAGTCAGTCGAGGGAGTGTGGCTATTGAGGTGAGGGTCTTGGCTACGAAGGTCGAGGAAGTCAGGGTTTAGGTGGCGACGAGGTGGCAGAGGCGGCGATGGCGACGAGGAAAGGTAGGGTTTCGTTTTGCAGTGGGTTCTCATGGCGAGGGGACTCGGTTTAAATAGAGAAGAAGAAAAGAATAGAAGGGAGGTGACCAGATCGCGGGTGCGGTGACGCGACTCGAGGAGCGAACAGTGTTCGCGAGAGGAGAGAGAGGGCTCAAGAGGAGAGAGAAAAAGAAGAGAGAGAGAGATGTGCTGAGAGGGGAGAGAGAGAGAGAGAAAGAAAGGAAGAGAGAGAGTGAGTGTGTGTCGGGGGGGGGGGAGAGTCAGCGAGAGGAGAGAGAAAAGAGAGAGATATAAGGTTCTGTTAAAGATTTATATAAAAAATATATTTTAGTTAAAAAACGTATATTAACAGTTAGAAGGAATTAAAGAATATAATATTGATAATATTTAAGATTTTGGCTAATACAAAAATAGTCCAAAACACGTCCGGCTCGGGTCTAAAAATCCAGTTTTAAAATACGGAAAATATACGTGTCGACCAACATTAAAACAGGATATCCGGGTAACGAAAAAGCATACCCCCAATAACGAATGCACGCACGTGTACGTAGCCATCCATACTGGTCCGTTACACTGAACGGGACGAGAACAAGGTGCGCGGATACTATGACAGGGTTAGGGGTATCATGTAGGCCATGCTTTATATTTTTAAAATATTTTTATGTGACTTTAAATGTTATATTAAAAATGCAGATTCCAGATAAAATTCCAGTATGTAGTATAAAATGAAAATGCACGGATCCACAAAACAAGCCGGGATAAATCATAAACAGGAATCAAGACGGGTTTCCAGCAAGCGGGTCGGGTCGGATGCAAATACAAATGTCAAATATCCTATTCGCATCCAAAACACAATAAATAAGGAAAATACCATAAATAAAGAAATACTCAAAATAGAACTGGTATAAATGAACTAGGGTGTTACATTATAACTACAAAAAGAATTTCGTCATCGAAATTCCAGGAACAAGAAAAGATAAACAATCAAGAATCTACAAGAATAGGTGTGGAAATTTCTGTCGAATCTCGTCTTCTCGTTCCCAAGTTGATTCTCCATGCGAGCGATTTCCCCAAGAAACAAGTACGAGAATGATAACCTTGTTCTTAAGGACCTTTTCTCTTCGATCAACAATCGATATCGGTCGTTCTTCATAGGTCAAATCCTCCCTTACAGTCAGCTCCGAATGATCCAGCACGTTCGTCTCATCTCGAACATACTTACGGAGTTGAGATATATGAAACACGTCATGAACACTCGCCAGAGAGGGTGGTAAAACCAATCGATAAGCTACTTCACCAACACGCTCAATAATCTTGAAAGGCCTCACGAATCGTGGACTAAGCTTTTCTCGACTCCCAAAACGAATAACTGCTCTAGTCGGTGATATCTTCAAGAATACCATATCACCAACAACGAACTCTAGAGGTGTTCTCGATGTATCGGCCCAACTCTTCTGCCGATCTTGTGCAGCCTTCATGTGATTCCAGATAGTATTAACTTTCTCCACGGTTTGCACGATCAAATCCGGTCCCAACAATCTTCGTTCTCCAACATCATCCCAACAAACGGGTGAGCGACACTTGCAACCATACAATACTTCGAATGGAGCCATCTGAATAGTCTCTTGAAAGCTGTTATTGTAAGAAAACTCCACCAGGTGTAGATGATCCTCCTACGAGCCCTTTTAGTCTAACATGCAAGCTCTTAACATGTCTTCAAGAGTTTGGATCGTTCTCTTCGACTGGCCATCAGTCTGAGGAAGATAAGCGGTGCTAAATTTCAATCGTATCCCCAAACTTTTCTATAAATTCCTCCAAAAGTGCGATAAGAATCGGGTATCACGGTCGGAGACGATGCTCATAGGTACTCCATGCAATCTCACAATCTCCTGCATGTACCGCTCTGCCAACGCTTCCATCGACTGACCAATTCGAAACGGTACGAAATGAGCTGCCTTTGTTAGTCGATCAACAATCACCCAAACTGCATTGTTGCCTTTTGGACTCCACGGTAAAGCTGTCACGAAATCCATGGTTATAAGTTCCCACTTCGACTAAGGAATCGGAAGTGGTTGCAATAAACCAGCTACCCTTTGATGTTCAGCCTTAACTTGCTGACACACCAAGCACTTCGCTACAAAATGAGCAATCTCCCTTTTCATGCCTTCCCACCAGAAATGCTGTCGTAGATCACGGTACATCTTCGTGCCTCCTGGATGTACGGAATAAGCGGAACTGTGCGCCTCCCTCATAATTTCTTTGCGAATGTCTCCTTTCGGCACACACAAACGGCTAGCATAACGCAATGAACCATCTTCATGAATCAACAAGTCCGTTCGAAGTCCCGCTTCTACCTGTTCTTGAAACTTCTGCAATCTTGGGTCCTGTGACCGCGCTGCTTTAATACTCTCGATCAACGATGACTGTACTTGCGGCTGCATCAACTGTCCCGAAGAATGCGGTAGCACGATCTCCAACTCGAATCTCCGAAAGTCTTCGATAAGCTCCTTCTGTGCAGTCAACGTCCGAATTGCTGGCAACCGACTAAGCACATCCGGCACTACATTAACTTTCCCCGGATGGTACTTAAGATCAAGATCGTAGTCAGCCATTAGCTCCAACCATCTACGCTGCCTCGTATTGAGCTCTTTCTGTGTGAACACGTACTTCAGGCTTTTGTGATCGGTGAATACTTCGACCCTTTCGCCCAATAACTAGTGTCTCCAAATATTCAAAGCAAAAATTATTGCTGCAAGCTCCAAATCATGAGTTGGGTAATTCTTCTCATGGGTCTTCAATTGTCTCAATGCGTAAGCTATAACCTTCCCATGCTGCATCAAAACACATCCCAAACCTTTCCCAGATGCGTCGCTGTGAATCACCAATCCTCCGGAACCGTATGGTATGGTCAAAATAGGAGCGGTTATCAACCTTTGCTTCAACACCTCAAAAGCTGAGGTACAACTATCCATCCAAACGAACGGTACTTCCTTCCACGTAAGCTTGGTCAAAGGCTCGGCCAATCGAGCAAAATTCTCCATGAATCTTCTGTAGTATCCTGCAAGTCCCAAAAAACTTCCGATCTCTGCTACATTCATCGGAATCGGCCAATCTTGAACCACTGCAATCTTCTCAGGATCAACAGCGATTCCATCTCCGGATACGACATGCCCTAAAAACTTCACTTCTTCAAGCCAAAACTCGCACTTGCTCATCTTTGCATATAATCTTTCTTGCCTCAATGTCTGCAATGCAATTTTCAAGTGTTCTGCATGCTCTTCTAGGCTCCTCGAATACACCAGAATATCATCAATAAACACCGCAATAAACTGGTCCAAGAACGGTGAAAAGATTCGGTTCATAAAGTCCATGAATATCGCCGGTGCGTTCATGACTCCGAATGGCATCACTAAATATTCGTAATGTCCATATCGAGTTCGGAATGCAGTCTTGCAAATATCTTCTGATTTAACTCGAACTTGATGATATCCGAATTGCAAATCCAGTTTCAAGAATACCCTCTCGTCACAGAGTTGCTCGAATAATTCGCCAATGCGAGAGATCGGGTACTTGTCCTTAATAGTCACCCGGTTCAAATCTCGATAATCGATGCACATTCTCCTTGTGCCATCTTTTTTCTTGACTAGAAGAACTGGAGCTCCTCAAGGTGAATTACTGCTGCGAATCCAACCCTTCTCTAGCAATTCAGTAACCTGCTTTTTTACTTCTTCCAACTCCACTGGTGCCATTAGATTGTATGCCTTTGAGATTGGCGCTATACCAGGAACAAGATCAATCGCGAACTCGACATCTAGTTTTGGTGGTAAACCCGAGATGTCCTCGAACATGTCCATGAACTCTCGAACTACAGCTGGCGCTTCCTCCTTATCAACTTCCATCGTCGAAAGAACATAGTTTGTCAGCCTAGCCCTAAACTCGACTGGCCCGACAGAACTACTGCCTCGAGCAAAAACAAACTCCGGATGTCCGAAAATCTGGAAAATTGCTTTCCTTGCCCTACAATCAATGTGAGCGTGGAAAGTGCCATCAAAATCCATTCCTAAGACAATATCATAACTGCCAGTATTGATCACCAAGAAATCTGCAAAACATGAACTGGTAAGCAATGAAACTAAAAGAAGGAAGGTAATACAACCATAAGACTATGAGATGAATCAAGACTTGGACTCCAAGTTACTTAAATAGAATACCGCATTGTAACCATGCCGCGGTACATAGTTACAATCACATAACTCCACTCAAGTCACCCAAATACTGGTATCAGGATCAAAGGAACAGGGTGAAACAATAGGGAACCAAAAAGTTTCAAACCAAGTTGCAAAGTTGTTTTCATATCGTCAAGACAAGAGTCAATAGAAAGATATGATTCAAGAATCATAACAATGTGGCAGGACATGTTCCTAGTTACGAGTATTCTGATTCGTGCATTGGGTCCAATACCCAACTATAAAAGAATCATCCCGATTAACCTAAATCTTATGGCGCTCTGATACCAAACAAACCCTGTCATACCCCTCTTCCCAGAGTGCGCTAAGATCGGCACGTTACAGAGCCAACCATACTACCTGTGGATAGGAAATATCCCTCCACAATCACATTACGGCTGTCTAGAGATATCAAGAACAGTAGAAATAAAATAAACTATCTAGTACATGTCCATAAGCCAGAATAAACGAGTCAAGAAATAATATGCGGAAGCAATAAATCCAAGCAACAATAACAATCTGGAAGGTACGTCCCAAATACGGGCTCACATCAGGAAACGAAAATGCTGAAAGAAAACTAGACTAAAATACTAACAAGATCCTCACTACTTGGCCTGTCGGCGGAAGTACCCCTGGTCGGCCTGCGGGAGAATTAGAGGATCTGGGCCATGCAAAACCCAGACGTCAGTGCATCACAACATCAACAACTATATAATCAGGGGTAACAAGATATGCAGGCATGAATTATAAAATAGTAACATGAATGTAATAAGTAAACAGGGATATAGAACAGTGGGGTGTACACGTGCAGGTGAAGTGCAGTGAGTAATCTAAACTATACAACTGGGTTATCTATTCTAAAGTCTTCGAAATCAATTAATTTAATTCTCATCGCAACCCATCGGTGATTATTCCAAAATGTCCGGAAAAATGGCAAACAATATGTATTTCGTAACGTCCGGAAAACGGCAAACAATATGTATTCTGTAACGCCCGGAAAAACGGCAAACAATATGATAGCCCTTTGAGTTACGTTCGGTTACATTCTTGATTTCCCCATACCCCCAAGTTATGTGTTCAAGTCAGGTATTGCCAGTTGATATCTAATGCAAACACAGGATCAAGCCGGTACAGGTTTTGTTTATGCAAACAACAATAACGTCCATCAGGAAAACATGTCAGGATTGTCGGCATTAGAAACAGGATCAGGTAACATGTCAAGTAGTGATATATCAGGTCATGTCAGGTAATGTACATGTATCAAGTCATGTCAAGTGGTGGTGTATCAGGTAATGTCAAGTAGTGCACAGGTATCAAGCGGGTGCTCATAATCAAACTGTAGCAAGTATTGAATCAGGGTGAAAGTGCGGATGTACAATAATAGTATGGATGCACAAATATCGATCAGGGTTACATCATGACTAAGTAGGATGCACAATATCAAGTATGGGGTACTAATGTATTAATAATATGAGTTAATGTAATATGGGGTGCAACTGGTTATGCAGAATTAATGGTATGGATACACAAATAATCATGGATGCATAATAACTATCAGGGGTTACAACTATAGCTTCATGACTATGTAGGATGCATAATTAAACAATGAGTAATGTTATAATTCAAATGGTTGCAATATATTGTAGTATAGCATGTAGCAAGATAAACTTGCCTGAAAAGTAAAAGAACGGAATGACGGAAACACGGAGACGTCGAACAAAGCAAGATCAAAGCTTTGGATTATGCTCGACTTAGATCGGCAGATGCGATTGGATAACCAGGTGACGACGGTGGCATTGGGAAACAAATGCGACAGTGTCGATCTCTGTTTTGATGCTCAGGTAGGGTTGCAACCGAGGAAAGAGGAAGGAGATCACACTGTCGATCGGTCAGGAGGTGGCGATGATGGTGACGAGGGTTTCTGTTGGTTTGAGAGAAGAAGGTTGCCGGCGAGGTCTCAATGGTTGGGCTGCAAGTGTGGGGAGAAGAAGATGGTGGTGATACTTGAGGCGGCGGTGAGGGGATCTTGACGAGGGTGCTTCCGTGGTATTGGTGGCTGCTATGGTTTGGCGATGCTGGGTTGAAATCGACGGCATGCTGGAGATGGTTATGGCGTTGTGTTTGGAGACGATGAAGTTGGAGTCTGTGGTGGCGAGGATGATGGCCGAAGAAGAAGAGAGAGAGCAGTTGGTGGTGAGGATGAGTCGAAGTTGCGGGCTTAGCTGGAGTTGGGTTGCAGCGACTATAGAGAGTAGGAAGATCGAGGGCAATGATGATGGGGTTTTGTTCGATGGTGAGGAAGGTAAGGAGATGCCGGTGATGTGAAGGGGATGGGCTACTTGATGGAGGAGGCACGGGATGCGACTGGAGTCGGCGACAGCGAGGGGTTGCTGGAGTTGATGAAGTCAGTCGAGGGGGTACGGCTATTGAGGTGAGGGTCTCGGCTACGAAGGTCGAGGAATTCAGGGTTTAGGTGGCGACGAGGTGGTGGAGGCGGCGACGGCGAAGAGGAAAGGTAGGGTTTCGTTTTGCAGTGGGTTCTCGTGGCGAGGGGGCTTGGTTTAAATAGAGAAGAAGAAAAGAATAGAAGGGAGGTGACCAGAGCGCGGGGGCAGTGACGCGACTTGAGGAGCGAATAGTGTTCGCGAGAGGAGAGAGAGGGCTCGAGAGGAGAGAGATAAAGAAGAGAGAGAGATGTGCTGAGAGGGGAGAGAGAGAGAGAGAATGAAGGGAAGAGAGTGTGAGTGGGGAAAGAGAGAGGGAAAGAAAGGAAGAGAGTGAGTGAGTGGGGAGAGAGAGATAAAGAGAGTCAGCGAGAGGAGAGAGAAAAGGGAGAGAGATATATAAGGTTCTGTTAAAGATTTGTATAAAAAATATATTTTAGTTAAAAAAACGTATATTAATAGTTAGAAGGAATTAAAGAATATAATATTGATAATATTTAAGATTTTGGCTAATACAAAAATAGTTCAAAACACGTCCGGGTCGGGTTTAAAAATCCAGTTTTAAAATACGAAAAATATACGTGTCGACCAACATTAAAACAGCATATCCGGATAACGAAAAAGCATACCCCGAAGAACGGATGCACGCACGTGTACGTAGCCATCCAAACAGGCCCGTTACACTGAACGGGACGAGAACAAGGTGCACGGATGCTACGACAGGGTTAGGGGTATCATGCTGGCCATGCTATATATTTTTAAAATATTTTTATGTGACTTTAAATGTTATATTAAAAATGCAGATGCCAGAAAAATACCAGTATGCAGTATAAAATGAAAATGCACGTATCCACAAAACAAGCTGGGATAAATCATAAACAGGAATCAAGACGGGTTTCCAGCAAGCGGGTCGGGTCGGATGCAAATACAAATGTCAAATACCCTATTCGCATCTAAAACACAATAAACCAGGAAAATACCATAAATAAAGAAATACTCAAAATAGAACTGGTATAAATGAACTAGGGTGATACAAATTTTACAGTGGGAACCTATATTTTTAGATGATATAGACCTACCCATATGTGAATGTGATAAGCGAGAATTTGAATTGGGAGATATGAGCTGTAGTGACGAGAATATAATAGTGGAGAAGTATAGGGAGGATGATAACTTTGAAAAACATTTTTTCATGCCAAGTTTTGAGGAGATATTTGCGCATAAACTTGATATACTTTGTGATATTGAGTCACAATCACTTTAGGAACATCGTACAGACCTTTCTTTTGCTGAAATTTTTGAGGTTGAACTCCATGTTTTAAACAAGCTTGACCTCGAAATTCAACACATGATTCATTCGGGCAACAATTCTTTGACTTCTTCAAAACTTCGTCTTCATCTTCACCGTCTTCTGATCCCTACTTTCATGCACCTATGCCCTTTACTAATATCTAACCATACCAGTAACATTTACATTTTCTTTTTCTTTTTCATATACTTTTTCTTTTACCAGCCCTGGCCTTATATTGACAAAAATTTTGAATGGTTAGTACAAATTTCTGGACTAACACAATCTCTTAACGTATAAATACTATAATTAGCTCTTAGATTTTATTTTTTGTGAATAAAAACTCATCCTGATGTCTATGTCTAGCAACAAGAGACGGGGCAACGATGAGGACATCGTAAAACTCAGGTTAGGGGTTGAGCACTCCGTTTACTTTTTGCTCATCATGTGTAAATTCTGCATTGCATATATATTTAAAAACCCAAAAAAAATTGAAAAAAAATTCAAAACATAAAAACTTTATCGCCGAGTTAGCTAGCGGGGAAATTTAGACTTGAAGTCTGACGGTTCAGTTGATAATATAGAAACAACTAAATCCTTTTCGAGAGATTGAAAAGCCGAAAGATAACCTTCCTTTGAGTTTAACCGTAACTAATATACGTCTTTTGTATCACACTACACCTATCGTGAGCTTTTGAAAATTAGATGACAAGTTTGAAATGTCTTAAAACTTTTGAAAAACGTTAAACTTCTTTAGGATCAAACAACTTTGTTCTTAAATAAGTTATATCAAGAATGGTTCATGAAGTGAAGTGGATATGAAAGATATTATTAAAATCTTTAATAGAAGCTAAAAGTCTGAAAAATAACCCATTTGAAATTTTGTTGAAGTGATTACACACTTTATCCACACGAACACATCTTTGGGATGAATAAGAAAAAACTGGCAATATCTCCGTTTGTACTGCTTCTGAATATTTTAAACGCATAAAAATGAGTCTTTACAGCTAATACCCTAAAACCATCTGGTTTAGGAGTTATTGACCCAAAACTCGCTAAGTCTCCAATCGCCAAATAAAACAAGCCAAGCAAGTGTTCTCTCCGAATTAAAAGTCCCCACGGTTTTTTTGTGGGAGAATAATCTTGGCAGGGACAAGTTTTCTTTTATAAACAGTTTTTTAGCGGAGATATGAAAGTTTAAATTGAAAGATTATAATAATTTTTGCACGGTCACGAAAGGTGTGTATGAACGAAGACAGGTGAAAGGTAGGAGTGAAGAATAAGACTTAGTTTTCTGTTAAGATGATAGAAATTCTGACTTGAAACTTAACTGGAGAATGAAACTTGAGAAATCTTATGTCTTTTCAAAGTAGTGTGATCCTTTAGAAGTCTTTCTAGGTTTGTATTTGTGACATGATGACCCTAATTGAAGTTTTTAAAACTTAACGACACTATTCGCACAATCACGTGAAGACGCATATGAACTTATGTTAAATGAGATGTGAGGAGTGAAAAATAAGGGTTGGACGTTTCTGACTAGGGTAATAGAATTTGTAGCTTTGATACTAAATCTTAAGATTAGAATCAACAGTTACCTCACAAAACTAGTTTGGCGGGATTTTGTGGGTGAAATCCGCTGAAAACCCTGAGAAGACAAAACTTCTCCTACTAGAGACACTTAGAAATTTAACGGCTTGTTGCATGGGCTTAGTGCAATCGCGTTTCTTGTGAAAGTGAGATTAGCATTTTGTTTTGCTCGGGACAAGCAAAAGATAGGTTTGGGGGTATTTGTTCAGCACGTTTTATCACATTTTAATACCACTCATTTCCTGTCATTTTGTCAATAAACAGTGCTATTTAATCTGTGTCTGTTTATTAGTACAGATTACAGGTACACAGACAAAATACTGGAAACTGTACACAACATACACAAAAATGACAATTTTTAGCTGGAACTGTAAACGGGACAAAGTACAAAATAGTTTTGCAAGAAATAAAGTTGTGTACAATAATATTTGATTATTTGGTCCAACATGATCAAGTGTGAACCATCACATCATCAAGTGGGTATGATCCATCATCAAGTTGCAAACACCATCATGATGTCTTGCAAGTGGAATGGGAAAGTGGGTACACAAGTGGGCATGGTTATATGTATTTGGAAAAGTGGTGATTTGAAGTGTGAACACAACACAAACGCACTTGGTCCTTTTTCTGTACCTTGCTATAGATTACACTCAAGTGTAAATTAAAAGAAATAGCGACCACGGAGAGATGCTTAAGAGACCAGAAGACCACAGACCAAAGGTGGGCTCCACTCTCCAACTTGGGGCCGCAAATTTATTCCTATTTGTCGCAAATTGCGGCCACATCATTGCCAAATTGGCTCGTCCAAGTTTGGTGGGTCCCTTATTGTCTATTTAGTCCACCTGTATATGCAAATTTTGATTTTGAATTGCTTATAAATAGCAGATCTCGGATTAAGTTAAGACGTTGGCTTTTTGAGTGAGAATCGTGTGTAATACTTGATAGCTTCTTCTTCTTCCCTCTTTGATCTCTCACTTGAGTGCTCCATTAAGGAGGTTGAAGTTGCTATCTACCTTGTATCTCAAGCACTCCATTTTGTTAATAAAGAATTTGCACTTTTTTTTGCTTTAACTCTTGGTTCTTGTGTTTTCTTATGTGTTCTTTCTCTTGTGTTGTTCTTTTTTTTATATGATATTTGAGTAATCTTTGTGGTTGTGGTGATGGTGAGGATATGAGATGAATGATTTTGCCTTCCTCCTTCTCTTGTGATGTTTAATGTGCTTAAAATAGGATTTTAAGTTTAAGAATTCCTATTGATTTTGGTTTGATATGGTATTTTGATTCCATGATTACTTGGTAACCTCATCACATATCATATTCTCTCCACGTTTTCCTTAGAAAATGTTAAGCTTAGAATCAACTAGTGTTAAGATTGCTAAGTGTTAGATAGGGCATTTTGTTAACAAGTTGATTGACACCCTTCTTCATTTTATATACCTTATACTATCATAACTCACTTAGCAAGTTTAATACTAAAACCACTTGCTCACATGTGCTAATTTGTGTATTTGTTGTTGATGTATACTTGCTAACCCTTGTGCTTACTGTTGATACTTCAAGTGTAGACATACAAACGATAAGTAAGAACAATACGGACTCATTTCAATTCTTGCGTTGAACGTCGATATCTTGATGGTTTGTGCTTCGCAAACGTCTTGACAAACCATGCTTCATGTTAGAACCAACTCACGGAAGAAACAACTCATGATCAAGGGAGCGTCTAAGAATTTACCATGACTCAACCATCCGATCCGGAACCACAGCCATTTCCCGTTTTCTAAACTTGTTCTATAATTTTGTTTTTTTCTAATTTTTGTGACAAAACTCATTCTTTTCTCTTTAAACCTTTAACGACAACTTCTAATCACCAATTCCCTGTGGATCGACCCGTACTTGCCGGCTCGCTACAACGTGCCTTGAATTTGCGGTTCATAAATTTTAAAACGAGACCGAGCCCACGTGCGCCGCATTTCTAAAAACCATTTCTTCCAAAACAATAGAAGCGTGCATGGGTGAAGTCCCAACAGACATGTTTAGAGATAGATATTTATATTCTTCTTCTTGATTATTGATTGACAGCCGTAATGTGACTATGGGAATGTGTTTCCTTACCGTAGGCAGCATAGTTGGTTTTGTTACGTTCCCGAATTTGTGTATTTTGGAAAGCAGGGCGTGAGATCCGGTCTCATGCAATTCGCAAGATACATTAAACTCCCAATAATTTGAGAATACCTCAACTGAGACACATGAATATCACTTTCATTCTTGAAGAGAGCTATGAAAGGATTGTATGGGGTTTTGACGATTCTGCATTTTTTATAACCAAATTTCTCAATTATCATCTCAATATAATGAGATTGGGAAATAGTTGTACCCTCAGCTGATCTGATCAGCTTGAGTCCAAGAATTACATCAGCTATACCCATATCCTTCATTTTAAACTTACTACTAAAGAATGACTTGGTTTCATTTATTATCCTAATGTTAGATCCAAACAAAAGAATATCATCCACATATATGCATAACAGAATACATTCATCACCTTTAACCTTATTATAAATGCACTTATCAGACTCGAGCATGTAAAAGCCAAAAGAGGAAATGACAGAGTCAAACTTTGCATGCCACTACTTAGGAGTTTGTTTAAGTTCGTATAATAATTTCACTAGTTTACATACTTTCCTTTCGTTACCAGTAGCTACGAATCTCTCTAGCCGATCCATATAAATTTCTTCTTCAAACAAACCATGAAGAAAAGCAGTTTTCACATCTATCTGATGGATTATGAAATCATATACGGAATCCAATGCAATAAGCATTCTGATTGTAGTCATACGGGAAACTGGTGAGTATGTATCAAAAAAAATCTATACATTCGATTTGTTTAAACCCCTTAGCAACGAATCTGGCCTTATACTTATCAATGGTTCTGTTTACTGCCGAAAATAGAGACGAAACCGCGTAGGTCGTCATGCATGAATTTGGAGGTAGATACTATTTGGATTTATTTATCCACCTCTTCGAAGATGCCAAGTTGATTTATGGCACAGTATATCGGAGGTTTGTATAGATGCGGCTGTTGTAGCAGACTTCATCACATTCCCCCTCGTTTGCAAGGGGTTTTTGATTGTGGGGACGCTCTTCCCTACAGGCGCAATCCCCTGCAGTTAATTACGTTACCGCATCGCGATAACCACTTTCTCCGGCTCCAGAGGTTCACTTCGTGTCGTGTGTGTTTGTTTTATTTTATTTTTTTGGTTGCCCGTGGATTGTATATGGACTAATTTATGTTACCTCCCGTAAGGCGTGGATTAGTCCAAATCCGTATATTCTTAGATTTGGGTTTGGTTTGATTTAAGGATCATTAATCTAGTTTAAGATTAAGATCAACTTAAATGTTTGTTAAGGATACGTTAGTCCAATTTTAGACTAAGATCTACTTAACAAGGTTTTAGGATCATTCAGATCCAACAAAAGAGCATTTGGGCTCTATTGTTTTAGTTTAAGGACGTTATGGTCCGTAGCTAGTTTAAGAACGTTGCGGTCTGTTGTAGTTTAAGGACGTTGCAGTCTGTATTGGGATGTGCTGTTTGGGAGTGCACCAAAGAGTTGTTGGTTGTCGGGACCCTCCACTCTCCGAAGACGTCGAAGAATTACAATGACATGTATCAGAGGTATGGAAAAATGTACCCTTCAACCAATTTCCAGATTGGGGGGAGATGTGGGAAGAATATCTGTCGGAAGATCATTAGTCGTGTTTGGGACTAGGATCAGTTTAGGAAGACATGAGCACGGGGGCTCGATCTATTTGGAGATCGAAGATGTTTTAATCTCAAGAAAACTTAGCCAACTTGAGGCTGGAGTTGACTTCCTAACTAGTATACGTTTAGCACTCATGTGTTCCCACGTGAGGTTCTAACGCAGTGTTAAACACGGGAGCGCTCACATGTGGCACATGAGGCTCCTCAAAGCTGGCGCTGTACATTGGGTTCAAGTCCCCATTTATATATAAGTGTTAAACACTTAATTCTTATGGCACTCACGTGTAAGCATGTGAGGCGCCCCAAAGTTGGGCACTGCCTTTTTGGGTTTTACTTTCCTTTTCTTTTATAAGTGCTAAGCATTCGGCTCACGTGTGAGCACGTGAGGCGCCCGAAATGGAAACTGTTCTCTAGATTTTATTTCCCTTTCTTTTATAAGTGCTAAGAACTTGGACCCTGTGGTGCTCACGTGCGAACACGTGAGGCGCCCTCAAAATGTGAGCGCTGTTTTTGGGTCTATTCCCTTTTTTATATAAGTGCTAAGCACTTGATTGGAGGTCGCGTGGAAAACACGTGATTGCCCTATGAGGCACTTCTTGTTCTTTTTAAATGCTCATGTGTGAAACACGTGACTCGATCTCATCCATTCTTTTTTGCTCATCAGAGGTGCTCACGTGAGAAACACGTGAGGTTTCGTTATACTGTTAAACACTAATGAATCACCAATCTTTTCTTCTATGTGCATGATGATTTTCTCATATTAACGATGCCGGGATCTGAGTTTAGAGAATTTCAAGTCACTTGTTTTATAAGAATTAAATTCATTACAGGGTTAAACCCTAGTTTTATAGGAATTAAATTTCTATATACTTTTGCGAGAATTAAATTTTTTGAACTTAATTATTTCCCCTAAATTTTGAATCTGCATAACAGAATCTTTCCGATAAGAATCAAATTATCAACTTGTGGGGAGATCTGCTGCTGCAGACCTCAACTAGAGAAGAACTAGGTTCTTTTTTTGAAGGGTTAAACTCTTTGTTTGAGAATTAAATTCTGTTTGGTTTATGTGGGAGCATTTTGGAAAGCTTATAGGGTGGTCTCTTCCTTATAGAGAATTAAATTCTCTCTGTATTTTTCTTCTCTTCTCTCTGTGTGTTTCTCTTTCCTCCTCTCCTTACTCTTATTTATATGAGAAGAAAAAAAATCAATTTGTCAAGAAAATCTCTCATTGAGATATTATGATTGATTCCATGATCTTTTAGATCAATCGGTGAATTTTATTCACCGTTGGATTTTTAATCCAAAGGCTCTCTGTGTAACAAAGAAAATTTCTTGTTTATTTAACAAGATTATGAATATCTTTTTAGGTTTAACAAGATTAGAATTTTATTCTATCATATCTTTTTAGTTTAACAAAATGAGAAATATATTTTCTGAATATAGAATTTAATTCTATCATATGGATATCTCGTTTGTTTAATATAGAATTTTATTCTTATCATATGAATATCTTATTAGTTTAACAAGATTAGGAAAATATTTTCTTATGATAGAATTTTATTCTACCAGATGATCACCGTTGAATCTTTAATCTAAAGGTCCTCCCTTTAACAGAGAAGATCTTTCTAGTTTGAGGAAGATCAGGGAAAATATTTTCAAAATATGATTTAATTTTATCACATAGAATTTAATGGGAAAATTTTAAATTGGAGCACTCACATGCTTTGCATATGAGAGGCAAGAGAACTCACGTGTTTAACATGTAACCCCGGGTGTGGGTTTTAGCCTGTTTATGTTCAGCGCTCATATGCTTTACATATGAGCGCTCACGTGTTTTACACGTGAGGCCTGTTTGGCCATTAGTTGTTTCATTTAGTTTATTTTTAGCGTCTATATGCTTTATATATGAGTGCTCACGTGTTTAGCACGTGAGGCCTGTTTGGCCATTAGTTATTTATGTTCAGCGCTCATATGCTTTGCATATGAGTGCTCACGTGTTTTACATGTGAGGCATATTTTGCTATTAGTTGTTTTATTTTGTTTATTTTCAGCGCCCATATGCTTTGCATATGAGCGCTCACGTGAGGCCTGTTTAGCCATTGGTTACTTATGTTCAGTGCTCATATGCTTTACATTTGAGCGCTCACGTGTTTAACACGTGAGGTCTGTTTGGCCCTTAATTGTTTGTTTTCAGTGCTCATATGGTTTGCATATGAGCGCCCACGTATTTAACTCGTGAGGCTAAATTTTGAGGACTCTCCCCCTTTTTTTATAAGGGAACAAATAGCTTTTAGCCAAAAAAATTGGCGGGAACAAATGCCCCCCCACTATTTTTCCCACGTGAGTGTGTACGTGGGTGAAATAGTGCATAGTCATGTATGGCTATAGAATTGATGGCTTAGGAGAGAAGTTTAGGGTCCTTGTAGCTTAAGAATTTTTTCATCCTCATGAGCCATAAGGGTCTTAAGAGGGTTTTTTCTCCCTACATGTCGAGAGGATCTCATAGGTGCATATTCTCCATAGAAATCATGAGGATTTCTAAGTGTTCATCGCCTCCGTGAGTCGTAAGGATCTCACTCGGGTATTTTTCCTTACGAATCGTGAGGACCCGTAAGTAGTTTCTTCATTTCATTGGCGAATGTAGCCCGTAGATAGTGTACAAGAGTCAGTTTGGTCCTTCTTGTAGGGAAGCAATGGCTTAAGAAACAGGTTTGGATCTGCCGCCTAAGACTTTTCAACTTTATGAGCTGTGAGGGTCTCATAAAGACTTTTCTCCCTACGAGTCGAAAGGATCCCGCATGTGTATTTTCTCTTTAGAAGTCGTGGAGATCTCCTAAGTGCGTTTTCTCTTAAGAGTTGTAAGGATCTCACAAGAGAATTTTCCCCCTTACAAGTCGAGAGGACTCGTAAGTGTTTTTTCTTCCTTGTCGATATTCGACTTTGGAGAATATGGCCCGTGGATGGTATACAAGAGTTAGTTTGGACCTGCTTGTAGGGCCACAGTGCTTAGGAAACAGGTTGATATCCCCGTTGCCTAAGGCTTTTCACCTTCATGAGCCGTGAGGGTTTCATTATGATGTTTTTCCTACGAGTCGAGACAAGTCGAGAAGTTCTCGCAGGAACATTATTTTCCCTATGAGTTGAGACGAGTCGAGAAGTTCTCGCAAGAATATCCTAATGTCACAGTTAACCTCTGCTCTTTGCGACAGAGGTCCGTTAAGGTCTGTGGTACTAGTTTTTTTGTCCGTCGTACCGTCACGTTTGCTGATGCATTCCCCGATATGTAGTATTGCTGTTCAAGTAGGCCCACGACTGTCATGTCTCTGATCCCTTTGGCGGCTGGACAAGACGTCTTTAGGTAATCTCCCAGGTCATATTACCGTCGGAAGAGCAAGCGTTAGGGATTTTCCATGCCGCTTTTTACTTGAGGTTAGGCTCAGTTTAGGAGCCCCGAAGAGTCATAACCACTCCGCGCCGGTGTGGGATGATCTCCGATAGTCTTTCATGTTTTATTTGAGTTGCCGTCAAGACCCTGAAACTAGGTATTTTTCTTTGCTTCGTTTGCTAGCATTGCGTCTGCTGTAACGAGACGAATGTCGAGATTGTCTCTAGGTTGTTTGTGAAACGTCGAGGCTTGGAACTAGGGACTTTGCCTTGGCTCCAATTTGTTGATATTGCGTCTGCATCCTGCTGGAGTGAGAAGAAACATCGTTGTTGATCTCTAGGCTGTCTGTGAACCGTCGAGATTTGGAACTACGGACTTTGCCATGGCTTCATTTTGTTGACGTTGCATCTGCATCCTGTTGGAGTGAGAAGAAACGCCGTTGTTGACACTGCGTCCGTTTTAACAAAATGAGTGTCGGGATGGTCTCTAGGTTGTTTGTGAACCATCGAGACTTGGAACTCCCTTTGACGGGGCCTGGTGGGAAAATGTGGTTCCCTTTTCGTTTGTGCCCATGGATCGTATAGAGGGGTTGATGCGGACTCACCTGCAGGGAAAAAATTTTCCCTTTTTTTTGTTTCTTTCCACGATGCTCTATCATTTCAGCTTTTTATATCGCGAAAATCGCGATTGCCCAATCATTTCAGCTATTTTCCGCGGTGCCCAATCATTTCGGCTATTTATATTTTTACTCGCTATTTTTTTATTGCGAGTTGTCCCATCATTTCGGCTATTTCATATGCATATATTTTTGGCTTACTGATTTTGTTGCGAGTATGGAACTTGAGATCTGATACCAATCTAAGCATCAGCTTCACTATGACTGGAATATGGGTAGGAGCGAATCATCATTTGCCTTGAGAGTACTTGGACTTTGCTACCAATTTAGGCATCAGTATCGCTACCACTGGAATGTTGCCAGGAGCGAATCATCATCTGCCTTTGCTGATTTGAACAAAGGTGGCTTAGCAAACAGGGTTAGGATCCTGCCGACTAAGGCTTTTTGACTTCATGAGCCGTAAGGGTCTCATAAAGGTATTTCTCCCTACGAGTCGTGAGGATCTCGTAGGTGTATTTTCTCCTTAGGTGTCGTGAGAATTCCTAAGTGTGTGTTCTCTTATAAGTCGTAAGGATCTCATAAGAGTATTTTCTCATTGTAAATCGAGAGGACCTATAAGTGTTGTTCATAATATGAGGACATTTCTCGTCATTGGTGGAACTAGGTGTGGGAACGTTTATTTGTTCTTGTGGATTGTATACAAGGGCCGATATTTGACCGTCTGTAGGGCAATTTGGGGGATATGACGGCTTAAGAATAGGTTCAGATCCTCGTAGTTTAAGGCTTTTGAATCTTATGAGCCGTGACGGTCTCATAAGGAGAATTCTCCTTACGAGTCATGAGGATCCCGTAAGTGAAATTTCTCCTTAGGAATCATGAGTATTCCTAAGTGTGTTGCTCCTTTTGTCAATCGTAAGGATCTCGTGCATTTATTTTCTCCTCACAATGTTGAGAGGACTTTTCAAGTGCACATGAATTTCTTTAACGAGTCTGCACCCTATTTGGGTTTTCACAAACTCGTCAGCTGTCCTGCTATTTTTACTCACGGCGCCCTTTCGGGTTTTCTTCCGTGCCCATTTCGCTTGTGGACGTACCGTTTTTTGTTTTCTAACAACGAGATTGCGCCCTTTCAGGTTTTCACAAGCTTGCCTGTAGTCCCTCTGTTTTTACTCACGGCACCCTTTCGGGTTTTCATCTGTGCCCATTTCGCTTGTGGATGTACCGCTTTTTTTTGCTATTGGCACTTAGGGGGGACTTCGCCACCGGGGCAGCTGTACAGCCAGCGGGACCCAAGTTGTAGCCCTCGCCGCTGGGACTTGTGGACTTGAATTCAACTATCGCCGTGTTTGAGGCGACATATTTAGTTTAAGGACATCTCGGTCCGTTTTTAGTTTAGGGACATCTCGGTCCGTTGTTAGTTTAGGGAAATCTCGGTCCTTTGTTAGCTTCGAGGCGAAGTTTTTCCGGATACTACTTATAGAGTCTTGACTCAGGAAGACAGTGAGCGGGCACGAACGTCGTCATCTATCATTAACCTGAGTTGTGACTTGTCAAGCGTAGTATTTCTTAAGGAACCGGACGTTTATTGGCCGGAAGGGATTTTCGCCATGCATATCCATGAGTAAGTAGGCCCCACCTTGGTAGACCTTTTCTATCATATACGTACCCTCATAGTTCGGCTCGAATTTCCTCCGCTTTGCACGGTTGGGGATCATAGGTCTTTTTAAGACTAGCATGAGTTCGCCTTAGCGGAATGTTCTCGGCCTGGTTAGTCTTTCGTATGAGCGCGTCATCCTTGCTTTGTGAGCTTCTAGGTTTTGCTGCGCCATGAGATGAGTTTCATCGAGGGCATCGAGCTCCTCAACCCGAAGATGGGCATTTTCTTCATCTGTCAGCTCGTATCGAACTGCCACTCGTAGAGAGGGTAGCTCTATTTCCAAAGGAAGTACGCTTTCGTGCCGAATACCAACGTGTATGGCATTGTATTCGTGGCCGTTTTGAATGTGGTTCGATAAGCCCAGAGAGCTTCATGCAGTCTTTCATGCCAGTCCTTTTTATTTCTGGACACCGTTTTCTTTATGATCTTCATCAAGGTCTTGTTGAAAGCCTCAGCTAGACCATTAACTCGGGAATTATAGACTAAAGAGTATCTCCATTTTATATTATACTGCTGTGGGAAGCGGCTGATCTTATGGCTTCTGTTGGTCGACCCATTATCCGAGATGATCAGACGTGGAGTGCCGAATCGATAAATGACATGTGTCCTGAAGAAATGGAGGATATTCTCCATCTTCACTTCCTTTAGCGGTAGTGCCTCTACCCACTTAGAGAAGTAATCGGTTGTTGCCAATATGAACCAATGTCTTTTGGATGATACTTGTTCAATAGGCCCGATTATATCGGTTCCCCACATTTTGAATGGCCAGCTAGCTAATGTTGGGTGTAGAGGATTTGGATGCTGATGGATGAAGTCCCCTTGAATTTGGCACGAGTGACACTGCTTTGCATATTCAAGCCATTCCGAAATTATTGTGGGCCAATAGTAACCCATTCTTTTGATCATTAGCCTCATCTTTGGCCCAGCTTGGTGAGAACCGCAGATTCAATCGTGAGTTTCTTGGATGAATCCCCTTGCTTTTTCTGGTCCCAAACACCTTAGCCAAAAACTGTCGAACGATCTCTTATATAGAGTATCACTGACGAAGGCAAAAGATAGAGCTCATTTCATGAGCTGATGTCTTGAAGATGCGCTTTCGGACGTTCGATAGGATTTGAAGTAGGCTATGAAAGCTTCTCTCCAATCCTTCTCCTTTTCTTCATCCTCTAATTGGATGTCTTCCAGTTCGGTCGCTTCCTTTCTTTCAGACGAATCTGGAGATATTTCTGCTGGCGCAAGAATCCAGCGACTTTGCATAATGATCCTTACGTCATCGAGATTTTTGTCGGCCAGTTCTTTAGCGAGCTTAGCTAATACATCCGCCTTACTATTTTCTGCCTGCGGTATGCTTTCCAGGATGTAGGAGGGAATTTGGGTTAGCAGTTGCTGCACTCTTTTTCCATATTTTATTAAATCCGGTTTACACGTCTGATAGTTGCCATTTACTTGGCTAACGACAAGCTGGGAATCTCTATATATGAGGAGATCTTCGATTCCCATGCCAACAGCGATCTCAAAACCTGCTATCAAAGCTTCATACTCAGCCTCGTTGTTTGTCCTTGTCTCTGTTAAAGAAAGGGCGAAACGCATTATCCCTCCTTGAAGAGTCACGAAGATAAATCCCACCCCGGCTTTAATTATGGGGGTGTTTTGCTTTCGCTTTTTCATGGAAGATGCTCCATCGAAGTAGAGTTCCTATCGGGTATTATTTCCTTCCTCCTCCCTGTCGATTGCATCGAACGCGTGTTCATCTGGCAATTCGCAATTTAAGGGAGAGTCTGCTGGTATTGGATGTTCAGCGAGGAAGTTGGCGATGGATTTTCCTTTCACTTCCCTGAGAGGTCGATACGTTATTGAGAACTCCATTAAGATGAGGGCCCATTTAGCGAGCCTTCTTGTTAGTATAGCTCTCGATATCAAATATTTGAGAGGATCCGCCTTTGATACGAGATGGACCTGATGGGCCAAGGCATAATGTCGAAGTATCGTCATCGCGAAGATCAGTGCCAGGCAATGCTTTTCAATGGGGGAGTAGATGTTTTTTGCCCCTAGAAAAACTTGACTCAAATACTAGAGAGCTCTCTCCTTCTCTTGGTCATTCTCCTGTGCCCATAGCGTGCCTAAAGAACCTTCAAGGGCTGTTGTGTACAGGATAATGGGCTTTCCCTTGACCGGAGCGGTCAGTACCGGTGGATCTGCAGGTATTGCTTTATTTTGTCCCCTGCACTTTGGCATTTCAGATCCCAGACGAACGAGGTCCCCTTCTTCATTAGATGGTTGTAGTGACAGCATTTGCCGGAGAGGTTGACTTGGAGTTTGACATCTGTTTAGGCATCAGTATCGCTACAACTGGGATATTGCCAAGAGCGACTCATCATTTTCCTTGAGAGGAATCAAAATTTGATACCGATTTAGGCATCAACATCGCTACAACTGGGATAGTGCAAGGAGCGAATAATCATTTTCCCCCGTCGATTTGGACAAAGGTGGCTTAGTAGACAGGGTTAGGATCCCGTCGACTAAGACTTTTGACTTTATGAGCCGTAAGGGTCTCATAAAAGGTTTCGTCCCTACGAGTCGTGAGTATCTCGTAGGCGTATTTTCTCCTTAAGAATCATGAGGATTCCTAAGTGATGTCTTCTCTTGTAAGTCGTAAGGATCTTCTAAGAGTGTTTTCTCCTTATAAGTTGAGAGGACCTACAAGTGTTATTCACCATATGGGGATATTTCTTGCCATTTATAGAACTTGGCACATAAATATTTACTCGTTCCCTGTGGATTGTATACAAAGGTCAATATGGACCGCATATAGGGCAATTTGGGGGATATGACGGCTTAAGAACAAGTCCAGATCCCTGTAACTTAAGGCTTTTGAATCTATGAGCCGTGAGGGTCTCACAAGGGGAATTCTCCTTACGAGTCATGAGGATCTCGTAAGTATATTTATTTGAACAAGGTTGTTCCCTTCTGGGTTTTCATAAGCTCGCTGGCAGTCCTGCTATTTTTACTCACGGCGCCCTTTCGGGTTTTCCTCCGTGCCCATTTTGCTTGTGGACATACTGTTTTTTTAGCGGGGCATTCCACTAGATTGTAGGACCTGTTTGTAGGCCCCCTAATATCCTTCCTGTCCTTTGAGAAGAAATGACCATTCTACATAGAGATTCTTCTACCAGTGAGAAATATGCCCCCTGTGTATATATCGGGGGGAATTAGTACCCACGCTGTCGCCATTTTGGCGACAGGTTGCTTCATAGCCGCTTATTTTTGTTGAGGGTAGGCAAAAAGCACCATCTTGCCTCCGCTATTCACTCGTCATCATCGGATGAGAAAGAGTCTTGACCCATTTGATCCAATCGAGCCATTTTATCCATGAGTTCTTGGAAGGTCGTCGGCTTGAAGAGGGCCATATACGGGAACGCCTTTGAATTGGGGGTCAAGGGTGGCTATGAGCATTCCCATGGTTGCAACTTCATCGATGCGTTGCTCGTATTTGACCAGAGATTTCGCCATCGGGTAACATATTGAACCCAAGTCTTATTCGGTCTAACCCTTTCGTTGACCAGCACCGTCACTGTAGTATGTTCGTTCTCATTAGCGAATCCCTGACAGAAGATCATATCCATTTCTTCGAAGCTCTTCACGAAATCATTTGGGAGTTCCGCATACCATTCGAAGGCAATGCTCGCCAGACAGCTGACGAACTGTCAGAGAAGGAGTATATCATTCTCTCCAGAATTGCCGCACATGGATTTAAATCGCGCAATGTGCTGGCGAGTATTCCCAGTTCCTTGGTACATGTGGAACGCTGGAAGTGTGTACTCTGGCGGGTACTGTATTTGATCGTACCATGTCGGATACAGTCGACCAGTCTTGATTGATCTATTTGCGGTTTCACTGGCGTTGTGAGCTTTCATTTGCTGAACGATATATTCGTTCAGCTTTGCTTTTGGAACCATTTTCTCTCACGTCCGTTGATGAAACTCATAGAGGATTTGAAATGTCACCCTTTTCTTTAAGTGCGACTACCAACAGTTCATTTGCTTGTGGTTCTGATTGAACCATTGTTCTGGACATTTCTGCCGCTTCTTCATCTCTCTTTTTGAGAGCGTGATTTAGGAAAACAATATCCAACACGTGCTCTGTTCTTTCTTGTCACGCCCCGCTTCCCAGAGTACGCAAGATTGGGAACGTGACATAGCCAACCATACTACCTGTGGGTAGGAAGTATCCGTCCACAGTCACATTACGGCTGTAGAGATATCAAGAACAAGATAAAACTATATAAAACATGTCCACAATCCAGAATAACAAGAGTTAATGATAAATAAATGCGGAAGCAAATGATCCAATACAAATAACTGAAAGTATGTCCCATAATGCGGGCTCACACCAGGAAATAAATGCAGGAAATAAAACTAACTAATACTAACACCTCACAGCTCAGCCTGCTGGCTGAAGTACTCCTGCTCGGACTGCGACAGTGGTACAGAATCTGGGCCATGCAAAACCCAGACGTCAGCGCGTCATGTCAACCAGTAATATAATATGAACAGTGTAAAAGGCAATGCAGAAATAAACATGAATAAAGCAATAGTATGAAACAAGCAGTGCAGGGTAGTGTGCAGTGGGTAACTAAACTGTTCTATCAGGTTATCTAGTCTAAAGTCTTTGAAATCAATTTAAGTAATCCTCCATGTAACTCAAAGGATATGTCCCGTTACCCTCCGGGACCACGGATCAGGAATATGTGAACCAATAGTGGTTCTGTCCCGTTACCCCCCGGGACCACGGATCAGGAAAATGTAAGAGTCACGAATGGCTCTGTCCCGTTACCCCCCGGGACCACGGATCAAGAAAATGTAAGAGTCACGAATGGCTCTGTCCCGTTACCCCCCGGGACCACGGATCAAGTAATACCCTTTTAAGTTACACTTTAGTTTACACTTTTGATTTCCCCATACCCCCAAGTTATATGTGTCAGGTCAGGTATTCAGTAATCAAGAACTAATGCCAACACAGGATCAGGTAACAGCAGGTTTTGTCTGGATAGACAACAGGAATGGTCCATGAGGACTACATGTCGGGTTTGTTAGCATTAGGCACGAAGGTAACAGGTCAGGTCATGGTACATCAGGTCAAGTCAACAGTAAACGGTACCATGTCAGGTGTATCAATATATATCATGTGTGACAAAGTCAAGTCAAGATGTAACAATATCGTGGACGTGCTCACAAACAGATATATAATCGAACAGGGTATTGAATAACATGGAATGAGTAATGAGCTAAATAACAATAAGCAGTTTCATTTAATCACAAGAGTGCAGTAATACAGTGCAGCCGTTTATTATATTTACTGGTTTTGAGCACCCTTAGCGGTGCAATAGTTAAATGACGATGCAATAAAGTTATATCAAGCCTTTGAATACGAATGTCCGAATATAATAGAACTACATGTGTAAGGGCTATCATCTATTAAACAGTAAGATGTGATTAACAGGTAAACTTGGTTCTTAGGTTGAAAGTGGCAAACTGAAATTTTTATGTTAACTGTAAAATGATATATGTCATATTGCAACCAAATGAGAAATGACTTTACCGAGTTAAGTTTTGCAGGTTTAGTGAGTCAAAACATATATAATTGTATAGTATAGCATGTAGCAAGTGATACTTGCCTCGACGGGTCGCGACACGGGTATTCTGATTCGTGTATTGGGTACAATACCCAACTACAAAAGAATCAACCCAACTAACCTATGGCTCTGATACCAAAAGAACCATGTCACGCCCCGCTTCCCAGAGTACGCAAGATTGGGCACGTGACATAGCCAACCATGCTATCTGTGGGTAGGAAGTATCCGTCCACAGTCACATTACGGCTGTAGAGATATCAAGAACAAGATAAAACTATATAAAACATGTCCACAATCCAGAATAACAAGAGTTAATGATAAATAAATGCGGAAGCAAATGATCCAATACAAATAACTGAAAGTATGTCCCATAATGCGGGCTCACACCAGGAAATAAATGCAGGAAATAAAACTAACTAATCCTAACACCTCACAGCTCAGCCTGCTGGCTGAAGTACTCCTGCTCGGACTGCGACAGTGGTACAGAATCTGGGCCATGCAAAACCCAGACGTCAGCGCGTCATGTCAACCAGTAATATAATATGAACAGTGTAAAAGGCAATGCAGAAATAAACATGAATAAAGCAATAGTATGAAACAAGCAGTGCAGGGTAGTGTGCAGTGGGTAACTAAACTGTTCTATCAGGTTTTCTAGTCTAAAGTCTTTGAAATCAATTTGAGTAATCCTCCATGTAACTCAAAGGATATGTCCCGTTACCCCCCGGGACCACGGATCAGGAATATGTGAACCAATAGTGGTTCTGTCCCGTTACCCCCCAGGACCACGGATCAGGAAAATGTAAGAGTCACGAATGGCTCTGTCCCGATACCCCCCGGGACCACGGATCAAGAAAATGTAAGAGTCACGAATGGCTCTGTCCCGTTACCCCCCGGGACCACGGATCAAGTAATACCCTTTTAAGTTACACTTTAGTTTACACTTTTCATTTCCCCATATCCCCAAGTTATATGTGTCAGGTCAGGTATTCCGTAATCAAGAACTAATGCCAACACAGGATCAGGTAACAGCAGGTTTTGTCTGGATAGACAACAGGAATGGTCCATGAGGACTACATGTCGGGTTTGTTGGCATTAGGCACGAAGGTAACAGGTCAGGTCATGGTACATCAGGTCAAGTCAACAGTAAACGGTACCATGTCAGGTGTATCAATATATATCATTTGTGACAAAGTCAAGTCAAGATGTAACAATTTCGTGGACGTGCTCACAAACAGATATATAATCGAACAGGGTATTGAATAACATGGAATGCGTAATGAGCTAAATAACAATAAGCAGTTTCATTTAATCACAAGAGTGCAGTAATACAGTGCAGCCGTTTATTATATTAACTGGTTTTGAGCACCCTTAGCGGTGCAATAGTTAAATGACGATGCAATAAAGTTATATCAAGCCTTTGAATACGAATGTCCGAATATAATAGAACTACATGCGTAAGGGCTATCATCTATTAAAAAGTAAGATGTGATTAACAGGTAAACTTGGTTCTTAGGTTGAAAGTGGCAAACTGTAATTTTATGTTAACTGTAAAATTATACATGTCATATTGCAACCAAATGAGAAATGACTTTACCGAGTTAAGTTTTGCAGGTTTAGTGAGTCAAAACATATATAATTGTATAGTTAGCATGTAGCAAGTGATACTTGCCTCGACGGGTCGCGAACCGGGAAAAACGGAACGTAACGTCGGCGGGGAAACTCGCGAAGGCCGCTCGGTTCACGGATTGAACCCAAACAACGAACAAAGGAACCACACGGGTCGGGGCACCTCGCTAGAACGTCGGATCACGTCGTCGGCATCGTCGGATTCCGGCCAAATAGTGAACAGTGCACGATCAATACAATGCAACAAGAAGATAAAGAGAAAACAGAGAAAAAAGGAGGTAGGAACCGAGAAAGGGTGCTCACGATGATCCGTGGGACGGGTGGTGACGGTCGACCTCGTCGACGGAGCTCCGGCGGCCAGCCAACAGTAACCGCGACGGCAGCTGCAGTTCAAGAATTTTACAGAAAAATGGAAAGAGAGGAAAGGAAATAGGAAGGAGACGGATAGGTAAGCTTATAGGGTTGTACGAGGGCCGGGCACGGAGGCGAGACCGTCGGTGGCGACAGATCTGGCAGTCAAACGCGTGCAGGGGGTATGCCGGTGGTCGCGGTGAGGGTGCAGGGCGCGCTGTGGTCGATGAAGGAGGACGTGGGTGCGATGAGGCTGAGGAGGCGAGGAGGTCGGTGGTAGAGGCGTCGGCGTCGGGGCTGCAGCGGCGAGGAGGGAGGCGGCGGTAGCTAGGCACAGCGATGGGTATGTTCTGTGTTTTTAAAGAAAGGAGGGGGAAAGATTTTAAATATAGAGAGAGAGGGATACGGAGGAGAGAGAGAGAGAGAGGAGAGAGAGATAGAGAAATTAGAGAGAGAGAGAGAGAGACGTTAGAGGAGGGGCCCACGGGATTGGCTGAAAGATTCAGAGAGTAAAATATTTTAAAAGATTACATGAAGATTAACGGTAAGGATTTGTAGGTTAAGAAATATTATATGGTTTAAATATTATATTAAATTTGGGATTTTGGCGCTAAATGAAACATTTCCAAATCGCGCCCGGGTTGGGTCCAAAAATTCGAAATTCAAATAATAGGATTTTAAGCGGGTTCTAAATTTTAAAATAAAATGTTTTATGATTAAAAAGCATACCCCCAAGTCGGACACCTGTACGCGCGCGTAGTCGTCCAAACTCGCCCGTTTCACCGAACGGGACGAGAACTCGACGCACGGACGTTACCACGCGGCTAGGGGTGTCGAGTAGGCCAAGATGGATATTTTTAATTTTATTTTTGGTGCTAAAATTTGTTATATACAGAAATGACTTAGCCAGATAAAATTTCACGGCAAGTGTCAAACAGGCAAGCTAAATGAAATGAGTACCATATTATGCTCAAACAGTGACTGAAAATAGTAGCATTGGGCTTGGGTGTTACATTTCACCAGGCGCGTCTTCGGGATTTGCCTTAGACGATGGATTAGCGAGTGCTGCCGCCTGAGCAAGCATCTCCTGCAGCTTTTCACGTTGCAGTTGAGCCTTTTTCAGGGACCGAGTATGCGTTCTGTTGCTAATAGATGCTTGAACTTCATCTTTGGAGTTCACCATGTGGACTGCATGAACTGTCGTGCCCCTAGACTTTGGGTGTTTGAGTTTTGGCCTTTGAAGTTTTCTTCGGGCACTTGAGCTTTATTAGGCCTCTCCATTTTGTGAAAAGTCGCTTTGGTTTTGGGAGGAATCGCTGTAACAGGATACGTCTTTGAATGAATCCCCTTGTGTTTAAAAGTGGATTCGTCAGAGCCGTGGTGGACGGTAAAGGACTTCACCTATTTCCACACCTTATATATAGATGAGGAAAGTTGTTTTAGGGAGCGAATTGGTTTCTGCTCTCGTGGGATCTCCTTGGGCTGCGGATATTTCTTCAATATTGCCGTGGGAGAATTTTGTCTGACCCTTCGCAACAGTTTGAAGCTGTTCCCATTTGCAACAACATTCACCAGTGGGATTAAAACAGGACCAAATGGAGAACTGCTCCTAGCTCATTTTGTATGATGTCGATATCGACGTCGACCGTTTCTTACAGCCGAGATTTGATTAGCCTCAGGATTCTGCCGAGCCTGCCTCCTTGTTTCCTTTGAGAGCTTGAATATTCTTCCCCATGTGTCGACCTTGGTCCTTGGCAGGTGCCAGTTGTTTGAGGATTTATTCCGTCGGCAAAACTGCAGCTTGGGGAACCAGACTGTGGAAGAAAGACTTCCTCTAGTCTTCCTCCATCGGTGTTGAGGCACCGAGGGTGGGAGGTGGGAGTATCTACCCAAAGAGAAGTTCGTTGATTTCTTGAAGAGCCGGATTGCTGAGATTTGAGGCTGCAAGTGGCCCATACTTGACTCCACCGGATATGACAGAGCTTGAGTTGCTAGGGTGGGAGCTAACGCCATTCTTCATAGAGAAGAAACGCCGGCTTCAGTATCCTATCACCTAAGGGCAGCCACAAACATATATACCACGATTATTGGATCGCGGAAAAACACGACACACGAAGTGTGGAGTAGAAAGAGGAAAAGGTACCACCGGACGTGCCAGAATCTGTTTATCGCCGAAAATAGAGACGAAACCGCGAAGGTCGTCTTTCCTGAATTTGGGGGCAGATTTTATTTGGATTTATCCGTCCACCTCTCCGAAGATTCCAAGTTGATTTATGGCACCGTATATCGGAGGTTTGGACAGATGCGGCCGTTGTAGCAGACTTCGTCAGATTCCCCCTCGTTTGCGATGGGGTTTTGATTGTGGGGATGCTCTTCCCTCCAGGTGCAAGCCCCTGCAGTTAATTACATTACCACATCACGATAACCAATTTCTCCTGCTCCAGAAGCTCACTTCGTGTCGTGTGTTTTTTTTATTTTTTATTTTGGTTGCCCATGGATTGTATATGGAGACTAATTTATGTTGCCGCCCGTAAGGCATGGATTAGTCCAAATCCGTATATTCTTAGATTTGGGTTTGGTTTGGTTTAAGGACTGTTAATCTCGTTTGAGATTAAGATCAACTTAAATGTTTGTTAAGGATTCGTTAGTCCAATTTTAGACTAAGATCTACTTAACAAGGTTTTAGGATCATTCAGATCCAACAAAAGAGCATTTGGGCTCTATTGTTTTAGTTTAAGAACGTTACGGTCCATAGCTAGTTTAAGGACGTTGCGGTCTATTGTAGTTTAAGGACGTTGCGGTCCATATTGGGATGTGCTCATCGGTTTGGGAATGCTCCAAAGAGTTGTTGGTTGTCGGGACCCTCCACCTCTCTGAAGACGTTGAAGAATTACAACGACATGCATCATAGGTGTAGAGAGATATACCCTTGAACCAATGTCCAGATTGAGGGGAGATGTGGGATGAATATCTATCGGAAGATCATTAGTCGTGTTTGGGACTAGGATCATTTTAGGAAGACATGAGCACGGGGGCTCGATCTATTTGGAGATTGAAGATGTTTTAATCTCAAGACGACTTAGCCAACTTGAGGCTGGAGTTGACTTCCCAACTAGTATACGTTCAGCACTCACGTGTTCCCACGTGAGGTTCTAAAGCAGTATTATACACTTGAGCGCTCACATGTGGTACGTGAGGCACTTCAAAGCCGACGTTGTACATTGGGTTCAAGTCCCTATTTATATATAAGTGTTAAACACTTAATTCATGTGGCAATCACGTGTGAGCACGTGAGGCACCCCAAAGTTGGGCACTGCCTTTTTGAGATTTACTTCTCTCTTCTTTTATAAGTGCTAAGCATTCGGCTCACGTGTAAGCACGTGAGGCACCCGAAATGGGAACTGTTCTCTGGATTTTATTTCCCTTTCTTTTATAAGTGCTAAGAACTTGGACCCTATGGTGCTCACGTGTGAACACGAGAGGCGTCTTCAAAATGTGAGCGTTATTTTTGGGTCTATTCCTTTTTTTTATATAAGTGCTAAGCACTTGATTGGAGGTCGCGTGGAAAACACACGACTGCCCTATGAGGCACTTCTTGTTCTTTTTAAATGCTCGCGTGTGAAACACGTGACTCGGTCTCAGCCATTCTTCTTTGCTCATCAGAGGTGCTCATGTGGGAAACACGTGAGGTTTCGTTATAGTGTTGAACACTAATGAATCACCAGTATTTCCTTCTATGTACATGAAGATTTTGATCTCATATTAACGTTGTTGGGATCTGAGTTTAGAGAATTTCAAGTCTCTTGTTTTATAAGAATTAAATTCTTTATAGGGTTAAACCCTAATTTTATCAAAGGAATTAAATTCCTATATACTTTTGTGAGAATTAAATTCTTTGAACTTAGTTGGTTCCCCTAAGTTTTGAATCTGCAAAACAGAATCACTCCGATAAGAATTAAATTCTCAACTTGTGGAGAGATCTGCTTCTGCAGACCTCAACCAAAGGAAGAACTAAGTTTTTTTTGAAGGGTTAAATCCTTTGTTAATAATTAAATTCTCTTTTGTTTTTGTGGGTGCTTTTAGGAAAGCTTATAGGGTGGTCTCTTCCTTATAGAAAATTAAATCCCCTCCGTATTTTTCTTTCCCTGTGTGTGTGTCTCTCTTTCCTCCTCTCTTTCCTCCTATTTACATGAGAAGAAAATGAATCAATTTGTTAAGAAAATCCCTCATTGAGAGATCATGATTGATTTCATGATGTTTTAGATCAATCGGTGAATTTTATTCACCGTTAGATTTTTAATCCAAAGGCTCTCTGTGTAACAGAGAAGATTTTTTATTTGTTTAACAAGATTATGAATATTTTGTTAGTTTTAACAAGATTAGAATTTTATTCTATCATATCTTTTTAGTTTAACAAGATCATAAAAATATTTTCTTAATATAGAATTTAATTCTATCATATGGATATCTCGTTAGTTTAACATAGAATTTTATTTTTATCATATGAATATCTTGTTAGTTTAACAAGATTAGGAAAATATTTTCCTATTATAGAATTTTATTCTATCAGATGATCACCGTTAGATTTTTGATCCAAACGTTCTCTGTTTAACAGAGAAGATCTTTTTAGTTTGAGGAAGATCAGGGAAAATATTTTCCAAATAGGATTTAATTTTATCACATAGAATTTTATGGGAACTGATTGATGCGCAGAATTGTATGCTACGTGTTCTACATTCGTTCTCTATTTACCGCAATCAAGACGGTGTCGCTTTACAGTTAGCCGGTTGAGCACGGGTCGATCCGCAGGGAGATGGTAGTATGTCCGTTCGTGTTTTAGACGAGTCAATGAAGAATGTATATGAGTATGTTCAATTCTGTTGTAAGTGTCATATTTTATGTTCAAGTAAATTTGTTAAGGTTAAGGTCGGTTAGTATAGTTAGGATTAGTCTTATGCTTGTCTTTTTCCATTCTTAAATTGATGTTGGGATATTCGTAGGTAGCGGGGATTAGGATGACATAGGAATGGGATTTGCGAGTTTAAGCAAGCTTTTCTGCGCTAAATCCATTACTAGTGCCTCTTGTCCGTCCGCTAAATACGTTTATTTCCAACTCTTGGCCAAACACTCACAACCATTTATCCAATTATGTCACAACTACATGTCACGTTGTAGTGCGCCTAAAGAAATTCTCGACTTAGGTCGCGGCTATATGTCACGTATAGCGCGTCTAAGTGAGGGGGTTGTGTTTGTTTGGTCTAGGTTCAAATTAGGATGTTTGGCGAAGAGAAGCACAAGGGATTTTCCGTCCATCATACTAACCTTCCTTAGCCTTAATAAGTGTGGAATTATTCACACATTTTAAATGAAAATAAAAACAAAACAAGAAGGAAGAAAAGAAAGAAAAGGAAAAATACGGTTTTACAAGCTAACTACTTGGGTCCTCACCTAAGTAAGAAACTCCATCGAGTATCATCGCTTGAAAAATAAGGAAAAGAAGAAAAGGAAAAGAGAAAGAAATAACAACAACTATTTAACAACAATTAATAAAAGTTATACTAGAATTAAAATTACAAGACAAGGAATAAAAGATACAAAATAATAAAAACCCTCATCTTCATTGATTTTCCACTCAAGATCTCTCACTACACTTTAATGGAGGAATACATGAAGAAGAAGAAGAAGCTAAACTAAAACTATACTAAATCCTAACAAAAAGAAGCATCCTTTACTTGGGCACAAAACTGGGCTATTTATAGGCTGAGTGCTGAAACCCTAGGGCCAAATTCTGAGCCCAAATGCAATTACCAAAACACCCCAAAAATCCGAATTGACACTGAGTCAACTCGGCCGTGGAACCGCCGCATAAGTGGCCAATTGGCCGCTGTTCCACGGCCATTAGGGGGAATTGGCATGTCGTTTTTTGTGGAGTTTCTTGTGTTGCTATCTTTTGTTGTTCTACACGTTCTAAATTGCAGATTGCTTTCACAATTTCTTCAGATCTGCAATAGTCCAAAATGGCTTCAATTTTAATTCTTTTGACCTTATCTCCCTCGAGCTCCGCGCACCCATTGAATTTTGTGCTGCCCCTCTCGTGCTCTGTGCTTGTCCGAGACACGAAGGACCACTGTCATTTTTCTTGTCTGTTGAACTGGTAAGCGGCACTGGACGGATACGGATGACCGGAACCCGGCTTTTCTCTGTTGGCAACAGATGTTCTACATTTTGGCGTAACAATGGAGATTTTGTATCATTTGCGTTATTTTGGATTAGGAACCTGTAACCTGTAAAAATGTAGCAAACACGGATTAAAAGCACCTGCCTATAAACAAACGAGCAGAAAAATGGGCGGTATTAAATGCAATATTCTGGTATGAACAGGAACATTTTAAATCGGGGCGCTCACATGCTTTGCATGTGAGAGGCAAGAGAACTCACGTGTTTAACATATGACCCCGGCTGTGGGTTTTAGCATGTTTATGTTCAGCACTCATATGCTTTGCATATGAGCGCTCAAGTGTTTTACACGTGAGGCCTGTTTGACCATTAGTTGTTTTATATAGTTTATTTTCAGCACCCATATGCTTTACATATGAGCGCTCGCGTGTTTTACACGTGAGGCCTATTTGGCCATTAGTTGTTCTATATAGTTTATTTTCAGTGCCCATATGCTTTACATATGAGCGCTCACGTGTTTAGCACGTGAGGCATGTTTCACCATTGGTTATTTATGTTCAGCGCTTATATGCTTTGCATATGAGCGCCTACGTGTATAACACGTGAGGCCAAATTTTGAGGACTCTCCCATTTTTTTTGTAAGGGAACAAGTAGCTTTTATCCAAAAAAATTTGCGGGAACAAATGCCCCCCACTACTTTGCCCACGTAAGTATGTACGTGGGTGAAGTAGTGCAGAGTCATGCATGGCTATAGAATTGATAGCTTAGAAGACAAGTTTAGAGTCCTTGTAGCCTAAGACTTTTTTCATCTTCATGAGTCGTAAGGGTCTCAAGAGGGTTTTTTCTCCCTACAAGTCGAGAGGATCTCATAGGTGCATATTCTCCCTAGAAATCGTGAGGATTTCTAAGTGTTCATCACCTCCGTGAGTCGTATGGATCCCACTCGGGTATTTTTCTTTACGAAGCGTGAGGACCCGTAAGTAGCTTCTTCATTTCACTGGCGAATGTGGCTTGTGGATAGTGTACAAGAGTCAGTTTGGTTCTTCTTGTAGGGCAACGATGGCTTAGGAAACAGGTTTGGATCTGCTGCCTAAGTCTTTTCAACTTTATGAGCCGTGAGGGTCTCATAAAGACTTTTCTCCCTACGATTCGAGAGGATCCCGCAGGTGTATTTTCTCCATAGTAGCTTGGTAGGAAGTAGGATCATCTTCGATATTGTAAGCGATAAAATCGCATCCAAAATCCTTGATGGTCCTTGCACTCTTGCTATTTTTAGGTTCATTAGACTACTCAGATTTCGAGGGTCTGGAGTTGGGACAACCAGGATCCTCCCCCACATTTGTCATCCTTTCCACAAGATCAAGAATGGAACTAGAGTGTGGGGTAGATTCTTCATTTGAAGTTGTTTGAGAAATACCAGTTTTCATAGGAAAAACATCTTCAAAGAACGTTGCATCATGGAATTCTACTATTGTGTTAACATCTATGTCTGAGATTCTGACTTAATTATCAAGAATATCAATGCATAGCTGTTTTCCACATAACTCAGAAAGATAGCATCTATAATCTTGGGACCTAACTTTTTCCTCCTGTTTTTTGGGATATGTACTTTTGCGAGACACGCCTACACTTTCAGATATTTCAAGCCAGTCTTGTTACCTTTCCAAAGTTCGAACGAACTACTTTCTTTATATTTCAGAGGGACTCTACTCAGAATATAGCAAGACGTATTCAAAGCCTCTCCCCACGTATATTTTGTTAGTCCAGAACTTTCAAGCAGACTATTTACGATATCTATTAGGGTTCTGTTTTTCCATTCTGCAATCCCATTAGACAGGGAAGAATAGGGAGTCGTTACCTCATGTACAATCCTAAAAGATTGACATAATTGAGTGAACGAGGTTAAGATTTATTCTCCTCCTTTATCAATCTTAACCTTTTAAGTTTCATACCAGTTTAAGTTTCAACTTCATTCTTAAAAATAAGAAATTTTTCTTGAGTCCCATTTTTGGTTTTTAGTAAGAAAAAAAAACAGTACCTAATATTATCATCTATAAAGGTAATGAAGTATCTTTTCAGATCTTTGGTCAATACACCATTGAGCTCGCAGATGTCTATGTGTACTAAGTGTAGCAACCTTGAATCTCGTTCAAGTAAGTGTAAGGATTTCCTTGGTTGTTTGGCAGTTACAAACACTTTGCATTTTCTACTCTTATCAGTTGTGTGTTTACGAATTAGGTTCAAATTCATCATCTGTCTCACAGAATGAAAATTTACATAACCAAGACGATTATGCCATAAATCAAATGATTAAATAGTACAAACAGTAGGATAACTATAATCATAAATTTTATTTAATTCAAAGTTTTGAACATTCTTTACTCCGAGCTTAAACAAATCCTCAGAAATACATCCCTTGCTTACAAAAGATTCATTATTTAAAATAACAACTTTATTACATTTAAAACTAAATTCATAACCCTCTCTAATGAAGTAAGAACCACTCAGATGTTGCGACGAACAGTTGGAACATGGTGCACACGATGCAAAGAAAGAACTCACCCTGAAGAGAACTTCAGGTCCATGCATCCATATCCTAACATCTTAGCCGTAGTTGAGTTCCCCATCATCATTGATTCGATCTGCAGGCTGGTAAGATTTGAAAAGCAATTTATCGACACAAATGTGCACATTTGCTCCAGTGTCTACCAACCACTCTTGGGGTTCATAAATAAAATGAAGCTCATGGTTTAAAGAAACATACCCTTCAAGTGAACTCGCAGCCTCAATCACAATGTTGACTTGAAATTAGCTCGCTGACCCTGGATTCAACTTAGCTTTCTTTGTAGGATAAGCTTTAGCCTAATGACCCATCTATCCACTTGTCCAATATAGTTTGTTTTCTTTTTGATTTGGCCTTGGTTTTAAGATCATCATTCTGTTAGGCTTAAATTTATTGTTCTTCCCAGCTGTTATGACATTTTCCTTAGGTGTGTGCTCAAAAGGCACAACATGTCTTTGATTCCTATGCTCTTCTTCAATAGAAATTGCTACTGTTAAATCATCAAGACTAATTTTTTTTCTTTTCGATATTTGATAGACATAGCAAAGTCCTCCTGAGATCAAGGTAATTTTTAAATGATAGCCATTACCCTAAACTTTTTAGGAATCCATGTTAGCTTCTCTAAGAGCATGTAGGATAAACAGAAATTCATGTGCTTATTCCGTAACTGACTTTCCTTCAACCATTTAAAATTTTAAGAATTTAGCTATAGAATACAGTTCAAGACCGAGATCTTTGGTATTATATTTTATATCTAATTCTTCCCATGGAGCCTTTGCAGTGTTCGACCGTAAAACAGTAGACATCGAAGAGCACGTTGGATAAAACCAACAATATGCATTCTCGAGCTATTTGGTCCTTCTCTATCCATTGTGGAATCTTCTCTACATTGCTAGGGTCTTTTTCATCAGGTCTAGGACATTTAGTTAATATTAGTGTCAATAGCCCCTTAGTTGTTAGCCAGAATTCCATTCTCTGTTACTAACGTTTAAAATATTGACCCGAGAATTTTTCAGGCATCCCGGTCATATCCATTTTGGATATGAAACTCCTAGTACGATCTAGCATTGACATGACTGTCGATAACTTCTTCAAGATTGTTGTATGTCTAAACAATTTGCATAATATGTATAAACATATTATATTAACCGTAGGGTAATTAACAGACGTATCCAAAATTTGCAAAACGCAAACAACACATAATTAAAATAAACAATAGTAGAGAAAAAGTCAGATGAAATGATTTTACTGACTGAATCGCCCCCTTACGAGGATTGTCCTTGAAGAAATTATCGCCCCACATACTGGTGTCACGACCTGGAAACGGTACGTGACCAGCACTTGACTCGCGTGAAGTCTATAAGACCCCACCGTAACCCAAGTAAGCCAAAAACCCTCTAAACCTTTTTAAGTAAATAGTGAAAGTGAAGTTTTGGAAAAGGGGTATAAATGAAATCAAGTTCCTCTTTTAAAATATAAGTAACGTTTATTTGAAAATGCAAGTAGGTTGTAGGCTAAAATTTGAAAACATTTTCGTCATTTGAAATTTTGGAAGCACCCCTTTGTAGAATTTGAAAAAAAACTAGTATATATACATAAATATAATCTGTATCCCTAATCGGAAGCTATCTCATCACCCAACGGCGAAAACACAACTACACAGTAATATACGACGCCCAAGGTGAAGATCAATATATGAAAACGTAAAGGAAATACCAAAAGCATCATCAACTCGGCATATAAAAGAATACATACAAATCTCGCCTCTAAGTCCAAAAGAATATACAAGTCTCTAAGTCCACAAAATATACATATAAGTCAAGTTGATGGAGTTTTTAACTAGATTATAAATGAATGTAAATATACAAGTGGTGGTTACGATCTGTAATGTAACCCATCTACCTAGCAATCACCCAAAAGGAGAAACGTGCCAGCACGGCGCTAATGATCCGAGTGATCGGTCTTTCAAGAAAACTATGGCACAACGGGTTGAGTTGTCAACTCGTGAGTAGAAGACATCTTCTGGTAGAAATCAAATGCGTAACGATCTACTTAGGTCATACAGTATAATAATATCATGCTATGTGGTAACGAAAGTGAACGTGTGTGTATGTGTGTGTGTGTGTGTGTGTGTGTGTAATATTGTATCTGTATCAATATATGGTAATATGACATATATATATATTATGTATATATGTATATATATATATATATATATATATCATCGAATGAGTGTTCATCAACGACACTTGAAATTATCATAAAACACCGAGTGTCCAGCATCAAAACTCGAAATCCTCATAAATCCAGTGTCCAATACACTCGAAATCTTCATAAATCTAATGTCCAATATCGATACGTAAATCCTCATATCTAAGGTGTTGTCTCTCGGATCGGCCCTCATATCTTAGGCGCTGTCTCATCAGATCAGCCCTCATATCCATCTGTATCATATCACTCCGGTCGGTATCCTCCGGACATCGAGTCCCATACTTTCACCGGTAGGTAGTATTCTAAACTAGTCTCAATGTCTTTCTATATGATTTTCTTGCCCCTGAGTACCGTACCGGGTCCACCATGTATCCGCAATCGGTTCTTCCCCCCCTCTCGATTCGGATAATACTCATAGCTCATAACCGAGAAAACTTATGGTGGACGCCGAAATATCATATCTAGAGAAAACCGCGTTTTTAAAACATTCATAAGTTTTAAAAATCGTATCTGCGGTTTCTCAAATCTCAGAAAAACTATGAAAACATAATCTCATAAGAACATGGCAATAATAGAACATAACAGTAATATAATGCATGGCAAGTGTGTTCATATAATCGTGTTCGTATAAGCAGTGTAAAGAAAGCACGATATCCAGAACAGCATGTGGTGCTGGATACTAAACAGTAATCTATAATGCTAACAGGGTATGGTGCGATACGGGTGACATAGCAATGTTCTATATGTGTATGTGGTATGGAAATTACCGATGAGGTGTTGGTGTAACATGCAAGTATGTGCAAGTGAAACATGAATCATCGGTAATGGTGCGCGTGTCCTAGCACATGAAGTTAATTAGAGTTAAAGGTATGTTCTATATGTGTATGTGGTATGGAAATTACCGATGAGTTAAACATCAACAGGGCTCCGAAGTCACGGTTAAGCTAGAAATATCATAGCGCAATGCGTGCGCATAAAAACAAAGTACAAAACTTAAATAACCGAAACTCCGACAAGTGTCATGCGAATCATACAAACTACGATGAAATATGCAAATTTTGTGAAACCTACCATTTGAATCAAGTATAATATAATTAGGCTACAATACGTATATATTATGCATCCATGTAAAATAATCTAAGTCACTAAAAATGTATATATGAAAAAATCCTTTTAAAATCGCTATATGATACGTATATTATGACACAATTAACGGACGTTCATTTATGAAGTTATACACACACACACACACACACACACACACACACACACACGTGTTTCGCTTAAGATATATGCTCCGCCTTTTAAAAATAATTTAGAAGGGTTTTCTTTTTGCAAAATCTTGTGTTGCTCACTGACACATAGGAAAATAACGAGACTAAAACTTCTTTAAAAACCTCTTCTATAAACGTCGATATATGCAAAAACATTCAGGTACTATCTCTCAGACCAGTCCTACTCTGCTACTATAATATAATATATATCGTAAAAACGCGATACTCGAAAATGAAATCAACATCAACCGATGTGCACGAAAACCAACCCACGTGCGACTGGTGCGCACGGAATTCGAAGTCAAAGCCAAGTTCAACGAATGTGCACAAAAACGAAAATCGAGTACAACAGGTGTGCATGAAAGCATCTATCAAGTGCAAAGGGTGTGCACGACAACATCAAGTGCATTTAGAGTGCACGAAAATCTCAATCAAGTGCAACTGGTGTGCAAGAAAATCGATATCAAGTGCAATTATGTGCACGAAAACCACACCAATGCATCGAATACACAAGTGAACAACATCGAGTGCATCTAAAGTGCATGAATCAAAATCAGGTGCATACAACGTGTATGAAATCAAAATCAAGTGTATCGGGGGTGCATGAAATCATAAATATGTGCAACAGGGTACACAAAACAATATCGAGTGCAATGGGTATGCACAAAAACATAAATCTAGTGTAAAGGATGTATAAAAACATAAATCCAGTGCAACTGCCGTGCACAAAGAAAATATCCATCTGGTGCAGCTACGGTGCATGAAAGTATCAATCATGAACTCAATCATCCGAACAAAAAAGTCCAAACGAAAAAAGAATAATACTCAAATCACCGAAACACAGATAAAAAAAATGATAATGACATGCACTTCCTTCAAGATCGAAAGGTTTCGTTGCACCTGGAGCTGGCAGAGTAAGAATTCCCACTTGCCTTCTATCCACGGTTTGGCGTCCTCTATCTCTAGGTTCTTGTTCTCTCTCGTGGACTATCAAATCCATGCCCTCTCGGCTCGACTGCCTGGTAAGGAGTAACGACAGAAACAGTCCCGTTGTAACGCCTCTCTGAACATCTTCTGTTCAGGGTAACCTGGCCATTCGCAATGTAGCACGTCCATGACGGCAGCCTCTGGCCCTCTGAGTGCATACTATACAAACGATCCTGGGTCCAATCTTTATCACTTTAGTACCCTGGAAAGAACCCTTCATGGCTTGTGTCGATCCCATCTCTGCCGAACTGTCCGGAAACTGGCACACTTAAACAAACCTGCTTCTGTTCTGGAATAGCTGCTTTGTCATCAAGACGTTCCTTTGAAAATGTGGTCGTATCCAACGCCTCTACATACGTATCCAATCTCTTGCATCAATGGAGAGGAACGACTCGTGAGATTTCGCACGGACCACTTAATCACTTTTCTTCATTATCGTCCCTATCGGAATCATATCTTGATAGCTGCACAAACTGCAATTCATACTCGGCTACGGTCATATCCAAAGTCTTATGCAAAGACTCGAAACTACGAACTCGGCATCTCCAACACTCAATGGAAGAAATCTGGCTAAATACATTCTCGAGAACTCGTCCAAACCATCGGAGGAATACACACTGCTTGTTCTCTCTCGATCGACTCATGCCCGGTTTGACCAAGACCCTTCAAACAGAAACTTGCTAACTCAACTGATCTCGCATCGGAGTATCCAAACGAACGAAATATCCTAGTCACTCTATCAAGGAATGTCTAAGGATCCTCTGTCACCTCCCTGCATGTAAACTCATATAACTTCATCTTCATGAACTCTGGAAATGACATCTCGTCAATCTCAGCAACAGCTGGTACATCTGTCTGCATGGTAGACAATACAACGATCCCCGGAGTTGGCTGTACATCAACAGTCCTCTCAATTCGATTGACCTCAAGTAATGATCCGACCATCCGGTACGGATCCAGACACTCGCCTCAAATGAGAAATCCTATCATAAAAAGATAACTGTTCCCTTATTAATTAAACATAATAAAAAGAGCTAAGCTCTGTTCAAACCCAATAACATCCTACAGTGGCGCATCACGTGAAGTTCACGTGAGCGCTAACGTGCAAAGCATAGGAGCGCCTGTTATATAAGAATTAAATTCTGAAGTGGTGCCTACGTGCATAATACATGAGTGCTAGTGTCGCGGGTAGAATTAAATTCTACATGAGGAATATTTCCCCAAAATCCAAGATATTCTCTGTTAAACAGAGCCGTTGGATCAAAGATCTAATGGTGATGATAAATTATCCAACGATAGAATTAAATTCTATTTTTGGAATATATTTTCTCGATCTTTCTAAACAAAGAAAGATTGTGCTCTGTTAAACAGATCACCCTTGAATTAAAAATCCAATGATGATTAAAAATCACTGATTGATAGAAATAAATTCTATTTATGGGAAAATATTTCCCTAATCTTGTTAAAAAAAATAAGAATATATATATTATGTGAAATAAAATTCATTGAATGAAAGATCCAACGGTGGATAAAATTCCCCAAATAATCTTTGAGGCATAGTAAATCAATTAGTATCTCTCAAATGAGAGATTTTATCAAATTAATCAACAAATTTGACTCACCTATATAAAGGATAGGGGACGTCAAGACACAGATATAAAATTAACTCCACAAGCTTCTTTCCACAAAAAAAGTGGGAATTCAATTCTCTTTCTTACTCTTCAAAACTCTAGGTAAAGAAAAGTAGAGATAGAACCTATCGCTTTTGCCTAACATAAAAAAATGGTTTAACACTCCACAAAAAGAACTTAGTTCTTCCTCTGATCTGAGATTTGAAAAGCAAATCTCTCCACAAGTTGAGAATTTAATTCTCATCGAGGAGATTCTGTTCTCCAAACTCAAAATCTGGGAAAAAGAACTAGATCAAAAAGGAATAAAAGACACATTGTCTTGGAATTTAATTCCTTCACAAACAGGGTTTAACCTTACATAAAGAACTTTGTTCTTACAAAAAACAGAAGAACTTAGTTCTCCAATAAAACCGATCTCAGATCTTCAAAACAGAGATCATTAATGGTCAAAATGCCATTAATAGAAATTAAAACTTCTTCAGAAAATATCAACAAAGAAAAAGTCTTGGCGCCTCGCGTGCTTCCCACGTGAGCACCTAAAAGATTCCTTTAAATGGAATCCAGCACCTCACGTGATTCCCACGTGAGTGCCCAAAACAAAGGACTACGCGCCTCACGTGCTTCCCACCTGGGTGCTCAAAATAGAAGGCCCAGCGCCTCACGCGAAATACACGTGAGCATTGTATAAAAGTGCAGAAGCACTATAAACTTAGTCCAAATGACTAAGTGTTTAGCACTGATTGGACAGCGCCTAGGTCCCAACGCCTCACGTGAAACACATGTGAGCGCCCAATAAAATAAATGTGCCAACGCGTCACGTAAAACACACTTGAGCGTCCAACAAAATAAATGAGGCAGTGCCTCACGTGCCCCATACATGAGCGCCATACAAAGTGCTTAGCAATCTATATTCAATCAAAATAACTAAAGTGCTTAGCACTGATTGGGTAAGGCCCATGTCTGAGCGCCTCGAATGATACACCTGTGAGCGCCAGAGCCCCAAATAAGTGCTTACCACTTTTGCATAAAAAGAAAAGGGCTGAGCAAATAGAACCACAAATAAGCGCTTAGCACTTTTGAATAAAAAAAGAAAAAAAACTGAGCAGACCAAGCCCAAATTGCCTAAATCCCTCAGAAAGTTTCTTGCAGCTGAGCCCAAATGCTCTGTTGTTGGATCTTAATAAAATTTAATGGTCCTGAAAATGTTGCTAAGTTGATCTTAGTCTCAAATAAGACTAACGTATCCTTAGTAAAAATAAATTGAGCTCAAATGCTCATATATTTAAGTTGATCTTAATCTCAAACTAGATTAACGGTTCTTAAATAAAACAAAAATATTCTTTAAACTAAAGGAACATACAACTTAAATTTAAACCCAAATCTAAAATATACAACTTAGGACTAATCCGCACCCTACGGGCGACGACATAAAATAGCCTCCATATACAATCCACGGGCAACCCATAAAAACAAAATAACAGACGACATGAAGTGAACTATTGGAGAAGGAGAATGTGGTTATCGTAACGCGATAACTTAATTAACTGCAGGGGTTTGCGCCTGCAGGGAAGAGCGTCTCCATAATAAAAAACCCCTAACATGAGGGCGAATCTGATAAAGTCTGCTACAACGGTCGTATCTATCCAAACCTCCGATATATGATGCAATAAATTTACTTGGTATCTTCGGAGAAGTGTGTGGATATGTCCAAATAGCATCTGCCCTTAAATTCAGGCTAGACGTCTCAATCCAGTTTTCGGCGGTAGACAGATTCTGGCACACCCATTGGGAAATTTTCCTCTTTCTACTCCACACTTTGTATGTCGTGTTTCGTGAACAAAATCGCGGATCGCTATGGTTGCCCTTGGATTTGAGGCACCGGAACTTGGTATTTTGCTCCTGTGCAAAAAAATCAATAGATTCACAATACACCTCATGCAACAGAAACTCTCGCTCTACCCCAACTGGAGGAGTGACCTACGGGCCCAATGCGGCCTCTATTTTCTCAATATCGGTGGGTCCGGTCACACAAGCAACTACCGAACTGTTCTTCGGGACTATGCTCCCACCTGTGAGTTTCGGTGCCTCCAGACCACTAGAAGAAACTCCTAGAAGGTCGGTCTTTGATCGGCTGGCAACCACGATGGCTCCGATTGGAAATCTGTCAAACCATGAAACTTCAGTCTTCAACAGGCTGATCAAAAGCTCGAGCAGGCCAGTAAAGAAGCCTGTGATACCTGAAGGGGCTACCCAAAAAAGATTAGCCATTCCTGCCACTGCTACAGGCGAAGCCAGTAAAGGTTCTTCACCTATCAGACGGTCGTTCTTTGAAATATTGGCTGGCACTCCTCAAACTCTATCAAGGACGTTGGTCTTTAACAGGCTAACGCTGATTCAAACCCCTCAGCAAAGCTGGGGGCAAGATGAAGCCGCTTCCAAAACTAAGGCAGTCTCTTCAGCAAAGCACGCTCAACGTTGCCACTGGTGCCGAGTGAGTGAAGCTGGGGAAAACTCTCCTTTTGGGCTCACCCCACTAGCTCCTATGGTGTAGGTCGACGTTGCTATTCCAATCGGAAACAGTTTTGATCCGCTCAAGTGGGTACGTAAGAACTCTCTGACGGCGGTGATGAAGAAATCACCTCTGCCAATAGAGGTCCCTGTTTTGCAATAGCCAGAGCAGTCTCATCAACGTCTCTCCTCATAAATACATAAGGTCTGGCGGAAATTCCAAGACTCTGTGATTGACAAAAATTACTCTCTTCGACCCAAGAAATCAAAGGGCCGGCAAGGAAAAGATTACTCCTCCGCCATACAACGGGGGATTTCTCCTAAATAGGTGATTGTTACAATGGCTCCTTTAACTCCAATCTCTCATAAAAGAACGAGGCTGGAGAAAACTCTACCGCCCACGGCAAATTCCAAAGGCGATGGACCTAAACGCCCTAAGTCTGGAGGCATAACCGTACATATGTTCTATATGGCTTCAAGAAAAGAAGAAAGCCGTGCCTCGGTGAGTCATCGACCATAAATCTGGTTACTGACTAAAGCTCAGGAGCAACGGGAAAACCTTTAGGAAATGCTGACCAAAATGGCAGCACTTACTGGACAAAAAGAAGACCCGGACAAAGAAGTTGAACGGTGCCAAGAGCAAGTGATCGATATAGAGTTTTTGCGAAGGATACTAGAGAGAAAGTATAGAGAAGTTGTTGAGCAAGCTGCTAACTTAAAACAGATGGCTCTCTTGTTCCAAGACATGGTTGGAATGATGATCCAACCAGAACCCCCGGTCGAAGATCCGCCGATAATCATCGAGAACGGCAGAGGGGAAATATCAAACCCTCTTCTGGCCTTACAAGTGGCCAAGGAAGAAACGATCTCCAAGACGGCCCTAGATGATTACATTGCTCAGCAAATAAGAGATCACAAGCTAATGAAGCCTTCGGCCAAATTGTCAAAACTAGGCGACCATATCCAGGCTGGTATGACCAAATTAAATACCCGCTGAGATATACGATCCCCAAGTTCCATGTCTTCAAATAAGCACGAAACCCTCACCAACATGTCGTGCAATTCAGAGCTATGTGCGGCAACACTGGAGGCGATGACAAACTGTTGCTTCGCCAGTTCATCGGCAGCTTGTCAGAAACAGCTTTCGAATGGTACTCGGAGCTCCCAAATGACTCCGTGAAAACCTTCACAGAAATGGAGTTGCTGTTCACGCGGTGGTTCGCCAGCGCGAGCGAACATGCTATGATCATGACATTAATCAATGCCACAGTAAATCCTGGAGAAACATGTGTCCAATACACGATCCGGTGGTGGAACCCGTGGTCTAAGTGCAAACAGTGCATCGAAAAGTCTTCTGCCATGGGCATGTTCATCGGGAGCCTTGATCCTCAAACAAATGTGTCCCAGTCCATGACGTTCTTCAAACCTACAACCTTTCAAGCTTTGATATACAAACTAGCCCAGATGGATCATATGGGCCATGGGCTTTCCTCAAATAAGTACCTTCGAAATACCAAGTGTAAAGGGAAAGCGAGTTTCGTTGCCAATACGCAACAGCAATCGGGTGGCCCAAAACCAGCTGCTCACCAAAACAACGTGCGTCCGGCCAATCCTTGGAAGAAAGACTAGGACATGCTTACTCGTTCCCGTATGATAAAACGAGGAGACTGTTCGAGTTGGCGATGCGAAATAACCTCATCACTTTGCTAGACCCGTAGCATCCAGCGCAACCCGGCAACGTCAATAAACCTAATTACTGCTCCTATCACAGAATGGTGAACTACCCAATTGAGGATTGCTACATCTTCAAAAATTGGGCTGAAGACCAGTATCAGCAGAGGAAATTTGCTCTGTCTGATAACTGGAGGGTAAACCTGCCCCAAAAGTACGCTCCCAAAAAGGTGGACGCAAATGGGGAATCAAGCTCACTCGTGGATGAAGCTCGATAGGAAGTAGTCTTCTCAGCAAAAAGTAAAAGAATACTGAAGAATCTTCAGGCATGTCCGGCAGTCAGGTGGAAAAGCCCACTTGAGCTCGAAATAATCAAAGGGGTGCTAAAACCTCGTCTCGCACCAAAAATTATTGACAAGGGGAAAACCCCCAAGCCTAACCTTCGAAGTCTTCGAAGAAAAAGAAGAAGACCAAGAAGCCTGTGTAGCCTCCCGAGTATGACGACAAGTGCACAGATCTACAAAAATACATAGATGCACTGGAGGAGTATAATTAGAAGACGCAGACATCGGTCACGCTCGAAGAATTCCTCAAGCATATTCTTGAGGGCGATGACAGTGGCAATGACGAAGGAAATGACTCATCAGAAGAAACCGAAGACCGTGTAGCAACTTGCTGTAAGTTTATATATGCTCCTTGCCGTGTTAACTATGGCTATGCAGAATCAAAAACTTTAAAATCTTGAGCACAAAACACTAAATCCCCAGGATACAAGCCCAAACACTACACTAAACAAACCTTAATTAAATTTTTAGCTACTTAGTTGAAATTACAACCTTTGTAGACAGTCCTTCGGGTCTTGAAAGTTGACTCCTCAAGCTTCTTGGGTTGATGGAATGAGCTCTCAAAACCGGTCTTCCGTGTCAAAGACGATCCACCCGAGAATGCTGATTCAAGCGATAGCTTCATCTGAACCAACTAAGAATCAAGTCTTACTAAGACAAGATACAGAGAGTGGTGTAATTTGTGAAACTAAATGATCTCTTTTAATTCTCACAACTCAAGAGAGAGGATTGAGGAAGAAGATGAAGATATAGCTACTAGTGATTTTTCTCCACTTGTGAAAAGATAACCCCGACACTAAAATATCTCCTAACCCGCATCTTATACCTTCTCACCCAAAACAAAAGAGTGGATGGGCTTGGTGACTCACTAGGGTGAGTTACAAGCCCACACACTTCCATGTTTAGGATGAAGAAAAGAGAAAGAGTGTGTGTAGCCACCTCACTAGTACGCATATACATACACTTGTAAATAAATACAAATGCATGTATATAAACACGTATACTTAAACCCGTATAAATATGAATATCGTATTTCTACCAAAATACGAATACCGTATTTGTACCGAAAATACAAAAATGTGTATTCATATTTAGGAAGAAATACATGTATTTTTATCAAAGCATAAATACCCGTATTTATATAAATACACGTATTCGTATAAATATCATATTCGTGTTAAAATACAAATACCCAAAAGAGAGAAATATAATATTATCATAAAAATGGTTGTCTTTCAAACCTGCTAGTACTACTAAACCGTCCGATTAAAGCACGTGTATAAATACACGTGTTCAATCGAACACCCCTGCGTAAAACCATACGCAAACTACACCATTTTGCCTGAACCGGGAAACCCTATGTGTGGGACTCTAAAGACTCGACAATACGCTGGCAGTGGGTTTAACCACAAGCACGTCAGTGGCACTAGCTGTACTGTAATGACTGCACCATGATTTCATCCCTTTGAATCTTTTTCTTATTTTCCCCGATAATCGTGTCTCGACGTAAAGAAAACGAAAATGCGAACCATTCATCTCCGGTTGATATTATTCTTTTAATCTTCTTAATTTCTTATTGTTTTCTTCTATTGACTCTGAGTAGGATTTGAGTTACTTAAATAGAGTTATGTGATTGTAACTATGAACTGCAGTATAATTACAATACGGTATTTTATTTGAGTTGCTTAGAGTTCTGCCTTTGATTCTCTTTTCTCTTAATTTAGCTATGTTCTACTGCGTATCTTTATTCTTGATTATCGAATCCTATCTTCTTTATTAACTTATATCCTTCATTAATTTTTAAATTCGATTTTCATCCTTATCTTTGTACCATTCTTGAATTCAATCTCTAATTACTATTCTTCTATTCGAGTAATTTCTTGTGGGCTTCTTGTAAACTACTCTTGAATTATCCTTACAGCTTTTTCTCGTCTTTCTGGTTGCCTTATAGCAAATTACTTAGAGTACCAACTGACAGAACGCAACGACGAAACACGACGACATCATCCTAATCTTGTTTCCTTACTCTGTTGCAACATCCTTCTTGAGTCATTTCGAGGACAAAATTATTTTAAGGTGGGTAGGATGTAACGACCCCAATATTACTATACCTTCTTGTTTTCTTTTTTAGTAAAATATTATATTTATTTATTCTTAGTATTTTTTCATATATTTTTTTTCTATTAAATATATTATTTTATTATTCCATCTATTTTTCCCAAACCCATTTCTTTAAACTAAATCGTAACCTATTTCAAATTAAACACAAGACCTGACCCAGCCCGTAACCCAAATCCAATCTCATTTTCATTTTCTTTTATAAAACTATGAGCCCAAAAACCCACTTTTTTTTCAAGCAACAGTATATATTTAATTCTAATTAAATATGTGCATGAACAATCTTATAGCTCATTGGTTAAGTCCTTACATTGTTATTCCATAGGTCACATGTTCAAATCCAAATTCTTGCAATTATTTTTATCTATTTTTTTTAAAACTCTCTCATAACCTACAAATGAGCCCTTTCATTCATCTTCCTTTTAACTCTCAAAATGAATGCATATAATAATTAGTATGGTTATGATTATGAATTATTATAATGACTATATTAATATTGTTTTATATGTTCTTTCCTTCATTGTTCATCCTCCTTCAAAAAAAAATTATTTCAAATCTTCATTCTTTGAGCTCTCAAAGTTTCGGCGCCACCGGAGCTCACTTCATCCCTAGGAATTCAAGATTGAAATATTGTACCATTCATAAACTTTGTAAGCATCGCTTTACATTTCTTTTCTTTCCTCTCAAAATCTACATAGAAAATAATTTTAGAAACTAACTTGATCCTTGTCTTGGTTGCTCGAGCTTGAGTCATCTAGACTTGTTTTTGCCGCTAGAATCGAATCGGTGAACCGGTTGTTATACCAACTCACACAATCCGTAAGTCCCCTCTCCTCCTCCTTTTCTCTACTTGAAATTCATCCCCTTACCATGCCTCCATCATGCTGAATCTTGAGATTACTAGTTAGTCCCATGATAACGTTTTTTGTTAAATTAAAAAAAATGGTTGAAATAAACTATATATGTTTAGTTATAAAATCTTGCATGCAATGGTTGATAACATGTTAAGTATTATTATTTTAGACGGTTAATCCTGACCAGATCATATGTTTGCTTCACATATATTAATTCATGTTATTTATCGCTGAAATTTTAATTATTTATATTTATTTTTGCATACAAGAAAACAAAGTTATAAATAAATACCATAGATTTATCATTTTCAAATACGATCTTACAAAACCTTTTTCTTGAAAATAATTTTTATAAATTAATTTCCACTCCTGGAAATTCTTGGAACATTAGGATAAAATAATAGATAGAATTCCAAATCTATAGTAAAAATTTCATATCAAACCGAATAATGGTTTAGGAGTTACATAGTTTTTTATTCACTATTTTTAAAACCAGAAAAGTATTATTAAGGGTCTTCTTCAAGAGACCATAACTCTGTAATAGTTGATCCAAATTAAGTGTTTTCAGATGTTTTGAATATCTAAATCGAAAGATCTAGATTTTTATAGTTTTAAGTTTTTACTGAAAACCGACGTAAAATATAGAAAACTGCGTTACATTGTTTTTAAATAATCTGTCCTGATTCGCACATTGTTTTTAAATAAGACATAATTCGAACTCCCAATATCCCTTCGTGACAAAATTTAGATGTGTAGATGCACAATTGATAGAGCTATAATTTTATTTATATTATATTACTTATAAACGCATGAAACAACCCGATATAGGCTTTACAATATAACATACAGTTGTTGTCCAGAAATCTGAATTTTTGTTTTAAACGCTGATATTAAAATGATCATAACTTGAGCTTCAAAAATCCAAATCGTGTGAATCTTAGTGTTTTGAATAAGTACATCGAAATACTTACAATTTTATAATAATTATTGTAACCTGAAACCTGATAGAAATTAAGTCAAACTGTGTTTTAAAAATATGCGACGGTGCTGGACAGATTCTAATCTGTTCTGCGGGATGAAACGAAAATGGGTATATCTCCCAAACCGGTAGCCGTATTTATGCACGACTGGAACTCACACATGCACAACACTTAGATCTATAATTTTGTTTATATTCCAAAATTGATTGACTTGATTGATTAGTCGTACACAACACTTCTTAACAGCATTGTTTATGGACGTTACTTGAATAATATACTTGATTTATTTCATGCTATTCGAACATGTATACCTTATTTATCTTAATCTTTAAATTGTTTTATGTACATGAGAACATAATTAGATATTATATGTTTGACATAATTCAATTAAATGCTTGACTTGACTTGATCCGAACCATGAATACAACTTGACATGACTACTTGAAACGTGACATGAATACTTGATCTTGATATGAACTTAATCTTGAAAAGTTGATGTATTCATGGATTCGGGCAAGACTTATAATTTTAACTATAGACTAATATACATGGAGTGTTGGGGTAGTTTGAGTTGTGAGTCCAATGAAATCTCAAGAGTCCCATACTAACAATCATGAATACAAGCAGTTACGAATACTAACAATTATAAGGGCTCGTGTTTCCTTGCTCTTGGATTATAGTATATTGAGTTTGGAATACTTCGATGATGGTCGAAGTCCTGTTACTGACTATCATGAGGGCCCGTGGTTCCTTACCCCTGGATTACAGCCTGTTGGGTTCGAGAACACTCTTAAGATTTGGTTGATACTCACACCTTGAACCCACATTAGTTACTTTTACCCTTTTAGAGACCTCTTAGGACACTTACATTCCCTTCATGTTCACTATATTTACACTCTACGTCCATGTTATACTTGTTTGCCATGCTGATATAGTTGACATACACATTACTATGCACATTACTATACTTGTTTACATGTTCATGATTTATATCCATACTATACCATATATCACATTACATCTTGCATTTCATTTATATACATCACGCCATCCTTTTGGGATTACCGAGCGTTAGTTCGTTGACGGGCATTCCACCCATCTTTCTTTCTTTCTTGGAATGTTCGTCAGGTGGTATTGAGACAAAAGAGATAGCAGCAGTCGAAGAGGAGTACCACTAGTTCGCATAACAACCGGACGCCTAGTTTCATTTCAGTTTATTTATGTATGTCTCCTTGTTAAAACTTATCATGTTATCATATCTTGTATTTAGATATTTTGTCAATTGTGAATCTTGAATGTAATAAATTAAAGTTAGATTTCATTCTTTTGTTTATTCATGCTGCTTTATGTTGCTTCTAGGCGCTTAGCGTATTTACTTTCAGAAATGACCTTCTCGGAATAAATACGTCGCGGGCATCGTCGTGGGCCGTTACCACTCTTTTGGGAAAAGAGGCGTGACATGTACGTAACGGCTACCCAGGTATCTGTCGAAGAGAAGGTCGACACGATAACTCGTCCGAAAACCCTACCGAGCCTATAGGTGACATTCTCTGTATAGTACGGTCTGTTCGTCTAAGAGAATCGCATATCGGACCTAGGGGGTGTTAAACGTCAGACCCCTAATAGAGTAATAAGTCGTGTAGGTGTGGAACCCAATACACCTTGAGAAATTACTGGTGTACCAACCAGTAAATCTCACTTGCCCTGGTCTGGGACTTTGTGTATTAGTCAGCCGTATACAGCGCGATATCAACTCCCAATACCGGGAGAGACGAATCCCTTCTATCCCCTATCGTCTTCAAGTGCTTTGGGACTGCACCCAACTACTACCTTTTTGCATGACTCATTTGAGTCGTGATAGGGTAGTTGTAACGACCCAGAATTTTCTGTACAAAATTTTCTTCTTAAAATACAAAATGGAGTTTGCAAGTCTGAGTACAAGTTATAAATTTAATTTGTTTAAGAACAACAAGAAACCACTTATAGCTCATTTGTAAAGCCTTGCACTGCTGTGACGTAGCCCCTGTGTTCGAATTTCATCAGCCACATATTATTTTTCTGAATTTTTCTTTTAAATATTTTGGAAGCCAAAAAGTTTACACGTGAACACGTAAAATTGAAAAGACGGAAAAAATAAACATGTGTAAAATGATATTTATACAGAGAGGGACACGTGCACACAATCCCGCGGCCCCTACCCTTAATTCGACCGGCGAGATCGACCTCATAGCCGACCGCGACGGGTCCGTCGTAGGGAAAAGTGCCCGTGCTTTTTACACAACACCCTCTGGCCTACCCCCACTACTCTTGTTCTGTTTGTTTTCTCTGCAATTTAACAGAGAATTAAAATTCATCTTTAATCTTATTTTGTAATGCTTTTTAATTCAATCTTTCATGTCACGCCCCGCTTCCCGGTGTTCGGGCAGAGGGCGTGACGAGGTCCGCTACGTATTTACTCAGAAGTAAACACGTTAAGCGTATCTGAGCAATATAAAATAAAATGTACGCAAGAGACAAGATGTAAATGAACAGCAACTTTATTTATTAACATTATTTTTACAATACAATTAAAAGTAAATACATGGAATGAAAGCTATGCCTAAACAGTGGCATAACAGAAATGAAAATATGTACAAGTAAACTAGAGCTCCGGGTCAAACGCTAGCTGATCCAAGTCCTCGCTGGTGGGCTCTGTCTCCAAAAGGTCTGATCCACCTGACAATATTCCAAAAAAAGAAGAAAGGAATGTCGTCAGCGAACAATCGCTCGGTAAGTCCCAAAAGTAAGTAGAGACAGAATTGACAGAAAGAGAATGTAACTTTTAAAGTTGTATTTTATTGTTAACGTTGTTGTTTGTAGCTTAGTACAGAAAATGCCAGTGTATACGAGAGGAGTCCAACTATTCCGGAGACTAAGGTATATGGAGCACAAGGAACCGTTCAGCCACGGTACAACGGCAATGGAGATTCAGGTTAGGTGTATTATGGTTACAGTCTTGTGCCACTTTTAACACCTTCCATACCAATCTACCCCTTATAAACCCGTGATGTCTTGATTTTATTGTTTGTATTGTATTGTCTTGTATTGTAAATTGTATATGGATGACTTGCCAGAACCATGATATCAGTAAATGGAATGGATATAATGGATGTACATGTAGGTGGAGTATATACATGGTTCAGTTCAGTCAAAATAGATTGATATAAACTGAATAGACGGATATATGAGTTCATGTTGCATTGTAGTTTGTACTTGAATCTCATTCAAGTCAGATTAATTAGATTGAGACTCAGTCTAAGTCAGACACTTTTAAAAGAAATAGAATTCCTGAATTGTTTTGATGTTATCAGTAACTGCTGCATATGGACGGCAGGATTTGTGTCTTTTTCAAAGACAATTACCGTATTGATAACACCGTTTGTTAGATTGTCTAACTTAAATAGGCAAGCACCCATATCTCCGGCTCCCTGAGGCTCAAGAGACTGGTCCCGCTTAAACCTATATTTACTAGGGTCCTTATTGTAATTTAATATTACTGGAGAGAGTTTATGTAAAATAGTTTTGGAATAATTTCAAAATACTCCTCATACATTTAACTATCGTCTTTAGGGTTTTCATAGATATATATTTTATAGTTGTGAAATTTCTAGTGAGTAGAACCTAATTTTCATAATATATGGTATTTTGTTGAAATATTGTAATTGCATTGTATTTGGATGATATTTTCATGTAATAGTGATTCCTTTGATATAGAAAACTTGGAATATTTATATAATTAAAATAGATATTTTGATAATATATATATATATATTTAATGAAAATAATTTATTTATTTTTCTTGTAGAAATCTTATTTTTCTAAAGAAAAATGTATAAAAATTATTATCGACATCGAATGCACATTACGGAGGTCTGCATCTCGCTCTACTAAGCCCGAGAATGTGCGATAATCCGCACCATCCTAAACGGGGTCCCCAAAAGGGTTGTAGAAGCGCAATTGTATGGAAATTGTTAATACAACTTTTTAAAGAAAACGGTTTTGTAAGTTTATGATATTTATTTGTAAAGTCATATTTTCCCGTATTCTATGTTCCCAAAACTTCATCGTGCTATGATAGAGATGTGTGTTGTGATGAGATAGGTCATTACCTCATGAAATATCTAAAGGTATACCAAGGAATAAAGGTTATAATGTCGAAATGAATAGTTTGTGGTATTTTTATGTAAAAATGCGATAAATGTCACAAAAATGATTATTTCCATGTGAAATTTAGTTTATTGCATTTGTTAATGTTTATTAATCAACATATAAGAATATAGTTTTATCTTGTTAAAGAAAGGTATAGTTTTTAAAGAAAACCGAATCGGAAGTCGGACAAACTCCGCTTCCGTCGGGTTTTTGAAAACAACCTTTTTAAAGATGAATATGGGAGGGGGACATAGGACTTACTGGCTTTGATGAGAGGGGGGAGGTAGGAGGAGGTCTAGGATTCGTCGGTGCTTCATTTCGTTACCGAAAACTCCTCGTATCGTCGCCGGAACTTCATCGGAGTTTCGCCCTTTGCTAACTCCACTTGCACAATATAGAGAATCGGAAATTCTTGAGAGTTTTGGCAGAGATTTATGAGTGAGGAAATGTGAAATGAGGGGTGGTATTTATAGGAAAAGCTAGGGTTTAGTGTAGAGAATGAGTGTATTAAAATTTGTAATAAAAATAGGATTAAAGAGGTATTTTAAATTCTCTGTGTAATTGCAGAGAAAACAAGCAGTGTGAAAGGAGTGAGATAGCTGAAATGTTGCAGGGGTTTAAAAATTGGAGCAATAGGGACGGGGGAGACCGGCGGTGTCGGGCTTTTTGCTAATGTCACCAGTTTTGTACCGACGGATGTGGGTTGGGTTTGGTGCAAAGTGTTGGGGTCATTTGGTATTCTTCAGTGTGTGTGTTTGTTTAAAGTGCGACTCTTCAGTTTACATGTAGTACACGTGTAGACCCTTGGGCTTCTAAAATGATAAATAAAACAAAAAGATAATGTGGCTGATGGGATTTGAACTCTGGTGCTTTGTAACAACAGTGCAAGACTTTACCAGTGAGCTGTAAGCTCTTTCTTGCAGTTCTAAATTAAAACAAATAGTTATAGCATTCATAGGAATTGTAAATACCCCAATTGTATATCAACCTTTAAACAATTTAATGTACATTGAAATTGGAGTTGTTACATTTCAATTCCAAAACCTAATTTCACCCTATAAATACAACCCCATACCCTAGGATCTCCTCATTCTAAAATTCTAGTCAAAATTATCAAAAATTCTCAAGTCCAGGAAGAGTACAAGTGGAGTTAGCCAAAGGTCAAATTCCGGCAAGGATTAGAGGCGATTCCGGCAACCTTACGACATCACGAAGGATATGACATCTTCCTCTAGCTCTCCTCTCTCCTCCTAACTAGTAAGTTCCTTCTATTTCCTCTCTCTCTCTTCGCTAAATTCTCTTTTTAAAACAAACCATCGGTAAGTGGAGTTATTACGGATGTAAAATTTCTAAACTCTATAATCTCACTTTTCATTTACATATTGTTCAACAAACTTTTACACAATATTTGTAATACTATTATAAAAGTTTAGAAACAACTTTCACTCTAAAACTACATGTTAATTAACTTTAACTAAGCTTTTACGTTTAAATACCATAAAGTTTATATACGTTATCTTTTAAATATTTTGCTTAGCATTCCTTTAGAAAACTTTACGAGGTAATGACCTACCTCTCATATATACACATATTGATATAGCACGATTCTCTTGAGACATAATTTTTGTGGCAAAATACGCCTTTTTCATCAAAATACCTTGAACTATAAAAACACGGTTTTCTTTAAATGGTGTTATCAAATTCTTTACGATTATGCCTCTTCAACCCATTTCGGGGAACCCGCTATTGAATGATGCAGATTATCGCGCATCCTATGGCTAGTAGAGCAAGATGCAGACCTCCTCACGGAGCATACGATCTCGAAAGAATTTTAATACGATTTTTAAGAAAAAACGAGATTTTCTACTTAATAAATAAAATTAATTTTTGATAATTATATAAATATTATCAACCCATATATTTTTAATATATAATAAAATTCCATGTTTTCTAGAAAATAAATGAATGACAAGTTTCATTAAAATACCATCAAGTATCAATACAAGACAAGTTACACTAAAGTACAATGAATTATTCAAGCTAAATTTCTATTCACTAATATACCTCACTCTTTAAAATTCACATCCATGGAAACCCTAATGAACATAAATAATTACTCGAGATTTATTTTGAAAGTATATAAAATATTTTTTATAAAACCCCCTCGAGATATATAAAATTACATTAAGGGCCCTAGTATATATAGGTTTAAGTGGGACCAATTCTCTTGAGTCTCAGGGAGCCGGAAAAAGTGGGTGCTTGCCTATTTAAGGTAGAAAAACTTAACAGGTTATCAATGGTAATTGTCTTGGAAAAAGACACAAATCATGCCGTCCATTTGCACCGATAACACCCAAACCTAATTCAGGATCCAAATCTGTGTTAAGTGTCTGACTCAATCTAAGTCTCAGTCTAATATGAATCTAATCCAAACATGAATCTAATCATAATTCCAATTCAACCTGAATCCAATTCAATATGAATCCAATATACCAAACATGAACTTGAATACCAGAACAATACCAAATATGCAAACATGACTTGACTTGACCGAACCATGGCAATGACTTGACTTAATTACATGTGTACTTGATACATCCTGAAACCGTTTACATGAACAACTTGTACCCATGGTCTCGGGAAGTCTGATAACTACAAATCAGTACAAGATACATTACAGGGTTTTAACTGGGTAGACTGGTACGGAATGTATTAAAAGTGACATGATGATGGACACTAAAAGACGTAGATAAACATCCATTGTTGTTGTCCCGTGAGTATTGACGGGGCCTTGTACTACGGGTTACCATATTCCACGGAGAAAGTTGGACTCCTCTCGTATACACTGATACCTTCTGTACCAAACTACAAACAACTACGTTAGTATAGCAAACATATACCTGTTTATATTACCAGTTCTCTCCTCTTTACTTGTTCTATTCTATCTTATTTTTGGGACTTACCGAGCGCTAGTTCGCTGACGAAATTCATGTTTCTTCCTTTCTATGGAATGTTAGTCAGGAGGACCCGACTCTCAGGAGACCAAGCCCAGCTAGGAATACTTGGAGAAGATCACCGAGCAGCACGACTTCTAGCTTTCACTTGTACTTATTTCAGTTCATATGCCATTATTTAGGCATTGCTTTCCATCATTGTATTTTCCTATTCAAAAGCAGTTGTAATGTAAATATGAATGTTAATAAAAGTTGTTGTTGTTATTACATCTCCTGTTATTCTTATGTATTCATTTTATATTGCTTATTTACGCTTAACGTGTTTACTTCTGAGTAAATATGCCGCGGCCCGTCACGTCTACTTCTCCATATACTGGGAAGCGGGGCATGATAGTAGTAATCTAAGTACAGTAGGAACACATTAGAGAAGAATAAAAATGTCAAGTTAATGAACTAATCTGTACTCATGCCACCGGGAAACTGCTAATGACGATAGGTATAATACCAACCAGCAGTTCCCAGCAAGTCTATCCAGTCTAACTCATAACCCAATGTGCACCTGTATACTATCTTTAGTACCATATACTAATGACTGCAGGACAGGCCACCTCCCTTGACGGAGATACGAAGCTTATACACTAGTCTACTCTGGAGTATCGATACCTAGTCTCGATAATCCTACGATTAGGGATAAGTTTAAGGATGTGCTTATAGACTACCCAACTCCCACTAGTGTGACTTCGATCACAATGCTGGTAGTCAAGCAAATATCCTAAAGGCTCTATCAACATATATTAGCGATATATTAAAAAAAATATGCATATGTTAAGATAGACTCAAACCAGATAGCATACTATCATGTTGAGAAAGACTGTTATTATGTCTTTGTATATCCCAAACTTTCAAAATATAATATACAATCTAGTACTATACAATAATGGCCTCTTGGACATATATCACTAACAATCTCCTATGTGCACTAAGGCCATGTATTGGTATATCGCAGACCTAACATCTCGAATTGTCTCTCGAATCGCGTCTGAAGGATGGCCTTTGTGAGTGGATCTGCAGTATTGTTCTCTGTGTCTACTCTCCATACCTTGATCTCCCAGCGATCCACGATCTCCCTGATCAGGTGATACCATCTCAAGATATGTCTAGATTTCTGATGGGACCTTGGTTCCTTTGCTAAAGCTATAGCCCCGTTATTGTCACAATACAAAAGTATTGGGCCAATAATGGACGAAATCACCTGAAGTTCTGTTATGAACTTTCTCATCCAGACTGCTTCTTTTGCGATGTCACATGCAGCGATATACTCTGCCTCCATCTTCGAGGTAGCAACAGTATCCTGTTTGGAACTCTTCCAACAGACCGCCCCTCCATTGTGGGTGAAGACATAACCCAACATGGATTTGGAGTCATCCTTCTCCTCTAGAAGCTGGTGTCAATGGTTGCCTCGATCTGAAAGTCTTTACTGCCATACACCAAGAACATCTTCTTAGTCCTTCTCAAGTACTTGAGAATTTTCTTTACTGCTATCATGTGCTTCTCCTTAGGGTTTGACTTATAACAACTTACTACCCTTAGTTCATAAGCAACAACTGGTCTGGCATACAACATCACATTCATTATAGAGGGTATAATACTCATGCGATCCCTTTTCAAATTAGTCTTGGAAGATATCTCTTTGGAGAGAGTGATCCCGTGACAAGTGGGTAAATTACCCCTCTTTGAATCTTCCATACTGAATCTTTTCAGTATGGTGTCAATGTACCTGAACTGTGAAAGTCCTAACATCCTCTTAGATCTGTCACGATAGATCTGGATCCCCAGAATGTAGGAGGCATCACCTAGGTCTTTCATGTAGAACTTTTATGATAAGAATCTTTTGACTGATTGTAGCATAAGAATGCTATTTCCTATCAGGAGAATATCATCCACGTATAAGATAAGGAATACCACAGTTCTCGCTACAATCTTACTATAAATGCATGGTTCATCTGGATTTTTGATAAAGTCAAATTCTTCGACCGTCTCATCAAAGCAGATGTTCCAATTCTGCGATACCTGCTTTAATTCATAAATGGATTTAAGCAACTTAAACACTTTTCCGCAGCTCCCACTCTCTATGAACCCTCTGGCTGATCCATATAAACACACACTTCTAAATCTCCATTCAGAAAAGTGGTATTTACGTCCATCTGCCAAATTTCATAATCATGGAAGGCAGCAATAGCAAGTAGGATCCGAATGGATTTAAGTATAGCCACTGGAGAAAAGGTTTCAACATAGTCCAAGCCAGGTCTTTGACGAAAACCTTTGCTACAAGTTTAGCCTTATAGGTTTCAACCTGTCCATCTGCACCAATTTTCTTCTGAAGATCCATTTGCAGCCTACGGGTTTTACCCCTCGAGATGCAATGTCCAAAGTCCAAACTTTGTGGGTGTATATGGATTCCATTTTGGTCTGCATTCCATCCAGCCCTTTACCGAGTCTCTGCTCGTAATGGGCTGCTGGAAACTAGTCGGCTCATCATCATTGATGATGCAATCCTCTCTATCCCCGACTAGGAGAAAATCATAGTAACTCTCGGGTGGATGAGACTGCTTACTAGATCTGCGGAGTGGCGCAGGGACGTCCGGTTATTTTGAAACTTCTGGTTCCACCATGATTTCAGTAATAGTTTGTGGTTCTGGAATTTCTTCCAGTTCTATTGCGCTCTCACTTATTTCTTTTTCAAGAAATTGAGTTTCCAGAAAGTGGGCATGCCGAGAAACAAAAACCTTTTGTTCCTTTGGTTAATAGAAAAGATACCCTCTGGAGTTCCTTGGGTATCCCACAAACTTACACAGTACTGATCGTGCCTCGATCTTGTTCGCATGCTTCTTTTTAACAAAAGCTGGACATCCGCATATCTTAAGATACTTAAGATAGGATTTCTTCTCACTCCATATTTCATATGTTGTGGTAGGCACTGACTTAGTGGAAACTTTGTTCAAAATATATGCAGCAGATTCTAGTACATAACCCTAGAAGGATCGCGTTAACCCAGCATTACTCATCATGAAATGCACCATATCCAATAAGGTGTGGTTCCGCCTTTCCGATACACCGTTGTGTTGATGTGTGCATAGAGGAGTAAGCTGAGAGAGAATTCCATTCTCTTTTAAATAATCCAGGAACTCAACACTTAAGTATTCACCACCTCGATCAGATTGAAGTGTCTTGATACTTTTGCCTGTTTGTTTTTCCACTTCATTCTTGTATTCCTAGAATTTCTCAAAGGTCTCGAATTTATATTTTATCAAGAATACATGTCCAAACCTTGAGAAATCATCCGTAAAAGTAATGATGTAGGAATAATCACTTATTGCGTGTGTAAACATTGGACCACCCATATCGCTATGTATGAGTCCCAAGAGCTCATTGGCTCTTACTCCATATCCAGTGAACGGAGTTTTTGTCATCTTTCTTTTGAGATATGATTGACAAGTTGCATAAGACAGATATTCAAACAGATCCAAATATCCCTCTCTATATAACTTCGTCAACCGCGTTTCATTGATGTGACCTAGTCTACAATGCCGTAAGAAAGCCTGATTCATTTCTGGAGTTTTTATTTTAAATGTGTTCTGGACATTGAAAATCTAGTGTTGATTTAGTACATATATCCCGTTGTCTAGTGTACATGATATAATCAAACCATGATTAAGGTGAATGTTTATAATATCGGTTACAAATGTAAAATCATAACTTTCTTTAGATAGTAAAGATATAGAGATGATATTATATGTCAAATTTGGTACACAAAAACAGCTACGCAAAACCAAAATGTGTCCACTTGTCAATATAGGTGATATTCCCCTACGGAAAGAGCATTCACGCTCGCTCCATTAGCAACCCTGAGGGTCATGTCACCTGCCTTCAAAACTGTACGGCTTCTCAATACCTGCAATGAACTACAGATATAAGATTCTGAACCGGTATCCAATACCCAGCAAGTAGAGTTGATTGACGAACAGTATTCAATCATAAACACACCTGAAGCCGAAACCATAACTTGCTTCGAATCCTGGTTTCGGGCTTTCCAAGCCCTGCAGTCCTTCTTCCAATGACCTTTTTTTGACAATAGAAGCATTCCTATTTCCCTACCGTGGGCCTCAAAAATTTTGCCTTGCTCTTTCCCTATACGTTACTGACACCGCTTTTCGGTTTGGTGGGGGCCTTCTTCTTCCTTCCATTGGTTTTCTCCTTAGATCTAGAGGAAGAAGGTTCCCTAACAAGCAAAACAGGTGTCTCCCTGGTTTTCTTCAGGGTGCCCTCTTCACTCCTTAACATGTTAAGGAGCTTTGGAAATGTAACTTCCTTATTTTTCATATTGAAATTCAATATAAACTGGGCATAGGTAAAGAGGAGGGACTATAGAATCAAGTCCGTATATAACTCGTTCTCCAACATGGTCCCAAGGTCTGCGAGCTCTTTAATATAGCTGATCATCTTAAGGACGTGGTCCTCTACCGATAACCCGATAGCCAATCTCGCCTGAAATAATTTTTTCGAGGTCTCGTATCTTGCGATACGAGATTGCTCCTTATATAAATCCTTGGTATAGAGGAAGATAGAAACTAAGTCCATCTTCTCATGCCGCCTTTGGTGTTCATTATCCATTGAGGCCAGCACGAGAAACTTGGATTTCTCACAGTCTAATTCCCATGTCTTACAAATCTCAATATCCGCGACGGTGGAATCTGGACCAGGGACGACGGGGGCTTTAGTAGTAAGGAGGTAGCCCAGCTTGTCATAGATAATGGCCATCTAGACATTTCTTAGCCAATCTTTAAACTTTGGCCCCGTCAATATATTTTTATCTAGTAGTAACTTAAGCATGGTCATCATAGTCACTGCAATTAGGAGAGAGAGAAGAAACACTTAGTATGATACTCTTGCAAATTTAGATTGGTTATTAGTTTATCTAAACAGGATGACTCCCACTGTTTTCTCAAATCCTCCTTCAAACTATAAAAGAAGAATTCGTCGGGATTAATCGCACCCTACAATTCTTCCTTAACCTTTCGGCCTGACTAATGCCGGTACTTCGAGAGAGATTTTACAACGCTTTCGTAAAGTTCTTTAATTAAATAACCTCTTTTCCCTGAAGGCGTACCTCCGCTAACACCGTTCTAGACACCTACTTGGTTTATAGCATTGATTGTAAAGTGAAAAACTCTCCTTAGGAGTAATAAAACTCACAGTTGGATCGAGATCCAACTATCATTGTGTGAAAACTTTGAAGGAATCCTACCAAAATCATCACACTCTGCTATGCAAAACTAGCAAGTTTCCTTTTCATTTGAAACTCCCGATGTGGATTTTTTCCACAGGCGCTTATGACCTTGACGAAGTCCAAAATATCATAAGACACAAGTCAAGTTCTAGTCGTCATTGTCCAAGTTAATCTGAACCCATTCGTACAAACACTTGACGAAGGCCAAAATAGCTGTACGCCTGTCCTAGATTAACGCATCTACCTATACTACAGATGAATACCCAGCAGCTACCAATCACTATGCCATGGCAAAGGTCAAAATATATAGCTTGAATACTACTAGTTACCTATTTGAAATGACGGAGAGCTACAACTGGTTTTGGCAAAAACCGTGAACGTAGTGAATTTGATATAGTCGAAGGAACCATGATAGCTTTTAAAAGGAGTGGTTTAGGGTCCGTATTTAAAAGTTATTTAAAAAAAAATCGAGTGTTTTGAAATTATTCCAACGATTTAATTTTGGTTTGTTTTCTTTGCATTAAACAATATTAATGTTGTCCCATCATTTAATCCTATCATTGCAGAAAGAAACGAAAATAAAACGTACGCTTATGCCATCCGCATTCGCTACAGGGCCCCATCATGCACCGATAGGTTACTTAACTTACAGTAAAGCGGGGGCAGGGCTAGCGCGGGTTCAAAACATAAGCAACGTTTATTATATATAATCTATATATATATCCATTTGTCTCGCTCAATAATAGTCATTTCAGGTAACAAATCAAATCACAAGTAACACAGATGAATATATTGGATAAACTAGGATTTCCGTATTTTGTTTTAGCCTAGAAAGAGAAGCGGATTCCACGGTCGTGATGAATTGCCAAATCCTCACCCTAGACCACTACGGGTGCGGCAAACTACCAGTCAAATCTCTCCGAAGTGAAGCAACCCCCCTTAATGAGATGAATAAGCCACTCGGAACTTGTTCAGTCGAAAATATCACACTTTTGATATGACATTTTCCTTGCTTTTCTTAAATATCTAAAGGTGTTTATTATAAATATATCACATATGAGGGTTTATCTGTAAAAAAAACTATTTTCATATGTTTATATTTTATAATTAACATTATGAGGGAAAGTATATGCATATAATATTTTGATAATTTAAATATGCATATCATATCAAATATCCTTAATCAATATTCTTAAAATATAATATCATATCAAATTGGTTAGGATAATATCTCAAAAATACCAAATATTACTAATATTATTCTTTGAGATATGGTGCAAGCTTTGGCTCAGGTCAGGAGATCGAGATGTTGAGATGTCGGAAATAAAAAATCTATCGAAATATTAAAGAAAATCGAAGAATCAATAGTGGCAGAGACTCAGGAAATATTTTCAAGTTCCAGACATCAACTAAATATCCATGTGTCTCAAGAATAAAGCCCCAAAAATTTTCACCCAAGATCTCACCAATCGGCCGCGGATCCGCGGACAAACTATGCAATATGCGGGGGATCCGCCGCCGATTCACTGAATCAGGAGTTAGGATTTTCATGTTGGATTTGCTACAACTAACCCTAATTCTGGGGATGTATGGTTTCTGGTTTTGGGGTTATATAAAGGACCGAGGGCTAAGCTTAGAAATTATCAATCTTTTACACAAGCTATTCACCGTCAAAGAACAAATGATCCAAGACAGGTCCAAGATTCGACGTGAGATTCGACGGAACTTCTACATCCGACAAGGCAGAGATCGAGAGCAACTTCTTCTTCCTCTTGTAATCTAAACTTGAAATTTGTACTTATGAACTTGATTAATAAAGGTAGATTTTTAGTTTAATTATTTAGTTACATTATGAATTTCATCTCTATCCGTTCTTCTATCTCCATCATGCGCGAGTAATTCTCTACTTGATAGGGTTCGTAGGATTAGGGTAGAACAATAGATGAGAAAATGTTTTAACTTTTTTTAAGTCTTATGAAGTTTATAAACTTTAGCAAAATAAATGTTAACATCCTTATCGGGCGCACTATCAATTTATTGCTAGTATCGACCGCGATTTGAGATCAGATTAACAATTGTTTTGTTAAAGGCTAGACATGAATAGAGATCAATGAAAGGACAAGGGTCAACAGTGGGGAAACCCTAGTTTTTTCCAAGAATCCTAATTCTCGTTCATCACTATCTATCTAGTTTTAAATCTATCAGTAAATAAAATTAGGCATCCATGACTACTAAATCCGAACGAACCCTACAAGCATTTTTCTTATAAAATCTATATCCGTATTCAAACTAGATCTGTATTCTACATCCGTATTTTGACGCGGATCTAGAAACTATTTCCACTATTATTTATCTCTCTATTCTTCCTCTTTTTCAACACGTCTAAAGTAAGATTGAAAGATTCCACATATCTCTGAGGACGAACCGTACTCATCTCAGTCTAGCTACACGCGACACCGTTATTGATTACGGTTATTCTACAAACACTTCTTTAAAACAGACCATTCAAATGGCGCCGCTGCCGGGGATACGTGCATAATTTTTTTATTTTTACTATTTGTGTTGAATTCTTATTCGATCTATATCATAAAAATAAAACATAACCGCATCTTGCATATTTAACGATTAGTATGCGATTTTTGCGAGGGAATCTGAAGTCGCTTTAGCGAGGAGATAAAGATTCAGAGACATTCATCAAGACCCAGAGGAGCAAAGGAAGCAACAGTGAAAAAATTAAACAAAGAACCCCCTAAAGAGCGGCGGAACCGCGGCTATTGTGTGGAAACTGCGGCGGTCTTGGGGAGTTGTGCCCTCTAACTTTTCCGGTATCTTTCCTATCTCTTTCTCTCTCTTATGAAAATCCAATAATATATTTTCTGCAGGATTCTTTGCAAAATATCGCCGCTCAAAAATCTTCTTGCGTGTTTTGTTTTGTGGGTTGTTTTTGCATATTTTAATACGTGCTTTAAGGGGCAAGACCACAATTCAAATTGGGTGGGGATTTCATCACCCTTCCTAAACCCCAAAAATCATTAAACGAGTATTCGCATCACCCTATTTTAATTAAAAAAATATCAAGATCAAGACCCTAAGGACCGTCGCGCTCAAATAGGACAGAGGAAGGTTGTGGGTAATTTATCGCTTATCTTCATTTCTTTTGTGGTGTCTAGGAAAGTGTGTCTAAGGCAAGTGGTTACATAATTGAGCCCGCTATTTTCGATGATTTGTATAGTGGATCCCTCCCACTTACCTGGCACTTACCTGGCCACAAGAATTATAAAGAGGTTGTAGAGAATTGATCCTGTGGCTTGTCCTTTGAAAGTCTAGGACCAGTCTAGTGCTTGACCTAGGTAACCTTAGTTCTAGGGTTTGCTTGTGCATTTTGTGATTTGTTGAGTCAACCCTCAAGTCATACTTTCAAAGCAAAACAATCCAAATAGAGCTTAAATCTTTTCACCCTCCTCCCTCTTTTCATCTTCTTATAATGGGTAACCCAAATAAAAGAACTCTTGCCGAGTTTTGCTATCCAGAACCAAATATTTCTTGTTATCATAATCGCTTTGGTATACCATCCGACTCTACCATGTCTTTAAGAGATCGGATAGAGCAAGCGAAAATAAATAGTTGGCCACCTCACTCCAGGTCCTATCAACCGCATCAAAATTCTATATCTTCTTTTGTTGATACTCCATCTAACACGTGTGAGGGAACTCCTAAACATATGTCCATCGCTGAGTATATAGTTAAGACTAATGGCCAAAGTTTCAATCTGGTCAAACCGTTAGGACAACAAACACCACCACTTTCTAAAGAAGATTTTACTACTTGGTTTGTGGCGTATATGACATCTATTGACAGTCGCCAACCAACCAACCAATATCAATATTTTTCTTATCACAATGTTGATCTTACTCCTGCCCAATTTTCACAAGCTTTCGATTCCTATCAATCCTACCCGACTTTCACAAGCTTTCGATTCCTATCAGTCATTTGTGAGTTTTACTTATCCACAAGAATTTCAATCTTATGCTGAAACCCCTTACTGACCCATATCTAGTCTTGAACAGACTGTGGAAGAATATGTGGTAGCGTCGCACTATACCAGAGAGGAATTGAATGAGTGCATGGCCGTCCTCAATAAACAAAATGAACGAGCAACTAGTTTCAAACTAGCTCAAAATTTTCCAACGTATAATACGGCTATAGGAAAATTGAGAATTTGGGTAGTGAGAGAGAGCGGTACACCCTTCCAAATCAAACCTTCCCATCTCAAATTGAAATCCATACCTCCAGTTTCACAGATCTATCGAGTACACCAAATGATTCACCAATCGAAGATAAAATGTTTGATGAGTTGTATAACTTTGTAGTGTTTGATTTACCCAATTGTGAAGGGTCCAGTTCAAGTGAAGCCACACCCAACCCTTGTGATCTCTACACCTCCACTCTTGAACCACAATTGATTGAAAACCCTGCTTTTTATGAGGTGCCTGAGACTTGTAACCTTCATTTGATTGAGAATATTGACGTTGGAGATATATTGGATGATGAACCCGAAATTTTGGATGAGTTTGTCCCACCAATTCACCAAGTCCTTTCACTCCCGTGTGGTCATCATCTCGAACCTTTAACTATTTTTCCCGAACCCCATATGCGTCTTGAAATTGATGATAAATGTATAACCGAAAAGCGGAACGAAATTCAGCCTTCATTTCCCACATCTGGTTCAGCAATACTCAACACACCTATTTGTTTGCCCATTTCATCTCCAACTTTCTGTGGCTCTTCTTCTAATCAACCTTTACTTTTTGCGAGTGTTGATAAATAACAATCCGATATTTCGAGTTCGATAATTCTAGAAAGACAACTTGATTTAGATACTTTTGAGAATGAGGTTGATGAGATTTACGAGTTTCCTACCTCTATAATTTTTGACAAATCAAGTGTGTTAAATTCTGGCGCGACACTTATTGACATTGAAACGTTTAATCGGACCATCGATGAAAGTTTCGAAGATATTTTCACCGACGAACTCGCATTCCTAAATGACACGGATTTTGTGATTAATCAACCTCCACCTGAAGAAGTCGAACCACCACCATTTCTTCTTATCCCATATGAGAATGTGACCATTCTTCCCATTCCTAATCATCCACATTCTCATTTCTGTTCACCATTATTGTTTCATCTCTATCAACCGAGACGTAAACCATACCGCCTCCTATCTCCCCACTTCTTCAAATCTCTAATTTTCCACCAACCAGTGCGTTACATCGATAAAATTTTAGAATGGTTGGTGTTGACTTTTGGTCTATATAAGGCTTTACTTTGACCAATAATTTTAACCCCCCAAATAATTTTAAATACTTAATACTATTTTACTCAAGTTTGGTGGGGAATATTTTGGCTCTTGAAAGAATTTTTTTATAAAATTGTGATCCAAAAAATAAGTTTGGGGGAGAATTTTACTTTCGCTATTTCATGTCCCCGTTATTAACTTTTCCTCCTAAGTCTACAGTTTTTTTAAGCTTAACAGATGATATCAGTGAGGACACTGCTGTAAACAGGTTTGGTGGAGGTTTGTGCTTATTCACGCATTACTTTGCATTATATTATATATAAGCACAAAATATTTTTGATAATGAAACTTTGAAAGTGAAAATTTACATATGAAATATAGAAATAGTTTAAGAAAAGCAAGAAAATTAGATATTTTCTTAAACGAAACTAGTAATAAGTAGTTATGAGCTGTTGTCCCAAGGATTAGTAAGATGAAGGAAATTGCTAATCTGAGGATAAAAATATGTCTGGAAAATAGTCTCTATTCTTAAGGCCAAACATTTGAACGTTGATACCCAAATATATGCACTTGCAAACATCTTGAAACTTGGGATAGTAGAGGATACCTTGAAATACTCTTGTTTAAAAGTCTTGGTATGAAGAAAAAAAATTATAAGTGGTGAAAAAATGAACAATGGTTTTATACCAAAGCAGCATAAAAAAATATAGCGAGAGCGCTTTATCACCTAGTGCCTTAGACCAACTGATTTGGGAGCCACTGCTAAGCCTCAGGTGTTGCAAGGCAAGGAATTACGCCTTAATAATGTAAGCACATTTTGTAATCTGTCGGTTAGTACCTCAAGAAGTATTAACGGTCGCATGAAAGAAGTGTAAGCATTTTCATCTAAAATATTCACCAACTAAAAGGTACTAAGGAAGATGGACAAGAGTATGATAGCTTGAATTGAATTCTCTAAGTGTAGAGATATTTTTTACACAAACGTAAGGGTATATGATCAGTGTTTGGATGAATGATAGGGAGGAAAACTAAAGACGATGTTTTATTGAGAGATGATGTGATTTCTAACATCTTTTCACGACCATTTAGATAGGGCTCATGACAACCGAAAAACTGGTGTAGTTGGAAACACTTATTTTCAAGTTCTTTATTTTATAGTTCTTATCTTTGTATATAAATTTCACTGTCTTTCTTTTATTATAAGATTTTATGCGTGTAATCCGCTGAAAACCCTCAGGGGACAACACTCCTCCTACTAGGGACACCTAGAGGTTTAACAGCTTGTTGCAGGTACTCAGTGCAATCGTGTTGCCTACGAAACTGTGCTACTTAGGTTTTTCTTTTTCTTTCTCCCTCTCTTGAATAAATAAGTTTGCTCCGGACGATCAAAGTTAAGTTTGGGGGTATTTGTTCAGTAGAAAATATCACACCTTTGATATGACATTTTCCTTACTTTTCTTAAATATCTAAAGGAGTTTATTATAAATATGACACATATGAGGTTTTATCTGTAAAAATACTATTTTCATATGTTTATATATTATAATTAACATTATGAAGGAAAATATATGCATATAATATTTATATAATATTTTGATAATTTAAATATGCATATCATATCAAATATCCTTAATCAATATTCTTAAAATATAATATTTTATCAAATTGGTTAGGATAATATCTCAAAAATACCAAATATTACTAACATTATTCTTTGAGATATGATGCAAGATTTGGCTCAGGTCAGGAGATCGAGATGTTGAGATGTCGGAAATCACAAATCTGCCGAAATATTAAAGAAAATCGAAGAATCAATACTGGCAGAGACTCGGGAAATATTTTCAAGTTCTAGACATCAAAAATCTCCATGCGTCGCAAGAATAAAGCCCCAAAAATTTTCAACCAAGATCTCACCAAACGGCCGTGGATCCACAGTCAAACCATACAATATGCGGCGGATCCACGGCCGATTTACCGAATCAAGAGATAGGATTTTCAGGTTGGATTTGCTACAACTAACCCTAATTCTGGGGATCTATGGTTTCTGGCTTTGGGGCTATATAAAGGACCGAGGACTAAATTTAGAAATTATCAATCTTATACACAAACTAATCACCGTCATAGAACAAGTGATCCAAGATAGCTCCAAGATTCGACGTGATAAAGCGACGTGAGATTCGACGGAACTTCTACATCCGACAAGGCAGAGATCGAGAGCAACTTCTTCTTCCTCTTGTAATCTAAACTTGAAGTTTGTACTTGTGAACTTGATTAATAAAGGTAGATCTTTAGTTTAATTATTTAGTTATATTATAAATTTCATCTCTATCCGTTCTTCTATCTCCATCATGCGTGGGTAATTCTCTGCTTGATAGGGTTCGTAGGATTATGGTAGAACAATGGATGATAAAATATTTTAATTTCTTTTAAGTCTTATGAAATTTATAAAATTTAGCAAAATAAATGTTAACATTCTTATCGGGCGCACTACCAATTTATTGCTAGTCTCGACCGCGATTTGAGATCAGATTAACAATTGTTTTGTTAAAATCTAGACATGAATAGAGATCAATGAAAGGACAAGGGTCAATAGTGGGGAAACCCTAGTTTCTTCCAAGAACCCTAATCCTCATTCATCACTATCTATCTAGTATTAAATCTATCAATAAATAAAAGGAGTACCAATTTATTGCTAGTCTCGACCGCGATTTGAGATCAGATTAACAATTGTTTTGTTAAATGCTAGACATGAATAGAGATCAATGAAAGGACAAGGGTCAATAGTAGGGAAACCCTAGTTTCTTCCAAGAACCCTAATTCTCATTCATCACTATCTATCTAGTATTAAATCTATTAATAAATAAAAGGAGTAATCTTTATTAGTCATCCATGACTACTAAATCCGAATGAACCCTACACGCATTCTTCTTATAAAATCTATATCCATATTCAAACTAGATCTGTATTCTACATCCGTATTTTGACGCAGATCTAGAAACTATTTTCACTATTCTTTATTCTTCTATTCTTTCTCTTTTTCAACACGTCTAAAGTAAGATTGAAAGATTTTACATATCTCTGAGGACGACCCGTACTCATCTCGGTCTAGCTACACACGACACTGTTATTGATTGCGGTTATTCTACAAACACTTCTTTAAAACAGACCAATGAGTATTTCAAGAACCCGGTAGTTTGTGCACCCCACCTTGGGTCTATCCTAGGTGCTAGAAAAATAAATGAAATAATACAACGGTGGCTATAATCTCAACCCGGATGTGCCTCGCAAAAGAATATTACATCACTTTTCAAATTACATGAATGAAAGAAAAGAACATTCTTCTCACATGCCTCCGGCTATTCTATCATGACGATCCAATACTTCATATTCACAAACCAAAAACAAGATACTAGATATGTGCAATCCCTACTAATTGACGTATAGCAATTAATCGACATTTCGAAACACATATACAAACTTAAAGTGAATAAACGATATTAAAATTTTGATTTAGAAACACTCTGTATTGCCCAAGCACAAAGATAACATTAGATGAAATCTGGGAAAATCAAACAAACCCATAAATCCTAAATCTAAGAGTACAAAACAATACAAGAAGCATGAGACCAACTTCCACAGTAAAACCGCCGAGGGCGGGAAAATCACCAATTCCGGCGGTTTTTTCTTGGATTGAGTGCCTCGTTTTTCTTTGGTGTTTTAGTTACAACATAAGGAGCATTCTGCACTTATTTAAAAAATTTAGAAGCTCTTTAAAAATCGACAAAACTTGGATCTAGATTTTATCAATTCAGAATTATTTCGGTTTTGAAACTCTAATATCAGTGTAAGTGTATATGTGCTCCTTGTCGTGTTAACTACAGCTATGCGAAATCAAAAACTTTAAAATCTTGAGCACAAAACACTAAATCCCAAGGATTACAACCTTTGTAGACGGTATTTCAGGTCTTGAAAGTTGACTCCTCAACCTCCTTGAGTTGATAGAACGAGCTCTCGAAATCGGTCTTCCGTATCAAAGACGATCGACCCAAGGATACCGATTCAAGAGATTGCTACGTCCGAAGCAACTAAAGATCAAGTCTTGCTAAGACAAGATATTTAGAGTGGTGTAGTTTGTGAAACTAAATACTATCTTTTAATCCTCACAACTAAAGAGAGAGGAGTGAGGAAGAAGATGAAGAGATAACTACTAGAGATTTTTCTCCACTTGTGAAAAGATAACCCTCACACTAAAATATCTCCTCCACCCTCATCTTATCCCTTCTCACCCAAAACAAAAGAGTGGGTGGGCTAGGTGACTCACTAGGGTGAGTCACAAGCCCACACACTTCCAAGTTTAAGATGAAGAAAAGAGAGATAGTGTGTGTAGCCACCTCACTAATACACATATACATACACTTATAAATAAATACAAATACATGTATATAAACAAGTATAGTTAAACTCGTATAAATACGTATACCGTATTTCTACTAAAATATGAATACCGTATTTGTACTGAAAATACAAAATATGCGTATTCATATTTAGAAAGAAATACATGTATTTATATCAAAGCACAAATACACATATTCGTATAAATACCGTATTCGTGTTAAAATACAAATACCCAAAAGAAAGCAATATAATATTAGCATAAAAAATGGATGTCTTTCAAACCTGCTAGTACTACTAAACCGTCTGATTAAAGCACGTGTATAAATACACGTGTTCAATCGAACACCCCTGCGTAAAATTATACGCAAACTACACCGTTTCGCCTGAACCGGGAAACCCTCTGTGTGGGACTCTAAAGACTCGACAATACGCCAGCAGTGGATTTAACCACAAGCACGTCAGTGCCACTAGCTGTACGTAACGGCTACCCAGTTATCTGTCGAAGGGAAAATCGACATGATAACTCGTTCGAAAATCCTACTGAGCCTATAGGTGATCTTCTCCGTACAGTCCGTTCTATTCGTCTAAGTGTATTGCATATCGGGCCTAGGGGTGGTAAATGTCAGACCCCAAATAGCGTAATAAGCCGTGTCGATGTGGAACCTAATGCACCCTGAGAAGCTACTGGTGTACCTACCAGTAAATCTCACTTTCCCTGGTTATGAACTTTGTGTATTAGCCAGCCGTATATAGCGCGATATCAACTCACAATACTGGAAGAGACGAATCCCTTCTATCCTCTACTGCCTCCAAGTGCTTCGGGACTGCACCCAACTACTATCTGTTTGCACAATTCATTTGAGCCGTGGTAGGGTAGTAATCTAAATACAGTGGGAACACACTCAAGACGAATAGTGATGTCAAGTCAACAGACTAACCTGTGCTCATGTCATTGGGGAACTGCTAACTGACGATAGGTATAATACTAACCAGCAGTTCCTAGCGAGTCCGTCCAGTATAACTCATAACCCAATGAGCACCTGTATACTATCTTTGGTACCGTATATCAATGAGTGCAGGACAAGCCACCTCCCCTGACGGGGATAAAAAGCGTATACACTAGTCTACTCTGGAGTATCGATACCCAGTCTCGATAATCCAACGACTAGGGAGGAGCTTAAGGATTTGCTTATAGACTACCTAGCTCCCATTAATGTGACTGTCATCACAACGCTGGTAGTCAAGCAAAGATTCTAAGGGCTCTATCAACATAAATTAGCGATATGTTAAAAAAACATATACATATGCTAAAATACACTCAAACTAGATAGCATACTATCATGTTGACCAAGACTGTTATTTTATCTGTGTATATCCCAAGCTTCCAAAATATAATATACAATCCAGTACTATACAATAATGGCCTCTTGGGCATATATCACTAAAACTTGCCATATGGTCTCTCATTCGTCGTTATATGACGAAAAATCTCCCTCAATGTCAGAAAATGATGTAGAGGAACTGGGGGGCAGAATCGGCGCTAAAATCCCCGAAACTACCAGAAGAAGACCCAATTGAGTGGCTACTGACGAAGCCTTTGAAAAAAGAAAAGTTGACTGAGAATGTGAGACAGCCATATATGAAAAGGCTAAGTCTCATCGTCTGAGTAAATAATCCACGGTGAGGACGAGTCATAAAGTGCTCTAACCAAACCAAAGTACACCTGCAACAAATAAGAGCATGATCAAACCAGAGAAGCGGTTCGCCAAGGCTCTGTCGATGGGGATGAAGCTGCCATCTTTTATAAAGAACACTCTCGGGGTCACTTACTTCTATGGAGAAGACTTACATCCAGAATACCGCCTTTATCATCGAAGGGTCGCCCATCCCATCGAGGAATGCAGTGCCTTCAAGAAATGGTGGTAAGGATATGTTGCCCCCCCCCGAAAACACTTCAAGAAAGAGAAGCGTGAAGCTCATTCTCATCGACATAAAAATAGCGAGACGAACGTGCATGAAGAAACGACTGGCAACTATCATATGGTTGGTACCAATTCGGAAGGAGGAGAACCTCCAGCTCTTACGTTCGGGAGCGATTCTGAGGACGGAATACCACTCAACCCTCTCTTCAAAGAATTCACCTCGAAAAAAGAAGAGGAGGAGAAGAACTGTGAAAATATTCAGTTGCTTAACCGTACACTACCTGAGAAGGATTTCGGACTTGCAAACAAAAATTCAAACAACAAGGACAGAGGGAAATGGAAAATGCACGAAGAAATCGCCCTCGATGAAGAAGTGGTAAAAGATTTCACGACAAAGGACCCGCCTAAGAAAAATAAGGTGGACTACAACGTCCTGGCACATTTGATGAAAATACCCTCGGAGTTGAGCATATTAGATGCTCTCCTCCTGTCCAAAGTGGCACAATATTTCCTGATCAAGGTATTACAAGAGCCCGATTAGTTCCAAACTTTTCTCGCAGACGAGAAGATGAAAGATGAACTGGCAGAGATCCACATGGCTGATATTACATTCAGCGATGAAGATCTACTCCTCGGTACATGCGAATATAATCGCCCATTATACATCACTGGGTACTTCCACGTCATTAAGATAAGGAAAATTCTTATCGACAACGGATCCTCTATTAACCTTCTCAACATGATAGTGCTAAAGGAAATTTGCATGAACGTTCGGCACCTTACCCGAGATAAAATTACCATCTCCGGGTTCGACTCACAGTCATCACGAACTCTTGGGTCCGTAATACTGATGCTCCTCTTTGGGCTGCTCGTCACTGACATCAAATTTCATATCATTATGCTAAGAGTTATCATTACGCTAAGAGTTTCTATAACGTTTTGCTCGGCAGGCCTTGGTTACACGAGTACAACGTCATCCCTTCTACACAACAGTAGTGTATGAAGTATTTCAAGGATAGGTCGGAGTACACCGTCACGGGAGAGATGAATCTGTTCTCCGTAAACGAAGTCCGGAAATACGAAGACGCAAAGTACTTCCTACCAGGCTTCGAGGATACTAAAAGGTGCCACAAGCCGGAGAATAAACAGAAATCCGTCGCTACTATCCCGATCTTTAGGAGAAATACCGAGGAAGACGAAGAAATAGTCTATTCGGGGAAACCCCAAAAAGAAAACAATAAACCTGGACCATCTACTCCTATTTTGGTCTTTGGTAGCGACTCAGTGGACGAGGCTAAAGCAGTGTTCTCCGTCCGCCCGTCAATGCAGACTCTCGCCGGAGCAGATCATTGTCTACAAATTATGATGGCTCCATGTCGACCATACAAGGAACTTGATACGCTCATCACATACAGCATACAAGAACTGCAAACTTTCTACATACCTCTTAGGCGAAGAGGTGAAAAGGCAATCCTCTTCTACCAATCTACGGAGATTAAAGTAGAGAAAGAAATTTGGCATTGTGCTATTTTGCTTTCAACAGGCTTCAACCCATCCTTCTGCCAAGATATTACGCGGAGGGATTGAAAGAGCTATTAATACGCCAAGGCATACCTCTCGAACAAACTGTTTGACACACCCAATTCTACAAAAATATTTGGGATACTCCCGGGACTCAGCGAAAGAAACCCAACAGGAAGATGGAGACACCTGGACTGGGATACGTTTGGTCTAAGAAGCGGGAGAAAATCTAAAACTGCCGTATCGTAAACAGCTCGAGTGAAGTGGAAAACACTCTTCCAAATAGCCACGACGTCAAATCGGTGCGAGATCCTTCTTTGAAAATGTTAAGTCCGTCGCTTGAAGAACAAATTGATAAGCTAATAAAAGAAGCTTGTCAAACGAGCCGGGACAACCACAGCTGCGAAATGGCCATTTATGAAAAGGCCAAGACGCATCGTCTAAGTTAGCAATCTACGGAGAAACTAGACCGTAATGCTCTTCATCTCCAGCCCGCTATATGTCCTTGCGAAAGGGGAAAACCCCGAAATGGAGGTAAAAACATGGAAAAGAATGCAAACAACATTCGAAGACAACAAAGCGGATCCAAGACGCCGTGCAATCGAGAAAAACTTGATTAGAGCACAACCTTTTTAAAGAAGATGGGTCGGAAATACTTTTTCCCTCAGGACATGACAAGGAAAATATTCAATCTTGTCATAAAGCAACAAATGATGACGCTTCCGGAGTCTCGGCACCCCAAACAAATAAATGAGGTCTATCATCCGGATTATTTCTCCTATCACCGAGCAATAGGTCATGCCCCTGAAGACTGCTTCACCTTCAAAGACTAGGTAGAAGACCAGTATCGACAAGACATGTTTATGTTATCCGACAGCTGGAGGGTAACCCCGCCACAAAAGCATGAGCCAAAGAAGACTTATACCATCAGGATAGGACCAACTCGACATCGAGAACGGAAGCGAACTCGTACCTGCCATATGATAACACTCTCAAAAGAGAGAGGGCATGAGACTATGAATGACCTCTATAGGCGTTTCGCAAATGAAGACGAGGACGAGGTGATCTCAGAGTTTCCACCAACACCAGAAGAGCTGGAAGATATGATACACACCACGGCGGACAACCAAAGAAATATTGACTCGGGGACGGAAATTGATTCGAGGCCAACGTTCGTCAGTGAGATACTATCTGAAAAATAAGTAGCCACGTTAAAAGATGTACTCATGAAATATAAAGATTGCTTCACCTAGAACTACTCTGAAATGCCGGGTTTAGATCCAAAAGTAGCAGTATATAAACTGGCTATATCGCCAAGTATAAACCCAGTCAAACAGGCGCCAAGAAGGATGCGACTTGAACTTGAGATGAGTATCAATGTAGAAGTTCAGAAATTAATTGACTCCGGCTTGATCCAAGAGGTTCAATATCCTGACTGGATTGCTAACATCATTCCGGTGATGAAGAAAAATAGGACGATTTGTATCTACGTGGACTTTTGGGATCTCAACAAAGCGTGCCCGAAAGACGACTTCCCAGTGCCCATTACCGAGCTTATGATCGATAACACGTCTACCCATGAGGTCTTCTCCTTCATTGATGGATTTTCAGGATACAACTGAATAAAAATTCATCCTGAAGACCAGAAGCATACCGCCTTCCAGACCTCGTTGGGCATATTCTGCTATAAGGTGATACCCTTCGATTTGATGAACGCTGGTGCTACCTTCCAGATGGCCATGACAAAGATTTTCGATGACGTGGTACACGAGATAGTTGAATGTTACATCGACGGCCTTGTAGTGAAGATCAAATCACATGAGGAATATTGGGAATATATAAAAATAGTTTTCCAATATCTTCGGAAGTATAATCTGAAGATAAACCCTCTAAAATACTCGTTTGGAGTTTCTACAGAAAAATTCTTGGGTTTCATCATATGTCACAGGGATATTGAAATCAATCCCTCAATGATTAAGGAGATCATGAAAATGCCCTTGCCGAAAACCCTCAAACAACTGCGGACTCTTCAAGGAAAGCTCGCGTATATCCGACGGTTTCATATTCAACCTGTCCGGAAAATGTCATCCTTACAGTCATCTGATGAAGAAAGGGACCCCGTTCGTCTGGGATCAGAAGTGCCAAAATGCACTAAATGAAATCAAACAATACCTGCAAAATCCGCCGATATTTACCGCTCTGGTTAAGGGGAAACCCCTTATTCTATATAAACCGGCCCATGAGGGTTCTCTAGGCATATTGTGGGCGTAAGAGAATGATCAGGGAATAGAGAGAGCTCTATTCTATTTAAGTCGAGTTTTCCTGGGGGCAGAAAAAATTATTCCCCTATCGAAAAGCATTGCCTGGCACTGATCTTCGTAATAACGAAGCTCAGAAATTACGCCTTGGCACATAAGGTCCACCTCATATTGAAAGTGGATCATCTCAAATATCTAATGTCAAAGGCCATACTGACAGGAAGGCTTGCCAAATTGGCCCTCCTTCGGATGGATTTCTCGATAATCTATCGATCCCTCAAAGCAGTGAAAGGTCAGGCCATTGCCGACTTTCTCACGGAGCATCCGATACCAGCCAACTTCCCCTTAAATTGCGAGTTGCCAGAAAAATATGCGTTCGACGCAATTGAAGAAGGAAATGATTCCCAATGGGAACTCTATTTCGATGGAGCATCTTCCATGAACAGGCGAAAGCAAAGTGCCCCCATAATCAAAGCTGGGATGGGCCTTATCTTCATGACCCCGCATGGAGGGATATTGCGTTACACCCTCTCCTTAACGAAGCCAAGGACTAACAACGAAGCTAAATACGAAGTTTTGATAGCAGGTCTTGATATCGCTATTGACATGAGAATTAAAGACCTCATCATATATGGAGACTCCCAGCTGATCGCTAGCCAAGTAAATGGCAACTATCAGACATGCAAGACAGAGCGGATAAAGTATGGTGAAAGAGTGCAGCAACTACTGATGAAAATCCTTTCCTATATCCTGGAAAGCATACCTCGAACGGAAAACAGAAAGGCGGATGCATTGGCCAAATTAGCTAAGAAATTGGCCGACGAAGACCTCGATGACGTAAGAATCACTGTGCAAAGCCGCAGGGTTCTCGCCTTAACAGATATATCTTAGGAAGACCTGATAAATCCATCCGAAGGAAAAGAAATAACCGAATAAGTGGCCCTTCAAGTAAGGGACGATGAAAAGGTTAAGGACTGGAGGAAAGTCTTCATAAACTACTTCAAGTCCCAACGAACACTCGAAAATATATCATTTAGACATCAGCTTATGAAACGAGTTTTTTCTTTCACTTTCGTCAATGATACCCATTATATGAGATCATTTGACCTCCTATGGCTGAGGTGCCTTGGGCCGAAATAAGCAAAAAAAGTCATCTAAGAAATTCACGATGGACTTTGCGGCTCTCATTAAGCTGGACCGAAGACGAAGCTGAAAATAAAAAGAATGGGCTATTATTGGCCTACGATGATTCAAGACTGCCACGAATATACGAAGCAGTGTCACTCGTGCACAATTCACGGGGACTTCATACTTCAGCACCCAAATCCGCCGCAACCGACAGTGGCCAGCTAGCCATTCGAAATGTAGGAAACCGATATAATTGGCCTCATCGAACCAGCATCATCCAAAAGACATCGGTTTATATTAGCAATGACTGATTACTTCTCAAAGTGGGCAGAAGCAGTACCACTAAGGGAGGTGAAGACGGGGAATATCCTCCACTTCTTCAAAACCGATGTCATCTATCGATTCGACACTCCGCGATTTATTATCTCGGATAATTGACCAGCTTACAGAAGTCATAAAATCAACCGCTTCACATGGCAGCATGAAATAGATTGAAGATACTCTTTAGTCTATTATCCTCGGGCCAACGGTCTAACTGAAGCTTTCAACAAGACCTTGACAAATATTATAAAAAAGACGGTGTCTAGAAACAAAAAGGACCGGCACGAAAGGCTGCATGAATCTCTCTGGGCATACCGAACAACATTCAAGACGACCACGAATACAACACCATACGCATTGGTGTTCAGCACGGAAGCACTGCTCCCATTGGAAATAGTACTCGCCTCTCTACGAGTAGCGGTTCGATACGAGCTGACAGATGAAGAAAATGCTCATCTTAGGTTAGAGGAGCTTGACGCTCTCGACGAAACCCGCCTTATAACACAGTAAAATCTGGAGGCTTATAAGGTAAGGATGACACGGTCGTATGAAAAACTGACCAGGCTGAGAACATTCCGCCAAGGCGAACACGTGCTAGTCGTCAAAAGACCAATGATCCCCAATTTTGCAAACCGGGGAAAGTTTGAGCCGAACTATGAAGGCCCGTACATCATAGACAAAGTCTATCAGGGTGGATCCTACCTGCTCATGGATATGCATCGTGAAAGACCCTTCAGGACAATAAACGGCTGATTCCTGAAAAAATACCACGCTTGACGAGTAATGATTTAGGTCAATGATAGATGACAACATTTGTGTCTGTTTGCTATCTTCCTAACTCAGAACTCTAAGAGTAGTACCAAAAAACCCATCACCTCAAATACGACGATAATGGTCCGAAACGTTCTTAAACAAACAATGGACCGGAATTTCCTTAAACTAACAATGGATCGAAAATTCCTTAAACTAATACTCACCCCGAAATACGGCGATAATGGACCGAAAAGTCCTTAAACTAATATCCGCCTCGAAATACAGCGATAATGGATCGAAATGTCTCTAAAATAACAATGGACCAAAAAGTCCTTAAACTAATACTTTTCCCGAAATACGGCGATAATGGACCGAAATTTCCCTAAACTAACAATGGACCAAAAAGTCCTTAAACTAATACTCGTCCTGAAATACGGCGATAATGGACCGAAATTTCTCTAAACTAACAATGGACTGAAATGTCCTTAAACAAATACTCGGCCCAAAATACGGCGATAATGGACCGAAATGTGTTTAAACTAACATTCGTCCCCAAAATAGGAATGTTGGACCGGAACGTCCTTAAACTAGCATTTCGTCCCAAAATATGGCGATAATGGACCGTCATGTCCTTAAACTAACACATTTAGCCCTACAATGAATCCCCATATTGATTACCGTATACAATCTACGGGTGTCACGCCCCGCTTCCCAAAATGCGCTAAAATGGGCACGCGACATAGCCAACCATGCTACCTGTGGGTAGGAAGTATCCATCCACAGTCAAATTACGGCTGTAGAGATATCAAGAACAAAATAAAACTATCTAAAACATGTCCATAATCCAAGATAACATGAGTCAAGAATAAATAAATGCGGAAGCGAAAGATCCAATACAAAATAACTGGAATGTATGTCCCATAATGCGGACTCACATCAGGAATAAAATGCAGTAAAGAAAAGCTAACTACTGCTAACACTCACAGCTCAGCCTGTCGGCTGAAGTACTCCTGCTCGGACTGCGACAGCGGTACAGAATCTGGGCCATGCAAAACCCAGACGTCAGCGCGTCAAATCATCAAGTAGTAACATAATAAACAGGCAATGCGAATATAAACATGAATAAAGCAAGGGTAACAATAATATGAATCAGAACAGTGCAGGGTAGTGTGCAGTGGGTAAACTGGACTGTTCTATCAGGTTTTCTATTCTAAAGTCTTTGAAACCAAGTAATGTAATCCTCATCGTAACTCATCGGTGATTATTTCGTAACGCCCGGAAAGACGGCAAATAATAGGTATTCCGTAACGCCCGGAAAAACGGCAAACAATGGTTATTCGGTGACGTCCGGAAAAACGGCAAACAATGGGTATTCAGTAACGCCCGGAAAAACGGCAAACAATGGGTATTCCCTAACGCCCGGAAAAACGGCAAACAATAGGATGGCCCTTTGAGTTACGTTCGGTTACAATACTGATTTCCCCATACCCCCAAGTTTTGTGTTCAAGTCAGGTATCCCGAAATCAAGAAACTAATGCCAACACAGGATCAGGTAAACATGTTTGTCTGGATAGACAACAGGAACGGTCCATGAGGACTACATGTCAGGTTTGTTGGTATTAGACACAAGATCAGGTAACGGGTCAGGTCATGGTACATCAGGTCAAGTCAAGCAGTATACGGTACCATGTCGGGTAAATCGATATGTATGTAGTAAGTCAGGTCAAGATGTAAACAGTATCATGGGTGTGCTCACAATCAGTTATATAATCAAGCATGGGTATCAACAACATGATATAAGTAATGAATTAAGCAATAGGCAGATTCATTCAATTAGCAGTACGGTTATCAGTTGTGTCACAGAGATGATTTCAACATTATGAGAATGCAGTAAGACAATTATAGCCGTTTAATCATGTTAACAAGTTTAAGACTTCATGGATGCAATGTTATATGTGTATATAGGTTCCACGAATGAAATTACAGTTTAAGCAGGTTAAATGTATACGAGTGTCCGAATGAAGTAAAACGGTAGAAAAGGTGCCATAGGCTACATCATCAGTGAAAGTGTAATTAAATCATGTAAATGTGATTATTAGGTTCCAAAACAGTAATTGCAACAGGTAGGTTACAAGTTTGAAAGATAAAATGATATATATCAATCTTAAACACGAAAAATGGGAAATTGTAATACCAAAATTAAATTGCAGGTTTTAGGGTGTCATCAAGTATATGTAAATATTGTTTAGCATGTAGCAAGGGGTACTTGCCTTGACGGGTCGCGAATCGGGAAAACGGAACGTAAAACGTCGGCGGAGAAACTCGCGACGGGCGCACGGTTTACGGAATGAACCCAAACGACGAACAGTGGAACCACACGGGTCGGGGTACCTCGCTGGAACGTCGGGACACGTCGCCGGCACGGCCAGAATCCGGCGAGATGCAAAAACAGTGAATGTCAAGAGTTGCAACAAGAAAAGATAAGGAAATAAAGAAGAAAGGGAAGGAGGATGGAGAAGAGAAGGCTTACAATGGTCTGTGGGACGGGTGGTGACGGTCGACCACGTTGACGGAGCTCCGGCGGTGGCCTACGACGACAGTGAAAGAAGTTTCCAGATCAAGAAACCAGATCAGCGAAGGAAAAGAAGAAAGGAGGAGGTGAGGGGATGAGAGGCTCACCGAGGGGGTTCTTGCGAGGCCGGGGGCAGATCGAGATCGCCGGCGGCGATCCCATGAGGAGTTACGGCTGTAGTTGGCCGCAGTGCTGGTGCAGGGTGCATGGGAAGAAGGGAAATGAGTAAGGAGGCATGGTGGATTGGTCGAGGGTGAGGAGGCGACGATGCTGGTGATGGTGGTGTCGGCGTTGGGGCTGCGGCGGCGAGGGGCACGGCGGCTAGGGTTCGCTGGGGCTGGGTTCTCATGAAAGAAATGAAGAAGAGGAGGGAAAGATATATAGAGGAGAGAGAGAAGGATGGGGAGAGAGAGAGAGAGAGAGCGACGGGAGGGAGAGAGGAGAGAGAAGTGGGGCCCACGAAAAAGAGAACTCGCGATTGGATGGGAAGAAGGATTTGGTTAGGAAAAGTATTTTAAAAAAAAGATTTATAAGTATATTAAAATATTAGAGGTTAAAACTTATATATTCGGCGGTTTATAAAATATTAGAAATTTGGGATTTTGGCGCAAAGAAAAACATTTCCAAATTGCGCCCGGATCGGGTCCAAAAATTTGAAATTGAAATAATAAAATTTTAGGCGGGATCCAAAATTTAAAATGAAGTGTTTTGCAATCAAAAAGCATACCCCCAAAACAGACACACGTACGTGCGCGTAGCCGTCCAAACTCGCCCGTTTCACTGAACGGGACGAGAACACGATGCACGGGCGCTACAACGGGGTTAGGGGTGTCAAGCAGGCCAAGATGAATATTTTTAATTTTATTTTAGATGCCATAAATTGTTATATGCAGAATTGAATTGACGGGATAAAATTACAATAAGTAACAATCAAGCAAGATAAATGAAATAAGTGCCACACTACGTTCAAACGGTAACTGAATTTAGTAGCATTGGGCTCGGGTGTTACATCATACCCAACTACAAAAAGAATTGCGTCCTCGAAATTCCAAGAATACAAAGATTGATAACTACAAGAAAAGATGAGGAAACTTCTGCCGGATTTCATCTTCTCGTTCCCAAGTGGACTCTCCATGCGAGCGATTACTCCTAGAAACAAGCACAAGAGGGATCACCTTGTTCTTAAGAACCTTTTCCCTTCGATCCACGATTCCAATCGGTCGTTCCTCAAAAGTCAAGTCTTCTCGTACTGTTAGCTCCGAATGATCCAATGCGTGCGTTTCATCTCGAACATACCTACGGAGTTGAGATACATGAAACACATCGTGCACATTTGCCAAGGACCGCGGTAACGCCAAACGATAAACTACCTCACCAACACGCTCCAAGATCTCAAAGGGTCCAACGAATCGAGGACTAAGCTTTTCTCGACTTCCAAAACGAATCACCCCTCTAGTTGGTGATATCTTCAAGAATACCAAATCACCCTCGGCGAACTCTAGAGGTCTTCTTGACGTGTCTGCCCAACTCTTCTGTCGGTCTTGCGCTGCCTTCATATGATTTCTGATAGTGTTAACCTTCTCAACTGTCTGCACAACCAAATCTGGTCCCAATAACCTTCGTTCACCGACATCGTCCCAACAAACAGGTGAATGGCACTTACGACCATACAAAGCTTCAAATGGAGCCATCTGGATAGTTGCCTGAAAACTGTTGTTGTAAGAAAACTCCACCAAATGCAGATGATCTTCCCATGAACCCTCGAAGTCCAACATGCATGCTCTCAACATATCCTCAAGATTTTTGATTGTTCTCTCCGAATGACCATCAGTTTGAGGATGATAAGCTGTGCTAAACTTCTGTCGAGTCCCCAAACTTTCCTGTAAGCTCCGCCAAAAGTGTGATAAGAACCGAGTGTCCCGATCGGACACGATGCTCACTGGTACTCTATGCAATCTTACAATCTCTTGCATTTACCGCTTTGCTAAAGTCTCTGTTGATTGACCAACCCGGAAAGGAATGAAGTGAGCTGCCTTGGTCAACCGATCAACAATCACCCATACAACATTGTTGCCTTTTGGACTCCGCGGTAAAGCCGTCACGAAATCCATGGTTATATGTTCCCACTTCCACTGAGGAATCGGAAGTGGTTGTAATAAACCAGCAACCCTTTGATGTTCAGTCTTAGCTTGCTGACACACCAAGCACTTCGCCACAAATCGAGCAATCTCCCGTTTCATGCCTTCCCACCAGAAATGCTGTCGAATATCTCGGTAAATCTTTGTCCCTCCTGGATGTACAGAATAAGCTGAACTGTGTGCCTCCTTCATAAGCTCTTCACGATTATCTCCCTTTGGCCTACACAAACGGCTACCATACCTCAACGAACCATCTTCGTGGATCAATAAATCTGTTCGTAGTCCGGCTTCAACCTGTCCTCGAAACTTTTGCAGTCTAGGGTCCTGCGATTGTGCTGCTTTAATATTCTCGATCAACGATGACTGTACTTGCAGCTGCATCAACTGCCCCGAAGAATGCGGTAGCACAACCTCTAAGTCAAATCTTCGAAAATCTTCAACAAGCTCCTTCTGCGTAGTTAACACCTGAATTGCTGGTAACCGACTAAGCGCATCCGGCACGACATTAACCTTCCCCGGATGGTATTTAAGATCAAGATCGTAGTCAGCCCTCAGCTCTAACCATCTACGCTGCCTCATATTAAGCTCCTTCTGCGTGAACACATACTTCAAGCTCTTATGATCCGTGAAAACTTCGACCTTTTCGCCTAAAAGGTAGTGTCTCCAAATCTTCAAAGCGAAAATCACAGCTGTAAGCTCCAAGTCATGAGTTGGGTAATTCTTCTCATGGGTCTTCAATTGTCTTGATGCGTACGCTACAACCTTCCCATGCTACATCAAAACACATCCCAATCCTTTCCCAGATGCGTCGCTGTGAATCACTAATCCTCCGGAATTGTCTGGCACGGTCAGAATAGGGGCGGTTATCAATTTCTGCTTCAACGTCTCAAAAGCTAACGCACATTTATCCGTCCATACAAAAGGTACCTCCTTGCGCGTAAGCTTGGTTAACGGTTCCGCCAGACGAGCAAAGTTTTCCACAAATCTTCTGTAATATCCGGCGAGTCCAAGAAAGCTTCTTATCTCCGCAACATTCTTTGGAATCGGCCAATCTCGCACTGCTGAAATCTTTTCGGGATCGACAGCGATTCCATTGCCAGACACAACATGTCCCAAAAACTTTACTTCTTCCAGCCAAAACTCGCACTTGCTCATCTTCGCATATAACTTCTCATGTCTCAACGTCTGCAGTGCGATCTTCAAATGCTCAGCATGTTCTTTAAAACTCTTAGAGTAAACCAGAATATCGTCAATGAATACCACAATAAACTGATCCAAGAATGGTGAAAAGATTCGGTTCACCAAGTCCATGAATACTGCCGGCGCATTCGTTACTCCGAAGGGCATCACTAAGTACTCGTAATGTCCATACCGAGTTCGGAACGCCGTCTTGCAAATATCTTCTGCTTTCACTCGGACCTGATGATATCCGGATCGCAAATCCAACTTCGAGAATACCCTCGCGCCATTAAGCTGCTCGAAAAGTTCGCCAATGCGAGGGATCGGGTACTTGTTCTTAATAGTCACCCGGTTTAATTCTCGATAGTCGATGCACATCCTTCTTATGCCATCCTTCTTCTTTACTAGAAGAACTGGAGCTCCCCAAGGCGAGTTACTGCTTCGAATCCAACCCTTCTCAAGCAATTCAGCAACTTGTTTCTTGACTTCTTCCAACTCTACTGGTGCCATTGGATAATAAGCCTTGGATACTGGCGCTGCACCGGGAATAAGATCAATTGCGAACTCCACGTCTCGTTTCGGCGGTAATCCCGATATATCTTCAAACACGTCCATAAAATCGCGAACAACAGCCGGTTCTTCATTTTTATCAACTTCCATAGATGCAAGAATATTGTTTGTCGGCCTAACCCTAAACTCGACTGGCCCGACAGAACTGCTTCCTCCAGTGAAGCTAAACTCGGGATGTCCGGGAATCTGGAAAATTACCTTCCTTGCCCTACAATTAATGTGAGCATGGAAGTGCCAAGAAAATCCATTCCCAAGATGACCTCAGCTGCCCGTATCAATCATCAAGAAATCTGCAAAAGCTCCCGTCCGTACACCACAACTGTATAATCTTTACATTCCCTACTAGCTATGATTTTCCCATTCCCAGTGTGTATGTCCCAGAAACTAGACAGGGTCGTGTAGTCAATCGAGTGTGTAGTTATAAACTTGGATGACATAAAGCAATAGGATGTACCAGAATCAAATAACGCTAATGCGGGAAAACCATGAACGAGTAGAGTACCTGAAACAACTTCTCCTGACGCCTTAGCTTCCTCAGCTGTCAAGGTAAAAGCTCGAGCCTGATTAGGTCCTTGAGTCAGCTGTTTCTGTCCCTGGAACGGCCTCTGCGGAGGCTTCTGAAAATCGTCTCTCGTACGAAGCTTCGACGGACAAGCACGAACAGCGTGATCTGCCGCTCCACAAACCAAACAGAGTCCCAGTTTCCTTCGACAATCCTTTTGCACATGTCCGTGTACATGGCAGTAGTTACAAATTACGCTCCTCTTCCGATCAACCACAATTGTTTTCTTCATTGGTGCTATGCTGCGTCTGTTCACCGGAACACTTCTACGTACGGACGTTTGGTTCAGTGCAGACGCCCGCTTCAGCTCGGTCTGTCTCTTTTGATTCTCCAGCATTCCCCTTATCACTCCACGCATGGCGGCTTTGTCCACGCGTTCTTGGTACGTCTTCAAATTCGTACCGGCCATATTCCTGAACTCAAAACACCCAACATTAGCATGATGATAGATTCTGAATATAGATCAAGGCTAGAACTCCAAGATACTTAAATAGAGTGCCGCATTGTAATTATACCGCGGTATCATAGCCACAATTACATAACTCCACCCAAGTCGCCTAAGTCCTAGAGATAACAAGGAATCAGGTTTTCGAGTCGATATGCAAAGGAAGTTTGCACATCGTAAAAGATATTCAGGAGAAATGTGATTCAAGAATGGTAAAACGGCAAGATGGCAGGACATGTTTCCTAAACACGGGTATTCTGATTCGTGTATTGGGTACAATACCCAACTACAAAAAGAATCAACCTGACCAACCTATGCTCTGATACCAAAACAACCATGTCACGTCCGCTTCCCAAAGTGCGCTAAAATGGGCACGTGACATAACCAACCATGCTACCTGTGGGTAGGAAGTATCCATCCACAGTCACATTACGGCTGTAAAGATATCAAGAACAAAATAAAACTATCTAAAACATGTCCATAATCCAAGATAACATGAGTCAAGAATAAATAAATGCGGAAGCGAAAGATCCAATACAAAATAACTGGAATGTATGTCCCATAATGCGGGCTCACATCAGGAATAAAATGCAGTAAAGAAAAGCTAACTACTGCTAACACTCACAGCTCAGCCTATCGGCTGAAGTACTCCTGCTCGGACTGCGACAGCGGTACAGAATCTGGGCCATGCAAAACCCAGACGTCAACGCGTCAAATCATCAAGTAGTAACATAATAAACAGGAAATGCGAATATAAACATGAATAAAGCAAGGGTAACAATAATATGAATCAGAGCAGTGCAGGGTAGTGTGCAGTGGGTAAACTGGACTGTTCTATCAGGTTTTCTATTCTAAAGTCTTTGAAACCAAGTAATGTAATCCTCATCATAACTCGTCGGTGATTATTTCGTAACGCCCGGAAAGACGGCAAACAATAGGTATTCCGTAACGCCCGGAAAAACGGCAAACAATGGTTATTCCGTGACGCCCGGAAAAACGACAAACAATGGGTATTCCGTAACGCCCGGAAAAACGGCAAACAATGGGTATTCCCTAACGCCCGGAAAAACGGCAAACAATAGGATGGCCCTTTGAGTTACGTTCGGTTACAATACTGATTTCCCCATACCCCCAAGTTTTGTGTTCAAGTCAGGTATCCCGAAATCAAGAAACTAATGCCAACACAGGATCAGGTAAACTTGTTTGTCTGGATAGACAACAGGAACGGTCCATGAGGACTACATGTCAGGTTTGTTGGCATTAGACACAAGATCAGGTAACGGGTCAGGTCATGGTACATCAGGTCAAGTCAAGCAGTATACGGTACCATGTCGGGTAAATCGATATGTATGTAGTAAGTCAGGTCAAGATGTAAACAGTATCATGGGTGTGCTCACAATCAGTTATATAATCAAGCATGGGTATCAACAACATGATATAAGTAATGAATTAAGCAATAGGCAGATTCATTCAATTAGCAGTACGGTTATCAGTTGTGTCACAGAGATGATTTCAACATTATGAGAATGCAGTAAGACAATTATAGCCGTTTAATCATGTTAACAAGTTTAAGACTTCATGGATGCAATGTTATATGTGTATATAGGTTCCATGAATGAAATTACAGTTTAAGCAGAATTAAATGTATACGAGTGTCCGAATGAAGTAAAACGGTAGAAAAGGTGCCATAGGCTACATCATCAGTGAAAGTGTAATTAAATCATGTAAATGTGATTATTAGGTTCCAAAACAGTAATTGCAACAGGTAGGTTACAAGTTTGAAAGATAAAATGATATATATCAATCTTAAACACGAAAAATGGGAAATTGTAGTACCAAAGTTAAATTGCAGGTTTTAGGGTGTCATCAAGTATATGTAAATATTGTTTAGCATGTAGCAAGGGGTACTTGTCTCGACGGGTCGTGAATCGGGAAAACGGAACGTAAAACGTCGGCGGGGAAACTCGCGACGGGCGCACGGTTCACGGAATGAACCCAAACGACGAACAATGGAACCACATGGGTCGGGGTACCTCGCTGGAATGTCGGGACACGTCGCCGGCACGGCCGGAATCTGGCGAGATATAAAAACAGTGAATGTCAAGAGTTGCAACAAGAAAAGATAAGGAAATAAAGAAGAAAGGGAAGGAGGATGGAGAAGAGAAGGCTTACAATGGTCTGTGGGACGGGTGGTGACGGTCGACCACATTGACGGAGCTCCGGCGGTGGCCTACGACGACAGTGAAAGAAGTTTTCAGATCAAGAAACCAGATCAGCGAAGGAAAAGAAGAAAGGAGGAGGTGAGGGGATGAGAGGCTCACCGAGGGGGTGCTTGCGAGGCCGGGGGCAGATCAAGATCGCCGGCGGCGATCCCACGAGGAGTTGCGGCTGTAGGTGGCCACGGTGCTGGTGCAGGGTGCACGGGAAGAAGGGAAATGAGGAAGGAGGCGTGGTGGATTGGTCGAGGGCGAGGAGGCGACAATGCTGGTGATGGTGGTGTCGGCGTTGGGGCTGCGGCGGCGAGGGGCACGACGGCTAGGGTTCGTTGGGGCTGGGTTCTCATGAAAGAAATGAAGAAGAGGAGGGAAAGATATATAGAGAAGAGAGAGAAGGATGGGGGGAGAGAGAGAGAGAGATAGAGAGCGACGGGAGAGAGAGAGGAGAGAGGAGTGGGGCCCACGAAAAGAGAACTCGCGATTGGCTGGGAAGAAGGATTTGGTTAGCAAAAGTATTTAAAAAAAAAAGATTTATAAGTATCTAAAAATATTAGAGGTTAAAACTTATATATTCGGCGGTTTATAAAATATTAGAAATTTGGGATTTTGGCGCAAAGTAAAACATTTCCAAATTGCGCCCGGGTCGGGTCCAAAAATTTGAAATTGAAATAATAAAATTTTAGGCGGGATCCAAAATTTAAAATGAAGTGTTTTGCAATCAAAAAGCATACCCCCAAAACGGACACACGTACGTGCGCGTAGCCGTCCAAACTCGCCCGTTTCACTGAACGGGACGAGAACACGATGCACAAGTGCTACAACGGGGTTAGGGGTGTCAAGCAGACCAAGATGAATATTTTTAATTTTATTTTAGATGCCATAAATTGTTATATGCAGAATTGAATTGACGGGATAAAATTACAATAAGTAACAATCAAGCAAGATAAATGAAATAAGTGCCACACTACGTTCAAACGGTAACTGAATTTAGTAGCATTGGTCTCGGGTGTTACAACGGGCGTAAACGATTCATAACTCTCTCAGGTCCCACATAATGTAGTCCTTTGAAGAAGATCGGGGCCTACAGCTAGTAGTGCGTTACCTTACGGACCGTATAAAAAAAGGTATTTTCACAAGAGAAATGGGCACGGATGAAAACCCGAAATGGAGCCGTGAGTAAAAATAATAGGACTGCTAGCGAGTTGGTGAAAACACGAAAAGCCGCGAACTCTTTAAAAAAAGGTATGTCCATAAGCGAAATGGGCACGAATGAAAACTCGAGAGGGTGCCGCCGTCTACACCTGGTCCCTTACCTAAAGACTCTCGTTCGGGACTCGTTAAAAAAAACACTTACAAAGCCCTCACGACTTTGTACGGAGAAAACACCTGCGTGAGATCTTTACGACTTGTAAAGGAGTAACACACTTAGAAATCCATACGATTCCTAAAGAAAAATCCACTTACGAGATACTCACAATTTGTAAAGAGAATATACCCTCTATAAGACCCTTATGGCTTATAGGATTCAAAAGCTTTAAGATACAGAGACCTGAACCTGTTCTTAAGCCATCAAAACCCTATAAAACTTTTCTTCCCTACAAGTCGTCCAGTATTGAAGCTTGTATAAAATCTACGGGCATAAATAAATATATCTCCCACTAAATTTCACCAATGGCGAGAAATGTCCTCATATGGTGAACGGCACTTGTAAGTCCTCTCGACTTACAAGGAGAAAATATTCTTGTAAGATCCTTACGGTTTATAAGAGAAAATACACATCGGAATTCTCATGACTCCTAAGGAGAAAATACACCTACAGAATTCCCACGACTCGTAGGGAGAAATACCTTTATGAGACCTTTATGGCTCATAAAGACAGAAAGCCTTAGTCGATAGGATCTTAACCCTATTTGCTAAGCCAACTTTGTCCAAACCAATAAAGGAAAATGATGATTCTCTCCTGGCAATATCTCGGTTGCAGTGATGCTGATGCTAAGGTTGGTATCAGATTCCAAATCCCCAACTCGCAAGAAAAATGCCGAAATGATAGGGCAACTCGCAATAAAAACAGCGAGTAAAAAAATGAAATGAAATGACATAGCCGAAATGATTGGGCACCACGATAAATTGCAGAAATGATTCGGCAATCGTGACTTTCGCGATATAAAAAACTGAAAAGATAGAGTATCGCAAAAATAGAAATATATATATATATATATATATATAGAGAGAGAGATAAATAAAACTTTTCTGCCCTGCAAGTATGTCCATATTAACTCTTATATATGATCCATAGGCACAAATAAAAGAAAGGGAACCATATTTTCCCACTACGCTTCGTCAAAAGAAGAACCGAGTCTTGGCGGCTCATCCATAGCCTAGAGACTAGTTGGACGTCCTTCCTATTTCAGCAAAGTGCAAACATGACGTCAACAAGGACCCAAGGGTCAAAGAAAAAATAGAGTAATGAAAAAATCCTAGCTCCAAATCTTGATGATACATATATAACCTAAAGACTATCTCGGCATTCCATCTTCATTCCAGCAGGGTACGGATGCAACAATCAAATAAAAATGAAGTGACGGCAAAATCCTAGTTTCAGATCTTGATGGCAACATCTACAGCCTAGAGATCATCTCGACGTTCTTCCTTATTTCAGCAGGGTGCGGACGCAACTATCAAATGATATTGGAGCAACGACATATTTCTAGTTCCAGACCTCAATTGCAATACATACAGCATAGAGGTCTTACGGATGTCTACCCTACTTCAGCAAAGAATAGACGTGACATCATCAACAAAATCGAAATGACGACATATTCCTAGTTTCAGGTCATGACAGCAATACATACAAAGTCTAAAGAACATTGGAGATCATCCTATCCATAAGGGTGCGGTTATGACTTATCGGGGTTCCAAATTAAGCCTAACCTCAAGTGAAAAGCATCACGGCAAATACCTAATGCTTGTTCTTTCGACGGTAATACAAATACACCAACCTAAGAAGATAACTTGAAGACGTCTTGTCCAGCCTCTGAAGAGATCAAAGACATGATAGTCGCGGGGCTACTGAAACAGCAGCCTAAGGACTGCATGTCAAAGAATACATTAGCCAATACGATGGTATGATGGACTTAAATCTAGTATCACAAACCTAACGGACCCCTGTCATAAAAGAATGGAGGTTATCTACATCCAACGTTATGGCAAGTTTGCTTGTAAAACTAAGGGAGGTAAACTAAAAACACCCTGAAATGAGTGAATAAAATAGAGACTCCTAAATGAGTACATAAACTAGAAACTCCGAAATGAGTGAATAAACTATAGATTCCGAAATGAGTACATAAAGTATTTTGCGCCAGATCAAGACATCAAGAAACAGAAAGGTGCATGCGAATACAAAAAAATGTATATTCTTTATTCATGAATCAAAATGTTTAAAAGATATAATTTGTAAAGAAAAGGGATACAATTGTAGTCTCTAAGAGGGTGAGGCTTTTAATAAAGTGGCGACCGGCTCATTCTCCTGCTGGAGCTCATTCTTGCGCTCCACTATTGTGGCTAGCATTGCTTAGATTTGAACTCGTTGTTGCAAGCTCGAAGAAAGCTTCTTAGAAATTTCCCGCTTAGTAACTTTGTAGACCCGTATTTCTCGCTCGGTAAAGTCAAGGTCCCGCTTCAGCGCCATTCCTTCAGAAATGCATCGTTGAAGGTTTTCAAAGATAACTAGGAGCCACATAGCATTCGCTTCTGCCTAAACACGTAATTGTCTTTATTCTGTAAAAACTATTTTATGCTCCTTCTGCTTCAGGACCAGCTTCTGCTTGTAATATTAAATGAAAGCGGCACACTGTTCGATCCACATGGTCAATTGAGCCTTTGATGATAATGCCTCAAGCGTAAGACGTTTGCGCTCGATCTCGTAGAGGCAACCCTCAATTTTCTTACAATAATCAACCCAGATGCGGACGAAATCTTCATTATGGAAAGTCACAAGAGTCGCCAGCATAGGATTGACTTCATCCGCAAAGTATGCAGCAGAAGTGAGAGCCTCGACATTAATGTCTTCAATAAATTTGCTTAACATGTGCCCACTATTTGCTGCGCTTCTGGAAGATTGGTGTTTAGCGAAAGGCCCAGCGGGCATAGAAATGCGGGACTCAAAGGGAACCAAAACTAGTGGAGCTGCTATAGAATGAGACATGTACAAAGACGGGTCAAATCTAAGTTTAAAATAAAGAAAAAATGAATAAAATCTAACCTAACAATAGTTGAAAACGGCAAATCGGAAAGCATAGATGGCTCAACCATTTCTTCGTCTTCTCCTTCGAGCCGTAAGACTATCGTCACTACGGGAAAAAGCTTATTAGAGAAGAATTACTTATAGAAAGATGAAATAAGAAATGAAAGATATACTAACAAACGCCAGAAGGAGGGACAAATCCCGATTTCAAGGCGAAGTGCGAGGCTAATATTTGGCACAATGGTTGAAAAGCACTCCTACAAGATTGCGACAATATACACTAAGAAGTTAATCTACGGAGCAATATCAATACTGAAACGAAGTAATAAAAAAATTTTGAAGGAAAATTACCTTCCGTCGCAGAGCCTGAGAAAACTCAAGGAGGTGCAAAAGAAATAGGTGGAGCAACAGCAGTCATGGTGATTGCTGACGGGGTTCTTCAATCAGCAGATTGCCAGGGTTTGCCATGCCTATACCAGAAATAGACAAAACGTTAGCAAATGTGTCTAGCAAAAATAAGGATCCGTAAGTAATAGCACAAAAAATACATGCAGGCTTCATGAGAACTGAAGGTACGGGAGCCAAGATTGTATCTGGAGCATCACTAATCGCGATAGCCCCTTCAACTTCCACCACCACAGAGGAGACGGATTCAAAATCTACACCCTTGTCCCCCGAATCAATAAGGGTTGTCGCTATGCTAGCATTACCCGTGGATACTGGAGATCCACCAGGAGAAAGAGTGGCAGTTAGAGCAACATTAGACTCAAGATGAAGGCCCTCTGTCCTAGAATCTCCGGATGCTGCCATATCATCCACAGCCCTGGCACCTAAACTTGTCCCTGCTGTATCATTCAAAAAAATGTGTAATAATTCCAATAAGTTTCAATGGAAAGAAAGTTGGAAAATGAATAAGTCCTACCAGGTTTGTTTACGTATCATGCGCTGTCTCCTCCTGAAGTAAACGCTCAGCTTCTTCACGAGCTGCGCGCACGATTTTCTTGTGAGCGGCTGACAGGGCATAGCAGATTTCCTCCATAGGAGCATCAGGGTTTCGTATTTCACTTGAACCCGCACCTGTGTCCAAGCTAGCCTGACGCTCTCTCGCTTCATGCTTCCGGCGTTTCCTCTCGGTCTTAGCCGTACGAAGGGATCTCTCCAGAACCACCGACAAAGGAAGATCTTCATCTAAATCAGACTCGGCCTCCGGATATGCTATAATATCCATCATCGGCTGCTTTAATGATACTTCCCGTAGTGGCCCAGATGTAGCCTGAGCAATAGTCGGCGGCTCTGAAGATTCCGTAGGGCCATCGGGGAAGGCATATCCTTTGCGCTAACGTCCAAAGATGTCACCTCACTCAAAATAGCGCTAGCTATGGTCGTTCCTATAATGAAGAGAAAGGAGTCAATGTGCGGGGAAAATGAGCTAAAAATACTTTAAGAGAGTCACAAAATAAATCATACCAAGACCCATAGAAATAAGAAACCTCTCCACTTCCTCGAATATTTTGATGGACGCCGGAAGAGGCTCTTCAATAGAGATGCCAGTTAAGAATGGAGTGTTAATAAAGCGCAATGACATTTTTTCTCTAAAATATACAAAGAGTATAGATGATGCGTACCCGACGCTACAAGGGCAGCAGACGCTGCAAGCTCACGGGCCAATCATTCGGAAGCCTCAAGAGCGGCCTGAAGATCTGTCGACGCGTACTTGTCAATAGAAGCTTCAGGACAAAAATGATCTTCATTGGTCCCGTACTCTGATAGGCCTTCGCTATAGAGAGCATGCGGCTCTTGACCAAAGACAATGTCGGCCGAAAACATTGATTTATTTTTCTTTTGCGAACCAAGAGCAACTCCCGACGATAAGACCTTTTTTTTGTCGGCATTTCGGGGCGGCGTGTTCTAATGTCCGAGCCAATGTCTGACTCGGGAAGCATTTTAGGCATCACATCGGGTCATGGTTTAGCCCTCGACACTATCGAAAAGACACACGGAGCTACTATGGCAACGCTCTCTCTTAAGGGAGGGCGTACAACTGCGCGTTGTTTCAGCGGGACCGTAGGGTTACTTGTTGGGACATAATCTTTATGATTAAGGAGTATCCGCCTCTCTACTTTGATAACGGCACCCGTCGCATGTTGATACCAAGCTATATAAGCATTTGATGCCTTCGGAATACGACTAGGTTCAGCGATCAGGAAATAAGATCTCGTATTCAGTCGCATAAAATGGTGGACCATATTGCAAACGTTCTCCTCTGAAGCAACCGGATCGACAAGAAATGCTTCGAGGGGAAACCCTTGGTTATAGTCTAACTATTGAGCGGAATGATATGAGTTATACCTCAGGAGTAGCACTGGGGCATTTTGCTTGAATACTAAAAAACCCGGCCTGATAGAGTACAAATATACAATTTCCCAGGCCTTCAAACTAGAAACTCCATCCTTGAATACGTCATGAAGTGACTGGACCACTTTGGAGGGTTCTTTACCAATAATCAGGACTCTATCAACAAAGGTCATGCTATCCCCAACCATGCGCAGACGCAGAAGCAACCGCCGAGCCTCTCGTTGTGTTGGGTCGGGAGAAGAAGCGTTGACCAATTGTATGATTCGGGTTAAATTATACCCTTCATAAAATTTGGGTCGCTTATGCACGCCAATGGCACCCAATACATGCATCTCTATTCATGAGGTGAAATAATAGAGAGGGAGATTCACAGGCCTCACTCCCGGCTGGGTGGTGTCGGAAAATTTTCCATACTTAGGCCATTTGTAACGACTCTGAAATCTTTGTACGGAAAATTTTCTATTAATATAACGGAAATTTTTCAGTTAATATACAAGAAAAGAGTATTACAGCCTGAGTTTGAGTTATAAGTCGCTTTTGTTAAATAAAAACAAGAAGCCATTTGTAGCTCACTTGTAAAGCCTTTGCACAGCTGTAACGTAGCCTGTGTGTTCGATTCCCATCAGACACAAATTTTTTTCTGATTTCTCTTTTTAACTTTTTGGAAGCCCAAAAAATTATATGTGCAATACATGGGGAAATGAAAAGTCCAAAAAAATTAAACATGTGGAAAATGGTATAAATACAGAGTTGATATGATGGCATGAATCTCGAGGCCAGATCTCAAGAATCAACCGGTGGAAATGATCATTGGGCCGGCGGGGACAGTCAGATCAAGGCTAATTTGATCTGTGCTTTGCACACTAGTCTCTTCAACTCCCCTCAACTCCTCTGCACCGTTTGATTTCCCTGTAATCAAACAGAGACCCTTCAATTCATCAATTAACACTATTTTAATGCTTTGTAATCCACATTTTTAATTCCCAAACACTAATTATCCACTATAAATACCACCCCATACCCTAGCTCTTCACCATTCTGAAAATTCTAGCAAAAACTCTCTCAAAAGTTCCTAAGTGCAATTGGAGTAAAGTGGAGTTAGCGAACGAACTTCTTCCGTCGAAGATCGAAGCTGATTCCGGAGCTTCTGTGATGCCACGACGACACTGTTCCCTTATAAAAAAAAGAGAAAAAGGGATGGGGAAAATTCCCAACTAATGGAGCCTCACGTGCCCACACGTGAGCGCCTATATATAAAGATTTTAGGCGCTGCGTTTAAAAAATTGACAGGCTGAGATTGAGTCTCACGTGTAAGCACGTGAGCATCAATATACAGTATATAGGCTCCATATTAAAACAAATGGCAGGCCAGAGAAGCTCACGTTTTAACACAGTATGCCCTTTTAAGGCTGCTGCATATAAGCAAATAAGTTTAACTCCGTAGGGGTCACGTGCTACACTTGAGTGTTCCTAAACACCTTCCAAGCTGATAGAATTAAATTCTAAATAAAAAGATCAAAATTCTTGTTAGTTATATGTATGCCCTAGAGAATATTACTGTACATACGATGTATATTGTAGTGGATGCTTGGACATATATAGGGAGGACTTTCTTGCTCGACATGATAGTATGCTATCTGGTTGCTCTTTATCTTAACATGTACGCAGATTGTCTCTATATTACATGTTGATAAAGCCCTTAGGATGAGTACATGACTACCAGGACTATGATGTAGATTATAGTAGTGGGGACAGAGTAGTCGATAAGTACATCCTTCAAATGTTCCTAGTCGAGGGTGTATCGAGACAGGGCATCGATATACCAGAGTAGACTAGCGTATAGCTTCTCGACCCATGTAGATGGGCGATGGATGATCCCATATCCATTGGTGTTTGACATCAGAGACAGTATACGGGTGCTCAGTAGAGACTGGGTACACTGAACGGACTCGTCGAGAACTCCCAGATAGTATTATACCTAACGTTAGATGGCAGTTCTTTGGTGACACTGGTACAGGTTAGTCTGTAGACCCGAGATCGTCATAGAGTCTTGTGTGATTCCCACTGTGCTTTGATTTCCACCTTACCATGTTCAAGAGAACGTGCAAAACGGTGGCTTTTAGGTATAGTGCCGAGTCACATGGAGGCAATGACCGATTGGAGGGGTTTTGTCTCTCCCAGTATTGGGAGTTGATGTTGTGCTGTGTTCGATTGGCTATAACAGGAAGTCCTTGGCCAAGGCTGCTTCAGAGATATACTGGTAAGTGTTATCAGTAGTTTCTTAACCCGTTATGAGTCTCATATTGACACGACTTATCGAATTACTGGGGTCTGACGTTTACTACCCCTAGACGAGATATGCGACATATCAGACGAAGAGACCGGACTGTACGGTAGTGTTACTGATTGGATTCGCAGGAGTGTGAGCAGGCTTGCTTGTTGATCTTCTGATCGCTTAATACCCGAGTGGCCGTTATGTTTAGCAGACCGCTTGCGGCTTGTGGGTGTTTGATATGATCACCACCTACTGCCGGCGTATTGACGAGTCTTTAGAGTCCTACACAAGGGTTTCCTGGCTCAAGCGAAACGGAGTAGGAGCACATATGTGATATGTGCGGGACCGAGATTGATACGATATAAGATACCGTATTCCATTCTCGCGATATGAGATATCGGTCGGTTATATATGATATAGCCGGGTTATCGGATCAAGTGTTGATTCGATAAGTTGATTCATATAATATTAGTCGGTTATAGGTGATATAGACGGATTATTAAATCAAGAGTTGATTTGATAATCTAATGTATAATTATATATTTGATATATTACATTACATTAACTAGTATTAGCTCACTTATGATTTCTTTTCTCACTTTGGATACATTGATGTATATGTGATATATATTAAATGTATCATGCTAGGTTACAAATGCAACTAGGGTTATGAGACTTGAACCATGCTAGGGTTAAGATTAGGGTTTTGTATTTATCATTAAGTTATTCAAAATTGTGGATTTTATCATGGTTGATATTTGTTGAAAGCTTGTAGAAGCTTGTAAGCATCTTTGACTCTGTCCGCTCTTTTGTCTAGCTTAGGATATTTGTTTAACCCAACCCTTTAATCCATGGCCATGGTTAACTCTCTAAAAGGGTTAAGTATGACATGCTTAACCCTTGGCTGCATTTCTAACCCCACACACAATTCATTTGATGAGTTAATTCTTCTTCTTCTTCCTCAAAACTTTTGAGGGAAAAAGTGTGAGAAAATGAAATCTAAAGTGAGCCCACTTCCTACTTCGTCATCCTCTACTACTTGCCATTTAGTATAGGGTGTTTGTTTAACTAATTCCATGATTAGTGAAGAGATAGCTTGGGTTAGTGTCTCCTCGACATAGATCATCTTCGGCCTCGAAGACATCGAAGCAAGCATATTCGTTTCTTCATGGGAGCCTCTCTAGAGTCCGGAGTTCACGATCGCAGCGAAAGGGACTACTACACGGAGCTATTGAAGTGAAGGACCGGTCTATAAAGATTGTATTCCTTGCTCACTAGACTTGCAAAATGTTTGCATTTATATTTCCGTCGATTTCTAGTTAACGATTCAGTTATGGTTAGCTAAAACGGCAAAAAATTTGAATTTGGAATGGACGATACCTCTCGAAACCTTGATGCCGTCTTAGGTAACCCTGCAGTGGTATCAGAGCCATACTAGAGATTTATACGGATTTTGTTAAGATTACGAAACCGAAATACTCCGAAACTTGCAACGCGAAACCCTAGTTTCTGTCGATTTAAAAGTTGTTCAGAAAAAGTTTCAAACAAGTACAGAGTGATGTATGAGATATATCATGAACAATGTGAAAATTTTAGGGGCTTTTGTGAAAATTAGGCCGGCCACCATACTAATGATCTCGGCCAAATCCAACCCCCCTTGAAATTTTTTATGTGCTCCAGTGACTTGGTTTTGAAGTTTCAGGTGTTGTTTGTTTTCGCTAATTTTGCATGTGATGTAATCTTACACTATAAACAATTCGGAGTGTTTCGTATTCGAAGTTTTAACATTGTTTTGGGTTATTCACATATTGTCTAGACGAAGTTAAAAAGTTTGATCGAATGTCAAAAACCCATTTTTCCAAGTTTAACGTATTCGGAAAAACATGCAAGTGATCCTATGAACCCTCTAGAAGAATGAAACCCTAACTCGATTTTTTTGGATCGCGAAACCGCGGTCAAACCCTAAGGTTTGCCATAGTTCCGTGGCAACATGAGTGAGGCTGGGGTTTGCCCTTCTACGGCTGGTGCATGCATAGGTACTGTGGCATATTCTGGGTATTATTAAAACTGTTCTCAAGTGTTGATCAGTTGGGGAGATTGTGGGACTTTTGTGAATCGATCGAAAAGTTTAACGTTCGTCCGGGTATCATGTGATGGGATACAATATTTGGAATCCACAAATATAGTTATGAGATAACTAATTTGAATGTTTTAAATATAGCAATTTAGTCTCATTTGATCGGTTGCTACGGGATTTTGATACGATCAAAAGTCCGTCACAATCACGTAGTGTACGCGGATACTCGTCGGGTAAACTTAATAGATAACCATGCCCCATAGCCCCGACCAAGTGATTGTAGGAGAACCCCGTAGCCAAAAGCATCCGTTCGGGTGCTCGCGGCAGCGGTGCTCCACCTTAGTGCACTTCATTAACGGTATCAGGGGTGCGACCGTCAACTAAAGTTTCCGACGAGCATTCGATCAGCTTGTCGGGAATCTTGTTGAATTGCCCGACTGGATATTGAAAATTGTTTTCGAGATCGAGACTAAAATGCGTGGTTTATAATTGTTAGGCATGCGATGTCTAAGGAATTCATTTGGTTAGACATGTGATGTCTAAAGTGGTTGCGGATTCCAACTGTTGTAGTTTTTCACTTTCTTTTCAACGACCGTAAGTGTAATATGTGGTGTATCGCTGGTTTCGGTACTATATGTCAACGACAATTGGGATACGCATATTTACTTACGTTGATGACATGTGATGTTATGTGTTGCTGTGATATGCTATATTGGATCGTCGTGTTTTGAATAGCCGGGGGTTTTATGTGAGATGAGAGTTTTTCATTTTCATTCATGTAAAATTGATTGTATGTAATATTCTATTATTGGGGCACTTCCGGGTAGAGGATGATATCACCATTGTATATTATTTACTTTTCCGCATTAGAATAGACCCAAGGCGGGGAGCATAAGTAACCGGGTTCTAGGGTCCAGTGGGAGACCATCTCGAGGAGTCGAGACTGGGTCTCCTAACTCTAGAATTGGTAGGGTTGCTTGCCGCTCTCGTAGGGGTCTAGGAGTGTGGGATTGGCTATTCATCACGACCGTAGAATCCGTGTTTTATACATTCTTAAAATAAAACCCGGAAATCCTAGTATATCCAATATTTCATATGTTTTTATTCTGCTACGATATTCTGTGATGTGATCATTGATTATATTCTGAGACGAATGCCTATATATTATATATATGAGATATAATTAATATTGCTACTTTCGTTTCATATGCGATGCTTGGGAAGCATAATAAATGGGACTTCATTAATGAGATTAATGAAATAAAAGAAACCTAAAGATGTTGTAGAAACTTGTCTCGAAAACTGGTAGCTTTAGTTCTTGCTTTGCATAGCGGTATTCCTTATAGAATATCCAGCACCTTATTCGATAAGAAAAGACACGAGATCCATTCACCGGGAGTGACCTCTTTAGCGAAACTAGCAGATGCTACAAACTCGGTTTGTCTTTTGATTGCTTTTATAGATTTTGCTTTGCATAGTGGTATTTGTGAAATATCCTGCACCTTATTCGATAAGGAAAGAGCCGAGATCTCTTCACCGGGAGTGACCTCTTTAGCAAAACTAGTAAATGCCTAAAAAACACTCCTTTTTTTAAATCACTCGATTCTATGATGACATCAACTTCATTACGCAAAAGGTTTTCTTAAAAACCTGTTGTATATTTCCGTCATTTCAGATAACTACTGGTTAGTATTCGTGCTACGTTTTTTGACTATGTTAAGGCGTAGTGTGCGGTAGCTGATTAGTGCTTATCTGTATAAGCATATGATGCGATTGGATTAGGGTAGTCGTGCGCCTTTGTTGCCTATGTTAAGGGTCGTGCGGGTGGGTTTAATTCAATCAGGAAATGACAGGTTGAACTTGGCTAGCGCTTATAATTTGTTGACCTTGTTAAGGTCATAAGTTGCGAGGGGAAAAATATTATCGAGAATTTCAAGTGTTGAAATTTGCAATGAGATTGCATACCTTCTATGAGATAGTTGGATCCCGATACCCACTGTGAGTAAGAGTTACTCCTGGGAGACTTTTACACATCACAATTAGCTGAACAAGTAGGTGTCTAGAAAGGTGTTAATGGGGTTACCCCTCTGGGAAAACGAGGTTTATTTTAATAAGGTCCGTGCGAAAGCATAGGGAACCTTACTCAAAGTACCGACACTGGCCTGGCCGAAAGATTGGCAAACTTGTAGGGTGTAAATAATCCCGGCTAGTCTTTCCTTTTAGGGTTTGAAAGAAGATTTGACTAAAACAGTGGGAGCCATCCTGATTAGATAAATTAATAACCAATCTAATCTTGCTAGAGCATACGCTGAGTGTTTTCTTCTCTCTCTCCAGGTAGCGACCATGGCACGCCTTAATCAAGATAATAATATGGATGTATTGACCGAACCCGCTTGTTATACTGAGCTAGGGGAACCTTGGTCCCGCTCCAACTTATAAATGTTATAAGACCGAGCAGGAAATAGGGGATTACCCGAATTCCCGTGCCGCCCAAACGAAGAAAGTGCATGCTGATGCATCATCTTCGGGTGTGTTCATTACCGAGAACTGTTTTTCAGTATCCTCTACGTCCTGAGTATGTGATACCGGATCATGATCCCACAAATGTAGTATGTTACATGGGCTACAGAAAGGTAAAGAACTGGGAACGGGTGATAAGTTTTAAGAGTTGGAAACGGTGCAAGTATTGAAGCCAAGTATGTTGGCAGTTATCACCCTGTATTACCAAATACATTGATTCTGAACGAATATTATTAGATACCGAACCTGATATACAATATCATATCAGTCTCTTTATTTAGTAAAGAAGGATATAATTTTGTATTGCTGGATAATGTTTTGAATATTTCCTATATCAAGAGTTGATCGGTTCAGGCATGTTATCTAAAAGCATATATGTTCTAAATCAAACCACAGTTCTTAACGTACAAAACACACACAAGGGAAAGAGTTCAGAAATGAACAAATCCTTCTTGAGGTATTGTAGACTAGGTCATATCAATGCGACCCGACTAGCTGAAGTTACATAAAGATGCATATTTAAATCAGTTTGAATTTACATCTTGTGAAACTTGCCAGTCATGTCACAAAGATAATATGACCATAGCTCCGTTTATTGGAAACAGTGAAAGAGTTATTGAACTCTTGGGATTGATACATGATGATGTATGTAGGTCCCCTGTCTACACATGCCAGGACGGGTTCTTTGTACTTCATTACATTCACTGATGATCTCTCAAGATTCGAACATATGTTCCTGATGAAACACAAGTCTGAACCTTTTAAGATATTCAAAGAATATAATTCAGAAGTAGAGAACCAAAAAGAGGTATAAGTATTATGTCCTATGATGAGATCAGGGAGGAGAATACCTGAGCACGGAATTCCTGGACTATTCTAAAGGAGAATGAGATTCACTCTCAGCATTACTCCTCCGTATACACCACAGCATGTCGGTATATCGGAGCGGAGCAATCGCACCCTATGTGATATGGTGTGCTCTATGATGAGTACTACTGAGTTCTCTATTTCCTTTTGAGGGTTATGCACTTGTGAAGCTGCATACCTATTGAATAGGGTTCCAATCAAATCAGGTGCCTACCACTCCATATGCGATATGGTATGGGAAGAGCCCATCTCTTAAGTAAGTTAAGATTTGGGGTTGTCCGGCCTATGTCTAAAAGCAAAATCCGGATAAGCTCGAGGCATGCTCAGTTCTGTGGAAGTTTGTTAGATATCCCAAGCATTTGCAAGGGAATATCTTCAACCACACTGAGGAGCAAAAGGTGTTTTGATTCTTAGCATGCCACCTTTGTGAAGGGGAATTTCTTATGAAGAAATTAGTGGTCATGAGGTAGAACTAGAAGGAATTCCAGCTATACAAACTACAGCTCACGATTTGATAGAACCGGAGGATTCAATAGCTCCCAACGAACCTCAGCCTCTCTGCCGATCTAGTAGGGTTCCTCACCCACCTGAGAGATACTTCAGTTTTTTCTATGACAGTGGGAGCGAGGATGGCATCATAAGATGATGACCCAACTAATTTCGAGCAGGCCATCAGGAGTGGGGACTCTCTGAGAATGGCTGGATACTAAGCGATCTGAGATGGAATCTATATACACCAAGAAAGTATGGACTTTGGTTGCTTTATCTGAAGGGTTAAATCCCCATCAGGAGCAAGTATATCTTGAGAAGATTACTTGGTGTACATGGAAAAGTTGAGACTTTCAAAGCTAAGACTTGTTGCAAAAGGTTATGTCATCGACTAGATGTAGATAATAATGAAACCTTTTCTAGTCCCTATGCTTAAATCCATCCAGATCCTACTTGCCATTGCTACATACCATGACTACAATATGTGGCGGTTGGGTGTCATGACTGCATTTCTAAATAGTGATTTAGAAGAGAGCGTCTATAATTACATAGACAGAGGGCTTCGTAGACAGTGGGAGCAGCGGAAACATGTGCAAGTTGCTTTATGGGATAAAACAGGCATCGCGGAGTTGGAACATCTGTTTTGATGTGGTAGTCAAAGCGTTTAACTTCATCAAAATGGTAGATGAACCTTGTATATACAAAAAGGTAGTAGAGAGTATGATGGTGATCCTCGTATTGTACGTGGATGACATACTCTTGATAGGAAAGGAGTTTCCTATGCTACACTCGGTCAATCTCCTCTTATCACAAGGATTCTCCATATAGGATCAAGGTGAAACCTCCTAAATCCGGGGTTTTGAATCTATGAGATAGATCTAAGTGGATTTTAGGATTCTCACTAGATATAGTAAGATGGTATCAATTGATCCTGGGGAGAATCACTAGAAAGCTTCCAGGATGGTAAGGTCGACTGAATGTCAGTCAAAGGTATTGTCTTTACCCTCAGTGGAGAGATGGTATGTTGGAAGAGTTCCAAGCTAGATACCGTGACAAACTAGACGATAAAGGCTGGATACATTGCTACCAAGGATGCTGCCAAAGAGGCAGTCTGGATGTATATAAGTTCATAAGATGAACTTCGTTTCTACCATTGTGTGACAATGGAGTTGTGGCTTGGGCCTAGGAACCCCCGTCCCATCAGTGATCTAGACATATTCTTAGGCAGTATCACCTGATCATGAAGATGGTTAATCTCCAGGGAGATCGAGGTTAGGAGAGTGGACACAGAGGACAACAGCGTGTATCCACTCACAAAGGCCTATTTCCCAGTAGAGACTTTTATGGGATGGTTGAGTATGAGATACTACAACCACTGCTGATTTTTGGGTATGAGATACTACAACAGATGGCCCTAGTGCAAGTGGGAGATTGTTAGTTATATGTATGCCCTAGAGGCCATAACTGTACATATGATGTATATTGTAGTGGATGCTTGGAAATATATAGGGAGGACTTTCTTGCTCGACATGATAGTATGCTATCTGGTTGCTCTTTATCTTAACATGTATGCTGATTGTCTCTATGTTACATGTTGATAAAGACCTTAGGATGAGTACTTGACTTCCGGGACTATGATGCAAATCATACTAGTGGGGACAGAGCAGTCGATAAGTACGTCCTTCAAATGTTCCTAGTCGAGGGTATATCGAGACAGGGCATCGATATATCAGAGTAGACTAGCGTATAGCTTCTCGACCCATGTAGATGGGCGATGGATGATCCCATATCCATTGGTGTTTGACATCAGAGACAGTATACGGGTGCTCAGTAGAGACTGGGTACACTGAATGGACTCGCTGAGAACTCCCAGATTGTATTATACCTAACGTCAGATGGCAGTTCTCTGGTGACACTGGTACATGTTTTTCTGTAGACCCGAGATCGTCATAGAGTATTATGTGATTCCTATTGTGCTTTGATTTCCACCTTAGCACGTTCAAGAGAACATGCAAAACAGTGGCTTTTAGGTATAGTCCCGAGTCACATGGAGGCAATGAGCGATAGGAGGGGTTTCGTCTCTCCCGGTATTGGGAGTTGATGTTGCGCTGTGTTCGATTGGCTATAACAGGAAGTCCTTGGCCAAGGCTGCTTCAGAGATATACTGGTAAGTGTTATCAGTAGTTTCTCGACCTGTTATGAGTCTCATATCGACACGACTTATCGAGTTACTGGGATCTGACGTTTACCACCCCTAGACGAGATATGCGACATATCAGACGAAGAGACCGGACTGTACGGTAGTGTTACTGATTGGATACGCAGGAGTGTGAGCAGGTTTGCTTGTCGATTTTCTGATCGCTCAATACCCGGGTGGCCGTTACGTTTAGCAGACCGCTTGTGGCTTCTGGGTGTTTGTTATGATCAGCACCTACTGCCGGCGTATTAACAAGTCTTTAGGGTCCTACAAAGGGGTTTCCTGGCTCAAGCGAAATGGAGTAAAAGCACATATGTGAAATGTGCGGGACCGAGATTGATACGATATGAGATACAATATTCTATTCTCGTGATATGAGATATCGGTCGGTTATATATGATATAGCCGGATTATTGGATCAAGTGTTGATTCGATAAGTTGATTCATATGATATTAGTCGGTTATAGGTGATATAGCCGGATTATTAAATCTAGAGTTGATTTGATAATCTAATGTATAATTATATATTTGATATATTACATTGCATTAACTAGTATTAGCTCACTTATGATTTCTTTTCTCACTTTGGATACATTGATATATATGTGATATATGTTAAATGTATCATGCTAGGTTACAAATGTAACTAGGGTTATGAGACTTGAACCATGCAAGGGTTAATATTAGGGTTTTATATTTATCATTAAGCTATTCAAAATTGTGGATTTTATCATGGTTGATATTTGTTGAAAGCTTGTAGAAGCGTGTAAGCATTTTTGACTTTGTCCATTTTTTTGTCTAGCGTAGGATATTTGTTTAACCCAACCCTTTAACCCATGGCCATGGTTAACTCTCTAAATGGGTTAAGCATGACATGTTTAACCCTTGGTTGCATTTCTAAGATCACACACAATTCATTTGATGAGTTAATTCTTCTTCTTCTTTTTCTTTCTCAAAGCTTTCTAGCTTCAATGGAGTTGAAGGAAAAAGTGTGAGAAAATGAAATTTAAAGTGAGCCCACTTCCTACTTCATCATCCTCAACTACTTACCATTTAGTATAGGGTGTTTTCTTCACTAATCCTATGATTAGTGAAGAGATAGCTTGGATTAGTGTCTCCTCGACGTAGATTATCTTCGGCCTCGAAGACATCGAAGCAAGTATGTTCGTTTCTTCTTGGGAGCCTCTCTAAAGTCCGGAGTTCATGATCGCAGCGAAAGGGACTACTACATAGATCTATTGAAGTGAAGGACCGGTCTACAAAGATTGTATTCCTTGCTCCCTAGACTTGCAAAGTGTTTGCATTTATATTTCCGTCGATTTCTAGTTAACGATTCTAAATTAGGGTTAGCTAAAACGACAAAAAATTTGAATTTAGTATGGACGATACTTCCCGAAACCTTGATGCCGTCTTAGCTAACCCTGCAATTCTATTTGAAAATATTTCCTTAAATCTTTCTAAACTATCTGATAGAATTAAATTCTATATATATACGAAATATATCCCCGATCTTCATTAAAAAAGAAACATCTTCTCTATTGTTAAACGAAAGACCTTTGGATCAAAAATTCAACGGTGATCGTCTGATAGAATAAAATTCTATCTTAGGAAAATATTTCCTAATCTGGTTAAAAAATAAAAAATCTTCTCTGTTACACAGAGAGCCATTGGATTAAAAATCCAACGGTGAATAAAATTCACCTATTGATCTAAAAGATCATGGAATCAATCATGATCTCTCAATAAGAGATTCTCTTAACAAATTGATTCTTGTTCTTCTCGTATAAATAGGAGAGAGGATAGCAGGAGAAAGAGACAGAAAGAACACACAGAAAACACAGAGAAGAGAGAGTACAAAAAAAGAAAAGAGAATTCAATTCTCTAAAAAGAAGATCTCCCTTTTAGAAAAAAGAAAACCTAGGTAAGAAGAAAGACATTATCTTATCTCTTCTTCATCTCTCCAAGGGTTTTACCCCTCAAAAAAAAGAACTTAGTTCTTCCTCTGGTCAGGGTCTACAGAAGCAGATCTCCCCACAAGTTGAGAATTTAATTCACATCGGGGAGATTCTGTTATGCAGATTCAAAACTTAGGGGAAAGAACTAAATTCAAAGAATTTAATTCTTCCAAAAGTATATAGGAATTGCATTCCTCTGATAAAACTAGGGTTTAACCCTGTAAAAGATTTTAATTCTTGTAAAACAAGGGACCTGAAATTCTTAAAATTCAGATCAAAATCTCTATGCATATAGAAGAAAAGACTAGTGTTTCATTAGCGTTCAACGCTATAACGAGAGCTCATGTGTTTCCACGTGAGCACCTCCGATGAACAAAAAGGAATGAATGATATCGAATCACGTGTTCTCACGTGACCCCCAAACAATTACTTAACACTCATATGAAAAAGGGGAAAATCCAAAGACAGCGCTCACATTTTGAGCACCTCACGTGTTCGCACGTGAGCATTAGATGAGCTAAGTGCTTAACACTTATAAAAGGAAGATGGAATAAACCTAAAGTGGAAGTGCCCAACTCTGGGGCACCTCACGTGCCCACACCTGAGAGCCACAAGAATTGAGTGTTTAACACTTATATATAGACGGGGATTTGGACACAAGTGTACGGTGCCAACTTTTAGGCGCCTCACGTACCACACGTAAGCACCCTAAATTTCAGTGTTTAACACTGCTTTAGAGTCTCACGTGTGAGCACGTGAGCACTGAGCATATATTAGTGTTTAACACTATAAGAAGCCAACTTCAGCCCCAAATTGGCTAAGTTTTCCTGAGATTAAAACATCTTGGATTTCTAAATAGACCGAGCCTTTATGCTCATGACTTCCCAAACTAACGATTCCTCAATTGATAATGACCAGAACGATGTCCATCCCATATCTCTTAAGTTAATCTTAGTCTCCCAAAAATAACTAATGATTCTTAGATGGTCCACCATGATCTCTTCCCTTAATCTGGAATTTGGTTCAAGGGTACATCTCTCCACACCTCTGATACATGTCGTTATAATTCTTCAACGTCTTTAGAGAGGTGGTAGGTCCCAACAACCAACAGCTCTTTGGTGCACTACCTAAACTGACGTGCACATCCCAGATCAAACCACATCCCAAACTGGATGTGTCCCATATCACCTTTGCTCATCCCGACACGTAACAAATACACGTATGCGTAAGATGAACATTGGACTAAGACGTCCTTAAACGAACAACGGACCGTAATATCCTTAAACTAAAACAATAGAGCCCAAATGCTCTTTTGTTGGGTCTGAATGATCCCAAAATCCTGTTGACTATATCTTAGTCTAAAATTAAACTAACATATTCTCAACAAACATTTAAGTTGATCTTAATCTCAAACGAGATTATGGATCCTTAAATCAATCCAAACCAAAATCTAAGAATATATGGATTTGGACTAATCCACGCCGTATGGGAGACAACATAAATTAGTCTCCGTATACGGGCAACCAAAAATAAAATAAACACACACGACATGAAGTGAACTTCTGAAGCTGGAGAAATTGGTTATCTCTACGCTGTAACGTAATTATCTGCAGGAGCTTGCGCCTGCAGGGAAGAGCGTCCCTACAATCAAAACCCCCACGCAAACGATGGGGTATCTGACGAAGTCTGCTACAATGGCCGTATCTGTCCAAACCTCCGATATACGGTGCAATAAACCAGCTTGGCATCTTTGGAGAGGTGGACGGATAAACCCAAATAGCATCTGCCCCCAAATTCAGGCTTGACAATCCATCTCAGATCCGTCTCTATTTTCGGCGGTAAACATATTCTGGCATGCCTGTGTTAGTGTATATGCCCTAGGGGCCATTATTGTATCATACTAGTTTGTATATTACTTAATGGAAGCTTGGGATATTTACAGTTGTATAAACAGTCTTTCTCAACATAGTAATATGCTACTTGGTTTATATCTATCTTAATATGTATATATGTTTATTTTAGCATATTGTGAATACATATTGATAGAGCCCATAGGATCTTACTTGACTACCAGCGTAGTGATGGTAGTCATACTAGTGGGGGCTGGGTAGTCTACTAGCACATCCTTTTTCAGATCTCTAGTCGTACGATTATCGAGACAGGGCATCGATACTCCAGAGTAGACTAGTGTATACGCCTCTTATCCTAGCAGGGGAAATGGTCTGTCCCACAGCCATTAGTACGTTGTACTGGAGATAGTATGCAGATGCTCGTTGGATTACGGGTACACCGGACAGGACTCATAGGGAACTGTTGGTTGGTATTATACCCATCGTTAGTTAACAGTTCCAAGGTGACAAAAGTACAGTATAGTCCGTGGACTTGACACTGCTGCTTTGCCTCGAGTGTGTTCCCACTGTTCTTAGATTGTTACCCTACCACGGCTCGACCGAGTCGTGCAAATAGGTAGCAGTTGGGTGCAGTCCCGAAGCACTTGGAGGCAGTGGCGGTTAGATAGGATTCGTCTCTCCCGGTATTGGGGGTTGATATCGCGCTGTGTTTAGAAAGCCATTACGCAAGGTCCCTGGCCAGGGCAAGCGAGATTAACTGGTAGGTTTTCCAGTAGTTTCTCAAGGTGTAATGGGCTTCACTCCAACACGACTTATACCGCTTTTAGGGGACTGATGCTTGCCGCCCCTAAGCCCGATATGCGATAGTCTTAGACAAACAGACCGGACTGTACGGAGATTGTCACATCAGGCTCAGTAGGAGTTCGGATGGGTTTCCTCATCGACCTTCTTATCGACATCTACCTGGGGACCGTTACGTACAGCTATTACCGCATGCGGTCTGAGGATAAACCCACTGCCAGCGTAGTGTCGAGTCTTTAGAGTCCCACACAGCGAGTTTCCCTGCTTCAGGCGAAATAATATAGAGGTCGTATGGTTTTACGACAGGGTTCGGACATATACGTGTACTTGTGCACGTATGATGTTCGGACAGATTTTACTAGCGGGCTTTGGTTTAAGCCAGATTCTAGTATTAGATTATTGGATTTATGCAGTCTCAGTATATCCGTGTTTTTCGTAAATACGGATGGGAGGGGCATTCTCGTAATTACCCGAGATGCTTCTAGAAGAAAGGTGACTCATTTAGTTTTAATTCATTTATGAATTAAACTAAATGAGGTGGAGAGGTGATGTGTTGTTTGCATTAAATGTTTTAATGACTCATGAGATGATTCATCCAATGTGAATTAATGAAGCATGGTTGTTATTATTGTATATAATTATTTGGATAATTATCATGCTTCATATATTCACAAATGGGTAATAAATCATTCCATTCTCACATACACACTCTCTCTCCTCAAGCTCTCCTCTTCTTCAACCTAACCCTAATCCTCTCATGTGTTGAGATCCCAAGAGTTAGAAAGACTAATAGATCCTTAATCTATTTCTATATCCTCTAGGTCATTTGGATTAGCAATCCTAGCCACTTAGTTACCTCAAGTTAGAGGTTAAAGCTTGAAGGAGAAACTCTCGGGCGGATCTTCTATTACATCGAGAAGGCCGACGTGGAGGTGAACAATAAGAACAAGAAGAACTAGTATCTTGAGGTATAATCATCTATCATAGTAGTTTAGCACTTCTAGATAGTTTGTTAGTTAGGGTTTAGCAAAGATCCGTTTGATAGTCGATGTTACTTTGAACGAAATGATAGTTTTACCTATTCCGCCTCCCCACATCTTGTGGGGTGTGTAACGTTGACTTACAGCCTGGTGGGACCTTTTCCTCTTTCCACTCCACACTTTGTGTATCATGTTTGCGAACAAATCGCGGTTTTCTATGGTTGCCCCTGGATTCGAGATACTAAGATTTGGTGTCTTGCTCCTGTGCAGAGAAAAGAAATCGATGGCTTTCAACTGCACCTGCAACAGCAACTCCCACTCCGTCGCCGCTGGAGGAGTGACATACGGGCCAAATGTGGCCTGCATCTTCTCAATTCCAGTGGAACAGGTGACTCGGGCTTCCACTGGATTGTTCTTCGGGACCATGCTCCCACCGACAAACTTCAGCGCCCCGATGCCATCACAGGAAGCTTTAAAGAAGTCAGTCTTTGATCGACTTACAACCACCACGGTCCCTCTCAACGGGTCGTCCAAGTCTGCCACCTCAGTCTTTGACAGGCTGAGCCAAAGCTCAAATGGGCCCATAAAGAGGCTCGCAATACCCGAAGCGGATAGTCGTTCCAGCCCCAACGGGTAAAGTCGTTGACAGGGCTTCTCCTACTAAAGGATCGGTCTTCGCAAGATTGGCCGTTCCAACTCCTACTTCCGATGAATTCATCATGACTGCTTCTACTACCAAAACGTTAGCCTTTGAAAGATTGGCCATCCCCTCTCAACGGACGTCAGTTTTCAACAGGTTGACACCAGCAGTAGCCTTTCATCAGAGGAGGGGACATGACGAAGTCACTCCGACAACTGAGGCAATCCCATCTACAAGGCACGCTCGACGTCGTCACTGGCGCCGAGTGAGAAGAGCTGGGGGCAACTCCCCCTCTGGACTCACCTCACCAGCTCCAATGGTGGAAGTTGACGCTGCTGTTCCAATTGGGAACAGTTTTGAACCGCTTAACTGGGTGCGGAGGAACTCCCCAACCGCAGTGCTGAAAAAATCTCCCCCACCGGCTGAAAGCATGAAGCAGGCGAAGCCAGAGTAGCCTCCTCAGCGGCTGTCCTTCCAAATCCATAGGGTCTGGCGGAATGTCCAAGATTCTGTGATCAATAATGAACACTCTTGCCGACTGAAGAAAATAAAAGCTCAGCAGGAGGAGGACCATCCCTCCACTATACAACGAGGGTATTCCTCCACACAGGCGCCGGTCACAATGGCTCCTTCGATTTTGACTTCTCACAAAAAGTGAAGGCCAGAGAACTTCCCACTGCCGACAGCAATCCTAAGGGTGATGGATCCAAATGCCCCAAGTCTGGGGGCATGATCGTGCACACGGTGTATATGGCTTCCGGGAAAGAGGAAAGTCGTTCTTCTGTAGGTCATCGACCATTCACTCGGTCGTTGACAAAAGCTCAGGAGCAGCAACAAAAGTTCCAAGAGATGCTGATGAAAATGTCAAAACTCACTGGGCAGAAAGAAAGCCGGGAATCAAATGTCTGAGCAGTGCCAGGAACAAGAGACCAACACCGAGTTCTTGCGAAGGGTGCTGGAAAGGAAGGATAAGGAGGCCACGGAACATGCCGCTAATATAAAGAAGATGACGCTTCTGTTCCAAGACATGGTTGGGATGATGATCCAGCCGGAACCTCCAGCCGAAGACCCTATGATAATCATCGAAGAAGACAAAGGGAAACATCAAACCCTCCTTCGGCCGTCTCAGCAGCCCAGGAAGAGACAATCTCCAAGGCTACCCTTGATGACTACATTGCCCAACAAATACGAGCTCATCAAGCAAGTGAAGCGGCTGGCCAAGTCGTCAGAACTGGGCGACCTTATCCTAGCTGGTACGATCAAATCAAGTACCCGCCAGGATATATGATCCATAAATTCCATGTATATAAGGGGACGGGCAATCCAAACCAACATGTTGCTCAAATCAGAGCTCTGTGTGGTAATACTGGAGACGACGACAAACTGCTGCTTCGCCAGTTTGTTTGCATCTTATCGGAAACGTCATTTGAGTGGTACTCCGAGCTCCCAAATGACTTTGTCAAAACATTCACGGAGATGGAATTACTATTCACACAGCGGTTCATAAGGGCGAGCGAGCGCACCCCGATCACGGCATTAATCAATGCCAGGGTGAAGCCAGGAGAGACCTGGGTTCAATAAGCAATTCGATGGCGGAACCTATGGTCAAAATGCAAACAACGCATAGAAGAAGTTCCTGCCGTGGGCATGTTCGTGGGGACCCTTGATCCTCAGGCAACTATATCCCAATTTATGATGTTCTCCAAGCCGACTACCTTCCAGGCCTTGATTGACAAGCTAGCCCAAATTGACCAGATGGGCCATAGGCCGTCCTCTTCTAAAACGGATCCTCGGAATATAAAGGGCAAAGGGAAAGCGGCCTTTGTTGCCAATACTCAACAATTTCCGAGCGACCCGAAACCGGTGGCTTGCCAAAGCAACACACGCCGATCCCTCGAAGAGAAGCTAGGACGTCCTTACTCATTTTCCCGAGATAAAACGAGGAGATTGTTCGAACTGGTAGTGTGCAACAGACTTATCACTCTGCCGGATCTGAGACATCCACTACAACCTGGTGACGTCAACAGTCCCAACTACTGCTCCTACCATAGATTATCGGGCGACCAAATTGAGGATTGTTATTTCTTCAAAAATTGGGTCGAGGACCAGTACCAACAAGGCAAGTTTGCGCTGTCTGAGAACTGGAAGGTGAACCCGCCACAAAAGCACGTTCCTGAAAAGGTGGACACACCAGGGGCATCATGCTCGTTTGTAGAAGAAGCTCTATAGGAGGTTGTCCTTTCAGCTAAAACTAAAAGAATGCTGAAGGATCTTCAAGCATGTCCTGCGATCAAACGGAAAAGCCCGCTAGAGCCTGAGATCATAGAGGGGATGCTTAAACCGCGCCCAACACCAAAAGCTGGTAACGATGGGCAAGACACTCAGGTCAGACCTTCAAAGTCTTCGAAGAAAAAGAAGAAGACCAAGAAGCTCGTATAGCCTGATAACAAGCGCACGGAGCTGCAAAAATACATCGACGCATTGGAGGAATACAACCAAAAGGCGCGGACCCCAGTCACTCTCCAAGAGTTTCTCAACCATATCCTTGAGAATGGAGACAGTGACATTGATGAAGGAAACGACTCGTCAGAAGAAAGCGAGGATTATGTAACGAGTTGCTATATGGTATCTCACTCGTCATTAAAAGGTGAAGAAGCTCCCTCGGAGTCGGAAAGCAATATGGAGGAACTGAGGACAAGACCGGTGCAAAAATCCCTGGCGCCGTCAGACGACTTGATTGACCGGTTGCTACATGAGCCCTTCAAAAGAGCAAAACTGACCAATAGCGTGAAACGGCTATATACGAAAAGGCCAAGCGTCGGCGTCAGGATGAAGAAGCTGCGGCGAGGAAGAATCACAAAGTACTCCAACCAAATCAAAGCACACCCGTGGCAAACAAAAGCAGGTTTAAGACGGGAAAATGGTTCGCCAAAGCCCTGTTAATGGGAATGAAGATGCCACCTTTCAAAGGAAATACTCCCGGGAGTACGTGCCTCGATGAAGCGAATGTACATCCGAACTACTGCTTATACCATCGGAAGGTTACACACCCCATCAAAGAGTGCAATGCTTTCAAGAAGTGGTGGCAGGGATACGTTGCCCACCGACAATATTTCAAGAGGATGAAGCGTGAAGCTCGTCGACAGCGAAAAAATGTGACATATGAGCGCGGAAAAATGGCTCGCAACTTTTATATGATTAATACCATTTCGACAAAAGGAAAATCTCGAGTTCTTACATTCGAGAACGATTCTGAGGAAGAAATAACCCCCAGCCCTCTCTTCAAAGAATCCGCCTCTGGAAAAGAAGAAGAGGTGAAGAACCGCGAGAACATTCAGCTGCGTAACCGTACGTTGTCTGAAAAGAACCTCGGGCCTGAAAAAAAAGGTTCAACCAAAAGAGACAAAGGGAAGGAAAAAGTCTCTGAGGAAATTGCCCTTGATGATGGATTCGTCAAAGAGCTTGCGGCCAAGGACCCGCCTAAGAAAAACATGGTGAATTACAATGTCCTGGCATACCTGAGAAAGGTACCCTCACAACTGAGCATACTGGATGCTTTCCTCCTGTCCAAAGAGGGACGAGATTTTCTAATCAAGGCATAGCAAGAGCCTGATTAGTTCTAAGCTTTCTTTACGGAAGAAAAGATGAAGGTCGAGCTGGCAGAGGTTCATACAGCCAATATCACATTCGACGATGAAGATCTCCTCCTCGGAACTTGCGAGCACAACCGTCCGCTGTATGTCACTGGGTATTGCCACGACATCAGGATAGGGAAGATCTTGGTCGACAACGGATCCTCCGTCAACCTCCTTGACGTAAAGGTGCTGAAGGAGATTTGCATGAACGTTCATGCACCTGGCTCGGGACAAAATTACCATCTTCGGGCTCGACTCGCAGTTATCACGGACGCTTGGGTCCGTGATATTAACATTACGCTTTGAGATGCTCATTACTGACATCAAATTTCATGTCATTGACGCCATGACTTGCTATAACGCTCTGCTCGGCCGGCTTTGGTTACACGGGTACAACATAATCCCTTCTACACAGCATCAGTGTATGAATTACTTCAAAGACGGCCTCGAGTACACAGTTACAGGGGAGCTAAACCCATTCTCCAAAATGAAGTCCAAAAATATGAAGATGCCAAGTACTTCTTACCAGACTTCGAAGACACGGAAAGATGCCGCAAACCGGAGAATAAACAAAAAACCATCGCCACTATCCCGATCTTTAGGAGCGATACCGAGGAGGATGTGTTAGTGTATATGCCCTAGGGGCTATTATTGTATCATACTACTTTGTATATTACTTAATGGACACTTGGGATATTCAAAGTTGTATTAACTGTCTTGCTCAACATAGTAGTATGCTACTTGGTTTATATCTATCTTAATATGTGTATATATTTTTTTTAGTATATCGCGAATACATATTGATAGAGCCCAAAGGATCTTGCTTGACTACCAGCGTTGTGATGGCAGTCACACTAGTGGGGGATGGATAGTCTACAAGCATATCCTTTTTCAGGTCGCTAGTCATAGGATTATCGAGACAGGGCATCGATACTCCAGAGTATACTAGTGTATACGCTTCTCATCCCAGCAGGGGAAATGGTCTGTCCCACAGCCATTAGTACGTTGTACTGGATATAGTATGCAGGTGCTCGTTGGGTTGCGGGCATACCGGACAGGACTCGCAGGGAACTGTTGGTTGGTATTATACCCGTCGTCAGTTAACAGTTTTCAGGTGACATGAGTACAGCATAGTCCGTAGACTTGACACTGCTACTTCGCCTCGAGTGTGTTCCCACTGTTCTTAGATTGTTACCCTACCACGGTTCGACTGAGTCGTGCAAACAGGTAGCAGTTGGGTGCAGTCCCGAAGCACTTGGAGGCAGTGGCGATTAGAGAGGATTCGTCTCTCCCGTTATTTGGGGTTGATATCGCGCTGTGTTTGGAAAGCCATTACGCAAGGTCCCTGGCTAGGGCAAACGAGATTTACTGGTAGGTTTTCCAGTAACTTCTCAAGGTGTAATGGGCTTCACTCCAACATGACTTATACCGCTTTTAGGGGACTGATGCTTGCCGCCCCTAGGTCCGATATGCGATTGTCTTAGACAAATAGACCAGACTGTACGGAGATTGTCACATCAGGCTCAGTACGAGTTCGGATGGGTTTCCTCATCGACGTTCTTATCGACATCTACCTGGGGATCGTTACGTACAACTCGTACTGCTTGCGGTCTGTGGTTAAACCCACTGCCAGCGTAGTGTCGAGTCTTTAGAGTCCCACACAGAGAGTTTCCCTGCTTCAGGCAAAATGATATAGAGGTTGTATGGTTTTACGACAGGGTTCGGACATATACGTGTACTTGTGCACGTATGATGTTCGGATAGATTTTACTAGTGGGCTTTGGTTTAAGCCAGATTCTAGTATTGGATTATTGGATTTATGCAGTCTCAGTATATCCGTGTTTTTCGTAAATACGGATGGAAGGGGCATTCTCGTACTTACTCGAGAAGCTTCTAGAAGAAAGGTAACTCGTTTAGTTTTAATTCATTTATGAATTAAACTAAATGAGGTAGAGAGGTGATGTGTTATTTGCATTAAATGTTTTAATGACTCATGAGATGATTCATCCAAAGTGAGTTAATGAAGCATGGTTGTTATTGTTGTATATTATTATTTGGATAATTATCATGCTTCATATATTCACAAATGAGTAATAATTCATTTCATTCTCACATACACACACTCTCTCCTCAAGCTCTCCTCTTCTTCAACCTAACCCTAATTCTCTCATGTGTTGAGATCCTAAGGGTTAGAAAGACTGATAGATCCTTAATCCATCTCTATAACCTCTAGGTCACTTGGATTAGCAATCCTAGCCACTTAGTTACCTCAAGTTAAAGGTTAAAGCTTGAAGGAGGAACTCTCGGGTGGATCTTCTATTACATCGAGGAGGCCGACGTGGAGGTGAACAACAAGAACAAGAAGGACTAATATCTTGAGATATAATCATCTATCATAGTAGTTTAGCACTTCTAGATAGTTTGTTAATTAGGGTTTAACAAAGATCCGTTTGATAGTCGATGTTACTTTGAACAAAATAATTGTTTTACCTATTCCGCCTCCTTGCATCTTGTGGGGTGTGTAACGTTGACTTACAGTGGTATCAGAGCCTAGGAAAACTATAACTAACATGTTAGCAAAGTCTTTAGAAATTCGATCGCGTTTTAATCCCGAAAAAACGACTTTTTCACCAAGTTTCTGCCGATTTTAAATTGGGGTCTAAAAATTTTTCAGGGACCCTTAAAAATACAAGCAGGGTTACTTAAGAATTGTGAAGAAATTTGGGATCGTGACTCGTCCAAACCACCGCGGAACCGCGGCTGATCCAAGCGATCCGCAGTGGATCCGCGGCCTAGGTGACACCGAGTCAACCCAAATTTGCTCAGTTATTCTTCTGTGTTGATGTTGAGTTTTCTGGGATATTTTGTTTCTGCTCAGGTTTTATGTGCACAGAGAATTATTCGGAGTAGATTCATATGTGATGCTCTATCGAAATTCTAAAAACTTTGGCTAACTGGATTATATATGTGTTGTGATTAATGTGTTCGTAAACCTCCCCTAATTGCTAGTATGTCGGTTAGCAGGGGGTTGCACATTTCTGTAATGGTTATTTTATGTTTGTGGATATGAACTTGTTGGATTATCATGAATGGATAGCCGGGGATGTGAGACAAGTGTTTCTTTCATTCAAATGTAAATTGTAATTTGTTGTAATATTTTTTTGCGGGGCACATCCGGGTTGAGGTTATAGCCGCCGTTGTATTATTTCATTTTCTGTTTTCTTCTCCTAGGATAGACCCAAGGTGGGGTGCACAAAGTACCGGATTCTTTGAAGTGTTTAGTGGCCTACTCATGTTGTTGAGGGAGACTGCTTCACTTCGGATACTTGGTGGGTAGTTTTCCGTACCCGTAGAGGTCTAGGGAGGGGTTGGCTATTCATCACGACTATGTAATCCGTCTTTCATTGCAGGCTCAAAGGAAATGCGGATTCTTAGAAAATCCAATATGTTCATCTGTGATCTGGAATGCCTATTATTACGTCTGACGAATGTACAATATCTATATATGATATCTAGTAGGCGTTGCTTATGTTTTGCATCCGCGCTAGCCCTGTCCCCGCTCTATCGTTAGTTAAGTAACCTAACGGGTGAATGACGGGGCCCAGTGGCGAATGCGGGTGGCATAAGCGGACGTTGTATTTTCGTTGTTTTCTGCAAGGATAGGTTAATTGATGGGACGCATTATATTAATGCAAAGAAAATAAACCAAGGTTGAATCGTTGGAACAATTTAAAAGAATCCACTCGGTTATTTTAAAACAGAAGATTCTTAATTGCAGAGCTTAAACGGCCCCTTTTAAAAGCTATCAGGTTCCTTCGATCATATCAAGTTCACTGCGTTCACGGTTTCGCCAAAACCATTTGTAGCCCTCAGTAATTTCATTTGGGTATTCAGTAGTATTCAAGCTATGTATTTTGACCAACGCCAAGGCATAGTGTTTGGTAGCTACTGGGTATTCATCTGTTGCATAGATAGATGAGTTGGTTTGGGACAGACGTACTGCCATTTGGCCAACGTCAGGGGTATGTACGGATGGGTTCAAATTAATAATATAATGATGGGTAGAACTTGACATGTGACTTATGACATTTTGACCAACTCCAAGGTCATAAGAGCATAGAGCAAAAATCCACATCGGGAATTTCTAAAGAAACTGAAATTTGCTAGAGTTGCATACCATTTGGAGTGTGATAATTTTAGTAGGATTCCTTTAGATTTATCACACGATGATATTTGGATCCCGATCCTACTGTTAGTATATGCTACTCTTCAGGAGATTCTTTCACTTAACGATCAATGCTATAAACCAAGTAGGTGTCGAGAAAGGTGTCAGCGGGGCTACGCCCCCAGGGAAAAGAGGTTATTTAATTAAGGAACTTCGCGAAAGCATTATAAAACCTCCCTCGAAGTACCGACACCGGCCTGGCTAAACGGTTAAGCAAGTATTGTACAGTAAGAATAGTCCTGACTAGTTCTTCTTTTTTAGTTTGAGGAAGGATTTGAGAAACAGTTGGAGCCATCCTGTTTAGATAAACTAAAAACTACTCTAAACTTGCAAGAGAATCATGCTAAAGTGTTTTCTTCTCTCTCTCCTGATTGCAGTGACCTAGAACATGACAGGCCTTAAGTTATTATTAGATAAAAATATTTTGACAGTGCCAAACTATAAAGATTGGTTCTGGAATGTCAAGATGATAATTACCTATCACAAATTGGGGTATGTCCTTACTACTAAGGCGCCTGCCGTCCCAGGTCCAGAATCCAGTGTCGTGGATAAAGAAATCCACAAGACCTGGGAGATTGACCGTGCGAAGGCCAAATGCATCGTGCTTGCCTCTATGAATAATGAACATCAGAGGAGACACGAAAATATGGATCTTGAATCCATATTTCTCCACACCAAGGAACTGTATGGAGAGCAATCTCGTATAGTTAGATACGAGACCTCAAAGAACTTGTTTCAGTCGAGGATGGTCGTCGGATCATCTGTTGGGGAACATGTCCTCAAGATGATTGGCTATATAGAGAAGCTCGCGGACCTCGGGACAACATTAGAGAACGAGCTATATACAGACTTGATTCTCCAGTCCCTTCCTTCCACCTACGCCCAGTTTATCTTGAATTTTAATATTCAAGGTAAAGAAGTTGAACTTCCAGAACCCCTTAACATGTTGAGGAGTGCAGAGGGCACCTTGCAGAAAGCAAGGGAAACACCCGCTATGTTTTTTTATGGTGTTTCCTCTTCCAGGTCCAAGGCAAGGGCCAAAGGAAGGAAGAAGAAGGCTGCTACCAAACCAAGAGGTGGTGTTGGTAAGGTGGAAGCCAAGGGAAAGGTAAAGGTTGCGGTACCGGTAGTAGCAAAGGACGAGTGCTTCCACTGTCGTAGGAAAGGCCATTGGAAGAAGGATTGCAAAGCTTGGATTGCCAAGAACCAGGACCCGAGGTAAGTTGTGGCTTCGGCTTCAGGTGTGTTTGTAATTGAAAATTGTCTGTCAATAAACTCTACTTCCTGGGTATTGGATATCGGATCAGGATCTCATATATGCAATTCATTGCAGGCACTGAGAAACCGTAGAATACTGAAAGTTGGTGATATGACCCTCCAGGTTGCTAACGGAGCTAGCGTGGGTGCTGTGTCCGTAGGGGATTATCACCTTAGATTGACGAGTGGACATATTTTGATTTTGCGCAACTGTTTTTGTATACCTAGTTTAACGTGTAATATCATATCAGCATCGTTGTTATCAAAAGAAGGTTATGATTTTACGTTTGTAAGCAATGTTGTTAACATTCACCTTAATCATGGTTTGATTAGGTCCGGTACATGTTCATATCATAATTTTGCATTATTATATTCCCCATTCTTATTCATTTTACAAATAAACAGGTGCTTTTAATCCATGTCTGCTACATAGTTGTAGGTTACAGGTTTTCGAAACAAAACAGTGAAAATGATGAAAAAACGCTACAAAAGTGAGACTACGACCAACAAACAGAAGAATCTTTATCATGCCGCCTACAGTTTAAAGAACAAACGAAGATCAGCAAACAGTTCGATTGCACATAGGCAGCACAAGATTCAAGACTTCAAGACGAAGCAAACAGTAAAAGTCCACAATATTATGCACTGTGGAAATCTGGAAGAAACTAGAAGACATTCTGAAGAATCAAGGGAAGAAAAGTCAAGTAAAAAGCAACATGGAAATTACGAGATAAATAGAAGCCCAAGAGCCTCTAAGAAGGCCGCGGATCCGCGGCCAAACAGGGCATATGGCCATGGATCCGCGGCCGTGCTAAGCACGTGCCGGTGCAAATTTGACGGTGGTGGCAGTGCGTTGAATTGGCTTCTTATGGTAGTTTTTTAAATGTAGATAGGGATCAGATGTAAACCCTAGGGTTTCTATAATCTATAAATAGGAACCTTACAGCTTTTTTTGGAGCATGCCTCTTCCTATGCCTCTTCTTATGCCTCTTTTTATTTATCTATTTTAAAATTTCAATTCCTGTAATGTTTGAAGAGTGCATCAAATAAAATGCAAGTTTTCTTTTCTATGCCTTAGTTTAATCTTCTTTTCTTCCCTAGTATAAATTTTATTTATCTGTCCTAGTTATAACTTTTATTTATCTGCCATAGTTGTTAAATTAAAATCATAAAAATGAAATCTTTTATCTATTCCCTAATCAGTGAGTAGTTCCTCAATTGTTAGGGTTAGAAATAGGAAAGGTTTGAGAGATGAAAATCCCTCATCCCTTTTTTTCCCGTCATATATTTTAATAGGACTCTATGCATATATACACACACCGCTCACTATGGCACCCTATCCACGAGGTAGCGGTGATACCATCGTTAAAGTCCGGTTGTGTATGTTTTCCATGGAGGTTAGGGTAAGAGTTAAGAAAGGACGGACAATGACCTTGAGGAAGAAACCTAGTTTCTTCCCGATCGTGCTAATCCCCTTTGTTAATTATTAGCTTAACACCTAAAAAGATCTTAATTAGGGTATAGAAAGCGGTGAGAAATATTGAATTTCCAAACTTAACCTAAACCTAACCCTAGCAAGGTTTTAATCCTAATCTAAATCAACTTTACTTTTTAGTGATAATCAATCCAACCACAATTAGAATTAACTTGTTAGAACAACTAGAAAATACACAAAATCTCTGTGGACCGACCCATACTCAACCGGCTAGCTACCAAGCGACGCCATTCTTGATTGCGGTTAATATTCTTTGATTTATCTTTTAAAAGCGCACGCACGCATAAAACCACCATCAATCAAATGGCGCCGTTGCCGGGGATGGCGTAGTTATTTTCTTTTTGTAATTTCGGGTTAATATAAAAATTATAAAAAATCCTAAAAAACTGAAAACTTAAAAAAATATAAAAATTTATCATCTTGTTATTTTTTGAAGGGTTTTTCGTTTGAATTGTGCAGGATCAACGAACAGATTCAGATCTGGAAAAATCCAGTGAGCAAAACAGCAAATAGCAGATCTGAACAAATAAAGGAGTACCACAACAGAGAAACAGAACAAGATTGGAGATCTGAACCGACGATCCCACCGCGGAACCGCGGCAAGAACACACTTTTGGCGGCGGAACCGCGGCCTGGTGGTGACGTCAGCACGTGGAAACCTCTCTGTAAGGTTTCTCTTCTTCTCTGTAACGCCCTTTTCTCCTCTGAAAAATTTTCTTGCAGGGTTCTTTGCGCAAAAACTTCTCTCCCTTCTCCAATAACTTGATCTTGTGCAGGATTCTTTGCACCGTAATAAAACAAAAAAATGGTGGCAATTGTTTTGTGTGTTTTACTGCTTTGCATTCTTAAACTGACTTTAAGGGGCTTTAACACCAATCCAGATTGGGTGGGGATTTCATTACCCTTCCTAGGACCCCAAAAATCACAAAAAGCATTTTTGCATAAACCATCGAGTTAATTAAAAAAAGATTAGACTCAGCCTATAAGGATTGTCGCGCTCGATAGGACAAAGGAATAGTTGTAGGCATCGGTCGTTTATCTAAACCAGACTTTATGGTGCCTAGGCTAGACAAGTGGGGAAAGGTAATTTTAAAAGGCCCGTCTCATGGTGATTCATGAGCGGATCCCTCCTTTCTTTACTTGTGCTTACCTGGCCACAATTGGCGGTGAAGAGGTGATTTGAGGACCTCACAACTTGCCCTTTGGAACAGTTAGGAGCAGTCTAGTTGACCTAGGAGACCTAGATCTAGGCTTGATTGTGCATATTCTGATTGCTTGAACGTGTGTCTAAGCTTCTTATTAAAAATCTTTTTGCAAAAAGCTCCGTATAAAAAAAACCACAAAACAGAAATTTTTTTACAAAAACTTGCCACTTGCCGCTAAGAAATCCATTGCACCCCACTTGCACCCACTTCCTTCCATTGACATTTTCTTACCCCCACCTTCTATTTTCACCTTTTGACTACTCTATCTCTTTAGTGTATGTCCGGTTGGACTAGGGACACTAGCGTCCGTTTAGTCCGTGTCTCGTTAGTGCCGACAGACGACGCTCTCGACTCCGAAGTCGAAATTCCCTCCACTTCTTTACCTTCATCATCATATTCTTCATCTTCTAAGGAGATGTCGGGATTCAATCCTAACAACCCCTTACCCGCAGGACTGATTCCACCTCCACTTGGTGCGAATTACCCACCACACCCTACTGTTGAAGCGCCCCAACGAATCGCGCTCTAGGATCTTTTCTACCCTATCCGCACCGCACTTCCCACTTATCTTTCACTTCCACCGGCTAATGGGGATAACTTTGAGATTAAACCCCACTTCATCAATATGTTACCCAAATTTCACATGCTGGAATCCGAAGATGCCTACATCTTCATTAACAAATTCCAGAATGTTTACGCAATGATGAAGACAACACAACTTTCTGATGATGCTATAAGGTTACGTATTATTCCATTCACCTTATGTGACCTAACTGAAAAATGGTTATATAGCACAGCATCACACTCAATAAAAAATTGGGAAGAGTTTATTAAGGCTTTTCTAAAAAAGTTTTACCCACACCACAAGACCGCGAGAATTCGCAACGAAATTATTCAATTTTCCCAGCTTCCTTTCGAACCTTTTTGGAAGTGTTTTGAAAGATTTAAAGACCTACTTGTTCAATGCGCTCACCACGGTATCGAGAATTGGCAACTTTTCCAAATTTTATACGAAGGATTGAACCCAGCAACTAAGCAGTTGTTGGAAACCATTTGTCAAGATCATTTTCTTACAAAATCAAGCGAGGAAGCTTGGCAGTTTCTCGACGATCTCGCTGAACAAACACTTCAGTGGGAAAGCACTAAGACCACCTCATTTTCTTCATCAGGTCAGTCTAGGGCAGGCATACATCAACTTGATATGTTGATTGCAATGAAGGCAGAAATGGCCGCACTTACGAAAAAGCTAGAAGCAATTGAGAGCAAATTCTCATCACCTTCTCCTGCCCTTGTTTTACACCCGCACACTGTTTGCGCTTGTTGTTCGGATGCGTCCCATCTTACTGAAGAGTGTCCTTACAATCCACCTGTTCAAGGACAAGATCAAGTCAATGCTGCCTTTCAGCAAAGACAAAGAAATGATCCATACTCTTCGACTTATAATCCTAGTTGGAGGAGCCACCCAAATTTTGCTTGGAATCAAAATCAACAATTCCAAGGTAACAACAACTTTCAAAGGCCTCCTCCTCCACAACAACAAGTACCTCAACAAACTCAATATCAGCAACCCTTCCAACCCCAACCTTACCCAAACCAAATGAACAATTTTGTACCCAACAACTCTTATCCTCAAAATAATTTTGTTCAGCCAAATAACGATAAGGTTTCCTCGCTAGAACGAAGTTTGGATGCGTTTTTAAAACAATCTACACAATCTGCAGCAAGGTTGGAGACTTCCATTCAGTCTTTGGTGCAAAACAGAGCTTCACATGATCAAAGCATCAAATCAATTGAGGCCCAAATTGCACAACTAAATGCTGCGTTAAGCGAGCGAGAAAAGGGAAAGCTTCCGTCTCAACCATTGCCAAATCCCGGTCACACACACAACGCACATGTTGCTTATGAACAACAAAATCATAATGTAAATTCTGTGACCATGTTGAGATCAGGAAGAGTGTTGCATAATAATGTGGGTATTAGTGATGACACCCCTGCCGTTGCTTCTTCATCATCTTCTTCTGCTTCTTCTTCATCTTCTTCTTCTTCATCTTCTTCTCCTTCTTCATCTTCATCTTCTTAAGAGCCTATTCTTTATTCTTCACAAGGCTCTACTTCTTCTGATTCGAACAGACCCACATCTCACTTCACGAACACAACAACACTGGGATCCGTTCCAACTCCGCAATCTACTCCACAAACATTGGACTCAACAAATTTTCAAAATTTTCCATTTCCAAACAGGTTGAGATCCAATAAACCAACTCCACAAATGGAGAAGATTGTGGAGTTATTCAAACAGGTTAGCATTAACATACCTCTCTTGGATGCAATCCAATAAGTCCCTTGTTACGCTAAAATCTTAAAGGACTTATGCACCAAAAAGAGGAAGTCACAAGTACCCAAGAAAGTTTTCGTGGCTAGTACTGTAAGTGATGCTCTTATCCAACCTTTACCACAAAAACATAAGGACCCCAGCTGTCCTACAATTTCAATAACAATTAGGGATAAGAACTTCAATCGAGCACTTTTAGATCTTGGTGCTAGTGTTAATTTGCTACCCTATTCAGTATATGAATAATTAGGCGTTGGAGAGCTTAAATCCACTCATTGTACTCTCCAAATGGCCGACCGATCCATCACCCATCCTAGGGATGAGTTAGAGAATGTGTTAATTAAAGTAGAGGATTTCATCTTCCCCATTGATTTCATTGTTATGGACACACAGCCTGTGGCTAACCCCCGGAGTCAAATTCCGGTGATACTCGGTCGACCATTCCTTGCGACTTCTAATGCGGTGATCAATTGTTGAAATGGTTCGATGAACCTATCTTTTGGAAATATGACAATTGAACTCAACATTTTTAAGTTGGGGAATTAGCCCTCAGAGCCTAATGCTAGTATACTTGATGTTTGCTCGATCCACGAGATCACGCAGGAGTACTGTGGGCTCGAAAAATTTCTGTTTGATCACAGCAGTTTTGACGCCACTAGTGCGTTCCTCCTAGATTCTGACACAGCTTTCACACCGGATAACGATTACGAATGTTTTACTTTTTCGGACTATTTTGAAGACTCACCGTCCGAGTTTGAGTCCTTTGATTTTTCGGATGAGTTAGCTGAACCATCCAACTCGGTCGATTACACTTGCTTTGAACCATTGATGGAATCCTTCGAGTTCGAAACAGTTTCACCAATTTTACCTTCAATTGTTTCGCCTCCAAAACTCGAACTCAAGCTATTGTCGTCTCACCTTAAATACGCTTACTTAGGTGAGAATGAGACCTTTCCTGTTATCATATCGGCCTCTCTAGCCCTCGAGCAAGAGAAAACCCTTTTAATGATCTTACAAAACAATCGGCAAGCTTTCAGTTGGACTATGGTGGACATCAAGGGGATTAGTCCCCTCATAATTGAACATCATATACATATGATGGATGATGCCAAACCAGTAAAGGATCCACAGAGACACCTCGAGGATTTTGTGGTTAATCAACCTCCACCTATAGAAGTTGAACCACCACCTTTTCTTCTCATAAAATTCGAGAATGCCAATATTCCACTCATTTCTGATCATTCACATTCTCGTTTTCATTTATCATCACCTCTTATCTCCTCACAATCATGTTCACGGAAACCCTGTCCACACCACTTATCTCTTCCCCACTTCTTCTTGGCTCTATATAACATGTTCTTCCACCAACCTATATATTACATTGATAAATTCTTCGAATGGTTGGTTTGACTTTTGGTCTTTGCAGAGCTTGGCATTTACCGATAACTTTGACCTCCCTCTTTAAAAAAGCTTAGCATTATTTAATTTAAGTTTAGGGAAGGGGTTATAATTTGGCTCTTGAAAATAAATTTTTTTTAAACTCAAAGTGGTGAGTCAAAAATAAGTTTGGGGGGAACGTTTTTGTGTATATATTTTGTTTTCTTTTTCTGTTAATAATAAAATAAAAAAATAATAAACAAACAGGGGAGTGCCGACAATTTTGACCCTCTTGGTTTGGCATGACAGTGAGGACACTGTCAAGTTTAAGTTTGGGGGTGTGCTCGGTAAACTTTCTTCCTTCGCATTCATATGTATATTTTTGCATTTGCATACCTATTTTAAAATCCATAAAAATTGAAAATTATAAAAAAATTGAAAAATTCAATTTTGGCCATAATTGACTTGAGTTTGACAAGACGGTTAACTAGTTAGGAAAAACTAGATCCTAAACTTAGTAAATTAAAAAAAATCCTCAAAAAATAACCTTTCTTAAAGTTTAACCGTAGAAAATATATGTCCTTGTAGTTTACTTAGAAATAGGCAAATTTTGAGTTCACTTCTTGGGCTAAGTCAAAATAAGGGAAGATTATTGATATTTTTATTAAAGTATAACTCTGAAAAATAATTCTTAAGCTTAAGTCTAAATTCTGAAAATATATACCCTATAACTTGCACAAACACGAACCTTGAAACTTGGAATAGTAGAGGATACCTTGAAATGCTCTTGTCTAAAATCCTTAATATGAAGGAAAATAAAATTATAAGTGTGAATAAAGAGATATAAAAAAAATGAACACTGGTTTTGTAATTACTTAAGGCTGCGTTAAAATAAAAAAAATATAGCGAGTGTGCTTTATCACCTAGTGCCTTAGACCAACTGGTTTGGGAGTCACTGCTAAAGCCTTAGGCATTACAAGATGAGGAATTACGCCTTAATGCGCAAACAAATTTTGTAATCGGTCGTTAGTACCTCAAGAAGTATTAACAGTCGCATGAAGGATGTGTGAGCAATTTCATATAAAAATTCACCAATTAAAAGTACTTTGGAAAATGGACAAGAGTATAAGAGCTTGAATTGAATTTCCAAGTGTAGGGGTGATACATATACACACGTAGGGGTATATGATTGGGGTTTGGATGAGAGATAGGAATGAAAAATAAGACTTATATCTTTAGTGGAGATGATAAAAATTCCTAAGTTGAAATGGAACCTTAGAAGGAAAATTCAAAAGATGCTAAAAGCTAAGTAAATTTACAGAACATATACAATCTTAAGTTAAATGATAAGGAAGCGTGAAAAATACGGGTTGATAATTTCTGAGTTGAAGATAATAGAATTTCTTGCTAGAAAACCGAATTGAAGAATAAAAATCAATAGGCCAAATTGATTGGATTTTGTGGGTAGTATCCGCTGAAAACCCTCAGAAGACAACACTCCTCCTACTAGGGACACTTAGAGATTTAACGGCTTGTTGCACGAGCTCAGTGCAATCGCGTTTCCCTGCGAAAGTGAGGTTAGGTCTTTTTTAAGAATAAATTAGTTTTGCTCGAGGACGAGCAAAAGATAAGTTTGGGGGTATTTGTTCATATCATAATTTTGCATTATTATATTCCCCATTCTTATTCATTTTACAAATAAACAGGTGCTTTTGATCCATGTCTGCTACATAGTTGCAGGTTATAGCTTCTCGGAACAAAACAGTGAAAATGATGAAAAGACGCTACAAAAATGAGACTACGACCAACAAACAGAAGAATCTTTATCATGGCGCATACAGTTTGAGGAACAAACGAAGATCAGCAAACAGTTCGATTGCACAAAGGCAGCACAAGATTCAAGACTTCAACACGAAGCAAACAGTAAAAGTCTACAACATTATGCACTGTGGAAATCTGGAAGAAACTAGAAGACATTGTGAATAACAAAGGAAAGAAAAGTCAAGTAAAAAGCAACATGAAAATTACCAGACAAACAGAAGCCCAAGATCCTCCAAGATGGCCGCGGATCCGCGGCCAAACAGGGCATATGGCCGCGGATCCGCGGCGGTGCTAAGCACGTGTCGGTGCAAATTTGACGGCGGCGGCGGTGCGTTGACTAGGCTTCTCAGGGTAGTTTTGTAAATGTAGATAGGGATCAGATGTAAACCCTAGGGTTTCTATAATCTATAAATAGGAACCCTACAGGTCTTTTTGGAGCATGCCTCTTCCTATGCCTCTTCTTATGCCTCTTTTTATTTATCTATTTTAAAATTTCAATTCCTGTAATGTTTGAAGAGTGCATCAAATAAAAAGTAAGTTTTCTTTTCTATGCCTTAGTTTAATCTTCTTTTCTGCCCTAATATAAATTTTATTTATCTGCCCTAATTATAACTTTTATTTATCTGCCGTAGTTATTAAATTAGAATCATAAAAATGAAATCTTTTATCAATTCCCTAATGAGTGAGTAGTTCCTCACTTGTTAGGGTTAGGAATAGGAAAGGTTTGAGAGATGAAAATCTCTCACCCCTTTTTTGCCCGTCATACATTTTAATAGGACTCTATGCATACATACACACACCGCTCACTATGGCATCCTATTCACGAGGTAGCGGTGATACCATAGTTAAAGACTGGTTGTGTATGTTTTCCATGGAGGTTAGGATAAGAGTTAAGAAAGGACGGACAAGGACCTAGAGGAAGAAACCTAGTTTCTTCCCGATCGTGGTAATCCCCTTTGTTTATTACCTTAACACCTAAAAAGATCTTAATTAGGGCATAGAAAGCGGTGAGAAATATTGAATTTCCAAACTTAACCTAAATCTAACCCTAGCAAGGTTTTAATCCTAATCTAAATCAACTTTAGTTTTTAGTGACAATCAATCCTAGCACAATTAGAATTAACTCGTTAGAATAACTAGAAAATACACAAAATTCCTGTGGACCGACCCGTACTCAACCGGCTAGCTACCAAGCGACGCCGTTCTTGATTGCGGTTAATATTCTTTGATTTATCTTTTAAAAGCCCACGCACGCATAAAACCACCATCAATCAGTACACTAGATAATGGTATATACATATTAAATCAATTACAGATTTTCAATGTCCAGAACACACTAAAAAGAAAGTATCTAGATATAAATCAGGCTTTCTTATGGTATTGTAGACTGGGTCACATCAATGAAACAAGGTTAACTAAGTTAAATAGAGAAGGATATTTGGATCCGTTCGAATATCAATCTTATGCCACTTTTCAGTCATGTCTCAAAGGAAAGATGACAAAGACTCCATTCATTGGACATGGAGTAAGAGCGAGCGAGCTCTTAGGACTCATACACAGCGATGTATGTGGTCCAATGTCTACACATGCAAGAAGCGGTTTTTCCTATTTCATTACTTTTACGGATGATTACTCTAGGTATGGATTCATTTTCTTGATGAAACATAAATCCGAGACCTTTGAGAAATTCTGAGAATATAAGAATGAAGTAGAAAACCAAACCGGCAAAAGTATCAAGACACTGAGATCTGATCGAGGTGGTGAATACTTAAGTGCCGAGTTCCTGGGTTACCTAAAAGAGAATGGAGTTCTCTCTCAGCTTACTCCTCCATACATTCCACAACATAACGGTGTATCGGAAAGACGGAACCGAACCCTATTGGATATGGTACGTTCCATGATGAGTAATGTTCAGTTACCGCAATCTTTCTGGGGTTATGCACTAGAATCAGCTGCATATCTTTTGAACAGGGTTCCTACCACACCATATCAGATGTGGAGTGGGAAGAAACCCTATCTTCAGTATCTGAAGATATGGGGATGTCCAGCTTTTGTTAAAAAGCAGCATGCGGACAAACTCAAAGCACGCCCAGTGCAGTGTATGTTTGTGGGATATCCAAAGAACTCCAAGGGGTATTTTTTCTATTACGCAGAGATACAAAAGGTTTTTGTTTCTCGTAATGCCCATTTTCTAGAACAGCAGTTTTTAGAAAAGGAAACAAGTGGGAGCGCAATAGAACTGGAAGAAATTCCAGAACCACAAGGTACTACTGAAAGTTTGGTAGAACCAGAAGTTCCGGAAGAACGGGACATTCCCGCACCCCTCCGCAGGAGTAGTAGGCCGTCTCATCCGCCTAAGAGATACTACGGTTTTCTCATAAACGGGGATAGAGAGGATTGCGTCATTGATAATGATGAACCTACTAGTTTCCAGCAGGCCATCCACAGCGGCGACTCAGTAAGATGGCTGGATGCAATGCGGACCGAGATGGAGTCTATGTACACCAACAAAGTATGGACTTTGGACTTTGCTCCAGATGGGGTAAAACCCATAGGATGCAAATGGATCTTCAGAAAGAGGATTGGTGTAGATGGACAGGTGGAAACCTATAAGGCTAGACTTATTGCAAAGAGTTTTCATCAAAGGCCTGGCTTGGACTATGACGAAACTTTTTATCCGGTGGCTATGCTCAAATCCATTCGGATCCTTCTTGCCATTGCTGCCTTCCACGATTATGAGATCTGGCAGATGGACGTAAAGACGGCTTTTCTAAATGGAAATTTGGATGAGTGCGTCTATATGGATCAACCAGAAGCTTTCAATCATAGTGGGAGCAACGGGAAAGTGTGCAAGTTGCTTAAGTCTATTTATGGACTAAAGCAGGCATCGCGGAGTTGGAACATCTGTTTTGATGAAACGGTCAAAGAATATGAATTTATCAAAAATCCAGATGAACCATGTATATATAGTAAAATTATAGCGCGAACTGTCGTATTCCTCGTCTTGTACGTGGATGACATTCTCTTGATAGGAAATGACATTCTCTTGATAGGAAATGACATTCCTTTGCTACAATCTGTCAAACGATTCTTATCACACAAGTTCTCCATAAAAGACCTGGGTGATGCCTCTTACATTCTGGGGATCCAGATCTATCGTGATAGATCAAAGAGGATGTTGGGACTTTCGCAGTCCAGGTATATCAACACTATACTAAGAAGATTCAGTATGGAAAATTCAAAGCACGGTAATTTACCGGCTTGTCACGGAATCACCCTATCCAAAGAGATGTCTCCCAAGACTGATTTGGAAAGGGATCGCATGTCAGTTATACCCTACGCTTCTGCGGTAGGCTCTATAATGTATGCGATGTTGTGTACCAGACCAGATGTAGCTTACGCACTGAGCGTGGTAAGCCGGTATCAGTCAGACCCAGGGGAGAAGCACTGGATAGTAGTTAAGAACATTCTCAAGTACCTGAGAAGGACTAAGGATATGTTCTTAGTTTACGGCGGAAATGACCTCCAGATCGAGGCTTTTGCTGACTCCAGCTTTCAGAGTGACAAAGATGATTCCAAGTCCATGTCAAGTTATATCTTTACCCTCAATGGAGGGACGGTGTGCTGAAAGAGTTCCAAGCAGGACACCGTTGCTGACTCGACGATGAAAGCGGAGTATATCGCAGCTTCTGATTCCGCAAAAGAAGCAGTCTGGGTAAAGAAGTTCTTAACAGAACTTCAGGTGGTTCCATCCATTGTTGATCCAATACCTCTGTATTGTGACAACAACGGGGCTATAGCTTTAGCGAAGGAACCCAGGTCCCATCAAAAGTCCAGACACATCTTGAGGCGGTATCACCTGATCAGGGAGATCATAGATCGCCGGGAGATCGAGGTCCGGAGAGTTGCTACAGAGGAGAACACTGCAGATCCATTCACAAAGGCCTTACCTCAGACACAGTTCGAGAGGCTATTCGAGATGATAGGTCTTCGATACGCCAGTACATGGCCCTAGTGCTAGTGGGAGATTGTTAGTGTATATGCCCTAGGGGCCATTATTGTATCATACTAGTTTGTATATTATTTAATGGAAGCTTAGGATATTCACAGTTGTATTAACAGGCTTGCTCAACATAGTAGTATGCTACTTGATTTATATCTATCTTAATATGTGTATATGTTTCTTTTAGCATATCGCGAATACATATTGATAGAGCCCATAAGATCTTGCTTGACTACAAGCGTTTTGATGGTAGTCACACTAGTGGGGGCTGAGTAGTCTACAAGCGCATCCTTTTTCAGGTCCCTAATCGTAGGATTATCGAGACAGGGCATCGATACTCCAGAGTAGACTAGTGTATACGCTTCTCATCCCAGCAGGGGAAATGGTCTGTCCCACAACCATTAGCACGTTGTACTGGAGATAGTATGCAGGTGCTCGTTGGGTTACGGGTACACCGGCCAGGACTCGCAGGGAACTGTTGGTTGGTATTATACCTGTCGTCAGTTAACAGTTCCCAAGTGACATGAGTACAGCATAGTCCGTAGACTTGACATTGATGCTTCGCCTCGAGTGTGTTCCCACTGTTCTTAGATTGTTACCCTACCATAACTTGACTGAGTCGTGCAAACAGGTGGCAGTTGGGTGCAGTCCCAAAGCACTTGGAGGCAGTGGCGGTTAGATAGGATTCGTCTCTCCCGGTATTGGGGGTTGATATCGCGTTGTGTTTCGAAAGCCATTACGCAAGGTCCCTGGCCAGGGCAAGCGAGATTTACTGGTAGGTTTTCCAGTAGCTTCTCAAGGTGTAATGGTCTTCACTCCAACACGACTTATACCGCTTTTAGGGGACTGACGTTTGCCGCCCCCTAGGCCCGATATGCGATAGTCTTAGACAAACAGACCGGACTGTACGGAGATTGTCACATCAGGCTCAGTAGGAGTTCGGATAGGTTTCCTCATCGACCTTCTTATCGACATCTACCTGGGGACCGTTACGTACAGCTGGTACCGCTTGCGGCCTGTGGTTAAATCCACTGCCAGCATAGTATCAAGTCTTTAGAGTCCCACACAGAGAGTTTCCATGCTTCAGGCGAAATGATATAGAGGTCGTATGGTTTTACGAAAGGGTTCAGACATATATGTGTACTTGTGCACGTATGATGTTCGGACAGATTTTACTAGTGGGCTTTGGTTTAAGCCAGATTCTAGTATTGGATTATTGGATTTATGCAGTCTCAGTATATCCGTGTTTTTCGTAAATACGGATGGGAGGGGCATTCTCGTAATTACTCGAGAAGCTTGTAGAAGAAAAGTGACTCATTTAGTTTTAATTCATTTATGAATTAAACTAAATGAGGTGGAGAGGTGATGTGTTATTTGCATTAAATGTTTTAATGACTCATAAGATGATTCATCCAAAGTGAGTTAATGAAGCATGGTTGTTATTAATGTATATTATTATTTGGATAATTATCATGATTCATATACTCACAAATGAGTAATAATTCATTTCATTCTCACATACACACTCTCTCTCCTCAAGCTCTCCTCTTCTTCAACCTAACCCTAATCCTCTCATGTGTTGAGATCCCAAGGGTTAGAAAGACTAATAGATCCTTAATCTATCTCTATATCCTCTAGGTCACTTGGATTAGCAATCATATCCACATAGTTACCTTAAGTTAGAGGTTAAAACTTGAAGGAGGAACTCTCGCATGAATTTCCTATTACATCGAGGAGGACAACGTGGAGGTGAACAACAAGAACAAGAAGGACTAGTATCTTGAGGTATAATCATCTATCATAGTAGTTTAGCACTTCTAGATAGTTTGATAGTTAGGGTTTAGCAAAGACCCGTTTGATAGTTGATATTACTTTGAACAAAATGATTGTTTTACCAATTCCTCCTCCCCGCATCTTGTGGGGTGTGTAACGTTGACTTACAGGATGAAGAGATAGTCTTCTCAGGGCAACCCCAAGGCAGCAAGCCAGGACCATCTACTCCTATTTTGGTCTTTGGCAGTGACTCTGAGGACGATGCCAACGTAGTGTTCTCCGTCCGCCCGTCAATACAGACCTTCGCTGAAGCTGATCAGAGTTTACAGATTGCCATGGTTCCGCAGCTGCATTATAAAGAACTCGACACGCTTGATACATTTATCTTACAAGATTTGCATACTTTCTACGTCCCTCCCAGAAGAAGAGGTGAAAAGGCGATCCTCTCTTCTACAAGTCTATGGAGACCAGATTGGAAAAGGATGTTTAGCATGGTGCTGAATATGCGCTTGACAGGCTTCAACCAATCCGTCTGCCCAGATATTACGCAAAGGGATTGAAAAGGCTATTAAGATGTCAAGACGCACCCTTCAAACAAACCGCCTGACAAGCCCAGTTCTATAACAAGATTTAGGACGTTCCCGGGACCCACCGAAAGATGCCCAACGGGAGGATAGAGGAAACTGGGCTTGGATACGTTCGGTTCAAGAAATGGGAGCGGTTCCATGGCTGCCATGTTATAAATGACTCCGGTAGAGAAGGGAATAGCGTTGATATCGAAACAGAGCGAAATCCCACCGTACGAATACCAAGTCTGTCATTAGAAGAATAGATTGACAAGCTAATAAGGGAAGCGGGTTAAAAGGATTGGAATGAACACAGCCGTGAAATGGCCATCTATGAGAAAGCCAGAACGCAGCGTCTCACTCGGCAGTCAACAGAAAGAGAAGACTATGACGCCCTTCACCCTCAGCCTGCAGTGCGCTCTCATGGCAAGGAAAAGCCCCGACGCAAACGCAACAACAAGGTCAAGAATGGGAATGACGTTCAAAAACAGCAAAGCGAATCCAAGAAACCACGCGATTGAGAAAAAATCAGTCGGAATCCGTCTTTTATGAAGAAGATGGGTTGGGAATACTCTTTCCCCTGAAACAAGACAAGGAAAATATTTGACCTTGCCATCAAGCATCAAATGCTGACGCTCCTGGAATCTCGGCACCCCGAGAAAATAAACGAGGTCTATCATCCGGCTTATTGCTCCTACCACCGAACAGTAGGACATCCTCATGAAGACGGCTTCACCTTCAAAGACTGGATCGAAGACCAGCGAGGCGGGTTTGCTCTATCCGAAAGTTGGAGAGTATCCCCACCATGAAAGCATGATCCAAAAGCAACCAACACTGCGAGGGTAAGTCTAGATCAGCATCGAGCTTGGAAACGAGCTCGTACATGCTACATGATAAAACTATCAAAGCAAGGAGAGCATGAGAATATGGACTACCTCTCCCGGTGCTTCGCAAACGAGGATGGGGATGAGGTGGTTTTAGAATTTCCACCGTCGTCAAAAGAGCTGGAAGATGGGATACACACCACAGCGGACTGCTCATATCATAATATTGCATTTTATATTCCCCATTCTTATGCATTTTAGAATAGAAAACAGGTGCTTCTGACCCATGTCTGCTACATGTTACAGGTTATAGGTTCTTGGAGCAAAAACAGTGAAAAACACAAAAGACGACAAAAAAGAAGGATTTTTGACCAACAAATAGAAAGATCTTAGTAAAGCCTAGAAGAAGAACAGTTCACTATCAACAAGGCAACGCAAGATCAAAAATGTCAAAGCGGACGGTTAAAAATCCATTGCAAAGTGTTCATTGAAGATCTGGAATCACTGTAGAAGCCCAAATGGAAAACTAACTGAAGAAATGAAAAGCCCAGAAGAACCTAAGACAGCCCAAGAAAAATCATCAGCCGATCTCACTAAAGGGCCGCGGAACCGCGGCCCAAGCGCGCCAATACCGCGGTTCCGCGGCCTTATGAAGCCATCATTCAGTGAAAATTTTACCATAACGTCGTGGCGGATTTGAAAAGATTTCCTGGGGGTATTTTTGTAAATTTAGACATGCGGATCAAAATGTAACCCTAGGGTTTCCTATTCTCTATAAATAGGAACCCAGAACATTGTATTTTCTGTATGCCTCCTTTTAATAAAAATTCAGAAATCCTTTTTGGAGAGCATCGGTGTTTCCATTTCATTCAGAAATTCAGATCTGACAACCCTGCATAGATGATTGGAGGAATGCATCTGTAAGTAGATTTAATTTCTCGCCCTAGTGTAGATTTCAATTCTTTGCCCTAGGTAGATTTAATTTCATGCCCTAGGAACTTGTTTAGGGTTTAGCTTTGGGGAAGGATTTTGAGAGATGAGATCTCTCATCCCTTTCTTACCCAACAAATATTTACAATAGGACTTCATGCATACACGCACACACCGCGCCCTACGGCATCCTATCCCTCGAGGTAACGATGACACCGTAGTGTAAAGGCCCGATTGCGCGCGTTTTCCATGGAGGTTAGGGTAAGGATCTCTAAAGGAAGGACAAGAACCTAGAGGAAGGAACACCTTCCCGAATGGATCTAATTCCCTTTATTGATAATTACCATAACTCCTCATAGATCTTCATCCGGGTATAGAAAGCGTTGAGATTTACTTGCATTTCCAAACCATCCCTAAACCTAACCCTAGCAAGAATAGATCTAGATAATTGCCCTAGGTTAATTAGATTTTAGATTTAATAAGAAATCCGAACACCCTTCGGAATTAACTCGTTAGCGCGACTAGGAGATTCACAAAATCCCTGTAGACCGACCCGTACTCACCGGCTAGCTTCATGCGACGCCGTTCTTGATTGCGGTTACAAATATTTTTGATCTATCTTTTAGAAAGCGCAAGCACGCTAAATCATTCAATCAAATGGCGCCGTTTCCGGGGATGGCGTAGAATTTTCCTTTTTACAATTTCGGGTTAATCTAAATTTAAAAAATCATAAAAATCTAAAAAAATCCAAAAAAATATAAAAATATATCATCTGTTATTTTTGGAAAGGGTATCTTTGTGTGAATTTTGCAGGATCTACGCACAAATTCGGATCTGGAAATCTACAGAAAGCGAAACAGCAAATAGACGATCCTATCAACAGAAGATTGCAACAACAGAGGAACAGAAAAAAAATTTAGAGGACCGAGTCAACAAGTCAACCGCGCGATCTGGTGCAAAAAAAAAAGGCGCCGGCGGCCCCTTTCCGGCCGCGGAACCGCTGCGGGACATCCCTTCTGGCCGCGGAACCGCCGCGGCCTGGTCGACATCTGGTGCAAAAAAAAAAAAGAAAAAAAAAGCGCAGTTAGAAAAAGGAAAAGAAATGTAAGTCTTCGAATCTCCTCCTCTGCAAATCTCTGATATATCTTCTGCAAAATCTCCTGCAGGATTTTTTGCGCTTAAAAAAATCTTTCCCCTTCCAAATAACAAATTTTGTACAGGATTCGTTGCGCTATGCTTAAAATAATAATTGATTGCAAGTAATATTTTTTGTTTTGCATATCTTTTATCGAAAATCTTTTTGCAAAATTTCCAAATAAAAAGTAAGCGGAAAAAGGAAAATTTTAATTAGAAAACTTGCAAACTTTGAAATTCATAAAATAAAAATCTTTGACTGCAAGTGATTTTTCTGTTTTGCATATCTTTAAAACTGACTTTAAGGGGATTTTGACCAATTCAAATTGGGTGGGGATTTCATCACCCTTCCCAGGACCCCAGAAATCACATAAGGCATATGTATTGACCATCTATTAATTTAAAAATACTAGACTCAGCCCTAAGGATTTCGAGCTCAATAGGACAGAGGACTAGTTATAGGTATCGACCGTTTATCCTAACCTGACTTTGCGGTGTCTAGGCAAGTATGTCAAAGGCTAGTGGTTTTTAATTAGGCCCACAGTGTGGTTCCTTCCCACTTACCTGGCCGCAATTGGCGGTGAAGAGGCGGTTTGAGGTCCTATTTCTAGCCCTTTGGAACAGTTAGGAGCTATCTAGCTGACCTAGGTGACCCTAGATCTAGATCTGATTGTGCATTTTTGGTTGATTACATTTGTGTCTAAGCCCTTTATCGAATATTTTTTTTCTGCAAACAGTCTCAAATAAAGAGAAAAAGAAAAAAAGGAAAATCTTTTATAAACAACTTGCAAATTTTTGCCGCTAAGAAATCCTTGCACCACCTACCTTCTTTCTCTTCTTTTTCTTCTATCATGGGTTCCCCACATCATAAATCACTTGCCGAACATTGGTATCCCGAACCTAATTTTGCGTCGTACGTCAATTTGTTCGGTCAATTTAAAGACGATCCTTACTTGCCTAAAAAATCTTTGAAAGATCAAATAGAGGCGTCTAGGAGAAACAGTTTGACTTTTCAACCCACTTTGTGTCAACCAAGTCAACCTTTACCACCTCCACATGTTGATACTACTTTTTCAAGTCCTTCTGTCACTCCTAAGCCGATGTCCATTGCTGAGCATATTGCTCAATCTCGTAGCCGATCTTTCACCCCTCTCCACTCATCTAGTTCTTGGGATCCACACGATTATTCACCTTTTTATCCATATGTTGACCCTACCCCTGTCCAATCACCCACTTCCTACCAGTCCTACCCGACCTTACCACCTTCACTAGACACTGCTTCGACACAGCCATTAGGGAGTTTCACATATCCAAACAATTTCGAATCTTTTACCGAAACCCCCTTACCACCCAAGTCTAGTTTGGAAGAGTCGTTGGAGGCTTACATCTTAGCAATAAACCTAATGACTAGGAATGTGGAAGCGTCCGTGGCCGCCCTTATGAAACCTAGTGAACCGGTAGCTAGTTTCCCACTAGCTCTAAATTTTTCTATGTATGAGGAGGCGGTTTAACAGAGGGAGAATTTGATAGGAGCGAGTGAGTTCTCCACATTCCCAAATCAAACCTACCCATACCCACTTGAAACCCACAACTCCTGTTCTCCATCGATTGTCCCAAAAGATTCACAAGTTGAAAATAGAACAAATAAAAACGAGTTGTGTGACTTTGTAGTTCTTGATTTGCCAGATTGTGAAGAACCCTTTTCGAGTGAAACCACACTTAACCCTTTCGATCTTTACACCTCCACTGTAGAACCTGAATCGATAAATATCCATGCTTTTGATGAGGTGTCTAAAGAAATTGATTTTCACTTGATTGAGGATGTAGACGCCGGGAATATTTCGGATGATGAACCTGTCGATTTAATTGAAATTTTATGCTCAAATCATCATCCTGAGTTATTAAATGTTTCTCCCGAATCTCATATGCGTCTAGATTTTGATGATAATGGCATGGATGAGTTAAATATTGAGGATAGTATTGAGGAGAGTCTTGAGGATAATATCGAGGTTGAACCATTTTTAGTTGATGTGTCTGATTTTCCAATTCATCTTCCTGAACCTTTGACTGTTATATCACCCTCCCTCCTTCCCATCGTTCCGACCCCGCTTGAAGACTGTGAGCTTGAAACCTTTTCCTTTGAATCTGACACAATTCTCACAGACGATAACACCTACGAGTGTTTCAATTTTTCGGACGATATTGATGACTCACCGCCCGAGTTTGAGTCCTTTACATTTTCAGATGAGCCATCAGACTCGGTTGATTATAGTAGTTTCGAACTATTAATGGAATCTTTCAAGTTCGAAATAGTTTACTACGGTGAGAAAGATACTATCCCTAATTCACCCCCTTTCGTTTTTCCTATTGTTCCGACCGAACAAGAGACCGTTACGCTTTCATCTACTATACGAAGTTCGGCGTACCCATATTTTCTTACGAATCTTGAGGGATTTGATCCCATTGCACGACGAGTTGATAGGTTAGCGTAATCGCTTTTAACACATCGATTATCACAAAGTGCGCTAATTTACTCACTCGATTTACACCCTCAAGATCGCGCGACCCTTCTTTCTCCTTTCCGTCATTCTTCTCCTCCACCGAGACCGTATACCGTTTCTACCTCCACACGGTCTCGTGTGCTTCTCATCTCTTTTCTTTCCACTCCATTCTTTCACCACCTCGACCATTACCACGATAAGATTTTTGAATGGTTGGTGCTAACCTTTGGCTTGTGTAAGGCCAAGCTTAAGTTTGGGGGGAGCCTTGTTGTATATATGTATATATATTTTTGTTTTCTTTTTCTATAAAAAAATAAAAAAAATTCAAAACATTAAAAATATAAAAAAAATTATAAATAAATAAACAGGGGAGTGCCGACATTTTGACCCTCTTGGTTTAGTATGACAGTGAGGACACTGTCAAGTTCAAGTTTGGGGGTATACTCGGTACGTCTTCTTCCTTCGCATTCATGTGTACATATTTTTGCATTTGCATATTTATTTGAAAACCCATAAAAATTAAAAAATTCCAAAAATTATAAAAATTAATGTATTCAATTTTGGCTAATTGACTTGAGTTTAACAAATAGGTTAACTGCCTAGGAACAACTAGATCTTAGACTTAGTAAATTAAAAACCCTAAAAACAACCTTCCTTAAAGTTTAGCGGTAGAAAGTATATGTTTTTGTAGTTTATTTAGAAATAGGCGAATTTTGGGTTCACTTCTTGGGCTAAGTCGAAACAAAGGAAAAGTATTAATGTTCTTATTAAAGTATAAGTTCGAAAAATAGTTCCTAGCATAAGTCTAGATTCTGAAAACGTATACCCTACAATTTGCACAATCACGCGCCTTGAAACTTGGAATAGTAGAAGAGACCTTGAAATGCTCTTGTCTAAAGTCCTTAGTACGAAGAAAAAAAATGTGAATAAAGAATAAAAAAAATGAACACTGGTTTTTGTGATTACTTAAGGCTGCAAAAATAGAAAAATATTTAGCGAGGGTGCTTCATCACCTAGTGCCTTAGACCAACTGGTTTGGGAGTCATTGCTAAAGCCTTGGGTGTTGCAAAACTAGGAAGTACGTTTTAAAGTGCTAACGCATCTTGTAATCGGTTGTTGGTACCTCAAGAAGTATTAACGGTCGCATGAAGGATGTGTAAGCAAAATTCAAATAAAAATTCACCTACTAATAAGTACTTTGGACAACGGACAAGGGTATGATTGCTTGATTTGAATTTCCAAGTGTAGGGGTGATTTATACACACACGTAGGGGTATGTGATTGGGATTTAGATGAGAGAAAGGAGTGAAGAATAGAACTTGTATCTTTAGTAGAGTTGATAGAAATTCCTAAGTGGAGATGGAACCCTAGAAGGAAAACTTAAGAAATGCCGAAAGCTAAGTAAGTCTATAGAACATATATAATCTTAAGTTAAATGATGAGGAAGTGTGAAGAATGTGGGTGTATAATTTACAAGTAGAAGATAATAGAATTCCTTGCTGGAAAACTTAATTGGAGAACAAAAGTCGAAAAGCTGAATTGATAGGATTTTGTGGGTAGTATCCGCTGAAAACCCTCAGGAGACAACACTCCTCCTACTAGGGACACCTAGAGGTTTAACGGCTTGTTGCACGTGCTCAGTGCAATCGTGTTTCCCTGCGAAAGTGCGGTTAGGTTAGATTTTTATCGAGAATAAAAGAAATAAGTTTGCTCGAGGACGAGAAAAAGATAAGTTTGGGGGTATTTGTTCATATCATAATATTGCATTTTATATTCCCCATTCTTATGCATTTTAGAATAAAAAATAGGTGCTTCTGACCCATGTCTGCTACATGTTACAGGTTACAGGTTCTTGGAGCAAAAACAGTGAAAAATACAAAAGATGACACAAAAGAAGGATTTTTGACCAACAAATAGGAAGATCTTAGTAATGCCTAGAAGAAGAACAGTTCACCATCAACAAGGCAACGCAAGACCAAAAATGTCAAAGCGGACGGTTAAAAATCCATTGCAAAGTATTCACTGAAGATCTGGAATCACTGTAGAAGCCCAAATGGAAAACTAACTGAAGAAATGAAAAGCCCAGAAGAACCTAAGACAGCCCAAGAAAAATCATCAGCCGATCTCACTAAAGGGCCGCGGAACCGCGGCCCAAGCACGCCAATGCCGCGGTTCCGCGGCCTTATGAAGCTATCATTCAGTGAAAATTTTACCATAACGTCGTGGCGGATTTGAAAAGATTTCCTGGGGGTATTTTTGTAAATTTAGACATGCGAATCAAAATGTAACCCTAGGATTTCCTATTCTCTATAAACAGGAACCCAAAACATTATATTTTCTTTATGCCTCCTTTTAATAAAAATTCAGAAATCCTTTTTGGAGAGCATCGGTGTTTCCTTTCCATTCATAAATTCAGATCTGACAACCCTGCATGGATGATTGGAGGGATGCATCTATAAGTAGATTTAATTTCTCGCCCTAGTGTAGATTTCAATTCTTTGCCCTAGGTAGATTTAATTTCATGCCCTAGGAACTTGTTTAGGGTTTAGCTTTGGGGAAGGATTTTGAGAGATGAGATCTCTCATCCCTTTCTTACCCACCAAATATTTACAATAGGACTCCATGCATACACGCACACACCGCGCCCTACGGCATCCTACCCCTCGAGGTAACGATGACACCGTAGTGTAAAGGTCCGGTTGCGCGCGTTTTCCATGGAGGTTAGGGTAAGGATCTCTAAAGGAAGGACAAGAACCTAAAGGAAGGAACACCTTCCCGAATGGATCTAATCCCCTTTATTGATAATTACCATAACTCCTCATAGATCTTCATTCGGGTATAGAAAGCGTTGAGATTTACTTGTATTTCCAAACCATCCCTAAACCTAACCCTAGCAAGAATAGATCTAGATAATTGCCCTAAGTTAATTAGATTTTAGATTTAATAAGAAATCCGAACACCCTTCGGAATTAACTCGTTAGCGCGACTAGGAGATTCAAAAAATCCCTGTGGACCGACTCGTACTCACCGGCTAGCTTCATGCGACGCCGTTCTTGATTGCGGTTACAAATATTTTTGATCTATCTTTTAGAAAGCGCAAGCACGCTAAATCATTCAATCACGGACAACCTGAGAAAAATCGACTTGGGGGTGGAAAACGATCCAAGGGCAACGTTCGTCACTGGGCTATTGTCTGAAACACAGATGGCTATACTAAAGGACGTGCTTATGCAGTATAAAGATTGTTTCGCATGGAACTACTACGAGATGCCGGGATTATATCCAGAAATATCAGTGCATAAATTGGCTATATCGCCGGACGTTAAACCAGTAAAGCAGGCGCCAAGAAGAATGCGGCTCGAACTTGAGGTGAGTATCAACGCCGAAGTCAAGAAGCTAATTGATTCCGGCTTCATTCAGGAAGTTAAATACCCCGAATGGATCGCCAATATCGTTCCGGTAATGAAGAAAAATGGGACAATGCGCATCTGCGTGGACTTCCGAGACCTCAACAAAACTTGTCCGAAAGATGACTTCCCAGTGCCTGTTACCGAGCCGATGATCGATAACACATCTACCCATGAGGTCTTCTCCTTCATGGATGGATCTTCGGGGTACAATCAAATAAAGATGCATCCTGAAAATCAAAAGCACACCGCCTCCGAACTCAGCTAGGCATATTCTGTTATAAAGTGATGCCCTTTTGCTTAATGAACGCAGGCGCTACCTATCAGAGGGCTATGATGAAGATCTTCGATGACCTCATACACGATATTGTCGAATGTTATATTGACGGCCTCGTGGTGACAAGTAAATCGTACGAGGAGCACTGGGAGTATTTGAAAATAGTGTTCCAACGTTTTCGGAAATATAATCTGAAGATGAACCCCCTGAAATGTGCATTTGGAGTCTCCTAAGGAAAATTCATAGGATTCATCATACGACACCGAGGTATCGAAATAGACCCATCAAAGATCAAGGCGATTATGGAAATGCCCTCGCCAAAAACTCTCAAACAATTCTCTCCAAGAAAAGCTCGCATATATCTGACGGTTCATAGGTAACCTCTCCGGAAAATGCCGCCCCTACAGCCATCTAATGAAGAAAGGGACCCCGCTCGTTTGGGATCGTAAATGCCAAAATTCACTGGATGAAATCAAGCAATATCTGCAGAACCTACTGGTACTGACCGCTCCGGTCAAGGGAAAGCCCCTCATCCTGTACCCAACAGCCTTTGAAGGTTCTTTAGGTGCGTTATGGGCACAGGAGAACGAACAGGGAAAAAAGAAAGCCCTATACTATTTGAGTCGAGTTCTCCTAGGGGCAGAAAACAACTACTCCCCTATCGAAAAGTATTGCCTGGCATTAATCTTCGCGATAACAAAGCTTCGGTATTATGCCTTGGCGCATGAGGTCCATCTTATATCAAAGATGAATCCTATCAAATATTTGATGTCAAGAGCCATACTAACAGGAAGGCTTGCCAAATGGACCCTCCTCTTGATGGAATTCTCGATAATCTATCGACCTCTCAGGGCAGTGAAAGGGCAGGCCATCGCCGACTTCCTTGCTAAACAACCGATACCTGCCGACTCGCCCCTAAACTGTGAGTTGCCGGATGAACATGTGTTCGACACGAAGGATGAGGAAAATGACTCTCGATGGGAACTCTACTTCGATGGAGCATCTTCCATGAAAAAGCAAAAGCAAAACACCCCCATAATCAAAGCCGGGATAGGCCTTATCTTCGTGACTCTGCAAGGAGGGATAATACGTTTTGCCCTTTCCTTAACGGAGCCAAGAACAAACAACGAAGCGGTATATGAAGCTTTGATAGTGGGTCTTGAGATCGCTATTGACATGGGAATCGAAAACCTCCTCATATATGGAGACTCCCAGCTGGTCGTTAGCCAAGTAAATGGCGACTACCAGACGTGCAAGCCATAGTTGGTATAATATAGCGAAAGAGTGCAGCAATTGTTGACTCAAATCCCCTCCTACATCCTGGAAAGAATACCGCGTGCAGAAAATAGCAAGGCGGATGCATTAGCCAAGCTTGCTAAGGAACTGGCTGACGAAAACCTCGATGACGTAAGGATCATTGTGCAAAGCCGCCGGATTCTCGCACCAGCAGAAATATCTCCGGAGTCGTCTGAAGAAAAGAAAGTGACCAAACAAGCAGCCTTCTAAATAGAGAATGAAGAAAAGGTGAAGGATTGGAGAGAAGTCTTCAGAGACTACAAATCCCATCGAGCACCCGAAAGCGCATTTTCAAGACATCAGCCCATGAAACGAGCTCTGTCTTTTGCCTTCTTCAATGATACTATATATAAGAGATCGTTTGACAATTTATGGCTAAGGTGCTTGGGACCAGAAGAAGTAAGAAGCGTTGTCTAAGAAACTCACGACGGACTCTGCGGTTACCATCAAGCTGGGCCAAAGATGAAGCTAAAGATCAAGAGAATAGGCTACTATTGGCCCATGATGATTTAGGATTGCCTCGAATATGCGAAGCAGTGCCACTCGTGCCAAATTCACGGGGACTTCTTTCACCAACATCCAAATCCCCTACACCAAACGCTGGCTAGTTAGTCGTTCGAAATGTGGGGAAACGATATAATTGGGCCCATCGAACCAACGTCACCTAAAGGACATTGGTTCATATTGGCAACAACTGATTTTCTCTAAATGGGCAGAGGCAGTACCGCTAAGGGAGGTGAAGATGGAGAACAACCTCCATTTCTTCAGGACACATGTCATCAACCGGTTCGATACTCCATGACGAATCATCTCTGATAATGGACCGGCCTACAGAACCCATAAAATCAGTCGCTTCGCACAGCAGTATAATATAGACTGGAGATACTCTTCAGTCTATAATCCCCGAGCTAATGGTCTAGATGAGGCTTTCAACAAGACCTTGACGAAGATCATAAAGAAAACGGTGTCCAGAAATAAAAACGATTGGCACGAGAGACTGCATGAATCTCTCTAAGCATGTTCAAAATGGCCACGAATACAATGCCATTCGCGTTGGTATTCGGCACGGAAGCGGTACTTCCCTTGGAGATAGAGTCACCCTCTCTACGAGTAGAATTTCGATACAAGCTGACGGATGAAGAAAACGCCCATCTTCAGCTTGAGGAGCTCGATTCCCTCGATGAAACTCATCTCATGGCGTAGAAAAACCTAGAAGCTTACAAAGAAAGGATGGCGCGCTCATATGAAAGACTAACCAGGCCGAGAACATTCCGCCAAGGTGAACTTGTGCTAGTCGTAAAAAGACCTATGATCCCCAACTGTGCAAAGCGGGGGAAATTCGAGCCGAACTATGAGGATCCGTACATCATAGACAAGGTCTACCATGATGGAGCCTACTTGCTCATAGATATGCATGGCGAAAGGCCCTTCCGGCCAATAAACGGATGGTTCCTTAAGAAATACTACGCCTGACAAGTCACGGCTCATGTTAATGATAGATAACGATGCTCGTGTCCACTCGCTGTCTTCTTGAGTCAATACTCTATAAGTAGTATACGGCAAAACTTCGCCCCGAAGCTGGTAATGGACCGAGATATCCCTAAACTAACAACGGACCGAGATATTCCTAAACTAACGATGGACCGTAATGTCCTTAAACTAATACGTCGCCTCAAGCACGATAATGGAATTCAATTCCACAAGTCCCAACGGCAAGGACTGCCACTCAAATCCTGCTGGCTATATAGCTACCCTGGGGGCGAAGCCCCCCTAAGTGCCATTGGCAAACAGAGCGGTGAAAAAAATGGTACGCCCACAAGCGAAATGGGCATGGATGAAAACCCGAAAGGGTGTCGTGAGTAAAAACAGCAGGCGTACCGGTGGGCTTGTGAAAACCTGAAAGGGCACAATCTCATTGTAAAAAAAATGGTACACCCACAAGAGAAATGGGCACGGATGAAAAGCTGAAAGGGCGCCGTGAGTAAAAACAGCAGGGTTACCGGCGAGCTTGTGAAAAGCTAAAAGAGCGCAATCTTGTTGTAAAAAAAAAAAAGAAACGTTACGTCTACAAGCAAAATGGACACGAATGAAAACCTAAAAGGGCTCCGTGAGTAAAAACAGCAGGGCTACCGGCGAGTTTGTGAAACCCGAAAGGGCGCAATCTCGTTAAAATAAAAACACCTGCAAGGTCCTTTCAACCTTTTGAGGAGAAAATACCTGCATTGGTTCCTTACGACTCACAAGGAAGCAATATACTTAGGGATCCCCACGATTCCTAAGGAGAAATTACACATACGAGATCCTCACGACTCATAAGGAGAATTTCCCCCTAAGAGACCCTCACGACTCATAGGATTCAAAAGCCTTAAAGATACAGGGACCTGAACATGTTCTTCAGCCATCACACTCCCCAATTTGCCCTACAGGCGGTCAATATTGGCTCTTGTAGACAATCCACGGGCACAAATAAACGATTTCCCCATCAAGTTCCACCAATGACGAGGATTGTCCTCATGTGGTGAACGACACTTATAAGTCCTCTCGACTTGTATAAAGAAAACACTCTTGTAAGATCCTTACGACTTGCAAGAGAAAATATCACTTAGGAGTTCTCACAACTCCTAAGGAGAAAATACACCTATGAGATCCTCACGACTCGTAGGGAGAAATACCTTTATGAGACCCTTACGGCTCATGAAGTCAAAAAGCCATAGTTGGCGAGTTCCTAACCCTGTTTGCTAAGCCACATTTATTCAAATTAGCAAAGGCAAATGATGATTCGCTCCTGGCAACATTCCAGTCGTAGCGATGCTGATGCCTAGATTGGTATCAAATTCTTAAGTCCTGTCACGGCAAATGATGATTCGCTCCTGGCAATATTCCAATCGCAGCGATGCTGATGCTAAGATTGGAATCAGATTTTAAGTTCCATACGAGCAAAAATCAGCGAGCAAAAAAATACATATAAAATAGCCGAAATGATGGGGCAACTCGCAATAAAAATCAGCGAGCAAATGTATGCAAATAAAAATAGCCGAAATGATTGGGTACCACGATAAAAAGCAGAAATGATTGGGCAATCGCGACTTTTATGATATAAAAAACTGAAATGATAGAGCATTGCGGAAAGAAATAAAAAATGATGAAATATTTTCCTTGCAGGTGAGTCCACATCAACCCCTGTATACAATCTATGGGCATAAATGAAAAGGGAACCATATGTTCCCACCAGGCTCCATTAGAAGGAGAGCCAGGTCTCGACGGTTCATAGACAGCTTAGAGATCAGCAATGGCGTTCTTCCTCACTCCAGCAGGATGCAGACGCGACGTCAGCAAACGGAGCCATGTCAAAGTCCCTAATTCCAAATCTCGACGGTTCACAGACAGCCTAGAGATCAACAACGGCGTTCCTTCTCACTCCAGCAGGATGCAGACACAACATCAACAACCGACCCCAAGGTCAAAACAACGGAGCCATGGAAAAGTCCCTAGTTCCCAGTCTCGACGACAACGTCTACAGCCTAGAGATCACCCCGGCATTTCTTCTTACTCTAACAGGATGCAAACGCGACGTCAACAACCGACCCCAGGGTCAAAATAATGGAGCCATGGCGAAGTCCCTAGTTTCAAGCCTCGACGGTTCACAGACAACCTAGAGACAATCTCGACATTGGTTGCAATATAGCAGACACAATGTCAACAAACGAAGCAAAGGAAGATCCCTAGATTCAGGGACTTGACAGCAACACAAATAAAACCTTAAAGACTATCGGAGATCATCACACACTAGTGCGGAGTGGTCATGACTCATCGAGGCTCCCAAATTGAGCATATCCTCAAGTAAAAAGCAGCATGGAAAATCCTTAACGCTTGCACTTTCGAAGGTAATATGAGCTGGGAAGACATCTTGTCCAGCCCCCGAAGGCATCAGAGACACGACAGTCGCGGGGCTACTCGAATAGCAAGATTGCGTATCGGGGAATGCATCAGCCAACGTGACGGTACGACGGAAAAAAACCCTAGTACCACAGACCCTAACGGACCTCTATCGTAAAGAGCAGAGGTTAACTGTGACGATAGGACATTCTTGTGAGAACTTCTCGACTTATCTCAACTCGTAGGGAAAAACATCTTCGTGAAACCCTCACGGATCATGAAGGTGGAAAGCCTTAGGCAACGGGGATATTAACCTGTTTCCTAAGAACTGTGGCCCCGCAAGTAGATCCAAGATGGACTATTGTATGCTATCCACAGGCCATATTCTCCAAAGTTGAATATCGACAAGAAAAAAAACCACTTAAGAGTCCTCTCGACTTGTAAGGGGGGAAATTCTCCTGTGAGATCCTTACAAATCTCAAGAGAAAACACACTTAGGAGTCCTCACGACTCCAAAGGAGAAAATACACCTACGGGATCCTCTCGACTCGTAGGGAAGAAAGTCTTTATGAGACCCTCACGGCTCATAAAGTTGAAAAGCCTTAGGCGGCAGACCCAAACCTGTTTTCTAAGCCATCACCGCCCTACAAGGAGGTCAAGATAGACTATTTACGGGCCGCATTCGCTGAAGTTACATGCCACTGAAATGAAGAAGCTACTTACAGGTCCTCACGATTCGTAAGGGAAAAATACCCGGATGAGATCCTTATGACTCACGGAGGTGATGAACACTTAGAAATCCTCATGATTTCTAAGAAGAATATTCTTTCCCGACGGTAATATGACCTGGGAGATTATTTGAAGACGTCTTGTCCAGCCTCGAAGGGATCAGAGACACGACAGTCGCGCGGCTACTCGAAAAGCAAGACTTCTTATCGAGGAGTGCATCAGCCAACGCGACAGTACGATGGATAAAACCCTAGTACCACAGACCCTAACGGACCTCTGTCGTAAAGAGCAGGGTTAACTGTGACGTTAAAACAAGTTCACTTATAAACCAAAGGGAGGTAAACCAAAAAAGCTCCGAAATGAGCTCATAAAATACAAACTCCGCAACGAGTATATAAACTACTTCATTCCAAATCAAGACAGCAAAAGAAAGAAATGCGCTAGAATGAAGAAAATCTGCCTTTTATTCATGAATCAAAATAAATACAAAATACTCTTATTCATGGGTGAATACAAAAAAGAGGAAGACGGAGAATATACAGCGTCAAAAAAATGTTTAATCCGGCGGATGGTGCAATAAGCTCGTAAGTTCATCGTTCTTCCACTGGACCTCGGCTTCAATCTCCATTAATGCGGCAAGACGGGGCCCCGCCTGAGTCTGCTGAGTCTGATATGAAGCAAACCGACTCTCAAGCTCCCTTTCAACAATATTATGGGCTTTAACCATCTCGCGGGTAAAGATAACTGCTTTGTCAAGAGCCACCACCTCTGTAATAGCTTCTTGAAGCACCCACCAAATTTCGTATGCGCTGGTAGTCTTAGCGGTAAGTTGAGCCTGAAGTTCCCCCAAAGCATTCGATGCTAACCCCCTCTCCGAAAACTTCCGGTTGAGCCTCTTCTCACATGATTGTAGATTGGCTGTGCACCGTTCAATCCACCCCCGCAGACTCGATTTTACAGTTAAGATGTTGGAGAGAAGGCGGATGCCCTCGAGCCCGTGTTGGCAGACCTCCACTCGGCGACAGTACTCAATCCAGAAGCGTACCAATGCTTCACCATTATAGGTGACGAGAACGGACAAGGAAGCATTGGTTTCGACAGCAAAATCTTCGACCGTGACAGAGGTAACAGCGCGAAGGTCTTCAATGAGAACCGTCAGGGAGTAAATTCTTTGTTTTGCCATCCTTTCAGATGCACGCCGGGCATAGGGGCCTGGTGGCACGGAGATTCGAGATTCCAATGGTGTTAAAGTCGGCAGAGTTGTCGAAATTTACAAACAATCAGTGAGATTTACGAACATGGGATAAACAAAAACAATACCAAAGATAAAGCCTTACTTACCCACAGTCATGCAAGGGGGTTTGAGAGATCCCAAGGCCCATCAAGGATCTTAACTTCATCATCGGCTTCCAGAACTGTGGAGCGCATATTGGCTTCACTATATAAAATAAATAAAAAACAAAAAAGGACAAAGCACACCAACCTTAGCCTAAGGAAAGAACTATGCTTTGTGGGGGTATTGCTTGGTGGCAGCTATGTCGAGCAAGCGCTTGAAATTTCTTCTTGGAGTGAGGTCCACGATGGAGGCCGCCAAATCACGCAATTCTTAAGGAAAGATGGGGTCAGATAACAGAAGGGTCATTAAACGAAATGTATGGGTACATGCGATTACATTCAATGCTTCGCCCACCCTGGGCTGGGAGAATGGCAGCCTCAGCGGTCTCCTCCACACCTTCAGGTGCATCACTGGAGATATGTGTGAAACCTATGGCCGGCATGGTCGTCTCCAATAAGGGGAAAAAGAAGCTGTTGAAGCCTCAAAGGTAGGGATGACAGCCTCGAAAATCTCCTCTATCCGATCCGGTACATCGCTAGGGATGTCCATAGGTTCCACGGCACAGCCCTGCTGAGGGAATAGACACGGAAGGGACATCAGCCGCCACTAGGATCTCCACAGCGTGGATGACCGTTTCAGGCACCTCCTCTACACCCTTCGAAGTCCATACAAAGATCACGCAAAAATGAGAAGACAAAAAAATAATACAGACTATTCGCTAAAAGAAGACCACGAGAAAGACACATACCAATACGCCAAGAAGCTTGAAAAATGGCTTTTTCAAGGCATTTTTCCTTTCTAGCTAAGGACGCGCGTCGAGGTTCAAGTGCAGATGAATGACTACCTGTCTTTAATGCAAGTTCGTCTTCGGAGGCAGCCGTTACGGGCAGTTTGAGGGCCCGTTCTTCTTCCATTAACAAAGAACCCATATGTACCCACCGTAATGATGGATCAACGTTATAGAATATAACCGAAGGGTAGGGCTTTTTCATGATGTGCACGTTCTCGGTCTCATCTTGTGAGCGTCTCAAAGCCTCAGCCCATTGCGCGGCTTCCTCGGCAGACGAGCCAGGATAAATAAGACCGGCGTCCGATTCCTCCATAGCTATCGGTTTATCCTGAATGAACGGCTCGGACTCAAGCATGGTGTCAAGTAAGCCGGCGACCGATTTCTTCCTCCTTTTAGAACTTGTGCTAACGCTAGCACAAGAACGCTTCCTTACTGCGCTTTAGCGTGGCGTTGACCAACCTCACTTCCGGTATCCCCTTTTGGCGATACTACCGCTGATGACACCACCACTGATGATGCCGTCACTGATGACACTACCGCTGGCGCTTTACTAGAAGCCTTTGATACGGCTCTAGTGTGCACCGGCATACCAGCTGTCACGCCCCACCCCCAATACAGAGAGTATTGTCCACTCTGGCCGAAACCGCACACTTTTGTCCTTTCGAGCGAACCGGACCCGACCAGGGGAAACTTCCCAGGAGGTCACCCATCCCAGGACTTCTTTGGCCCGAGCACGCTTAACTACAGAGTTCTCAAACTCTTGTAGTTCCAGTTCACTTAAAAGGCACCTCTATATTGAAGAGTGGTATCATTCAATTTATAGTACAGATCTGTCCTCTTTCGGAATGTATTCCGAAGATTCCCTATTGTTTTACAGTGGGTCCCCATGCTTATCTGGTATATATTAGGTATAACGGATAATACATGGGGTATTATATTCTCCCCCACTTAGAACAATGTTTCGTTCTCGAACCACAGACCTACTATTGAGGAATCTGGCTCTGATAAGCACGTAACATCCACAGGCGTAACACAATCCAAGTAAGCCGAAAACCCAGCAAATCTAAACCATCAAAAGTAGTAATGATAAGAACATTGTCAAAAACTTTTAGGAATCTCAAGTAAAAATTCTTTAAAGTCCAAATTTACTTTCTTAAAAATTCGGCAGCAACTCCTTTGTAAAAACTAGCCCCGAAACGATTACAACTTAGAATATAAACAAAGCATCCCCAAACAGGAGAAAATCCACGCCCAAAGGCGGAAACAACCACCACAACAGATATACGACACCGTAGCAAAGAAAATGGACGATATAAATAAAAACAGCAAAAATGACAACCAGAGTCACAAGATAATAAACAATATCGTCCTCACATCTCGTCTCTAAGTCAATACATGAAAGTGGTAGATGGAGAGTACTAGATACCAAAAAGATATACAATGAACATCATTGGATTACCGTAGAACCCACCTATAGCAAAACTGCTGACAGTCAGCAATAGCGGTATCCGCTGCAAAAAATGATACGATAAAAAGAAGCCCTGCCGCTACCACTCTTAGGGACACCTGTGAAATACTGTGGCACAACGGGAAGTGTGAGTTGCCAACTCATGAATAGTAAATAATATATGCTGGTAATCGCAGGTATGCACGTACTGCGATAAACTATCACATGTAAGTTGATAGCAATAAATGGCAATATGTATACGCAACAGTCATGAAAGGTACTCTATGAGGTAGTATTAAAACATGAAGCAATGCATATAAAATAAATGCTGAGTATGGGGTAAAACATATCAACATCACGGAAATCCTCATCGTGGAGAAACTAGTGTCTATCAACGACACTCCAAATCCCAATATCTCAGGCACCGCATCCTCAGATCGGCCCTCATATCCTGTAAGTCTTATGGAACCTGAGTGTCCAACATCGACACCCGAAAACATTATGAAAACTAATGTCCAGCATCGGCACATAAATCCTCATATAATAGGCTCCGTTTGCGGGATCGGCAAAAATCCATCTCATGACTCCGGTCTGTAAGTCCACGTTACCCATCCCCGGTTCTTTGGGGTTGCGGAAATGGTGTAAAACGATTTACGGTGGGGGTAACATGGACTCTAGAAACGGATCTTTGTAAAACAAACTATCTAACAACCTAACTAAGAGTTTAGCTACTAGGTTAGGGGTTATACCTAAACTTGAACTCCTTCTCTTCAACTACTTGTGGTGGTCGGATTGGCCTCACCTCGTCATCTCCTTGTGCCGAAGATGGATCCACCCGAAAGCTTCTACCTTTGGCTCCAATCTCAATCTAGAGGAAACTAGAATACTTGGCTTGCTAGACCTTGTACACTAGGATGAGTAGAGAAGTGTTTTGGGTTTTATCTCTATGGTTCTTGTTTCTCAACTCATGAGAAAATAGAACCATGAGCTAGAGAGAGAGCAAGAGGAAGAGGAGAGCTTTGAGGATGAGAGAGAATGAGAATGATAGAATGAAGAAGACTTTTTACAACCAGGCTCTCATAACACAAAATAATCATGATAATAATAGTAATTGAGTATTATGTGATGGTTCATGTCAATGGCATTATCATTTCATGCATTCAATGCATTTTGTGAACAAACAAGCAAGCAAAAGTCATAGCCATGAAATGATAGCCATTGTCATGATGATGGTCAACAAGTCCAAACTAGTCAACCGGTCAACAAAGTCAACAAGTCAACAAAGTCAACCTTTCAACCCAACCATGGCACAATAATACTTAATTAATATCATTATTAATCATATTTCTTATTCTCATTAGGGTTTAGCAAAAGTCAACAGTCAACAACCCTGATGAGAATCCTCTGCCTCTGTCTCTGTCAACCGTGCATACACACCCGCATCCGTGTTCCGAGGAACACGAATACAAACGAGATAAAACCAATCCCAAAACGTATACTAGGATCTGGCTTAAACCAAAGCCCGCTAGTAATAACTGCCCAGACACCAAACGTGCACAAGTGCGCGGATGTGACCGAACCCTGTCGCAAAACCATGCGACCTCTACTCTTTTGCCTAAAGGCGAATAGCTCTCTGTGTGGGACTCTAAAGACTCGACACTACGCTGGCAGTGGGTTTAACCACAGACCGCAAGCGGCACTAGCTGTGCGTAACGGCCCCCAGGTAGATGCCGATAAGAAGACTGACGAGGTGAACTCATCCGAACTCCTACTGAGCCTAAATATGACAGTCTCCGTACAGTCCGGTCTGTTCGTCTGAGAATATCGCATGGTGGGCCTAGGGGGGCTGTAAATGTCAGTCCCCTAATAGCGGTACAAGTCGTGTCGGAGTGTAGCCCAGAACACCCTTAGATAACACTGGAAACCTACCAGTGTATCTCGCTTGCCCTGGCCAGGGACGACTGTGTGAAATGGCTCTCCTTGACACAGCGCGATATCAACTCCCAATACCGGGAGAGACGAATCCTATCTAACCGTCACTGCCTCCAAGTCTTCAGGACTGCACCCAACTACTACCTGTTTGCACGACTCCTTTGAGCCGTGCCAAGGTAGTAATCAAAGTACAGTGGGAACATACTCAAGGCGAAGTGACAGTGTCAAGTCAGCAGACTAAGGTATACTCATGTCACCTGGGAACTGATAACTGACGATAGGTATAGTACCAACCAATCAGTTCCTGACGAGTCTTGTCCAGTGTACTCGTAACCTAACGAGCACCCACACACTATCTCAAGTACGACGTACTGACGGCTGTGGGACAGACCGTCTCCCCTGCTGGGATGAGAAGCGCATACGCTAGTCTACTCCGGAGTATCGATGCCCTGTCTCGATAGTCCTACGACTAGGGACCTGTATAAGGATGTGCTTGTGGATTACCCAGCCCCCACGAGTGTGACTGCCATCACAACGCTGGTAATCAAGCAAAGATCCTAAGGGCTCCACTAATGTGTATAGGCGATATGTTAAAAGAAACATATGTACACACATTGAAGTAGAGACAAACCATGTAGCATACTACTATTTTGAGCAAGATTGTCTATACAATGGTGAATATCCCAAGCTTCCATTAAGTAATATACAAACTAGTATGATACAGTAATGGTCTCTAGGGCATATACACTAACAATCTCCCACTTGCACTAAGGCCATGTACTGGCGTATCGAAGACCTATCATCTCGATCAGCCGCTCGAACTAAGTCTGGGGTAAGGCCTTCGTGAATGGATCAGCAGTGTTATCTTCCGTAGCAACCCTCCGAAGCTCGATCTCCTGGCGATCCATGATGTCCCTGATCAGGTGATACCGCCTCAAGATGTGTCTGGACTTCTGAAGGGACCTGGGTTCCTTCGCTAAAGCTATAGCCCCGTTGTTGTCGCAATACAGAGGTATTGGATCAACAATGGACAGAACCACCTGAAGTTCTGTCAAGAACTTCCTCATCCAGATGGCTTCTTTTGCGGCATCAGCAGCAGCGATATATTCCGCTTCCATCGTCGAGTCAGCAACGGTTTCCTGTTTGGAACTCTTCCAACACACCGCCCCTCCATTGAGGGTAAAGACAAAACCCGACATGGACTTGGAATCATCCTTGTCACTTTGGAAGCTGGGGTCAGCAAAGGCCTCGATCTGGAGGTCTTTTCCGCCATACACCAAGAACATCTCCTTATTCCTTCTCAGGTACTTGAGAATGTTCTTTACCGCTATCCAGTTCTTCTCCCCAGGGTTTGACTGATACCGGCTTACCACACTCAGTGCATAAGCTACATCCGGTCTGGTACACAACATCGCATACATTATAGAGCCTACCGCAGAAGCGTAGGGTATAATGGACATGCGATCCCTTTCCAAATCAGTCTTGGGAGACATCTCTTTGGAGAGGGTGATCCCGTGACAAGCCGATAGATTACCACGCTTGGAATCTTCCATACTGAATCTTTTCAGTATGGTGTCGATGTACCTGGACTGCGAGATTCCTAATATCCTCTTGGATCTATCACGATGGATCCGGATCCCCAGAATGTAAGTGGCATCACCCAGGTCTTTCATGGAGAACCTGTGTGACAAAAATCCTTTGACAGATTGTAGCATAGGAATGTCATTTCCTATCAAAAGAATGTCATCCACGTATAAAACGAGAAATACGACAGTTCTTGCTACAAATCTACTATAGATGCATGGTTCATCTGGATTTTGATAAAGCCAAAATCTTTGACTGTCTCATCAAAACAGATGTTCCAATACCGTGATGCTTGTTTTAGTGAATAGATGGACTTAAGCAACTTGCACACCTTTCCGCTGCTCCCACTCTGAATGAAACCCTCTGGCTGGTCCATATAGACACACTCCTCTAAATTTCCATTTAGAAAAGCGGTCTTTACGTCCATCTGCCAAATCTCATAATCGTAGAAGGCAGCAATGGCAAGAAGGATCCGAATGGATTTCAGCATAGTCACTGGAGAAAAGGTTTCGTCATAGTCCAAACCAGGTCTTTGACGAAAACCTTTTGCAACAAGTCTAGCCTTATAGGTCTCAACCTGTCCATCTACACCAATATTCTTCTTGAAGATCCACTTGCATCCTACGGGTTTTACCCCATCTGGAGCAATGTCCAAAGTCCATACTTTGTTGGTGTACATGGACTCCATTTCAGTCCGCATTGCATCCAGCCATTTTACTGAGTCAACACTCTGAATAGCCTGCTGGAATCTAGTAGGCTCATCACTATCAATGATGCAATCCTCTCGATCCCCGTCTATGAGAAAACCGTAGTATCTCTCGGGCGGATGAGACTGCCTACTACTCCTGCGGAGCGGCATAGGAATATCATGTTCTTTCGAACCCTCTGGTTCTTCTAAGATTTCAGTAATAGCTCATGGTTCTGGAATTTCTTCCAGTTCTATTGCGCTCCCACTTATCTAATTTTCCAAAAACTCAGTTTCCAAAAAGCATGCATGACGAGAAACAAAAACCTTTTGTTCCTCTTCGCAATAGAAGAAATATCCCTTGGAGTTCTTTGGATATCCCACAAACTTGCACTGTACTGAGCGTGCCTCGAGTTTGTCCGCATGCTGCTTTTTGACAAAAGCTGGACATCCCTATGTCTTAATGTGCTTAAGATAGGGTTTCTTCCCACACCACATCTGATATGGTGTGGTAGGCACAGTCTTAGTTGGAACTCGGTTCAAAAGATATGCAGCTGATTCTAGTGCATATCCCCAGAATGATCGCGGTAACTCAGCGTTACTCATCATGGAACGTACCATATCCAATAGGGTCCGGTTCCGTCTCTCCGATACACCGTTATGTTGCGGAGTGTATGGAGGAGTAAGCTGAGAGAGAATTCCATTCTCTTTTAGGTAATCGAGGAACTCAGCACTTAAGTATTCACCACCTCGATTAGATCTCAGTGTCTTGATACTTTTGCCGGTTTGTTTTTATACTTCTTTCTTATATTCCTGGAATTTTCCAAAGGCTTCGGATTTATGTTTCATTAAGAAGACATATCCGTACCTTGAAAAGTCATCCGTAAAAGTAATGAAGTAAAAATAACCGCTTCGCGCATGCGTAGACATTGGACCGCACACGTCGCTGTGTATGAGTCCCAAGAGCTCGCTCGCTCTTACTCCGTGTCCAGTGAACGGAGTTTTTGTCATCTTTCCTTTGAGACAGGATTGACAAGTTGCATATGATTGATATTCGAACGGATCTAAATATCCTTCTGTATGTAACTTCGTCAACCTTCTCTCATTGATGTGACCCAGTCTACAATGCCATAAGAAAGCCTGATTTGTTTCCAGAGACTTTCTTTTGTGTGTATTCTGGACATTGAAAATCTGTGGTTGGTTTAATACGTATATACCATTGCTTAATGTACCTGACCCAATCAAAACTTGATTAAGGTGAATGTTTACAACATTTCTTACAAATGCAAATTCATAACCTTCTTTAGATAATAAAGATACAGATATGATATTACAAGTTGCATTGGGTACAAAATAACAATCACGCAAAATCAAAACATGTCCATTTGATATTCCCAAGTGATAGTCCCCCACGGACTCAACATCCATGCCAACTCCGTTTGCAACTCTGAGGGTCATATCACCTGCCTTCAAAACCCTACGCTTTCTCAGTGCCTGCATGGAATTACTGATATGAGATCCTGATCTGGTATCCAATACCCAGGAAGTAGAATTTATTGATAGACAGTTTTCAATAACATACACACCTGAAGCCGAAGCCGTAACTTGCTTCGGGTCCTAGTTCTTGGCCTTCCAAGCCCTGCAATCCTTTTTCCAGTGTCCTTTCTTATGACAATAGAAGCACTCTTCCTTTCCCACAAGCTGCCCCGCTATCTTTGTTGCCTTTTCTTTTCCCTTCGTTTCCACTTTACTAACACCGCCCCTTGGTTTGGCGGGGACTTTCTTCTTCTTTCCCTTGGCTTTCGCCTTGGACTTAGAAGAGGAAGATCCTCCTACAAACAAAGTGGATGTTTCCCTACCTTTCTGTAGGGTGCCCTCTGCACTCCTCAACATGTTGAGGAGCTCCGGAAGTTCAACTTCTTTTCCTTGCAAGTTGAAGTTCAGGATAAACTGGGCGTAAGTGGAAAGAAGGGACTGGAGAATCAAGTCCGTATGGAGCTCGTTCTCTAACGTGGTCCCAAGGTCCGCGAGCTCTTCAATGAAGCCAATCATCTTAAGCACGTGTTCCGCTACCGATGATCCGACGGCCAATCTCGTCGAAAACAACTTTTTCGAGACTTCGTATCTGGCGATACCGGATTGCTCTCCATATAGTTCCTTAGTATGGAGAAATATGGATTCTAGGTCCATATTCTCGTGCCTCCTCTGATGTTCATTGTCCATAGAGGCAAGCACGAGGCACTTGGCCTTCGCGCAATCGATCTCCCAGGTCTTACGGATTTCCTTATCCGCGACGCTGGAGGTGGGACCTGGGACAGGGGAGCTTTGGTGGTAAGAAGATACCCCAACTTGTCGTAAGTGATTGCCATTTTGACATTCCTGAGCCAATCTTTGTAGTTTGGCCCTGTCGGTATATTTTTATCTAGAAGTAACTTAAGTCCGGTCATGACGATTGGTCGCTGCAATTAGGAAAGAGAGAAGAAACACTCAGCATGATGCTCTTGCAAGTTTAGAGTGGTTTTTAGTTTGCCTAAACAGGATGGCTCCCACTGTTTCTCGAATCCCTCCTCAAACCAAAAAGGAGGAATTAGTCGGGATCAATCTCACCGTACAGTACTTGCTTAACCGTTCAGCCAGGCCAGTGTCGGTACTTCGAGGGAGGTTTTCCAACGCTTTCACGAAGTTCCTTAATTTAAGAACCTCTTTTCCCTGGGGGCGTAGCCCCGCTAACACCTTTCTAGACACCTACTTGGTTTATAGCATTGATCGTTAAGTGAGAAATTTCCCGAGGAGTAGCATATACTCACAGTAGGATCGGGATTCAAATATCATCGCGTGACAAAACTGAAGGAATCCTACCAGAATCATCACACTCCAAATGGTATGCAGCGCTAGCAAGTTTCTGGTTCTTTAGAAACTCCCGATGTGGATTTTTGCCCCTTGCTCTTATGACCTTGACTTTGGCCAACAAATCATAAGTCACATGTCAAGTTCTACCCGTCATTCTCCAGGTTAATTTGAACCCACCCGTACCTACCCTTGACTTTGGCCAACAAGGCAGTATGACTGTCCCAAACCAACGCATCTATCTATGCTGCATATGAATACCCAATAGCTACCAAACACTGTGCCTTGACTTTGGCCAACAAACACAGCTTGAATGCTATTGACTATCCATATGAAATGACGGAGGGCTACGAATGGTTTTGGCGAAACCGTGAACATAGTGAACTTGATATAATCGATGGAACGAGATATCTTTTAAAGGGAGTGGTTCAACCTCCGTGTTTAAAAGTTGGTTTTTGAAAAGAACCGAGTGGTTTTGAAAGTGTTCCAACGAATTTACTTTGGTTTATTTTCTTGCATTAATTTTAATGTGTCCCATCATTTAATCCTACCATTGCAGAAAACAACGAAAATATGACGTACGCTTATGCCATCCGCATTCGCCATGGGGCCCCGTCATTACCCGTTAGGTTACTTAACTAACGACAGAGCGGGGGCTGGACTAGCGCGGATGCAAAACATAAGCAACGCCTAAATAGATATCATATATAGATATATACATGCGTCAAATGCAATGATAGCCATTCCAGATCACAGATGAACACATTAGATATACTAAGAATCCTCATTCCGTACGAGCTTGTAACGAAAAGCGGATTACACGGTCGCGGTGAATAGCCAATACCCCACCCTAGACCCCTACGGGTACGGCAAACTACCCACCAAATACCCGAAGTGAAGCAACCTCCCTCAACAACGTGAGTAGGCCACACGGCACTTCGAGGTATCCGGTAGTTTGTGCACCCCTCCTTGGGTCTATCCTAGGAGCAAAAACAGTAAAAGAAATTATACAATGGCGGCTACAACCTCATCCAGGATGTGCGGCCATACAAATAATATTACATCAATTACAAATTACATGAATTGAAAGATAAAGAAAACTCTCATCTCACAACCCCCCGGCTATTCTTCCGCGACAATCCAATGAATTCATATACACATACCATCAACATTACAGATCACAGATATGTATAACCCCCACTAATCGACGTATAGCGATTAGCAAACGTTCAATACATATATCACATCACATATATAAACCCGTTAGCTAAATTCTTTAGAAGTTCGATCAAAATACGAATTTTTAACCACCCCAAAAACAAATTTTGCTTTCTGGAAAATCTGGGCAGAAAAATCATATTCCAAAAATCCCAAAACACCGTAGGAAACACACTGCAGCAAAACCGATCCACGGCCGAGTCAACTCGGCCGTGGATCCGCGGAAAGAAGCTCTTCTTGCCGCCTTTTCGCGGTGAGTTGATCGGCTCAGTGGATCGTTTTTCTGCTGTGTTCACTAAAAACCCTGAGACGATTTTTCAGATGTGTTAAATTATTTTTAGAGCAGAATAAAAATCAACAGAAAGTTTAAAGTTCGGGCATGTTTTGTGATTTTTTTTCTCCGATCGAACTTCTAGTTACTTTGCTAACATGTTAGATAGTGTTTAACTAGGCTCTGATACTACTTTAAGTCCACGTTACCCATCTTCAGTTCTTTGGGGTTGCGGAAATGGTGTAAAACGATTTTACGGTAGGGGTAACATAGACTCTAGAAACGAATCTTTATTAAACAAACTATCTAACAACCTAATTAAGAGTTTAGCTACTAGGTTAGCGGTTATACCTAAACTTGAACTCCTTCTCTTCAACTCCTTGTGGTGGTCGGATTGGCCTCACCTCGTCGTCTCCTTGTGCCGAAGATGGATCCACCCGAAAGCTTCTACCTTTGGCTCCAACCTCAATCTAGAGGAAACTAGAATGCTTGGCTTGCTAGACCTTGTACACTAGGATGAGTAGAGAAGTATTTTGGGTTTTATCTCTATGGTTCTTGTTTCTCAACTCATGAAACAATAAAACCATGAGCTAGAGAGAGCAAGAGGAAGAGGAGAGCCTTGAGGATGAGAGAGAATGAGAATGATAGAATGAAGAAGACTTTTTACAACCATGCTCTCATAACACAAAATAATCATGATAATAATAGTAATTGAGTATTATGTGATGGTTCATGTCAATGGCATTATCATTTCATGCATTCAATGCATTTTGTGAACAAACAAGCAAGCAAAAGTCATAGCCATGAAATGATAGCCATTGTCATGATGATGGTCAACAAGTCCAAACTAGTCAACAAAGTCAACAAGTCAACAAAGTCAACCTTTCAACCCAACCATGGCACAATAATACTTAATTAATATTATTATTAATCATATTTCTTATTCTCATTAGGGTTTAGCAAAAGTCAACAGTCAACAACTCTAATGAGAATCCTCTGCCTCTGTCTCTGTCAACTGTGCATATACACCCGCATCCGCATTCCGAGGAACATGAATACAAATGAGATAAAACCAATCCCGAAACGTATACTAGGATCTGGCTTAAACCAAAGCCCGCTAGTAATAACTGCCCAGACACCAAACGTGCACAAGTGCGCGGATGTGACCGAACCCTGTCGTAAAACCATACGACCTCTACTCTTTTGCCTAAAGGCGAATAGCTCTCTGTGTGGGACTCTAAAGACTCGACACTACGCTGGCAGTGGGTTTAACCACAGACCGCAAGCGGCACTAGCTGTGCGTAATGGCCCCCAGGTAGATGCCGATAAGAAGACTGACGAGGTGAACTCATCCGAACTCCTACTGAGCCTGAATGTGACAGTCTCCGTACAGTCCGATCTGTTTGTCTGAGAATATCACATGGCGGTCCTAGGGGGGCGGTAAACGTCAGTCCCCTAATAGCGGTACATGTCGTGTCGAAGTGTAGCCCAGAACACCCTGAGATAACACTGGAAACCTACCAGTGTATCTCGCTTGCCCTGGCCAGAGACGACTGTGTGAAATGGCTCTCCTTGACACAGCGCGATATCAACTCCCAATACCGGGAGAGACAAATCCTATCTAACCGTCACTACCTCCAAGTGCTTCGGGACTGCACCCAACTACTACCTGTTTGCACGACTCCTTTGAGCCGTGGTAGGGTAGTAATCAAAGTACAGTAGGAACACACTCGAGGCGAAGTGACAGTGTCAAGTCAGCGGACTAAGCTGTACTCATGTCACCTGGGAACTGATAACTGACGATAGGTATAGTACCAACCAATCAGTTCCCGACGAGTCCTGTCCAGTGTACTCGTAACCTAACAAGCACCCGCATACTATCTCAAGTACGACGTACTGATGGCTGTGGGACAGACCGTCTCCCCTGCTGAGATGAGAAGCGCATACACTAGTCTACTCCGGAGTATCGATGCCCTGTCTCGATAGTCCTACGACTAGGGACCTGTATAAGGATGTGCTTGTGGATTACCCAGCCCCTACGAGTGTGACTGCCATCACAACGCTGGTAATCAAGCAAAGATCCTAAGGGCTCCACTAATGTGTATAGGCGATATGTTAAAAGAAACACATGTACACACATTGAAGTAGAGGCAAACCAAGTAGCATACTACTATTTTGAGCAAGATTGTCTACACAATGGTGAATATCCCAAGCTTCCATTAAGTAATATACAAACTAGTATGATACAGTAATGGCCTCTAGGGCATATACACTAACACGGTCGGTATCCTCCAGATAACCGTCGAGTCCAAATACTGTCACCGGTAGGTGGTACACCTCCCCTGCCAGGCTCATCGGCTAATCCATCGACATACCTTTCTTGTCCCAGGGTACCATACCGGGTCCACCATGTACCCGCAAACGGCCACTCCACTCCTCGCATCAGGTTTCTAACACAAGTCTCAGAATCGAGAAATCTCACGGTGGACGCATCGAAATATCATATTAAGAGAAACCGAGTTTTTCAAACAATGCATAGTTTCATGAACTACCACGGTCCTCAAATCCAGAAAACATCAAGTAAAGAATAAGAATACTTGCATAGATCATTATGATGATATATATTATATATATGTACATATATGACAACGTCCCATACCACTGATATATATATATATATATACATACATATATAAAAGTGTCCCATACCACTGATATATATCATCAGGAGTAAAACATCCAGAAAACATCATAGGAAATCCATATCTCAATGCGTAAATCCATGAAATATAATATATGCAACATAAAACAGTAATATGAGCATGTAAAGGAAAACCGCTATTTAAATGCAACAAGTTATTAAATATATTATGCGGTTCCTAATTTCTCCAAAATCCAACGCAACATCATATAAGGGTGAACATGTAGCTATAGCAAGGAATATGTGTGTACATGTACGTATGTATGCAAGATGTATATGTAGCTATATCCCATATGTGTATATACCTATCAATAATGATGTAATACATTCTAGGTATAGGTGTAGCTGTAGTAAGGTATGTGTATATACATGTTAATAATGATGCAATACTCTCTAGGTATAGGTGAAGATATGTCTAGGTATGTGTATATACATGTCAATAATGATGTAATACCCTCTAGGTATAGGTGTAGCTATATCAAGATGTGTGTCTATACCTGTCAATAATCATGTAATACCTTCTAGGCATATGTGTAATCATCTAGGCATAGCAAAGCATATGTGTAAGCATGTCGGTATACAGGTATGCTATATCTCATATGCACAATGGAAATCAGAATCCATATTTTCAATGTCCCTAACCGATACAATATCACGTATGTATAGGTTGTGCGTGTCATGGCAATTATCGATGGAGTGTGTGTAGCATACAATTAGTGCTCGTAAAACATGAACCGTCAATAATAGTGTTGTGTCTCATTAATACGATGTCCATATGCAATAGGAAAATGAGGTATGCAACAATGGTACACATGCACTATCAAGTAATGATATGCAATGAAGTTCATGCACAATCACTAAATGTGCAATATACTTAATATCAAGAATCATATCATTTAATCTAGCCCAGACGCATAACGTCATGCGGGCGATTCCCCTGTAGTTGTTAAATATACTCACCGATGACCTCGAGCTATGTAAATCCGACCACCTACATCCCTTTCTTCGCAGCGTCCAAAGTCCTGCTCACAATCCTAAAATTTCACAAACACAATACATAAGACTAAATATCCTGAGCCGACACAAAGACAACGAAACGCAAGGATAACGGCCACAAGATATACACACTGTGCACTTAGTGCACAAAACGCGTACGATATCGGCACAACCCTAGCTAGGATGACACAACCACCAAGTCTAGGCCCCGATCGTACCGATCGTGTATTCACAACACAATATATATCGTGGAATCTAATATATCTAACATCACAACGTCAATAGAAACCCACGCCTAATTTATCTGAAAACCTAATAAGCAGCTTTTAAATCAATTTAGCTCAAATCTAAAAGTTTAACCAAATCTAGCGATCACAATCATCACATAATAGCTTGATTAAGCCACACAAACCTTTACTTCAATTTTAATCTCACCCATATAAGATTTAGTAAATGTTAGTTTGCTATTAAGCTTAATTAGACAATTAGGAAAATAAAAAATAGCATTCTCACAACTAGATTAAGTTTTCCAAGTCTACACATCTCCATTAACAATTTCAATCAATCAAAACCTTAACTTGATCTTCATAATCCTTTCTTGAATTTCTAAACATGCAAATTAAAACCATATTTAAACATCTAATTAGCTAGCTTAAAGTATTTAAATAACAACTAAAGTTTAGGCTTAGGATTTTATACCTCCACTTGATTCACAAACTTGCAAAAAGATTTCCAAAATAGCCTCCAAAATGCTAACTTTCATGAAGATCCAAGCAAGACAAGGCTAAAAAATAATGGGTATGGATTTGTATTTAAGTTTACAAGATTATTTGATGATTTTTGATGATTTATTTTAGCTTTAAAGAGTGAAAATGGGGTGAGAAAATGAGAGGGAAGCCAGGGGGGTTGGCCAACAAGAAGGAATGATGAAGGTTGTGGAAAAATCTAGTCTAAAACCTCAATTAATGCTCGTTAATACCACTCCCATCCATGCCACCTCTTAATCCCTTTTAATTCTTTAATTAGAATTTCCTTTAATTTCAATAAATATCTAGATATTTTCTAGGATATTTTGTAAGGATGGTTTAATGCTTAATCTTGTGATTAATTTAGCATAGATTCACCTTAGCATAATTAACCCAATCAAAAATGTAATTACCACTAATTAAGTGCATAATTAAAAACTTATAGTAATATTTTAATTATGGAAAAATATTAAAGTAAACCAAAATTTTCAAGTAACCACTAAAAACCGCAAACTAGAAATTTCCCAGTTAAACTAGATACAGTTAAGTCTAAACTGAAAAATGACCACTTCAGGGGTTTTACGGAAAACACAGCTTATTTTACCTATTAACGGAAAATTTGCCTAAACGATTTCTAAAATGTTACAATCTTCCCCCCTTAAAAAAATTTGGTCCCCGAATTTAAAATGCATACTATGCATACCTTCAAAAAGATGAGTGCAAATCATCCACATCTCGCTCGTAGCCTCCCAAGTTATCTCCTCACTAGATAGCCACGCCAAAGAAAATCTCCACAGATGGCAAGACATTTGACCGAAATTTCTCCACCTGCCGATCCACTATTACTATCGGCTGCTGGTGAACGAAAAATCTCGTCCAAATGGTCTGGTGCTGAATCATATGAGAAGGGTCATGAAGGTAATTGTGAAGTATCGACACACACAATACGGGTGAATACTCAGAAATCTCGAGGGAAGTGCCAACGATAGGCAACGGTACTAACTCGCTCGAGGATCTCAAAAGGACCTACAATTTGGGACTAAACTTCCCCAAAACTCAACACGCCATTCATCGGAAAAATCGGTCGGAATACATGATCTCCCACTGCGAACTCAAGTTTGCGACAACTACGGTCGGCTTAAGACATCTGTCTGCGCTGGGCTACTCTCATCCTGACCTGAACCACTGGATCTTCTCTGCAGTCTCATGACTAGCTGGGGTCCAAAAATCCTGCTCTCACGGAGTCGGTAAAACAAACTGGCGATCGACATAACCTACCACACAAGGCCTAAAAGTTGCCACTTGAAATGTCTCCGGATAACTGTTATTATAGGAGAACTCCATCAATGGAAAGTGACGATCCCAAAGCCAACAAACATTTAGTACGTACGCACAAGTATATCCTCTAGAGTCTGTATAGTCCGCTCTGTCTGACCATCAACCTGCGGATGGAAAGCGGAGCTAAAGCTCAACCAGGTACCCAAGGCCTCCTGAAGCTTCTGCCAACGACGGCTAGCAAACTGAATGCCTCTATTGGATACAACGCATGAAGGAACTCCGTGCAAACGCACAAAACTATCGAAAAACAACTAAGCAAACTGAGCATACTGAGCATCACCGGACAACAATCACCCAAATGGAGTCATACCTTGTCTAGACCTGGGTAGACACCACGAAAAAATTCATGGAGATCTACTCCCATTCCCTCTATGGAACGGTTAAAGATTGAAACTCTCCTGTCGGTCTCAAATGCTCAACCATAGCTCGCTGACAAGTCAAGCACTTCAAAACAAAATCTGAAACCTCACTCTTCATCCCTGCCCACCCGTAAATAACTCTCAAATCGTTACATCTTGATGGCACTTGGGTGAACACTGAAAGCTAACTGATGTGTCTGCTCTAGGATCTCGCGTCTCTACCCATCAGTATCTGGTACACACAAATGAGTCCCGCAACGTAGCACACCCAGATCATCAATCAAGAACTCCGAATCTTTACCCTGCCAAACATGGTCAAGAATCTCAGAAAAACGAGCATCGGCGGGCTGTGCCTCACGAAAACGATTAATTTGAAGTGGACAGGCGCGGAAATGAACAAGCTTTCCCCTAGTAGAGGTGAACTTAAGGTGTACTCAACGGTCGCACAATAACTGCAAATCTGCAAAAGACTGTCTCTGAACTGCGCTCAACTGGAACAAGCTACCCCGGGCCTACGACTTAAAGCATCAGCTACCACAATCGCCTTGCCACGGGTAATAAAGGATCTCACAAATCATAATCCTTCACAAGCTCCGTCTAACAGCGCTGTCTCAAACTCAGATCCCGCTGCAGGAAGATGTACATAAAGCTCTGGTGGTCCGTGAAAATCTGACACGACTCTCCGTACAAGTAGTGTCTCCAAATCTTCAACGCACGACCACTACGGCCATCTCCAGATCATGAGTGGGATAAATCTGCTCATGCTCCTTCAACTGTCGGGAAGCATAAGCGATAACTCTATCGTACTACATCGGTACACAATCAAGCCCCACTCACGAAACACCACAATAATCGACAAAGTTGCCCGATCTAGAAAGCAAAGGTAGAACGGGTGCAATCGTCAACCGAGTCTTCAACAGCTGAAAACTCAGCTTGCATGCCTCAGTCTAAAGAAAAGGAACTATCTTCCTGGTCAGTCCGGTCAGCTGTGCAGCGATACTCAAGAAATCCTGCATGAAACGGCAGTAAAAACCCGCTATGCCCAAAAAGCTGCGGACCCCTGTCACTGATAGAGGTCTGGGCCAAAGTTGTACGTCCTCGATCTCCCTCGTGTCCATACGAATACCGTCTCCTGTAACAACATGACCTTGGAAGTCAACACTATCAAGCCTGAAGGAAACACTCCCAGAATTTAGCAAACAGCTAGTGCTCTTTCAATGTCTGCAAAGCAATCCTCAAGTGCTGCTCATGTTTCTCTCGACTCTTGGAATAGACCATAATATTATCAATAACACAACAATACACTGGTCGAGGAACGGCCTGAAAAAAATCTGGTTCATCACATCCATGAATCCTGCTAGGGTATTGGTGAGTCCAACGACACCACCAAAAACTCATAAAGCCCGTAGCGCACACAAAAGCAGTCTTCGGAATGTCATCACTCCGAACCCGCAACTAATGATGACCTGATCCCAAATCAAACTTAGAAAAATGTCTCGCACTCTGGAGCTGATCAAAGAAATCGTCAATGCGAGGTAAAGGATACCTAATTTGAACCGTAACTCGGTTCAATTGACGAAAATCAATGCACAACCTCAAACTATAGTCCTTCTTCTTGACGAACAGAATAGGAGCTCCTCCAAAGCAAAACACTTGGACATACAAGTCCCCCTATCTAGTAACTCTGCAGCTGATCCTTAAGCTCCCTAAGCTCTGCCGGCTCATCTGGAACAACGTCGGCAAACTCTCGCACAATAGGAACCCGGTCCAGTGAATCTACTATGGCTCCAGTATCACGAATGAAAGCCGAGAATCCTCGACATCTTCTCCTCAAAATCCGACTAGTGAAAAAGACTGAAATCAAGCTGTGAGGGGCGGCACCACGGTCCCCCTGCACAACAAGAATCGACTCGTTGGGAAAACAAAACCTGACTGTCTTCTCGCGGCAATCCACAGACGCATAGTACGTAGCTAAGCAGTCCATGCCTAGGAGAACGTCAAAGTCCAACATATCTAGAAGGATCAAATCGACGGACGAATCTCTATCTCCTATCCGATTGGCAATCGACCGAAACACGTGTCGCGCAACAAAAGAATCGCTAACAGGAGTAAACAAACAAACGACTGATCTAGCATACACGACTCTTGGCCCAATCACGGAACGAAGTGTGCAGAACAAATGAGTTCATAGATCCCGAATTAAAAAAATATGCGCATCAGAAGATCATGCGAAAAGATTACCTGAAAACTCTGCATTGGACGCCCACACGTCCCGATGAGTAGAAGCAAACGCTTGTGCCTGCCCTCTATCTGCAACAGGATGCCCTCTTCCTCCGCCATCCTGTACTCTCTGAACAAACCCTCCGCGACCACGACCTCTTTATACATAAGTCTGACGCGGAGCGACAATAGGTGCAAGGGGCAACGCTCCTTGAGGTGAAGGTGGTAAGGTAAAATATGGTACTGCTGCCCTTCTCTAGCGTACCACGGTACAATTCCTGATGAGGTGATGGAAACTCCCGCACCGGAAACATCCATACAATGACTGCTGACCCTCCTGGGGGTAAGAGCTAAACAACTGTTCTCACCCCAAGCCTCTGCTACTCTCGCGAACCGAATGAAATCTGTCGCGGCGTCTAAGCATCTATCTCTGGGCTGATACATCTGTACGATCCCTCCTCGGTTCCGGAACTTCCCAAGTCTCGGGAAGACGCTCCTCATCTAGTAGGGCTACGTCCACTGCTACTGTATACGTGACAAATTGCTGTATGCTGATAGTAAGGAATAACTGGGTAACAAGGTGGCAACCTCCTGTCGCTGCGCTCGACTGGCCTCAACCAACGATCTCATCATCTGGAGCAAATCCTGCATCTATGCCTCAAGCCTAGGGATATGATCTATCGAAGGCGGATCAATCTGCTCCTGTACAGCGAGCGTACTGTCCTGGTCATTCCTCATCCCAAACGAGTCAACTCTGATCTCGGCTCTCGCTGCCTCTCTCTGAGCCCTCATAGTCATCGGCGGCATAAAGGATAGAAATGGAAATAGGGTTCGATATGAACACGGAAATCGAATCACAAAGATATGTATCATCATGGAAGGAATTTCAAGCCATAAGTACTAAGGTCACTTAGGCAGAATACCGTGTCGTAAGTATGCCGCGGACATACACATGCTACGTCACTCTGCATAAGCTACCTACTCTATCATACCAAGGTCATCCTATACTCCGAATGGTAAAACCTAGCGCTCTGATACCAACTTTGTCACGACCCGAAATTTGGCACGTGACGGCCCGTAAACCAGGTAACGTCCACAGGCGTAACGCAATCTAAGTTAGCCGAAAACCCAGCAAATCTAAACCATCAAAAGTAGTAAGTGATAAGAACATTGTCAAATGCTTTTGGGAATCTCAAGTAAAATTTCTTTAAAGTCCAAATTTACTTTCTTAAAAATTTCGCCAGCACTTCCTTTGTAAAAACTAGCCCCGAAATGGGTACAACATAGAATATAAATTAAGCATCCCCAAACAGGAGCAAATCCATGCCCAAAGGCAGAAACAACCACCACAACAGATATACGACGCTGTAGCGAAGAAAATGGACGATATAAATAAAAACAGCATAAATGACAACCAGAATCACAAAATAATATACAATATCGTCATCACATCTCGTCTCTGGGTCAATACATGTAAGTGGTAGATGGAGAGTACGAGATACAAAACAAGATATACAATGAGTATCATCGAATAACCGCAAAATCCACCTATAGAAAAACTGCTCATAGTCAGCCGTTAAGGTATCCGCTGCAAAAGTTGATATGATAAGAAGAAGCCCTACCGCAACCACTCTGAGGGACACCTGCGAAACACTATGGCACAAGGGGGTGAGTTGCCAACTCGTGAATAGTAAATAACATATGCAGGTAATCGCAGGTATGCACGTACTGCAATAAACTATCACATGCAAGCTGATAGCAATAAATGGCAATATGTATATGCAATAGTCATGAAAGGTACTCTATCAGGTACTACTAAAACATGAAGGAATACATATAAAATAAATGCTGAGCATGGGATAAAACATATCATCATCACGGAAATCCTCATCATGGAGAAACCAGTGTCCATCAACGACACTCCAAATCCGAATACCTCAGGCACCGCATCCTCAGATCGGCCCTCATATCCTGTAAGTCTCATGGAACCTGAGGGTCCAACATCGACACCCGAAAACATCATGAAAACTAGTGTCCAGCATCGACACATAAATTCTCATATAATAGGCTCCGTCTGTTGGATCGGCCCAAATCCATCTCATGACTCCGGTCGGTATCCTCCAGATAACCGCCGAGTCCAAATACTGTCACCGGTAGACAGTGCACCTCCCCTGTCAGGCTCATCGACTAATCCATCGACATACCTTTCTTGCCCCGGGGTACCATACCGGGTCCACTATGTACCCGAAACGGCCACACCACTCCTCGCATCGGGTTTCTAACACAAGTCTCGGAACTGAGAAATCTCATGGTGGACGCATCGAAATATCATATCAAGAGACACCGGGTTTTTCAAAAAATACATAGTTTCATGAACTACCACGGTCCTCAAATCCAGAAAACATCAACAAAGGAATAAAGAATACTTGCATAGATCATTATGATGATATATTTTATATACATGTACATATATAACAGTGTCCCATACCACTGATATATATATATATATACACACACACACACATACATATATAACAGCGTCCCTGTTTCTCCCAATCAGAGAAAAGCTCTGTTTGAAATTCAAATTTCAAAATTGAAGCAACGCTTCAGACGCAGCGCCAAGTGCGCTACGCCCTAGGCAGCGCACCATGTGTGCGCTAGCGCTAGGTGCGCTGCGCACTAAGCAGCGCGCCACGTGTCAAACACGGATGCACTAGCGCAGGGTGCGCTACGCTCTGAGCAGCGCACCACGTGTAAGACACAGGTGCGCTAGCGCTAAGAGCACTGCGCTCTAAACAGCGCACCACATGCAAAGCACGGGTGCGCTAGCACTGGAATTAAAAACTCCCCACCGTTAGATCAAAACATCTGATAATAATGATAAATCATCAGAATTAAATTCTGTTACGGAAAGATTTTCCAATCTTGTTAAAAATAAGAAGATTGTCTTCTATAAAACAGAAGCCCTAAGATCAAAGATCCAATGGTGGGGAAACATCCCCAAATCAATCGGAGAAAGATCTCTTTAACCGATTCAACAAATCAGCTTGCCCTATATAAAGGCCCCGAGACTTCAAGTCTAAGATAGAGAACCCCCCCCCCCCATAAACTTTAAAAAAAACTCAAAGATAAAGAGCAAGCTCTTGCAAGAAGATATTTCTTCAAGGTAAGAATGAAGGATGATGAACACAGAGATGAAATCATCTTATGATTAAGAAAGAAGAATTCATTTCTTTAAAAAGATCATAGATCTTCAAGACAAAGAGTCTTTCATAAAAGAGATCAAAAGATCTCATCATAAAATAAAATAAGAATATAATTCTTCCCACAGATCATGGATCTATAAAGGCAAAGCCTTTCAACAACATATGAGATTGGAAATGTCTCCTGCAAAAATAAGAACTGTTGTTCTTAGATCTTGAGACAAAGCATGTTTTAAAAGAACATAAATTTGTTTCCCAGATCATAAAATTGATCAAATGTGCTTTGCGCTCTTGAACTGCGCTTCTACACTCTCTGGACCGGCGCTCAACGCCAAATGCGCCACTTGTCAATCACGTATGCGCCAATTGACAACTTGCGCTTTGCGCTTCTGAAATAGCGCACTGCGCTCATGGGCTGGCGCTCAGGGCTAAGCGTACCACGTATCACTCACGTGTGCGCCACTAAACTGAAAGCGCAATGCGCTCATGGATTAGCGCTCAGCGCTCATAAACTGGAATCATGCGCTCATCATCTGGCGCCTAGCACTAAGTGTGACATGTGTCCCTTATATGTGCACCTTGTAGCAGAAGCGCACTGCACTCTTTGACTAGCGCAAAGCGCCTAGCGCGCCACGTGTTGCGCTGACAGAACATAAATTGTTCTTTAATAAGTCCAAAGCTCTGATGAATGCTCAGCATTCAATATAAGATAAAAACATTGTTAAAAGGGCCAAGCCAAAATAAAGACTCAACAGCCCAGAATAAAAATGTTAAACATTTATTGGAATTAGCCCAAGATTGGCCATAAGTCCTCAACCCATATTAATTGAGCCCACATGCTCATAAATCACAGATCTTAGCCCCAAATTGGACTACAGATCTTTCAACCAACTCACAACGGTTCGAGGGTACATCTCTGAACTCCTCTGATACTTGTCGTTGTAATCTTTCAACGTCTTCGGAGAGGTGATGGGTCCCGACAACCAAACATTCCACGGACTGTGGGGTCCTTTAAACTCACGGACTATGATGTCCTTAACCTTGACTGTGAGGTCTTTAAACTCACGGACTATGATATACTTAACCTTGACTGTGAGGTCTTTAAACTCACGGACTATGATGTCTTTAGCCTTGACTGTGAGGTCTTTAAACTCACGGACTATGATGTCCTTAACCCTGACTGTAAGGTCTTTAAACTCACGGACTATGATGTCCTTAACCCTGACTGTGAGGTCTTTAAACTCACGGACTATGATGTCCTTAACCCTGACTGTGAGGTCTTTAAACTCACGGACTATGATGTCCTTAACCCTGACTATGAGGTATTTAAACTCACGGACTATGATGTCCTTAACCCTGACCGTGAGGTCTTTAAACTCATGGACAGAGATGTCCTTAAACTAACGCTGGATCATAATGTCCTTAAACTAACATTGGACCACAAAGTCCCTAAACTAAACAACAGGGCCCAAATGCTTTTTTTGGGATCTAAACGATCCCGTTAAGTTGATCTTAGCCTAAAATTAGACTAACCTATACTTAACAAACGTTTAAGTTGATCTTAGTCTCAAAATGAGACTAACGTATCCTTAAACCTAACCCCCAAACCCAAATCTAAGAAGATACGGATTTGGATTAATCCACGCCCTACGGGCGAGAACATAAATTAGTCTCTGTATACAATCCACGGGGAACCAAAAACAAAATAAACACACACGACATGAAGTGACCATCTGGAGAAGGAAAAAATTGTTACCGCGATGCGGTAGCATAATTAACTACAGGGGCTTACGCCTGCAGGGAAGAGCGTCCCCACAATCAAAAACCCTTCAAACGAGGGGGAATCTGACGAAGTCTGCTATATCGGCCGCATCCGTTTTAACCTTCAATACATTGTGCCATAAATCAACTTGGCATCTTCGGAGAGGTGGACGGATATCACCAATTAGCATCTGCCCCGAAATTCAGGTGAGATGTTCATCGCGTCTCCGTGTTTTTGGCGGGGAACAGATTCTGACACGCCCGGTGGGACCTTTTCCTATTTCCACTCCATACTTCGTGTGTCGTGTTCGCGAACGAATCGCGGTTTGATACGGTTGCCCTTGGATTCGAGGTACTAAGATTTGGTGTCTTACTCCTTGCAGAAAACGAAAGATCAATGGCTTCTACCTGCATAAAATGCTCCATCTGCAACTGCAACTCGCGTTCCGCCTCATCTGGAGGTGTAACTTACAGGCCCCAGGCGTCCTCCCTTTTCACAATGCCAGTAGAGCAGGTAACGCAAGCTACCACCGGGTTGTTCTTCGAGACTATGCTCCCACCAGTGAGCGTTAACATCCCGCTGCCGCAAGAAGCGCAGAAGAAGTCGGTCTTTGATCGGCTCGCTACCACCACGGCCCCTCTCAACGGGTCATCCAATGCCAAGCTGACAGCATCAGTCTTCGATAGGCTGAGCCTGAACTCCAATGGGCCTATCAAGAAGCCCACGATACCCAAAACGGCCATCCCAAAATGGATTGTCATTCCTGCTCTCGAGGTCACTAAAGAAGCTTCTCCCATCAAAGGATCAGTCTTTACGAGTCTGGCCACTCCGGCCCCCGTTCCTGCTCAAAGGTCTATTTTTGATAGATTGGATACTGCTGCTCAACGGACGTCGGTCTTCAAGAGGCTGGTACCAGCAGCGCCTCACCAGAACAGGGGTCATGAAAAAGCCATCCCCATAGCTGAACCAATACCATCTGCGCGACATGCTCGCCGTCGTCACTGGCGTCGAGTACGGAAGGCTGGGGGCAGCTCTCCGTCTGGATTTACTCCACCAGCTCCAACGGTGGAAATTGATGCTGTTGTTCCAACCGGGAACAGGTTTGAACTGCTTAACAAGGTGCGCAGGAACTCTCCTACTGCAGTGCTGAAGAGATTGCCTCCACCCGTGGAGAATGCACCGAAGGAGAAGCCAGAACAACCCCCTCAGCGGCTTTCTTCCAAAATTTACAAACTCTGGCGACAGGTTCAGGACTCAGTAATTGATCAAGATTACTCTCGCCGACAGAAAAAGATAAAAGTTCGGCAACAAAAGGACCATCCTGTTAAGCCACAAAAGGTGACAGTTACCTGGGTACCCGCTGCAACGGCCCCCTCGACTTCAACTGCTCACGAGAGAAGGAGGCCAGAGAAAGCCCCTGTGACCACGGCAAACCGCAGAGACACCGAAGCTAAACGAACTAAGTTTAGGGGCATGATGGTGCATACTGTTTATATGGCTTCCGGAAAAGAGGAAAGCCGTGCTTCTACGGGACATCGACCGCTTACCCGGTCAATAACGAAGGCTCAGGAACAACAGCAGCAGAAGCTTCAGGAGATGCTGACTACAATGGCCGCACTCACTGGGCAAAAAGAAAATCTAGAGACTTCGGAGAAGCGTCAGAAACAAGAAACTGACACCGAATTCCTCTAAAGAATGCTCGAGAGGAAAGAAAAAGATGCTGTGGAATAGGCAGCCAATATAAAACGAATGGTTCTCTTATTCCAAGACATGGCTGGGATGATGTTACAGCTAGAACCTCCAGCTGAACACCCTCCTATCATTCTTGAAGACGATAGAAGGGAAACATCAAACGCTCCTCCGGCTCTTCCAGCAGCCAAAGAGGAGACCATCTCCAAAGCTGCCCTGGATGATTACATCGCTCAGCAAATATGAGCTCACCAGGCTAATGAAGCGGCCGGCCAAATTGTTAAAACCGGACGACCATATCCAGGCTGGTATGACCAAATAAGGTACCCGCCGGGGTATACGATCCCTAAATTTCATGTATATAAAGGGACGGGCAATCCCCACCAGCATGTCGCCCAGTTCAGGGCTCTATGTGGCAACACCGGAGGTGATGATAAATTGCTACTTCGCCAGTTCGTCGGTAGTTTGTCGGAAACGGCATTCGAGTGGTATTCTGAACTTCCAAACGACTCCGTCAAGACTTTTGCGGAGATGGAACTATTATTCACCCAGCGTTTCGCGAGTGCTAGTGAACGCACCCCAATAACGGTATTGATCAATGCTAGGGTGAAGCCAGGTAAAACGTGGGTGCAGTACGCAATACGATGGCAAAATTTATGGTCGAAATGTGAGCAGCGCATCAAAGAAGCACCGGCCGTAGGCATGTTCGTGGGCACTCTGGACCCATATGAAACTATTTCCCAATTCATGATGTTCTTCAAGCCGACCACATTCCAGGCCTTGATCGACAAACTGGCCCAAATGGACCAGATGGGTCATAGACCGTCCCTTCCAAAGCCGGAGCCGCGAAATGAAAAGGGTAAAGGGAAGGCGACATTCGTTGCGAATACTCAACAATAGCCCAGTGGTCCAAAATTAACTGATCGCCTAGAGGAAAGTCGGCGATACTATAATGAGAAGATGAAGCGCCCTTAGTCGTTCCCCCGGGACAAAACGAAGAGATTGTTCGAGCTAGCGGTGCGCAACAGGCTCATCAATCTGCCTGATCCAAAACGTCCGTTGCAGCCAGCCGATGTCAACAATTCTAATTACTTCCCTTAGAACCAAGCAGTAAGCCATCCAATTGAAGATTGCTTCGTCTTTAAAGGCTGGATCGAAAATCAATACCAACAGGTCAAATTTGCCCTGTCCGAGAATTGGAAGGTGAACACGCCACAGCCACACGCTCCTAAGAAGATGGACACACCGAGGGCATTATGTTCTTTCGTAGAAGAAGCTCCATGGGAGGTCGTTCTTTCAGCCAAGACTAAAAGAATGCTGAAGGATCTCCAAACATGCCCGGCGATCAAGTGGAAAAATCTACTGGAACCCGAGATCATCAAGGGAATGCTGCAACCGCGCCCAACTCTAAAGATTGGTGGTGATAGCCAAAGTACTCACACCCAGCTGTCAAAGTCTTCGAAGAAGAAGAAGAAGACCAAAAAGCGCATAAAGCCTGGTGACAAGCGTACGGACCTGCAAAAATAGATTGATGCGTTGGAAGAATATAATCAAAAAGCGCGGACTCCAGTCACACTCCAAGAATTTCTCAATCACGTCCTTGAGGATGGAGATGATGACAATGGAGAAGACTCGTCGGATGAATCTGAAAGTAATGTAGCAAGCTGCCATGTGATCTCTCACTCGTCGATAGACAATGAAGAAGCTCCTTACACAGAGAAACTGGGAGCAGATCCTAAGCCGGAACTTCTAGGGCCATCAGACGAAATGATTGATGCATTCCTGGACGAGACTCTCCTTAAAAGAAAAGCTACTTGAGAGCGTGAGATGGCCATATTTGAAAAGCTAAACGCCGGCGACTGGACGAAAGGGTTGAAACACTCCCGCCAGATCGAAGTACGTCCGCCGCAAATAGAAGCAGGTTCAAGACGAGGAAGAGGATCGTCAAAGCCATATAGATGGGAATGAAGCTGCCACCCTCCGAAGCGAACGCTCTTGGTGAAGCGGAAACACATCCTAACTACTGCTTATATCATCGAAAGATTGCGCACCTCACTGAAGAGTGCAACGCTTTTAAAAGATGGTGGCAGAGATATGTTGCTCACCTACAACATTTCAAGCGGATCAAGCGCAAAGCTCGTCGGGAGCAAAGAAATACGACCGAGGAGCGTAAAAGAACTACCGACAGCTGTCACATAGTCGACGCTGGGGGACCGCAAGTTCTCATCTTCGGGAGCGACTCTGACGAAGAAATGACTCTTGGCCTTCTCTTTAAAAAGTCCACCTCGGGAAAAGAGGAAGAATCGAAGACCTGTGAAAATATTCAGCTGCGCAATCGTAAGCTGCCCGAAAAGAATCTTGGGCCCTCGAACAGTGGGTCAAATAGAAAAGACAAGGGGAACGAAAAGGTCCCTGAGGATATCATCCTTGATGACTAAGCCGTCAAAGAGCTGACAACCAAGGACCCGCCAAATAAAAGTAAGGTGGACTACAACGTTCTGGCACACTTGAGAAAGCTACCCTCGCAGCTCAGCATTCTCGAAGCCCTTCTGCTATCAAAAGAGGCAAGAGAGTCTTTGATCAAGGCACTGCAAGAGCCTGAGCAATTCCAAGCTTTCCTCACCGAGGAAAAGATGAAGGACGAGCTCGAAGAAGTGCACACAGCAGATATCACCTTCGGCGATGAAGATCTTCTCCTCGGGACGTGTGAGCATAACCGTCCCCTTTATGTCTTCGGATACTGTCATGATATCAGGATAGGAAAAATCCTGGTCGACAATGGGTCCTCCGTCCATCTCCTCAATGTGAGAGTGTTGAAGGAAATCTGCATGAGCATTCAGCACCTCGCTCGTGATAAAATCACCATCTTCGGGTTTGACTCTCAGTCATCACGGATGATCGGGTCTATAATATTGACACTACGCTTTAGGTTGCTCATCACAGACATTAAATTTCACGTCATTAACGCCAAGACATGCTACAATGCTTTGCTCGGCCGGCCTTGGTTACACGAGTACAACATCTCCCTTCTACACAACATCAATGTATGAAGTATCTCAAAGATGGTCTCGAGTACACTATGACAGGGGAACTAAACCCATTCTCCGTGAACAAAGTCCGAAAGTACGAAGATGCAAAATACTTCCTGCCAGATTTTGAGGACACAGAAAGATGTCGTAAGCCGAAGGAAAAGAACAAAGCTATCACCACTATTCCGGTCTTCGGGAGTGATACCGAGGAGGAAGAAGAAATAGTTTATTCAGGTCCGCCCCAATGCAACAAGCCGGGACCGTCCACTCCTATGTAGATCTTCGGCAGTGACTCGGAAGATGAAGTCAATGTCGTATTCTCTGCTCGGCCATCGATACAAATCTTCGCTAATGAAGATCAAAATTTGCAAGTTGCCATGGTTCTGCCAAAGCATCGTAAAGAGCTAAGACACGCTTGATACCTACAGTGTGGAAGAACTGCAGACATTCTACATCCCTCCCAGGAGAAAAGGTGAAACGGCGATCCTATTCTACCGATCCGGGGAAACCAAAGTGGAGAAAGAAATTTGGCATGGCACGGATTCTACACTTGATAGGCTCCATCCCATCCGTTTGCCCAGATATTACACGGACGGACTAAAGAGACTCTTGAGACGCCAAGGTGTACCCCTTAAGCAAACTGCTCGACAAGCACGGTTCTATAACGGGATCTGGAATGTTCCCGGAACTCAACGAAAATTGCCCAACGGGAGAATGGAAATGATCGGGCTTGGATATGTTCGATCCAAGAAACGGGAGCTGTTCCGCGACTGCTACGCCATACATGACTTTGATGAAGAAGGGGATGCTCTGTGGGAAGATACTAGCCCTGAACCAAAAAGAGCTCCCGCCGTGAAAATGTCCAGCCCGTCGTTCGAAGAACAAATAGACAAGCTTATAAGGGAAGCAGGTCAAAAGGTTTGAGACAACCATAATCGCGAAATGGCCATCTATGAGAAAGCCAGGACGCAACGCCTCCTTCAACAGGCTGTGAAAAATGAAAATGCACTTCCTTGTCAACCCGTCATACAAAAGGCCCGACGCAGAGGCAAAAATAAATCAAAGAGCGAGAAAGGCGTTTGACAACGATAAAGCGGGACCAAGAAGCCATGCGATTAGGAATCGAGCAATCCGGATTCGTCTCTTATAAGAAGATAGGTCGAGCATACTCTTTTCCCCATGACAAGATACAGAAGATACTTGATCTTGCCATAAAACATCAAATGATTACCCTCCCGGAGTCCAAGCACCCCGAGCAAGTAGGTGAAGTCTCTCACTCTGACTATTGCTCCTATCACAGGGCAATAGGATATCCTCTAGAAGACTGCTTCACATTTAAAGACTGGGTAGAAGACCAGTATCGGCAAGGCAGGTTTGCTCTATCCAGCAGCTGGAGGGTAACCCTGCCGCAGAAGTATGAACCCAAAGCCACGAGAGTAGAACCGGATCAACATCGGTCTTGGAAGCGATCTCGTACCTGTCACGTAATAACGCTGTCGGAAGAAGAACCCGAGGATATGGATGAACTCCCCTGGTGCTTCGAAAACGATGATGACGAAATAATCTCAGAGTTTCCACCGTCACCAAAAGAGCTAGAAGATGGAATACATACTACTGCAGATAACCTCAAGAAAATTGATTTGGGGACGGAAAGTGACCCGCGGCCGACGTTCGTCAGTGAGCTGTTGTCTGAAGAAAGGGTGGCTACGCTAAAAGATGTGCTCATGCAGCATAAAGATTGCTTCGCATGGAACTATTCCGAGATGCCAGGACTAGATCCGGAGATTGCTGTACACAAATTGGCAATATCCCCGGACATCAAGCCGATCAAACAAGCACCGAGAAGAATGCGGCTCGAGCTTGAGATGAGCATCAATACCGAGGTCAAGAAGCTAATCGACTCCAGCTTCATCCAAGAGGTTCAATATCCTGACTGGGTCGCCAACATCGTTCTGGTGATGAAGAAGAATGGGACGGTGCGCATATGTGTGGACTTTCGGGATCTCAACAAAGCATGCCTAAAAGACGACTTCCCAGTGCCAGTTACCGAGCTGATGATAGACAATACGTCCACTCATGAAGTTTTCTCCTTCATGGACGGATCATCAGGGTACAATCAGATAAAGATGCATCCCGAAGATCAGAAGCATACCGCTTTCCAGACTCCTTTGGGCATATTCTGCTACAAGGTGATGCCCTACGGTCTAAAGAACGCCGGTGCCACCTATCAAAGGGCCATGACGAAGATTTTCGATGACCTCGTACATGAAATCGTTGAATGCTATATCGACGATCTCATAGTTAAAAGCAAATCATACGAGAAACATTTAGAGCATCTGAAGATCGTGTTTCAGCGCCTTCAGAAATACAACTTGAAGATGAACCCTCTCAAGTGCGCATTTGGAGTTTCCTCAGGTAAGTTCCTGGGATTCATCGTCCGACACCGAGGCATCGAGATAGACCCATCGAAGATCAAGGCGATTATGGAAATGCCCCCGCCAAAGACTCTCAAGCAGCTGCGGTCTCTCTAAGGAAAGCTCGCATATATCCGGCGATTCATAGCCAATCTTTCGGGCAAGTGCCGCCCCTACAGTCACCTGATGAAGAAGGGAACCCCTTTCGTCTGGGATCGCAAATGCCAAAGCGCACTGGACGAAATCAAGCAATACCTACAAAATCCGCCAGTGCTGGCCGCTCCGTTAAAGGAAAACCTCTCGTCCTGTACACAACAGCCCTCAAAGGTTCTTTAGGCGTGCTGTGGGCACAAGAAAAAGACCAAGGGAAAGAGAGAGCCCTTTATTATCTGAGTGGAGTTCTCCTGGGGGCAGAAAGCAATTACTCTCCTATTGAAAAACACTGCCTGGCGTTGATCTTCGCAATAACGAAGCTCAGGCACTACGCGTTGGCACTTGAGATTCATCTCATATCAAAGGTAGATCCTCTCAAATATTTTATGTCAAAGGCTATATTGACGGGGTGGCTCTATAAATGGGCCCTGCTCTTGATGGAGTTCTCGGTAACTTATCGTTCCCTTAAGGCAGTGAAAGGCCAGGCCATCGCCGATTTTCTCGCTGAGCATCCGATACCCTCCGACTCTCCCTTGAACTGCAAATTGCCAGACGAACACGCGTTTGACACGATCGACGAAGATAGAAGAGATAATTATACCCGCTGGGAACTTTACTTCGATGGAGCATCTTCCATGAAAAAGCGCAAACAAAGCACCCCCATAATCAAATCAGGGGTAAGCCTCATCTTCGTGACTCCACAAGGAGGGATAATGCGCTTTGCCTTCTCCTTAACAGAGCCGAGGGCAAACAATGAAACCGAGTATGAAGCTTTGATAGCAGGTCTCGAGATCGCCATCGACATGGGAATTGAAAACCTTCTCATATACGGAGACTCCCAACTGGTCGTTAGTCAAGTAAACGGCGACTATCAGACGTGCAAGCCTGAGTTGGTGAAATACGGCGAGAGAGCGCAGCAACTGCTAACTCAAATTCCTTCCTACACCTTGGAAAGTATACCGCGTGCGGAAAATAGCAAGGCGGATGCATTAGCCAAGCTCGCCAAAGAACTGGCTGATGAGTACCTCAATGACGTAAGGATCGTTGTGCAAAACCGTCGGGTTCTTGCACCGGCAGAAATATCTCCGGAGTCGTCCGAAGAAAAGGGAGCGACCGAGCAAATGGCTCTGCAAATAAAAGAACAGAAAAAGGTTACGGATTGGAGAGAAGTCTTTATAGACTACTTCAAATCCCGTCGAACACCTGAAGATGCATCCTCAAGGCACCAGCTTATGAAACGGGCTCTATCCTTCGCCTTTGTTAATAATACTCTGTATAAGAGATCATTTGATGCTCTATGACTAAGATGCCTGGGACCTGAAGAGGCAAAGAGAGTCGTCCAAGAAACACACGACGGACTCTACGGTTCTCACCAAGCCGGGCCAAAGATGAAGCTGAAAATTAAAAGGATGGGCTACTATTGGCCCACGATGATTCAGGACTGCTTTGAGTATGCGAAGCAATGCCACTCGTACCAGATTCATGGGAACTTTATCCACCAGCATCCAAATCCACTACATCCAACAGTGGCTAGCTGGCCGTTCGAAATATGGGGAACTGACATAATCGATCTCATCGAACTAGCATCGTCTAGAGGACATCGATTCATTTTGGCGACAACTGATTACTTCTCCAAGTGGGCAAAAGCAGTACCGCTGAGGGAAGTGAAGACGGAGAATATCCTCCATTTCTTCAAGATGCACGTCATTTATCGGTTTGGAACTCCGCGACGGATCATCTCCGATAACGGGCCAGCCTATAGAAGCTACAAGATCAGCCACTTCGCACAACAGTATAACATAAACTGGAGATACTCTTCGGTCTATAATCCCCGAGCTAACGGTCTAGCTGAGGCTTTCAACAAGACCTTGACGAAGATCGTGAAAAGATGGTGTCTCGAAATAAGGACTGGCATGAGAGACTGCATGAAGCTCTCTCGACGTATCGAACTACGTTCAAAACGGCCACAAACACAACGCCGTATGTATTGGTATTCGGCACAGAAGCGGTACTCCCTCTTGATATAGAGTTGCCCTCTCTATGAGTGGCGGTTCATTACGAGCTAACGGACGAAGAGAATGCTCACCTTCGGCTTGAGGGGCTCGATGCCCTTGATGAAACCCGGCTCATAGCGCAACAAAATCTGGAGGCTTATAAAGCAAAGATGACATGTTCATATGAGAGATTGACTAGGCCGAGAACATTCCGCCAAGGCGAACTCGTGGTAGTGGTCAGAAGACCTATGATCCCTAATCGCGCCAAACGGGGGAAATTCGAGCCGAACTATGAAGGCCCGTATATCATAGACAAAGTTTACCGGGGTGGAGCCTACCTACTCATGGATATGCATGGTGAAAGACCTTTCCGGCCAATAAACAGTCGATTCCTGAAAAAATACTGCGCTTGATGAATCACGGCCTAGGTCAATGATAGATGACGACGTCTATGTCCGCTCGCTATCTTCCTAAGCCCAAACTCTATAAGTATTAGCCGGCTAACGGACCGAAATGTCCTTAAACTAACGACGGACCGAAACGTCCTTAAACTAACGACGGACCGAAACGTCCTTAAACTAACGATGGACCACTATGTCCTAAAAATAGCTGTTGACCGAGACGTCGATAAACTACTGTAGACTGCAGCATTCCAAGGCTGACACAAAAAAAAGAAGAATAAAAAAAAGAAAAAAGAAAAAAAGGCGGTATGTCCATAAGCAAAATGGGCACGGATGAAAACCCGAAAGGGCTCCGTGAGTAAAAACAGCAGGGCTACCGGAGAGTTTTGTGAAAACCCAAAAGGGCGCAATCTCGTTAAAAGACACTTGCAAGGTTTTCTCGATCTTGTGAGGAGAAACCACCTGCGTGAGATCCTTATGACTCACAAGGGAGCAACACTTAGGGATCCTCACGATTCCTTAGGAGAAATTACACTTGCGAGATCCTCACGACTCGTAAGGAGAACCCTCTTATGGGACCCTCACGGCTCATAAGAATCAAAAGTCTTAAGCTACAGGGATCTGAACCTGTTCTTAAGCAGCCACCACAACCTCCAATTTTGCCCTACAAGCGGCTCAATGCTGACCCTTGTATACAATCCACGGGCGCGAATAAACATTTCCCTAACAAAGTCCCATCCGTGAGTAGGGGTATGTCTACACAGTGAACAGCCCTTGTAAGTCCTCTCGACTTATAAGGAGAAAACCCTCTTGTAAGATCCTTACGACTTACGAGAAGCCATACACTTAGGAGTCCTCATGATTCCTAAGGAGAAAACGCACCTACGAGATCCTCACGACTCGCAGGGAAAAGTACCTTTATGGGACCCTTACGGCTCATGAAGTCAAAAACCTTAGTCGCTAGGCTCTTAACCCTGTTTGCTAAGACACCTTTGTTCGACATCGACAGAGGCAAATGATGATTCGCTCCAGGCAATATCCCAGTTGTAGCGGTGCTGATGCCGAAATCGGTGTCTAATTCCAAGCTTGCAGCGAAAAGCCAGCGAGCCACACATGCATACGAAATAGCCAAAATGATGGGGCAACTTGCAAACAAAATTAGCAAGTAAAAATATATGCATGCAAAATAGACGAAATGATTAGGCAACTCGCAATAAAAAGCAGCGAGTAAAAATAAAACAAATAGCCGAAATGATTGGGCACCGCGAAAAATAGCCGAAATGATTGGGCAATCGCGACTTTCGCGATATAAAAGCTGAAATGATAGAGCATCGCGGAAAGAAATAAAGGAAAATGAAATTTATGCCCTACAGGTGATATCACATCAATCTCTGCATACAAGTCAGGGGCGCATCCAGAGCAAAATTCCTGGTTATGTGGAACGCGGCTTATGTCAATCCTGACCCCGTGGAAAACGTCCAAAGCGGATCCTGGTCCTCGCAGAACACGGTTATGACCCGTGGGAAGAATCCAGAACGGAGCCTGGTCCTCGCAGAACACGGCTATGACCCCGTGGAAAGCATCCAGAGCAAATTCCTGATTACGTGGAATGCGGCTTATGTCAATCCTGACCCCGTGAGAAACGTCCAGAGCGGATCCTAGTCCTCGCAGAACACGGTTATGACCCCGTGGGAAGCATCCAGAGCGAAGCCTCGTCCTCGCAGAATACGGTTATGACCCCGTGGGAAGCATCCAGAGCAAAATTCCTGGCCTCGCAGAATACGGTTATAACCCAGTGGGAAGCATCCAGAGAAAATTCCTGGTTACGTGGAATGCGGCTTATGTCAATTCTGACCCCGTGGGAAACGTCCAGAGCGGAGCCTGGTCCTCGCAGAATACGGCTATGACCCCGTGGGAAGCATCCAGAGCAAAATTCCTGGTCACGTGGAACGCGGCTTATGTCAATCCTAACCCCGTGGGAAACGTCCAGAGCGGAGCCTAGTCCTCGCAGAACACGGCTATGACTCCGTGGGAAGCATCCAGAGAAAAATTTCTGGTCACGTGGAACACGATTATAACCCCGTAGGAAGCATCCAGAGCGGAGCCTGGTCCTCGTAGAACACGGCTATGACCACGTGGGAAGCATCCAGAGCAAATTCCTGATTACGTGGAACGCGGCTCATGTCAATCCTGACCCCGTGGGAAACGTCCAGAGCGGATTCTGGTCCTCGCAGAACACGGTTATGACCCTGTGGGAAGCATCCAGAGCGGAGCCTGGTCCTCACAGAACACGGCTATGACCTTGTGGGAAGCATCCTGAGCAAATTCCTGGTTAGTGGAACGCGGCTTATGTCAATCCTGACCCTGTGGGAGACGTCCAGAGCGGAGCCTGGTCCTCGCAGAACACGGCTATCACCCGTGGGAAGCATCCAGAGCAAATTCCTAGTTACGTGGAACGCGGCTTATGTCAATCCTGACCCTGTGGGAATCGTCCAGAGCAGATCCTGGTCTTCGCAGAACACGGTTATGACCCATAGGAAGCATCCAGAGCGGAGCCTGGTCCTCGCAGAACACGGCTATGACCCCGTGGGAAGCATCCAGAGCAAATTCCTGATTACGTGGAACGCGGCTTATGTCAATCCTGACCCCGTGGGAAACGTCCAGAGCGGAGCCTGGTCCTCGCACAACACGGTTATGACCCCCTGGGAAGAATCCAGAGCAAAATTGCTGGTCACGTAGAACGCGGCTTATGTCAATCCTGACCCCGTGGGAAACGTCCAGAGCGGATCCTGGTCCTCGCAAAACACGGCTATGACCCCGTTGGAAGCATCCAGAGCGGAGCTTGGTCCTTGCAGAACACAGCTATGACCCCATGGGAAGCATCCAGAGCAAATTCATGGTTACGTGAAACGCGGCTTATGTCAATCCAGACCCCATGGGAAACGTCCAGAGCGAAGCCTGGTCCTCGCAGAACACGGCTATGACCTCGTGGGAAGCATCCAGAGCAAAATTCCTGGTCATGTAGAACACGGTTAAAGTCATTCCTGACCCCGTGGGAAACGCCCAGAGAAACTTCTGGCTTCGTGAAATATGGATAATGGCAACACCATCAACACTTACGGGTCCTCTCAACCCGTAAAGAAGAAAACTCTTTTGTAAGATCTTTACGACTTATAAGAGAAAACGCGCTTAGGAATCTTCACGATTCCTAAGGAGAAAATACACCTACGAGATCCTCTCGACTCGTAGAGAGAAAAATCTTTATGAGACCCTCACGGCTCATGAAGTTGAAAAGTTTTAGGCAGCAGATCTGAACCTGCTTTCTAAGCCATCACTACCTCTCGAAGAATTCGAAACGGAATGCTCACTCTATTATCTGCAGGCTATGCTTACTAAAGTGACATGCTGGTAACGAAGAAAAGAAGAAAGCAAAGAGATGACACAAGACATTGCGAAAGAAATGTATCTTTTATTCATAAATTCAATTGGGTACAAAATACATCATATGAAAGAATAAAAAATGGATACATTTTATTCAAAATTACAAATGGTACAAAAACAGTTATTGAGAGGGAAGTGCTTTCAATTGTCCGATCAGCCGCTCGCACACTTCTCTCAGCCCCTTTTCTTGGTCAGCCGCCGCGGCCAACTCTGCTTCGACTTGGACTCGTTGCTGCAAGTAGGACGAAAGTTGCTCTTCAACAGCCCACTGAGCTGCCCCACAATTCTGTGCATCCCGCTCGATGATGTCGAGCTTCTACCTCAGTGTTAGCCCATCAGAGATGCATCGCAGAAGGCCTTCAAAGATAGCTTTCAACTGTGCAGCATTTGCATCAACCTGAGCGTGCAGCCGGACAGATTCTCTTGAAGTCTCTTCGCACTCCTTACGTTTTAAGTACGCCTCCTATTCAAGATGACGAAAGTAGGGCGTGCTCTGCTCAACCCATGCAGCCCGTTGAGAGTTCACAGCCAAGACCTCAGGAGCAGGACTTCCGAATTCGAGCTCGTGCAGACAGGACTCAATTTCCCTGCAGTGATTAACCCAAGACTCAACGAAACCCTCACTATGAAAGTTCACGAGCGTCTCCAGCATAGGATTAACCTCTGTGACAAAATCTGCAGCGAATGTGGGAGCCTCCACGTCAAGCTCCTCGATGTAGTCGCTCAACATGCGCAGACTATTCATAGCGCCTTTGGAAGATGAACGTCGAGAAAAGGGGCGTGCAGGCATTACGACTCGAGATTCGAACGAAGCTGAAGTCGATATCACCGCTGCAAAAACAAATCACAGTCAAATGACGATTCAAGAAATAGAGGAGGTTCATGAACAATGGAGTTTACTATACCGGCTACAGCAGGTGGCAAGGCCGGGAGTACCGGTGGTGCAACTGTTCTTTCGTCTCCTCCTTCGTTCTGTAGTGCTGCAATCAAAACAAAGAAGAATTAGAAATGATTTGGCTGCTCGTAAAAGAAGAGACATTAGCTGAAGGCTGTACTCACCAGCGCCACTAGATGAGGCAATCTCTGACTGGAAAGAGAAGTGTGGGTGTAGCACCTGATACAGGTGATCAAAAAGGACTCCTGCAAGGACGCAGTAATGCAATGTCGGTACATAAAGTATACAGCCTGCAATGAAACTGATGGGTCACAAATCCACACCTTCCAGCATTTGAGATGGTACGAGAGAAGGTAGAGGTGCGGTCGCCGTTAAAGCAGCAACTGGAGATGCTTCCTCGGGTGGCACAACCCCAACGCTCATCACACCTGCATTAGAAATAAGAGAAACGCTGTCAAAAAGAAATTAAAAGGGATTGCAGAATAAAGGGGAAAGTATTGACCCAAAATCTACCTGGTGAGTCGCCGGTCGAGACAACGACAAGGGCGTCACTGGAGGCAGAAAATGCTTCACCCTCCTCCATCGGAATGGTCTCGCCACCCGTTGTCTCATCCCCCGATTCCATGAGAATCGTCGTGACACTCGCAGTGCCCGGCAATGGCAAGGAGCCGCAAGGAGAAAGAACGACGATTGGAGCAGTGCCCGACACTTGTGAAAGAGTGGCTACCTCGGGCTCGGTGACTGTAGCTATCTCACCCACCGCTACTTCGGGCTCGGTGACTGTAGCTATCTCACCCACCACTACCTCAGGCTCGGCGATTGTAGCTATCTCACCTACCGCTACCTTGGGCTCGGCGATCATAGCTGTCTCACCTGCCGCTACCTCAGGCTCGGTTGTTGCCGCCACTTCTTCGGTAAGACTTGGCCCTGCAAGATAGGATATATGAGAACCTGAAAGTTAAAACTTTGACAAAAGAAACCAATGTCACGTTACCTTGAGTCGGTTTTCCGATTGCTTCCCGAGCCACACGTGCTGCCTGTCTGTGGGCGGTGGACAAGGCAGCCGGAGCATTCTCTGAAGAAGTAGGGGCAGGGTAATAGCGCTTGAACCCGCACCTACATCCAAGTCAGCGGTATGCTCCCTTGCCGCGCGCATCCTACGCTTCCTCTCCGCCCGGGCCATGAGGGCATATCTTTTAAAGACCTCCTTCAACAGAACATCCTCGTCCGCGCCAATAGTTACCTCTGGAGTCGTTATGGCATCCGTCATCGGTTGCTTAAGTGAAGCTTCTTTCGGCAATACCGGTGGACTGAGATAGCCGACCCGGGAAGCGTCTCCGCACCGCCCTGTGAAGTCGGTGCCCGACTTGGAATAACCCGAGTAGAGGTAGTTCATGTGATAAGAAGAAAAAGAGGGGTCAGATTACCCATAAGAAACGGGAGCGGATACACGGTGAACCGAAATGTACCGATGCTTAAGGATACTCGAAGTCTTTCCTCTTCCTCAAAAGTCTTGAGAGAAGATGCGAGAGCTTCTTCGGTGGAAATGCCTGTTAAAAAAGGAAAAGTGTCAGTCAAAACATGATGATAGAAATATGATGCAATGACGAAAGATACAGCTGATGGTTACCTGATCGCGCGAGGATAGCCAGTCCCGCTTCATGGCTTGCCAATTGCTCAGAAGGTGCAATGGCAGCCGCCGGATCAATATCATCTGGCGGCATTAATAGACCCTCGTTGGTCCCATACTCGCTCAGACCCTCGCCATAGGGAGCGTGAGGCTCCTGGCCGAGTACAATGTCGACAGAAAGGATCGACTTTTTCTTCCTCTTCTGCGAGCGAGCTCCGGTCGCAGCTAACACAAGCTTACGCTTGCTAGGCACTTTGGGGCGACGAGTCCCGATGTCTGAACCTACACCAGAATCGGGGGAGGCTACAGTCAACTTTTCTACAGGAGCCCTGGGTATCGGTAGCTCGGGCCTGTCATGCGGAACTTCGATCACCGCAGCTTCTCTTAAGGGAGGCGGGACAATGGTCCGTCGCTTCAGAGAAACGTTTCGATCACCAGCAGGGGTGCACCTTTGCGATCGAGCAATAGTCGCTTCTCTTCCCTGATAACGGCGCCCATTGAATGTTGGTACCAGGCCACGTGTACATTAAGGGCTTTCGGGACACAGCTCGGTTCGCTGATAAAGAAGTGAGACCCTGTGTTCAGGCGTATAAAATGATGCAGTGCGCTCCGCGTTCCCTCTTCGGTAGCAGCAAGTTCTGCCAAAAAGGCCTCAAGTGGGACGCCCTGATTATAACTCAGTTGCTGGGCGAAACGATGCGGGTTGTATCTCATGAATAATGCCACAGCATTTTCCCTGAATACGAGAAAGCCCGGCCTGATGGAGTACAAATGAAGAATCTCCCGGGCTTTCAACACAGTGGCCCCGTCTTTAAAGATGTCTTGCAATGGAAGCACCGCTTTTGAAGTTTCCTGGCCGATGGTCAAGACTTTGTCTGTGAAAGACATACAATCTCCAACCGTGCATGGACGAAAGAGCAAGCCCCTAGCTTCCCGCGGTGACGGACTCACGATGGAGGCGTCAACCAGCCGCATTATCCGTGGAAACCTGCATCTATCATAAAAAGAAGGTCTTTTGTGGATACCGAAGACCCCAAGCACGTGCAGCTCCATCCATGAAATGAAGTAATGCATTGGGAAGTTGGCAGGATGCACCCCTGGTTCAGTGGTATCCGCTGCTAAGCTGAGGCCATGATATAGGTGGGCTAAACTGGCGATCCCGATGGCCACTTGTATTCCAGCAACCATGCGATGCGCGGGGTGGAAGACAGAAGACCTCATGTAATGAGGGTGCAGAGGAAGCGCGAACCAGCTTAACCATAAACTGAGAAACCCGAGAAAGAACGCTTCCTCATCAATGCCCAGAGTGGTAATTTCTGACAGGGGGACGATCGCGACGTCGGAAAGAAAGAAACCCTTTTGATCGGCTTCCAGTATTGGCCGACGGTCCAAGCCAAAGACGAAAGGATCATCAAGTTTAGCAAACTTTTTGCCTTGTCACGGCAAAATTTCTGGGCGAAGAAAACGAGCAATGAAGTCCGCAAAGCTGACCCCCGGCCTCCGGATTCAAGAAAGAGGCTCTCATACATATTCAACACCTTTATCAGAGTTGGAAATTGGTTCTGAATGGCGTTCTCTGGGGTAAGACCCATCACCACTGATTTGGTGGCAAAAACGTATTCATCCGAAGGAAGCAGCTCCTCGTAGTGCTCCCCCTAACTGGTAAACCAGAAACCTCGGCAAATTCTTCCGAGGAAATGGAGACCTCTCTATCCTATAGGAGGAAGGTATGGGTCGGAATGTTCCACTGCACTAAAAACGCCTTGATCCACCATGTGGGAGGTGCAGAATACTGGAACAAGGAAGCATAGACCACAGGGTATAAGCCAAGCTTCAGCAGCTGCGATTTCTTTGCCGATAAGATATATCGGCCCCACTGCAAGTATCCGGTCGGATGACGGGGAGTTAGCCCGATGTTGTAGGGCTGTCCCCAAGGGCGCGACTCGCCCTGACGTATGCGCCGCCCTAGGGTGTCCAATGCCACGGGCGGCTGCACGGGTATTGCAGTAATAGAAGGATGAAGGAGACCTTCTAAAGTCCAATTTACCTCCTCTACAGTATAATTGATCGGGGGTGCATCGGCATAAGGGATCGCAGAGATAGGCTCCGTAGGCGTCGCACAAGAAAAGCTCCGGCGGACTTTGATAATTTGATCATACTATCTACCCCATAGGTGAAGATTCTTATATTCCGGGTCATGGTCTCTGATCAACGCAAGAACCTCTCGGTCTACAGGCGCCTCAGGAAATCCGCCTTATGAGCGAATGAATGGAAAAGAAGTGTCGAAAGACATGTCGCCTGCGCGAAAAGGGACAAAAGTCAACTGTCCGTGTTATAATTTAATTTAAATTCTGACACTTGGGACTTTAGAATTTGTACCACACTGCAATGCAGTGGAGAGGGACCAAAGGGGGCCCAAAAAATCTACATGATAATTCATCATTAATAAAACAGCCTCATCATTTGATGAGGCTGTCATTAAATGAGGAAATTCTCAAGAAAATTCTCATTAAATAAGATATCTCTCGGGCAGAGGAGTAAATCTCCCTTTGAGAGCAATGCTCTGTGACAGAGTGACACTTGTCAAACTCTGATCATGAAGGAATAAAAATTCCTCAAGAGCCTTGCTCTGAAAAAATGATGATGAAAGAATCCATCAGAAAAATTAAAATCAATTTTTTATGAATTAAAAATTCTAAGATCTTCAAGATCCATGAACAAACTCTTAAAAGGTCTTCATGGGTTCAAGAGAGCAAAGCTCTGGTAATGAAACCCTAAAAAGGGTTTCCTTTAGATCAAAGATCTATGAAGATCAAGGCTCTGTTAACGGGTAAAACCCTAGATTATTAAAAGATTTAATCTTTACCTAAATTTTGACAGAGTTTTGACTCTTGAAAATTTCTTAAAATGAAGAGCAATACTCTATGGGAGAATAAAAATTCTCAGAAAATAAAGAAGAAGATGAACAGAATCATCTAAAGGACCAAAAGTCCTATTTATAGGCACTGAGTGCCGTTTCAACTTCTGAGTTGATCAAAGGGCGCAGATGCTGCCACCGCTGCACTCACATATAGACCACGTGAGCGCAACGGTGGGGAGGCATTTATTTCTCCAAATCAGAGCAAAGCTCTGTTTGAAATTCAAATCTCAAAATTGAAGCAACGCTTCAGATGCAGCGCCAAGTGTGCTACGCCCTAGGCAGCGCACCAAGTGTGTGCTAGCGCTAGGTGCTGTGCGTACTCAGCAGCACGCCACATGTCAAACACGGGTGCGCTAGCGCAGGGTGCGCTGCGCTCCGAGCAGCACACCACTTGTAAGACACAGGTGCGCTAGCACTAAGAGCGCTGCACTCTAAGCAGCGCACCACGTGCAAAGCACGGATGTGCTAACGCTGAAATTAAAAAACTCCCCACCGTTAGATCAAAAGATCTAATAGTAATGATAAATCTTCAGAATTAAATTCTGGTATGGAAAGATTTTCCAATCTTGTTAAAAACAAGAACATCGCCTTTTGTAAAACAGAAGCCCTAAGATCAAAGATCCAATGGTAGGGAAACATCCCCAAATCAATCAGAAAAAAAATCTCTTAAACTGATTCAACAAATCAGCTTGCCCTATATAAAGGCCCCGAGACTTCAAGTCTAAGATAGAGAAACCCCCACCATAAACTTTGAAAAAAAACTCAAAGATAAAGAGCAAGCTCTTGCGAGAAGATATTTCTTCAAGGTAAGAATGAAGGATGATGAACACAGAGATGAAATCATCTCATGATTAAGAAAGAAGAATTCATTTCTTTAAAAAGATCATAGATCTACAAGACAAAATGTCTTTCACAAAAGAGATCAAAAGATCTCATCATAAAATAAAAGAAGAACATAATTCTTCTCACAGATCGTGGATCTATAAAGGCAAAGCCTTTCATCAATATATCAGATTGGAAATATCTCCTGCAAAAATAAGAACTGTTGTTCTTAGATCTTGAGACAAAGGATCTTTTAAAAGAACATAAATTTGTTTCCCAGATCATAAAATTGATCAAATGCACTTTGCGCTCTTGAACTGCGCTTTGCGCTCTTGAACTGCGCTTCTGCGCTCTCTGGACTGGCGCTCAGCGCCAAATGCGCCACGTGTCAATCACGTATGCGCCAATTGACAACTTGCGCTTTGCGCTTCTGAAATAGCGCACTGCGCTCATAGGCTAGCGCTCAGCACTAAGCGTACCACGTGTCACTCACGTGTACGCCACTAAACTGAAAGCGCAATGCACTCATAGATTAGCGCTCAGCGCACATAAACTGGAATCATGCTCTCATCATCTGGCACCTAGCACTAAGTGCGACACGTGTCCCTTATATGTGCGCCATGTGGCAGAATCACACTGCGCTCTTTGACTGGCGCAAAGCGCCTAGCACGCCACGTGTTGCACTGACAAAACATAAATTGTTCTTTAATAAGCCCAGAGCTCTGATGAATGCTCAGCATTCAATACAAGATAAAGACATTGTTAGAAGGGCCAAGCCCAAATAAAGGCTCAACAGCCCAGAATAAAAATGTTAAACATTTATTTGATTTAGCCCAAGATTGGCCATAAGTCCTCAACCCATATTTATTGAGCCCACATGCTCATAAATCACAGATCTTATCCCCAAATTGGACTACAGATCTTTCAACCAACTCACATCGGTTCGAGGGTACATCTCTGAACTCCTCTGAAACTTGTCGTTGTTATCCTTCAACGTCTTCAGAGAGGTGATGGGTCCCGACAACCAAACATTCCACGGACTGTGGGGTCCTTTAAAACCCATGGATTATGATGTCCTTAACCTTGACTGTGAGGTCATTAAACTCACGGACTATGATGTCCTTAACCTAGACTGTGAGGTCTTTAAACTCACGGACTATGATGTCCTTAACCTTGACTGTGAGGTCTTTAATTTCACGGACTATGATGTCCTTAACCTTGACTGTGAGGTCTTTAAACTCATGGACCGAGATGTCCTTAAACTAACGCTGGGTCGTAATGTCCTTAAACTAACATTGGACCGCAATGTCCCTAAACTAAACAACAGAGCCCAAATGCTCTTTTATTGGATCTAAACGATCCCGTTAAGTTGATCTTAGCCTAAAATTAGACTAACGTATCCTTAACAAACGTTTAAGTTGATCTTAGTCTCAAAATGAGACTAACGTATCCTTAAACATAACCCCCAGACCCAAATCTAAGAAGATACGGATTTGGACTAATCCATGCCCTACGGTCGACAACATAAATTAGACTCCGTATACAATCCACGGGCAACCAAAAACAAAACAAACACACACGACACGAAGTGACCATCTGGAGAAGGAGAAAGTTGCTACCGTGATGCGGTAGCGTAATTAACTGCAGGGGCTTGCGCCTGCAGAGAAGAGCGTCCACACAATCAAAAAACCCTTAAACTAGGGGGAATCTGACGAAGTCTGCTACATCGGCCGCATCCGTTTAAACCGTCGATACATGGTGCCATAAATCAACTTGGCATCTTCGGAGAGGTGGACGGATAGCACCAATTATCATCTGCCCCGAAATTCAGGTGAGACGTTCATCGCGTCTCTATGTTTTCGGCGGGGAACAGTCCCATATCACTGATATATATCATCAGGAGTAAAACATTCAGAAAACATCATATGAAATCCACATCTCAATGCGTAAATCCATGAAATGTAATATATGCAACATAAAACAGTAATATGAGCATATAAAGGAAAACCGCTAATTAAATGCAACAAGTTATTAAATATATCATGCCGTTCTTAATTTCTCCAAAATCCAACGCAACATCATATAAGGGTGAACATATAGCTATAGCAAGGTATATGTGTGTACATGTTATGTATGCAAGATATACATGTAGCTATATCCCATATGTGTATATACCTGTCAATAATGATGTAATACCCTTTAGGTATAGGTGTAGCTGTAGCAAGGTATGTGTATATCCATGTCAATAATGTTGCAATACCCTATAGGAATATGTGAAGCTATGTCCAGGTATGTGTATATACATGTCAATAATGATGTAATATCCTCTAGGTATAGATTTAGCTATATCAAGATATGTGTCTATACCTGTCAATAATGATGTAATACCCTCTAGGTATATGTGTAATCATGTAGGCATAGCAAGGCATATGTGTAAGCATGTAGGTATACAGGTATGCTATATCTCATATGCACAATGGAAATCAGAATCCATATTTTCAATGTCCCTAACCGATACAATATCATGTATGTATAGGTTGTGCATGTCATGGCAATTATCAACGGAGTGTGTGTAGCATACAATTAGTGCTCGTGAAATATGAACCGTCAATAATAGTATTGTGTCTCATTAATATTATGTCCATATGCAATAGGAAAATGGGGTATGCAACAATGGTACACATGCACAATCAAGTAATGATATGCAATGAAGTTCATGCGCAATCTCTATATGTGCAATATACTTAATATCAAGAATTATATCATTTAATCTAGCCCAGACGTATAACGTCATGCGGGCGATTCCCTTGTAGATATTAAATCTACTCATCGATGACCTCGAGCTAAGTAAATCCGACCACCTGCTTCCCTTTCTTCGCAGCTGTTGGGGTAAAAATTTACACCCCGGTTGACCAAGTCAAAATCAAAGTCAACCCCAAGCCAAGTGGGCCCAAGCCCAGATCCAGTGGGCCCATGCCCAGGTCGAACCCGAACATGAAGCGGCCAGCCTCCCCATGCCAACAACAAAATCATGTAATAAATAATTTTTATGTAATTTTTTATACATGAATGTATGCAAAATGGGCATAAAGCCAATATCTTGTAAGCCCATGGCTTATGTGCAAAAATGAAATGGCACATGAGCCATGGGATGGGCAAAATGCCATTTTGCAAAGCCCAATGGGCTATATGTAAATATGTAAGCCTATATAAGGCAACATGATGATGAATAAAGTAATATTTTTCATTCTCTCAAAATCCAAGGGTTTGTGCCTCTTTCTCCTTTCTGAAGGTTTCAAACATTCTTCTTTCTTTTGAATTAAATCAAGAGTTTTACTCTTCTTTTTTCAAAACTAAAAGTTTTTCACCACAAGACCCACAAAGGGGAACTTGGATCTTTCATTAGATCTTAAAAAGAAGAGATCTTTAAAATCTCACATCTCCTAATCTTCAAGATCCGGCCAAACAAAGGAAGAAGAAGGAGACTCATCTCCAGAAACCCCACTTTGGGGAAGAACTAGGGCTCAAGGGGAGAAGCCCTTCATCAGCTTCAAAACATCCTAGGAATTTAACTCCATATATATACATATATATATATATATATATAATAAATATCTCCTTTCTGAAGCATAGCTTCTGGTTCCGGGACAAAAAGTCCCCTTTTTTCTCGCCGGCGCCCAAGCGCCCACGTGCCGACACGTGGCGCGCTGGCACTCGAGCGCCTTGCGCTCGAGGGCAAAGCACCCACGTGCCGACACGTGGCGCGCTTGCGCTCCAGTGCCCTGCGCACCAGCGCAAAGCGCCCATGTGCCGACACGTGGCGCGCTTCCGCTAGAGCGCAAAGCGCCCACGTGCCGACACGTGGCGCGCTTGCGCTCCAGCTTCCTGCGCTCCAGCGCCCTGCGCTCGAGCGCAAAGCGCCCACGTCCCGACACGTGGCGCGCTTGCGCTCAAGCGCTCAAAGCGCTAGCCCCACGCATCCCTTGGATGCCTTCTCCCCCTCTTTTTATACATATACATATATATATATATACATATGTATACACACACATACTCCACGACACTGCGTGGCTCCCGATATATCCAAACCCCCTCGAAAACAAAACACACGTACACTGCACATTGAGTTCGCATGACCGGTTTAACCCGTCAATCGGAGGTTCCCTCGCTCCAAAGGCGAGGGGTAATTAACGGCAGCTTAGTCCGCGGCTGCCGGAGATTCGGATCCCCACAATCATTAAAACCCCCGCCTACCCTAGACAGGGGGAATCTGTAGTACGCCTGACAAGCGCGCGCGTATTCCCATCTCAATGGGGTGACGAAAAACACCCTACAAATTCTGGCACGCACGGTGGGACCTATCTCTCCTCCCATATTTCGGGTTAAGCATTCATGCAAACTCAATCAATATACATATCAATGTTTATACTAAAATAATGCTCTTTCATGCAGTTTTTCGAGCAATCACCTTTCGACAATGTCTCCAAAGATAAACTCAGCTCCCATCTTCTACACGATGAAGCTGGACGCCAGGACGGTCCTTCCGGCCAATCTCCGGTGACAATGGGAGGAGCCGCCACTACCATTCGGCTCTATCCTGTTCGTGTCAGCTAACGCCATCCCAGCTCCTCAAGCTCCGGTGACAGACAAATCGGCCTCGAAAAGCAAGCGACCAAATGTCGTGGTCTCGAGGGCGCCCCAACCCAAATGCAAGTCGGTGTCTGAACGACTTTCCTTGGCCTCAGCTAGGGGCAAGGCCATCAACACCAACAAAATAACAAGGCATCTCGGGCAAGCTCCAGCAGCGCCTCTGACAACTGCTCGATTGGGTGTCTTCTCAAGCCTCCACATCACTCAGCCTATGGCGGCTTCCCGAAGAGCAGAAACCGGCCAAGCGCTCAAGGCAGAGAAGCTGAGGCAGAAGCGGCTCAGATACAGAGCCAACAAAAGGGCGAGGGCTCTCGCCATTTTAAAATTTATGAGTTTCCAAAGCCCGGACCGCTCCGCGAAATCAACCGTCGAAGATAAAGAGATGGCTGGGTATGCGGTCCACACTGTCTACATGGTCGGACATGAAGAAATGATCCCTCCTATGCTTCACTGCCATGGTGATGATGCAGTGGACGCTACCCAACATCGGCTCGATCTAAGTGATGAAAAGCCCGCTCAGGCTGATAAGCTAGAGGAGCCCGTGGTTCCTGCGGAATTGAGCTCAGGCAATAAAGATGACCCAGTTGTCATGGCCGGAACTACAGAACAAGCGTTATTCCGATGGCTTCAGAGGCAGCTTCAGGACAGGGATGAGAAGATGGCCAAGGTCCATTCTAAAGTTGACGAGCTGGAAAATATTGTGGCGGATCTCATGACCCAAGTCGTCCGATTGCAATTACAGCAGAATCAAATTTTGGTTCATGAGCCAGGGATTGATACCTGGGGGCAGCCAAACGATACCCCCTTCAACTTAAGAGCGGGGCACCTTCGTGAAAAACGGCCGCAATCAGCCTCCAGTCCCTCCGATACATACACCGGAGGAGAATCTCCACTGAAAGAGAAGCTGGATAAAGTCTATTCCTTCAGAAGGGACAAAATCCGTAAAATATTCAAGGACGCCCTAAGAAACGGTCTACAACTGCCAGAATCAAAGAGACCGCAAGAAGCGAATATGACCGACGATCCAAAATATTGCCCCTATCACAGGGTGACAGGTCATTCCATTGAGGACTGCTTCGTCTTCAAAGATTGGGTCGAAAGGCAATACAAGACGGGAGAGATAGAACTGTCTAAAGGCGTGTTAGCAAACAGTCAAGCTACGACCGCCGATTTCATACAAATGGAGACCGAAGCCTTTCGGGAACCTAATCCTCCCAGACATGTGCCATTATCTGAATAGGGCGAACCAAAGACTGATCGGCCTTAAGGACCAGCATCAGTGAGGGCAGCTACTCTAATGGAGAGAAGGAAGAAGGTGTACTCCTTCAGGAGGGATGAAGTCCGCAATATATTCGAGGAAGCCTTGAACAACGGTCTGCAACTGCCTATTCCGAAGAGGCCACATGAAATGAATATGACCGACAATCCCATATACTGCCCATACCATAGTGTACTGAGTGATACCATTGAAGACTGCTGTGTTTTCAAAGATTGGGCAGAGGACCAATATAAGTTTGGAAAAACCTCACAATCCTCGGATGTATCGGCAAGCCACAGAGCTAAGTCATCAACACAGCTCCGCCAAGATCAAAATTCAAGGAGCTGGGATAAGAAAAAAGGACCACCACGTCGTTAAACTGGGAACAATCGACCTCTAAGTCGTTAAACTGAGAATGTTAAAAAATATATATGTGTGTAAATAAACAAAAAAATGTGTAAATAAAAGAAAAGCCGAAATGATGGGGCAACTCGCAATAAAAATCAGCGAGTAAAATAAAGATGAAAATCAAGCCGAAATGATAGGGCAACCGCGAATAAAAGCTGAAATGATGGGGCAATCGCGATCTTCGCGATAAGAAAAGCTGAAATGATAGAGCAATCGCGGTAAAACAAAAACGAAAACAAAAAAAACAAAACAAAGGCGAATGATGAGTCGCTCCTGGTACCATATTCCAGTGCAGCGATGCAGACGCCAACCAAAATCCAACTCCTCAAAATTCTTCCGGCCCTACGGTTGGTCCCAAAGTTGACCATCGTATACAATCCACGGGCTCAAATAATTCTCATTATACCCATGCCCCACTGTAATCACCAGTTACGCGGCTGGTCTCCGCCTTTGGAATTATGCTCCATTGAGAAGACCCACTCATGTGTCCTCACGATACATAAGGAGAACAAACCTTTGTGGGATCCTTACGACTCATAAAGGAAAAACATACTTGGGAGTCCTCATGACTCCTAAGGAGAAAATACACCTACGGGATACTTACGACCCGTAGGGAGAAAATGCTTTTATGGGATCCTCACGGCCTATAAAATTGAAAAGCCTTAGGTGATAGGGATCTAAACCTGTCTCCTAAGCCATCGCTCCCCAATCCCCAAGTGGCGAATGATGATTCGCTCCTGGTACCATATTCCAGTGCAGCGATGCAGACGCCAACCAAATTCCAACTCCCATACCCCAATGGCGAATGATGAGTCGCTCCTGGTACCATATTCCAGTGCAGCGATGCAGACGCCAACAAAATCTCGAAATTTTTCCGGCCCTACGGTCTGGATCATACATCCTGCAAAACCGTATACAATCCATGGGCGTAAAACGATCCCAACCTCTCCCAAGTTCTACTGGTGAGACCGCATTCAAAGTCCAAAAAAAAATGAAAAATAAAAAAAATGAATAAAATAAAATAAATAAAATGGTATATCCACAAGCAAAATGGGCACGGATGAAAACCCGAAAGGGCTCCGTGAGTAAAAACAGCAGGACTGCCGGCGAGTCTGTGAAAACCCGAAAGGGCGCGAACTCATAGAAAAGAGATGAAATGCACTCGCAAAGTCCTCTCGACTTTGTGAGGAGAAAATTCCCGCGTGAGATCCTTACGACTCACAAAGGAGCAAAACACTTGGGAGTCCTCACGACTCCTAAGGAGAAAATACACCTACGGGATCCTTACGACCTGTAGGGAGAAAATGCTTTGTGAGACCCTTACGGCTCACAAAATTGAAACGTCTTTGGTGATAGGGACTAAAAACTTGTCTCCTAAGCCATCGTTTTCTAATAAGCAAACGCAAATGATGATTCTCTCCTGGTACCATATTCCAGTGTAGCGATACTGATGCTAAAACAAAAACCAATTCCAAAATCATCCTGGGGCAAATGATGAGTTGCTCCTGGCATTATTCCAGTGCAGCAATGCAGATACCGACAAAAAAAATCTTTTCAAAGACAAATGATGATTCGCTCCTAATACCATATTCCAGTGTAGCGATACTGATGCCAAAACAAAAACCAATTCCAAAATCCTCCCGGGGCAAATGATGAGTTGCTCCTGGCATTATTCCAGTGCAGCAATGCAGATGCCGACAGAAAAAATCCTCTCAAAGACATATGATGATTCGCTCCTGGTACCATATTCCAGTATAGTGATGCTGATGTCAACCCAAATCATAATCAACAAGTCAACTTCAACTCCGACACCGCAGAAAGTGGAGCAAGTTAGAATCCAATCTCGACACCGCAAGATGCGGAGCAAGTCAAGTTCACCCGTGACACTGCAGGAGGAAGAGCAAGTCAAATAGAGCGTCGACCGTCCACGTCGCAAAAAAGGCAGAACCGACCGTCCAAGTCGTAAAAAGGGCAGAACCGACCGTCCAAGTCGCAAAAAGGGTAGCATCGACCGTCCACGTCGTTAAAATAGAAGCACCGACCGTCCAAGTCGCAAAAAGGGCAGCACCAACCGTCCAAGTCGCAAAAAGGGCAGCATCGACCATCTAAGTCGCAAAAAGGGCAGCATCGACCGTCCAAGTCGCAAAAAGGGCAGCATTGACCGTCCATGTTGTAAAAAGGGCAGCGCAGGATTCCTACAAAGCAGGAACCAGATCACTCCGGGCCAGGGAAACGTATATCACGGACACTCCGTCTCGGAGACATGTCAAACAACAACCATCCAACTCGTAAAAAGGGCAGTGCCAGCTTCCCAAAAAGTGGGAACCAAATCAGGTCGCCTCCAAGTAAAAGAAGATCCATCAATTTCATGCACACGACCCACATATGTGGTACGCATTTATTGATGGGGTAAAAATTTACACCCCGGTTGACCAAGTCAAAATCAAAGTCAACCCCAATCCAAGTGGGCCCATGCCCGGGTCGAACCCGAACATGAAGCGGCCAGCCTCCCCATGCCAAAAAAAAAAATCATGTAATAAATAAATTTTATGTAATTTTTTATACATGAATGTATGCAAAATGGGCATAAAGCCAATATCTTGTAAGCCCATGGCTTATGTGCAAAAATGAAATGGCACATGAGCCATGGGATGGGCAAAATACCATTTTGCAAAGCCCAAAGGGCTATATGTAAATATGTAAGCCTATATAAGGCAACATGATGATGAATAAAATAATATTTTTCATTCTCTCAACAACCTAGGGTTTGGCCTCTTTCCCCTTTCTGAAGGTTTCAAACCATCTTCTTTCGTTAGAATTAAATCAAGAGTTTTACTCTTCTTTTTTCAAAACTAAATAGTTTTTCACCACAAGACCCACAAAGGGGAACTTGGATCTTTCATTAGATTTTAAAAAGAAGAGATCTTTAAAATCTCACATCTCCTGATCTTCAAGATCCGGCCAAACAAAGGAAGAAGAAGGAGACTCATCTCCAGAAACCCCACTTAGGGGAAGAACTAGGGCTCAAGGGGAGAAGCCCTTCATCAGCTTCAAAACATCCTAGGAATTTAACTCCATATATATACATATATATATATATAATAAATATCTCCTTTCTGAAGCATAGCTTCTGGTTCCGGGACTAAAAGTCCCCTTTTTTTCTCGCCGGCGTCCAAGCGCTCAAGCGCCAAGCGCCAAGTGCCCACGTGCCGACACGTGGTGCGCTGGCGCTCGAGCGCCCTGCGCTCAAGCGCAAAGCGCCCACGTGCCGACACGTGGCGCGCTTGCGCTTCAGCGCCCAGCGCTCGAGCGCAAAGCGCCCACGTGGCGCGCTTGCGCTCTAGCGCCCTGCGCTCGAGCATAAATCGCCCACGTGCCGACACGTGGGGCGCTTGCGCTCAAGCGCCCAGCACTCAAGCGCCTAGCGCTCAAGCGCAAAGCGCCCACATGCCGACACGTGACGCGCTAGCACTCTTACGCTCAAAGCGCTGGCCCCACGCATCCCTTGGATGCCTTCTCCCCCTCTTTTTATACATATACCTATATATATACATATGTATACATATGTACACACATACATACTTCACGACACTGTCCCTGTTAGAAAAAAATTTCTAACGGGGCGCTGCCCCGCACCCCGCAAAAACTCTGCGTGGCTCACGATATATCCAAACCCCCTCGAAAACAAAACACACGTACACTGCACATTGAGTTCGCATGACCGGTTTAACCCGCCAATCGGAGGTTCCCTCGCTCCAAAGGCGAAGGGTAATTAACGGCAGCTTAGTCTGCGGCTGCCGGAGATTCGGATCCCCACAATCATTAAAACCCCCGCCTACCCTAGACAGGGGGAATCTGTAGTACGCCTGACAAGCGCGCGCGTATTTCCATCTCAATGAGGTGACGAAAAACACCCTACAGCAGCGTCCGAAGTCCTTGCTTGCGAGCCTAAAATTTCACAAAAACAATACATAAGACTAAATATCCTGCGCCGACACAAAGACAACGAAACGCAAGGATAACGTCCATAAGATATACACACTGTGCACTTAGTGCACAAAACGCATACGATATCGGCACAACCCTAACTAGGATGACACAACCACGAGGTCTAGACCCCGATCGTACCGATCGCGCATTCTCAACACAATATATATCGTAGAATCTAATATATCTAACATCGCAACGTCAATAGAAACTCACGCTTAATTTATCCGAAAACCTAGTAAGCAGCTTTTAAATCAATTTAGCTCAAATCTAAAAGTATATCCAAATCTAGTGATCTCAATCATCACATAATAGCTTGATTAAGCCACACAAACCTTTACTACAATTTTAATCTCACCCTTATAAGATTTAGTAAAAGTTAGTTTGCTATTAAGCATAATTAGACAATTAGAAAAATAACAAATAACATTCTCACAACTAAGTTAAGTTTTCCAAGTCTATACATCTCTATTAACCATTTCAATCAATCAAAATCTTAACTTGATCTTCATAACCTTTTCTTGAATTTCTAAACATGCAAATTAAAGCCATATTTAAACATCTAATTGGCTAGCTTAAAGTATTTAAACAACAACTAAAATTTAGGGTTAGGATTTTATACCTCCACTTGATTCACAAACTTGCAAAAAGATTTCCAAAATAGCCTCCAAAATGCTAACTTTCATAAAGATCCATGCAAGATTAGGCTAAAGAATAATGTTTATGGATTTGTATTTGAGTTTTTGGTTTATTTGATGATTTTTTATGATTTATTTGAGCTTTAAAGAGTGAAAATGGGGTGAGAAAATGAGAGGGCAGCCAAGGGGGGGTCCGGCCAACAAGAAGGAATAATGAAGGTTGTGGAAAAATCTAGTCTAAAACCTCAAGTAATGCTCATTAATACCACTCCCATCCATGCCACCTCTTAATCCCTTTTAATTCTTTATTTTGAATTTCCTTTAATTTCAACAAATATCTAGATATTTTCTAGGATATTTTGTAAGGATGGTTTAATACTTAATCTTGTGATTAAGTTAGCATAGATTCACTTTAGTATAATTAACCCAATCAAAAATGTAATTACCACTAATTAAGTGCATGATTAAAAGCTTATAATAATATTTTAATTAAGGAAAAATATTAAACTAAACCAAAATTTTCAAGTGACCACTAAAAACTGCAAACTAGCAATTTTCCAGTTAAACTAGGTGCACTTAAGTCTAAACTGAAAAATGATCACTTCAGGGGTTTTACGGAAAACACAGCTTATTTTACCTATTAACGGAAAATTTGCCTAAACGATTTCTAAAACGTTACATCAGCAGTACGGGGGGTCAATTCTATTTCAGCGGCTGTGGAGATAAGTACCAGACCGCTATCTCCCAATGGAGGGCGAACCACTGACCGCGACCGCAACAGAATGCTAGTGACTTGGGTCGGAGATGGAGCTCTACATTCGAAGAGTACTCGCCTCTCCTCGGCAATGACAGGACCGACTCGATGACAATACCAACCCTTGAAGGTCCACACAGACCTTGGAAGATAGTCGAACTCAGGGATCATGAAACGGGAGCGGTGTTCAGCCGCATAAAATGATGAATGGCGTCACGAGTGACTTCTAGAGACGGAGTGGGCTCGACTAAAAACGCCTCGAAAGGGACACCCTGGTTATATCCCTGTTGCTGGGCAAAGCGGTACGGATTATACCGCATAAAAAGAGCCGTGTTATTCTGACGGAATACCAAATAACCCGGCCTAATCGAGTACTGGTGCATAATCTGTTTAGGCTTTAAAGATGGCGCTCCCCCTTTTGACAGATCAAACAGCTGTTGAATGGGCCCCGCAGAATCAGAGAGGACTCGGTCACTAAACACCATCCCGCCCTCGTTTGAATATGGATTGAGCAACACGCGGAGGGCCCCAAGCTGTGTCGGATCGGGAGCGGAAGCATCTACCAAACTCATAACCCATGGGAAGGTATAGGAGTCATAGAAATCTGGCCGCCGATGTGCTACAAATGCTCCCAGTACATGCATCTCGATCCACGACGTGAAGTAGTGGAGGGATAAATTAACAACATCCGCATCTGGGGTCGAAGTATTGGCCGCAATGCTTAATCCATGATATAGGTGCGACAGTCCCGCAATGCCAACGGCCAATCGTGCCCCTTCAGCTATGTGATGAGCGGGGTAAAAGACAGAGGCTCCCATGATGCGTCGGTATGGTGAACCAACTGAGCCAAAGGCTGATGAAGCCGACGAAGAAGGTCTCTTCGTCCATGCCAGGGGCCGCAATCGCATCTAAGGACACAGCTGATGAGGTCAGAATATAAAACTGCGGAAAGTCTTCTTCTTTGGTCGGTAGTTTGTTCAGCCCAAACCCAAAAGGTTCCTCAATGTTCGCAAACTTTTGAGCCTCTTTCGATAAAGCATCTTCACGGATAAAGCGGGCAATGAAGCTCTCAAAAGTGACGCCCTGCCCCACTGACGTCGCAAACAGTTTCTCAAAAATACCTAGAGCCTTGATTAGACTGGGGTACATATGGCGGACGGCGTTTTCCGTCGTCAGGACATCAAGCGTAGCCAGCATGGTCTTGAACACGTACTCATCGGGAGGCAGCAACTCTTCATAATGCTCTCCCCTGATTGGCAATCCAGAGATCTCGCGAAACTCTTCTGGTGAAATAGAGACCTCGCGATCTCCTAGCAAGAAGGTGTCGGTGGGAAGATTCCATTTGTTCAGAAAAGTTTTAACCCACCAGACGTGAGGGGCCTGGTAATAGAATAGAGATGCGTTCACCGCTTGATACAGCCCAACCTTCTGTAACCGTGCACGGTGGGCGGAAAGAACATATCGATCCCTGGGAAGATAGCCTACTGGGTGGCGAGGGGTAAGGCTTACCTTATAAACTTGTCTCCAGGGTTAGGCTTCACCTTGACATATGTGGCGCTCCAGGTATCTATAGCCGGCAGGGGCTGGTTGGGTATCCCGGTTGTTGACGGGTCAAGCCGGCCTGTAGGAGTCCAGTTAGTCGCCTCCACCGCATAAGCGGTCTGTGGGCGTTCCATCATCGATATTGGGCGGAGGGGCTCTGTTGACGCCTCACAAGTAAAGCTGCGGCGGCCCCGGATGATGTGACCATACCAAACTCCCCATAAGTGTAGACTCGTACGGTCCCTGTTATATGCCCTGAACATTGCAACAGCTTCCTCATCCGACGGCGGAAAAGCGGCGCCTGAGCGAGTATAAGAAAAGTAGGGAAGTGAAGCCATTATTCCTGAAATAACATTAATAAAACATATAAGTATATAATAACAGAAGAAAACTACAGGATGTTTGTTTCGCGGGACCACTGCCCACAAAACACATGGCCCCCACAAAATCAATATGGCGGCTCACCAATGAGAAAACAAAACAACCATTGAAAGAATCAAAAAGGATTCTCTCCAAACAGTGAAGTTTAAACAACACTTAAAGCAAGTTCTATTAGAAAATGCAATAGATTCAAATCTTCTTTAAGGGTATTAAAACCCTAAAAGTATTCGAGAAAATCAGGGGATAAGTTTTTTCTTCTAAATCTTTATTTCAGAGCCAAGTTCTGTGGGTATACGGAATTAAATTCCTTTAATAAAAGGATTAAATCCCAGAAAACCCCCATGGCTAGGAGGCAAGGAAAACGGAATTAAATTCCAAGGTTCTTGAAGATCGGTGATGCGGTAAAACTCTAAAAGGAAGATTAACAATCCCCATTGATTCAAGACTTCAAAATCTACAACAAAAAAAATATATGTTTTGGGATCTTTAAGAAACCGATTCAAGAAAAGAGCTATGCTCTGATGATGGATTTAAAATCCAAGGAAAAAAGCAAGAGAGAGTCGTTCAAGATCCTTACCCAAAGGGAAGTTTTGCAGAGTTTAACTCTTAAAGATTTTAAGACAGAGAACTATGCTCTGAAGATGAGAATTAAATTCTCAAGAAAATAACCATGCGCAGACGCAGAAGCAACCGCCGAGCCTCTCGTTGTGTTGGATCGGGAGAAGAAGCGTTGACCAATTATATGACCCGGGGTAAATTATACCCTTCATAAAATTTGGGTCACTTATGCACACCAAAGGCATCCAATACATGCATCTCTATCCATGAGCTGAAATAATAGAGAGGGAGATTCATGGGCCTCACTCCCGGCTGGGTGGTATCGGCCACCATACTTAGGCCATTTGTAACGACTCTGAAATCTCTGTACGGAAATTTTTCTGTTAATATACAAGAAAAGAGTATTACAGCCTGAGTTTGAGTTATATGTCACTTTTATTAAATAAAAACAAGAAACCATTTGTAGCTCACTTGTAAAGCCTTTGTACTGCTGTGACGTAGCCTGTGTATTCGATTCTCATTAGACACAATTTTTTTTCCGATTTCTCTTTTTAAATTTTTGAAAGCCCAAAAGATTACACGTGCAATACACAGGGAAATGAAAAGTCCAAAAAAATCAAACATGTGGAAAATGGTATAAATACAGAGTTGATCTGATGGCACTGATCGCACGCTTTTGGCGTGTCGGATGTTCAAAGTTCTAAAGTCTACCGCGATCAGGACGGTGTCGCTATGCAGCTAGCCGGTTGAGCACGGGTCGGTCCACAGGGAGATGGTGGTATCTTACCTTCTTGTCTTAGACGAGTCAATAAAGAATCTGTATGTTTGTTTGATCTAACCTATGTGTTTATTTGCAAGTATAAAGTTGTTAAGAAGAAAATACGAGATTGTAAGCTAAAGAAATCCGTACTCGAAACCTTTGAGCCGAGTCTTGACCAATTGAAGCTAGAGCAATCGGCAACAACGTGGATTAGGGGATTTAAGCGCGGTATTCGTGGAATCCGGCTTATTTACCCTTGTCCTTCCGTTCTTGTCTCTTGCTTTCGCCTCCGGCCAAACCGAACGCAACCGGTCGCGGTTAGGAATCACCGTTACCTTGTCAGGGTAGGGTGCCTAACGGAGCGCTTGCGTATGGTTTGGGCGGAGTTCAATGGAAAATAACGGGAAAAGGAAATGAGAAGGAAAATATTAATTTACAATACCGTATTGATTCTTAACAACGACAATAATTACAACATTCACAAAATGAACAAAAGAGAGCAAAAGAAAAGAACAAAGAAAAGAAAAGAATACAAGTAATTAAAGTGCAAGGAATTTAAGTGCATGAAAGTAAAGCAAGATAATAATAAACGAGTAATAAAAAGCAAATAAAAAGAACAAGAAACTAGAACTCAAGACAAGCATGTGATCAATAGCCAACCCTTAAACTTGCAAGCTCAATCAAGAGGTTGCAAGATCAAGGGAAGGGTAGAGAACGATGTGAAATGAAGTGCTAATTCCATGAAAGAATACGACCCTTGAGATCAATAACTAACCCTTAACCATTCAAGCTCAATGAAGAGGTTGAATGATCAAGAGAAAGCAAGAATCTCAAGGGGAAGAAGAAACAAAAGAGAATGATACAAAACCCTCATCTTCATTGATCTCCCACTCAAAAAGCTCTCACTACAATTTTCATGGAAAAAGAATAAAGAAGAAGAAGAAGAACTATACAAAAGACTAAACAAGAGGAACAAAAGAATGACCCTTGGTTTTGGCAAGTTCTGCTGTATTTATAGGCAGGGAGTTGAAGATCTAGGGCAACCATCAGATATAAAATGAAACACCCAAAATACCGCAAAAACCCACCAGATGAGGCGCCGTAATGGCCGCGTTTCCGCGGCCAATACCCCCAATTGGCCGCGGAAACGCGGCTCCCTAGGTGAGTCATGTCGTGGGATTTGGTCGGGGTCCCTGGTTGGATGTTTCCTCGTGTTTGCAAACTTCAAAATGCACAAAAGTCTTCTGGAATAACAGCAGATATCCAAGTCCAAGATTGCATTATCTTTTTCACTTTTGACTTCTCTCTCCCTCGAGCTCCGCTCACCCATTGATTCTTATGCTGCCCCCCTCGTGCTCTGTGCTTGTCCGAGACAAGAATGACCACTGTCATATGTCTTGTCTCTGGAACTGGTACTCGGCACTGGACGGATATGGATGACCGGAACCCGGCTTTTATCTGCTGTGACAGATGTTCTGTATTTGGCGTAACTGTGGAGATTTTATCTTGATTTGCAATATTTGTACCGGAAACCTGTATTCTGTAAATATGTAACAAACACGGATTAAAAGCACCTACCTATAAACAACCGAGCGTAAGAATGGGCGGTATAAAATGCAGTATTTTGTGATGAACAAATACCCCCAAACTTAACTTTTGCTCGTCCCGAGCAAAACCAATTATTCACAAAAAATAAAATGATAACCGCACTTTCACAGGGAACGCGATTGCACTGAGCGCGTGCAACAAGCCGTTAAACCTCTAGGTATCCCTAGTAGGAGGAGTGTTGTCTCCTGAGGGTTTTCAGCGGATACTACCCATAAAATCCGATCAAGTTGGTTTCGTAAAATAACTAAGATTCAAACCCTAAAGTTTTGTTTTTAGAAAATAACAATTCTATAATCCTAAGTCTAGACCATCAAACCTTTATTTTTCACACCTCGCTTCTTATTTAACTACAGATTTTATATGTCTTTACGTGCAGTGCAAATAGTGTCGTTAAGTTCCCGAAAGGTCGAATAAAGTCATCACGTCGCACAATAAAGCCCAGATAACAATTTTAAAAGGATCACATAAGTTTTATAAAGAGTTAAGCATTTTTCAAGTTTCGTTTTCCAGTAAGGTTTCAACTTCAGAATTTCTATCTTCCATAACAGGAAACTAAGTCGTATTTTTCACTCCACCTTTTTCTTGTTTTCATTTCATACACACCTCTGTGAACGTGCAATAGTCTTTATCATAGAATAAAACCTTAATATCTCCGCTAAATTTTTTTATAAAAAGCCTGTCTTTTATCAAGATTATTCTCACACAAAGAACCGTTAGGAATTTTAACTCGGAGAGAACACTTGCTTGACTTTGTTTTAACCTGGACTTTCTAGGCTTCTTAGCGAGCTTTGGGCCAATGCACCCAAACCAGTTGGTTTTAGGGCATTAGGTGTAGAAACACCCCAGCGGACTTAATTACTCAAGTTACCTAGGTCCAAAAACAAAAGACAGTTTGGCGTGAAAATCAGATGATTTAATACGAACGGAGATATAACCGGCAGTTCAATTATTTTTTTTGGATAAAAGACGTGTTTAGTGGGTTTAGTGTGTAATTATTCCAATCAAGTTTCAGATGGGTTATTTTTCAGACTTAGTTCCAATTACGTCATCAATAATATTCCTTCATATTCGCTTTACTTCATAAACTATTCTTGACATTACTTATTTCAGAACAAACCTATTTGATCCTTAGAAAATTATTTATCTGTTTAAAAGTTTTTTAAACATAAAAGACTTGTCATCTAATTCCCAAAAACTCACGACACGTGTAGTGTGATGTAAAGACGTATATCAGCTATAGTTAACTTCAAAGGAGAGTTATCTTTCAGGTTTTCAAAATCTAAACATAAGATTTAGTTATTCCTATCTTTTCAAACAAAAACCGTCGAAATGTTGAATCAGAGTTTTTCCACTAGCTACCTGACAGAAAGGTTTTTATGTTTTTAGAAAATTTTTAATTTTTGTAGGTTTTTAATAGGGTATGCAAATGCAAAATATACAAATGAATGCGAAGGAAGAAAGCTTACCGAGCACACCCCCAAACTTAAACTTGACAGTGCCCTCACTGTCAGGCTATACTAAGAGGGTCAAAATTGCCGGCACTCTCTAAAAACAAATTATATACAAAACAAAAAAGGAAAACAAAAAAATATATATACAAAAAAAATGCCCCCCAAACTTAAGTAAAACAATGTTTCCACTGTTAAGCGTTGAAATTCAGGATTAGGGGGGAAAGAACAGTATCAAGCTATACAAGGCCTTACACAGGCCAAAAGTGAGCACCAACCATTCAAAGATTTTATCTCTGTGTCGATCTTAGGCTATACGCATTCTTTCCCTGATAGTGCGGACCACATCTACAGTTGCCACTATCATTTCAGGTCAAACAAGTTCTCTATCTCCGATATCGTCCCAACTTAATGGCGATCAACACTTCCTTCCATAAAGTGCTGCAAAGGGTGACATTCCTATGATTGCTTAGTAGCTGTTGTTGTATGAAAACTCCACAAGATGTAGGTGATCTTCACATGATCCTCCGAAGTCTAACATACACGCTCTGAGCATATCTTCCAAGATCTGAATAGTTCGTTCAGACTGACCATCTGTTTGTGGATGATAAGCTGTGCTGAAGTTCAGACTTGTTCCCAGGCTCGCTTGCAGACTCTGCCAAAATTGTGATCGGAACCTGGTGTCACGATCGGAGATAATGCAGACCTGTACTCCATGAAGTCTCATAATTTCCTGTATGAGTTCATGGGTATCAGAGATAGTACACATTTGAAGAGTTTAAATCTTATTTAGATTCTTAACTCCATGTACTTCTTTGCTAATGTCTCAGTAGATTGGCCAACTCGAAATAGGATGAAGTGAGCCGACTTTATGAGTCGATCCACAATAACCTGCGAGGGAGTGCAGTCACAAAATCCATTGTGATGTGTTGCCACTTCCATTCTGGGATAGATAATGGTTGAAGTAATCCAGCAGTCCTGTGATGTTCGGCCTTTACTTGCTGACACAACAAGCATTTAGCGATGCTTCTGGCTACTTCACGCTTCATTCCATGACACCAGTAATTTTGACGCAGATCCTTGTACATCTTTATACCTCCAGGATGTACTGAATAAGGAGAGCTGGGAGCTTCCTTCATCAACTCTTCTCGCACAGAACCTTTTGGTACACACAATCTTCTGCCGTATCTCAAAGATCTGTCTTCATGGATGATGAAGTCCATTCTGAGTCCATTCTCTACTTGTTCTCTGATCTTTTGCAACTTAGTATCACTTACTTGAGCTGTTTTGATCTTATTGACAATAGTAGATTGAACTTGTAAATTCATCAAAGTTGAAGCGTTGCCTGGCATGACTACTTCAATCTCTATCTGATGCAAGTCCTGTTGAAGCTTCACTGAGCGGTGAGATTCATTGCTAATGGTTGGCGACTAAGGGCATCAGGTACCACATTCACCTTCCCTGGATGATATTGCAGGTTGATGTCAAAGTCGGCCATGAGTTCTAACCATCATCTCTGCCGCATATTAAGCTCCTTCTGAGTAAACACATATTTCAGACTCTTGTGATCTGTGTATATGTTCACTCGTTCACCAAGAAGATAATGGCGCCAAATCTTAAGAGCAAAGATTACGGCCACCAACTCTAAATCATGCTTCGGGTAATTGTGCTCATGAATTTTCTACTGTCCCACAACCTTACCGTGCTAATGTAGAACACATCATAATCCCTTACTGGATGCATCGCAATGCACTTTGAAACCTCCATATTGGTTCGGTATAACGAGAATAGGCGATGATTTCAATCTTGACTTGAGTTCTACAAAAGCTTGCTTGTATGCTTCTGACCACACAAAGTCTTCATCTTTACGTGTGAGTTTGGTCAGGGGTGTTGCTATCTTTGAAAATCCTTCAATGAACCTTCGGTAATATCCAGCTAGACCCAAGAAACTTCGAATGTCCTTCACTGACTTTGGTGTCGGCCATTCGCTTAATGCCGAAACTTTCGCTGGATCCACAGAGATTCCATCGCCTGATACGATATGTCCAAGAAAACAAACTTGATCTAGCCAAAACTCGCATTTTCTATACTTGGCATAGAGTTTATGTTGTCGTAGAGTTTCCAGAACAATTCGTAGGTGCTCATCATATTCTTTCCGACTCTTAGAATACACCAGGATGTCGTCCGATGAAGATGATAACAAACCTATCTAAGTACTCTCGAAAAACTTGATTCATTAGGTTCATGAATATCGCCGGTGCGTTGGTCACTCTAAATGTCATCACAAGAAATTCGTAATATCCATAACGAGTTCTGAAAGCCATTTTGTGGATATCAGATTCCTTGACCTTCACCTGATGATAACCTGAACAAAGGTCTAATTTGGTGAAAACACAAGATCCACTTAGCTGATCGAACAGATCGTCGATACGCGGTAGCGGATACTTGTTCTTTATCGTTACTTCGTTCAAGACTCTATAATCAATGCACATTCTGTATGAACCTTCCTTCTTTTTCACGAGTAGTACTGGTGATCCCCAACTCGAAGTGCTGGGACGAATCCATCCTTTCGTCAATAATTCGTCCAACTGAGTTCGGACTTCCTTCAAACCTTCCGGACTTAATCGATACGGTGCTTTGATCACCGGTTGTGCTCTTGGTATTAAATCAATGCTGAATTCAAGAGCTCAATCGGGAGGCAAACCTGATATATCATCAGGAAACACATTGTCGAACTCTCGAACTACTTTTGGCTTTGATCCTTCCTCCACTTGAATTGCTGCAATCACTGCTTCCTTCGATTTCGCCTTGTAAGTACTTGGCTCCAGGGTACGGTCTCCACTTTTGAAATAGAAAACCGGATGCTCTGGAATCTCGAATACTACCCTCCTTTGACGACAGTCAATGGTAGTATAAAATGTTCCAAGTCAATCCATACCTAGAACCATATCGAAGTTCGGTATATCCAGCACCTTGAAGTCAGCATAAAATTCTCTGCTAGAAACGGCTACTAGACACAAGTTGTATCCCATTGTTGCCTTTAGAACGCCATTCACTGAACTGACATTCCAGCTGGATACAAGCGGTGTGACTGAAATCGCATGAGTTCGGATGAACCGTTGCGACATAAAGCAATGAGATGCTCCAGTATCGAATAGTGCTAGTGCATGAAGTGGGGCTACTAAGATTGTACCTAAGGTATGTGGAATATGTTTTAGGTATAGGAAAAATATGTAGGTAGGTGTTAAGATAGAAAGAAAAGCTTGAGAAGAAAGGGTTACCAGTGATGACTTGGCCAGTTGCCTCAGATTCTTCTACGATCATCGTGAAATCCTGTCGCCGTGGTACATTCCTCCTGGCCGGAAGAGCATTCCTCTGAACGTTCCTTTGAGCTTGATGGAACTGATGAGGAGGAGGTGCAATCGATGGTCCTCTAGGTGGTAGAGCAAGGAAAGCGAGTCTTGGAGCAGGTGCCTGAAGGGCTGGTTTCTGTTGGTAAGTGATTACTAGCCTGGGTGCAGCAATTGGGTTGTGTCTTCGGGGACAAGGCCTAATATCATGAGTAGCTGAGCCGCAGACTAAACAAAGACAGTTGGCTCGCCGGCAGTCTTTCGCCAAATGTCCATCTCTCCTGCAGTAGGTACAAAAGGGTGGGCTGGGCGGGTTGATTGGTACTCCCGGTCTCCTTGGCACAAAAGGTGTCCTTGAAAAGTCTCCTCCTCCCATCTGGTTGGCAGGACGCTTCATCACGGCAGACCGAGGTATGCCCCTCGTCTTTACCATTGCCTCATATCGGCGGGCATCTTTCAAAGCAGATTCGTGGGTCGGGAAATCTCCTGTGGCTAATGCAGCTTGAATCTCCAGATCTAACACTTGTTGAAATCGTCAGGCTCTGATCTCATCCGTCGATATCAGGTGTGCCGCAAATCTGTTAAAGTGTTGTGTTAGCTGTGTAGTATGTGACTTATTGAAAAATCGAATTATTGATACATATCTTACCGACTGAGCATGGTGAACTCAGCATCGTATTCATCCACTGATTTGGTCCACATCGAACCCTGTTGTAAGTGGATGAACTGTTGTTCCATGTCGAACTTGGCAATCTCTGGGAAGTAATTTGCGTCGAACATATCGCGGAAAGTCTTCCATTCGATGGGTTGATCAAGACAGCTTTCTTCCGCCTTCCACTAAACCCATGCATTGTCCGTGAACTGCAGCTTCGCAACACGAACCCAAGCTATCTCTAGCACTTGTGCCGCTGCCAGATCATCTTCAATACTTTGAGCTCATTCCTCCGCTTCCAGAGGGCTCTCCTTTCCCGAGAATTGTTTGTGGTGCATAGCTCTGAATTGCTTTACCCCAGGTGCTTCTGTCTCTGGTCGGTTCATCAAGATAGCAGTCTGCTGCTGCTGTCCTTCCAGGAGGCTGCGGATTGCCTCAAGCAGAACCGTCTTCTCGTTGATCGGAGCAGCGGCGGTAGGAGTGAGTGGTAGTGGTGGGGGAGTGTTGTTGACATTCGTGCTAGTGTTGTTTGGGGAATCCATAACCTTGAAAGAAAATTTTGGGTTAGGGCAGATTCAAAGTATATGAAATTATAAGATTCAAGGAATATGAATTGTAAAGAATGTTTCTAGTTGCTGGTTCTTGTGTTATATTGCTTACGTTGTCCACGAAGAACTGACCTGCATGGGCCACCAACAAAACCTGTCACGCCCCGCTTCCCAGTGTACGGGCAGAGGACGCGACGGGCCACTAGGTATTTACTCCGAAGTAAACACGCTAAGCGTATCTAAGCAATATAAAATTAAATGTACACAAAAGACAAGATGTAAATAAACATCAACTTTATTTATTAACATTTTTTTTACAATACATCTGAAAAGTAAATACATAGAATGGAAAGCAATGCCTAAACAGTAGCATAACAGATATTCAAAATATAGAAATGTAAATATGTACAAGGAATCTAAAGCTCTATGTCGAAAGCTAGCTGGTCCAAGTCCTCGTTGGTGGTCTAGATCTCCTGAAGGTCCGAATCACCTGACGACATTTCAAAGAAAAGAAAGAGAATGTTGTCAGCGAACAAATCGCTCGGTAAGTCCCGTAAATAGATAAGAATGGAATAGACAGAATAGAGAGTATATTGTTATAATGTTGTATTTAGTATTAACGTTGTTGTTTGTAGCTTGGTACAGAAGAATGCCAGTGTATACGATAGAAGTCCCACTATTCCGGAGACTAAGGTATACGGAGCACAAGGAACCGTTCAGCCATGGTACAACGGCAATGGATATTTAGGTTAGATGTATTATAGTTACAGTCTCGTGCCACTTTTAACACCTTCCGTACCAATCTACCCTTTATAAACCCCGCGATGTCTTGATTGTATTGTTTGTATTGTTTGAATTGTATATTGTATATAGAGGGATGACTTGCCGAAACCATGATATCAGTAATGGAATAGATATAATGGATGATCATGTAGATGGAATATATCCATGGTTCGGTTCAGTCAAGTTGTATAGATTGAATAGATTGAATATATGGATTCATGGATTCATGTTGAATTGTAGTTTTATACTTGAATCATAGTCAAGTCAGATTTATTATATTGAGACTCGGTCTAAGTCACACAATTAGAAAAGAAATTGAAGTCCTGAATTATGTTTTAGTGCTATCGGTAACCGCTACACATGGACGGCAGGATTTGTGTCTTTTTAAAAGACAATGACCATATTGATAACACCGTTTGTTAAGTTATCTACCTTAAATAGGAAAGCACCCATATCTCCGGCTCCGTGAAGCTCAAGAGACTGGTCCCGCTTAAACCTATGTTTTAGTAGGGTCCTTATTGTAATTTAGTATAACTTGAGGGGGTTTTATGTAAAATAGTTTTGTTATACTTTCAAAATATATCTTAAGTACTTAATTACCATCTTTAGAGTTTTCATAAATGTTTCTTTTATTCAATATGAATTTTCTAGTGAATATGACCTAGTTTTAAAGTATAAGGTATTTATTTAAAATATTGGAATTGTATAGTATTTTCTAGTAAATGGGATGTTTTTCTTGAATTTTGGAAATGTGGAATATTATAAATATTAAAAATAGATATTTTGATATTAATTACGTATATATATATTTATTAAAAATATAATCTTTATTTATAATAAAAATCACATTTTCGAAAGAAAATTGTATTAAAAATCTTTCGAGCTCGTATACTTCTTGCGGAGATCTGCAACTCACTCAAGTAAGCCCGAGGATGTGCGATAATCCGCACCATACCGAACGGGTTCCCTAAAATGGGTTGTAGAGGCGCTATTGCAAAAATTTGTTAAAATACACTTCTTGTAAAAAAGGTTTTAATAATTGAAGGTAGTTATATGTAAAGTCGTATTTTCCGAATCTATATTCACAAATTCCATCGTGTTATGTTAGATATGTGTGTTGTGAGGAGGTAGGTGATTATCTCATGAGTTATCTAAAAGTATAAAGGTATTATAAAGTTTATGTCGGAAACTAAAATTTGTGGTATTTTAATGTAAAATTGCGATAAAAAATGCATATAACAATCTTTTGTGATGAAACTTGTTAATGATGTTTATTAATGTTTAATGAACAATATATGATCATATGAAGGTATCTTGATTAATAAAAATTATAGATTTTAAAGAAAACCGAATCGGAAGTCGGACTAACTCCGCTTCCGTCGGGTTTTAGTTTTGAATGTTTTTAGAATAGAGAAAAGAAGGAGAAGTAGGGACTTACTGGATGATTGGCTAGAGGAAAGAAAGAGGAAGAGGTGGGAGTTTCCGGTGCGTCTTTTCGTCCTCGGTAACTCCTTAAGTTGTCGTCGAAATTTCGTCGGAGCTTCGCCCTTTGCTAACTCTACCTACACACAAAAGGATCTTGGAATTTTCTTGAGAGTTTTTGTAGGAAATTTCAATGTGAAGGGGTGTAAAAATAGAGTGGGTATTTATAGGGAAAATTAGGGTTAGGTTGTGATAAAAATGCATTTAAATTTGCATTAAAATGGGATTTAAAGGGATTTTATTATTCTCTGTAAATGTGCAGAGAATAAACAATACTAGGGTTATGGGGGGAGTCCAAGAGTCGCTAGGGTAAAATAAAATTAGGGTTTGGTCTGAGTTGGACCGGCGGCACTGGCCCGAGTCGCTATCTCGCCGACCCGAGTCATGAGGTGGGGGCTCGTATTGGTGCCACGTGTCCCTGACGCTTGGTCTAGCCTCGTGCACATGTTGGTTTAGGCTGTGACTCTTGGTTTTACGGGTTGTGCATGTGTAAACTCTTGGGATTCTAAAAGATTTAAAGAATTTTAAATAAAAAGAATAAGTGGCTGATGGGATTTGAACTCTGGTGCTTTGGTTCAGTAGTGCAAGGTCTTATCAGTGAGCTACAAGCTCCTTCTTACTGTTCAAAATTGAATCAAATACTTATAGTACTCACAGGAATTATAAATATCCCAAATGTACATTAACTTTTAAACAATTTTATGTACATTAAAATTTGAGTTGTTACAGAAATGACGGAGGGCTATGGCTGGTTTTGGCGAAACCGTGAACGTAATGAACTTGATATAGTCGAAGGAACCATGATAGATTTTAAAAAGAGTGGTTTAGGCTCCGCATTTAAAAGTTTTTTTTCAAGAAAACCGAGTGGTTTTGAAATTGTTCCAACGATTTAAACTTTGGTTTGTTTTCCTTGCATTAATTAATATTAATACGGTCCCATCATTTAACCCTATCATTGCAGAAAAGAAACGAAAATAGAATGTACGCTTATGACATCCGCATTCATCACGGTGCCCCATCATGCCCAGTTAGATTACTTAACTAACGGCAGAGCGGGGGCTGGACTAGCACGGGTGCAAAACATAAGTAACGTTTATTATATATAATATATATATAGCCATTTGTCTCACGCAATAATAGGCATTCCAGATCTCAATTGAATATATTGGATATACTAAGAATTCCGTGTTTCGTTTTAGCCTAGAACGAAACACGGATTCCACGGTCATGATGAATAGCCAAACCCCACCCTAGACCCCTACGGATGTGGCAAACTACCCGCCAAATTCCCGAAGTGAAGCAACCTTCATCGATAAAATGAGTAGGCCACTCGGCACTTCAAAAACCCGGTAGTTTGTGCACCTCACCATGGGTCTATCCTAGGTGCAAGAAAAAGTAAATGAAATAATACAACGGTGGCTATAACTTCAACCTGGATGTGCCCCACAAAAAAAATATTATATTAATTTACAAATTTACATGAGTGAAAGAAAATAAAACACTCTTCTCACATCCCCCGGCTATTCATCCACGATGATCCAATACTTCATATACACAAACCATCACAATACAGATATGTGCAACCCCCACTAATCGATATATAGCGATTAGCAGACGTTTAGCAACATATATATAAACACAGAAACACCGATTAGCTAAGAACTTAGAATTTCGATCAATAGTACTTATCGTGTTTACCCCATGCACAACCAGTACACAAACAATCTGGGTAAAAACCAAATATACCAAAAATCATAATTCCAAGAACCAAAACCATAGAAAAAATTAGGAGCAATTCGGCCACAACTCGGCGGCGGTTCCGCCGCCAAATGACATATTTGGCGGCAGTTCAGCCGCAAAGTTGAAGAGTTGGGTGCTTAGATTTTTTTCTAGGTCTTAGAAATGCCTGCATGTATTTTTAAGGTCACTGAAATAATTTTTTGAACATTTTTAAAAAATCGACAGTAAGCATATCTCGGAAATTTAATTTCGAGTATTTTTCCGTTGATCGAAGTTCTAATCATTTGCTAACAAGCTAGTTAAGGCTTAGTAGGCTCTGATACCATTGTAAGTCGATGCCGCGCACTCCATGGGTTTGCGGGGATGCGGAATTTACAAAAAACGATTTTCTTACTTCGCAACATAGACTAAAACTCCAGGATCTTAACAGAAATCTTAACTAGCTATATCTACTAGGAGGTTTTAAGTACTATGTTAGTATTTATACCTCCTTGATTCTAGTCTTTTGGGTCTTGTACTCCTCCTCTCCTTGAGCTCCTCGAAGATCCGGATCGCGCTTGATTGTCAGCCTCCTCGTGTCGAAGATGATCCACCCAAGAGTCTATACTTCAAACTTCAACCTCTAAACCAAGGCAACTAAGGTACTTAGTTTGCTAAGTTAGGTAGCGTAGAAGATGTAGAGTATCTAATGGAGTATTTTATCTCAAGAGACCTAATGGCTCACAACACATGTGAAGTTTTTAGGTCTTGAGGAAGAAGGAGAGAAAAATTGAGAGAGAAAGTTAAAATGCAAGTGAGCAAGTGAGAAGGCAAATGAAGAATGGCTCTCTCACTCAACTCACTCAAGCATGCAATATTTTCCAATTGAAAATATCAACCATGCTTGAATAGTGAGTTCAAACCAATAAAATAAACCATGAGCCATATTTCACTATGCCACAAATATCTCCATTTTCCACCTTATTAATCTATTTCTCAAAATAGATAAATCCAAATAATGAGGTGTCCCCTTCTAGAAGCATGTATTGTGAAATTACAAGAATACCTTCACTATATATACATACCCATATTCGTATTCCAAAAATTACGAACACAATGAGATAATAATAATCCAATAATATAATACTAGAATCCGGCTTAAATCAAAACCCACTAGTATTATCCGTCCGAACAACATCTGTGCAGCCAGCACACATATATGATCAGAACACTGCCGTAAAACCATACAGCCTCTACATCGTTTCGCCCGAAGCAGGGAAAACCTCTGTGTGAGACTCTAAAGACTCGACAGTACGCTGGCAGTGGGTTTAACCACAAGTCCGTCAGCGGTACTAGCTGCACGTAACGGCTACCCAGGTATCTGTCGATAAGAATGCCGATGAGGAAACTCATCTGAACTCCTACTGAGCCTATCTGTCATGACCTGTAATTTAACGTGTGACTGGCACTTAAATTACGCAACGTCTAAAGGTGTAATGTAAATCAAGTAAGCCGAAACCCAGAAAATCTAAACTTTTTTACGGAAAATAGTGGGGGTGCAGTTTTTAAATAAAGATATAATGAATCATGTTTTTCTTGAAATGCATAGCTAATGACACATGAAAATGCAAGTGGATTATACTACAGTGAAAACATATTTCGTCTTTAAAAATTTTAGGCAGCACCTCCCTTGTATATTTTGATCCAAAAACATATACACAACAATATATAGGCATCCACAAGCGGGAGCTAGCTCTTCACCAATCGGCGGAATCACAACCACGCAATAATATATATACGACGCCCAACGGCAAAGAAACAACCCAAAAAGAACAAATAAAGAAGCAAGACATAAAAACTCAAGAAAGTGATCATAAACCCATCGCTCTAAGTCTCGCACAATACCCAAGTCTGACTAGGTCTACCAATATACAATTCTAATCTCTGATTGAATGTGATCTGATGTGATGGAGTTTATCTAGATATAATAGAGCATATCAGTATGAGAGTGGGCACAATCCAACATGTGTCCCTGTTTCCCCCAATCAGAGCAAAGCTCTGTTTAAAATTCAAATTTCAAAATGAAGCAATGCTTCATAACAGCGCCAAGTGCGCTGCGCCCTAAGCAGCGCACCACATGCAAAGCATGTGTGCACTAGCGCTACGGGCGACAACATAAATTAGTCTCCGTATACAATCCACGGGCAACCAAAAACAAAACAAACACCCATGACACGAAGTGACTCTCTGGAGAAGGAGAAAGTGATTACCGTGATGCGGTAGCGTAATTAACTGCAGGGGCTTGCGCCTGCAGGGAAGAGCGTCCCCACAATCAAAAACCCCTCAACGAGGGAGAATCTGACGAAGTCTGCTAAATCGGTCGCATCCGTCTAAACCTTCGATATACGTTGCCATAAATCAACTTGGCATCTTCAGAAAGGTGGACGGATAGCTCCAATTAGCATCTGCCCTCAAAATTCAGGCAAGACGAACCTACGCGGTCTCGTCTCTGTTTTCGGTGGAGAACAGATTCTGGCACGCCCGGTGGGACCTTTTCCTCTTTCCACTCCACACTTTGTGTGTCGTGTTCGCGAACGAATCACAGTTTAATATGGTTGCCCTTGGGTTCGAGGTACTAAGATTTGGTTTTGCTCCCGTGCAGAAAAAAGAACATCAATGGCCTATAACTGCTCCAACTGCAACTGCAACTCCCGTTCCGCCTCATCTGGAGGAGTAACCTACGGGCCCCAAGCGGCCTCCCTTTTCACAATGCCAGTGGAGCAGGTGACTCAGGCCACCACTGGGCTGTTCTTCGGAACCATGCTCCCACCGATGAGCTTCAGTGCCCCTGTGCCATTGCAAGAAGCTCAGAAAAAGTCGGTCTTTGATCGGCTTACAACTACTGCAGCCCCTCTCAACGGGTCACCTAAATCCAGTGCCTCGGTTTTCAATAAACTGGGCCAAAGCTCTAGCGGGCCCGTGAAGAAGCCCGCAATACCAGAAGGCATTATCCCGAAGCGGATATCCATTCCTACTCCTGAAGTCACCAAGGCTTCTTCTCCTGCTAAGGGGTCGGTCTTCACGAGACTGGCCATTTCAGCTCCTACTCCGGGTGAAGTAACCAAGGTTGTTTCCCCTGCACAAAAATCGGCCTTTTCAAGATTAGCCATTCCCTCTCAACGAGCATCTATCTTTGACAGGCTGGCGCCAACACTCTCATCAGAATAGGGAGCATGATGAAGCCACCCCTATAGCTGAGCCAGTACCGTCGGCTCGACATGCTCGACGTCGCCACTGGCGCCGAGTAAGGAAGGCTGGGGGCAATTCCCCTTCTGGACTGACTCCGCCAGTTCCAATGGTGGAAGTTGATGCTGCTGTTTCGACTGGGAATAGCTTTGAACTACTTGATAGGGTGTGCAGGAACTTGCCAACTGCTGTGCTAAAAAGATCTCCCCCACTTATGGAGAATGTCCCAAAGGAGAAGCTGGAGCAGCCCCCTCAGCGGCTGTCCTCTAAAATTTACAAGGTCTGGCGTCAAGTCCAAGACTCGGTGATTGATCAAGATTATCCCCGCCGACAGAAAAAGATGAAAGTTCAGCGAGAAAATGACCATCCTGTCAAGCCATAAAAGGTGACAGCTAATTGGGTGCCCACTGCAACGGCCCCCTCAACCTCGACCGCTCATTAGAGGAGAAAACTGGAGAAAATCCCGGTGTCTGCGACAAATCATAAGAACACTGAATCTAAACGCTCCAAGTCTGGGGGTATGGTGGTGCACACCATCTATATGGCATCCGAAAAAGAGGATAGTCGTATCTCCACAGGCCATCGACCACTTACGCGATCAGTGACTAAGGCTCGGGAGCAACAACAACAAAAGCTCCAAGAAATGCTAACAGCTATGGCCGCACTTACGAGACCAAAAGCAAGTCTGGAGACATCCTCGGAGCAACGCCGTGAGTAGGAAACTGATGCTGAATTCCTTCGGAGAATGCTTGAGAAGAAGGACAAAGAGGCAGCGGAACAAGTGGCCAATATAAAACAAATGGCCCTTCTATTCCAAGATATGGTGGGCATGATGATCCAGCCGGACCCTCCAGCCGAAAAACCTCCAGTAATAATTAAAGATGATAGAGGAGAAACATCAAACCCTCTGCCGGCTCTGTCAGCAGCCAAGGAGGAGACCATTTCAAAAGCCTCCCTGGATGATTACATCGCTCAGCAGATACGAGTTCATCAGGCGAATGAAGCGGCTGGGCAAATTGTTAAGACTGGACGACCCTATCCAGGTTGGTATGACCAAATAAAGTACCCACCGAGATACACGATCCCCAAATTCTACGTATACAAGGGGACAGGCAATTCACACCAACACGTTGCTCAATTTAGGGCTCTATGTGGCAACACTGGAGGTGATGATAAACTACTGCTCCGCCAGTTTGTTGGCAACTTGTCGGAGACAGCATTCGAGTGGTATTCCGAACTCCCAAATGACTCTGTCAAGACATTTGTAGAGATAGAGTTTCTATTCACCCAGCGTTTCGCGAGTGCAAGCGAACGCACCCCAATTATGACATTGATCAATGCCAGGGTGAAGCCTGGAGAGACATGAGTGCAGTATGCAATACGGTGGCGGAATCTATGGTCGAAGTGCGAGCAGCGCATCGAAGAGGCGCCTGCGGTATGCATGATCGTGGGTACTCTCGACCCTCAGGCGACCATTTCCCAATTCATGATGTTTTTCAAGCCAACCACTTTCCAGGCCTTGATTGACAAGCTGGCCCAAATAGACCAGATGGGCCACAGACCTTCCTTTTCGAAGCCGAAGTCGCGAAACAAAAAAAGGAAGGGGAAAGCGACCTTCGTCGCCAATGCTCAACAGCAGCCCAGTGACCCAAAACTAACTGATCGCCCAGACGAGAGACGACGATTCTTTAATGAGAAAATGAAGTGCCCTTACTCGTTTCCCCAGGACAAAACAAGGAGATTGTTCGAGCTGGCGGTGCGCAACAGTCTCATCAATTTACCGGATCCAAAATGCCCATTGCAACCTGGTGAGGCTAATAATCCCAATTATTGCCCCTATCACCAAGCGATAGGCCATCCTATTGAAGATTGCTTCATCTTTAAAGGCTGGATTGAAGAACAATACCAACAGGGCAAATTCGCACTATCCGAGAATTAGAAAGTAAGCCCGCCTCAACCGCACGCTCTTAAAAGGGGTGACACACCGGGGGCATCGTGCTCTTTTGTAGAAGAAACTCCATGGGAGGCCGTTCTTTCAACCAAGACGAAAAAAATGCTGAAGGATCTCTAAACATGTCCGGTGATCAGATGGAAAAATCAACAAGAACTCGAGATCATCGAGGGAATGCTGAAGCCGCGCCTAACTCCAAAAATTGATGGTGATAGTCAAAGCGCCCACACCCAGCTGTCAAAATCTTCGAAGAAGAAGAAGAAGACCAAAAAGCCCGTGAAGCCTGGTGACAAAGGCACGGACCTGCAAAAGCATATTGACGCACTGAAAGAATATAACCAGAAGGCGTGAACCCCAGTCACACTCCAAGAATTTCTCAGCCACGTCCTTGAGGATGGAGATGATGAAAATGGAGAAGACTCGCCTGGTGAACCTAAGGATTATGTGGCAAGCTGCCATGTGATCTCTCACTCATCGATAGACGGTGAAGATGCTCCTGACACAAAGAAACTGAGGGCAGATCCTGAGCAGGAACTTCTAGAACCATCAGATGAAATGATTGAGGCATTCCTGAACAAAGCTCTTCTGAAAAGCAAAGCTGATCGAGAGCGCGAAATGGCCATATTTGAAAAAGCCAAACGCCGGTGACTGGACGAAAAGGTTAAAACACCACAATCAGACCGAGACATGCCCGCGATGGACAAGAGCGGTCTTCAAACGAAGAAAAGGCTCGCCAAAGCCATATCGATGGGAATGAAGCTGCCACCCTCCGAAGAAAACACATCTAATGAAATACACCTTAATGAAGAGGATGTGCATCCTAATTACTGTTTATATCATCGAAAGATTGCACACCCTACTGAAGAATGCAACGCCTTTAAAAAATGGTGGCAGGGGTATGTCGCGCACAGGCAGCACTTCAAGAGGATGAAGTGTGAAACTCGTCGACAGCAGAAAAATATGACAGACGAACGAGGAAGAGCTTCCGGCAACTGTCACATGGTTGATAGCAGGGGATCGCAAGTTCTTACCTTCGGGAGCGATTCTGAAGTGGAAATGACTCTCGGCCTTCTCTTCAAAGAATCGACCTCAAGAAAAGAAGTAGAACCAAAGAGCTGCGAGAACATTCAGCTGCGCAATCACACATTACCTGAAAAGAATCTCGGACCCGCAAATAAGGGGTCGAACAAAAAGGATAAGGGGAAAGAAAAGATCCCTGAAGATATCACCCTCGATGACCGAGTCGTCGAAGAGTTGACAGCCAAGGACCCGCCAAAGAAAAGTAAGGTGGATTACAACGTTCTGGCACACCTAAGGAAGATACCCTCGCAGCTCAGCATTCTCGACGCTCTTCTGCTATCCAAAGAGGCGAGAGATTCGCTGATCAAGGCGCTACAAGAGACCGAACAATTTCAAGCTTTCCTCGCCGAAGAAAAGATGAAGGATGAGCTGGAAGAAGTGCACACAGCCGATATCACCTTCGACGATGAAGATCTCCTCCTCGGGATGTGCGAGCATAACCATCCCCTCTATGTCTCCGGATACTGTCATGATATCAAGATAGGAAAATTCCTGGTCAACAATGGGTCCTCCATCAATCTCCTCAATGGAAGAATGTTGAAGGAAATCTGCATGAGCGTTCATCACCTCGCTCGTGATAAAATCACCATCTCTGGGTTCGACTCCCAGTCATCACGGACGCTCAGGTCTATAATATTGACATTACGCTTTGGACTGCTCGTCACGGACATCAAATTTCATGTCATTGACGCTAAGACATGTTACAATGCTTTGCTTGGCAGGCCTTGGTTACACGAGTACAACATTATCCCTTTTACACAACATCGGTGTATGAAGTATTTCAAGGATGGTCTGGAGTATACTGTGACAGGGGAACTAAACCCATTCTCCGTGAATGAAGTCCGCAAGTACGAAGATGCAAAGTACTTCTTACTAGACTTCAAGGACATGGAAAGATGCCATAAACCGAAGAACAAAGCTATCACCATTATTCCAGTCTTCGGGAGTGACACTGAGGAGGAGGAAGAAATAGTTTATTCAGGGCCGCCCTAATGCAACAAGCCGGGACCGTCCACCCCTATTCTGGTCTTTGGCAGCGACTCAGAGGATGAGGTCGATGCCATATTTTCTGTTCGGCCATCAATACAAGCCTTCGCTAACGATGATCGGAGTTTGCAAATCGCTATGGTTCCGCGAGAGCATTACAAAGAACTCGACGCACTTGATACTTATAGTGTGCAGGAACTACAGAAATTCTATGTCCCTCCCAGGCGAAGAGATGAAAAAGTGATCCTCTTTTATCGATCAACGGAAACCAAAGTGAAGAAAGAAATTTGGCACGGCGCCGATTCTGCACTTGACAGGCTCCAGCCCATCCGTTTGCCCAGATACTACACAGAAGTCTTAAAAAGGCTATTGGGGCGCCAAGGCGTACCCTTCAAACAGACTGCTCGATAAGCTCAGTTCTACAAAAGGATCTGGAACATCCCCGGAACTCAGCGAAAATTGCCCAACGGGAGAATGGAAGCGATCGGGCTTGGATATATCCGATCCAAGAAACGGGAACGATTCCATGGCTGCTATGTCATACATGACTTCGATGAAGAAGGAGATGCTCTGTGGGAAGATGCTAACCCTAAACCAAAATTAGGTCCTGCCGTGAAAATGCCGAGTCAATCGTTCGAAGAACAGATGGACAAGCTAATAAGGGAAGCGGGTCAAAAGATCTGGGATGATCATAGCCGTGAAATGGCAATCTATGAGAAAGCCAGGACGCAGCGCCTCCTTCAGCAAGTTGTGAAAAATGAAAATGCTCTTCGTTGCCAACCCATCATACAAAAGACTCGGCGCAGAGGCAAAAATAAACCAAAAAACGGAAAGAAAAAAAAACGTTCGACAGCAGCGTAGCGGGTCTGAGAAGCCACGCAATCGAGAATCGAGCAGCCGGGATCCGTCTCTTATAAAGAAAATGGGTCGAGCATACTCTTTTCCCCAAGACAAGACATAGAAGATATTCGATCTTTTCATAAAATATCAGATGATGACACTTCCGGAGTCCAAGCACCCCGAGCAAGCAGGCAAGGTCTCTCACCCAGACTATTGCTCCTATCACCGGGAAATAGGACATCCCCTCGAAGACTGCTTTACATTCAAAGACTGGGTAGAAGACCAGTATCAGCAAGGCAGGTTCGCTCTATCTAGCAGTTGGAAGATAAACCCACCACAGAAGCATGAACCGAAATCCACGTATGCGGCAGGAGTAGAATCAGACCAACATCGGTCTTGGAAGCGATCCCATACCTGTCACGTGATAACGCTGTCAGAAGAAGAGCCCGAGAATATGGATGACCTCCCTTGGTGCTTCGAAAACGATGATGACGAGGTGATCTCAGAGTTTCCCCCGGTGCCAAAAGAGCTGGAAGATGGGATACATACTACTACCGTTAACCTCAAGAAAATTGACTTGGGGACAGCAAACAACCCACGGCCGACGTTCGTCAGTGAACTGTTGTCTGAAGAAAAGGTGACTATGCTCAAAGACGTGCTCATACAGTATAAAGATTGTTTCGCATGGAACTATTCCGAGATGCCTGGATTAGATCCAGAAATAGCCGTCCACAAATTGGCGATATCTTCGGACGTCAAGCCGATCAAACAAACACCAAGAAGAATGCGGATCGAGCTTGAGATGAGCATCAATGCCGAGGTTAAGAAGCTAATCGACTCCGGCTTCATCCAAGAAATTCAATCCCCTGACCGGATTGCCAACATCGTCCAAATGATGAAGAAAAATGGAACGGGGCGCATATGTGTGGACTTTCGGGATCTCAACAAAGCTTGCCCAAAGGACGACTTTCCAGTACCGGTCACTGAGCTGGTGATAGATAATACATCCACTCACGAAGTTTTCTCCTTCATGGATGGCTCATCAGGATACAATCAAATAAAAATGCATCCCGAGGACCATAAGCATACCGCTTTCCGGACCCCTTTAGGCATATTCTGCTATAAGGTGATGCCTTTCGGTCTAAAGAACGCTAATGCCACCTATCAGAGGGCCATGATGAAGATTTTCGATGATCTCATACATGAAATCGTCGAGTGCTATATTGACGACCTCGTAGTTAAAAGCAAATCATACGACGAACATTTAGAGCATCTGAAGACCGTGTTTCAGCGCCTACGGAAATACAACTTGAAGATGAACCCTCTCAAATGTGCGTTCGGAGTTTCCTCGGGTAAATTCCTAGGATTCATCGTACGGCACCGGGGCATCGAGATAGACCCGTCAAAGATCAAGGCGATCATGGAAATGCCTCCGCCAAGGACTCTCAAGCAATTGCGGTCTCTTCAGGGAAAGCTCGCATATATCCGGCGATTTATAGCCAATCTTTCTGGCAAATGCCGCCCCTACAATCACCTGATGAAAAAGGGAACCCCTTTAGTCTGGGATCGCAAATGCCAAAGCGCGATGGACGAAATCAAGCAATACCTACAGAATCCTCCGGTGCTGACCGCACCGGTCAAAGGAAGGCCTCTCATTCTGTATACAACCGCCCTTGAGGGTTCTCTAAACGCATTATGGGCACAAGAAAATGACCAAGGGAAGGAGAGAGCCCTTTACTCTTTTAGTCGAGTTCTTCTGGGGGCAGAAAACAATTACTCTCCCATTGAAAAACACTACCTGGCGTTGATCTTCGCGATGACGAAGCTTAGGCACTATGCATTGGCACATGAGGTCCATCTCATATCAAAGGTAGATTCTCTCAAATATTTGATGTCAAAGGCCCTATTGACGGGACGGCTCGCTAAATGGGCTGACATATCGTCCCCTCAAGGCGGTGAAAGGTCAGGCTATCGCCGATTTCCTCGCTGAGCATCCGATTCCTGCCGATTCTCCTTTGAACTGCGAATTGCCCGACGAGCACGCGTTTGATACGATCAACGGGGAGAGAAGAGAAATTGATACCTAGTGGGAACTCTATTTTGATGGAGCATCTTCCATGAAGAAGCGCAAACAAAGCACCCCCATAATCAAATCTAGGGTGGGCCTCATCTTCGTGACTCTACAAGAAGGGATAATGCGCTTTGCCTTCTCCTTAATATAGCCGAGGACGAATAATGAAGCCGAATATGAAGCTTTAATAGCAGGTCTTGAGATCGCTGTCGACATGGGAATTGAAAACCTTTTCATATACGGAGACTCCCAGCTAGTCGTTAGTCAAGTAAATGGTGACTATCAAACGTGCAAATCAGAGTTGGTGAAATACGGCGAGAGAGTGCAGCAACTGCTGACTCAAATCCCTGCCTATGCCCTGGAAAGCATACTGCGTGCGGAAAAATAACAAAGCGGATGCACTGGCCAAACTCGCTAAAGAACTGGCCGATGAGAATCTCGATGACGTGAGGATCGTTGTGCAAAGCCGTCGGGTTCTCGCACCGGCAGAAATATCTCCGGAGTCTTCCGAAGAAAAGGGAGCGACCGAGCAAACGACCCTATAAATAAAGGACCGGGAAAAGGCTAAGTATTGGAGAGAAGTCTTTATAGACTACTTCAAATCCCGTCGAACACCTGAAGACGCGTCCTCAAGACATCAGCTCATGAAACGAGCTCTATCCTTCGCCTTTTTCAATGATACTCTGTATAAGAGATCATTTGATTCTCTATGGCTAAGATGCCTGGGACCTGAAGAGGCAAAGAGGGTCGTCCAAGAAACTCACGACGAACTCTGCGGTTCTCACCAAGCCGGGCCGAAGATGAAGCTGAAGATCAAGAGGATGGGCTATTATTGGCCCACAATGATCCAAGACTGTCTCGAATACGCGAAGCAGTGCCATTCGTGCCAGATTCACGGAGACTTTATCCATCAGCATCCAAATCCGCTACACCCAATAGTGGCCAGCTGGCCATTCGAAATGTAGGGAACTGACATAATCAGGCCCATTGAACCGGCATCATCCAAAGGACATCAATTCATTTTGGCGACAACTGATTACTTCTCCATGTGGGCGGAAGCAATACCACTAAGAGAGGTGAAGACGGAGAATATCCTCCATTTCTTCAAGTCACACGTCATTTACCGGTTCGGCATTCTGCGACGGATTATCTCCAATAACAGGCCAACCTACAGAAGCCACAAAATCAGCCGCTTCGCACAACAACATAACATAGGCTGGAGATACTCTTTAGTCTATAATCCCTAAGCTAACGGTCTAGCTGAAGCCTTCAACAAGACCTTGACGAAGATCGTGAAAAAGACGGTGTCTTGAAATAAGAGGGACTGGCATGAAAGACTGCATGAAGATCTTTGGGCGTATCGAACTACGTTCAAAAAAGCCACGAACACAACGCCGTATGCATTGGTATTCGGCACAGAAGTGGTACTCCCCCTGGAGATAGAGTTACCCTCTCTACGAGTGGCGGTTCACTACGAGCTAACAGACGAAGAAAATGCTCACCTTTGGCTTAAGGAGCTCGACGCCCTTGATGAAACCCGGCTCATGGCGCAACAAAACCTGGAGGCTTATAAAGCAAAGATGACGCGCTCATACGAAATATTGACTAGGCCAAGAACATTCCGCCAAGGCGAACTCGTGCTAGTGGTCAAGAGACCCATGATCCCCAATCATGCCAAGCGGGGGAAATTCGAGCCGAACTATGAATGCCCATATATCATAGACAAAGTTTACCAGGGTGGAACCTATCTACTCATGGACATGCATGGTGAAAGACCTTTCAGGCCAATAAACGGTCGCTTCCTGAAAAAATACTACGCCTGACGAGTCACGGCCTAGGTCAACGATAGATGACGACGCCTATGTCCACTCGCTATCTTCCTAAGCCCAAACTCTATAAGTAGTAGCCGACGCTACGAACCGAAACGTTCTTAAACTAACGATGGACCACTATGTCCTAAAACTGGCTGTTGACCGAGACGTCTATAAACTACTATGGACCGCAGCATCCCAAGGCTGACAAAAAAACGATATTTCCATAAGCGAGAAGGGCACGGATGAAAACCCGAAAGGGCTCCGTGAGTAAAAACAGCAGGACTACCGGCGAGTTTTGTGAAAACCCGAAAGGGCGCAATCTCGTTAAAAGACACTTGCAAGGTCCTCTCGACCTTGTAAGGAGAAACCACCAGCGTGAGATCCTTACGACTCACAAAGGAGAAACACACTTAGGGATCCCCACGATTCCTAAGGAAAAATTACACATGCGAGATCCTCACGACTCGTAAGGAGAACCCCCTTATGAGACCCTCACGGCTTATAAGATTCAAAAGCCTTAAGCTACAGGGATCTGAACCTGTTCTTAAGCAGTCATACCCCCCAATTTTGCCCTACAAGTGGCTCAGTATTGACCCTTGTATACAATCCACGGGCACGAATAATCATTTCCCTAACAAAAGTCCCACCAGAGACTGGGGATACGCTCATATGGCAAAAGACACTTGTAAGTCCTCTCGACTTATAAGGAGAAAGCACTCTTATAAGATCCTTATGACTTATAAGAGACCATACACTTAAGACTCCTCACGATTCTTAAGGAGAAAACGCACCTACGAGATCCTCACGACTCGTAGGGAGAAATACTTTTATAAGATCCTTACGGCTCTTGAAGTCAAAAGCCTTAGTCGACAGGATCCTAACCCTGTTTACTAAGCCACCTTTGTTCGACATTGACAAAGGCAAATGATGATTCACTCCTGGCAATATCCCAGTTGTAGCAATGTTGATGCCTAAATCGGTATCAAATCTCAAACTCGCAGTAAAAAGTCAGCGAGCCACAAATGCATATGAAATAGCCGAAATGATGGGGCAACTTGCAACGAAATCAGCAAGTAAAAATGTATGCATACAAAATAGTCGAAATGGTTGGGCAACTCGCAATAAAAAGCAGCAAGTAAATAAAAAAATAGCCGAAATGATTGGGAACCGCGAAAAATAGCCGAAATGATTGGGCAATCGTGACTTTCGCGATATAAAAGCTGAAATGATAGAGCATCGCGGAAAGAAAAATATACATAAAATAAACTTTTTGCCCTACAGGTGAGGTCACATCGATCCCTGTATACAATCCAGGGGCACAAACAAAGAGGGAACCATACCTTCCCACCAGGCTCCATCAGAAAAGAAGCCAAATCTCAACAGTTCACAGACAGCCTGGAGATCATCTCAACATTTGTCTCATTACAACAGACGCAACATCAGCAAATCGGAGCCGCGGCAAAGTTCCCAATTCCATGACTTGGTGATGCGTAGACAACCGAGAGTCAACCCCTCTTGGTCCCGTGGAACACGGCTAATGTCAATTCTGACCCTGTGGGAAGCGCCCAGAGCAAATTTTGGTCCCGTAGAACACAGCTAATGTCAATCCTGACTCCGTGGGAAGCGCCGAGAGAAAATCCTGGTCCCGTGGAACTCTGATATATGTATTCATCAATGTTTTAAGAGAGGTGGCGGGTCCTAACAACCAAGAACTCCTTCGTCCCAAACACGGGAATGTTGGACCAAAATGTCCTTAAACTAATATCTATCCCAAACACAGAAATGTTGGACCGCAATATTCTTAAACTAATATGTTTTGCCCTACGGACTGTCTCCATATTGACTACCATATACTATCCAGGGGCTATTTATATATGATCTGATGATTAGTTGAGCCCATATGCTCAATGTTCCTAAGTCGATCTTAGTCTCATATATGACTAACGATCTTTAGATCAAACCCATATATCCCATGAACTTATGGATCCCATTTATATGAGATCTATGTCCTAAGTTCAAACTCAAATTCATATATGTACGGACTTGGACTAATCCGTGCCTTACGGGCACGACATAAATTAGTCTCCGTATACAATTCAAGGCCAACCTTATAAAAAACAAAATACGACACGACACGAAGTGATCTACCTGGAACAAGTGAAAGTTGTTATCGCAACGTGATAACGTAATTAACTGCAGGGACTTACGCCTGTAGGGAAGAGCGTCCCCACAATAAAAAAAACCCCTCAAAAATGAACGGGAATCTGATAAAGTCACACTATATCGGTCGCATCTGTCCAAACCTTCGATATACGGTGCCATAAATAAACTTGGCATATTCGGAGAGGTGGGTGAATATATTCTAAATAGTATCTGCCCCCAAATTCAGACTAGACATTCTCCGCGTCTTAGTCTAGTCTTCGGCGGTAAACAACAGGTCTTTAAACTTTCGCAACAAAAGTGCCTTCTCAGGAAAAATGTGGATGTAGCGTGTGTAATGGATATGTACAGGAGTTCGATTAAATGTATGATTTAATCAAATGTCCGAAAAATACTAGCCAGTTTAAAAGCCGAAATATTAAATCAAGTGTTGACTTAATAACTGTATTTTGATATGGTTTCTAGTATTATGTATTGGATACACACTCTCTATTTTTTTATATCGGTATATGATTGATCGTTAAAAGGTGTTTTGTAAAGTAACCGCAATCAAGACGGTGTCGCTAGTACCTAGCCGTGATGAGTACGGGTCGTCTGCAGGGAAACGTGAATTCCTTCCTTATTTTAGACGAGTTGATTGAAGATGGGATAGGTGTTTTGTCATTACAGATATAGAATTTATAAAGAAAAGGGTTGTAGGGTTCATAGGACTTGGCAGTTATGGATGAATAATTAAAAATGACTCCTTTATGTTTTAATAGTTTAAAACTAGATCGATAATGATGAATGTAGATTAGGGTTTTTGGAAGAAACTAGGGTTTCCCCACTACTAACCCTTGTCCTTGAATTGATCTCTATTCATGTCTAGCCCTTAACATAATAAGTGTTAAACCAATCTCAAATCGTGGTCGAGCCTATCAATAAATTGGTAGCACGCCCGATAAGAAGGTTAACATTTATTTTGCTAAAGTTTATAAACTTTAAAATGTATAAAAGAAGTTAAAATATTTTCTCATCTATTGTTATACCCTATCCTATGAACCCTAACAAGTTAGGAATTACTCGCTCATAGTTAAAAATTTAGAAAAAAAGGTTGAATGAAAATATGATTAAGATACAAAAATGTAAGTGCAGAAAGTAAGTGTAGAAATTAAATGCAAAAAGAATAATAAAAACAACTACCTTTATTAATCAACTATTGCATTTACAATTCTTCTAAGAAAATAGAATACAAAAACTCTAGTTTGCTCTACATCTCTCTCTTGTTGGAGGTAGATGAATAGATGATGATCACTCGGATACGTGGACCTCTTGGATCTCTTGATCTTTTCGGTGATGATTTTTGAATGTACAGCTCTCGGTCCCTTATATAGTATTTATAACTAGAAAACCTAGACTCCATCTGAGCATATATGTTGTTACGATCCAAACCACAAAATATCACATGCTACAGCCATCAAAGAGCCGCGGATCCGCCGCAAATACCCCACTTTGGTCGCCCTTTTGCCGCAACTTGGTGGAATCAGGATTTGAGATTTCTTCTGGTCTCTTGTGTTGCCATGTGGAGATCATTTTGATGTCTAGATTTTGAAAATAATTCTCTGATTTTCTACCGTTATTAAGTTTCTCGATTTGCTTCTAAATTTTGGCAGATTCGGTTTCGATATCCCGATTTGACTCGGATCTCTTACTTGGATTTCAGACCTGAGCTAATATCTGCACAATATCTCAAATCATAGTGTTAGTAGAATTTTGTATTTTTGAGATATTATCCTAACTATTTAAATGATATAAGATCTTAAGAATATTGATTAGAAATATTTGATATAATATGCATATTTTAACTACAAATATTTCATTTAAATATTATATGCATATATTTTCCCTCATTAAGTTAATTATAATATAGAAATATATGATAATAAACTTTTACAAATAAACCCTCATATGTTCTATATTTATAATAAATATCTTTTAGTACTTAAGAATAGTAGGGAAAATATTTATTCAAAAGTGCAATATTTTAGACTAAGCAGTATACGATACTGATATATTATTGTGTATATGATACGTAATATGGAAATATATTTGATACATATTTTCTTCTCTTTATAAATATGTATTTATTATATATTGCAAAGAGAAATGATTGGAAAATGGAATTAACCTTTGAAAAGAAAAAAGTCGACAAATGCAGCACGAATACTAAGTACTCTATTTCTTGAAATGACAGAGAGCTGCGGCTGGTTTTGAAGAAAAATTTTAACGTAATGAACTTGATATTATCGTAAGAACCGAGTGGTTTTGCATATTTATAGTTACGTAGGAACCGAGTGGTTTTGCTTATGTGCGGATTCCCCATAAAGGGATCAGGGCTCTTATCTCATCGAATAAGGTACAGGATATTTCTAACCGAATAGGTCAATCCGAAACAAAAGAATACTGTTATACAATTTGCAAACTTATGGTAACACAATATTTTGCCAAAGAGGTCACTTTCTATGGAGGGATTTAGGCTCTTTCCTCATCGAATGAGGTGCAGCATGTTCCTAACTAAAAATCTCGATGTAAAGCAAAAAAATCAATTATAATACCAATATCTAATATTTGGTTTCTACAACGTATAGGTTTGTATTTAATTTTGTATTAATCGTATTAACGCAATCCCATAATTTAGATAATCGTATTATCTAGCATCTTTTCACACAATCATCACATAAAAATATGAAAAGTAAATAGAATGCACGTATATGCTATCCGCATTCGCCACATAATCTCGGGTCTTCACCGTAAAATTACTTAAGTTACGGCAGGCCAGGAATAGCACTAGTGCGGATGCAAGACACATACAACATTTATACACACACTCTCTATATATCATATATATCAATATATCATCACACGCATATAATCACACTATAGCATGCAGGAGAAATCATCACAGACAAGTAATCATATCAAAAATATTTAAGGAGCATCTCAGAAATGGAATGGTCAGATTAACTAGGAAATCCGCATTTCGTTCGAGTCTTAAATGATACTTGAAATTTCCCGGTCATATGAGTAGCCCGTGCGCAGCCAAAAGCAAACCCTTATAAGTGTGGCAAGTCATCTGCCAATCCGAGAAACGAGGCAACCTATCATCATCAACATGAGGGGGCCACCCAACACTTTTTCGAATCCAGTGACTTAAACACTCCTCCGTGGGTCTATCATATACCCTCTTTGAACGTGGTAAGCAACCCGCCAACTCTAGAATCGAGTGAGCCGGTCTCAACACCTTAAGATTGTCACCCGCTGCAATCTAGGATCCGGTTGTCCATGCGCTTCTCCGCGAGGTAACCCCTAAACCTGTATTAATATAACGGTGATATCGACCACAGTCTTCTTTTTTTTTTAAATTCAAACCGAGCTGAAGTTGTAAAATATGGTGAAGAAGAGGGGGGGAATTAGTGGGGATGGTGGAAATATAAACAAATGGGTGTGTGGTGGGGGATATAAAACGCAGCAAGTTGATAGGAGAACAAAAACGAGCACATGCACACATTTTTTTTCCTTCTCCACTAATGTACATTAACATGCACAATAAGGGGGTTAAACAAAACAGTGAGCATGGGAAGAGGGGGAAAATGTGCATTATCCAAGTTTAGTGTTTATTGGTCATCAACAACAATTAGATAGTAAATTGCTGGCTCTGATAATAATTATTTTCAAGAGATCTTTTATAAATGATCCGGCTAGTTCTTTCTTTAAGGTTTGACGGAGAATTCGACAAAACAGTGGGAGATCTGATTAGATAAATTAATCAACCAATCTTATGTAGGATAGAGTGCATGCTGAGTGTTTCTTTCCTCTCTCTCTGGCAGTGACCTAAGACTGATCTTAAACTAAAACTCGTAAATCAAGTTAACAGGATCTTTTTACAAACTTTGATTTTGGAATGTCATATTTGCCCTATTTCACGACATAATCGCATATTTTCATACCCCTCCCACTTCCCTTTTTGCTAGCTCCAGAACACTCTGTATCCAATACAGAGATCCGTATTACATGGAAGGTCATCTCATATAGTTACATACGAATTCGAAAAAAATGTTTCAGTCGAGAATGGCCACTAGTTCGGAAGAAATGAATTGTATATGATACAATTTATTTGTCTCTCCTCTCCACCTTATCTCAAAATTGAGAGCTCCTTAAGTAAGGAGAGTATACCGGTTATGCTTATTGGATAGTCTTCTTCCAATCCTAACGCTGGTGCTGAAAGGAATGGAGAGAAGAAAACCAATTAGCATAAGTTCGGTACACGGAAGATAAGATAGAGAAACATCTAAAGGGGTAATTGTGAGGGAAAGGAAATTGCAATAACTGTTAGAAGCCTGGGCAAGTGAAAGAGATATTACTAGGAATACCAGACCACCTCCTTGAAACATTTTGATATTTTTAGTTTCCTGTGTAAATATAATTGAAACTCTTTTCTCAATTAATTATGACTCCTTTGTATGTAGATACCGGATTAAAATCCCACATTTGTAAAATATTACAGATGCTGAGAAGGGGTTGATTATTGAAAAAGGGTGATTTGTTTCTCAATGTCGGAAATCGGAGCAATTATTGCTATTGGGAAATCATCTGTTTTTGCCTTTCGACAAACATTTGGTATTGAATATCTGTTATTATACACAAACTTTTAAAAACTCATATACCCCTCTCTTTATTTGATAAAGTAGGATATATATTTTCAAAAATTATGTTCTGAACATTTATCTTTATCATTAGATAATTGGGTAAGGTGCATATAGATAACGGAGGAAATATTCTTAACCAAAATATAGTATTCAAATTACATCATACAGAGTATGAGTTAGTGAACTCATAAGACTTATACATAGTGATGTATGTTGTCCGATGTCCAAACGGACAGAGAGTTGGTACCCATACTTCATTCCGTTTTACCATGAGTCTCTAGTTTTAGACACGCATTTTTGTTCAAATGCAAAGTCTAAAATTTTTGGGAAGTTCATAAGATATAAGAATAAAATAGAGAATTAAATGTTGAAAACATCAAGATTATTCGAAATGTTTGAAAATGTGGAGACTTATGCTAAATATTATGTAGTTAAATAATCGAGAATTTGATTCTCTCTCAGATTGCTCATCCGTGGATGCTCTTCTTGATGAGTAATATTATATAGCCTTTTTTATTTAGGGATATGCACTGGAAACAGATACATGCCAATTAAATATGGTTCCATCTAAATTAGTGCATGTGATTCTGTATGTGATATAAAATGAGTTCATATTTTAAGATTATGAAGATATATAGAATTATCCGATTTATGCTTAAAACCGGAATCCAGACAAACTCAAGGCACATTTCGGTAATAGACAGTTTGTGGGTTTTCCCAAACTTCAGCAATGGTTCAACTTCTACTATTCTAGGATCAGAAGTTGTTTTGATCTTAGATCGCCAATCTCTTTGAGAAAAGGATTTCTTGAAAAAGAAATTAGTGTGAGTATAGTAGAACTGGAAGTGATTTCAGAATCATGAATGATTACTGAAAATTTAAGAACCTAGATATTCAATTGACCCTGACAAATTTTAGCCTACTCCACAGATTTAGTAGGTGACCTCAGCCATCTGAGAGATACTATGGTTTCCTTGTAGACGGTGACAAGGAAGCTTGCATCATGTAATAGTGACCCTACTATATCTGCAGGCCATAGGAAATAGTGACTTCCGACTAATGGCTGGATGCCAAGTTATCTAAGTTGGACTCTATGCGCTACAACAAAATATGGATTTTGTCAGGTGCTCCTGAAAGGGTAAAACTCATTAAGAGAAAGTAGATCTTTCAAGATCAGTGCAGATGAAAAGGTATTTAACCTAATAAGGCTAGACTTATAGTAAAAAGGTTTTATCAAATACCTGGTATGAATTGTGATGAAACTATTAATTCAGTGTTTGTGCTGAATTCTATATGGATATAACTTGCCGCTACTGTTTTTCATGACTGTGGTATCTAGCAGATGGATGATTATTACGTCTTTCTAAATAGAGATTTAGAAGTGTATGTGTATATGACTTTTCCAGAAAGTTATCATAGTCAATGGGAGCAGCAGAAGCTGTGCAAGTCATTTTAGTCTATTTTAGACTAAAGCAGGCATAGCGGAGATGGGTCATATGTTTTGATATTACGGTCAAAATGTTTGATTTTATCAAAATAGGAGATGAACCTGGTATATGTAAAAAGGGAGTATGGAATATTTTCATATTTCTCATATGGTATGTGGATGATGCAGTCCTGATAGGAAGTTATATTCCTATGCTATAATCGGTAAAACTATGGTTGTCATGCATTTCTCCATATAAGATGTGGATATCAGTTCAATCCTATAGAAACATAAGGTAGAAATGAAGAGCATATGATGTTCTTGGTATATGGTAATGGCAGCCTCCGTCTGGAGGCTGTTACCGACTCCAGCTTTGCAGGTAACATGGAAGACAGAGCATATGTCGCGAGTTATAAGTTTATCATCTTCTGAGGAGCAATATATTGGAAAGAGTTCCAAATGGGATACTGAGGTAGTTGTGGCACTAGATGCTGACTGTGAATCAGTATAGGATACATCCTAAAATGTTATTTAGATAAATACGTTCATTTATGAACATGATCCCATCAGATGTCCAAACAAAATTCTAAGTTAGATATCGCACATTTCGGGAGATAGTTGATTTCCGCGAAGATGAGATACAGAGAGATATAGTTAGAAACATTATGGTGGATCCACTCACTGAGCCTATTTCTCAAACATGGTTTGCAAAACTGTTAGTAGAGAAGTTGGGTATGAGATACCACAATAATTGGTCTTTAGTGCAAGTGGAAAATTGTTAGATATAGGTGCCCTCAGGGCAATTATTGTAATTGAAGAAGGATCTATACGGAGAAAAATCTTACTCGAGATGATAGTGTGCTATCTGATTTGTTTTTATCTGTCATGTGTATATATTTTACTAATTATCACGTATCGCTAATACATAAGATATAACCCTTTGGATTTTGCTTGACTACCGGGATTAATGATAGGGATCATTGTAACGACTGTGAAATTCCTGTACAAAAATTTCTTGTTTATTGTACAGAAAATGGGTATTTCAGCCTGCTGTGAAATTATAAGTTATTTTTTCAATAAAAATAAGACACAACTTTTAGCTCACTGGTAAAGCCCTACACTGTTGTGACATAGCCTGTGTATTCGAATCCCATCGGACCTTATTATTTTTCAGATTTTTTTAAATTTTTCAGAAGCCCAAAAGCTGCATGTACAATTCACGGAGGAAAGAAAAGTTTCAGAAAAATCAAATAGGCGCAATATGGTGTACATACCGAACTTGACACGTGGCACGAATCTCGAGGATGTTGGGCAAAATCCAACCGCCCATTTCTTGATTGTGGCCGGCACCGACGGTCCAAGTAGCTCCAATCTCCTTCGTGCTTTGCACACACACACCCTTCAGCTCCACTCAACTCTCCTGCACTATTTGATTTTCCTGCAATCAAGCACAAACTCTTCGATTCACCATTTAACTCCATTTTAATGCATTTTAATCCAAAATTTTAATTCTCAAACCCTAATTCTTCATTATAAATACCACCCCATGTCCTATCTCCCCTTCATTCTGAAAATTTGTATCAAAATTATCCCAAAAGTTCCTAAGTGCAAGTGGAGTTAGCGGCCAAGCTTTTTCCATCGATGATCAAAACCGTTTCCGGAGCTTCCGCGACACCACGAGAATCCTCCTCTTTTTTTAACCTCTTTCCAATGCCACACAGCGAATAAGTCCCTCTCATCTCCTCTTCTTTTCATTTCAAATTATCTTCTAAAAATATATCGGTAAAGTGGAGTTAGTTCCGATACATTTTGTTTAGAACTTAGAACTCACTTTTTCTAAATATATAGATCAAAATAACTTTACCATCCTACTTGTAACTTTGATTACAATTTTTTAACTTTGAGTTTAACCAAAACTTCCATGTGAAACTATCATAAAACGAACTTTTCATTGAAATACCATGAACTTTAGTATCACTCTCTTATCGATAATCAGTTTAAATACCTTTAGAAAAACTTCACGGGGTAACGACCTACCCCACACGCACACTATAGTTTCATAGCACGGTACTATAAACATATAGCTATTTTAAAGAATAAGTTTTCATTAAAATATCACATCTTTTCAAAACGGGTTTCTTTTAATCGGTATTTTATAATCATTGGCAATTACGCCTCTACAATACTCGTTAGGGGACCCGCTAATGGATGGTGAGAATTATCACACATTCTTAGGATAGTAAAACGAGACGCAGAACTCCTCACGGAATATTCGGTCTCAAAAGGAAATAAAAACGTTTTTTAAGAAATACGATTTTTCTAAATAAAAAAATAAATTTTGGAAAATTATATAAAACTATGAGTTTGTATTTTCAAATTAAAATATATTATGAAACTATATTTTTTTAAATGAAAACTTAGAATTTTAATAAAATAACATCAAGTTACCAAAAGAACTAGTTTTCATAAAAATACCATAAACTTTCAAAAAATCTATGTTTTATCACCAAAACACCACAACAATTAAAATACATGTTCATGAAAACCATAAATATTACAAATCACCCTCGAGGTTAGTTGTAAAAAATAGTAATATATTTTTTCATAAAACCCAATCGAGATATGCAAAACAATATATTAAGGACTATAAATTAATATAGGCTTAAGCGGTATCATTTCTCTTGAGGAAAGTGAGTGCCTGAGAAAGTGAGTGCTTACCTATTCAGGTTAGACAACTTAACGGAGTTATCAAATGGAAATTTTCTTGGAAAAAGGCACAATCTTGCCGTCCATGTGCAGCAGTTACCGATTACTCCCGAACTTAAGGAATTCAAGAGCTAAATCCATTCATAAGATATTAACTCTAACATGAATACAAACTCAACCAGGATCCAAACTTTAACATAAACTTGAACCCTTGATCATGAACCAGAACACTTGAACTTGAATATCACAAAACTTGAATACTAGAATACTATAACTTGACATGAACTTAATATGAATACCAAAACACAATGGCTGCTATTGAAACTAACTTGACTTGAACCATGAATACAACTTGATATGAATACATGAACACTTAACACAAATACTCGATATTGACATGAACTCAATCTTGCAACTTGATATATTCATGGATTCGAGCAAAACTAGCAATTTAACTGTAATCTAGAATATACGGGGTGTTGGGATAGTTCAAGTGCGAATCCAACAAAATCTCAGGAGTCCCCTAGATCATGAATCCATGTCTACTAATACAAGCTATCATGAGGGCCCGTATTTCCTTACTCCTGGATTATAACCTGTTGACTTCGGAATACTTCAATATTAGGTTGAAGTCCCGTTACTAACACTTGATTCGGGCTCGTGGTTCGTTACACCTGGATTACAGCCTGTTGGGTTTGAGAACACTGTTGAGATTGGTTGATATTCACTCTTGAACTTACGTTAAATTAGTTTACCCATATAGAGACCTTTTAGGACACTTACATGCACTTCATGTTCACTATACCTACACTACACGGCCATGCTATACTATGCTCATGTTATTTTTCCATGATATATATAGAACTGCATGTTAAATAGAATTGCCATATTTACATTAAATGACATGTTTAAACACCATATCTCATAGTCCATTCCTTCATGATATCCATTTTTCTTTGTCATTATACTTTTATACTTCACACCATTTTTCTTGGGGACGTACTGAGCGAAAGTTCACTGACGGGCATTCCACTCATCTTTGTTTCTTGAATTGTTCGTCAGATACTGTGGAGACTGAGGAGGTGCACACCACCGAGGAGAAGCACGATCAGATCGCAAGTCAAGCCTAAACTAGTTATCCTCTCTTTCAATTATGTATGCCACCTGTTTAGGCATTTCTTTTCTTGTATTTTCTTTTATTTGAATTCATGTATTGTAAATGTATCAAGTTGAATGTAAATAAAGTTGTTGAAGTTTAAATCTCATGTTAATTTCTTATCATTTTATATTGCTCAATTACGCTTAGCGTATTTATACCGGGGAATGATCTTCTCGAAATAAATACGCCGCGGGCCTCGTCACGTACCTGCTACTGTCTTTTTGGGAAGCGGGGCATGAAAATCATACTAGTGGGACCTGGGTTAGTCTATAAGCACATCTGTAAATATCTCTAGTTATAGAAGTATCGAGTCTGGGTATCGGTACTCCAGTTTAGACTAGTGTGTATGTTTCTTGAACCGGTTGGAAGACGATAATTGATCCTTCAATTATTGGTGTTTGACACCGAGAATTGTTTTCAGGTGCTCATAAGAGTATGAGTTTCACTAGACAGACTCACTGAGAACTCTTAGATGGTTTTATACCAATGTCAGGTAGCAGTTCTCTGGTGACCATAGTACAGGGTAGTCCCTCGACCTGAGATCGCCACAGTGTCTTGTGTGTGTGCCCACTATATTTTGATTACTGTCCTACCATGGCTTAAAGGAGTCATGCAAACAGGTTTTAGTTGGGTATAGCCCCGAAGCACATGGAGATAATGAGCGGTCAAAGAGATTCATCTTTCCCGGTATAGGGAGTTAATATCGCACTGTACAATACATGAGTATAACCAGAAGTTCATGGTCATGGCAATGGAGATAAACTGATAATTGTTATCAGTTGTATCTCTATAGTTATGAGTTCTCTATCAGCACGACTTATCGGGTTATTGGAGCTTGACAGTTCCACCCCCAGACCTGATATGTGATACTCTTTGACGATGAGACCGAACTGTATGATATTCATTGCTTATAAACTTTGTAGAGTTCGGATGATTTTTCTCATCGATCTTCTTTTATCTTGCTCATACCTTGGTAGTTCTTACGTACATCTAGTACCGCTGACGAGCTTGTGGGTTAACCTGTGAGAGGATTGAATCTGAAAGTGTTTCGGATTCAATCGGATATGATCCTATATATTCTATTGTCAGCGTATTGACAGGAATTTAGATTCGCACAATGAAAGTGCTTGCCCGGACAAAATATAGATGTAGCATGCGTATTGGATACATACGGGAGTTTGATTAAATGTATGAATTAATCGAATATCTTGTAATACACCAGGTATTATCTGGTATACCTATATATACCAGATAAGCTTGGGGGACCCACTGTAAAATAAAGGGGAATCTTCAAAATACATTCCGAAAGAGGACAGATCTGTAATATAAATGGAATGATATCACCCTTCAATACAGAGGCGCCTTTTAAGTGAACTGACACTACAGGAGTTAGAGAATTCCGTAGTTAAGCGTGCTCAAGCCGGGGAAGTCCTGGGATGGGTGACCTTCTGGGAAGTGGCCCCTGATCGGGTCCGGTTCATTCCGAAGGACAAAATCGTGCAGTTTCGGCCAGAGCGGACAATACTCTCTGTATTGGGGGTGGGGCATGACAGAATGGTATCAGAGCCAGGTTCCTCAATAGTAGGTCTATATTTCGAGGACGAACCATTGTTCTAAATGGAGGAGAATGTAATACCCCAGGTATTATCCGGTATACCCATATATACCAGATAAGCATGGGGGACCCACTGTAAAACAATAGGGAATTTTCGGAATACATTCCGAAAGAGGACAGATCTGTACTATAAATGGAATGAAATCACTCTTCAATACAGAGGCGCATTTTAAGTGAACTAGCACTACAGGAGTTAAAGAATTCCGTAGTTAAGCGTGTGTTCATACCATAATATTGCATTATTATATTCCCCATTCTTATTCGTTTTATAAATAAACAGGTGCTTTTGACGCGTGTCTGCTACATATTACAGGTTACAGGTTCTTGGATCTAAAACGGTGAAAAAGATATAAAGACGATGCAAAAGTGGATTTTGACCAACAAACAGAAGACTCTTGATCAAGCCTACATCAAAGATAAAATTCACAAAGTACAAGGCAATGCAAGGTCCAAGATTACAAGCGAACGGTTAAAAGTCCACCGCAATTATTCACTGGAGATCTGGAAGAAACATAGAAGCTATTTTAATAAAAGAACCAAATAATAAGGAAGCCCAAAAACAGAAGAGCCCACAAAGGAAATTTCAAGGCCCAATACTTCCTTTTAAAGAGAGAGACATAAAATTTTACCAAAGCTTGAAGTCTACTTTGACTAGGTCTTCCTAAGAATATTTTGGTAAATGTAGACGTGCGAATCAATTATAACCTAGGGTTTCCTATCCTCTATAAATAGGAACTCTAAATCATTGTAAAAGTAATGCCTCCCTTCATTAATAAATTTCAGCGTTCTTTTGGAGAGCATCATTTTTTGTAAGTTCTTTATTTTCTGCCCTAGGTTAATTTTCTATTCTTTCCCTAGATAAATTTAATTCCTTGCCCTAGTTAGTCTTTTATTTTCTGCCCTAGATAAATGTATTTTAATTCCCTAATGAGTGAGTAGTCTCCTCGCTTGTTAGGGTTAGATCTGGGGAAGGTTTGAGAGACGAAAATCTCTCATCCCCTTTCTTGCCCATCATATATTTTCATAGGACTCTATGCATACATGCACATATCGCTCCCTACGGCACCCTATCCCTCGAGGTAGCGGTGATACCGTAGTATAAAGGCCCGGTTGCGCGCGTTTTCCATGGAGGTTAGGGTAAGGATTGATAAAGGAAGGACAACAAACTAGAGGAAGAAAACATCTTCCCGATGATTCTAATCCTTTTTATTAATAATTACCATAACACCTAATTAGATTTTCATATGGGTATAGAAAGCAGTGAGATTTATAGACTTTCCAAACTTAACCTAGACCTAATCCTAGCAAGACTTAGATATAGATTAATTTAGTTTTTAGATTTAATAATCAATCCGGCTCCCATCGGAATTAACTCGTTTGAGCGATTAGGAAATTCACAACATCCCTGTGGACCGACCCGTACTCACCGGCTAGCTGCAAAGCGACGCCGTTCTTGATTGCGGTAATAGATAGTTTTTGACATCCAAACCAAATGGCGCCGTTGCCGAGGATGGCGTAAAATTTCCTTTTTGCAATTTCGGGTTAATCAAAATTAAAAAAATCATAAAAATCTGAAAAATAAAAAACTATAAAAAATATATCATCTGTTATTTTTGGAAAGGGTATTTTTGTGTGAATTTTGCAGGATCTACGAACAAATTCGGAGTTGGAAATCTACAGAGATCAAAACAGCAAGTATCAAATTCGAACAAACAGAGGAATATCACAACAGAAAACAGAAGAAATTTGGAGGACCGAGTCAACAAGTCAACCGCGCGATCTGGAGAGCAAAAAAAAAAAGCCTCGCGACCCCATTCCGGCCGCGGAACCGCCGCCAGATCCTACCTGCGACCGCGGAATCGCCGCGTTTTGGTCGGAAAAAAAAAGGGGGCAGAAGCGCGATAAAAAAAAACAGTTCCGCCACTGCAATTCTCTGTGAGTTTTCTCTCTCCTCCTCTGCAAATCTCCGATATATCTTCTGAAAATTCTCCTGCAGAATTCTTTGCGCTTAAAAAATCTTCCCCCTTCTCAATAACAAATCTTATGCAGGATTCTTTGCGCCGCGCATAAAATAAAAATATTTGATTGCAAGTGATTTACTGTTTTGCATATCTTTAATTGGACTTTAAGGGGCTTTTTGACCAATTCAGATTGGGTGGGGATTTTATCACCCTTCCCAGGACCCCAGAAATCACATAAGGCATTTGTATTGACCAATTTTTAATTAAAAAAATACTAGACTCAGCCCTAAGAACTTCGAGCTCAATAGGACAGAGGACTAGTTATAGGCATCGACCGTTTATGCTAACCTGACTTTGCGGTGTCTAGGCAAGTGTGTCAAAGTCTAGTGGTTTTTAATTAGGCCCACTACTGTGGTTCCTTCGCACTTACCTGGCTCTTACCTGGCCGCAATTGGCGGTGAAGAGGCGGTTTGAGGTCCTATCTCTAGCCCTTTGGAACAGTTAGGAGCTGTCTAGCTGACCTAGGTGACCCTAGATCTAGGCCTGATTGTGCATTTTTGGTTGATCGAAAGTGTGTCTTAGCCCTTTATCAAAAAAAAAATTTTGCAAACAGTTCCAAATAAAAAAAAAGAGAGGAAAAAGGAAAAATCTTTTAAAAACAACTTGCAAATTTTTGCCGCTAAGAAATCCTTGCACCACCTACTTTCTTTCTCTTCTCTTTCTTCTAACATGGGTACCCCACATAATAAATCTCTTGCCGAACTTTGGTATCCCGAACCTAACTTTGCGTCGTACGTCAATTGTTTCGGTCAATTTAAAGACAATCCTTCCATGCCTAAAATATCTTTGAAAGATCAAATAGAAGCATCTAGGAGAAACAGTTCGACTTTTCAATCCACTTTGTGTCAACCAAGTCAACCTTTACCGCCTCCATATGTTGATACCACTTTTTCAAGTCCTGGTGTAACTCCTAAACCGATGTCCATTGCTGAGCATATTGCTCAATCTCGTAGCCGATCTTTCACCCCTCTCCACACATCTAGTTCTAGGGATCCACAAGACTATTCACCTTTTTATCCACATGTTGACCCTACCCCTGTCCAACCACCCACTTCCTACCAGTCCTATCCGACTTTCCCACCTTCTCTAGACAATGTTTCTACACAGCCATTAGGGAGTTTCACATATCTAAACAATTTCGAATCTTTTACCGAAACCCCATTACCACCCAAGTCTAGTTTGGAAGAGTCGTTGGAGGCTTATATCTTAGCAACAAACAAAATGACTAGGAATGTGGAAGCGTCCGTGGCCGCCCTTATGCAACCTAGTGAACCGGTAGCTAGTTTCCCACTAGTTTCAAATTTTTCAATGTATAAGGAGGCGGTTGGACAGAGTGAGAATGTGAGAGGATTTCCAAATCAAACCTACCCTTACCCAATTGAAGCCCACAACTCCGGTTTTCCATCGATTGCCCTAAATAGTTCACCTGTTGAAAATAAAAACGGGTTGTGTGATTTTGTAGTATTTGATTTACCAAATTGTGAAGAACCCCTTTCGAGTGAAACCATATCTAATCCGTTCGACCTTTACACCTCCAATCTAGAACCTAAATCGGTAAATATCCATGCTTTTGATGAGGTGTCTAAAAAAATTGATTTTCACTCGATTGAGGATATAGACGCCGGGAATATTTCGGATGATGAACCTGTCGATTTGATTGAAATTTTATGTCCAATTCATCATCCCGAGTCATTAAATGTTTCTCCCGAACTTCATATGCGTCTTAATTTTGATGATAATAGCATGGAAGAGTTGAATATTGAGGAGAATTATAAGGATAGTATTGAGGAGAGTTTTGAGGACCATATTGAGGTTGAACCATTTTTGTTTGATGTGTTGGATTTTCCAATTCATACTCTTGAACCTTTAACTGTTATATCACCCTCCCTTCTTTCCATCGTTCCGACCACGCCTAATATCACGCTTGAAGACTGTGAGCTTGAAAAATTTTCCTTTGAATCTGACACAGTTCTCACAGACGAGTGTTTCACTTTTTCGGACGATGTTGATGTCTCCCCGCCCGAGTTTGAGTCCTTTACATTTTCAGATGAGTTAGTTGAACCATCAGATTCGGTGGCTTACAGTAGTTTCGAACCATTGATGGAAACTTTCAAGTTCGAAACAGTTTACTACGGTGAGAAAGAGACTATCCCTAATTCACTCCCTGTCGTCATTCCTATTGTTCCGACCGTACAAGAGACCGTTACGCTTTCATCTCCAATACCAAGTTCGGCGTATCCATGTTTTCTTGCGAATCTTGAGGGATTTGACCCCATTTCACGACGGGTTGATAGGTTAGCGCAATTTCTTTTAACACATCGGTCATCACAAATTGCGCTAATTTATTCACTCGATTTACACCCTCAAGATCGCGCGACCCTTCTTTCTCCTTTCCGCCATTCTTCTCCCCCACCGAGACCATATTCTACCATTTTTCTTTCCACACGGTCTCGCGTGTTTCTCATTTCTTTCCTCTATACCCCATTATTTCACCAACTCGGCCATTACCACGATAAGATTTTTGAATGGTTGGTGCTAACCTTTGGCTTGTGTAAGGCCAAGCTTAAGTTTGGGGGGGACCTTTTTGTATATATGTATATATATTTTTTGTTTTCTTTTTCTATTAAAAAAAATAAAATTTCAAAACATAAAAAAAAATTTTATAAATAAATAAACAGGGGAGTACCGGCAATTTTGACCCTTTTGGTTTAGCATGATAGTGAGGACACTGTCAAGTTCAAGTTTGGGGGTATGCTCGGTACGTCTTCTTCCTTCGCATTCATTTGTACATATTTTTGCATTTGCATATTTATTTGAAAACCCATAAAAATTGAAAATTTTCAAAAATTATAAAAATTATTGTATTCAATTTTGGCTAATTGACTTGAGTTTGACAGATAGGTTAACTGGCTGGGAACAACTAGATCTTAGACTTAGTAAATTAAAAACCCTAAAAATAACCTTCCTTAAAGTTTAATGGTAGAGAGTATATGTCTTTGTAGTTTATTTAGAAATAGGCAAATTTTGGGTTCACTTCTTGGGCTAAGTCAAAATAAGGGAAGAGTATTGATGTTCTTATTAGAGTATAAGTTTGAAAAATAATTCCTAGCTTAAGTCTAGATTCTGAAAATGTATACCCTACAATTTGCACAATCACGCACCTTGAAACTTGGATTAGTAGAAGAGACCTTGAAATGCTCTTGTCTAAAGTCCTTAGTACAATGAAAATAAAAGAAAAAAAAGTGTGAATAAAGAATAAAAAAAATGGACACTGGTTTTTGTGATTACTTAAGGCAGCAAAAATAGAAAAATATTTAGCGAGGGTGCTTCATCACCTAGTGCCTTAGACCAACTGGTTTGAGAGTCACTGCTAAAACCTTGGGTGTTGCAAGACTAGGAATTACGCTTTAAAGTGCAAACATATCTTGTAATCGGTTGTTGGTACCTCAAGAAGTATTAACGGTCGCATGAAGGATGTGTAAGCAAAATTCAGTTAAATTCACCAACTAATTAGTAATTTGGACAACGGACGAGAGTATGATTGCTTGATTTGAATTTCCAACTGTAGGGGTGATCTATACACACACGTAGGGATATGTGATTGGAGTTTAGATAAGAGAGAGGAATAAAGAATAGAACTTGTATCTTTAGTAGAATTGATAGAAATTCCTAAGTGGAGATGGAACCCTAGAAGGAAAACTTAGGAAATGCCGAAAGCTAAGTAGGTCTGCAGAACATATATAATCTTAAGTTAGATGATGAGGAAGTGTGAAGAATACGGGTGGATAATTTACAAGTCGAAGATAATAGAATTCCTTGTTAGAAAACCTAATTGGAGAATTAAAGTCGAAAAAACCAAATTGATAGGATTTTGTGGGTAGTATCCGCTGAAAACCCTCAGGAGACAACACTCCTCCTACTAGGGACACCTAGAGGTTTAACGGCTTGTTGCATGAGCTCAGTGCAATCGCGTTTCCCTGCGAAAGTGCGGTTAGGTTTTTGTAGAGAATAAAAAATAAGTTTGCTCGAGGACGAGCAAAAGATAAGTTTGGGGGTATTTGTTCATACCATAATATTGCATTATTATATTCCCCATTCTTATTCGTTTTATAAATAAACAGGTGCTTTTGACGCGTGTCTGCTACATATTACAGGTTACAGGTTCTTGGATCTAAAACAGTGAAAAAGATATAAAGACGATGCAAAAGTGGACTTTGACCAACAAACAGAAGACTCTTGATCAAGCCTACATCAAAGATAAAATTCACAAAGTACAAGGCAATGCAAGGTCCAAGATTACAAGTGAACGGTTAAAAGTCCACCGCAATTATTCACTGGAGATCTGGAAGAAACATAGAAGCTATTTTAATAAAAGAACCAAATAATAAGAAAGCCCAAAGACAGAAGAGCCCACAAAGGAAATTTCAAGGCCCAATACTTCCTTTTAAAGAGAGAGACATAAAATTTTACCAAAGCTTGAAGTCTACTTTGACTAGGTCTTCCTAAGGATATTTTGGTAAATGTAGACGTGCGAATCAATTATAACCTAGGGTTTCCTATCCTCTATAAATAGGAACTCTAAATCATTGTAAAAGTCATGCCTCCCTTCATTAATAAATTTCAGCATTCTTTTAGAGAGCATCATTTTTTGTAAGTTCTTTATTTTCTGCCCTAGGTTAATTTTCTATTCTTGCCCTAGATAAATTTAATTCCTTGCCCTAGTTAGTCTTTTATTCTCTGCCCTAGATAAATGTATTTTAATTCTCTAATGAGTGAGTCGTCTCATCGCTTGTTAGGGTTAGATCTGGGGAAGGTTTGAGAGACGAAGATCTCCCATCCCCTTTCTTGCCCATCATATATTTTCATAGGACTCTATGCATACATGCACATATCGCTCCCTACGGCACCCTATCCCTCGAGGTAGCGGTGATACCGTAGTATAAAGGCCCGGTTGCGCGCGTTTTCCATGGAGGTTAGGGTAAGGATTGATAAAGGAAGGACAAGAAACTAGAGGAAGAAAACATCTTCCCGATGATTCTAATCCCTTTTATTAATAATTACCATAACACTTATTTAGATCTTCATATGGGTATAGAAAGCGGTGAGATTTATAGACTTTCCAAACTTAACCTAGACCTAATCCTAGCAAGACTTAGATATAGATTAATTTAGATTTTAGATTTAATAATCAATCCGGCTCCCATCGGAATTAACTCGTTTGAGCGATTAGGAAATTCACAATATCCCTGTGGACCGACCCGTACTCACCGGCTAGCTGCAAAGCGATGCCGTTCTTAATTGCGGTAATAGATAGTTTTTGAGATCAATCAGCATGCTCGGGCCAGGAAAGTCCTGAGATGGGTAACCTCCTGAGAAGTGACCCCTGGTCGGGTCCGGTTCGCTTCGAAGGACAAAACCGTGTAGCTTCAGCCAGAGCGGACAATACTCTCTGTATTGGGGTGGTGCATGACATATCCAAAAAATGCTAGCCAGTTTAAAAACCGGAATATTAAGTCAAGTGTTGACTTAATAACCGTATTTTTATATGGTTTCTAGTACTGTGTATTGGATACACATTCTCTCTATTTTCTATATCGGTATACTGATATATTATTGCGTATAAGATACGCAATATGGAAATGTATTTGATACATATTTTCTTCTCTTTATAAATATGTATTTATTATATATTATAACAAGAAATGATTAGATGAGAATTAATAAAAATAGAAAAGAAAACAAAGATAAGAATTGAAAAGAAAAAATTAGAAGAGTAGCCTTCTTCTTTGTTCTTCTTTGTTCTTTTCTTATTCTATTCATTCTTCTCTTCTTTTCTTCTTTTTTCTTTTCAAAGGTTAATTCTATTTTCTAATTTTTCATGAGAGTTTCTTATTCATCTTCTTCCTCCTCTCTTCAAAAATGGTGGAGGAAAGAAATAAGTGTAGAATTCAAAAGGAGATAGTTTTTCTAAACCACATCGCCTCACATATTATCCTATCAAGCTTATTGTGTGAGTTTCTCCACTTGAAGATGGAGATGGAGTTTCGGGTGACCACACTTCACCGCAGATCATCTACGGAGAGGCGGTCGGCTAGCAGACTCCCTGGAGCTCATGAAGTCTAGTTTGGGTCTTTCGATGGCGATCGGACATGCTACAAAGTTTATAGCCCCCTAACTAGATCTTTAAGTTTTCTAGTTATGCAATTAGATAAGTAAATGTTTGATCTTGGTGTTGGGATTGGTTGCTATGTTTATAAAATTTTGATTTTTCTATTCCGCCGGGTCTGCAAACGTTGCAACCCTAGCACCGATCCTCACAAAGATGAAGGTTGGATGTGGCAAAGGTTGAGGGATTTGATGGTTGCAGGTGAGATGGTCTCGGTGAGGGACTGGAGTCGGGTCTGTTGGCGCCAGTGATTATAAAGTTAGCTGGAGATGATGACGATGGTTTAGCAGGCGAGGTTGATAGGTTCGAAGGTGGTGGAGTTATAGGGTTCAACGTGATTGGCGGTTCGTCTTGGAGTTCTAGGTCGACGATGAGGAAGACGACGGCCACATTGAGTAGGGTGCTCGGGAAAGAAGTGAGGGAGATAGGTTTTGAGAAGGGGATGAGGTCGCTGGAGGATGTTGATGAAGATGAGTCGAAGCAAGGGCGACCTGGCGAAGATGATCGTGAAGGAGAGGCAATGGAGACGAGAGGAGAGAAGAAGTCGATGTTGATGCGGCTGGCGGTTCGAGCGAGGTGGGCGTAGGCACAAGGACGAGAATGAGGAAGAAGATGAGGAAAGTGGGTCGAGGCTAAGGCGATGGCCCGTGCGATGAGAACGAGGGGGTTTTAGGAGGTGATGGGCTCAAGGGAACACGTGGAGGAAGAAGAAGAAGAAGGCGGGTCTCGGGAGCACGAGCACGACACTAGTAAAATAATGGGTTGCCCCTACGGATAATATCATCCGTAGGGGCAATAAAAGTTTGGCCCTACGGATTAATACGTAGGGCAAAGTGGTTGCCCCTACGGTCGTTCAATATTTATTTAAAAATTATTAAATCTTAAAGTGTTTTTTGCCCCTACGGTGGCGCAAACCAAGTACCTACGGGTATATCCGTAGGGACAACTAAATAGCGATTTAAGTAATCGTTCCCTACGCTGATTATTTCTTATTTCCTTTAATTTACGCGCGAACCCAAATCCCCAAACCTTGACGTTCCCGCCGATCGCCGTTCTCGTCATCGCCAGCGCCGGCCGAATCGTCGTCGCAACCGCCTGCAGTGATCTCGTCGTCGCCACCGCCGGCCGAATCGTCGTCGCCACCGCCTGCAGTGATCTCGTCGTCGCCACCGCCCTCGTCGTCGCCGATTGCGTCTCCGTCGTCTCCTCCACCGCCTAGCCTACAGGTTAGTTAAACATTATTTTAATGATGTTAGGGTAGCGATGAGGGTTATGGTTAGGTATCGGTTGTGGTTAGGGTTAGGATTAGGGTTAGGGTACGGGTTCGATCGGTTGGGGTTCGACTGGTGTTGGGGTTAGGGTTAGGGTTAGGGTTCGGTTGGGGTTTGGTGTTGGGGTTGGGGTTCGGCTGGGGCTGGGTTGGGGTTAGGGTTTGGTGTTGGGTTGGGGTTCGGCTCCGGCTGGGTTGGGGTTAGGGTTTGGTGTTGGGTTGGGGTTCGGCTGGGGCTGGGTTGGGGTTAGGGTTAGGCCGGGTTAGGGTTTGGTGTTGGGTTGGGGTTCGGCTGGGGCTGGGTTAGGCTTAAAAAGGTGAAATTTTAGGGGATTGATCTGGAAAATAGTGAAAGTCGATACTGTTTATTTGTGAATAACACAGTCCATGATTTTTATATGAGAAAATGGTCCATGAAAGTCTATGGGATTTATCTAAAAAACGCTGAAAGTTCATGTATTTATTTGTAAACAACAAAATTCATGGTATTTATCTGGAAAACGTTGGAGGTCAATGGTATGTATTTGTAAACAACAAAATCTATGAAAATTATGTGAAACGTTAAAACTTCATGGTATTTATTTGTAACAAACAAAGTCTATGGTATTTGTTTGATAAATATTGAAAGACCATGACATTTATATGTAATGGGTCAAAGTCATTTGGGTTATGTCAATCTTATTGGCGATACTTTCTTTTTGTGCATATCCAAAAACTTTGAAAGTTCTTGGTACCTATTAGAAAATATAAAGGGTTTTGTAGTGAAAGGAAAGAATTGGATTTAGAAAAACCGTGTGTAACTTTTAGAAATTCTATACACTCAAGTATATAGAAAAGGGTTAATTGCGGATACAGCCTATGTACTATGGGGATCAAGCACTTATAACCTCTGAAGTATAATAATAAGCACTTTTGTTTGTTTTTCATTAGTGATTAATTTTTAGTTTGCTATTTATTCTTTTTCAGTATGGATACTTGATAGAATTATAATTGCTTTATTATTGTTTGCCTTTTTCCTTTTGTGTAGAAAATATATCCATTGTGTCATATGGACACTATTAATTTCACATCGATTCAAGGGAAAAATTGAGGAAGATTGTGTTTGTTATATCAAAAACCTTTCTGTTGAACCCAACAGGTGAAACTTTAGAGTTGTTATAGATAGCTCTACATGTTTAATGCATGTACCATTGTTAAGAGAGTGCAAGGTGGAGAACAATAATTTGTTTCAACGGCACGTTTTTCAAGTTATAACCAATATATGATACTCGATGATAATATGAAACCTTCATATTCCCATCGATACCCATATATGAAACTAAAAGCGCCACTTAGTTCCCGTCTATCGGTTAACATACGTGCGATGCTCGTCGTGACCTAGAACTATACGAAGGTTGTTAAATATCGGACAGTATAGCTCGATACTAACAACCGTCGTATAGTCTACGCGACGAGAAAATTCAATCGTATGGTAACCCATAGATTTGTCCCGTGTGGACAAGTTAAGAATGTATAAAGTAAACGCCTTCATTCACTTGTGTTTTCATCCGTTTCGAGATATTTCGTCGGTACCTTTCCGCTGGTTCTCCGTGTACAAAGATAGATTAGATGTTCATTTCAACGTTGTTTCACAGCTTTGAAATGATTATCTATTCTATTACAGTGTACTCGGAGAACAGCGGGGAGGTGCTGCCGAAATTTACTCGAAACGGTTGAAAGCACAAGTGATGGGCGTTCGCTCTATACACTCTTAATGGGATAGAAGCCTACCCCCGACAGCCGGAACACATACATACAAACGCATAATCAGAGAGCGACTCGAGATGTTCGGGTTAAAACCAATATATGATACTCGATGATGATATGAAACCTTCATATTCCCATCGATACCCGTATATGAAACTAAAAGCGCCACTTAGTCCCCGTCTATCGGTTAACATACGTGCGATGCTCGTCGTGACCTAGAACTATACGAAGGTTGTTAAATATCGGACAGTATAGCTCGATACTAACAACCGTCGTATAGTCTACGCGACGAGAAAATTCAATCGTATGGTAACCCATAGATTTGTCCCGTGTGGACAAGTTAAGAATGTATAAAGCAAACGCCTTCATTCACTTGTGTTTTCATCCGTTTCGAGATATTTCGTCGGTACCTTTCCGCTGGTTCTCCGTGTACAAAGATAGATTAGATGTTCATTTCAACGTTGTTTCACAGCTTTGAAATGATTATCTATTCTATTACAGTGTACTCGGAGAACAGCGGGGAGGTGCTGCCGAAATTTACTCGAAACGGTTGAAAGCACAAGTGATGGGCGTTCGCTCTATACACTCTTAATGGGATAGAAGCCTACCCCCGACAGCCGGAACACATACATACAAACGCATAATCAGAGAGCGACTCGAAATGTTCGGGTTAAAACCAATATATGATAATATGAAACCTTCATATTCCCATCGATACCCATATATGAAACTAAAAGCGCCACTTAGTCCCCGTCTATCGGTCAACATAACGTGCGATAATTTATTCTTTTCAACGACAAACGCACACACAAAGCATATACATGAATTTTCTTCTTTGTCAGTAACTATCCCGTTCTTATATTTCTCAATATAGTCAGCATAACCTACAATTTATATGTTATTCAGTCTAACATGGCCCATGAGTACGTCAGAGTTAAGGACTGGATGTATGTGGATTGGAAACAACGTATGCAATCTAAGTTTGTCGCAGGAGTTGCTGCTTTCCTTGAATTTGCACGAGCACATAATAAGATCATAATAGAGAAGATTCTTTGTCCGTGTGATAGATGTGGCAATAAGTACTGGCGGAAGGTAGAATTGGCAGAGCTTCATATTGTAAAATATGGGTTTACTAGACTTTATTCAATTTGGAAATATCACGGGGAAGGAGAAGAATGCAGTACTGCGGTAGAAGAAGGAGAACACGATAATGCGGCAGGAGAAGAAGAAGAATTCGGTAATACGGCAGGATACGGAAATTTATTTCCATCAGAAGAAATGGAGGATATGGTAGAGGCTGCCCTAGGTGAATCTATTCGTACCGAAGATGACATTTCTTCCGGTCAAGGACCGCGTGCGGATAAATATGAAAATTTCATGAATGATGCTAGGAAACCAATTTATGAGAATGCGAAGTATTCCACCCTATCATGGTTCGTCCAACTTTTCCAAATTAAGTGCCTAAATGGATGGAGCAACAAGTCATTCACAATGCTTCTTTCGTTCTTGAAAGATTCTATGCCTCCGGGAAATAATGTGCCCGAAAGCTGGTACGAAGCCCAGAAAATGATGTCTGATTTGGGTCTAAAGTGCGAGAAGATTCAAGCATGTCCTAAAAATTGCGTGTTGTACCGGAAAGAGAATTCAGATTTGAAAGAGTGTCCAACATGCGGAGAGGCCAGGTATAAGCCGAAAGATTCTGATAAGAAGCCTGATATACCTGTGAAGATAGCACGATATTTTCCCATAACACAGAGGCTACAGAGGCTATTTAGGTGCAAGAAAACAGCCGAGGCAATGATTTGGCATCACCGTGCTCCTCCAAGCGAAAATGGAAAAATGAGCCATCCAAGAGATTCACCGGCATGGAAGGATTTCGATAGGAGGCACGCAATATTCAGTAGCGATCCTCGCAATGTCCGGCTCGGACTGGCTGCCGATGGCTTCTGCCCATTCAACTATATGGCTGGAAGTCACAGTACATGGCCCGTTGTAATGATAATTTATAATCTGTCGCCTTGGTTGGCTATGGACCAATCATACTTTATGATGCCTCTTCTTATCGACGGACCAAACTCACCGGGGAACAATATCGACGTCTATCTCCGACCTCTGATTGAGGAGCTGAAAACTTTGTTCATTGATGGTGTAGAGACATATGATTCAAACACAAATACAACCTTCATACTGCGTGCGGCTTTAATGTGGACAATTAATGACTTTCCTGCGTATGGAATGCTTTCAGGTTGGTCCGTACATGGTCACAAAGCATGTCCTCATTGCCATGAACACACAACATCAAAATTTTTGAATTTTAGCAGGAAGGTTTGTTATTGCGGCCATCGACGTTTTCTGCCTCCAGACCATCCCTATAGGTTAGACACGGTTCACTTTGATGGTCATCAGGAGCTTCTTGGGCCTCCATCCCCATTGTCCGGAGAGGACGTGACTGCTAAATGGGATGGTTACAATAACGTGACCTTCGGGATGGATCCGACGAGACAGGTCAAACCACAATATTGGAACAAGTTAAGCATTTTCTTCGAGCTTCCGTACTGGTCTACAAATTCAGTGCGTCATTGTCTGGACGTCATGCATATAGAGAAGGGAGTATCAGAGCACATACTTAACTTGCTTCTGTGTAAAGACGGGAAATCGAAAGACAACATGAATGCCCGGATGGATCTACAAGAGTGGGGAATAAGAAGTGAACTGCACCCTAAACCGGTAGCGGGTAAACCGGGCAAGTTTGTACTTCCCAATGCCGCTTATCATATGTCACAACTGGAGAAGAAAAGATTCCTGCAGGTGTTGCATGATTTGAAAGTCCCCACAGGCTTCTCAGGATCATTCAGCAAGAAAATAAAAATTGTGAAGGGCAAGATCGATGGGCTGAAAAGTCATGACCACCATGTTATCGTGGAGCACCTTCTTCCATTAGCCCTCAGGACTTCTCTCCCCGACTCGGTTGGTCTGGTAATCAACGACCTATGTTGTTTTTTCAGGGAGTTGTGTGCTAAAACGCTGGAGGTTGCGACGCTGGATAAACTAGAAAATTCTATTGCGTTGATACTTTGCAAGTTTGAGCGTATTTTCCCACCGTCATTCTTCGATATCATAATACACTTGACGGTTCATCTTGCAACTGAGGCGAAATTAGCCGGACCGGTACAATATCGATGGATGTATCCCGTCGAGAGGTACGTTAAATTTTTCGTTTCGCGCAATTTATAAATTTATTTTTGTCATGTATGCCCGTGTTTATTTATTCAACATATTCTCATTAGGTACCTTTACACTCTTAAGAAGTATATACGCAATAAAAATCGACCAGAGGGTTCTATCATGCAAGGTTATCTTCTTGATGAAGCAACCACATTTTGTTCCCGCTATCTGGACGAGAACATTGAGACAAGGCTTAACCGACCACGAAGAATTCAAGACGGGCCATATGGTAAAGCCGAGTATAAGAGGGTAGACACTATGTTTATCAACAAGATATACCGGTTTATCTTGCTTAATTGCGTATGTCTTGAACAAATTAGAGAGTAAGTTTTTTTGGATTAATTGTTATATCTGTGTTTGTGTATGAAATGACATAATATTAATGTCACAATTATTTGTCGAAAACAGAACTCATTTTATCGAGGTACGTGAGGGGCATCCTGATTGGAACGAAGAGCGTTTGGAAAAATACCATCAGGATAATTTTTGTGATTGGGTCACAGAGCATGTAAGTTATTCGAATTACATTTTATTGCTATCGGTTTTAATCTAAACTTGTATCGTTCTGTATTTATCGTAAAATTTGTTTTGTTAGATCCACGATCCGAACTTGTCTGCATCATTTGAGAGTGATTCAAGATGTTTAGCTCAATTTCCTAGTATGGAAGTTGCACATTACAAAGGATTTGGTGTCCTTGGATACAAATTCGAAGTTAAGGACATAGAAACATCTAGAATCACTCAGAACAGTGGGATTGCGACGGTAGGATCGGACGGTGTGATTTACTATGGGTACTTAAATTGTATACTCGGCATCCACTATCCCGGACGATCAGAACCCTTTTATATATTCCACTGTACTTGGTACGATCCGCGAACCGATACAGACAAGTGGAGAAGCAGTCTTGGGACCTGGAAAGATGAATATGGATTGACAAGTGTGAACACACTTCGATTTTACGGTCAGGACGATCCGTTTATCTTTCCGAACCAAGAGTTCCAAGTATACTACTCACAGTGCTTGAAGCATCCGGGGTGGAGTGTTGTATGTCGATGGAAACCTAGAGATGTCTACGATGTCCCAGAATACGAGGACAGCGATGGGGACGAAGAAGAGAGAAGGCTTAAAGTGCTCCGACCGTCTGTTTCGAAGGACGGGTTGTCTTCGACCGATCATGAAGTTACGTGGGTTAGAAATGACATCGACGATGAAATCCAAGTAGATATGTATGATGCGCCCACGAAACGAAAAAGGTTATCAGTAATGTTATATTATTACTTCACATTTTACGCTCTAGATCATATATAGTCAATACTTTTAATGATTGTCTAATGCGTCCACGAACCGTTTATCTAGATTTGATGACGATGTCGGGAGCAGCGAGGGGCGGCAGGAGCTCCAGCAGAGGCAGAGGCAGAGGCAGAGCGGTTCTGCCGCCCGGAGAGCTCCGTAGGGAGCTTCAGAGGGCCGGTCTTGCACCCAGATCGGAGACCCCTTCGGATGCCTCCTTCCGTGTTGATTTGGCCACACCTCCAGGTATACTGCACGCATATCCATTTTGAATGTAATATTACAGATATTCATGCATGTTTATGTAAAAATTACTTATATTGTCAATGTTTGATTGTCTAGTTGTTGGTGATGCGTCCACATCTGGGACAGAGGCCACCCCCGCTCCTCCAGGTATGTTTATATATCATATAGTGTATGTATATTGATTTAGAATGCTATATCATAAATATACACATTCCTTTTGCTCTTACTTAGCAATTTTTATTATTGTCTAGCTGTAGGTGGTGACACCACCGCACCTGCGGGTATGTTTATATGTCCTATAGTGCATGCATATTGATTTAGAACGTTATATTATTGATCTACACATTCTTTTTGCAATTACTTATAAAATCTATTTTTAATTGTCTAATTATAGGTGGTGCGTCCACACCTTCCACAGGGGCCACTCCTGCCGCTTCCATACCCTCCGCATCGTCTGCAGGTTAGTATGAATAAATTTAAAATATTTATTTATTTTACATATGCTCTATAGAATAAATATGAACTTCATGGCCTATATTGTGCGCTTATTTCGACTCCGAACGCAAACGAGTATGTATTTTAAATTTAATTCATTATTTATGATATAATTTATTTCTTTGTGTTTCTTAATTAGAAAACTAAATGTTAATGCGTTGTGCAGAAACAGGCCGCTCAGAATACGGAGAACAGGAAGTCGGCGAAGAGGGGTCGCCCCACTTACACAGGTGGCTCGAGGAACATTACTCGAGCCATGGAGTTATCGGTAAATTAAGAGTTATTCTCTAATATTCTGCAATATTAAGAGTTATTCTCTAACATTTCTAATATTAAGAGTTACTTTCTAATATTGCAGACAGCTCGGACCGTGGCGTCAGGTGGTACACCGAGCGTGCTGTCCGCATATCTTGCCGTCCACGGCACCTCGACAGATCCCGCCACGGGCGAGCTTCGATGTCCCGACGTCGCTACCCAGGAGTACTGCGTAAGTGTTAATATTTTTTCTACCCAAATTTGAAATTTTAGTTTTGGAAGGTTCAAGTTTAAATTTTATACTTATACTTTACTGCTTAATGTGGGTGTAGGAGCGGGTGGTTGAGCAGGCCCAGGCCTCGGGGATCGATTTTACCGGACAGAACGATCCGAGGCTGCTGACCCCAGTTCTGGACGCCGCACACGGAGGGCACCACGGAGGTTGGGAGAGAGGCCGGGGATTGGGCCCCAGCAGGGCCCATATGAGGTTGGACTCCACCCCGGCGGTTACTTCCTCCGTCTCCAGTGGCCGGCATGTCCATCAGGAACTGGATAGCTTGAGGGCCACCGTTCAGGAGTTGAAGGAGATGCTGGTATGTATACTACTTTATAGTAAAATATCATTTCATATTATATACATATCAACATATCCATAATTAGTACGTAGCTTGAGCTTATTTGGTTTTAGAATTAAGTTTGATTAATCATACATACATATGTAATTAAAATAAACAACGCTTTTCCAAACTAGATATCCAAACAGGGTTTCGAAATAACTTAATAATGAAACGAATTCGAATAATACACAGTTCTTACACGTTTCTTACACACGTTATGTCCAGACGCGACAGGGTAGATCGGCCGAGCCTCCACATGCATCTCCTTCGGCTGCGGCTCCGCAAGCCACTACATCGGCTGCGGTACCGCAGACAGCTCCTGTAGCTCCACCGCCCACTCAGACTCCCGCAGCCGCGGCTCCGCAAGCGACTACCTCGACGGCGGCTGCGCAGACCACAACGCCAGCTCCACATGCCGCTCAGACTCCCTTATCTGTAGCATTGGAGAGTGTATTTACCGAGGAGCAGGCGCGCGTTATTTTAACGTTATTCGGAGGTGGAGCTGGACCGAACTAGGGTAGATTTTTGGTTTTTATTTTTTGAAACATGTATTTATTTATATCACATTGTACTACATTTTGAAACGATATTGATATTGGTTTGAATTTATATCATATTCAGTTTTTGGGTTTCTTTTGTATATTATATATATGCGTGGGATGTGATTATGAATACTGCAATATATGATTTGATTGATGTATATAGTATTGTGCACAGGGCGGGAAAAAATCTAGCAGCCCTTTTTTAAAAAAAAATACAGACAAACTGTACCTACGGATTAATCCGTAGGTATATATGTTGCCCCTACGGCGTTAGCCGTAGGGGCAAACTATCAGGAAACCTGATATTTTCCCACCTGATATCAGTGCAGGGTGTTGGGGATGCCCCTACGGATATGTACGTAGGGGCCACTGTTTATCCCCTACGTATATAACCGTAGGGGCAAAATATCAGGTTATCCTGATATTTTCCCCCCGATCTCAGTGCAGTGTGTTGGGAGTGGCCCCTACGGATATATTTGTAGGGGCTACTTTATATCCCCTACGGCTGTAGCCGTAGGGGAACTAATAGGACCTACAGATACAGCCGTAGGTACAGACAATATATTCAAAAAAAAAAATTAAATATATGATTTTATTACCCCTACGGGGTACTGCGTAGGGGCTATAGCACCTACTGAGTTATCCGTAGGGGCATAAATTTATCCGTAGGGGCACGTTCGGGGCCTCAACTTGCACCTGCGGCCTTTGCACCTACGGGGTATTTTTTAGCCCCTACGGATATATCCGTAGGGGCAGTGGGTTGCCCCTACGGATAAATCCGTAGGAGCAACCCATATTTGTAGTAGTGCGAGGAGGAAGAAGGAAAATAGGTATGGGTTTAATTTTTATATTTTATTAATTAAAAGTATTATGTATTTTATGTATATATATAGTTATATAAATATTAGGTAAATTAATAATATTTAACGGATAATGTAAAACTCCCATCAGTCTGCAACAAAATCTTAAAATATATATTGGGGATTATCGGACAAACTAGTACATGTACATGTTATCTTAATAGCCTATTTAAACCATAAGACAATGGCTACAAAAATATTCCAATCATAATATTGTATGCATATCAGTTAAGACGTAAATAGATTTACAACCAATAGATAAATATCAATAAAATGTATTCTATCTAAATATAACCCCATAATAGATTCCATGCAAGCGAGTTGGGTACAAACATGATCAATTCACATAACCCAAATATACCCCAATAACAATGATAATTTATTTTGCCCAATATATTTATTTAATATAGTTAAATAATGTGTGATCATGCTAGGGTGTTACACCGGATATTTCATTCACTGTGACTAAATTAAGTAGATACATCAGCTGTCCGAATAGAACTCATTGGGAAGCATTGGATAGGGTACTTAGATAGCTGAAGGGAACTATCTCCCCTGGGCTGCATTATGGGAAATTTCCCTGTGTATTTGAAGCGTACAGTGATGCAAGCTAGATAACCATGAACTCAGGGAGCAATGGTTGTCCAGAGTATGGTGTTTGGTACGATTAATTACAATTTAATACCGCTCATTTCCTATTATTTTTTCAATAAACAGTGCTATTTAGTCTATGTCTGCTCATTAGTACAGATTACAGGTACACAAGCAGAAACACTAGAAACTCTGCACAACATGCACAGAAATGACGATTTTTAACCAGAATAGCAAAGGGGACAGAATACAGATCAACTCTATCGGTTTTGTAACAAATATTGTTGTGTACAACAAATATCTAGTTTCGATCCAACATGATCAAGTGTGAACAAATGTGAACAAGTAATAGTTCATGTGATCAAGTAGGCATGAACCATCATGTGAATCAAATGGGAAAACACCATCAGGGTGAGATACAAGTGGGCATGTAAGGGGCTTGGTCAAGTGGGGATGTAATAAATAGTGAAAAAGAATTAATTTAAAGTGTGAACTCATACCCACTTGCTTTCTCTTCTCTGTTCGAAAGCTCCATATTGCAGCTAAATGAGAATTAAAAGAAATTAAGACAACAGAGAGATACTCTTGAGCTCAGAAGACTACAGAAGCAAGATGGGACCCACTCTCCAATTCATGGCCGCAAATTTAATCATCTTGGCCGCAATTTGCGGCCAAGGGTTGGCCATTTTGGCTCATGTTTCTTCTGTGGGTCTCTGGTGGTCTGGTCAGTCCATTTGTATAGTTAATTTTTTATTTTGAATTGCCTATATATAACAGATCTCAAATTAAGTTATGGGTTGATTTTTGAGTGTGAAAAACAGATTGTAATACTTGATAGCTTGTTCTTCTTCTCTTTTTGAGCTCTCAATTGAGTGCTTCATTAAGGAGATTGAAGTTGCCATCTATCTTGTAACTCAAGCCCTCCACCTTTGTGAATAAAGAACTTGCATTCTTTTCCTTTTACTTACTTATTTTCTTATGTATTCTTTCTCTTGTGTTTTTCATTTTTTTTATATGATGTTTGAATAACTCTTTGGTTGTGGTGATGGTGAGAATGTGAGATGAATAGTTTTGCCTTCCTCCTTCACTTGTGAATGTTTCATATGCTTAATAGGGATTGTAACTTTAAGATTATTAACTTGGTATGTGTGTGATATGGTATGTTGCTTTGATGGTTATTTGTAACCTTTAGCACATACCATATTCTCTCAATGTCCATTTTGCAATGTTAAAATTAGAATCACACTGGTGTTAAGATTGCTAAGTGTTTACATAAAGTATTTTGTTAACAAGTTGATTGACACCCTTCCTCATTCATATACCCTATACTATCACCACTCACTTAGCAAGTTTAATGCTAAAGCACTTTGCTCTCAAGTGCTAATTTGTGTATTTGTTGATGATGCATACTTGCTAACCCTTGTGCTTAGTCTTGATACTCCATGCTTGGACATACAGATGGTAAGTAAGAACAATACGGGTTCATTTCGTTCCTACAATTGAACTTCGACATTTTGATGGTTTATGCTTCGTCACCATCTTGATAAGCCATGCTTCATTTCAGAACCAACAAAGGAGGAAACAACTCATGATCAAGAGAGTGTCGAAAAATTGCCACGATTCAACCATCCGAACCGGAGGCACGACCATCTTTTCTTACCTTTGTTCTATAATTTCATATTTTCTTATTTCTTACGACAAACTCAGTTATTTCTCTTTGAACTTTTAACAACAACTTCTAATCACCAATTTCCTGTGGATCGACCCATACTTGCTGGCTCAGTACAACGCGATGTGCACTTACGGTTTATAAATTTTAAAACGAGACCGAGTTCGAGTGCGCTGCATTTCTGAAACCTTTCTTTCAAAACCACAAAAGCGCACGCGAGTAGAGGCCCAACAAATTTTTGGCACCGTTGGCGGGGAAGTGGTAGTCATTAGTGGTTGTTATTCCTGGTTTATTTGTATATACAAACTAACAAAAAAAAATTCAAAAAACAAAACAAAAATCTAACTTTTCTAACATTTTTTTCTATGTCTTTTTTATCTGCTGTCACTCTGAATTTTATTGAAAAACTTAGAGTGTAAAAATGGGACACTAAAGGGACAAGAAACACACGGTACTAGGTCGGAGCCCCAAATCAAAAGGTCGACCGTCGTTTTAATCATTTAGGCCGCAAATTGTGGCTCCACCTGCTCCATTTGCTCCAATTTTTTTGTGTTTACTTCTTTGTCCTATTTTTGCTCCATTTTTATACTCTAAATTTCATAATTGTGTGTGTGTAGCATATTGACCATATATATCGCTTTTCCACTAAAATTTTCCGATATTTCTGACATTTCAGGTTTAAACGGATTTGCGACCAGTGAAGGTGCGGAATGAATTGAACCTTCAAGTACACAAAGACACAGAAGTACGGTGCCAAAAATCCGAATAGTTTGACCCGCACAAGCGAACCTTTCGAGCTATCGGGATCGACACAACGGGGGTTTCTTAACCCAACACTTTCGGTACGTATTTTCTAACTCCCTCTTTCTCAAATCTGATGCATTCCACTATTCTATCTTCTGCGGAATTCTTTGCAAAATTCACCGCACAAGAGCCAATAGAGAACTAACCCGTATTTATTGAAGCACTTAAGCTTAAAATGAAAAAGACATGCTTGATTGACTAATTTGCTTAAATTCTTTTATTGATTTGTGCATTTGTATCTTAATACGGATTTAAGAGTAAAGAACCCCATAAGATACGGTAAAGGATTTTATCACCTTTTCCGTGGCCTACAAATCATAAAACTACATTCTTGCATACCCACGGTAATTTTTAAAATCAATTAGAACTATGACTTTAAGGATTCGTGCTCAATAGGGTAATTTAATTGTGTTTAGAACACCGCTTAATATTATATTGTTCACGAGATGTCTTGGTAAGTGTTCACGGTGCAACCGCCAAAAAAGAAGGGGTTATTCTAATTAAGAAATTTCGCGAAAGCGTTGGACAGCCTCTCCTTCTCTCAGCACTTACATGGCTTTGTGATCAGTATATCTTGAGCCCATTTCTCGACACAGTTTTATTTCGACAATCAGGTTCTTGAGCATGTCTAGTTGACTTAGAGAAATATAGACTGCTAGAGATGTGATATTTTTTATTTTTGTGATTTTGTGAATACTTGTTGATATGGGTGATACACAGTTCAATTCGATTCTTTATGATCCGTATTCTTTTTTTATACATAGACCCAATTCTTTTGTTCAAATTGCCAAAAAAATTTCCCATATTTTTAAAAACTGTCCTTTCTTAGAGGATGGCCAACCGTACCAGAATTTTTACATCGGTCACCCACCTAACACTCTTGAACCCAAGCCCACTTCAAACGTAGAGCAATTGATTGAAAATTTAGAGAAAAAGGTCGATAAGATGACTGCCTTAGCATCGCTACAATGACAACCTTCCCTTCCTGAAATTATTCACACATCAATAGGATATGATAGTGAGATGGATGCTAGATTGACCTCTTTAGAGAAAGGTTTAGAAGTGATGATTGCAGTCGAGAATCAAATAGTTTCGATGCTAGCCATGTTCATACAACAATCTGATTAATTGTTTCACGCTCAATCCAATCATTGGCTAGAATCGACAAACAAGTGAAATATTTAGCTGTACAGATTCTAGAAAGTGAACATAGTCAAGTTGAAACCAATAATGCCAATATATGTCATCTAGGAAGTCACTTGAGTGAGACAAATGATCAAACAATTTTTGATAATTTCATAGATGATAATGATATAAGTGATTTGACTGAGTGTTATTAGGACAAACAAGAAAACTCTCCGAGTCAGTTCGACACTAGCCTTCAGATACTAAATAAGCCTCATGTCATTTGTGGTCTTGAGAATGATTTAACTAATATACTACTTAAAAATGAGATTCTTGCACCGACTGATTTTAGCAATGAAATTTTAGAGGAGGAAACTTGTGAATTTGACGGGTATGGTTTTGATATAGTGTTCGACAAAATTCATAATCAGGAACCCATAACTTTAGTATTATCGATTGATATAGTTTTTGATGAAATTTTAGAGTGGGAACCAACATTTTTTATGACATCAACCTACCCATAGGTCAGTGTGTTAAGGGAGAACTTGAATTGGGAGATGTGAGCTGTATTGATAAGAATATGATTGCGAAGGAATATAGGGAGGAAGATAATTTTGATAAATATTCTTTTATACCGAGTTTTGAGGAGATATATGCGGATGAACTTTCTGTTCTTGGTGAGTTTGAGTCACGATCACTTAGGGAGCATCTTAGAGACCTCTCTTTTATCAAACTTTTTGAGGATGAACTCCAGTTTTTAAAAAAACTTGACCTCGAAACTCAACACATGCCTCTAGAAAATAAAATTCACCCGGGCAATAATTCTTTGACTCTTCAAAATTTGGTCTTCACCTTCAACGTTTTCTGATCCCTTCTTTCACACACCATTGCCCAGTACTAACATCTAACCATACCACTAACATTTTCTTTTTCATATACTTTTTCATTTACCATCCTTGGTCTTTTATAGACAAAATTTTTGAATGGCCGGTACTAATTTTTGGACTAACGTAATCTCTTAACTTGTAAATATCATAATTAGCTCTTAGATTTCTTTTTTTTTTTTGAATAAAAACTCACCATGATGTCTCAGTCCAGCAACTGGAGGAGGGGACAATGATGAGGACATCGTAAATCTCAGGTTTGGGGGTGAGTACTCCGTTTACTTTGTGCATCATGTGTAAATTCTGCATTGTATATATATTGAAAAAACCCACAAAATTTTGAAATTTTTTTCAAAACATAAAAACCTTGTCGTCAAGTTAGCTAGTGGGGAAACTTAAACTCGAAATCCGACGGTTTAGTTTGATAAGGTAGAAATAAATAAATCCTAATTTTAGAGATTGAAAACCTGAAAGATAACCCTCTTTTGAGTTTAACCGTAGCTAATATATATCTTTTATATCACACTACACGTATCGTGAGTTTTGAAAAATTAGATGACAAGTTTGATATGTCTTTAAATTTTTGTAAAATTGATAAAACATTTTTAGGATCAAACAAATTTGTTCTAAAATAAGTAATATCAAAAATAATTTATAAAGTGAAGTGGATATGAAAGGATATTTTTGAAAGTTTTAATGGAGGCTAAAGTCTGAAAAATAACCCATCTGGAATCTTATTGGAGTGATTACACACCTTATCCACACGAACACGTCTTTGGGATGAAAAGAGAAACTGGTAATATCTCCTTTCGCACAGCTTGCTGAATATTTTTAAACGCATAAAAATTAGTTTTTTATTTTGTGGCCTTGGTGACTTGGACAATTAAGTCCTAGGGGTGTCTTTACACCTAATACCCTAAAACCATATAGTTTAGGAGTCATTAACCCCAAAAGTTGCTAAATCCCCAATTGCCAAATAAAACAAGTCAAGCAAGTGTTCTCTTCAGGTTAAAAGTCCTCACGGTTCTTTGTAGGAGAATAATCTTGGCTGGGACGGATTTTCGATTATAAAAAGTTTTTTAGCGAAGATATAAAAGTTTAATTTATAAGATTAAAATACTTTTTGCACGATCACGAAAGGTGTATATGAACAAAGACAGCTGAAAAATAGGGGTGAAGAATAAAACTTAGTTTTCTGTTGAAAATGATAGAAATTCTGATTTGAGACCTAACTGGAGAATGAAAATTGAGAAAACCTTAAGTCTTTTCAAACTCGCTTGATCCTTTTGAAGTTTTTCCTAATCCGTATGTATGACATGATGATTCTAATCGAAGTTTTTAAAACTTAAAGACACTATTCACACAATCACATAAAGACGTATATGAACTTATGTTAAATGAGATATGGGAAATGAAAAATAAGGGTTGAACGTTTCTGACTTAGGATATAGAACTTCTGATTTTAATACTAAACTTTAGGATTAGAATCGACAATTACCTCACGAAACTAATTTGACGGGATTTTGTGGGTGTAATCCACTGAAAACTCTCAGGAGACAAATCTCCTCCTACTAAGGACACCTAAAGCTTTAACTTGTTGCACATGCTCAGCGCAATCGTGTTTCCTGTGAAAGTAAAATTAGGATTTTTTTTTGCACAAGATTGTTGGGGTCGAAATTTACATCCCGGTTGACCAAGTCAAAATCAAATTCAACCCCAAACCAAGTGGGCCCAAGTCTAGGTTAAGTGGGCCAATACCTGGGTCGAGCCCGAACATGGAGCGGCCGGCCTTCCCCCATGCTAAGATAAAAATTTTGTAATAATTAATTTTGGTGAATTACTTTTATTCTATTTTATGAATGAATGTAAGAAAAATGGGCATATAGCCAAATTTTTGTAAAGCCCATGGCTTATGTGCAAAAAGAAATAGCACATGAGACATAAGATGGGAAAAATGCCATTTTGTAAAGCCCAAGGGGTTATATGTAAAATGTATAGCCTATAAAGGCCAGGATAATGAAAATATCCCAACAATTTTTTTTCTCTCTCCTAGAAAAGCATCAAGATCTGTGATCTTCTCTTTCCTCAAGGTTTTAAAACCTTCTTCTTTCTTTTGAATTAAATCAAGAGTTTTACTCTTCCTTTTATAAAACTAAATAGTTTTTCACCACAAAACCCACAAAGGGGAACTCAGATCTTCCAACAGATCTCAGAAAGGAGAGATTTTTAAAATCTCATACTTCTTGATCTTCAAGATCTGGTCAACAAAGGAAGAAGAAAGAGACCTATCTCCAAAAACCCCACTTTGGGGAAGATCCATGGCTCAAGAGGAGAAGCCCCCTTCATCAGCTTCAAAATATCTTATGAGTTTAACTCCTCATATATATTCATATATACAAAATAATAAGTGCCCATTTCTGGGAGTACAACTCCCATTGCAGGGACCAAGTTTCTTTTGCCTTCCGAGCGCCCACATGCCTGACACGTGAGGCGCTAGCGCCCTTGCGCTCAAAGCGCTAGCGCCCAAAGCGCTAGCACCCAAGCGTCCACGTGCCTGGCACGTGGGGCACTAGCGCTCAAAGCGCTAGCGCTCTTGCGCTCAGAGCGCTAGCGCCCAAAGCACTCTTGCGCTCAGAGCGCTAGCGCCTGAGTACCCACGTGCCTGGCACGTGGGGCGCTAGCGCTCAAAACGCTAGCGCTCTGGTGCTCAAAGAGCTAGCACCCAAGCGCCCACGTGCCTGGCACGTAGGGCGCTTGCGCCTAAAACGCTAGCGCCTTTGCGCTCAAAGCGCTAGCACCCAAAGTGCTGGCGCTTTTTCCCACGCATCTTTTGGATGCCCTTTCCCTCTTTTTATATATATATATGTATATATACATATACAAACACACACACACACATACTCCACGACACTGTCCCTGTTAGAAAAAAATTTCTAACGGGGGACTACCTCGTACCCCGCAAGGGGGCTGCTAGCCCCCTTGACCCCCAGCCCGCTATCTGGATAGCGGGACCCCCGTAAAAACTTTGCGGGGCCCCCGATATATCCAAAAACCCCTTTCAAAACACAACACACATACACTGCATATTGAGTTCGCATGACCTGTCTGACCCATTAATCGGAGGTTCTCTCGCTCCAAAGGTGAGGGGTAATTAACGGCAGCTTAGTCCACGGCTGCCAGAGATTTGGATCCCCGCAATCAATAAACCCCAGCCTACCCTATGCAGGGTGAGTCTGTAATGCGCCTGACAAGCGCACGCGCATTCCCATCTCAATGAGGTGACAAAAACACCCTACAGATTCTGGCATGCCCGGTGGGACCATTCTCTCCTCCCATATCTCGAGTCAAGCGTTCATGCAAACTCATTTAACATATATGCAAATGTTTGTACTGAAATAATGTTTTTTTTTCCGTGCAGCAATCAACTTTCAACGACAATGTCTCCCAAGATGAATTCAGCTTCCAATGCGACCCTGATCTCGTACGTGGTCAAGATCAATGCTCGTGTGGTTCTCCCCTCAAGCCTCAGTCGACAGTGGGAGGAACTGCCCCTCCAGTTTGGTTCCGTCATTATCTACCCTGCCGGAAGCGCTCATCTGGCAGAAATCCCGGCAAAACAGGTGGCCAAGCCGGTCTCAAGGGGCAAGAGGCCGAATGTTGTGATCGCTAAGGCACCACAACCGAAACTTAAGACGGTGCCTGAATGACTCTCTGGTGCTCCAGCTGGGGGCAAGACTTCCGGTACAAAGGACAACATCAAACGTTGCGGACGAGCTCAGACGATGACTCCAACAAATGCACGATCGGGCATCTTCTCTGATCTCTCTATCACTCGGTCTACGGCGTCTTCCCGAAGAGCCGAAGTCTGCAAAGTGATTAAAACAGAAAAGTTAAGGCAGAAACGGATCAGGTATCGAGCCAACAAGAGGGCCAGGACTTCGGCCATATGGAATCTTGTGAGGTTCCAAGAGCAGGGTTATTCCACGACGACGGCTGAGTCGGTCGTAAAAATCAGCAATTCCTTTGAACCTCTGAAGTAGGTTCAGAAAAATGCCATGACCGCCAGAATCAAGAAGACGGTGGTCCAAATGTCGCTACAAAGAGACGTGTCCCGGTCCCAACAGAAAAAGTATGACACTGTCTCTTCAAGAGTTTATCAGGCGCTCTGTGCTACGTGAAAACAGCGGAGAAAAACCAAAAAGGAAGTGTCAGCACCATTCAAGAATCCGTCCAGGCCAGCCGCCTTCAGTCGACTGCCCGTTACCGAAACAGGAGGGTCAAGACAGCGATCCAAGAAATCAGTCGCCGATAATAAAAAGACGGCTGGATATGTTATCCATACGGTCTATATGGCAGGCGGGCGCCCCAACGACAACCTTCGCAGCAAAAGTAAGGATGGGGCCACCACATCCCAAGCCCAATCTGGCTTGAATGTGGTTGTCGCTTCCCAAGAACAACCGCCTCCGCTGGATGATGAAAACCCTCTCGAAGAGGACGATAGGCAGAAGGACCTTTCGGTCCAGGCAGAGTCAAGCTCGGACAGCGAGGAAGAGCCGACTTTCCGTCCCAGGACCGCGGAGCAAGAGCTTCTTCAAGAGCTTCGAAAACAGCTCAGGAGCAAAGATAAAGAGATGGCCAAGCTCTATTCGAAAATTGACGACCTAACGAAAGCTTACGGCTCAAATTGCTCGAGCGCCTCCCAATCAAGCATAAGTTGCCACTCTTGAGCCGGATGTTGACAATCTGAAGCGGCCGATGCCTGTCCCTTTGGGTCCAAGATTCGTAGAGCTACACGAAAGCCGGCCACATTCCGATTCTGGGGACGCCTTGGCCCCAGATAACACTATCCCGCTAACACAAGATCGGATAATGGATTTGTTCACCAGCAAGGTTAAAACATTGGTGGCCGAAGCTGAAGCTCAGAAAGAAATCGGCAGTAGTGGGCGGCCATATCCCGCACAGTACGATCTGATCGAGTTCCCGAGTGGCTATGTCATTTTTAAGTTCGGAAGATTTGACGGGACGGGAAATGCAATTCAGCACGTCACCCACTTTAAAGGATCGTGCGGAAATACAGGGGGCAATGATGCGCTCCTTCTTCGTCAGTTTGTCAACAGCCTGACTAGTGTCACTTTTGACTGGTACGCGAGTATACCAGACGGGTCCGTCATTACCTTTGCCCAAATGGAGTCTCTGTTTCGGCAAAGGTTCATGAGTGTCGGTGATAAAATCTCCATTGCCGATCTTGTGAGGACCAAGCCGGGGAAGAATGAAAGCAACACCGACTTTATCGTCCGATGGCGTAATCTCACAGTCAAGTGTGAACCGCCACTGGAGCAGGACCAGTCCGTCAGCCTTCTCATTAGGAACCTCAGCAATTGGATGGTCCCGTTCTTGTGTACAGCAGGACTCAAGACATTTCAAGAGCTAATCAAGAAAGTCCAAATGCTGGAACGCTCGAAGCAAGAGTCTACCTCGGACTCTCAGAGAGACAAGACTTGGAAAAGCAAGCGGAACGACAACCGTAGAAGCGGGAGTTCCAGCAGTACCAATGTCTTCAATGCGCCCGACAATGAAGAAAAGCGAATGGCGGGCGAATCCAAAACCAACCGGTCTCGAAAGCCATTGCTGGGAGGAGATGGGCCTTCCCTAGAGGAGAAAAAGAATAAGGTTTATTCTTTCAGAAGGGACAAGGTCCGCAAGATATTTAAAGATGCCTTGAACAACGGTCTACAATTGCCGGAGTTGAAAAGACCTCAAGAAGCAAAAATGACCGACAATCCCCTGTATTGCCCATACCACCGAGTAGTGAGCCATGCGATCGAGGATTGCTATATCTTCAAGGACTAGGTCGAGAAGCAGTACAAGGCTGGAGAGATCGAGCTGTCCAAAAGTGTGTTGGTGAACAATCAAGTTGCAACCACCAACTTTATACAGACAGAAGCTGAAGCCTTCTGGGTGCAGATAGCCAAACCCGCTGTCCTGAGAAATGAAACCGACTCACCGCGGACTCCGTGGAGTATGCACATATCTAATAAGACGAAGAAGATGCTAAAGCTATTTCGGAAAGAGCTCAGAACGGAATGGGAAGGGCAGAAGAAGCCTACCGTACCAGCTGCCAATCCAGCTCCATCAGGCTCAAAATCCAAAAAGCTCAAGAAGAAGAGAAGTGCAGCTCGACGTGAAAAAGTGACTGCAGGGAGATCGACCATTCAAAAGTATATCGATTCTCTCGAAGACTATGAATATAAGGAAAGAACTCTAATTCAATTGAAAGAGTTCTTCCCTGTAGAAGCGGCTGAGATTCCGGAGGAGTTAGAAGAAGACTCCAATGAAGAGGTCCCTATAGTGACCTGCAACGTCATCCACCTAGGCAGTGAATCAGAGGAGGAGCTCTGTATTCCCGAAGAGGACGAGGAGCTCGCCACAAAGGCCAACCAAATCCAGCTTAGAAGCGGTAAAGCTCTACCGCCAAATCAGGGGAACGCCCCAAAAGGAAAGGAAAAACAGGAGGCTAATGAGGAAGATGGCGGAGAGTCGGCTAATGAAAACTCAAGTCCTTCCTCAGTAGACTACAATATCTTGGCTCATCTCCGAAAGCTCCCGTCTCTCCTGAGCATCTACGATGCCTTGATCCTATCTAAAGAGCTTAAAGATGTCCTCATTCACACTCTACAAAACCCAGAGCAGTATCAGGCTCGCTTTGCAGAAATTAATATGAAAGAAGCCCAGTATACTTTGCATGCCGCCGCAGTGACGTTTAAGAACGAAGACTTGCTACTGGGAACAGCCGAGCATAATCGGCCGCTTTACGTGACCGGGTACAGTGACGGAGATCGGATTAATCGCATATTGATTGATCCAGGGTCCTCAGTGAACATCATGAACTTACAAACTCTGAAGAGTTTGGACGTCCGACACCTGTCAAGGGAAAGGATTGTCATTCAAGGCTTCAACCAAAATTGCCAGCAAGTTCTGGGATCTATAGCTTTGCCAATCAAATTTGGAGATCTGCAAACTGAAGCTAAGATATACGTAATCGACACTGACACATCTTATAAAATTCCCTTGGGATGGCCGTGGCTCCACGATTACGGCATCATTCCGTCAACTCTCCATCAATGCATGAAGTATACTAAAAATGGCGAAGAAAGACGCATTGACGGAGACATCCAGCCGTTCGGTGTGCCTGAAGTCTGATATGAAGATTCTTGGTACTTCATGAACCACCAAAATGCTAAGCCACAACTAATTGGGGATAGAGTGGCCCAAGACTCAAAAGCAAATCTGAGCCGGCTGTCACTTTCAAGAGCAAAAATGCCCAAGTGCGCCTGCGTTTCGGTAGCGACACTGATGAGTCCGGCGCTGGAGGTCCGTCCTTCCGTAAAACTCGCCCTCGTTTCGGTAGCGATACGGACGAATCCGATATTGAAAACCCATCTAGCAACAAAGTCCGCCCTCATCTTGGCAGTGACACTGAAGAGTCGGAGGAAGAGGACCTGCCGTGCAACAGCTGTGCAGATTGGGCCCCCATGCAGCAAGCGAAACTATAAGAGACCTTCGAAATTGCAGAAGGGTCCTTGGCCATCACAAGGGTGCCAAAACGGATGTGCAATGAGCTCGATGCATTGTCAGTCTCTACCGTGGACCAGCTGAAAACTTTCTACGTTCCCGGGAGGAAAAGTGGACAGAAGGGCATCCTGTTTTATGGGTTAAACCGTGTTGTGCACCCGAACGATTTGTCTGTCGCGTGCCTTCCCTATGAGAGAGGCATAAGAGCCATCCTCAATCCCGGATACTATGCACCCGAGATGCGGGAATATTTCAATAGGTGCGGATGCCGATATATCAAACGGAATCCGAAACAAAGTTTTATGAAGGGCTATGGCATCCGCCCCAAGTCCGAGCACTCATCGATGGACGAATTACAGATAGACGGGGCATAGGCTTCATTCAACCTGATTCCAAAGCATGCTACATGATCCATGTTGGTGAAGCCAACGAAAGATCGAATATGATGACGAGATAGCCGAGCCAGAAGAAGCTCCTCAAGAGCTCGAAGATGGCGGACAAGCAACCTTTGACGAACTAACCGAGATTGACTTAGGAACGCCCGATAATCCAAGGCCAACTGTTCATATCAGATTTTTGCATTTTTATACCGCCCAATTTTTATCACATTGCATATCGGTAGGTACTCTTGAGCCGTGTTTGCTAGTCAATTGCAGGATACAGGTTCTCGGCTCTGAACGGTGAAATTCATGGAAAAACACGACAAAACCCGGGTTCCTGCTAACCACAGATAAAACACGGATCTCCGCTCTTTATCCGTCTGTTGCCACACACCAGTTTAAGAGACAAAATGGTAAATCGATGTCATTTTCATGCACAAGGCTCAATAGCAACACAAGATCCAAGAAATCTATGCGGAGCTCGAGGAAATCATGACAAAAAGATCCACATCAAATCACCTATTGCTCAATAGAAATTCTGGAAAAATCGTGAAGAAAATCTGAGAAATATCATATACCAGACTCATGGGCACAGCAGACCAGGGAAGTACAAGAAAGCCCACTCCCTAACTCCACCATAGGGCCGCGGATACGCAGCCAATAGGGGGTCTAGGCCGCGGATCCGCGGCCATACAGGAGCCGCAGTTGATGGTTTTTTGGGGGTAGATTTGTCTTTTTACATGGGTCCAGAATGTTGCCCTAGAATTTCTGTTGCCTGCCTATAAATAGTCCAGAACTTGCCAAAGCCAAGGGTGTGCTTAATCTTGTATTTTTTTCTAGGTTGTAGAATACTTGTTCTTCTTCCTCTTCTCATCTCTTCTCCATTGAAAAACTTGTAGTGAGCTTTTGTGAGTGAAGAATGATGAATAAAGAAGTTCCTTTTGTTATTATACTTGTCTTGTTCTCTTATTATTGATTGTAATTTTCATTTGTTAACTTAGTTGTTGTTACTTCTTGTTGTTTCTTTCTTTTCTCTTTTCCTTTATCCTTAAACAACCATGATGCTTACGCTTGATCCTTGCCGAGGTGAGGTCGCAAATAGCTAGTTGTTATCTTCTAATCTCCTTCTTTATATCTTCCTCTTTTGTGTTATTTTCTTTTCCGTATAATGGGTGAGTAGTTTCATACATGTTAGGGTAGGATAAGGGAAGTTTGAGAGAAGGAAATCTCTCTCACTCTTTCCTTGCCCAACATCTTAAATCGACTCCCGTTAATTAAACCACAATCCGCTCCTTACGGCACCCTATCCTACATGATAGCGGTGATTCCGTAGTGAGACCGGTTATGGTTGAATTAACCGGAGGTTATAGCTTAAGAGCCAAGAACGGACGGACAAGCACCAAAAGGAAGAACTTAAGCGTTGGAAAGCCTAGCTTATACTCGCAAGTTCCTTCCTAGTCGTGCTAATCCCCGTTGTTGCCGATTACCGTAACACCGATATTAAGAGTGGCAACGAAAGAAGTGAGCGACTCCTAACTCAAACTAACCTAATCCTAACCCTAACAAGCTCTCTTTACATATCATTTTAACACTTAGTTAATCACAACCAAATCTGGAAAATTGGACTTAACTCGTTAAAGTACATAGAAAAAGATTCCCATCTCCCTGCGGACGACCCGTACTCAACCGGCTAGCTACAAGCGAAACCGTTTTGATTGCGGTAATTAACTAAACTTAAACACGCAGAATCTCTAACAATCAAATGGCGTCGTTGCCGGGGAGACGGTAGTTTATTTCTTTGTGTAATTTCGGGTTAACTTGTGAATATAAATATAACCGAAAAACAAAACAAAAAAATATACTTTGTAAAAAAAAATCATTTTGTTATTTTTGATTAGTTTTTGTGCAAGTGTGCAGGATAATACGGAGTTCGAATTCAGTGCCAAAGACGTGGGAAGATAGACCCACATTTCACGGCTACACCGCGACGGATCAAAACGAAGCAAACGGGCTACTGTAAAAATCTGGAGCAGATACAGTGAGCAAATCAAGTTTCTGGAACTCCAGAAAAGAAGAGGACATCCAAGGAAGCACACACGAAAATTCCAGAGGCCCAATCCTACCTTACTGCCGCGGAACCGCGGCATAAGCAAGCTTAGGCCGCGGAACCGCGGCCACTTGGTGCCCTCTGCATCTCAAAATCTCTGTAAGTGTTCCTTGCTTCTTCCCCACTCCTCTGGACTCCAATAAACTGTGTTTTCTGCAGCATTCTTTGCGCAAACTCTCTTCCCCCTTCCAATAAACTGTTCTTGTGCAAGATTCTTTGCGCCGCGCTAAAAAATAAAAATTGTTTGCAGTTGATTTGTTACCGCTTTGCATTCATTAATACGAACTTAAGGGGCTTGAAACCAATTCAGATTGGGTGGGGATTTCATCACCCTTCCCAGGACCCCAAAAATCACAAAAAGCATATGCATTGACCATTGTTAAATTAAAAAATACTAGACTCAGCCCTAAGGACTTCGCGCTCAATAGGACAGAGGACTAGTTACAGGCATCGGCCGTTTATCCTATCTGACTTTTGCGGTGTCTAGGCAAGTGTGTCGAAGGCAAGTGGTTATTTAATTAAGGAACTTCGCGAAAGCGTTGGACAACCTCCCACTTACCTGGCACTTACCTGGTCGCAATTGACGGAGAAGAGGCGGTTTGAGGTCCTATTTCTAGCCCTCTGGAACAGTTAGGAGCTGTCTAGCAGACCTAGGTGACCCTAGATCTAGGTGTGATTGTGCATATCTTGCTTGTGATTTCTTAAAGCCGTAAGTCCATACATATTTCTGTAAAGCTCTTTCTAAAAATAAAATAAAAAAAAGGGAAAAAAATCAAAAACTTTTATAAAAACTTGCCCTTTGTCGCCAAAATCCATTTTTCACCCACCACCCATCGCCTTTCTCCATTGACGTTTTCTTACCCTCACCTTCTCCGCTTTGACTATACTAAACTCGTTTAGTGTATGTCCGCTTGGACTCGGGACACTAGCGCCCATCTAGTCCGCGTTACGTTAGTCGCTACCGACTACGCGATCGACTCAGACGTCGAAACTCCGTCCACTCCTCTTACACCTTTACCTTTGCCGGCCAACTCCGACGTTGACCGGAATTCTGTTCATACATCTTCACCTTCACCATCACCAACCTTTTCTTCCGCGATGTCAGGATTTAATCCGAACATCTCTTTGACTACCCCTGGATTGGCTCCACTTCCTACGGAGACCAATAACCCATCACCACCGCCTGTTGTAGCGCCGCAGCGAATCGCGCTCCAGGATCGTTTCTATCCCACCCGTTCTGCACTTCCCACCTGCCTTTCTCTTCCACCGGCCAATGGGGATAATTTTGAAATTAAGCCCCACTTCATCAACATGCTTCCACGATTTCATGGGCTTGAATCTGAAGATGCCTATATCTTCATCAATAAATTTCAAAACGTTTGTGCCATGATGAAAACCACCCAGCTGTCGGACGATGCTATACGCCTACGGGTCATTCCGTTCACTTTATGCGATCTTGCTGAAAAATGGCTGTATAGCACCGCTTCCCACTCCATAACCAGTTGGGACGAGTTTGTAAAAGCGTTTCTAAAGAAATTTTATCCGAATCATAAAACCGCAAGGATTCGCAATGAAATCAACCAATTCTCTCAGCTTCCTTCTGAACCCTTCTGGAAGTGCTTTGACCGGTACAAAGACCTTCTTGTTCAGTGTCCTCACCACGGTATAGAGAAATGGCAACTTTGCCAAACCTTATACGAGGGCCTGAACCCAGCAACGAAGCAGTTGTTGGAAACCATCTGTCAGGGCCACTTCCTATCGAAATCTGACGAGGAAGCGTGGCAATTCTTTGACGACCTTGCGGAGCAAACGCTACAATGGGAGAGCACCAGACCGACTTCTTCTTCTACATCCACGTCTACCGGTCAGTCTAGGGTAGGAATTCACCAACTTGATGTCTCTATTGCGATGAAAGCTGAAATGGCTGCAATAACGAGAAAGCTTGAAGCGATAGAGAGCAAATTTTCTTCTCCTGCTCCTACCCCTGTTCTCCCCCTTCGTACCATTTGCGCTTGTTGCTCCGATCCTTCTCACTTAACCGAAGAGTGTCCTTACAATCCACCATCGCAAGGACAGGATCAGGTTAATGCTGCATTTCAGCAAAGACCGAGGAATGATCCATACTCTTCCACTTACAATCCCGGTTGGAGAAACCACACCAATTTCGCCTGGAATCAGAATCAGAATCAATTCTAAGGCAACAATTTCCAAAGGCCCCCTCCGCCGCAACAACAAGCGCAACAACAAACTCAACATCAATTTCAGCAGCCCTTCCAACCCCAACCTTTTCAAAATCAGACGAACAACTTTGCACCCAACAATTCTTTTCCCCAAAACAACTTTGTTCCGTCAAACAACGATAAGGTTTCATCGCTCGAACGAAGTCTGGAGGCGTTCGTTAAACAATCGACTCAGTCCACCGCCAACATCCAGTCTTCCATTCAATCCTTAGTGCAACACACTGCCGCTCACGGGCAAAGCATCAAGACCATCGAGGCTCAGATTGCACAGCTGAATGCGGCCTTAAGCGAGCGAGAGAAGGGAAAGCTCCCGTCCCAGCCACTCCCAAATCCCGGTCACCCACAGAATGTACATGTTGCTCTTGAACAACAGAACCATAATGTGAGTGCCGTGACCACATTGAGATCGGGAAGGATGCTGCAAAACAACATTGGCACACGGATCAACGATGACACCCCGGCCGCTTCTTCTTCTTCTTCTTCTCCTGCTTCTTCGTCTTCTGAGCCTGTTCTCCATTCTTCAAAAGGCTCTCCTTCTTCTTCTTCTTCTTCTTCTTCTTCTTCTGCTCTGAACGGACACACTTCTCACTCCACGAAAACACCTGTTTTAGGATCCGTTCCAACTCCACAATCTCCTCCACAAGCATTAGACTCAACCAATTTTAAAAACGTTCCATTTCCAAACCGGTTGAGGTCTAATAAACAAAATCCTCAAATGGAGAAGATTCTGGAGTTATTTAAGCAGGTTAACATTAACATTCCTCTTTTAGATGCCATCCAACAAGTCACATCCTACGCGAAAATCTTAAAGGACTTATGCACGAAAAAGAGGAAGTCTCAGGTACCAAAGAAAGTTTTCTTGGCTAGTGCTGTGAGTAATGCTCTTACCCAATCTTTACCACAAAAACGGAAGGACCCTGGATGTCCTACAATTTCTATTACCATTGGGGATAAGAACATCAACCGCGCACTATTAGATCTTGGTGCCAGTGTTAACCTGCTTCCGTACTCAGTATACGAGCAATTAGGCGTAGGAGAGCTGAAACCCACACACTGTACTCTCCAAATGGCCGACCGATCGATCACCCATCCTAGGGGTGAGCTAGAGGATGTGTTAATCAAATTCGGGGACTTCATATTCCCCGTTGACTTCATTGTATTAGACACACAGCCTGTAGCTAACCCCCGGAATCAAATTCCGGTGATACTCGGTCGCCCATTCCTTGCAACCTCAAATGCTGTGATCAATTGTCGCAATGGTTCGATGAACCCCTCTTTTGGAAACATGACAATTGAACTCAACATTTTTAGGTTGGGGAATTAGCCCTCCGAACCTAATGCTCATATACTGGACGTCTGCTCGATCCAGGAGATCACCCCTGAAGAGTGTGAATTCGAGGAGTTTCTGTTCGATCATGCTAACCTTAACGCCACTAGTGCGTTCCTCCTCGAACCTGCTGCTGTTTCTGCGCCCGACAACGACTACGGGTGTTTCACGTTCTTGAACGATCTTAGCCGCTCGCAACCCGAGTTTGAATCCTTCGAATTTCCGGATGAGTTACCTGAACCATCCGACTCACTCGCTTACACTCGTTTTGAATCTTTGCTGGAGTCCTTTGAGTTCGAGACCTCTGCACCAATCTTGCCTTCAATCGTTTCTCCTCCCACGCTCAAACTCAAGCCTTTGCCGTCTCACCTTAAGTACGCTTACTTAGGTGAGAACGAGACCCTCCCTGTCATCATCTCGGCTTCTCTAGCTCCAGAGCAAGAGAAAGCCCTTCTCACGGTCTTGCACAGCAACAGGCAAGCTTTTGGCTGGTCCATGGCGGACATCAAGGGGATTAGTCCCCTGATCGTTGAGCATCACATTCATCTGATGGATGATGCCAAACCAGCCCGGGATCCATAAAGACGTCTCAATCCAGTCATGAAAGAGGCTGTGAAGAAGGAGATCGTAAAATGTCTGGATAGTGGTATCATTTACCCTATCTCTGATAGCCAGTGGGTTAGCCCCATTCACGTTGTCCCCAAGAAATCAGGTATAACGGTCATCACTAACGAGGCGAACGAGTTAATCCCTACTCGCACCCAAACTGGGTGGCGAGTATGCATCGATTACAGAAAACTCAACGCCGCAACGCGGAAGGACCACTTTCCGCTACCTTTCATTGACCAAATGCTTGAACAATTGGCCGGACATGAGTACTACTGCTTTCTTGATGGCTACTCTGGCTATAATCAAATTCCCATCGCCGAAAAAGACCAGGACAAGACCACATTCACTTGTCCTTTCGGCACGTTTGCATATCGTCGCATGCCTTTTGGGTTATGCAATGCGCCCGCTACCTTCCAGCGGTGTATGATGGGAATCTTCTCAGACATGGTGGAAAAATTTCTGGAGATCTTCATGGATGATTTCTCCATCTTTGGCGATTCCTTCAACGAGTGTTTGCTGCATCTTGACGCTGTCCTTACCCGATGTAAGGACAAGAATCTCACTTTGAATTGGGAGAAGTGTCACTTCATGGTGCGCGAAGGTATTGTCTTAGGACATATCATTTCGCAAAATGGCATAGAGGTTGACAAAGCGAAGATTGAGGTCATTTCCAATCTACCTCCTCCCAGATGCGTCCGAGACATCCGAGCCTTTCTTGGCCATGCCGGTTTCTATAGACGGTTCATCAAGGACTTTAGCAAGATTGCTAGGCCCTTGACTCTTCTACTGGCCAAGGACACGCCATTCGACTTCAACTCGAGCTGTATGACTGCGTTCGAGTCATTGAAAAGCTCACTCACTTCTGCTCCCGTTCTTTCTTCTCCTGACTGGACGCACCCATTTGAGATTATGTGCGATGCATCCGACTTTGCCATTGGTGCTGTCCTTGGACAACACATCAACAAGATGCCGCACGTAATCTATTATGCGAGCCGAACCCTGAACGATGCCCAACTCAATTATACAACAACTGAGAAGGAATTCTTGGCTGTTGTATTTGCTTTAGAAAAGTTCAGGCCCTACCTCATCGGCTCTCCAGTCATTGTCTACACAGACCATTCTGCTCTGCGCCATCTTTTTACGAAGAAAGATGCAAAATCTTGGCTAATACGTTGGATCCTCTTGCTTCAAGAGTTTGACCTTGTCATTAAGGACAAACGAGGATGTGAAAACGTAGTTGCCGACCATCTCTCACGACTTCCTTCTTCGCCTTCGCTTCCAATTCCGATCAACGACGTTTTCCCGGATGAACAACTCTTGACAGTATCTTGCGAACCCTAGTTCGCAGATATTGTGAACTATTTGGCCACGGGATTACTACCGACTGAATGGTCAAGTCAGGACAGACTTCGCTTCTTATCCCAAGTAAAACACTTTTACTGGGACGAACCCTATTTGTTCAAGTACTGTCCCGACCAGATTATTCGTCGGTGTGTCCCTGACGATGAATTCAAGAGTGTGCTGTCGTTTTGCCACGATCAAGCGTGTGGCGGGAATTTTGGCCCTAGAAAGACAGCTGAGAAGATCTTGCAATGTGGTTAACACTGGCCGCAACTCTTCAAAGACGCTCATGACTATTGCAAAACTTGCTCCCGGTGCCAACACATTGGCCGGATATCCCGGAGGAACGAGATGCCGCTCCAACCAATCTTGGTTGTGGAGATTTTCGATGTTTGGGGGATAGATTTCATGGGGCCGTTTCCCAGCTCTTTTGGGAACTTGTACATCCTTCTCGCTGTTGATTACGTCTCTAAATGGGTCGAGGCTGTGCCCAGTCGGACTATCGACAACAAGGTTGTCGTTAGGTTTCTTAAAGAAAACATTTTCTCCCGTTTTGGGCACCCCCGAGCGATCATTAGCGACAATGGAAGCCATTTCTGCAACAAGACTTTCGAGGCCTTGATGCGGAAATATTCCATTAATCATAAGCTCTCTACGCCCTACCACCCCCAAACCTGCGGGCAGGCCGAAGTTTCAAATCGGCAAATCAAGCAGATACTGGAGAAGACGGTTTCCAAAAACCGTAAGGATTGGTCGCTGAAACTCACTGATGCCCTTTGGGCCTTTCGAACCGCTTATAAGACCGATCTTGGCATGTCTCCCTATCGGCTTGTGTATGGAAAAGCTTGCCACCTACCTGTCGAAATAGAGCATCGCGCATTTTGGGCGATAAAGGAGCTGAATCTGTCTCTCGAAGATGCGGGCAGCCATCGGAAGCTGCAGTTGAACGAATTAAGCGAGCTTAGGGATGAGGCTTACGATAACGCGGTTGTCGTTAAGTACCGAACGAAGGTGTTTCACGATAAACACCTTTTGCGCAAAACTTTCGTACCTGGTCAACAGGTACTGCTTTACGACACCAGACTACACTTCCATCCAGGAAAGCTCAGATCTCGCTGGAAAGGACCGTATTTTGTGCGGAACGTGTATCCGCATGGCGCTGTGGATTTGGAGAATCCAAAGGACGGTTCATTTTTCAAAGTGAACGGACACCGACTAAAACCGTACCTTAGCGCCGAACCAACAGAGGAGCTCCTATTCTTACAGGAGCCGGTTTACCCTGCATAATCTTCCTCTGCCTACCTCCAAACTTCGGTTATCCAGCCAAGAACAGCGGACACTGTTCCAAATAAGTTTGGGGGTATGTATATACCATTCTGTACATTTTTGTGGATTTTCTTTTTCTTTTTCTTTTTCTTAAAACCAAAAACACAAAAAAAAAATAAAAAACTTTGTGTATATTTAACCGACAATTTTGACCCTTCAAATGATCTCTTCATGCAATGACAGTGAGGACACTGTCCAGTTTAAGTTTGGGGGTACGCTCGGTACGCATTTCTTACCTTCGCATTCATATGTATATTTTGCATCTGCATATTAAAATCCATAAAATCCATAAAAATCAGAAAATTTTCTAAAAACATAAAAACTTTTTGTCAAGTTAGCTAGTGGGAAAACTCTGATTCAACATTTCGACGGTTTTGTTTGATAAAATAAAAATAACTAAATCTTATTTTTAGATTTTGAAAACCTGAAAGATAGCTCTCCTTTGAAGTTAACTATAGCTGATATACGTCTTTACATCACACTACACGTGTCGTGAGTTTTGGAAATTAGATGACAAGTCTTTTATGTCTAAAAACTTTTAAATGGATAAATGATTTTCTGAGGATCAAATAGGTTTGTTCTGAAATATGTAATATCAATAATAGTTTATGAAGTGAAGTGAATATGAAGGGATATTATTGATGCCTTAATTGGAACTAAGTCTGAAAAATAACCCATCTGAAACTTAATTGGAATGATTACACACCGAACCCACTAAACACGTCTTTTATCCAAAAAAATAATTGAACTGCCGGTTATGTCTCCGTTCGTATTGAATCATCATGATTTTCACGCCAAACTGTCTTTTTGTTTTTGGACCTAGGTAACTTGAGTAATTAAGTCCGCTGGGGTGTTTTTACACCTAATGCCCTAAAGCCAACTGGTTTGGGTGCATTGGCCCAAAGCTCGCTAAGAAGCCTAGAAAGTCCAGATTAAAACAAAGTCAAGCAAGTGTTCTCTCCGAGTTAAAATTCCTAACGGTTCTTTGTGTGAGAATAATCTTGATAAAAGACAGGCTTTTATAAAAAATTTAGCGGAGATATGAAGGTTTTATTCTATGATAAAGACTATTGCACGTTCACAGAGCTGTGTATGAAATGAAAACAAGAATAAGATGGAGTGAAAAATAAAACCTAGTTTCCTGTTAAGGAAGATAGAAATTCTGAAGTTGAAACCTTACGGGAAAACGAAACTTGAAAAATGCTTAGCTTTTAATAAAACCTATGTGATCCTTTTAAAAAAATTTATCTGGACTTATTGTATGATATGATGACTTTATTCGATCCTTCTGAAACTTAACGACACTATTTGCACTGCACGTAAAGACATATAAAATCTGTAGTTAAATAAGAAGCGAGGTGTGAAAAATAAAGGTTCGATAGTCTAGACTTAGGATAATAGAATTGTTATTTTCTGAAACAAAACTTTAGGGTTTGAATCTTAGTTATTTTACAAAACCAACTTGACCGGATTTTGTGGGTAGTATCCGCTGAAAACCCTCAGGAGACAACACTCCTCCTACTAGGGACACCTAGAGGTTTAATGGCTTGTTGCACATGCTTAGTGCAATCGCGTTCCCTGCGAAAGTGAGCTTAGGAAATTTTTTTTGTGAATAAATTGGTTTTGCTCGGGACGAGCAAATGATAAGTTTGGGGGTATTTGTTCATATCAGATTTTTGCATTTTTATACCGCCCAATTTTTATCACATTGCATATCGGTAGGTACTCTTGAGCCGTGTTTGCTAGTCAATTGCAGGATACAGGTTCTCGGCTCTGAACGGTGAAATTCATGGAAAAACACGACAAAACTCGGGTTCCTGCCAACCACAGATAAAACACGGATCTCCGCTCTTTATCCGTCTGTTGCCACACACCAGTTTAAGAGACAAAATGGCAAATCGATGTCATTTTCATGCACAAGGCTCAATGGCAACACAAGATCCAAGAAATCTACGCGGAGCTCGAGGAAATCATGACAAAAAGATCCACATCAAATCACCTATTGCTCAACAGAAATTCTGGAAAAATCGTGAAGAAAATCTGAGAAATATCATATACCAGACTCATGGGCACAGCAGACCAGGGAAGTACAAGAAAGCCCACTCCCTAACTCCACCATAGGGCCGCGGATCCGCGGCCAATAGGGGGTCTAGGCCGCGGATCCGCGGCCATACAGGCGCCGCAGTTGATGGTTTTTTGGGGGTAGATTTGTCTTTTTACATGGGTCCAGAATGTTTCCCTAGAATTTCTGTTGCCTGCCTATAAATAGTCCAGAACTTGCCAAAGCCAAGGGTGTGCTTAATCTTGTATTTTTTCTAGGTTTTAGAATACTTGTTCTTCCTCTTCTCATCTCTTCTCCATTGAAAAACTTGTAGTGAGCTTTTGTGAGTGAAGAATGATGAATAAAGAAGTTCCTTTTGTTATTATACTTGTCTTGTTCTCTTATTATTGATTGTAATTTTCATTTGTTAACTTAGTTGTTGTTACTTCTTGTTGTTTCTTTCTTTTCTCTTTTCCTTTATCCTTAAACAACCATGATGCTTACGCTTGATCCTTGCCGAGGTGAGGTCGCAAATAGCTAGTTGTTATCTTCTAATCTCCTTCTTTCTATCTTCCTCTTTTGTGTTATTTTCTTTTCCGTATAATGGGTGAGTAGTTTCATACTTGTTAGGGTAGGATAAGGGAAGTTTGAGAGAAGGAAATCTCTCTCACTCTTTCCTTACCCAACATCTTAAATCGACTCCCGTTAATTGAACCACAATCCGCTCCTTACGGCACCCTATCCTACATGATAGCGGTGATTCCGTAGTGAGACCGGTTGTGGTTGAATTAACCGGAGGTTATGGCTAAGAGCCAAGAACGGACGGACAAGCACCAAAAGGAAGAACTTAAGCGTTGGAAAGCCTAGCTTATACTCGCAAGTTCCTTCCTAGTCGTGCTAATCCCCGTTGTTGACAATTACCGTAACACCGATATTAAGAGTGGCAACGAAAGAAGTGAGCGACTCCTAACTCAAACTAACCTAATCCTAACCCTAACAAGCTCTCTTTACATATCATTTTAACACTTAGTTAATCACAACCAAATCTGGAAAATTGGACTTAACTCGTTAAAGCACATAGAAAAAGATTCCCATCTCCCTGCGGACGACCCGTACTCAACTGGCTAGCTACAAGCGAAACCGTTTTGATTGCGGTAATTAACTAAACTTAAACACGCAGAATCTCTAACAATCACCGACCTACATCAGTTCACTCTTGTCAGAGGAAATGAAAGAGCGGATAATTACCCTGCTGCATGAGTTCGTCGACTGCTTCGCGTGGACATACAAAGAATTGCCTGGCCTTTCCCCTGAAGTGGCTGTGCATAAACTGGCTATATCTCCTGATGCTAAGCCAGTCAAACAAGCTCCTCGAAGAATGAGAAGAGAACTAGAAGAAAAGGTCATCGAGGAAACCAAGAAGCTCATCGATGCCGGCTTCATCAGGGAAGAGAAATATGCGGACTGGATCGCATGCATAGTCCCAGTGAAGAAGAAAAATGGGCAGATCCGAGTTTGTGTCGATTTCAGGGACCTCAACAAGGCATGTCCTAAAGACGACTTCCCGCTACCGGTCATGGAAATGATGGTCGATGACACCTCAAATTACGAGCTGTTCATCTTTATGGATGGCTCGTCTGGATATAATCAGATCAAGATGTCGCCTGAGGATGAGAAACACACAGCATTTCGAACCCCGATCGGAATATACTGCTACAAAGTGATACCGTTCGGACTGAAGAACGCAGGTGATCAAAGGGCAATGACCAATATCTTTGATGACCTAATCCATAAAGTCGTCGAATGTTATGTTGATGATCTGGTCGTCAAGAGCCGATCACATCCAAGATCTTAAGACCATTCTCACGAGACTGAAAGAATACGATCTGAAAATGAATCCTTTGAAGTGCGTTTTTGGCGTGTCATCGGAAAAATTCCTGGGCTTCATAGTCCGACATCGAGGGATTGAAGTTGACCCATCCAAGATAAAGGCCATCATGGAGATTCCCCCTCCGAAGAATCTGACGCAGCTAAGATCTTTTCAAGGCAATCTTGCTTATATACGAAGGTTGATCTCAAATTTATCGGGGAGATGTAGGCCTTTCTCAAAGCTCATGAAGAAAGGAGCTCCTTTTGTCTGGGATGCTGAATGTCAAGAAGCGTTCGAAAGCATCAAACAGTACCTGTTGTATCCTCCAGTGCTTGCTGCTCCTATACCAGACAAACCGCTGATTATTTATACTACCGCGCTAGATGAGTCACTCGGTGCGCTCCTTGCCCAGAACAACGTGGAGGGAAAGGAGAATGCCCTAACTCAATCGAACTTTAGTCGGGGTGGAACACAACTATTCCCCGATCGAAAAGCAATGCCTGGCTCTGATGTTCGCTGTGAAGAAGCTGAGGCACTACCTGCTCGCTCATCAGGTTATGCTGATCTCTAGGGTCGACCCGCTCAAACATTTAATGACCAAAGCAAGCCTAGCCGGTAGAATGTCAAGATGGGCTGTCATGCTGCTTGAGTTTGACATAGTTTATACTCCTCAAAAAGCAGTAAAAGGGCAAGCTCTCGCAGACTTCCTTACTGCTCATCCCATATCATAGGGGTCACCGCTTAATTGCAAGCTACCCGACGAACAAGTGCTGCACCTCGAGGAAGATGAGCCATGTTGGGAGCTCTACTTCGATGGAGCCTCATCAATGAGGACCTCCAGCAAATCAAGCATTCTGGAGATAAAAGCAGGGATAGGATTGGTGTTCATCACGCCATCAATGAGAACCCTACGGCGTTCTTTTGCTCTCACTGAGCCTCGCACAAACAATGAGGCCGAGTATGAAGCTCTGATAGCTGGTCTGGAGCTCGCCATAGAAATGGGAATCCTTCGGCTACGGGTTTACGGTGACTCCCTGTTCATCGTCAACTAAGTAAGCGGCGACTATAAGATATGCAAACCCGAGTTAGCTCGGTACAGGGGCCGAGTGGTGGAACTCATGAAACGGTTCACTCACATTGAACTAATGAGAATCCCTAGAGCGTCGAATGGAAAGGCTGACGTACTCGCTCGCTTAGCCAAGGAGCTGGTTGATCCTGACATGGACGAAATTCTGATCACAGTCAGGAGCCGGCAAATTCTACTCCCAGTCTCTCTACGAGAAGAGGAAAGCGCGGAACAGAATAGCAATTCTGGCGAAGAAGCTTCGATTATCCAAGACGAGCCCGATTAGAGAGAACCCTTCATAGAGTACCTCCGATACGACAAGCTGCCCTAAGGAAAATCTGTAAGGATTCAGCTGAAGAAGAGAGCTCTCCGATACGTGTTTGTAAATGACACGCTATACCGTAGGTCATATGATCAACTCTGGCTCAGGTGTCTGTCATTGGCCGAAGCCCAAAAGGTCATGAAAGAAGTTCACTCGGGCATTTGCGGTGCTCACCAATCTGGTCCTAAGATGCGACTTCAAATTAAACGTCTTGGGTATTACTGGCCCACCATGATACGGGATTGCAGAGAGCATGCAAAGAAATGTCATATCTGCCAAATTCATGGTGATTTCATTCACAAGCATCCCAATCCGTTGCATCCTACGGTGGCATCGTGGCCCTTCGAAGTCTGTGAAACTAACATAGTTGGCCCAATTGATCCTCCGTCATCTAGAGGCCACCGGTTCATACTGGCCGCAGCAGACTATTTCTCCAGATGGGCTGAAGCTGTCCCGCTAAAAGAAGTCAAGACAGAAAATATTCTTACGTTCTTCCGGCATAATATTTTATGCCACTTCGGTACACCAAGAAGAATCATTTCTGACAACGGGCCTTCTTTCAAGAGCTTCAAAGTCTCAAGATTCACTACTCAACACAAGATAGACTGGAGATATTCCTCCGTCTATAATCCAAGAGCCAATGGGCTAGCCGAAGTCTTCAATAAGACTCTATGCAAGCTCCTGAGGAAAAATGCTTCAGCCAACAGGAGAGACTGGAATCTCAAGCTTCATGAGGCGTTGTGGGCATATCGTACCACGCACCGTACTCCAACTCACTCCACTCCATACTCATTGCTCTTCGGAGTAGAGGCAGTCCTCCCCTTCGAAGTCGAAGTTCCAAGCTTAAGAATGGCCGTCCAGCATGAGTTGACGAAGGAGGAAAATGTGCTCCTTCGGCTTGAAGAGCTCGACGCCCTCGAAGAAAAGAGGCTTGCAGTACAGCAAAATCTGGAGCTGTACCGAGCCCAAATGTCACGGGCTTATTACAAGATGACTCGTCTCCGCGCTTTCAAGAAAGGAGAATTAGTGTTGGTCATCAAAAGACCGATTATCCCCAATCGACATACCAAGGGAAAATTCGAGCCAAACTGGGAAGGACCATACGTCATCGAGAAAATGTTCGACTGGGGATCCTACCAACTAATAAGTGCCGAGGGAGAAAGCCCCATGCCACCCATCAATGGCCGATATCTCAAGAAATACTACGCGTGAATGCTCCAAGTCACAGGCGAATTGAGCTCACCAGCCCTACGGTCTAGATCATACATCCTGTAAAACTGTATACAATCCACGGGCATAAACAACCCCTATCTCTCCCAAGTCCTGCCGGTGAGACTACTTTCAAAGTCCCACCAGTGCAAAAAAAATGGTATGTCCACGAGCAAAACGGGCACGGATGAAAACCCGAAAGGGCTCCGTGAGTAAAAACAGCAGGACTGCCAGCGAGTTTGTGAAAACCCGAAAGGGTGCAAACTCATGAAAAGAGATAAAATACACTCGCAAAGTCCTCTCGACCTTGTGAGGAGAAAATCCCTGCGTGAGATCCTTACGACTCACAAAGAAGCAACACACTTAGGAATCCTCACGATTCCTAAGGAGAACATACACCTGCGAGATCCTCTCGACTCGTAGGGAGAAAATGCTTTTATGAGACCCTTACGGCTCATAAAATTGAAAAGCCTTAGGTGATAGGGATCCAAACCTGTCTCCTGAGCCATCGCTCCCCAACGGGCAACGGAAAATGATGAGTCACTCCTGGCATTTCGCTTCAGTGTTAGCGGTGCTGATGCCAACCAAAACCCAAATCCCAAGTCCTTCCGAGGCAAATGATGAGTTGCTCCTGGCATTGTTCTAGTGCAGCAATGCTGATGCCAAACAAGATCCAAATTCTAAGTCCCTAAACGGCGAATGATGAGTCTCTCCTGGTACCATATTCCAGTGTAGTGATGCAGACGCCAACCAAAATCCAATTTCTCAAAATTCTCCCGGCCCTACGGTTAGTCCCCAAATTGACTGCCGTATAAAATCCACGGGATCAAATAATTCTCAGCAGACCCATGCCCCACCGCAATCACCAGTTACACGGCTGGTCTCCGCCCTCGGAATTATGCTCCATTTGGGAAGACCCACTCATGTGTCCTCACGATACATGAGGAGAACAAACATTCGTGGGATCCTTACGACTTACAAAGGAAAAACACACTTGGGAGTCCCCACGACTCCTAAGGAGAAAGTGCACCAACGAGATCCTTTCGACTCGTAGGGAGAAAATGCTTTTATGAGATCCTTATGGCTTATAAAATTGAAAAGCCTTAGGTGATAGGGATCTAAACCTGTCTCCTAAGCTATCGCTCCCCAACAGGAAAAGGCAAATGATGAATTGCTCCTGGCGCGTGTGCTTCAGTGTTAGCAACGCTGATGCCTACCCTAACCCCAAAATCCCAAAACTCCAATCCAGTAGACCCTTAAGTCTTTAAACTGGGAACAGATGACCTCTAAGTCGTTAAACTGGGAACAGATGACCCCTAAGTTGTTAAACTGGGAATGAGGGAAATCGCCTCATGACAAATGATGATCCGCTCCTGGTACCATATTCCAGTGCAGCGGTACTGATGTCAACCCAAATCACATCGAACCAGCATGTCAACTTCAACCCTAACACCACAAGAAGGGGAGCAGGTCAAATTAAGCACCGACCGTCCACGTCGCTAAAAGGGCAGCACCAACCGTCCAAGTCACAAAAAGGGTAGAACCGACCGTCTACATCGCAAAAAGGTCAGCACCGACCGTCCAAATCGCAAAAAGAGCAGAACCAACCGTCCACGTCGCTAAAAAGGCAGCACCGACCGTCCACGTCGCAAAAAGGGCAGCACCGACCGTCCACGTCGTAAAAAGGGCAGCACCGACCGTCCAAGTCGCAAAAAGGGCAGCATCGACCGTCCACGTCGCAAAAAGGGTAGAATCGACCGTCCAAGTTGCAAAAAGGGCAGAACCGACCGTCCACGTCGCTAAAAGGGAAGCACCGACCGTCCAAGTCGCAAAAAGGGCAGAACCGACCGCCCACATTGCTAAAAGGACAGCACCGACTGTCTAAGTCGCTAAAAGGGCAGCACCGACCGTCCACGTCGCTAAAAGGGCAGAACCGACCGTCCACGTCGTAAAAAGGGCAGAACCGACCATCCAAGTCGCAGAAAAGGCAGAACCGACCGTCCACGTCGCTAAAAGGGCAGCACCGATGTCCAAGTCGCAAAAAGGGCAGCACCGACCGTCCAAGTCGCTAAAATGGCAGCATCGACCTCCACGTCGTTAAAATGGGAACCAGATCAAGTCGACCTCCACGCGAAAGAAGATCCATCAATTTCATGCACACAACCCACGTATGTGGTGTGCACTTATTGATGGGGGGCAATTTGTTGGGATCGAAATTTACACCCCGGTTGACCAAGTCAAAATCAAAGTCAACCCCAAGCCAAGTGGGCCCAAGCACAGGTCAAGTGGGCCAATACCCGGGTCGAGCCCGAACATGGAGCGGCTGGCCTCTCCCCATGCCAAGATAAAAATTTTGTAATAAATAATTTTGGTGTATTACTTTTATTCTATTTTATGAATGAATGTAAGAAAAATAGGCATAAAGACAAATTTTTGTAAAGCCCGTGGCTTATGTGCAAAAAAAATAGCATATGAGACATAAGATGGGCAAAATGGCATTTTGTAAAGCCCAAGGGGCTATATGTAAAGTGTATAGCCTATAAAGGCCAGGATAATGAAAATATCCTAACAACTTTTTTTCTCTCTCCTAAAAAAGCATCAAGATCTGTGATCTTCTCCTTCCTCAAGGTTCTAAAACCTTCTTCCTTCTTTTGAATTAAATCAAGAGTTTTACTCTTCCTTTTATAAAACTAAATAGTTTTTCACCACAAAACCCACAAAAGGGAACTCAGATCTTCCATCAGATCTCAGAAGGGAGAGATTTTTAAAATCTCATACTTCTTGATCTTTAAGATCCGGCCAATAAAGGAAGAAGAAGGAGACCCATCTCCAGAAACCCCACTTTGGGGAAAATCCAGGGCTCAAGGGGAGAACCCCCCTTCATCAGCTTCAAAATATCTTAGGAGTTTAACTCCTCATATATATACATATATATAAAATAATAAGTGCCCCATTCTGGGAGTACAACTCCCATTGCAGGGACCAAGTCCCTTTTGCCTTGCCTCCCGAGCGCCCGCATGCCTGGCACGTGAGGCACTAGCGCCCAAAGTGCTAGCACCCTTGCGCTCAAAGCGCTAGCGCCCGAGCGCCCTATTGCTTGGCATATGGGAGCGCTAGCGCCCGAGCGCCCTATTGCCTGGCATGTGGGGCGCTAGCGCTCTTACGCTCAGAGCGTTGATGCCCAAAGCGCTAGCGCCCGAGTGCCCACGTGCCTAGCACGTAGGGCGCTGGCGCTCTGGCGCCCAAAGTGCTAGCGCCCTTGCGCTCAAAGCGCCAGCACCCAAAGCGCTGGCGCTTTTTCCCACGCATCCTTTGGATGCCCTTTCCCTCTTTTTATATATATATGTATATATACATACACACACACACACACATACTCCACGACACTGTCCCTGTTAGAAAAAATTTCTAACGGGGCGCTGCCCCGCATCCCGCAAGGGGGCTGCTAGCCCCCTTGACCCCCAGCCCGCTATCCGGATAGCGGGACCCCCGTAAAAACTCTGCGGGGCCCCCAATATATCCAAAACCCCCTTTCAAAACGCAACACACATACACTACACATTGAGTTCGCATGACCTGTTTGACCCGTAAATCGGAATTTCTCTCACTCCAAAGGCGATGGGTAATTAACAGCAGTTTAGTCCGCAGCTGTCGGAGATTTGGATCCCCGCAATCAATAAACCCCAGCCTACCCTAGGCAGGGGAAGTCTGTAATGCGCCTGACAAGCGCACGCGCATTCCCATCTCAATGGGGTGACGAAAAACACCCTACAGAGACGAGCAAAATATAGGTTTGTAGGTATTTGTTTGGCACAATTAATTACATTTTAATACCGTCCATTTCCTATTATTTTGTCAATAAACAGTGCTATTTAATCTATGTCTGTTCATTAGTACAGATTACAGGTACATAGACAAAAACACTAGAAACTCTGCACAACATGCACGGAAACGATAATTTTTAGCCGAAACTGCAAACGGGACAGAATACAAATCAACTCTATCGGTTTTGCAACAAATATTGTTGTGTACAACAAATATCTTGTTTCGGTCCAACATGATCAAGTGTGAACAAATGTGAACAAGTAATGGTTCATGTGATCAAGTGGGCATGAACCATCATGTGGATCAAGTGGGAAAACACCATCAGGATGTCATACAAGTAGGCATGCAAGGGGCTTGGTCAAGTGAGCATGTAATAAGTAGTAAAAAAGAATTAATTTGAAGTGTGAACACATACCCACTTGCTTTCCCTCCTTTGTTCAAAAGCTCCAGATTGCAACCAAATGAGAATTAAAAGAAATTAAGACAACAGAGAGATATTCTTGATCTCATAAGACTACAGATGCAAGATGGGGCCTACTCTCCAATTCATGGCCGCAAATTTAATTATCTTGGCCACAATTTGCGGCCAAGACTTGGCCATTTTGGCTCGTGTTTCTTCTGTGGGTCCTTGGTTGTCTTGTCAGTCCATTTGTAAAGTTAATTTTTTTTATTTTGAGTTACCTATATATAGCAAATCTCAGATTAAGTTTTGGGTAGGTTTTTGAGTGAGAAAAACATATTGTAACACTTGATAGTTTCTTCTTCTCTCTTTGAGCTCTCATTTGAATGCTCTATTAAAGAGGTTGAAGTTTATATCTATCTTGTAACTCAAGCCCTCCACTTTTGTAAATAAAGAACTTGCATTCTTTTCTTTTTACTTACTTGTTATCTTATGCGTTCTTTCTCTTGTGTTTTTCATTTTCTTTTATATGATATTTGAGTAACTTTTTAGTTGTGGCGATGGTGAGGATGTGAGATAAATAGTTTTGCCTTCCTCTTTCTCTTATGAATGTTTCATGTGCTTAATAGGGATTGTAATCTTAAGACTGTTAACTTGGTATGTATGTGATATGGTATGTTGCTTTGATGGTTACTTGTAATCTTTAGCACATACCATATTCTTTCAATGTCCATTTTGCAATGTTAAAATTAGAATCACACTAGTGTTAAGATTGCTGAGTGTTTACATAGAGTCTTTTGTTAACAAGTTAATTGACACCCTTCTTCATTCATATACCCTATACTATCACCACACACTTAACAAGTTTAATGCTAAAGCACTTTGCTCTCATGTGCTAATTTGTGTATTTGTTGATGATGTATGCTTACTAACCATTGTTCTTAGTTTTGATACTTCATTCTTGGACATACAAATGGTAAGTGAGAACAATACGGATTCGTTTCATTTCTAGTATTGAACTTCGACATTTTGATAGTTTATATTTCGCCACCACCTTGATAAACCATACTTCATTTCGGAACCAACATAAGGAGAGAACAACTCATAATCAAGAGAGTGTCGAAGAATTCACCACGATTCAACCATCCGAACCGGAGCCACGGCCGTTTTTTCTTATCTTTGTTCTATAATTTCGTATTTTCTTATTTCTTGTGAAAAACTCAATTATTTCTCTTTGAACCTTTAACAACAATTCCTAATCACCAATTCTCTATGGATCAACATGTGCTTGCCGGCTCAGTACAACGCGTCGTGTACTTACGGTTTATAAATTTTAAAACGAGACCGAGCTTGCGTGCGCCGCATTTCTAAAAAATTTCTTTCAAAACCACAAAAAAGCGCGCGGGTAGAGTCCTAACATATGTATTTACCCTAGGTGGCGGCGTAGCCATCTAGAGGTCTGTAAAACAGACTATATTATCTCGGTCTACATTTGAGGCCGAGTTATGTGCGTTGTACACAACTGGAATAGAAGATGAATAGATTAAGGGAATTATGTCCGAGTTGTCTATGATAAGAAAGCATATTCCTGCCATCTCTGTATATTGTGACAATATGACCACAATTGCAAAGATTAAAAGCTCTAAGTACAACCGAAAGATAAGGGGGCACATCTAAGTCGGGATCAAAACTGTGAGAGGATAAGTGTCTGAAGGTGTGATGACTGTTGATTTTGTTCGATCTAAGGACAATACGGAAGATTCCTTGACTAAAGGACTTGAGTTATCTCTGATCTTAAAATCCAGGTTGGGAATGGAACTGAAACCCATTTCTAGTTCATTGACAATAGCAACCCAACTTATCTAAGTGGAGATCCCATAAAATACGTTCAATGTGGTAATAACAAACTGTTGGGTAGATTGAACACCTATAATATAGTGATACTTTAATGTATCTGAGTTTATTCCCTGTTAAATTTGGAAGGTATTGTTTACTGCTAGTTGAGTAAAAGAATCTGACTCTGAATGGTATCAAGTCTTTAAGAAGGGATATGAGCAGTACATCTTTGAAGATGCCCAACTATATGAAAGTAATTGTGTGGCCGCAATTAGAAGAAGAGACTTATTCTTTGAAAACATTTACGAATCAGGATTGTGACATACGGCCGTAAAAGTGTCAAAACCTATAGATTATTGATATAGCCTGTATCAAGCTGTTACCAATGGACACCATCACAACAAAGGAATAAGTTCAAGATATCATTTCACTTTGTTTCTATGTTGGTAAAAATTGGATAACTAAAGTAATGGTTCAAACCGGAAGGTACTTTTACTGAGAACTAGATACATCTAAGATAGTTTTTCATCTATAAAATTGTGGAGGGTTGTTGAAATTTATTGGATTTATATGGGTAATTTTCCATGAAAGGAAACCAACTTGGTTGGATTTCATGAATGAAAAAGAGAGGAAAAGGAACCTTGAGGAATGCTCTTTTGTAATAGAGATTTTAGTCCCACATCGGCTAGTGAATAGTAAAAGAAAGTTGTTAAATAGTATAAGCAGTTGTATATCTTATGAAAGAACAATAAATGTGCTATTGGGAAACCACACTTGTGTGCCTGTGTAACGGGCCTGGGTCTTAGGTTATCATTTTGGAACTTGGAACATGACCCGATGTTCCACTTAAACTGAATTAAAATTGTGGTTAATTGCGAATGGTTTGAATTTAGAAAGTCTCTAAAAACGGTGCAGTTTAGTGGTTAATTGTTGAATTAATATGCTTATTAAAATTGCAATTAAAAGGTTGTTTACTTACACAGAGAAAAACGGTGCAGTTTAATAGTGGTTAATTGTTGAATAAATATGCTTATTAAAATTGCAATTAAAAGGTTGTTTTTGCTCTGCGAAATATTCTAAGTCTCTCTCGAAAATTTCTACGGTTCTCTTTCGATTTCGGCGGTGAAAACTACTTCGGCAGTAGTGACTGAAGCGGTGGTCGTAGTAGCTCCTCAAGGCATGTGCCCATACAGAGCTTGGGTCGTCTTATCCTGCGGAGAAAATCACAGCACCCATCGCACCGGTATGTGGGGCGAAAACTTCTTCAAGGCCAGTCCTTGTAAGCGGGTGATTCAGTCGGTAAAATCATTTCATCTGCTGTTGTTTATTCTAATTATGTGTCGTTTGCTTTTACAAATTTTGTACACGGCTGTTAATTATCCTACGGTTAATATAACCCGTTTATACATATTATGCAAACTGTTTAGATATACAACAGATATACCTTAAATGTTTTTAGGATATACTCATATCTCAGCTTATTTAGTGCATGCTGCACATTCTTCTCATCACCATTCTAATATCTCTTGTACTCTCTTTTTTGGATCTGTTTGGTAAAATGTTTTTTATCTGTTTTTTTAAAAATGATTTTGATTGTATGCTTTGAAATTGCTTTTTATTCTGACCAACTTGTATTTTTGCACATGGGATGTATGGTAGGTATTTTATGATTTGAATAAATATTATGTGAATTAAGCATTGAGGATTAATAATATCTTTTGAAATTCAATTAGATGGGTTGGATATTGATGTCTGAATGTACGTGGAGAGAGAAGAAGAAGGGTATTTGAAATTTGAATTTATTTTAATCAATTAAAATATTTAAATCTGTTGATGATGTTGATATCTTATTTCTTAAGTATAATGAATAGATTGAAAGATTTTTCTTATTTCTAAGATTTTTTTTATTAAAAAGAAGAGAGTATCAAATCATGGCCTGAGCAACATCCTTGAAGTTTGCATTATAATAATACGGATGATACCTCTTTTTTGTTTTTTTTTTCCAATTTAGATATGATACAAAATGCTTGCTTCTTCGAATCTAGAAATAAATTAGATATTGGATATCATTCAAACCACTTGATCCAATTTTAAAATAATGTACCTACAAATTTTACTATGAACGAGTTGTACAATATTTGTTTTGATGAATGGAATGGAATTCATTGCTAAATCATATATATACGCCAATCAACATGCAACCCAGCTGGACTGTTTTTATAGATGGTATCAAAATTGTCACCTTTGGATACAAATAAGCATATATGGATTAACACAATATTAAGAAATCAATCAATTAATAGTAATGTCTATAGCATATGAGAATAATGCAGGAAAAGAGCCCAATGGAAAGAATTTACTCTTATGGGGTTGAAAAAATACACCATTTTTTCTAACGATCGGCACCCATCGTCTTCGTCCTTATTATCTAAGACGTGGATACACCAAATTTCATGCGATTCTACCATTTTTTCACTGTTGATTTCGTGAGTGCAAAATTAACGGTTTACCGACAATTGAACGTTTTACAATGCTAATTCAACAGCGAAAATGTGGTAGAATCATATGAAATTTGATGTGTCCACGTCTTATATAATAAGGATGAAGATAATGGATGCGGATCATCGGATAAAATCATGGAGGGTGTATTTTTTTGACCACTCAGGATGAAATTCCCTCCTATGACACATTTCTTCCATTATTCCCGTAGCGTTCTAATATCACAATATCTCAAACCTAGGAATCTCCTCTAAGTTTTGTACTTGGTTGAAATATTAATCACCACAGGGTCTATCTCATGCCAAGTCACTTTCCGATTCTCTATCCAAAATTCCATGGGCCATGGAGCATAAATCTAAGCTTAAAAGCTACATTCCCGCCGCCCCCGCCCCCCCCCCCCCCCCCCCCCCCCTCCTCAATATCTTTAAAAGTACTTGGAAAAGATATATTCATGACAAGCTTTTTAGATGACCATGCTGTAAAAAACTATGGATTCGTGGCAACCCAAAAAAATTAATAAATAAAAGCATCTTTTTGAAAGAGGGATGGGATTCGGTGACGTATAATGTTTGCTGTTTTTATCTTAACAAACTAGTGACTGTGCAATCCATAACATAGAACAACCAATATATAAGAACTCATGCCCTTGTTACAGAACATGCTTATGTATTACCTAATCTGGGTACTAAGCTGCATATTTAGCGGAAGAGTAGGCCCCACCGTGACTCTTGCGAGAGGATTCACAATATAGAGCCATATGGCTCTGTGAACATTCACGGGGCCATATTCTTGCCTTGTTTAAGTTATATAAATGAAGGATGAGACTAATTTACTCTCATGGCATAACCTGTTTAATCGTGTCTTTTAGATAATTACTCCATTTATTCTTTTGATAAAGAGCTGACTGTTTTTATCATTTACACACAGAGATAAAGTAGAGAATCTTGAAAAAAATTCCTATGAGATTTTCTTTCGCCTTGTCTTGTATTAATCAATTGCTTCATCGATTATAATAGGGTATTTTACTTGTAGCCTCCATAAAACATAGCAACCTCATTTCTACCACCAAAAACTTGGTATTTACTTTTTACCCCCCTAAAACTAATAAGATACATCATTTTACCCATTTACGATTTCCATCAACTTTTAATGGAATAACATCATGTTTTTCTTTAAAATATATCAATCTCTCTTCTTATTTGGAAATACGCATTTTTTCCCCCAAATTGAAATTAAGAATTAGGCTTCTACTGCACTTTTCTCAAAATCGGCCATGAAATCATAAGCATCTTCAACATTCTTCTTAAGTTATGAAGAAGTTGAATACTTCCACTGTCTTACTTGTCTTTGGGTAAATGGTAAACCAAAAATCTTTAGAGAAAAATTAAAGTTAAAGTTAACTGGGTTATTTTCTAACAGAAATCATAAAAAGGTAAAATGATGTATCTTATTAGTTTTGTGGGTAAAAAGTAAATACCCAGTTTTGGGAGGTTAGAAAATAATTTGCTTTGTTTTGGAGTGCCTACAAGTAAAAACACATTATAATAATCTCTAATTTATCTATTCTCGTAAATGACAACCAGACATAACCGATTATACACCGAGAGTAAATAAGTCTTATCCATAAATGAAAATAATATATATATATATATATGAGAATAATGGAGGAAAGAGGTAAGGGAATTTACTTCTATGACGTCGAAAAAATACGCCCTCTATCGTGTTTTCCGACGATCGGAATCCATCATTTTCATCGTTATCATCTAAGATGTGGGTATGCCAAATTTCATGTGATTCTACAACTTTTTCACCGTTGATTTAGCAATATAAAAAGTTTTATTGTCGGTAAACCGTTAATTTTAAACCCACTAATTCAACGGTGAAAAAGTGGTAGAATCACATGAAATTTGGTGTACCCATATCTTAGATGATAACGATGAACATGATGGATTCCGATCGTCGGAAAACACGACAGATGGTGTATTTTTGCGACGCCATATGAGGAAATTCCCTCCTATGGCATCTTTTCTCCATTATATATATATATATGCACTTTTTTCTTTCCACTTAATTTTTTCCTTAAGTCCATATACGAAAACACATCAAGTTATATCAACTTGAGTATTCACAATGTTCACAAGGCTACATGGCACTCGTTTCGTACTACGATGAACTCAAGTCCTAATTAACGCAATAAATGAAAAGCTGCGTGTACCTGTTTACACTATGAATTGCAAACTCCTCCACTCTCAAAACAACAAGCTTTAATTTAAACCTGGAAGCTAGCTTACAGGACTGAGAAGGTATCATATCATCATTGAAGCCAACTTTATTAAATACCAGCGTACATAGAGAATTCCTATGCAGTTATATATATATATATAGAGAGAGAGAGAGAGAAGAAAGAGGCCATCCCATGGAATTTCCTCGCGTTGAAAAAATACAACTCCACCATTTTTTCCGACAATCAGCATCCATCATCATCATTGTTATCATCTAAGATGTACATATCCCAAATTTTATGTGATTCCACCACGTTTTCACCGTTGAATTAGCAATATAAAAAGTTCTATTGTCGGTAAACCATTAATTTTGCATCAACTAAATCAACGGTGAAAAATGGTATAATCACATGAAATTTGATGTATCCACATCTTAGATGATAAAGATGTAAGTGATGTATGCCGATCGTTGAAAAAAATCACGGAGCATGTATTTTTCCGATGCCATAGGAGGAAATTCCCTCTCATGGCACCTTTCCTCCGTTAACCCCTCTCAATATGTGTTATATATATATATATATATATATATATATATATATATATAAAAGGGCAAAGTGGCTATAGCTAATCAATTACATAGACCATTTAAAGCATGAGTTAATAATAAATGGACCCCCAAATCTTCCAGCTGAAAAATGGTCCAACCCTTCCTCTAACTCTTCTTTGCCCATAACTCCGCTAGTAACCTCTCTTATTGCCCCCATCACTCATTAAAGTCACGTGACATCCGATTCCGTTACGGCCTCTACGTGGCTGCAACTGCCAACACGTCAGATTCAATTGGGACACGTGTCGGAATTCCAATGGATCGCCAACGGATAAGCGCTACATTTGGTAAACGGGGAGCGCGATGCAAAAACTCAATTAATTCCGGTCCTTTTCCGCCGGTGAAAAAAGTGAAAATTTTCATATATCACACTGTAGAATTCTGAAATTGCAGCAGATGAAAAAAGACAGCATGCACTGGGAATATAGCAGAATAACAGCTGAAGGCAATGGATAGTATTGTGATCTTATCTGAAATCAATAAAGATAGGTCTCGTATCTTTGATGGGCAAATACTTATCCACTAACTTTTTGAGGAAATATCTTCGTTTCAATTATTCAAATCATATTATTATTTACGTGGGGGTGTATAATTGGAGGTGGGTGTTTTTTTGCTGCGGAAGTTTTTGGGTCATGGGGAAGAGTGAAAAAAGCACGCGTTAGGGTTCGGCAGTGTTTGGCCACTTGTTGATTTGTGACTTTGGATTGGAAGTGGGGCCCACATTGAATGAGGTGACCCCTCATCATATAGTAATGTGTTTCGGGAGCATGCCTTTCGTTCTCGTGAGCTAATAACATGCATGTATGTGTATGTATGATGATTATGTTTAGGTATATAGGGTCAGCTTCCCCCTATATATGTAGGAGAGGAGGCTAGAGAGTGGGAATGGGCAAACTCATTTATCACCACGCATCATCATTTCACCTAGCTATAGCTTGTTTTGTAGTAGCTCATATCATCTCTTTAATTCTTCTTTTTCTTTTCTTTTCTTTTTTCTCGCCGGTCCCAATAATGTTTGAGAAAATTATGCCCGTCGATTATGTTGACAAGATTTTAATTCAAATAATAAGCAAAATGACAACGCACAAGGATCACGAGTTGCTTCGACGTACGAACTGCTGAAAGTATGGAAATTAATTATTGCATAAGTGGACGAGAGAATAGTCCCTTTGCAAACCTTCTTGCTACAAAGGACATCTCAAGTCTAGCTACTACGCAGCTTACGTCTACAAAGTTGTCTTTAGCATTTGCTGAATTAGTTATATACCTTGTAGCTCACATTCTTTCAATATATAAGACTAAAGTAGCAAAATAGATTTTATCTTGCAAGTTAAGGGGAAAAGGTCTTTTTTCCCCCTTTCTATGGAGCTTCACTACTGCAAACAGGGCATGTTTCTACGGTTGTAACCGCAGGAGCAATATACTGCACCTACGATTATGAACGTACGTAGGGGCAAAAAATCCATCCGTATGTCAAAAGACCGTAGGGACAAATTTCTGCCCCTGCAGATGGAAATTTGTCTCTACGGACATAACCGTCGAAGAAACCGTCCTTGCGGATTCCAACATACGTAGAGATGGTTATTTTTTTTAATTTATGGGAAAAAATAGTAAATTCTTGTCTCTACGGTCGAAACCGTAGGGGAAAATTAAAATAATCCGTAAGAGCAGACTTTGATTTTAATTTTAAAAAATTGTAATTTATGCCCCTCCTGCATTCACCGTATGGGCATAAATTTGGCCATGCGGATTGTCTCGTAGGGCCAGACTTTCAGTTTAATAAAAAAAAAATTAAAAATTTTAATTTATGCCTGCAGGAGCATACGTTTGGACCTACAGCTTCAACCGTAAGAGCAAAATATCAGTTTTATGATATTTTGCCCTTATAATTACGGCCTTAGGTGCATCTATTGCCCTTATGGTGACAATCCTAGGGGCAAAGTTTCATATATTTTTTAAAATATTCTTTTCCCTTTTTTTCCCTGCCTCTGTACACGATATATATATATATATATCATATAACCAAATACAGAAATATTTATAAACATTCCACGCATAATATATAACGAAATAAACAAAAACAATACGAAATCAATCTAAAGTCATGATCATAAATATCATATATAACAATCAATGTCCACAATAAACATATATCAAATAAAGTACATACATCCTCTAGAAATCCAAAAAATATAAATAAATCTATGATAGCTCCGTCCAGACGCTCCATCTCCAAGTATCTGGTAAATCCAGCGGATCTTCATCTCGCTGACAAAATCTAGAGTAATGAAGGAGTGGCCTGTGCAGGAGTAGGGGTGGGCTGTGGAGCCAAAGGAGTGACATGCACAGAAAAACCTAGATGAGTGGCCTGCAGAGCCAAAACCGTAGGAGTAGCCTACGTAGCCGCAGCTGAAGTAGTGGCCTATGCAGCCGCGGCCGAAAGAAGGGTATGTGGAGCCGCGGCCGAAGAAGGGACCTGTCGAATCTGTAAAGTTTTCAAGTTTGTGTAATAAACGAGTAAGAAACGGTCTACTGGATTTAGTCTATATGTATAGTTGAGAAATTCCAAGTTTAGAAATCAAATCTTGCGAATTAAAAAGATGTGTTATATATTGATCTATGGACATGTCGCTCAGGTTTGTTTATTTGCTTGTTGTTGTAGTTGTTATGTTGTGTTGTTTGTATGTGTGTTTATGTGTGTGTCTCTCTGTGTGTGTATGTCTGTTTGTGTATGTGTGCGCACGCGCTTGTGTGTGTATGCGTGCGTGTGTCAATAATATATGTACCATCATTATTAGTGAAAATTAGTGTAAACGCATCGAAAGGGAAAATTAAAATTTTTATATCAACATCGATTAGGATTTATAAATTAAGTTAATTATAAACTATACTAATTAACCTTTAATTGATTCGAAAAGATAATACTTCAGTGCAAATTCGAATTTGCGTTCCGTTTGTTGTACTAGCGATTCATATCCAATCAAGACGACTTGATTACGCCTTGATGATCTTCTTACTTGCCACCACACGAATCTCAAAGATTAGTGAACTCTAATTAATTAGTTAGCTGGTATGATTAATTAGAGAGAATTATAAAAGAAAGAAGAGAATTAAAAATAAAAATTTTAATTCGTCTCCACCATGAAAATTTTGACCAAAAGAAAAGGAGAGATGATGCCAAAACTTTTAAGAGGATGAGAGGAATAATAATTAGGGGTTAGGGTTTGTATCAAATAGTAGCATATATATAGGGATATAATTTTTTCTATTTAAACTCTCATAATTAATTAATTTGTTTAATCCCTTAAACAAACTAATTAGTTAACACTTAATACATATTGGCCCATACATATATATGCATATAATATTTGATACACATCAAATGCATAGCAATATTATCTTGTATATGTGTGTGTGTGTATCAACATATATATTTATATATTTATAATTACATTTATATATTTATTATATTCATAATATAATTAATATATATAGGCATGTATTATTTGCTCATTTAATATCATATATCATCTTGAGTAGCAAGTCAAATCGTATCTGACAATTTTACCCTTATTTAATTAATAGTACATCAAATATATTTATTTAATTAAATACCTTTTTTATATCAACCATATACTTTCTCTTCTTTTATAGTTATATATTTGGCAAGTAGGAGGTCATCTATGTGTGACTTCGGAGGCTCGACGTTTATTCAGTAGTGAATAATTAATTCGAACAATTCAAACTAATTCTGTGAACCGTAAAATCCACAAGTCTATGGGGACGATAGCTACATATTTAGACTATCTGGATAAACTGTCGATGACTGTTGGAATAGGAAAATACTATTCAAGCAAATTAATATCTATCAGTGGCAACTACCGTGGGGTTCTGTCTTTTCATCTACTTGTGCTCCTTATTTGGTTTAAGATTTGGTAGTACTGTCAAATTCTAATAACTCAAATAACTATTGTGTTGATATTATCACGTAACCCTGAGATCAAATTGATAACCACTTATCATTTGATCTCTACTACTCTGGTCAGAGATTTTAGGTCACTGATATATCGCATATTGCAGAACACTGTTCCGCATATACCAGAGAGACGAATCTCATGTTAACTCCTCACAACCTTCACATGTATTCGATCATACCCAACTACTACTATTGTACACAGTATCAATGAATCTGTGGTTGGGTAGTAACTAAAATAATCCCTAGCACACGTAAGGTACTATGGCGAGTATCGGGTCTAGAGACTAAGTCGTATCAGTTGTCACTATATGAATTTCCATCGGACAGTTATGTATAATTATCAACTGGAAATTCAATGTGAGTCGTTCGGAGTACTTATCATCTATAAACACCTGCATACAATGCTTTGAAGTCACCGCACCAGATGACTATGAGAACAGTCATTACTCTCTAATGAGTAAGTATAGTATGCACTAGTCTTCCGGAATATCAATGTCGTTTCTCGATACTCCTATGGTTAGGAATATTTAAGAATATACTTATCGACTAATTAGGTCTCACTATTGTGATCTACATTACAATCCAGTAGTCTAGCATTATTCTACGAACTTTATTAGTAATCAATAATAAACAGAGTATTATAAATAAAAGATATACTAATAAAGAAAAAACAAAATAGCATACTATTGTTACAAACAAGAAAGTTCTATACATGTAGATCATAATTATAAATAATTGCCTCTAAGGGAACTTACATCTAACAATTTCCCACTTGCACTTATGGTCAATTATTGTGGTATCGAATAACATCTCAACGAGTCTCTCAAACTATGTTTGAGAAAGAGTTTTAGTGAATGGATCCGCTATATTATTTTTCACATCTACTCTCAAAACTGGAGTCAATAAACACCTCATTCTTGAGATCACCTTTACCGAATATAAGGTGTATCTTCTTAGTATTTCTAAAATACTTGAGTATAGCCTTACCAGCAATCCTGTGTTGTTCTCCAGGATTAGACTGATATCGACTTACTGCGCCAAGTGTATAAGCCACATCAGGTCTAGTACATAACATCGTATACATGATAGACCCAACTGCCAAAACATTTGACATCTTATCCATGCATTTTTCTCTTCTCATCTGTCTTGGGAGACATATCCTTGGAGAAAAATATAGTATGCCTAACAGGTACATTACTACGCTTGGTCATCTTGGTATGTTCCATACTGAATCTCTTCATTATGTCATTTATGTACTTGGATTGGGATAACCCGAATATCCTCTTAGATCTATCTCTATAGATCTTTATACCCAATATGTAGGATACTTCACCTAAATCCTTCATCAAGAAATCTTGTGATAGCCAGATCTTTACTGGTTGCAATGTTGGTACTCATTATCTATTAGAAGTATGTCGTCCACATAAAATATGAGGAATATGATATTACTCCCTACAATCTTCTTATAAAGATATGGTTCATCATTACTTTTGATGAAATCAAACCCTTTGATTACTTCATCAAAACAAATGTTCCATCTCTTTGATACTTGCTTTAGTCCATAAATGGACTAAAACAACTTGCATGCTTTACTGTTGCTCCCACTGACCTCAAAATCTTCTGGTTGTGTCATATAGACATTCTCTTCTAAAGCACCGTTAGAAAAACCGTCTTGACGTCCATTTGCCATATTTTGTACTCATGATAAGTAGCTATTACAAGCATGATTCTGATTGACTTAAGTATCACAACTGGAGAAAATGTTTCATCAAAATCCATACATTGTCTTTGCCGGAAGCCTTTTGCTGTCAGTCTAGTTTTAGAGGTCTCCACCTTCCCATCTGCACCGATCTTCTTCGTGAAGACCCATTTGCTCCCAATGGGTTTTACCCCTTCATGAGCTTCCTCCAAAGTCCACACTTTGTTGGAGTGCATCGAGTCAATTTCAGACTTCATGGCATCTATCCATTTTGGAGAGTCTTTACTCTCTATGGCTCGTCGATAAGTGATAGGATCTTCATCCTCTATGACACAATTTTCGATATCGCCATCAACGAGATACCCATAATATCTCTCAAGTGCTTTAAATTGCCTACCAGATCGATGGAGTGGTTCCGCTGGATCAAGTAATTCTGGAGTCTCAAGTTCAATTTGTTCTTCCGTGATTGCTTGTTCTTCTGGAACCTTTTCCAGTTCGACTGCGCTCCCACTAATTTTTTTTCCAAGAAATTCCTTCTCCAAGAAGGTGGCATGTCTAGAAACAACAATACGTTGTTTTTCTGGACAGTAGAATCTATACCCGTGCGTGTGCATTAGGAATCCTATGAACTTGCAAAACACGGATCGTGCTTCTAGCTTATCAGGATTCTGTTTTTTTTTATAACAAAAGCAGGGCAACCCCATATCTTAACAAACTTAAGATTAGGTTTCTTGCTCTTCCATAATTCATATAGAGGAAAGGGTATCGACTTTGATGGAATCTGGTTTAGTATGTATGCAGCTGTCTCTAGTGCATATCCCCAGAATGAAAGAGGTAACTCAACGTTACTTATTATGGAACATACCATATCCAATAGGGTACGATTCCTTCGTTCTGATACGCCATTATGTTATGGCATGTAAGGTGGAGTAACTTGAGAGAGAACCCCATTCTCTTTTTAGTAACTAAGAAATTCAGTACTGAAATATTCACCTCCTCGATTCAATCTAAGAATCTTAATATTCTTTCTCGTTTGGTTTTGCACTTCAGTTTTATACTCTTTGAACTTCTAAAATGCTTCAAAGTTATACTTCATCAACTATAAGTATCTGAAGCGTGAGTAGTCATCTGTAAAAATAATGAAGTAGGAGTATTCTCCTCTAACTTGTATAGACATTGGACAACATATATCACTATGTACTAGTCCCAAGAGTTCATCAACTCTTTCTCCACTTCCACTAAACGGAGATTAAGCCATTTTTCCTTTAAGACACGACTTGCAATTATCATATGAATCAAAGTCAAACGAATATAGGTAACCATTCTTATGTAATTGGTTAAGCCTTGTCTTATTTATATGGCTAAGTCTATGGTGCCATAAATGAGTTTCGTTCATCTCTGAACTTATTCTTTTACAGGCGTTGTGTATGTTATAAACATTGGCAAGATTTAATATATAATGACCATTAAATAAATTCCCCAAAACAACTAATTTATTATTACAATGAATGTTCATAACACTGTTTCCTGATTTAAAATCAGGAAAAGTTACGAAGGAGGCATCACGTGCTAGCACGTGACCAGCAGTTACGTGTTGGCACGTGACACCTAAAAGCATCGGCAAGGCAGATTCAGCTTCCCGACTACATCAAAGAAAAGGGCTTCAGAAAGGGTCACGTGCTCCCACGTGACCTGAGTCACGTGTTGGCACGTGACATTTAAAAGCGGCTTCAAAGGCAAACCGGTTCCCTAATCAAATCAAGGAAAAGGGCTTCAGAAAGGGTCACGTGCTCCCACGTGACCAGGACACGTGTTGGCACATGACACTCAAAAGCAAAAGACTCAATTCCCTGATTAAATCAAGAAAAAGGCGCTAGAAAAGGGTCACGTGCTCACACGTGACCAGGGGTCACGTGGTGGCACGTGACGGCTAGGCGGCAGCCAGAAGGCAGAGCGCAAAAAGGAAGAAGAGGTCTCGTTCCAAGGGGGGTCACGTGCCCACACGTGACCAAGAGTCACGTGGCCACACGTGACCGGCTTTCAAAGTCTATCTGTCAACAGAATTAAATTCTGAGAAAAAGCCTCTCAAATCTTTCCAAAGGAACCGATTGAATTAAAGATTTAAAGATTCTTAAATATCACCTATCTATGGAAAAAGCCTGAATTTGGAAAGATTTCCCCTTTAAAATCTAACCGAAATAACAAAGGAGAATCTCTGGATTTAAAATCCAATGGTGAATAAAATTCACCTAATAATCCAAAGGTCCAAAACGAATGGTGAATACAAATTAAATCTCTCAATAAAAGATTCACCAAAACTAGTTGATTCGGCTGCTTCTCCTATAAATAGAATCCAAGAGACACACAGAGGGACATACATGCAGGAGGAATCGATACATAAAAAAAGAGGAGAGCCTTAATACTTTGGAGGAATTTAGATCTTCTGCAAAAGAAAACCCTAGGTAAGAAAGGGAAGGATTTTTGAAAGAAAAAGAGAATTTAATTCTCAACAGAGTTTAACTCTGATATAAAACAGAAGAACATAGTTCTCTCTTTAGTGGAGGATCTGTAAAGTGCACATCTCCCCTCGAATTGAGAATTTAATTCTCAATGGGTTGAGATCCTGCCATGCAGATCCAAAGCATAGAGAGGGAATGGAAGCTCGAGAATTTAATTCTCACAGAACTATAGGAATTTAATTCCTTCAAAATAGAATTAGGTTTTGACCCTATGTTATGGGAATTTAATTCCTTTAGAATAAACAGATTCAGGGTTCAACCCTAGTTAAGAACTGAGTTCTGTTAAAATAACAGGAATTTAATTCCCTTAAGAAAGAAGAAATTAGGGTTTCACCCTACGACAGAATCTCATTCCTCATAATAAGTCTCTAAAAGAGAGTGGGAACTTGATTCCTTAAAACTGTTATTAGGGTTTAACCCCATTCAGAGTTCAACTCTATCCCAGAATATAAATTTTCAGAAGGAAATAGGAATTTAATTATTGTTAGGGTTCAACCCTATGAAGAGCTTAATTCTTAAAAGGGATTAACATATCTTCTAAAAAAAAACATACATAGAGGCAGGGTCACGTGCCACCACGTGACCCCCGAAAAGATCCGCAGAAAAGGCCCTTTGAGGCAGTGCCTCATGTGACCCACGTGACCCGTGGCAGAAGCTTTAACATACAAGCATTTCAATGCCCGTCACGTGATGGCACGTGATGCTCCAAAAGATACGATATTCTCAGCAGAACAAATGAAGAGAGGGCGCCCTCACGTGCTACCACGTGACCCCTCTTACCTTAGTGTTTAACACTAAATTGGAATCCCGGAATCCAGTGTTAAACACTGTTTGGCCTTAGTGTTCAACACTAATCAAAGAACTTTATTTGCAGTGTTTAACACTGAATTTCTTAGTGTTTAACGCTAAATTAAACCCCTGTTAACAGAGCTTAAGATTAACTCCCTTAGTGTTCAACACTAAATTAAAATCTCCGTCACCAGTGTTTAACACTGATTATTCTTAGTGTTTAACACTAATCTGAAATCTCTGTTGTTAGTTTGACATTGATTTTCTCTAGTGTTTAACATAAACACTAATTTGAACCCTCTGTTGCTGATGTTTAACACCAACTGTCTTTCAGTGTTAAAACACTAACTTGTTCCCAGTGTTCAACACTGCTGATCTTTAGTGTTTAACACTAACTTCAGCCCAATTGGTTAAATGGCTATAGGCAAAGCCTCTCCTTCAATGGACCAACAGAAAGCCAGTATTTTAAACATGATGGGACTTAGCCCAAGATGGCCATAAGTCCTCAATTCAAACTTAACTGGGCTAATGGGCTCATAATACAATTAATTGGTCTTGATCCCAAATTGGGCCAAAGACTGTTTAATCCACCCCGGTTCAAGGGTACATCTCGTCACTCCTTTGATACTTGGCATTGTAATTCCTCAACGTCTTCAAAGAGGTGACGGGTCCCGATGACCACACATTGACACGGACTGTGGGGTCCTTAAACTCATGGACTATGAGGTCCTTAACCTTGACTGAGATGTCTTAAAACTAACAACGGACTGTGGGGTCCTTAAACTCATGGACTATGAGGTCCTTAACCTTGACCGAGATGTCTTAAAACTAACAACGGACTGTGGGGTCCTTAAACCTATGGACTATGACGTCCTTAATCTTGACCGCAACGTCTTAAAACTAACCATGGACCGCAATGTCCCTAAACTACCCATGGACCACAATGTCCTTAAACTACCTACCGACCGCAACGTCACTAAACTAAACAACAGAGCCCCTTTTACTGCTATCTTGTCGGATCTAAACGATCCCGTTAAGTCGATCTTAGTCTAAAAACTAGACTAACGTATCCTTAACAAACGTTTAAGTCGATCTTAGGCTCAAATGAGGCTAACGTATCCTTAAACCCAAATCCCCAAACCCAAATCTAAGATAATACGGATTTGGACTAGTCCACGCCCTACGGGCGACGACACAACTCAGTCTCCGTATACAATCCATGGGCAACTAAACATAAAATAAACACACACGACACGAAGTGACCATCTGGAGAAGGTGAAAGTGGCTACCGCGATGCGGTAGCATAATTAACCGCAGGGGCTTGCACCTGCAGGGAAGAGCGTCCCCACAATCAAAACCCCCTCAAGCGAGGGGGAATCTGACGAAGTGTGCTACATCGGACGCATCCGTTTAAACCTTCGATATACGGTGCCATAAATCAACTTGGCATCTTCGGAGAGGTGGACGGATAGCACCTATTAGCATCTGCCCCGAACCTCAGGCAAGACGTCCCACGTCTCGGCCGCCGTTCGGAGGGGAACAGATTCTGGCACGCCCGGTGGGACTTTTTCCTCTTTCCACTCCACACTTCGTGTGTTGTGACTCGCGAACCAAACACGGTTCGCTAATGGTTGCCCTTGGGTTACAAGGTACTAAGATTTAGCGTTTTGCTTATTACAGAAAGCAAAGAATCGATGGCTTCTACTTCTGCGAAATGCTCCAACTGCTCGGACTGCAATTGCAACCAACGCTCTGCCTCGCCAGGAGGTATAGCCTACGGACCCCAAGCTGCTTCGTTATTCACAATGCCCGTGGAACAGGTCACTCGAGCCACCACGGGATTGTTTTTTGGGACCATGCTCCCGCCGACAAGCTTCACCGCTCCGGTGCTGACAAAGGAAGCTCCCAAGAAGTCGGTCTTTGATCGTCTTACCCCTGCCGTGGCCCCTCTCAACGGGTCACCCAACACCAGCGCCTCGGTCTTCTCTAGATTGGGCTAAGACTCCTGTGGACCCACAATGGGGCCTACAATCCCAGAGAAGGCTGCTTCTAAGAAAGTGACCGGTCCTGATCCTGAAGTCGCCAAGGCAGCTTCCCCGGCCAAAAAGTCGGTCTTTACAAGATTGACGGCTTCAGCTCCCACTCCTGCTACCCAAAAAACATCGGTCTTTAACAGGCTGACACCAGCAGTGACCCCCTACCTATACAGGGGGCAAGACGAAGCCATCCTCACCGCTGAACCAACGCCGTCCGCTCGACATGCTCGACGTCGCCACTGGCGCCGAGTAAGGAAGGTTGGGGACAACCCCCCTTCTGGGCTAACTCCACTAGCCCCGATGGCAGAAGTTAATGCTGCTGTTCCAACTGGAAACAGCTTTGAGATGCTAAATAGGGTGCGTAGGAATTCTCCTACCGCGGCGCTAAAGAAATCTCCCCATCCGCTGAAAAAAGCTATAGAAGTAAAAACAGAACAGCCCCAACTCCTCAACGGCTGTCCTCCCGAATTTATAAAGTCTGGCGGCAGGCCCGAGACTCGATGATCGATCCAAACTTCTCCCGCCAGCACAAGAAGCTGAAAATCCAACAGGAAGCCAGTCACCAGGCTAAGCCACGAAAAGCTGTCTGGGTGCCCACCCTAACGGCCCCCTCAGCTTCCACTGCTCATAAGAAGAGGAGGCCGGAGAAGATCCCCGGGCCTGCAACGAGAGCTAAAAGCGCTGAACCCAGACGCCCTAAGGCTGGGGGCAGGATGGTCCATACTGTATACATGGCGTCGGGGAAGGAAGACAGCCGTGCGTCTACAGGCTATAGACCGCTTACACGGTCGGTGACCAAAGCTCAGGAGCAATAGCAAAAGCTCCAGGAAATGATGAATGCTATGGCCGCACTTACCAGGCCAAAAGAAAACCTAGAAACGTCTTCAGACGAACGCCAGGAGGAAGAAACCGACGCCGAATTCCTTCGCCGAATATTGCAGAAGAAGGACAAAGAGGCTGCTGAACAAGCAGCCAACATACAGCGTATGGGCCTCCTCTTCCAAGATATGATAGGAATGATGATCCAACAGGATCCACCCGCTGAGGATCCCCCAATCGTTCTTGAAGAAGACCGGGGAGAAACGTCAAATCCACCGCCGACCCTCTCAGCGGCCAAGGAAGAGACAATCTCTAAGGCTGATTTGGTCGACTATATAGCCCAGCAAATCCGGGTTCATCATGCGACTGAGGCAGCTGGTCAAGTCGTAAAAACGGGGCGGCCGTATCCAAGCTGGTACGACCAAATCAAATATCCGTCGGGTTATACAATACCAAAATTTCACGTGTATAAGGGGACCGGTAATCCCCACCAACATGTCGCCCAGTTCAGGGCCCTTTACGGTAACACCGACGGTGATGATAAACTGTTGCTCCGCCAATTCGTGGGTAGATTATCAGAAACAGCGTTCGAATGGTATTCAGAACTCCCGAACGATTCTATCAAGACGTTCGCTGAAATGGAGTTGCTATTCACTCAGCGATTCGCGAGCGCCAGCGAACGCACTCCAATAACGGCATTGATTAACGCCAGGGTAAAACCAGGCGAAACTTGGGTCCAGTATGCTATACGCTGGCGGAATTTGTGGTCGAAATGCGAGCAGCGCATTGAGGAAGCGCCCGCGGTGGGCATGTTCGTAGGAACCCTAGACCCTCACGCAACTATCTCCCAGTTCATGATGTTCTTTAAGCCAACCACATTCCAGGCTCTAATCGACAAGCTGGCCCAGATGGACCAAATGGGTCATAGACCGTCTCCCCCGAAGCCCGAGCCTCGGAGTGACAAGGGTAAAGGAAAAGCAACCTTCGTCGTGAATGCCCAGCAGCAACCCAATGCCCCAAAGCTGACGGATCAACTGGAAGAATGACGCCGGTATTATAATGAGAAAATGAAGCGCCCCTACTCGTTCCCGCGGGATAAGACGAAACGGTTATTCGAGTTGGCAGTACGTAATAGACTTATAAACCTGCCAAATCCAAGGCGACCGCCACAACCCACTGAGGTAAATAACCCCAACTATTGCCCCTACCATCAAACGGTAAGCCATCCGATTGAGGATTGCTTTGTTTTTAAAGGATGGATTGAAGATCAATACCTTCAGGGGAAGTTTGCGCTGTCCAAAAAGTGGAAGGTGAACCCGCCACAGCCGCATACTCCCAAGAAAGCAGATACACCAGGGGCAACCTGTTCTTTTATTGAGGAAGCTCCATGGGAGGTCGTGCTGTCAACTAAAACCAAAAGAATGCTGAAGGACCTTCATGCGTGCCCGGCGGTCGAATGGAAGGACCCGCTTGAACCTCAAATTATTGAAGGGATGTTGAAGCCGCGCCCAACTATGAAGACTCATGGTGATGGCCCAAATACTTACGTCCAACCGTCAAAATCTTCGAAGAAAAAGAAGAAGAAATCTAAGAAGCCCGTGAAGCCTGGAGACAAGCGCACGAACTTGCAGAAGCAAATCGGCGCGCTGGAAGAGTACAATCAAAAGGCACGAACTCCTGTCACGCTGCAAGAGTTCCTCAACCATATCTTTCAAGAGGAAGATGATGGAGAGAGTTCATCGGATGATTCCGAGGAATATGTGGCGAGTTGTCATGTGATTTCCCACTCGGAAGATGAAAGAACTCCTGGCACTGAGAAACTGGGGGCACGACCTGAGCCAGAACTTGTATGGCCAACAGATGAAATGATCGACGTCTTTCTAGACGAGATTTGTTTGAAGAGTAAAGCCGATCAGGAGCGTGAGATGGATGCATCGGAAGGAGCCAAGCGCAGGCGACTAAACGAAAGAGTTGAAGTACTCCCGCCAGATCGAAAGGCATCCGAGGCAGACCAAAAGATATTCAAGACGAGGAAAAGGTTTGCCAAAGCCATGTCAATGGGAATGAAGCTACCACCCTCGGAAGAAAACGCTCTCAATGGGGCGGAGAGGCACCCTAATTATTGCGCATATCATCGGAAAATTTCACACCTTACGGAGGAGTGCGACGCCTTTAAGATATGGTGGCAGGGATATGTTGCTCATCGACAACATTTTAAGCGCATGAAACGCAAGACTCGTCGGGAACGAAGAAGTACTGCCGACGGGCACAACAGAACTACTGGCAACTGTTACATGGTTAACGCCGGAGGGTCACAGGTTCTCACCTTTGGGAGCGATTCTGATGAAGAAATGGCTCTGGGCCCTCTCTTTAAAGAATCCGTTTTAGGAAAAGAGGAAGAACCAGAGGCCTGCGAAAACATTCAGCTGCGCAATCGTACGCTCCCGGAAAAGAATCTCGGGCCCGCAAATAGAAAAGATAAGGGAAAGGAAAAGGTCACTGAGGATATCACTTTAGATGACCAAGTTATGAAAGAGCTGACTACCAAGGACCCTCTCAGGAAGGGTAAGGTGGACTACAACATCCTAGCGCACCTAAGGAAGCTACCTTCTCAACTTAGCATTCTCGATGCCCTCCTATTATCAAAAGAAGCGCGAGATTCATTAATCAAGGCGTTACAAGAACCTGAGCAATTCCAAGCCTTCCTTGCTGCGGAAAGGATGAAGGATGAACTGGAGGAAGTGCATACGGCCGACATCACTTTCGGTGACGAAGACCTCCTTCTCGGGACGTGCGACCACAACCGTCCCCTATATGTCTCTGGATACTTCCATGATATCAAGATAGGCAAGATCCTAGTGGATAATGGATCCTCCGTCAATCTCCTTAACGTTCGGGTGTTAAAGGAAATCTGCATGAGTGTGCAACACCTCGCTCGTGACAAAATTACCATCTCCGGTTTCGACTCCCAATCGTCACGGACTCTCGGATCCGTAATACTAACATTACGCTTTGGACTACTCGTCACAGACATCAAGTTCCATGTCATTGACGCCAAGACCTGCTACAACGCCTTGCTCGGTCGCCCTTGGTTACACGAGTACAACATCATCCCTTCTACACAACATCAGTGTATGAAGTACTTTAAGGATGGTTTCGAGTATACCGTAACAGGTGAGCTGAACCCATTTTCCGTGAACGAAGTCCGCAAATACGAAGATGCGAAGTACTTTTTGCCAGATTTCGAGGATACAGAAAGATGTCGCAAGCCGGAGAACAAAGCCGCCGCCGCCATCCCTATTTTCGGGAGCGATACCGAAGGAGAAGAAGAGATAGTTTATGCTGGGCCATCTCAACGCAACAACCCGGAGACGCCCGCCCCCATGTTGGTCTTCGGAAGTGACTCGGAAGATGAGGTTAATGCCGTATTCTCCAATCGACCGTCAATACAAGCACCCCCTAGCGATGATCAAAGTTTGCAAATCACCATGGTGCCGCGAGAACACTACAAGGATCTCGACACACTTCAAGCTTACAATGTGCAGGACCTGCAAACATTTTACGTCCCTCCCAGGCAAAGGGGTAAGAAGGCAATCCTATTCTACCGATCCTTAGAGATGAAAGTAGAGAAGGAGATCTGGCATGGCGCGGATGCTACACTCGACAGGCTCCAACCCATCCGTTTGCCCAGATACTACACAAATGGACTAAAGAGACTATTGAAGCGCCAAGGGGTACCCTTAAAACAGACTGTTCGACAAGCTCGGTTCTACAACGGGATTTGGGATGGCCTTGGGGACCCAACGCAAATTGCCCAACGGGAAAATAGAAACACTTGGGCTTGGATACGTGAGAGCCGGAAAACGGGAACGGGCCCACAGTAACTACGCCATATATACCTTTGATGAAGAAGAGGACGCCCTGTCAGGAAATGCCAACCCCTCATCAAAACTAGATCCCGCGATTGAAGGGCCGAGTCCGTCATTTGAAGAACGAATGGACAAGCTTATTAGGAAAGCGGGTCAAAAAGCTCGGGAAGACCACAACCGCGAGATGGCCATCTACAAGAAAGCCAAGACGCAACGTCTGTTTCAACAGACTGCAAAAGACGAAGATGCTCATCCCTGTCAACCCGTTGTACGAAAGGCCCGACGCAAAGGCAGAAATAAATCAAAAAGCGGAAAGAGGAGCCGACAACAACGACGCAGGATTAAAGAGTCATGTGAGCGGGCATTGCGCGGTCCGGATTTGTCCCTCGCGAAGAAGATGAGTCGAGCGTATTCCTTCCCTCGAGACAAGACGGAGAAGTTACTCGAGCTCGCTATAAAACATCAAATGATCGCGCTTCCAGAGTCTAGACACCCTGAGCAAGCTAACAAGGCTTCTCATCTGAGCTATTGCTCTTATCACCGAGCCATAGGACATCCTACCGAAGACTGCTTCACCTTCAAGAACTGGGTCGAGGACCAGTACCAACAGGGCAGATTTGCTTTATCCAACGGCTGGAGGGTAACGCCGCCACAAAAGCACGAACCCAAAGCCGCAAGAGCAGAACCGGATCCACCTCAGTCCTGGAAGCGGATTCGCACCTGTTACATGATTACGATATTAAAAGAAGAGCCCAAGGACATGGATGACCTTCCCTGGTGCTTTGAGAACAACAATGATGAGGTGATCTCAGAATTTCCGCCAGCTCCGAAAGAACTGGAAGATGGCATACATACTACTGCAGATAACCTCAAGAAGATTGAGCTGGGATCGGCAGATGATCCGCGACCGACATTCGTCAGCGAGCTGCTATCTGAAGAAAGGGTGGCCGCGTTAAAGAACGTGCTTCTACAGCATAAAGACTGCTTCGCGTGGAACTATTCCGAGATGCCAGGATTAGATCCGGAGATTGCTGTGCATAAATTAGCGATATCCCCGGACATCAAGCCAATCAAGCAGGCGCCGAGAAGGATGCGACTCGAGCTTGAAATGAGCATCAACGCCGAAGTTAAGAAGCTGATCGATTCTGGATTTATCCAAGAAGTCCAATATCCCGAATGGATCGCCAATATCGTCCCGGTAATGAAGAAAAATGGGACGGTACGCATATGCGTGGATTGCAGGGATCTCAATAAAGACTGTCCGAAGGACGATTTCCCAGTACCGGTAACCGAGCTAATGATAGATAACACGTCCACTCATAAGGTTTTCTCCTTTATGGACGGTTCATCAGGGTACAATCAGATAAAGATGCATCCCAAAGACCAGAAGCACACCGCTTTCCGGACCCCTTTGGGTATATTCCGCTACAGGGTTATGCCCTTTGGTCTAAAGAATGCCGGCGCTACCTATCAAAGGGCCATGACAAAGGCCTTCGATGATCTCATACATGACATCGTCGAGTGCTATATCGATGACCTTGTAGTAAAGAGCATGTCATACGAAGAGCATTTAAAGCATCTGGAGACTGTATTTCAACGCCTTCGGCAATATAATTTGAAGATGAATCCCCTCAAATGGGCGTTTGGAGTCTCCTCGGGTAAATTCCTGGGATTCATCATCCGACACCGAGGTATCGAAGTGGATCCATCTAAGATCAAGGCGATCATGGAAATGCCTCCGCCAAGAACCCTCAAACAGGTGCGGTCTCTCCAAGGGAAGCTCGCATACATCCGGCGATTCATCGCCAATCTTTCAGGCAAGTGCCGTCCTTACAGCCACCTGATGAAGAAGGGAACTCCATTCGTTTGGGATCACAAATGCCAAGGCGCACTAGACGAGATCAAGCAGTACTTGCAGAACCTTCTGGTGTTGGCTGGGCCGGTCAAGGGAAAACCCCTCGTTCTTTATACGACCGCCCTCGAAGGTTCCTTAGGCGCATTATGGGCACAAGAGAACGATCAAGGAAAGGAGAGAGCACTCTACTACTTAAGTCGAGTTCTGCTCGGGGCAGAAAGCAACTACTCTCCCATTGAAAAACACTGCTTGGTGTTGATCTTCGCGATAACAAAGCTCAGGCACTATGCGTTGGCGCATGAAGTCCGTCTTATTTCGAAGGTGGACCCTCTTAAATATTTGATGTCAAAGGCTATATTGACGGGTCGACTCGCTAAATGGGCTCTACTCCTGATGGAGTTCTCGATAACGTATCGACCTCTTAAGGCAGTGAAAGGCCAGGCCATTGCCGACTTCCTTACTGAGCATCCAGTACCTGCCGGTTCTCCTCTGAACTGCGAGCTGCCGGACGAGCATGCATTCGATGCGATCGGCGGCGGTAGTACCCGATGGGAACTCTATTTCGATGGAGCGTCTTCCGTAAAGAAGCGCAAACAGGGTATCCCAATGATCAAATCAGGGGTAGGCCTCATCTTTGTTACTCCACAAGGAGGGATAATGCGCTTCGCCTTCTCTTTAACAGAGCCGAGGACAAACAATGAAGCCGAATACGAAGCTCTGATAGCAGGCCTCGATATCGCCATCGACATGGGAATTGAAGACCTCCTTATATACGGGGATTCTCAACTGGTCGTTAGTCAAGTAAATGGTGACTACCAAACGTGCAAACCGGAGTTGGTGAAGTACGGAGAAAAGGTGCAACAACTATTGACCCAAATTCCCTCCTACACTTTGGAAAGCATACCACGCGCGGAAAATAGCAAAGCGGACGCGTTAGCAAAGCTCGCTAAAGAATTGGCTAACGAGAACCTCGATGACGTTAAAATCATGGTACAAAGCCGTCGAGTGCTTGCCCTAGCAGAAATATCTCCGGAATCATACAAAGAAAAAGAAGCGACTGAGCAGACGACCCTACAAATAAAAGACCGTGAGAAGGCTGAGGACTGGAGGGAAGTCTTCATAGACTACTTTAAGTCCCACCGAATCCCCGAAGAAGCATCCACAAGACATCAGCTCATGAAACGAGCTCTATCTTTCGCTTTCATCAATGATACTCTGTATAAGAGGTCGTTTGATTCTCTGTGGCTGAGATGCTTAGGACCGGACGAAGCAGAAAGAGTCGTTCAAGAGGTTCATGACGGAATCTGTGGTTCCCATCAAGCAGGCCTAAAGATGAAGTTAAAAATTAAACGGATGGGTTACTTCTGACCCACGATGATCCAAGACTGCCTCGAATATTCGAAGCAGTGCCACTCGTGCCAAATCCATGGGGATTTCATCCACCAGCATCCGAATCCACTACATCCGACGGTGGCTAGCTGGCCATTCGAAATGTGGGGGACTGACATAGTCGGCCCCATCGAACCAGCATCGTCCCGGGGACATCGTTTCATCCTGGCGACAACTGATTACTTCTCCAAATGGGCAGAAGCAGTACCGCTGAGGGAAGTGAAGACGGAGAATATCCTCCACTTCTTCAAGACGCACGTCATCTATCGGTTTGGAACTCCACAGCGGATTATCTCCGATAACGGGCCAGCCTACAGAAACTATAAAATTAGCCGCTTCGCGCAGCATCATAATATAGACTGGAGATATTCCTTAGTTTACAATCCGCGAGCTAATGGTCTAGCCGAGGCCTTCAATAAGACCTTGACAAAAATCATGAAAAAGACGGTGTCCCGAAATAAGAAAGACTGGCACGAGAGGCTGCAAGAGGCCCTTTGGGCCTATCGAACTACGTTCAAGACGGCCACGAACACAACGCCATACGCACTGGTATTTGGGACGGAAGCAGTGCTCCCCCTCGAGGTAGAGTTACCCTCTCTACGAGTGGCAGTCCACTACGGGCTGACGGACGAAGAAAATGCTCACCTTCGGCTTGAGGAGCTTGATGCCCTCGATGAAACCCGGCTCATAGCGCAACAAAATCTAGAGGCCTACAAAGCAAAGATGACGCGCTCGTACGAAAGATTGACCAGGCCGAGGACGTTCCGCCAAGGCGAACTCGTACTAGTGGTCAAAAGACCTATGATCCCCAATCGCGCCAAGCGGGGAAAATTCGAGCCAAACTATGAAGGCCCGTACATCATAGATAAGGTCTACCAGGGTGGGGCCTATTTACTCATGGACATGCATGGTGAAAGGCCTTTCAGGCCAATAAACGGCCGCTTCTTAAAGAAATACTATGCTTAATGAGCCACAACCTAGGTCAATGATAGATGACGACGACTATGTCCGCTCGCTATCTTCCTAAAGCTCAAAGCTCTATAAGTAGTAGCCGACTCTCTCCACGACGGACCGAAATGTCTTTAAACTAATGACGGACCGAAACGTCTTTAAACTAACGACGGACCGAAACGTCCTAAAACTAACGACGGACCGAAACGTCCTTAAACTAACGACGGACCGAAATGTCCTTAAACTAATAGCGGACCGAAACGTCCTTAAACTAATACCGCAGCATCCTTAGGCTGACGAGATAAAAAATATATAATAAATAAAAACGGTATGTCCATAAGCAAAAAGGGCACGGATGAAAACCCGAAAGGGCTCCGTGAGTAAAAACAGCAGGGCTACCGGCGAGTGTTCGTGAAAACCCAAAAGGGCGCGGCCTCGTTAAAAAAAAAAGGAGAAAAAGAAAATGAAAAGAATAAAAAAAAACGGTATGTCCATAAGCAAAATGGGCACGGATGAAAACCCGAAAGGGCTCCGTGAGTAAAAACAACAGGACTATCGGCGAGTGTTTGTGAAAACCCGAAAGGGCGCAACTTCGTTAAAAGACACTTATAAGGTCCTCTCGACCTTGTAAGGAGAAACCACCCGCGTGAGATCCTTACGACTCACAAAGGAGCAACACACTTAGGAATCCTCACGATTCCTAAGGAGAAAATACACTTGCGAGATCCTCATGACTCGTAAGGAGAATTCTCTTATGGGGCCCTCACGGCTCATGAGATTTGAAAGTCTTAAGTTACAGAAACCTAAGCCTGTTCTTAAGCAGATCCCCCACAACCTTCGATATTGCCCTACAAGTAGCTCAATACTGACCCTTGTATATAATTCACGGGCGCGAATAAACATTTCCCCGGCAAAATCATACCCGTGACTAGGGACATGTCCATATGGTGAACAACCCTTATAATTCCTCTCGACTTATAAAGAGAAAACCCTATTATAGGATCCTTACGACTTACAGAGGAACATACACTTAGGAATCCTCACGATCCCTAAGGAGAAAATACACCTGCAAGATCCTCACGACTTGTAGGGAGAAATACCTTTGTGAGACCCTTACGGCTCATGAAGTCAAAAGCCTTGGTCGACAGGACCCTTAACCCTGTTTACTAAGCCACCTTTGTTCGACATCGACAGAGGCAAATGATGATTCGCTCCTGGCAACATCCCAGTTGCAGCGGTGCTGATGCCGAAATCGGTGTCTAAAATCCAAGCTTGCGGCGAAAAAGCTAGCAAGCCACACATGCATACGAAATAGCCGAAATGATGGGGCAACTCGCAATAAAAAGCAGCAAGTAAAAATGTATGCATGAAAAATAGCCGAAATGATAGGGCAACTCGCAATAAAAAACAGCGAGTGAAAATGAAAAAAAATAGCCGAAATGATTGGGCACCGCGAAAAATCGCCGAAATGATAGGGCAATCGCGACCTCCGCGATATAAAAGCTGAAATGATAGAGCATCGCGGAAAAAGAAATAAAATATAAAAAAATGGGGTTTCAATTTATGCCCTACAGGTGATGTTCCATCACACCCTGTACACAATCCAAGGGCGTAAACAAAAAAGGGATCATACTTTTCCCCCAGGTTTCATCAGAAGAGGAAGCCAAGTCTCGACGGGCCAAAGGAGACCTGAAGATCGTTTCAACACTCGTCTCGTAACAACGGACACAACGCTAAGCTAAGCGGAACAGCGGCAACTCGCAGTTCCATGGCTCGGTGGTATACATATCGCCAACAGTCAAACCTCCATCCCGTGAACTGCGGATACAATCAGCAAAATTCCTGGTTACGTGGAACGCGGATAACGTCACTCTTTGACCCCGTGGAAAACGTCCAGAGCGGATCCTGGTCCTCGCAGAGCACGGCAGTGAACCCGTATGAAGCATCCAGAGCGGAGCCTAGTCCTCGCCGAGCACGGCAGTGAACCTGTGTGAAGCATCTAGTGCAAAATTCCTGGTTACGTGGAACGCGGATAACGTCACTCTTTGACCCCATGGAAAATGTCCAGAGCGGATCCTGGTCCTCGCAGAGCACGGCAGTGAACCCGTGTGAAGCATCCAGAGCGGAGCCTAGTCCTCGCCGAGCACGGCAGTGAACCCGTGTGAAGCATCTAGTGCAAAATTCCTGGTTACCTGGAACGCGGATAACGTCACTCTTTGACCCCGTGGAAAACGTCCAGAGCGGATCCTGGTCCTCACAGAGCACGGCAGTGAACCCGTGTGAAGCATCCAGAGCGGAGCCTAGTCCTCGCCGAGCACGGCAGTGAACCCGTGTGAAGCATCTAGTGCAAAATTCCTGGTTACGTGGAACGCGGATAACGTCACTCTTTGACCCTGTGGAAAACGTCCAGAGCGGATCCTGGTCCTCGCAGAGCACGGCAGTGAACCCGTGTGAAGTATCCAGAGCGGAGCCTAGTCCTCGCCGAGCACGGCAGTGAACCCGTGTGAAGCATCTAGTGCAAAATTCCTGGTCACGTGGAACGCGGATAATGTCACTCTTTGACCCCGCGGAAAACGCCCAGAGCGGAGCCTGGTCCTCGCCAAGCACGGCAGTGAACCCGTGTGAAGCATCCAGAGCAAATACCGGACTGTGGAGTCCTTAAAATCCTCGGACTATGATGTCCTTAACCTTGACCGTGATGTCTTAAAACTAACGATCAACCACCCCGATTCCCTATGGAATCTGCCTCGGTTGAAGGGTACATCTCTTCACTCCTTTAATACCTGGCGTTGTAATTCCTCAACGTCTTCAAAGAGGTGACGGGTCCCTGCAACCAAACATCGGACTGTGGAGTCCCTAAATTCACGGACTATGAGGTCCTTAACCTTGACCGTGATGTCTTAAAACTAACATCGGACTGTGGAGTCCTTAAATCCACAGACTATGAGGTCCTTAACCTTGACCGTGATGTCTTAAAACTAACATCGGACTGTGGAGTCCCTAAATCCACGGACTATGAGGTCCTTAACCTTGACCGTGATGTCTTAAAACTAACATCGGACTGTGGAGTCCCTAAACCCACGGACTATGAGGTCCTTAACCTTGACCGTGATGTCTTAAAACTAACATCGGACTGTGGAGTCCTTAAACCCACGGACTATGATGTCTTTAACCTTGACCGTGACGTCTTTAAACTACGATACCTGGAGCAACCCCTGACCCTGTGAAACACGGATAAGAGCGACCACATCCAGCACTTGCAGGTCCTCACGACCTGCAAGGAAGAAAAACTCTATTGTGAGATCCTTACGACTCTCAAGGGACAACTCGCTTAAGAATCCTCACGATTCTTAAGAGGAACTTACACCTATAGGGTCCTCTCGACCCATGAGGAGAAAAAACTCTTTATGAGATCCTCGTGACTCGTAAAGTGCAAAAGTCTTAGGACGCAGATCTTAACCCTGAATCCTGAGCTATCGCTGCCCTGCAAGGAGATCAAGATAAATTGTCCGCAAACGCATTCAATGAAAAGAGACACGTCATTTAGAAGAAAAATGTATCTTTTATTCATAAACTAAAATGGATACAAAGAAACAAAAAGAAGATACTCTCATTCATGAGTATACACAAAAGAGGGGAACAAACACTATTAGACGTAACAAAAGAATATCCGTATTTATCTAATAAAGAAACAGAAATAATGGTGCATAACATACTAGGAATAAAATAACAATTATTTAAAACTAAAGTCTTACCATCTGGCAGTGATAGATGATAATCTCCTACTACAACTGCTGCAACATTTGCTCTATTTGCAACTCTGAGAATCATCTTTTCTTGTGCCAGTTTCATATTTCTTCTCAGTCCATGTAAGCAATTACAGATGTGAAAACCAGAATCGGTATCCAATACCCATAAAGTAAGTGTAATTTGAAAACAATTTTCAATAACACAAATACCTAAAGATGAAACTTTAGCAAACTTCTTCTTCTTTAGCTTCTCTAGATAGATAGTGCAATTTCTCTTCCACTACCCAGTCTTATGGCAGTGAAAATATTCACCTTATGCAGACTTTGTTTCCTTTGCCTTACCCTTCTTCATGCCTCCGTTAGGCTTGTATAGTTTCTTCTTTTCCTTTCCCTTGGTTTTTGCCTTAGTAGAGGGAGGAGAAGAACGTCCCACAAGAATAATAGAGGACTTCTCCTTGTTTAAGAAGGTCTCAGCTTGCACCAACATATTGAGCAATCTTGTAAGTCTAACTTCTAGCTTGTTCATATTGAACTGCATTATGAACGGAGAAAAGGCATTTGGTAGAGAACTAAGGATTTTATCAACATAAAACTCCTTAGATAAAGGAAAACCCAAACCCTCAAGTCGATTGATCAAATCAATCATTTTGAAGACATTGTCTTGCACGGGTGTATCAGGCTTCATTTTAAATCACAAAATTCATTTGATACCGCGAATCTAGCTATTCAAGATTATTCTCCATACATTCCTTGGAGACGAGTGAATAGGTCTGAACGTCCATTTTCTCATGTTACCTCTGCAAATCATCATTCATAAAGGCCAAAGTGAGACAATGGCCCCGGTCACAATCGAACTTCCACTGAGCGTGGATATCTCGATGCACATCTTTAGAATTATCACCTAGAGGGGGAGGTGGTGCGAAAGTGAGAACGTAAATCAATTTTTCATAAGTCACAGCGATTCTGATCTTGCGTAACCGGATTTTATATCTGTGTCCCGTCAATTTATCTTTTTCAGTTATCAGTTTTAAACCAGTCATGATTAATAACAGTAAATCTGAGAGTAATATAAGAAAAATATTTTAGCGGACGTTCTTAACATCAAAATAGATTGGAAAATAAATTAATTTAACTATTATATGGCTCTCACTATTTTTAGCGCATTTTCATGAAAACCAAAATATTTGAAAATCGTAAACTTTCTAAAAGTTTAAAATGGGAATCGAAATCTAACTATCATGGTATAGTGATCTTGACAACTAGCCAACAAATCACCATACACTATAAAAGGTAGACAAAACTCTTTTATCGATCACATTTGTGACTTTTGATTATCAGTTTTACCCCTAAATTTAATTATAAGCTTGACAACAAGCCAACCATAACTTATAATATTCTAGTCAAGTCATACCCATATATTTCTTGAGCAATTGGATCAATAATTTGACCCTTGGCAACTCACCAACAATAAAGCCTCATTATTGGTTCCCCTACTCTACATCACATGTATTAACAATCAAATATCATTCAAATACCACACACTATACCTTAACAACTCACCAACAACAATACCATGAATATTGGATACCCTATTTGATTGAAATAGTGGAGGGTAACGTATAATATTGAAAAATATTCTTAACGTTTTTGACTTGATTTAAATTGAAAAACGTTTTTAGAAAAAAAAAACCCTATGTTTTTGAGTTATTGCTAACTCCCCTATTCATTTTAAAAAATTGTTTTTCAATTTTAAGTGGTTTGTTATACTTAATAATCTCATTATTAATCATCTTATCGTTTTCATATTAAAACTCCTTTTAACTGTTTTAGAAAAACTAATTTTAGTAAAATCTTGTTTTTGAAAAACGTGTAATGAGAATAAAACAACTTTTATAGGCATTACAGACATGCAAATCCACAAGAACAATTTTTATGATATTACAGGCATGTATATAAAAAAATGGGCTTATCATGCTTTAATTTGAGCGATGGATTAAAATACGATAATTCACTTTAAGATTTTACATCACATGTATATAAACTAAAAATAAAAGAAAATGATTTGAGCCACTTGAACACTCCATTGAACTCCTTCAATCACGTCTAGCTCTTGTTTCAATTCTTTACCCTCATGAAACCACAAACTAATGCTTAAATAAATCGAGACTCATATGCCCCATTTAATTAAATCATTACCAAGTGACCCGTAGGCCACTATAAAAATTTTACAACGCAAATCACAGAGAGTTTGTCCAAATCCATTCCAATATACTAATCTAACCATTGCATATCACATACACAAAAATAAATAGTATACATTGCAGGCATATGATCACATCACAATCATAACTCATTATATCACATGTAATGATTTGCATATAATAGTTGCTATAATTTAGAGTTAAAATTATTTAATTATTTTTAATAACAACTTACTAAAAATAACTAAACAAAATTATTGTATATGTCAACAACTTAACACACATACATCTAAATGTAAATTTAAAGATAACAACAATTTTTTTAATAACAACTTTAAACAAATTCCAATAAACTTGGATTTTAAATTTAAATAATCTCCAACAAAAAACCAACAAACTGCAACAAATTTGGAATATATTAGAAAATAGATTTTCAACAAACTCCAACAAACTTGGAATATATTTAAAAATTGATTTTCAACAAACTCCAACAAACTTGTTTTAATTTAATTAATTTATTTAAAATTTTAGAATATTTTTAATAATAAAAAAACTTTTTTTTACATATTCCAAATTTTTATGCGTAAACATTTTTTAAAAAAAAAGTTGATATTTTTAATCTCATTAAAAATATCTAATGTATCAAATTTACTCATAGTAAATTTTATACAAATATTGACATATGCATTCAATAATATTCTAATGCTTAGAACATATTGATTAATCCTAATTATAGCAATATTTATGTATGCAATTATCAAGAACAAATTAATTAACTTAATTTATAAACCATCGCTCTGATACCAAATTGGTGAAAATTGGTGTAAACACAGCGGAAAGGAAAATTAACATTTTTATATCAACACCAATTAGTGTTTATAAATTAGGTGTTCCCGCCAAAATCTCCGGCCAAGAGCTATTTGTTCCTATTTACACCGGTTTAAGTTTCGTTTACAGATATGTGTGAAATCGGGTTCATTCATATACGTACATGTGTTGGATATATGTATGCCCTAGAGGCCATTATATGATAGTGGATGTATTTATACATGTATATATATTCAGTGTACATTCTTTCTCGACATGATAGCATGCTATCTGGTTACTCTTTATCTGACATGTTAACTTGATCGTGCTTTTATTCATTTGCATATGTTGATAAAACCTTGAGGATATCTGCTTGACTACTGTGATTATGATGTAGATCATACTAGTGGGACATTTGTAGTTTATAAGCATATCCTTAAATATCCCTAGTCGTGGGTATATCGAGACGGGGTATCGATATTCCAGAATAGATTATCGCATATGATACTAGACCCATATGATGGGCAATGGATGTTCCCACATCCATTGATGTTTGACATCTAGATAGTATACAGGTGCTCAGTGGAGACTGGGTACACTGGACGGACTCGCCGAGAACTCCTATATGGTATTATATCTAGCGTCGGATAGCAGTTCTCAAGTGACACTGGTACAGGTTAGTCTGTAGACCCGAGATTGTCATAGAGTCTTATGTGTTCTACTGTACTTTGATTTCCACCCTACCACGGCTCTACTGAGGCATGCAAACAGGCAGTCTTTGGGTACAGCCCCGAGACACATGGAGACAATGAGCGATAGGAGGGGTTTCGTCTCTCCCGGTATTAGGGGTTGATGTTGTGCTGTACTTGATTGGCTATATCAGTAAGTCCCTGGCCAGGGCTGTTAAGATTTACTGATAAGTGTTATCTGTAGTTTCTCGATCTGTTATAGACCATTCATCGGCACGACTTATTGAGTTATTGGGGTCGATGTTACCATCCCTAAACTAGATATGCAACATATCTGATGAAGAGACCGGACTGTATGGAAAGTGTTGCCGATTGGCTCGACGGGAGTTTTCGACAGCTTTGCCGGTTTTTCTTCTGATCGCTCAATACCCGGGTGGCCGTTACGTTTAGCTGACCGCTTGCGGCTGTTTGATGTGATCATCACCTACTGCCGGCGTATTGACGAGTCTTAGAGTCATACACAAGAGTTTCCTAGCTCAGGCGAAACGAGGTGGTGTGCATATGAGATATGCGCGGGGACCCGATTAAATGCCAGTATGTGATACTGTATTTTAATCGGGCGTTTTCTATTAGTCGAGTCGTATGTGATATGACCGGTTTGTTAAATCAAGTGTTGATTTAATATTTGACTTTTAGAATTATTCTTTATTTAAACCCTTTTTCTTTAAAGATGTATGCATGCATGTATGCACATGTTGATGTGCATGGGCACATACATACATACATTGTATCATGATTGTTGATATAAAGGAGAAGGCAATATAAGACTTACATGGTTCAAATATATATATATATATATATATATATATATATATTTGTATTTGGATTAAAGGAAAAGGAAAAGGAAATTAAATCATTAATGGGCTTTTTCTACACTCTTCTTTGCTTTGACCTAATCTTAACCAATGGTTTAATTTTCTTTTGGACTTTAACCCAAATGATAAATATCTAGATATTATTGAACCATGGTTAGTGATGAGAGAATGAATATATATATATATATATATTTTTTTTTTTTTCTTTTCTCATTTTTCCTTTAACTTTGATCATTATCTCTTGACAAAAACTTTGCCATTTCCTTCTTCTTCCTCAAGCTCTCTTGATATTTCTTGTGAGTGGGGTTGACAAAAAGAAAGGGTTTTGATTAGAGAATATAAACCACCTCTTCATTCTACTCCTATCTTGCCCATTTGTATAGTGTGTTTGCTATACTTTGTTTAAAAGACCAAGTAAAGTAAGGAGTTTTGGGCAAAAGGACTTCGGGTGGATCATCGTGGACAAGGAAGCTTACTAGCAAGCCATTCCAACCTCTCAACGATCCAAGGAGTCAACAAAAGAGAAATACAAAGGTTGTAATTGTAAGTCGATGTACAACACCCCACGAGTTGCGGGGAGGCGGGAATATGAAAAACAATCTTGTTCTTTGAGTTAACATCAACTAACCGAAGAATCTTTGCTAAATTATAACTAACATATACATAGGAGTTGTTAACTATTATGAGAAGTGATTATACCTAGTGAATCTAGTCCTTCGTCTTTTCGTTATCCACCTCCTCCTCGGCCTCCTCTACGTAATAGATGATCCACCCGAGAGCTTATATTCCAAGTTTCACCTCTAATCTTGAGGTAACTAGGTTTCTTTAGTTGCTAATCAAAGGCACCTAGGTGATATAGAGTGAGCTAATGGATTAATTAGTCTATCTAATCCTTGATCTCAACACATGAGAGGGGAGGATTAGGGTTTGAAGAGAGAGAGAGCTTGAGAAGAGAGAAGGTGAGCAAGAGAATCAGAATGAGATAATGATCTCTCTTGAATATATGAAGCATAATGATTTATCAAAATAAATAAATAAAATGATTAATCATCATCCTTCATTTATTCATATGAGTGATTCATCTTATGAGTCATTAGTTCAATAAATGAAGCATTAACTCTAAAGATGAATCACACAAATGAGTCATTAAAACAATAAATGCAAATGCCACCTAAACCACCAAATCATCATCCTTCTAGAAGCTTCCCGCCAAATTACGAGAACGCCCCTCCTATCCGTGGAAACACGGAAAAACTTTAGACTATATAAATCCAATAATCCGATACTAGAATCTGGTTTAAACCAAAACCGGCTAGTAAAAACTATCCAAACGTCGTATGTGCGTAAACACATGTATGCGTCCGAACCTTTGTCGTAAAACCATATGACCTCTATATCGTTTCGCCTGGAGCAGGGAAACTTTCTGTGTGGGACTCTAAAGACTCGACTACTACGCTGGTAGTGGGTTTAACCACAGACCGAAAGCGGCACTAGCTGTACGTAACGGTCCCCAGGTAGATGTCGATAAGAAGGCCGATGAGGAAACCCATCCGAACTCCTACTAAGCCTGATGTGACAATCTCCGTACAGTCTGGTCTGTTCGTCTAAGACTATCGCATATCGGGCCTAGGGGGCGGCAAGCGTCAGTCCCCTAATAGCGGTATAAGTCGTGTCGGAGCGTAGCCCATTACACCTTGAGAAACTACTGGAACCTACCAGTAAATCTCGGTTGCCCTGGCCAGGGACTTTGCGTAATGTCTCTCTGACACAGCGTGATATCAACTCCCAATACCGAGAGAGACGAATCCTGTCTAACCGCCACTGCCTCCAAGTGCTCGGGACTGCACCCAACTGCTACCTGTTTACACGACTCCTTTGAGCCGTGGTAGGCTAGCAATCTAAGAATAGTGGGACACACTCGAGGCGAAGTAGCAGTATCAAGTCTGCGGACTATGCTGTACTCATGTCACCTGGGAACTGTTAACTGACGACGGGTATAATACCAACCAACAGCTCCCTGCGAGTCCTGTCCGGTGTACCCGTAACCCAACGAGCACCTGTATACTATCTCCAGTACGACGTACTGATGGCTGTGGGACGGACCATCTCCCCAACTGGGATGAGAAGCGCACACATTAGTCTACTCCGGAGTATCGATGCCCTGTCTCGATAATTCTATGACTAGGGACCTGGAAAAGGATGTGCTTGTAGACTACCCAGCCCCCACTAGTGTGACTGCCATCACAACGCTGGTAGTCAAGCAAGATCCAAAGGGTTCTATCAATACGTATACTCACATATTAAGATAGATAAAACCAAGTAGCATACTACCATGTTTAGCAAGACTGTTATATAACTGTGAATATCCCAAGCTTCCATTAAGTAATATACAAGCTAGTATGATACAATAATGGCCCCTAGGGCATATACACTAACAATCTCTCACTTGCACTAGGACCATGTACTGGCATATCGAAGACCGATGATCTTGAGTAGCCTCTCGAACTGAATCTGAGGTAGGGCCTTTGTGAATGGATCAACAATGTTCTCTTCAGTAGCAACTCTCCGGACCTCGATCTCCCGGCGATCTATGATCTCCCTGATCAGGTGATACCGCCTTAAGATGTGTCTGGACTTCTGATGGGACCTTGGTTCCTTCGCTAAAGCTATAGCTCCGTTGTTGTCGCAATACAGAGGTATTAGATCAACAATGGTAGGAACCACCTGAAGTTCTGTTAGGAACTTCTTCATCCAGACAGCTTCTTTTGCGGCATCACAAGCAGCTATGTACTCCGCTTCCATCGTTGAGTTAGCAACGGTCTCCTGCTTGGAACTCTTCCAACAGACCGCCCCTCCATTGAGGGTAAAGACATAACCCGACATGGACGTGGAGTCATCCTTGTCACTCTGGAAGCTGGAGTCGGCAAAGGCCTCGATCTGGAGGTCTTTTTCGCCATACACCAAGAACATCTCCTTAGTCCTCCTCAGGTACTTGAGAATGTTCTTTACTGCTATCCAGTGCTTCTCCCCTGGGTTTGCCAGATACCGGCTTACAACGCTCAATGCGTATGCTACATCTGGTCTGGTACATAACATCGCATACATTATAGAGCCTACCGCAGAAGCGTAGGGTATAATCGACATGCGATCCCTTTCTAAATCAGTCTTGGGAGACATCTCTTTGGAGAGGGTGATTCCGTGACAAGCGGTAGATTACCGCGCTTAGAATCTTCCATACTGAATCTTTTCAATATGGTGTCTATGTATCTGGACTGCGAAAGTCCCAACATCCTCTTTGATCTATCGCGATAGATCTGGATCCACAGAATGTAGGTGGCATCACCCAGGTCCTTCATGGAGAACTTCTGTGACAAGAATCTTTTGACCGACTGTAGAATAGGAATATCATTTCCTATTAGGAGAATGTCATCCACGTACAAGACGAGGAATACAACAACTCTCCCTACAATCTTACTGTATATGTATGGTTCATCTGGATTTTTGATAAAGTCGAATTCTTTGACAGTATCATCAAAACAGATGTTCCAACTCCGCGATGCTTGCTTTAGTCCATAAATGGACTTAAGCAACTTGCACACTTTACCGCTGCTCCCACTCTGAATGAATCCCTCTGGCTGATCCATATAGACGTACTCTTCCAAATTACCATTTAGAAAGGCCGTCTTTACGTCCATCTGCCAGATCTCATAATCGTGGAAGGCAGCAATGGTAAGAAGGACCCGAATGGATTTAAGCATAGCCACTGGAGAAAAGGTTTCGTCATAGTCCAAACCAGATCTTTGACGGAAATCCTTTGCAATAAGTCTAGCCTTATAGGTTTCAACCTGTCCATCTACACCAATCTTCTTTCTGAAGATCCATTTGCATCCTACGGGTTTTACCCCATCTGGAGCAATGTCCAAACTCCATACTTTGTTAGTGTACATGGACTCCATTTCGGTCCGCATTGCATCCAGCCATTTTACCGAGTCGCCGCTCTGAATAGCTTGCTGGAAGCTAGTAGGGTCATCATTATCAATGATGCAATCTTCTCGATCCCCATCTATGAGAAAACCGTAGTATCTCTCGGGCGGATGAGACTGCCTACTACTTCTGCAGATAGGCGCTGGTGTGTCCCTTTCTTCTGAAACCTCTGGTTCTACTATACTTTCAGTAACAGCTTGTGGTTCTGGAATTTCTTCCAGTTCTACTGCGCTCCCACTCTTCTAATTTTCTAAAAATTCAGTTTCTAAGAAGTGGGCATGACGAGAAACAAAAACCTTTTGTTCCTCTGCGTAATAGAAACAATATCCCATGGAGTTCTTTGGATACCCCACAAACTTACACTGTACTGAGCGTGCCTCGAGCTTGTCCGGATGCTGCTTTTTTACAAAAGCTGGACATCCCCATGTCTTCAGGTACTGAAGATAGGGTTTCTTCCCACTCCACATCTGATATGGTGTGGTAGGCACAGTCTTGGTTGGAACCTTGTTCAAAAGATATGCAGCTGATTCTAGTGCATAACCCCAGAAAGATCGCGGTAACTCCGCCTTACTCATCATGGAACGAACCATATCCAATAAGGTTCGATTCCTCCTTTCCGATACACCGTTGTGTTGTGGTGTGTATGGAGGAGTAAGCTGAAAGAGAATTCCATTCTCTTTTAAGTGACCCAGGAACTCGGCACTTAAGTATTCACCACCTCGATCAGATCTCAGTGTCTTGATACTTTTGCCTGTTTGGTTTTCCACTTCATTCTTATATTCCTGGAATTTCTCAAATGCCTCGGATTTATGCTTCATCAAGAAGATATGTCCATACCTAGAGAAATCATCCGTAAAAGTAATGAAGTAGGAATAACCACCTCGCGCATGTGTAGACATTGGACCGCACACGTCACTGTGTACGAGCCCCAAGAGCTCGCTCACTCTTACTCTGTGTCCAGTAAACAGAGTCTTTGTCATCTTTCCCATGAGACAAGATTCACAAGTAGCATAAGATTGATATTCGAACGGATTTAAATATCCTTCTCTATGTAACTTAGTTAATCGTGTTTCATTGATGTGACCTAGTCTACAATGCCATAAGAAAGCCTGATTTATTTCTGAAGACTTTCTTTTAAGTGTGTTCTGGACATTGAAAACCTGAGCTTGACTCAATACGTATATACCGTCATCTAATGTACCGGACCCAATCAGAACTTGATTTAGGTGGATGTGAACTACATCGCTTACGAATGTAAAATCATATCCCTCTCTCGAAAGTGAGGACACTGATTTGATATTACAAGTCAAACTAGGTACATACAAACAATTACGTAGAATCAATATCTGCCCACTTGTCAAACCTAGGCGATATTCTCCCACGGATTCAGCGTCCACGCTCATTCCATTTGCAACTCTGAGAGACAAATCACCTACCCTGATAACTCTACGGTTTCTCAAAACATGTAATGAGTTACAGATATGAGATCCTGCTCCGGTATCTAGTACCCAGGAAGTAGAGTTAATTGACAAACAGTTCTCAATTACAAACACACTTGAGGCCGAACCCACAACATGCTTCGTATCCTGGCTACTGGCTTCCAAAGCCCTGCAATCCTTCTGCCAATGTCCGTTCCCATAACAATAGGAACATCCCTCCTTACCTACACCAAGTCCCGAAACTTTTGCTCTTCCCTTTCCTCCTACTTTACCGACACTGTATATCGGCTTTGTAGAGGTCTTCTTCTTTTCAACCTTTGCTTTCGCCCTGGATGTAGAAGAAGAAGGTCCCCCATTAAGCAGAGCTTGTGTCTCCCTGGTTTCTTTCAGGATGTAAGTAGAGGGTAGGGACTGTGGAAATAAGTCAGCGTATGACCTGTTTCTCAACGTGGTCTCCAGGTCCTTGAGCTCATCAATATAGCTAGTCATCGTAAGGACGTCGTCCCCTACAGATGACCCGACATCCAACCTTGCTTGAATTAATTCGTTCGAGGTCTCATATCTTGCGATATGAGATTTCTCTCCATATAAATCTTTATTATGGAGAAAGATGGAAACTGAGTCCATCTTCTCGTGCTACTTCTGGTATACACCATCAACTGAAGCCAACACGAGGCACTTGGCTTTCGCTTTATCCTTTTCCCTTGTCTGACGGATATCCATATCCGCGACGGTGGAAACTAGACCTGGGACGGCGGGATCTTGAGTAGTAATAGGGTGGTCAGCTTGTCATAGGCAATGGACATCTGGACAGACCTTTGCCAGTCATATAAGTCAGATTCAGTCAACTTGTTATCTAGATGTAACCTAGTCATGGTCACAAGGTCGCTGCAATGAGAGAGAGAGAAGAAAACACTTTAGCATGATGCTCTTACAAGTTTAGATTGGTTTTTAGTTTATCTAAACTGGATGGCTCCCACTGTTTCTCGAATCCTTCCTCAAACCATAAAAGAAGAATTAGCCAGGACTATTCTCACTGTACAATACTTGCTTAACCATTCAGCCAGGCAGTGTCGGTACTTCGAGGGAGGTTTTCCAATGCTTTCGCGAAGTTCCTTAATTAAATAACCTCTTTTCTCTTGGGGCGTAGCCCCGCTGACACCTTTCTCGACACCTACTTGGTTTATAGCATTGATCGTTAAGTGACGAATCTCCTGATAAGTAGCATATACTCACAGTAGGATCGGGATCCAAATATCATCGTGTGATAATGTTGAAGGAATCCTACCAACATTCATCAAACTCCAAATGGTATGCAACACTAGCAAGTTTCAGTTTCTTTAGAAACTCCCGATGTGGATTTTTTTTTGCCCCATGTTCTTATGACCTTGACGAAAGCCAACAAATCATAAGTCACATGTCAAGTTCTGCCCATCATTATCTTGTTAATTTGAACCCACCCGTACATACCCTTGACGAAAGCCAACAAGGTAATACGACTGTCCCAAACCAACTCATCTATCTATGCAACAAATGAATACCCCAGCAGCTACCAAACACTATGCCTTGACGAAAGCCAACAAACATAGCTTGAATACTACTGACCATCCATAAGAAATGACGGAGGGCTACGACTGGTTTTGGGGAAACCGTGAACGTAGTGAACTTGATATAATCGAAGGAACCTGATAGCTTTTTTAAAAGGAGTGGTTAAAGCTCCGCAATTAAAAAATTCTGCTCTTTTAAAACAACCGAGTGGTTTCTTTTAAATTTGCTCCAACGATTCAACTTTGGTTTATTTTCTTTGCTTTAAAATAATGTGTCCCATCATTTAACCTATCATTGCAGAAAACAACGAAAATACAACGTCCTCTTATACCATCCGCATTTGCCACTGGGTCCCGTCATCACCCGTTAGGTTACTTGACTAACGACAGAGCGGGGGCTGGGCTAGCGCGGGTGTAAAACATAAGTGACGTCCAAATAGCTATCATATATAGATATTGTACATTCGTCAGACGCAATAATAGGCATTCCAGATCACAGATGGACATTATTGGATATGCAAGCAATCCGAGTTTCTTTTGAGCCTGCAACGAAAGACGGATTACACAGTTGTGATGAATAGCCATTACCCCACCGTAGACCCCTACGGGTACGGCAAACTACCCGCCATGTACCCGAAGTGAAGCGGTCTCCCTCAACAACGTGAGTAGGTCACTAAACACTTCAAAGTACCCGGTAGTTTGTACACCCCACTTTGGGTCTATCCTAGGAGCAAAAACAGTAAAATGAAATAATACAACGGTGGCTACAACCACAACTTGGATGTGCCGCGCAAAATAATATTACAACATATTGCAATTATATCGAATGAATGAATATAATAACCCATCTCAAACCCCGGCTAATCATCACAACAATCCAATCAAGTTCATAATCACAAACAGTTAAATCATTACAGAAATGTGCAACCCCCTGCCAACCGACATACTAGCAGTTAGGGAAGGTTTACGAACACATTATACAATTCACAGATATAATCTAATTAGCAAACATCATATAATTTCGATCGAGCAAACACTTTAGATTTTACTCCAAAACTTCTCTGTGCACTTGAGACTTGAGCAGAAAATAAACATTCTAGAAAAGACAAAAAACAGCACAGAAGAGTTCTGGGAAAATTTGGGGTGAATCGGCTTCAACTCGGCCCCGGATCCGCTGCGGATCGGGGAGATAGGCCGCGGTTCCGCGGCTGTTTGGCCAATTCATGCACCCAATTTTTTCCAGAGTTCTTGTATTTCCCTGCTGATATTTTTAGAGGTCCCTGAAAAAATTTTAGGGCATGTTTTAAAATCGACAGAAACTTAATGATTTTGATGTTTTTTCCAGTTCGTTTTGCGTTCGAAATTCTTAAGACTTTGCTAATGAGTTAATTATTGTTTAGCGAGGCTCTGATACCACTGTAAGTCGATGTACAATACCCCACGAGTTGCGGGGAGGCGGAAATATGAAAAACAATCTTGTTCTTTGAGTTAACATCGACTAACCGAAGAATCTTTGCTAAACTATAACTAACATATACATAGGAGTTGTTAACTACTATGAGAAGTGATTATACCTAGTGAATCTAGTCCTTCGTCTTTTCGTTATCTATCTCATCCTCGGCCTCCTCTACGTAATAGATGATCCACCCGAGAGCTTCTATTCCAAGCTTCACCTCTAATCTTGAGGTAACTAGGTTTCTTTAGTTGCTAATCAAAGGCACCTAGGTGATATAGAGTGAGGTAATGGATTAATTAGTCTATCTAATCCTTGATCTCAACACATGAGAGGGGAGGATTAGGGTTTGAAGAGAGAGAGAGCTTGAGGAGAGAGAAGGTGAGCAAGAGAATCAGAATGAGATAATGATCTCTCTTGAATATATGAAGCATAATGATTTATCAAAATAAATAAATAAAATGATTAATCATCATCCTTCATTTATTCATATGAGTGATTCATCTCATGAGTCATTAGTTCAATAACTGAAGCATTAATTCCATGGATGAATCACACAAATGAGTCATTAAAACAATAAATACAAATGCCACCTAAACCCCCAAGTCATTATCCTTCTAGAAGCTTCCCGCCAAATTACGAGAACGGCCCTCCTATCCGTGAAAACACGGAAAAACTTTAGACTGTATAAATCCAATAATCCGATACTAGAATCTGGCTTAAACCAAAGCCGGCTAGTAAAAACTGTCCGAACGTCGTACGTGCGTAAACACACGTATGCGTCCGAACCTTTGTCGTAAAACCATACGACCTCTATATCGTTTCGTCTGGAGCAGGGAAACTCTCTGTGTGGGACTCTAAAGACTCGACTACTACGCTGGCAGTGGGTTTAACCACAGACCGCAAGAGGCACTAGCTGTACGTAATAGTCCTCAGGTAGATGTCGATAAGAAGGCCGATGAGGAAACCCATCCGAACTCCTACTGAGCCTGATGTGACAATATCCGTACAGTCCGGTCTGTTCGTCTAAGACTATCGCATATCGAGCCTAAGGGGGCGGCAAGCGTCAGTCCCCTAATAGCGGTATAAGTCGTGTCGGAGCGTAGCCCATTATACCTTGAGAAACTACTGGAACCTACCAGTAAATCTCGGTTGCCCTGGCCAGGGACTTTGCGTAATGGCTCTCTGATACAGCGCGATATCAACTCCCAATACCGGGAGAGACGAATCCTGTCTAACCGCCACTGCCTCCAAGTGCTCAGGACTACACCCAACTGCTACCTGTTTAAACACTCTTTTGAGCCGTGGTAGGGCAGCAATCTAAGAATAGTGGGACACACTAGAGGCGGAGTAGCAGTGTCAAGTCTGTGGACTATGCTGTATTCATGTCGCCTAGGAACTGTTAACTGACGACGGGTATAATACCAACCAACAGTTCCCTGCGAATCCTGTCCGGTGTACCTGTAACCCAACGAGCACTTGTATACTATCTCCAGTACGACGTACTGATGGCTGTGGGACAGACCATCTCCCCAACTGGGATGAGAAGTTTACACACTAGTCTACTCCGGAGTATCGATGCCCTGTCTCGATAATCCAACAACTAGGGACCTGGAAAAGGATGTGCTTGTAGACTACCCAGCCCCCACTAGTGTGACTACCATCACAATGCTGGTAGTCAAGCAAGATCCAAAGGGCTCTATCAATACGTATACTCACATATTAAGATAGATAAAACCATATAGCATACTACCATGTTTAGCAAGACTGTTATATAACTGTGAATATCCCAACCTTCCATTAAGTAATATACAAGCTAGTATGATACAATAATGGCCCCTAGGGCATATACACTAACAGTAATCTCTCAACTTAGTGCTTTATTACATGTTGTATGTGATACAACCTATTGTTACCCTAGCTTTTCTAGTTCGATTCCTAGGTTAGAATATTTAGCACCCTCTAATTTTTGAATTATGGCATGTGTGATACTACCAAACCCTAGTAATGGTGCTAAAGAATCCCTACAGTGGTATCAGAGCCAAACTAGAAACCTAGACGGTGTTAACATAATACGAAACCAAAAACTCCGCAAAATACGGTTTTAGAAACCCTAGAAAATGCTCTCTGGAAATTTTTTGAAAAATCGTTTAAAAATTATTTTAGCAACTGCAGAGTGATATATATGATACAATTAGAACACAGGTGAAATACAGGGGGGGTGCTCGGATTTTGGCTGAGCACGAGGCTCGGAATTTCGGCGTCGCCGGCCGTACATGCTCCTATTCCCCTCGTATTGCCCCAGTGCTCTATTATATAAGATCTGGGGTTTCTGGCATTGTTTATGTAGTCCAGAATTGCATGTGATGTTAGTTTGGTAATGGACTAATTGCGGAGTATTTCGTAGTCGTATTTTCTAGTATTGTATTGGTAACCTAGGCAATGTTTAATAGTTCGATTGAACTTCAAACACCCCATTAAGAACCCCACTGAAATTTTCAATAGTTGGAATTTTCTTAAGTTAATTATATTCAATACCGTGCAAGTAACTCTGTGGACCCTCTAGAATAACAAAAACCTTAACTCGATTCTATGCCTTCGGAACCGCGACTTGAACCCTAAGGTTTGCCGTAGTTCCGCGGTGTCATAGGTGAGGCATTGGTTTGACCCTTTTACGGTTAGACCATAGGTACTATGGAACGTTTTTGGGTACTTTAACTTCTCTCAAGTGTTGAGCTTATAGGGTGATGAGGGTGTTGGTTGATTCGATCGAAATGTTTAACATAGCCTAGTATATTGTGATACAATAATTGGAATCTACATTTATATGTTGCATGTAAATCTAGCATTTCGGTCTCAGTAGTAATCGGTAATCTTGTTGAATTATCCAACTTATTTTGAAAAGGTGTTTTCATGGATGAGACCTACATGCGAGACTTACATGTTAGGCATGAAATCTTGGATATGCGATATCCCGGGTTTATGATGTCTAAGGGCAGAGGTGATTCCAATTGTTGTAGTTTTTCACTTTCTTTTCTGTGACCGTAAGCATAGTATATGGTGTATCGCCGGTTTCGTTGCTATACATCAACGACAATTGGGGTACGCATACTTGCTTACTTTGATGACATATGATGTTATGTGTTGCTGTGATATGATGTATAGGATTGTCGTGAATGAATGGCCGGGGGTTTTATGTGAGATGAGAGTTTTTCTTTTCATTCATGTAAAATTCAATTGTAGATAATATTCTTTTATTTGGGGCACTTCCGGGTTGAGGATGATGTCACCATTGTTGTATATTATTTACTTTTCCGCATTAGGATAGACCCAAGGTGGGGAGCACAAGTGACCGGGTTTTGGGGTCCTGTGGGAGACCATCTCGAGGTGTCGAGACCGGGTTTCCTAACTCCAGAATTGGTAGGATCACTTGCCGCTCTCGTAAGGGTCTAGGGGTGTGGGATTGGCTATTCATCACGACCGTGGAATCCGTATTTTCTATTGTTGTCTAAATACAAAATACGGACATCCTAGCATATCCTATATTTTCATATATGTGTTTCTGCTGCTTATATTCTGTGATGTGATCGCTTGATATATCTGAGACGAATGCAATATTATATATGAGATATATATTAGACGTTGCTTATGTTTTGCACCCGTGCTAGTCCCGTCTCGGTATGCCGTTAGTTAAGTAACCTAACAGTGCATAACGGAACATTGTGGTGAATGCGGATGGTATAAGCATACGTTGTATTTTCGTTTCTTTTCTGTGTTTGGCTTAAGGACTTAACTGATGGGACTGCATTAATAAGATTAATGTAAACGAAAATAAACCTAAAAAGATATTGTAGAATCGGATTTGAAAACCACTCGGCATTTTGAGAAAAAGCAAAGTTTCAAAATTGCGGAGCTTAAGCCACTCCTTTTGAAAACCATTTGATTCTACGACGATATCAAGTTCAAAACGTTAAAGGTTTTCTTAAAAACTATCCGCAACCCTCCATCATTTTAGGAAGTAGATTATTTAGTATTCGTGCTACGTACGTTGATCATAGTCAAGGCGTAGTGTACGGTAGCTAAGTGATGTCTTCCTACACAGCATATGATGCAGATTAATTAGGACATTCACATGATTATGTTGATTATAGTCAAGGGTCATATGGGTGGGTTTGATTAATCAAGAAATGACGGGTAGAACTTGACTAGTGCTTATGATATGTTGATTATAGTCAAGGTCATGAGTGCTAAGGGTAAAAACAATATCGGGAGCTTCAAGAGTTGAAATTTGCAATGAGATTGCATACCTTCCATATGATGGATGGATCCCGATCCCACTGTGAGCAAAAGTTGCTCCCGGGAGAGTTTTATACTTTACAATTAGCTAACCCATTAGATGTCTAGAAAGGTGTTTACGAGGCTACGCCTCTGGGAAGACGAGGTTTATATTAATTAGGTCCGTGCGAAAGCACGGGGAACCTCCCTCAAATACCGACACTGGCCTGGCTGAACGGTTAGCGAAGTTGTAGAATATAATTAATCCTGGCTAGTTTTCGTTTTTAAGGTTTGAAAGAAAAACTTGATTAAAGCAGTGGGAGATATCGATTAGATAAGATAATAACCAATCTGATCTTTGCAAGAGCTTTCGCTGAGTGTATTCTTTTCTCTCTCTTAATGGCAGATACCAATGACAGGACTCAAGCTTCTACTAGATAAAAATAAACTGAATGGGACCAATTATAAAGACTGGCTGAGGAACATTAACATAGCCTTGACTTATGATAAAGTATCATATGTCCTCACGGCCCCAGCCCCGCCCGTCCCAGGTCCTAAATCTTCAGTTGCGGATAAGGAAGTCCGCAAGACATGGGACACTGACTGTGCCACGGCCAAATGCCTCACGCTTGCATCGATGGATAACACACATCAGAAGTAGCACGAGCAGATGGATGTCCAATCCATTTTTCTCCATACAAAAGAGTTGTATGGGGAGCAATCTCGTGTCCTACGATACGAAGCATCTAGAAAGCTGTTTCAGATACGGATAGCTCCTGGCACACCAGTAAGTGACCATGTTCTGAAGATGATAGCTTTTATAGAAGAGCTTGAGGACCTCGGGTGGACAATGGAGAATGAACAATATATTGATATTATTCTTCAGTCTCTCCTCCCTGCCTTTGCTCAATTTGTAGTTAACTTCAACATGCACAACATGGAGAAGTCACTACCTGAACTCCTTAATATGTTAAGGAGTGCAGAGAGCACGCTCAAGTCAGTGAAGACTCCTTCTTTGATTGCTGGGCCACTTCCTCATCTCGCCCGAAGGCCAAGGCCAAGGGAAAAATGAAGAAGAAACCCACCAAACCTAGAGGTGGAGTTAAAAAGGCAAAGGGGAAAGATAAATCCAAGGCTAGGGAATCGGGGAAAGGGGAATGTTATTACTGCCATAAAGCGGGACAATGGAAGCGCAACTGTACTGAGTACTTGGATCTCAAAAAGAAGTATGGTGATGCTTCCGCTTCAGATGTGTTTGTGACAGAAAACTTTTTTCTATAAACTCTACTTCCTGGGTATTAGATACCGGTTCAGGTTCTCACATTTGAAATTCCATGCAGGGGCTGAGAAATAGCAAAGTTTCGAAGACAGGTAACCACACTCTCCGGGTTGGAAATGGTTCCAATGTACGTGCGGTTTCAGTGGGAGAGTATCACCTGGGCTTGCCGTCAGGGTGTATATTGGTTTTGAACCTATGTTATTATGTACCTAGTATACTTTGTAATATAATATCTACTTCTTTGTTAGACAATGAAGGATATAATTTTGTATTGCAGAATAATATTATGAACATTAATCTGAATTAAATGTTGGTTGGGTATGGTACACTTAATAACGGGATTTACGTCCTAAATCAACACACAGTTTTCAGCATACAACACACTGCTAAAAGAAAATTTTCAGATATAAATGAAGATTTTCTTTGGCACTGTAGACTTGGTCATATTAACGAAACAAGACTAAACAAGCTACATAAAGATAGATATTTGAATCCTTTTGAATATAAATCTTATGCGACTTGCCAGTCCTGTATCAAGGGTAAAATAACCAAAACTCCGCTTACAGGACACGGAGAAAGAGCTACTCAGCTCTTAGCCCTCATACATAGTGATGTATGCGGGCCAATGTCTACACAGGTTAGAGGTGGTTTTTCATACTTCATAACTTTTACTGATGATTTCTCAAGATTCGGTCATGTGTTTTTACTAAGGCATAAGTCTGAAGCTTTCGAAAAATTAACTGAGTACAAACTTGAAGTAGAAAAACAAACTGGATTGAATATCAAAATGCTTCGATCAGATCGAGGTGGGGAGTATCTCAGTACAGAGTTTGCAGACTTTCTAAAAGAGAATAGGATTCTATCTCAGCTTACTCCTCCTTACACACCACAGCACAACGGTGTGTCAGAATGTCGGAATCGGACCCTATTAGATATGATTCGTTCCATGATGAGTGATGCTGAGTTACCTGTCTCATTTTGGGGGCATGCATTGGAGACTGCAGCGTTTCTCTTGAACAGAGTTCTAACCAAAACCGTGTCTACCACACCATATAAGATATGGTATGGAAAGAGACCATCTCTTAAGCGATTTAAGATTTGGGGTTGTCCGGCCTATGTCAAAAAGCAAAATCCGGACAAACTCGAGACACGGTCGGTCTTATGTAAATTTGTGGGATATCCAAAAAATTCATATAGATATCTATTCTACCACAAGGAGGAACAAAAGGTGTTTGTTTCTCGGAATGCCACATTTTTAGAAAATGATTTTTTTACAAATAGTGATGGCAATGTGGTAGATCTAGAAGAGGTTCTAGAAACATAAGTTACAAATGACGACTTAGTTGAACCGGCTGTTGCAACAGAAATAGATGAACCTCAAACACTTCGTAGATCTGGTAGGACTTCTCGCCTACCGGAGAGGTACTACGGTTTCCTCATTGATGGTACAGAGAAGATTGCATCATGGAGGATGATGATCCTACCAGTTTTCAGCAAGCTATCTCAAGTGGAGACTCTGTGAAGTGGCTGGATGCCATGAGATCTGAAATGGAGTTTATGTACACCAACAAAGTATGGACTCTCGACGTTGTACCCTCTGAGGTAAAACCCGTGGGGTGAAAATGGATCTTTAAAAGAAAGATTAGTATAGATGGGCAGATGGAGACCTATAAGGCAAGACTTGTGCCGAAAGGATTTCATCAAAGACCAGATATGGACTATGACGAAACTTTTTCTCCCATAGCCATGCTTAAATCCATTCGGATCCTACTTGCTATTGCTGTTCACTACGACTATGAAATCCGGCAGATAGACGTTAAAACCGCATTTCTAAATTGAGATTTAGATGAATGCGTTTATATGGATCAGCCAGAAGGCTTCATTGACAGTGGGAGCAGCGGGAAAGTATATAGATTGCTTAAATCCATTTATGGATTAAAGTAGGCATCACGGAGTTGGAACATCTGTTTTGATGATGTTATCAAAGAGTTTGATTTCATCAAAAATCCAGATGAACCTTTGTTTATAAGAAGGCTGTAGGGAGAGCTGTCACATTCCTCGTATTGTACGTGGATGATATTCTTTTGATAGGAAATGATATTCCTATGCTACAGTCGGTCAAATCATTCTTATCACTGAGGTTCTCCATGAAGGACCTGGGTGATGCCACATACATCTTAGGCATTTAGATCTATAGGGATAGATCCAAAAGGTTATTGGGATTGTCTCAAACCAGGTACATCAACACCATCCTAAAGAGCTTTAGTATGGAAGACTCCAAGTGGAGTGCCTTACCCGCTTGCCATGGAGTCACTCTCTCAAAGGAATTCTGCCCAAAGAACGATGAAGAGAGAGCTCGCATGAGCATTATACTCTATGCTTCAGCCGTAGGATCTATAATGTATGCGATGTTGTGTACACGCCCTGATATTACTTATGCACTTAGTGTAGTAAGCAGGTATCAATCCAACCCAGGAAAGAATCACTTGACAGCTGTGAAGAACATTCTTAAGTACTTTCGAAGGACTAAAGAATTGTTCTTGGTGTATGGTAATGGAGATCTCCAAATGGAGGCCTTTACCCATTCGAGCTTCCAGAGTGATAAAGACGACAGCAAATCTATCTCTGGGTTTGTATTTACCCTCAATGGAAAGGCGGTGAGTTGGAAGAGTTCCAAACAGGATACCGTTGCAGACTCTACGATAGAAGCTGAGTACATTGCTGCAAATGATGCCGCAAAAGAAGCCGTCTGATGAGGAAGTTCGTCACGGAGCTGGGTGTAGTTCCAACCATTATTGATCCAATACCATTGTATTGTGATAATAATGGGACTATGGCGTTAGCCAAGGAGCCCAGGTCCCATCAGCGATCCAGACACATCCTGAGGCGATATCATCTGATCCGGAAGATAGTTGATCACCGTGAGATCGAGATTAGGAGAGTAGACACAAAGAATAGCACCGCGGATCCACTCACCAAGGCCTTCCCTCAGCCGCAGTATGAGCGACTTTTTGAGATGTTGGGTATGAGATACGCCAATAACTGGCCTAAGTGCAAGTGGGAGATTGCTGGATATATGTATGCCCTAGAGGCCATTATATGATAGTAGATGTATTTATACATGTATATATATTCAGTGTACATTCTTGCTTGACATGATAGTATGCTATCTGATTACTCTTTATTTGACATGTTCACTTGATCGTGCTTTTATTCATTGCACAAGTTGATAAAGCTCTGAGGATATCTGCTTGACTACTGTGAGTATGATGTAGATCATACTAGTGGGACATTTATAGTTTATAAGCATATCCTGAAATGTCCCTAGTCGTGGGTATATCGAGATGGGGCATCGATATTCCAGAGTAGACTAGCGTATATGATACTAGACCCATATGATGGGCGATGGATGTTCCCACATCCATTGATGTTTGACATCTAGATAGTATACGGGTGCTCAGTAGAGACTAGGTACACTGGAAGGACTCGCCGAGAACTCCTATATGGTATTATATCTATCATCAGATAGCAGTTCTCACGTGACACTGGTACAGGTTAGTCTGTAGACCCGAGATCGTCATAGAGTCTCATGTGTTCTCCCACTATACCTTGATTTCTACCCTACCACAGCTCTACTTGTAGGGTTCCTAGGCACACTAAGAAGGTATCACAAGGCATCAACCATGCCTATTTCAAATTTTAACGGTGCCGAGAAACCCTAATACGGATCGTTGGCTAGATGTTTAGGCGACAAAGCAAACTAGTTAACACTTAACTATAAGAATACAGAAATACAACCTTTGTAGATCCGGTCCTCCACCTCCATGGCTCCGTGATGAGGTCCTCTCCACTGTCCAAATCAAATCCCGGGCTCTAGCGTCGGATTTATCGGAGAAAGAGCGGGCTGGGTCATCGACGACGTGCTGAAGATGATCTACGTCGAGGTATCGCTAGATCAAGCTCCAACTTCACCAAGTCTAGAAAACTTTTGAAGGAAACACACTCTACTACTTGGCAAGAGGTAGAGGATGAAGAAATAGGAAGTGGGTAGACTTTTGAATTGGATTTCTCACTCATTTTCATCAATCACCATTGATGAAGAAATGTTTTCTTCAAGAAGAAGAAGAAGAGGAAGATGATAATTCTTATGATAAGTTAATTAATTTTGAAAAGAAAATCAATACTGATCATATCATGAATCATGGTCAAGTGTAGAGATTTAATCATGGTTGAAAGGAATGGTTAGGGTTAAGCATGAGACAAAAATGGTCACTTGGTCAAAGCTTCATGAAGCTTCAATATGAAACAAAATTAGCCACCATTTTCTCTTTATGCCTTTTTATTTATTTCCAAAATGAATAAATAGATAAATAAATGAGAAAAGGAAATAAAACCCTAATCATAAGTTTAACCATGGTTTAAATCTATACACTTAACCAAGTAAACATGTATCATCAAACATGATACAATCAAGTGCACAAAAGTATATCACATATACAACTTGTGCAATCCAAGTGAGAAAATCCATATAAAGTGAACCAATACTAGTTAATGCAAAGTAATATATCAGATATATAATTATACATTAAATCATTAAATCAACAATTGATTCAATGATCCGGTCATGTCGCACATAACCGACTAGTATCAATAGTAACAACTTATCGAATCAACACTTGATCCGATAACCCGGCTATATCGCATATAACTGATCAATGTCACAAATCGCGAGAATCGAATACAGTATCACATACTGGTATTATTCTCGGTCCCGCACATATCTCATATGCGCTCCTATTTCGTTTCGCTTGAGCCAGGAAACCTCTGTGTAGGACTCTAAAGACTCGTCAATACACCGGCAGCAGGTGATGATCATATCAAACACCCACAAGCCGCAAGCGGTCTGCTAAACGTAATGGCCACCCTGGTATTGAGCGATAAGAAGATCGACAAGCAAGCCCGCTCACACTCCAGTGAATCCAACCAGTAACACTTACCGTACAGTCCGGTCTCGTCGTCTGATATGTCGCATATCTCGCCTAGGGGTGGTAAACGTCAGACCCCAATAGCTCGATAAGTCGTGTCGATCTGAGGTCTATAACAATTCGAGAAACTACTGGTAACACTTACCAGTAAATCTCAGCAACCCTAGCCAGGGATTTCCGGTTATAGCCAATCGAACACAGCGCAACATCAACTCCCTATACCGGGAGAGACGAATCCCCTCCTATCGCTCATTGCCTCCATGTGACTCAGGACTGTACCCAAAAACCACCGTTTTGCACGCCCTCTTGGACGTGGTAAGATGGAAATCAAAGCACAGTGGGAACCACACAAGACTCTATGACGATCTCGAGTCAACAGACTACTCTGTACCAGTGTCACCAGAGAACTGCCATCTGACGTAAGGTATAATACCATCTGGGAGTTCTCGGCGAGTCCGTCCAGTGTACCCAGTCTGTACTGAGCACCCGTATATCATCTCTGATGTCAAACACCGATGGATATGGGATCATCCATCGCCCATCTGTATGGGTCGAGAAGGTACACGCTAGTCTACTCTGGTATATCGATGCCCCGTCTCGATACACCCACGACTAGGGACTTTGAAGGATGTACTTATGGACTCCTATGTCCCCACTAGTATGATCTGCATCATAGTCCAGATAGTCAAGTACACATCCTAAGGGCTTTACCAACATGTAACAGAGAGACAAACAGTATACACGTTAAGGTAAAGAGTAACCAGATAGCGTACTATCATGTCGAGCAAGAAAGTCCTCCCTATATATGTCCCAGCATCCACTACAATATACATCCTATGTATAGTAATGGCCTCTAGGGATACATATAACTAACAATCTCCCACTTGCACTAGGGCCATCTTTAGCAGTGGTTGAAGTATCTCATACTCAACCATCCCATAAAAGTCTCTCTCTGGGAATAGGCCTTCGTGAGTGGATCCGCTGTGTTGTCCTCTGAGTCTACTCTCCAAACCTCGATCACCCTGGAGATCAACCATCTCCATGATCAGGTGACACTGCCTTAGAATATGTCTGGATCACTGATGGGACCGGCGTTCCTCGGCATAAGCCATAACTCCATTGTCACACAATGGAAGGAACATAGTTCATCTCATGAACCATTATTCACCCAAACAGCCTCTTTGGTAGCATCTTAAGTAGCGATGTATCCTGCCTTTATCGTCTAGTATGCCACGGTATCTAGCTTGGAACTCTTCCAACATACCGTCCCTTTACTGAGGGTAAAGACAATGCCTGCGACTGACATTCAGTCGTCTTTATCACCCTGGAACCCTTCCAGTGATTCTCCCCAGGATCGATTGATACCATCTCACTACAACTAGTGAGTATTCTAACATCCATTTAGATCTATCTCATAGATCCAAAACCCAGGATTTAGTAGGTATCACTTTGATCCTATGTGGAGAATCATTGTGATAAGCGGAGATTGATCGAGCGTAGCATAGGAAACTCCTTCCCTATCAAGAGTATGTCATCCACGTACTCTACGAGGATCGTCACCATACTCCCTACTGCCTTTTTGTTTATACAAGGTTCATCTACCATTTTGATGATGTCAACTTCTTTGACTAATCCATCAAAACAGATGTTCCAACTCCGCGATGCCTGCTTTATCCTATAAAGCATCTTGCACACGTTTCCGCTGCTCCCACTGTCTACGAGGCCCTCTGGCTATGTACTTATAGACGCACTCTTCTAAAACATTATTTAGAAAAGCAGTCATGACACCCAACCGCCAGATATCGTAGTCATGGTATGTAGCCGTGGCAAGTAGTATCTGGATGGACTTAAGCATAGCTACTTGAAAAGGTTTCATCATTATCCACGCCTGGTCGATGACGAAAACCTTTATCAAGTCTAGCTTTGAAAGTCTCAACTTTTCCATCTACACCAAGTAATCTTCTCAAGATATACTTGCTCCTGATGGGGATTTAACCCTTCAGATATAGCAACCAAAGTCCATACTTTGTTGGTGTACATGGATTCCATCTCAGATCGATAAGCATCCAGCCATTCTTACAGAGTCTTATTCCTGATGGCCATCTCGAAGCTAGTTGGGTCATCATCTCATGATGCAATCCTCGATCCCACTGTCATAGAGAAACCGAAGTATCTCTCAGGTGGGTGAGGAACCCTACTAGATCGGCGGAGAGGCTGAGGTTCGTTGGAATCTACGGAATCCTTTGGTTCTATCAAATCATTAGCTGCAATTTGTATGGCTGGAACATTTCCAGTTCTACATAACAGACCTTGCCTCGAGTTTGTCCGGATTTTGCTTTTAGACATAGGCCGGACAACCCCAAATCTTAACTAGCTTAAGACATGGGCTCTTCTCTTACCATATCGCATATGAAATGGTAGGCAACTGATTTGATTGGAACCTTATTCAATAGGTATGCAGCTTCTCAAGTGCATAACCCCTTAAAAGGAAACAGGTAACTCAGTAGTACTCATCATAGAGCACACCATATCAAATAGGGTGTATCTGCTCCGCCCCGATATATCATCGTGCAATGGTGTATACGGAGGAGTAATGCTGAGAGAGAATCTCATTCTCCTTTAGAATAGTCCAGGATTTTCGTGCTCAAGTATTCTTCTCCTTGATCACATCAAAGGACATAATACTTATACCCGTATTTTGGTTCTCTACTTCTAACTTATATTCTGTGAATGTCTCAAAAGTTTCGGACTTGTGTTTCAACAGGAACATAGGTCTGAAACTCAAAAGATCATCAGAGAATGTAATGAAGTATAAAGAATCGGTCTTGGCATATGTAGACAGGGGACCTTACATACATCAACATGTATCATCCCAAGAGTTCACTAACTCTTTCTCTGTTTCCAATAAACAGAGCTTTGGTCATTTTATCTTTGTGACATGACTGGCAAGTTTCACAAGATGTAAATTCAAACTGATTTAAATATGCATCTACATGTAACTTCAGCTAGTCGGGTCGCATTGATATGACCTAGTCTACAATGCCTCAAGAAGGATTCGTACATTTCTGAACTCTTCCTCTTGTGTGTGTTCCGTATACTAAGAACTGTAGTTTGATTTAGAACATCAACGCTTTTAGATAACGTGCCTGAACCGATCAACTTTTGATATAGGAAATGTTCAAAACATTATCCAACGATACAAAATTTTACCGTTTCTTTACTAATAAAGAGACAGATATGATTTTGTATATCAGGTTCGGTATCTAATAACATTCGTTCAGAATCAATGTATTGGTAATACAGGGTGACAGTGACCAACAGACTTGGCTGCAACACTTACCCTGTTTTCTGCCTCATGAAACTTATCACCCGTTCTCAGTTTTTCTACCTTTTTGTAGCCCTATGTAACAGATTACATATCTGGGATCCTGATCTGGTATCACATACCCAGGACGTAAAGGATACTGAGAAACAGTTCTCTGTAATGAACACACCCGAAGATGATGCATCAGCATGCACTCTCTTCGTTTGGGCGGCACGGGAATTCTGGTAATCCCCAATTTCCTGCTCTGTCTTATAACAATTATAAGTTGGAGCGGGACCAACGTTCCCCAGCTCAGTATAACAAGCGGGTTCGGTCAATAATCCATATTATTATCTTGATTAAGGCGTGATATGGTCGCTACCTGGAGAGAGAGAGAGAAGAAAACACTCAGCGTGCGCTCTTGCAAGAATAGATTGGTTATTATTTTATCTAATCAGGATGGCTCCCACTGCTTTTTATCAAATCTTCCTTCAAACCCTAAAAGGAAAGACTAGCCGGGATTAATTACACACTACAAGTTCGCCAATCTTTCAGCCAGGCCAGTGTCGGCACTTTGAGGGAAGTCCCCCGTGCTTTCGCACGAACCTAATTAGTGTAAACCTCGTTTTCCCAGAGGCGTAACCCCGTTGACACCTTTCTAGACACCTACTTGATCAGCTAATTGCAATGTGTAAAACTCTCCCAGGAGTAACAATTACTCGCAGCGGGTATCGGGATCCAACTATCTCATAGAAAGTATGCAATCTCAGTGCAAATTTCAACATTTAAAATTCCCGATAATATTTTGCCCCTAGCGTCCTATGACCTTGACGGAGGTCAACAAACCATAGGCAACTAGTCAAGTTCAACCCGTAATTTCTTGATCGAATTAAACCCACCCGTACGACCCTTGACGGAGGTCAACAAGGCCGCACGACTACCCTAATCCAATCTGCATCATATGCATAAGCAGATAAATACTAGTTAGCTACCGCACACTACGCCTTGACGGAGGTCAACAAACGTAGCATGAATACTAAGTAGGACTTATCTGAAATGACGGAGGGGTACGACAGGTTTTTGTGAAAACCTATTGCGTAATGAACTTGATATCGTTGTAGAATCAAATGATTTTTAAATGGAGTGTTTTTGAGGCTTTTCTAGTTTTGCTAAAGGAGTCACTCCCGGTGAAGGGATTGTCGGTCCTTTCCTCGTCGAATGAGGTGCGGGATATATCATATATATCACTGTGCAAAGCAAAAACTCTTAAAAGCAATCAAAAGACAAACCGAGTGTGTAGCATCTGCCAGTTATTGCTAAAGGAGTCACTCCCGGTTAAGGGATCTCGGTCCTTTCCTCATCGAATGAGGTGCAGGATATATCATATATACAGCTGTGCAAAGCAAGAACTGTAGCTACCTGTTTTGTTTTGAAATTCGATTCTACAACATCTTAGGTTTCTTTTATTTCATTAATCACATTAATGAAGTCCCATCATTTAAATACCTAAACATCACAGATAAATACGACGTACACTTATGCCATCCGCATTCGCCGCGATGTCCCCTCGTGCACCGTTAGGTTAGGTAACTAACGGCAGAGCGGGGCAGGGCTAGCGCGGGTGTAAAACATAAGTAACGTCTATATAATATATCATATATACTATATACTGTATCTATCACAGAACATCACATGATCACATCACAGATATCGCAGCAGAAGAAACATATGAAATATTGGATATACTTGGACGTCCGTATTTTCAATACGAGCCAGTATAAAACACGGATTCCACGGTCGTGATGAATAGCCAAACCCACACCCCTAGACCCCTACGAGAGCGGCAAGCAACCCTACCAATTCTAGAGTTAGGAGACCCGGACTCGACTCCTCGAGTTGGTCTCCCACTGGACTCCAGAACCCGGTTACTTGTGCTCCCCTCCTTGGGTCTATCCTAGTGCGGAAAAGTAAATAATATACAAACGGTGACATCTTCCGTAACCTGGAAGTGCCCCAAATAAAAGAATATTACATACAAGTTTTTACATGAATGAAAATGAAAAACACTCATCTCACATAAATCCCCGGCTATTCGAACACGACGATCCAATATAACATATCCAGCAACACATAACATCACATGTCATCAACGTAAGTAAACATGCGTATCCCAATTGTCGTTGACATATAGTAACGAAACCGGCGATATCACATATTACACTTACGGTCACAGAAAAGAAAGTGTAAAACTACAACAGTTGGAATCCGCAACCACCTCAGACATCGCATGCCTGACCAAATGAATTACTTAGACATCGCATGCCTAACAATTATAAACCCCGCATTTTAGTCTCATTATTGAAAACACTTTTCAATATCAAGTCGGGCAATTCAACAAGATTCCCGACATCCTGATCGAATACTCGTCGCAAACTTCAGTAGACGGCCGCACCCCCGATACTGTCGACGAAGTGCACCAAGGCGGAATACCGCTACCGCGAGCACCCGGACGGATGCTTTCGGTGACGGGGTTCTCCTACAGTCACTTGGTCGGGGCTATGGGGTGAGGCTGTCTATTAAGTTTATCCGGCGAGTATCCGCGTACGCTACGTGATTGCGACGGACTTTTGATCACATCAAAATTCCGTGGCAACCGATCAAGTGAGACTAATTGCTATGTTTATAACATTCATTCAGTTATCTCATAACTGCTTGTGAATTCCAATTATTGTATCCCATTCCAGATAAATAGAAAATGTTAAACTTTCCGATCGAACATTCGAACACCCAAGTTTTCCCGGAACAGCTCAACACATGAAATAAATCTAAAAACATTCAGTTCATGCCTCAGTACCAACGGTCCAGCCGTAGAAGGGTCAAGCCAACGCCTCACATGTGGCACGCCGTACTGCCCCAAACCCTAAGGTTCAAAGGGCAGTTCGAGATGGTCACATAATCGAGTTAAGGTTTGTTGTCTTCTAGAGGGTCCATCGAGTTACTTGCACTACTTAGAACGTCTTTAAACTACGGAAAAATCCAACACTTGGAAATTTCCCGACAGGGTAAAAATTGGGTATTTATATCCGGTCGAACATTTTAACATATTCTAAAATTTATCCGGAAAGCCACACAGAAAAAATTTGATAATCCGATCGAACATTCGAATCCCCAAAACAACCCAGAAAAATTCAACTCTTGAATAAATATTAAAAATTCCCAGAAAATCCAGCACCAGAAATCATGAATTACTGTGCAGAGTAGGAGTGCTGACGTCATCAATAGGCCGCGGAACCGCCACATAAGCCATGCTTATGCCGCGGTTCCGCCGCACACAATACTGTTCATTGAAAAAAAATTGCACCGTAATTCTTAGAATTCCCTGCTGAATTTTTTAAGAATTTTTAATCTGGAAAAATCCCAGTTTTTGAAAAAAGGACAGAGAGCAAATTTTGAGTTGGGTTTCGGGTTCGTTCGGGTTTCAAATTCCGTCTAGACTTCGCCTAAGGCTCTAGCTAGGCTCTGATACTACTGTAGGGTTCTTAGGCACACTAAGGAGGTATCACAAGGCATCAACCATGCCTATTTCAAATTTTAACGGTGCCGAGAAACCCTAATACGGATCGTTGGCTAGATGTTTAGGCGACAAAGCAAACTAGTTAACACTTAACTATAAGAATACTGAAATACAACCTTTGTAGATCCGGTCCTCCACCTCCATGGCTCCGTGATGAGGTCCTCTCCGCTGTCCAAATCAAATCCCAGGCTCTAGCGTCGGATTTATCGGAGAAAGAGCGGGCTAGGTCATCGACGACGTGCTGAAGATAATCTACGTCGAGGCATCGCTAGATCAAGCTCCAACTTCACCAAGTCTAGAAAACTTGTGAAGGAAACACACTCTACTACTTGGCAAGAGGTATAGGATGAAGAAATAGGAAGTGGGTATTCTTTTGAATTGGATTTCTCACTCATTTTCATCAATCACCATTGATGAAGAAAGGTTTTCTTCAAGAAGAAGAAGAAGAGGAAGATGATAATTCTTATGATAAGTTAATTAATTTTAAAAAGAAAATCAATACTTATCATATCATGAATCATGGTCAAGTGTAGAGATTTAATCATGGTTGAAAGGAATAGTTAGGGTTAAGCATGAGACAAAAATGGTCACTTGGTCAAAGCTTCATGAAGCTTCAATATGAAACAAAATTAGCCACCATTTTCTCTTTATGCCTTTTTATTTATTTCCAAAATGAATAAATAGATAAATAAATGAGAAAAGGAAATAAAACCCTAATCATAAGTTTAACCATGGTTTAAATCTATACACTTAACCAAGTAAACATGTATCATCAAACATGATACAATCAAGTGCACAAAAGTATATGACATATACAACTTGTGCAATCCAAGTGAGAAAATCCATATAAAGTGAACCAATACTAGTTAATGCAAATTAATATATCAGATATATAATTATACATTAAATCATTAAATCAACAATTGATTCAATGATCCGGTCATGTCGCACATAACCGACTAGTATCAATAGTAACAACTTATCGAATCAACACTTGATCCGATAACCCGGCTATATCGCATATAACCGATCAATGTCACAAATCGCGAGAATCGAATACAGTATCACATACTGGAATTATTCTCGGTCCCGCACATATCTCATATGCGCTCCTATTTCGTTTCGCTTGAGCCAGGAAACCTCTGTGTAGGACTCTAAAGACTCGTCAATACGCCGGCAGCAGGTGATGATCATATCAAACACCCACAAGCCGCAAGCGGTCTGCTAAACGTAACGGCCACCCGGGTATTGAGCGATCAGAAGATCGACGAGCAAGCCCGCTCACACTCCAGTGAATCCAACCAGTAACACTTACCGTACAGTCCGGTCTCGTCGTCTGATATGTCGCATATCTCGCCTAGGGATGGTAAACGTCAGACCCCAATAGCTCGATAAGTCGTGTCGATCTGAGGTCTATAACAATTCGAGAAACTACTGGTAACACTTACCAGTAAATCTCAGCAACCCTGGCCAGGGATTTCCGGTTATAGCCAATCGAACACAGCGCAACATCAACTCCCTATACCGGGAGAGACGAATCCCCTCCTATCGCTCATTGCCTCCATGTGACTCGGGACTGTACCCAAAAACCACCGTTTTGCACGCCCTCTTGGACGTGGTAAGATGGAAATCAAAGCACAGTGGGAACCACACAAGACTCTATGACGATCTCGGGTCAACAGACTACTCTGTACCAGTGTCACCAGAGAACTGCCATCTGACGTAAGGTATAATACCATCTGGGAGTTCTCGGTGAGTCCGTCCAGTGTACCCAGTCTCTACTGAGCACCCGTATATCATCTCTGTTGTCAGACACCGATGGATATGGGATCATCCATCGCCCATCTGTATGGGTCGAGAAGGTACACGCTAGTCTATTCTGGTATATCGATGCCCCGTCTCGATACACCCACGACTAGGGACTTTGAAGGATGTACTTATGGACTACTATGTCCCCACTAGTATGATCTGCATCATAGTCCAGATAGTCAAGTACACATCCTAAGGGCTTTACCAACATGTAACAGAGAGACAAATAGTATACACGTTAAGGTAAAGAGTAACCAGATAGCGTACTATCATGTCGAGCAAGAAAGTCCTCCCTATATATGTCCCAGCATCCACTACAATATACATCCTATGTATAGTAATGGCCTCTAAGGCATACATATAACTAACAATACTAACGCGTGCAAACAGGTGGTCTTTGGGTACAGCCCCGAGACACATGGAGACAATGAGCGATAGGAGGGGTTTCGTCTCTCCCGGTATTGGGGGTTGATGTTGTGCTGTGCTCGATTGGCTATATCAGTAAGTCCCTGGCCAGGGCTGTTGAGATTTACTGATAAGTGTTATCAGTAGTTTCTCGATCTGTTATAGACCATTCATCGCCACGACTTATTGAGTTATTGGGGTCGACGTTACCATCCCTAGACTCGATATGCAACATATCTGACGAAGAGACCGGACTGTACGGAAAGTGTTGCCGGTTCGCTCGATGGGAGTTTTTGACAGCTTTGCTGGTTTTTCTTCTGATCGCTCAATACCCGGGTGGGCGTTACGTTTAGCTGACCGCTTGCGGCTTGTGGGTGTTTCATGTGATCATTATCTACTGCCGGAATATTGACGAGTCTTAGAGTCCCACACAGGAGTTTCCTAGCTCAGGCGAAACGAGGTGGTGTGTATATGAGATATGCGCGGGGACCCGATTAAATGCCAGTATGTGATACTGTATTTTAATCGGGTGTTTTCTATTAGTCGAGTTGTATGTGATATGACCGGTTTGTTAAATCAAGTGTTGATTTAATATTTGACTTTTAGAATTATTCTTTATTTAAACCCTTTTTCTTTAACGATGTATGTATGCATATATGCACATGTTGATGTGCATGGACACATATATACATACATTGTATCATGGTTGTTGACACAAAGGAGATGGCAATATAAGACTTACATGGTTCAATAATATATATATATATATATATATATATATATATATATATATATATATATATTTATATTTGGATTTGTATTTGGATTAAAGGAAAAGGAAAAGGAAATTAAATCATTAATGTGTTTTTTCTACACTCTTCTTTGCTTTGACCTAACCTTAACCCATGGTTTGATTTTCTTTAGGAATTTAACCCAAATGATAAATATCTAGATATTATTGTACCATGGTTAGTGATGAGAGAATGAATATATATATATTTTTTCTTTTCTTATTTTTCCTTTAATTTTGATCATTATCTCTTGACAAAAGCTTTTGCCATTTCCTTCTTCCTCCTCAAGCTCTCTTGATATTTCTTGTGAGTGGGGTTGACAAAAAGAAAGGGTTTTGATTAGAGAATATAAACCACCTCTTCATTCTACACCTATCTAGCCCATTTGTGTAGGGTGTTTGCTACACTTTGTTTAAAAGACCAAGTAAAGCAAGGAGCTTTGGGCAAAGAGACTTCGGGTGGATCATCGTGGACAAGGAAGCTTACTAGCAAGCCGTTCCAACCTCTCAACGATCCAAGGAGTCAACAAAAGAGAACTACAAAGGTTATAATCACTCAACCGAATGCTTTATTACATGTTGTATGTGATACAACTTATTGTTACCCTAGCTTTTCTAGTTCGATTCCTAGGTTAGATTATTTAGCACTCTCTAATTTTTGAATTATGGCATGCGTGATGCTACCAAACCCTAGTAGTGGTGCTAAAGAATCCCTACAACATGCACACATCAGAGAAAGAGCAGGTGTTAGAAAGAGAGCACTTGGTGGTCAACGACAAAAAGAATGTATTTAATTGAACATTCTATTCTACAGGAAATAGATTACCAAACATGGGATCGAAAGTACAGGGATTCACAAAACTATAGATAAAATTATCTAACTCCCTCTCTGCCTTCTCCACCATGTCAGAGCGGCGATCTTCACGAACAGTCGCTTCCCATTGGTCAGCACCATGCCCATCAGCGAAGGCAGACATGACGACCCGCTGAACCCGTATCTGGCTTAGCAGCTGAACAGAGCGATCCCTCAGAGTTTTGGTAATCAAGAGTGCCTCGTGAAAGCACTCGATCTTTTCCTCTGCGACGTCGAGCATTGCCAGAATCATCTCCGCTGGATGAGGAGGGATGCCATCATGCACGGACAAGAAGACCATTCGGAGCCAGACGGAGCCGATTGGGAGAGGAGATCCTCTGCGAGTCAAGAGCTCGTGCAACACCGTATCACATTATTCATCCGTAAGAGCAGGGTCGACTAAGCGTGCAACAAAATATGGAACAATTTCCTCAATAGGCACCTCCCATGGCTGCCGGCGAGCATGTGGGTGATTACAAGCCATAGCTCTGCTCTGTTAAGATGATTCTCTAAAAGTGAGAGAGAAGAGAAGCATTGCTTCAAATTATAAAGGGAGACATTTAAGTCTAAGCACAGAAAATTCTGTGCATGATGGAACTGTTTCCAAGCTCTGTTAAGAGAAGGCATTGGGAAAGAGAAGTCTGACTCAGGAAAAGTGAAGAAAGAAGGTGAAAAGTCACCTTCAATAATGAGGCAGTGCCTTACGTGGAAAGCACGAGAGCGCTCGCGCCAAGAGCGTCAGCGCCATGAGTCAAAGTCTCTGAGGTAGCGCCCCACATGCAAAGCACGAGAGTGCCAGCGCCAAAAGCACCAGCGCCAAAAGCGCCAGCGCCCAGAGTCAAAGACTCTGAGGCATCGCCTCACGTGCAAAGCACAAGAGCGCCAGTGCTAGAACTAAATGTTCTCCACTATTGGATCAAAGATCCAACGTAGATGATAAATTATCAAAATTACAGAATTAAATTCTGTTGAGCAAAGACTCCCCAAATCTTTCCAAACAAGAAAAATTGCGCTCTATAAATCAGAGCAACGTTGGATCAAAGATCCAATGATGATTAAAAATCATCAAGATGCAGAATAAGTTCTGTATGGGAAAATATTTTCCCAATCTTGTTAATAACAAGAAAAATGTTTTCTGTAAAACAAAAGTCCTTGGATAAAAAATCCAACAGTGGATAAAATCTCCAAATCAATTAGAGATCTCTCAATGAGAGATTTCCTTAACTGATTCAACAGATCAGCCTCCCCTATATAAAGGACCCAAGACTTCAAGTCTTGTAGAGAAGAACCTCCCTATAAGTTTTCAAATCGAAAGAAGAAGAACAGAAGAACTCCCCCATAAATTTCAGAGTTCAAGGCGAGAACTACCTCTCTTTAAGATAGGGAAAAACAAAAGAGACCATAGCATCTCCTAATAAAAGAAGAACTTAGTTCTTAGATCCATAAGACAAAGTCTCTCATAAGGAAAAACAAAAGAGATCATATCATCTCCTCAAAAAAGAAGAACTTAGTTCTTAGATCCATGAGACAAAGTCTCTCATAAGGAAAAACAAAAGAGATCGTAGCATCTCCTCATAAAAGAAGAACTTAGTTCTTAGATCCATAAGACTAAGTCTCTCATAAAGAAAAACAAAAGAGATCATATTATCTCCTCATAAAAGAAGAACTTAGTTCTTAGATCCATGAGACAAATTCTCTCACAAACGAGAATTTAATTCTCAGAGCACCGAACTGATTAGAACTGCCAAAAACAGTGTCTGACGTCCAGCGCCAAGCGCTCCACGTGCTCCTCACGTGGGCGCTATTTTAAAGGAAGCGCTTTAGCACTCCAAGTCTTGCGCTCAGCGCCGAGCGCTCCACGTGCTCCTCACGTGGGCACTATTTTAAAGGAAGCGCTTTAGCACTTCAGGTCTGGGGCTCAGCGCCAGGCGCTCCACGCGCTCCTTACGTGGGCGCTATTTAATAAAAAGTGTCTTAGCACTCAGTGGCTGGCGCCAAGCGCCGAGCGCTCTACGTGCCCCTCACGTAGGCGCTGATAAGAAAATGAGCGCTCTGTAAATAGAGTTCAGCGCCATGAAGAGTGTTCAACACTCAATAAAAAAACAAAAGAAAGAGGGGTGTCAGAACCCAAATCAATGCTCAGCATTGTTGAACAAAAGGGACTAAGCCGAAACAAATGTTCAACATTTTATTCAAAACCGAGTGGACTGAGCCCAAATTGGCCTCAAGTCCCTAATTCAGATCAACCAAGCCCATGTGCTCACAATCTCTTTAATCGGTCTTAGTCCCAAACCTGACTACAGATCTCCCAATCAACATTGGTTCAAGAGTATATCTCTTCACACCTATGATATGTGTCATTGTAATTCTTCAACGTTTTCAGAGAGGTAGCGGGTCCCGACAACCAGAAACTCCATAGACTATGATGTCCCTAAACCCGATGGACCGCAACGTCCCTAAAATAATCTTTACGGACTATGACGTCCTTAAACTTCATGGACTGTAATGTCCGTAAACTAACTATGGACCGTAATGTCCTTAAACTAATCTTTATGGACCGTAATGTCCTTAAACTAACCTTTATGGACCGTAACGTCCTTAAACTAAACTCTATAGACTATGTTGTCTTTAAACTCTATGGATAAACTCCATGGACTATAATGTCCTTAAACCCAATGGACCGTAACGTCCCTAAACTAAACTCTACGGACTATGATGTCCTTAAACTCCATGGACTATGATGTCCCTAAACCCAATGGACCGTAACGTCCTTAAACTAAATTGCTTGGGCCCAAATGCTCTTTCATTGGATCTAAATGATCCTATAACCTTGTTAAGTAGATCTTAGTCTAAAATTAGACTAACGTATTCTTAAAAAACATTTAAGTTGATTTTAATCTCAAATGAGATTAATGAACCTTAAATCCACCAAATCCAAATATAAGAAAATACAGATTTGGACTAATCCCCGCCCTACGGGCGACAACATGAGTTAGTCTCCGTATACAATCCACGGACAACCAAAAATAAAACAAAAACACACGACACGAAGTGAACATCTGCAGCAGGAGAAAGGGGTTATCGCTACGCGGTAATGTAATTAACTGCAGGGGCTTACACCTGCAGGGAAGAGCATCCCCACAAACAAAAACCCCTTGCCAACAAGGAGGAATCTGACGAAGTCTGCTACAACGGCCGCATCCGTCTAAACCTCCGATACACGGTGCCATAAATAAACTTGGTATTTTTGGAGAGGTGGACGGATAAAACCAAATAGTATTTTCCCTCAAAATTCAGGCAAGACGACCTACGCGGTTTCGTCTCTGTTTTCGGCGGTGAATAAATTCTTGCACACCCGGTGAGACCTTTTCCTCTTTTCACTCCACACTTCATGTGTCGTGTTCGCAAACAAGTCACGGTTTAATGTGGTTGCCCCTGGATTCAAGGTATTAAGATTTGGTGTCTTGCTCCATGCAGAAGAGAAGATGGCGTTAATGGCTTCCAACTACACCAACTGCAACAACAACTCCCGTTCCGCCCCATCTGGAGGAGTGACTTATGGGCCCCAAGCGGCCTCCATCTTCGCAATGCCGGTGGAATAGGTGACACAGGTCACCACTGGACTATTCTTCGGGACCATGTTCCCACCAATGAGCTTCAACGCTCCGGTGCCGTAGCAGGAAGCTCCAAAGAAGTCGGTCTTTGATCGGCTTACCACTACCACGGACCCTCTCAAAAGGTCGTCCAAGTCTAACGCCTCAGTCTTTAAGAGACTAGGCCAAAACTCAAGTGGGCCCGTGAAGAAGCCTGCAATACCCGAAGGAGTTATCCCAAAGCGGATAGCCATTCCAGCTTCGGTAAACGAAGTCATCAGAGGGGCTTCTCCTGCTAAGGGATCGGTCTTTGCAAGACTGGCCATCCCAATTCCTGCTTCGGGTGAGGTCGTTACAAGTGCTTTCCCTGGCCAAAAGTCGGCCTTCGCAAGATTAACTATTCCCTCTCAGCGCACGTCTGTCTTTGATAGGCTGACACCGACGAGAATTTCTCATCAGATTAGGGGGCATGACGAAGCTACCCCGACGACGGAGGTGATGTCGGCCGCACGACATGCTCGACGTCGCCACTGGCGCCGAGTAAGGAAAGCTGGGGACAGTTCCCCTTCTGGACTTACCCCACCAGCTCCAATGGTGGAAATTGACTCTGCTGTTCCAACTGAGAACAGTTTTGAACCGCTCAGGAGGGTGCGCAAGAACTTTCCAACTGCTGTATTGAAAAGGTCTCCTCTGCCTGCTGAAAGCATCACAAAGGCGAAGCCGGAGCAGCCCCCTCAGCGGCTGTCCTCCAAAATCCACAGGGTCTGGCGAGGAGTCCAAGACTCTGTAATCGACAAAGACTACTACCGCCGACAGAAGAAAATGAAATTTCGGCAAGAGGAGGACCATCCCGTTGCTGTACCGCCGAAAGTATCACCTGCAATAGCCCCCTCAATTTCGACCGCTCATAAAAGGAGAAGGCCGGAGAAAATCCCCGTGCTTACAACAAATCTCAAGGGTACTAAACCTAAATGCCCTAAGTCTGGGGCATGGTAGTGCACACAGTCTACATGGCTTCCGGAAAAGATGAAAGCCGTGCTTCCGGGGGCTCATCGACCACTTACACGATCAGTAACAAAGGCTCAGGAGTAACAACAGAAACTCCAGGAGATGATGACAAAGATGGCTGCACTTACTGGGCAGAAAGAAAGCCCGGAGGCATCGTCGGATCAACGCCGGGAGCAGGAAACCGATGCCGAGTTTCTCCGAAGAATGCTTGAAAAGAAAGATAAAGAAGCCGCGGAACAAGCGGCTAACATAAAAAAAATGGCGCTCCTATTCCAAGATATGGTAGGGATGATGATCCAGCAGGACCCTCCAGCCAAAGATCCTCCGGTGATCATTGAAGACGACAGAGGGGAGACATCAAACCCTCTTCCGGCTTTATCAGCAGCCAGGGAGGAGATGATCTCGAAAGCTGCACTTGATGACTACATAACTCAACAGATACGAGCTCATCAGGCAAATGAAGCTACTGGACAAGTCGTCAGAACTGGGCGACCATATCCAGGCTGGTACGATCAGATTAAGTACCCTCTGGGATATACGATCCCTAAATTTCACGTAGATAAGGGAACATGCAATCCCCATCAGCACGTCGCTCAGTTCAGGGCTCTCTGCGGCAATACTGGAGGTAACGACAAATTGCTACTTCGCCAGTTTGTCGGCAGTTTAGCAGAGACAACTTTTGAACGGTACTCAGAGCTTCCGAACGACACCATCAAAACATTTACAGAAATGGAGTTGCTATGCACCCAGCGTTTCGCAAGCGCCAGCGAATGCACCCCAATCACGGCGTTGATCAACGCCAAAATGAAGACAGGAGAGACCTGGGTTCAATATGCAATTCGGTGGTGGAACATATGGTCGAAATGCGAACAACGCATAGAAGAAGCTCCTGCCGTGGGCATGTTTGTGGGAACCCTCGATTCGCAGGCAACCATATCCCAGTTTATGATGTTTTTCAAGCCGACCACTTTCCAGGCTTTGATTGACAAACTGGCTCAAATGGACCAGATGGGCCATAGACCGTCCTCATAAAAAATGGAGCCGCGAAATGAAAAGGGAAAAGGGAAAGCAACCTTCATCGCCACTGCTTAACAACAACCAAGTGGCCCGAGACCGGTTGTTCGCTAAGGCAACAAACATCGATTCCTCGACGAGAAGTTGAGACGTCCTTACTTGTTCTCCGGGATAAAACGAGGAGACTGTTCGAACTAGCGGTGCGCAACAGGCTCATCACCTTGCCGGATCCGAAACGCCTAAGGCAACCCGGTGACGTCAATAATCCCAATTACAGCCCCTACCACCGAATATTGGGCCATCCAATCAGAGATTTCTTCGTCTTCAAAAACTGGATTGAGGACCAGTACCAACAAGGCAAATTCGCGCTGTCCGAAAACTGGAAAGTAAACCCGCCACAACCGCACGCTCTTAAAAAGATGGACACACCGGGGGCATCATGCTTATTTATACAGGAAGCTCTATGGGAAGTTATTCTTTCGGCTAAGACCAAAAGAATACTGAAGGATCTCCAAGCATGCCCGACAATCAGGTGGAAAAGCCTACTGGAGCCAGAGATCATTGAAGGAATGCTGAAACCGCGCATAACACCGGGAGTTGGTAACGATGGGAAAAATACCCAGGTCCAGCTGTCGAAGTCTTCGAAGAATAAGAAGAAGACCAAAAAGCCCGCGCAGTTTGATGATAAACGTATGGATCTGCAAAAGCATATTGACGCACTAGAGGAATATAACCAGAAGGTGCGAACCCCGGTCACACTCCAAGAGTTTCTCAGCCATATCCTTAAGAGCAGAGATAATGACAATGATGAGGGAAAAGACTCGTCAGAAGAACCCGAAGATTATGTAGCAAGTTGTCACATGATCTCTCATTTGTCAGCAAATGACGAAGAAGCTCACTTGGCGTCAGAAGATGATATAGAGGAGCTGGGGGCAGGATCGGTGTCAAAATCCTTAGAACCGTCAGACGAGATGATTGACATGCTGCTGAACGAAGCCCGTCAGAAGAGCAAGGTTGATCAAGAGCGTGAAATGGCCATATTCGAAAGAACCAAGCGTCAGCATCAAATGGAAGAAGTCATGGTAGGAATGAGTTTCTAAGTACTCCGACTAGATCGAAGCACGCCTGCAGCAGACGAAAACAGGCTCAAGGCAAGGAAACGGTTCGCTAAAACCCTGTTAATGGGAATGAAGCTGCCATCTTCCAAAGGAAATACTCTCGGCGGTATACACCTTGACGAAGCGGATGTACATCCTAACTACTGCTTATACCATCAGAGGGTCATACACCCTACCAAGGAGTGCAATGCCTTTAAGAATTGGTGGCAGGGATATATTGCCCACTGACAACATTTTAAGTGGATAAAGTGCAAAACTCGTCGGGAGCAGAGAAATATGACGGACGAGCGCAAAAGAACTGCCGGCAACTGTCATATGGTTGATACTAAGAGATCTCAAGTTCTCACCTTCGGAAGCGATTCTGACGAAGAAATTGCCCTCGGCCCTCTCTTCAAAGAATCCACCTCAGAAAAAGAGGAAGAAATGAAGAACTGTGAGAATATTCAGCTACGCAACCGTGCGTTTCCCGAAAAGAATCTCGGACCTACAAATAAGGGATCGAACAAAAAAGATAAGGGGAAGTAAAAAGTCCCTGAGGATATCGCCCTCGATGATCGAGTCATCGAAGAGCTGACAGCCAAAGACCCGCCTAAGAAGAAAAAGGTGGATTACAATGTCCTAGCGCACCTGAGGAAAATACCCTCACAGCTAAGCGTTTTGGATGCCCTTCTGTTGTATAAAGAGGCACGAGATTCTCTGATCAAGACATTAAAAGAGCCCGAGCAGTTTCAAGCTTTCTTTGCCGAAGAAAAGATGAAGGACGAGTTGGAAGAAGTGCACACAGCTGAAATTACTTTGGTGATGAAGATCTCCTCCTCGGAACGTGCGAGCACAACCGCCCCCTATATGTCACCGGGTACTGCCATGACATCAAGATATGGAAGATTTTAGTTAACAACGGGTCCTCTATCAACCTCCTAAATGTGAGGGTGCTAAAATAAATCTGCATGAGCGTTCAACATCTCGCTCGAGATAAAATCACCATCTCTGGGTTCGACTCTCAGTCATCACGGATGCTCGGGTCTGTAATATTGACGTTACGGTTTGGGCTACTCGTCATTGACATCAAATTTCATATCATTGACGCCAAGACTTGCTACAACGCTTTGCTCGGCAGGCCTTGGTTACATGAATACAACATCCCTTCTACATAACATCAATGTATGAAGTATTTTAAACATGGTCTCGAGTATACCGTGACAGGGGAACTAAATCCATTTTCCGTAAATGAAGTCCGAAAGTATGAAGACGCTAAGTACTTCCTACCAGACTTTGAAGACACGGAAAGATGCCATAAACCGGAGAATAAGCGAAAAGCTATCACCACTATTCCGGTCTTTAGGAGCGATACCGAGGAGGAAGAAGAGATAGTCTATTCGGGGCCGCCCCAATGCAATAGGCCGGGATCATCTACCCCTTTTCTGGTCTTTGGCAGTGACTCTGAAGACGAAATCAACGCAGTGTTCTCGGTCCGTCCATCAATGCAGGCTCTCACTAGAGATGATCAGAGTTTGCAAATCACCATAGTTCTGCAGCATCACTACAGAGAGCTTGATGCGCTTGAGACATATAGTGTGCAAGAGAAACAAACATTCTACGTCCCTCCCAGGCGAAGAGGTGAAAAGGCGATCCTATTCTACCGATCCGGGGAAACTAAAGTCGAAAAAGAAGTTTGGCATGGCGCCGAACCTGTGCTGGACTGGCTCTAACTGATCCGTCTGCTCAGATACTATGCAAAGGGATTGAAAAGGTTATTAATATGCCAAGGCGTACCTTTCAAACAGACTGCGCGACAGGCCCAATTCTACAATAGGATCTGGAACGTCCATGGAGCTCAGCGAAAATTTTCCAACGGAAAAATGGAAATGATAGGGCTTGGATATGTCCAGTCCAAGAAACGGGAGTAGTTCCATGGCTGCTATGTCATAAAGGACCTTGATGAAGAAGATGATGCTCTTTTAAAAGCCGCTGACGTTGAATCGGAATGAAGTCCTGCCATGGACAAGATAGTGAGGGAAGCAAGTCAAAAGGTTCGGAATGATCATAGCCGCGAAATGGCCATTTACGAGAAAGACAAGGCGCAACGACTCCTTCAGTAGACTACGGAGTATGACAATGCCCTTCATCGTCAACCCGCCATGCATTTCCAAGATAAGATAAAGACCCGACGCGGAAGCAAAAACAAGTTAAAGAACAGAAAAAACGTTCGACAGTAGCAAAACGGATCCAAAAGGCCACGCGATCGAGAAAAGGCCAGCCGGAATCCATCGCCGATGAAGAAGATGGATCGGGAATATTCCTTCCCTCAAAACAAGACAAGGAAGATATTCGACCTCGTCGTGAAACATCATATGATTACGCTCCCGGAGTCCAAGCACCCCGAACAAGCAAATCAGGTTCATCACCCGGATTATTACTCCTATCATCGAGCGATAGGACACCCTCTAGAAGACTGCTTCACCTTCAAAAACTAGGTTGAAGACTAATATCAACTCGGCAGGTTCACTCTATCCAAAAGTTGGAGGGTAGCCCCACCGCAAAAGCATGTGCCAAAGGCAACGTATATAGCAAGAGTAGAACCAGATCAATATCGGTCTTGGAAACGATCTTGTACCTGTCACGTGATAACGCTATCAGAAGAAGGAGAGCGTGAGAATATGGATGACCTCTCCTGATGCTTCGAAAATGAGGATGAAGAGGAATTGATCTCAGAGTTTCCACCGGCGCCAAAAGAGTTGGAAGATGGAATACATACTACTGTGAACAACCTAAGGAAAATCAACTTGGGGACAGCAAACGACCCGCGGCGTACGTTAGTCAGCGAGCTGCTGTCTAAAGAACAGGTGGCTACGCTAAAAGACGTGCTCATGCATTATAAAGACTGCTTCGCATGGAACTACTCCGAAATGCCGGAACTAGATCCAGAAATAGCTGTACATAAATTGGCGATATCTCCGGACATCAAGCCAGACAAACAAGCACTAAGAAGAATGCGGCTCGAACTTGAAATGAGTATCAACGCCGAAGTCAAGAAACTAATCGATTCCGGCTTCATCCAAGAAGTTCAATACCTCAATTGGATCGCCAACATTGTCCCAGTGATGAAAAAAATGGGATGGTGCGCATCTGCGTGTACTTCCGGGACCTTAACAAAGCCTGTCCGAAGGATGATTTTCCCGTACCGGTTACCGAGTTGATGATAGATAACACATCCACTCACGAAGTCTTCTCCTTCATGGATGGATCATCGGGGTACAATCAAGTAAAGATGCATCCCGAAGACCAGAAGAATAACTCTTTCCGGAATCCTCTGGGCATATTCTGCTACAAAGTGATGCATTTCGATCTGAAGAATGCCGGCGCTACCTATCAGAGGGCCATGACAAAGATCTTTGATGACCTCATACATGAGATTGTCGAATGTTATATTGACGATCTCGTGGTGAAAAGCAAATCGTATGAGGAGCACTGGGAGCATCTGAAGATAGTGTTTCAGCGCCTTCGAAAATACAACCTGAATATGAACTCTCTCAAATGCGCGTTCGGTGTTTCCTCGGGCAAATTCCTAGGATTCATCGTACGATATCGGGGCATCGAAATAGACCCGTCAAAGATCAAGGCGATTATGGAAATGCCCTCTCCAAGAACTTTGAAACAACTGCGGTCTTTACAAGGAAAGCTCACATATATCCGACGATTCATAGCTAACCTCTCTGGCAAATGCCGCCCCTACAGCCATTTAATAAAGAAGGGGACCCTTTTCTTCTGGGATTGTAAATGCCAGAGCTCGCTCGACGAAATCAAGAAATATCTGCAGAACTCGGCGGTACTGACCGTTTCAGTCAAGGGAAAGCCCCTCATTCTGTACACAACAGCCCTTGAAGGTTTTTTAAGCGCGCTATGCGCACAGGAAAATGATCAAGGGAAAGAGAGAGCCCTATATTATTTGAGTCGAGTTCTCCTGGGGGCAGAAAACAACTACCCCCATCGAAAAACACTGCCTTCCGTTAATCTTCGCGATAACGAAGCTCAGACACTATGCTTTGGCGCATGAGGTCCATCTCATATCAAAAGTGGATCCTCTCAAATATTTGATGTCAAAATCCATAATAACGGGACAACTCGCTAAATGGGCCCTATTCTTAATGAAATTCTCGGTAACATACCGACCACTCAAGGTACTGAAAGGCCAGGCCATCGCCGACTTCCTTGCTGAGCATCCGATACCTGGCGACTCACCTTTAAATTGCAAACTGCCAGACGAGCACGCGTTTGACACGATCGACGGGGAGAAAGGGGGGAGTGATACTCGATGGGAACTCTACTTCGATGGGGCAACTTCCATGAAGAAATGAAAGCATAGCTCCCCCATAATCAAATCTGGGGCAGGCCTCATCTTCGTAGCTCCATAAAGAGGGATAATGCGCTTTGCCTTTTCCCTAACAGAGCCGAGGACAAACAATGAAGCAGAATATGAGGCTTTGATAGCAGGTCTTGAGATCGCTGTCGACATGGGAATCACAAATCTCCTTATATACGGAGATTCCCAGCTGGTCGTTAGTCAAGTAAACGGCGACTGTCAAACATGCAAACCAGAGTTGGTAAAGTACGCGTGAGAGTGCAACAGTTACTAACTCAAATTCCCTCCTACGCCCTGGAAAGCATACCGCGTACAGAAAATAGCAAGGCGGGTGCGTTAGCCAAAATCTCTGAAAAACTGGCTGATAAAAACCTCGATGACGTAAGGATCATTGTACAAAGCCGTCGGCTTCTTGTACCAACAGAAATATTTCCGGAGTCGTCTGAAGAAAAGGATGCGACCAAGCAAACAACCCTACAAATAGAGGACCAGGAAAAGGCCAAGGATTGGAGAGAAGTCTTTATAGACTACTTCAAATCCCGTCATACACCTGAAGATGCATCCTCAAGACATTAGCTCATGAAACGAGCTATGTCTTTTGCCTTTGTCAATGATACTCTATATAAGAGATCATTCGACTCTCTATGGCAGAGATGCCTGGGACCGGAAGAAGCAAGGAGAGTCGTCCAAGAAACTCACGATGGACTCTGTGGTTCTCATCAAACCGGGCCAAAGATGAAGCTGAAGATCAAAAAGATGGGCTATATTGGCCTACGATGATTCAGGACTGTCTTAAACACGCGAAGCAGTGCTACTCGTGCCAAATTCTTGGAGACTTCAGCCACCAGCATCCAAACCCTCTACACCCAATAGTGGCTAGCTGGCCGTTCGAAATATGGGGAACCGACATAATCAGGCCTATCGAACCAGCGTCATCCAGAGGACATCGGTTCATATTGGCGACAACCGATTACTTCTCCAAGTGGGCAGAAGCAGTACAGAGAAGTGAAGATGGAGAACATCCTCCATTTCTTCAAGACACAAGTCATCTATCGGTTCGGCACTCCGCGGCGGATTATCTCCGATAACGGGCCAGCCTACAGAAGTCACAGAATCAGCCGCTTCGCACAGCGGCATAATATAGACTGGAGATACTCTTCGGTCTATAATCCCCGAGCTAATGGTCTAGCTGAGGCTTTCAACAAGACCTTGACGAAGATCATAAAGAAAACAGTGTCAAAAAATAAGAAGGACTGGCACGAGAGACTGCATGAAACTCTCTGGGCGTATCAGACCATGTTCAAAACGGCTACAAACACAACACCGTACGCATTGGTATTTGGCGTTGAAGCAGTACTCCCCTTGGAGATAGAGCTACCCTCTCTACGAGTGGCGGTTCATTACGAGCTAACAGACGAAGAGAATGCTCATCTTCGGCTTGAGGAGCTCGACGCTCTCGATGAAACTCGTCTCATGGCGCAGCAAAACTTGGAGGCTTACAAAGCAAAGATGACGCGCTCATACGAGAGATTGACTAGGCCGAGAACATTTCTCCAAGGCGAACTCGTGCTAGTGATCAAGAGACCTATGATCCTCAATCGTGCCAAACGGGGGAAATTCGAGTCGAACTACGAGGGCCCGTACATCATAGACAAAGTCTACCATGGTGGGGCTTATTTGCTCATGGATATGCATGGCGAAAGACCCTTCAGGCCAATAAACGGCCGGTTCCTGAAAAAATACTACGCCTGACGAGTCATGGCCTAGGTCAACGATAGATGACGACACCTATGTCCGCTCGCTATCTTCCCAAGCCCAAACTCTATAAGTAGTATCCAGTGAAACCTTGCCTCAAAATATCTACGGACCGAAACGTCACTAAACTAACAACAGACCGACATGTCTTTAAACAAATGAAGGACCGCAATGTCCTTAAACTAGCTATGGACCGAAACGTTTTTAAACTACTACAAACCGCGGCATCCTTAGGCTAACGCGGCATAAAAAAAGGTACATCCATAAGCAAAATGGGCACGGATGAAAACCTGAAAGAGCTCCGTGAGTAAAAACAGCAGGGCTACCGGCGAGTTTGTGAAAACCCCAAAGGACGCAGACTCGTAAAAAATTCATGCACACTTGCAAGGTCCTCTCGATCTTGTAAGGAGAAAATACCTGCATGAGATCCTTACGACTCACAAGAGAGCAACACACTTAGGGATCCCCACGATTCCTAGGGAGAAATTACACTTACGAGATTCTCATGACTCGTAAGGAGAATTCTCTTATGAGACCCTCATGGCTCATAGGATACAAAAGCCTGAAGCTACAGGGATTTGAACATGTTCTTAAGCCATCACATTCCCCAGTTTTCCCTACAAACGGTCCAATATTGACCCATGTATACAATCCACAGGCACAAATAAACGTTCCCTCACCAAGTCCCACCAACGACGAGGAATGTCCTCATGTGGTGAACAACACTTGTAGGTCCTCTCGACTTATAAGGAGAAAACACTCTTGTAAGATCCTTACGACTTATTAGAGAACATACACTTAGGAATCCTCACGACTCCTAAGGAGAAAACACACCTACGAGATCCTCACAACTCATAGGGAGAAACATCTTTATGAGACCCGTATGGATCATGAAGTCAAAAGCCTTAGTTGACAGGATCCTAGTTTGCTAAACCACCTTTGATCCAATCGACAAAGGCAAATGATGATTTGCTCCTGGCAATACTCCAGTTGTAGCGATACTGATATCTAAATCGGTAACAAATTCTAAGTCCTTTCATGGCAAATGATGATTCACTCCTGGCAATATTCCAGTCGCAGTGATGCTGATGCTAAGTTTGGTATAGGGTTTTGAGCGCAATACTCACAACAAAATCGGCGAGCCAAAAATGTATATGAAATAGCCGAAATGATGGGGCAACTCGCAATAAAAATCAGCGAGTAAAATATATGCATACAAAAATAGCCGAAATGATTGGGCAACTCGCAATAGAAAGCAGCGAGTAAAGAAAAAGAAAAATAGCCGAAATGATTGGGCACCGGGAAAAATGGCCGAAATGATTGGGCAATCACGACTTTCGCGATATAAAAAGATGAAATGATAGAGCGTCGTGGAAAGAAATATAGAAAAAATGAAAGAATAAAACTTTTGCCCTACAGGTGAGTCCATACTGACCCCCGTATACAATCCATGGACACAAATGAAAAGGGAACCACATTTCCCCACCAGACTGTGTCAAAGGGGGAGTCAGATCTCGACGGCAACATCAACAGCCTAGAGATCAGAAACAGCGTTCCTCCTCATTCCAACAGGATACGGACGCGGCACCACCAATCGGATCCACGGCAAAGTCCCTAGTTCTAAGATTCCATGGTTCACAGACAACCTAGAGTCAACCCCGACACCTTAGAAAACAGAGCAAGTCAACCCTGACACCATAGAAAGCGGAGCAAGTCAACCACGATACCATAGAAAACGGAGCAAGTCAACCCTGGCACCGTAGAAAACGGAGCAAGTCAACCCTGACACCGTAGAAAGCGGAGCAAATCAACTACGACACTGCAGAAAGCGGAGCAAGTCAACCATGACACCGCAGAAAGCGGGGGCAAGTCAACCCTGACACCGCAGAAAGCGGGGCAAGTCAACCACGACACCGCAGAAATTGGAGCAAGTCAACCCTGACACCGCAGAAAACGGAGCAAGTCAACTCTGACACCGTAGAAAGAGGAGCAAGTCAACCCTGACACCGTAGAAAGCGGAGAAAGTCAACCCCGACACCGCGGAAAACGGAGAAAGTCAACCCTGACACTGTAGAAAACCGAGAAAGTCAACCCTGACACCGTGGAAAGAGGAGAAAGTCAACCCGAACACCGCAAAGCGGAGAAAATCAAGCCCGACACCGCAGAAAGCGGAGAAAGTCAACCCCGACACCACAGAAAGCGGAGAAAGTCAACCCGACACCACAGAAAGCGGAGAAAGTCAACCCCGACACCGCAGAAAGTGGAGAAAGTCAATCCCGACACCGTAGAAACCGGAGAAAGTCAATCTTGACACCGCAAAAAGCAGAGAAAGTCAAACCTGATACCGCGGAAAACGGTGAAAGTCAAACCCGACACCGTAGAAAGCGGAGAATGTCAACCCCGACACCGCATAAAGCGGAGAATGTCAACCCCGACACCGCAGAAAGCGGAGAAAGTAAACCCTGACACCGCAGAAAGCGGAGAAAGTCAAACCCGACACCGCAGAAAATGGAGAAAGTCAACCCTGACACCGTTGAAAGCGGAGAAAGTCAACACCGACACCGCAGAAAACGGAGAAAGTCAACTCTGACATCGTAGAAAGCAGAGAAGTCAACCCTGACACCGTAGAAAGCGAAGAAAGTCAATCCTGACACCGTAGAAAGCGGAGAAAGTTAAACCCGACACCACAGAAAACGGAGAAAGTTAAGCCTGGCACCGTAGAAAACGGATAGTCAAACCCAACACCGCGGAAAGTGAAGAAAGTAAACCCGACACCACAGAAAGCGGAGAAAGTCAACCCCGACACCGTAGAAAGTGGAGAAAGTCAACCCCGACACCGCAGAAAACGGACAAAGTCAACTCTGACACCGTAGAAAGTGGAGAAAGTCAACACCGACGCCGCAGAAAGCGGAGCAAGTCAACTCCGACACCGCAGAAAGCGGAGCAAGTCAACTAATAATCCCTCGATTCGTCTCGACTCGTACACGAAAGCATTAGGCAATAGGGATAAGGTCCTGTTTCCTAAGCACTGTGGCCCTACAAGCAGGCCCAAACTGACTCTTGTATACTATTCACCGACCACACTTTCCAAAGTCGAATTTCGACAAGGAGGAAAAAAACCTACTTACAAGCCTTCTCGACTTGTAAGGGGGAAAATTATCTTATGAGATCCTTACGACTATCATAAGAAAACACACTTAGGAATCCTCACGACTCCTAAGGAGAAAATACACCTACGGGATCCTCACGACTCGTAAGGAGAAAAGTCTTTATAAGACCCTCACGTCTCATAAAATTGAAAAGTTTTAGACCACAAGGACCCTAAACTTGTCTCCTAAGCCCTCAATTCCATGGCCCTGCATAACCCTGCACTACTTCACCCACGTACATACTTACGTGGGCAAAGTAGTGGGGGGCATTTGTTCCCGCCAAAATCTCCGGCGAAGAGCTATTTGTTCCTGTTTACACCGATTTATGTTTCGTTTACAGATATGTGTGAAATCGGGCTCATTCATATACTCACATGCACACATCAGAGAAAGAGCGGGTGTTAGAAAGAGAGCACTTGGTGGTCAACGACAAAAAGAAAGCATTTAATTGAACATTCTATTCTACAAGAAATAGATCACCAAATATGGGATCGAAAGTACAGGGATTCAAAAAACTATGGATAAAATTATCTAACTCCCTCTCTGCCTTCTCCACCATGTCAAAGCAGTGATCTTCATGAACAGTCGCTTCCCATCGGTCAGCGCTGTGCCCATCAGCGAAGGCAGACATGACGACCCGCTGAGCCCGTATCTGGCTTAGCAGCTGAACAGAGCGATCCCTCAGAGCTCTGGTAATCAAGAGTGCCTCGTGAAAGCACTCGATCTTGTCCTCTACGGCGTCGAGCATTGCCGGAGTCATCTCCGCTGGATGAGGAGGGATGTCATCGAGCACGGACAAGAAGACCATCCGGAGCCAGATAGTGTCGATGGGGAGAAGAGATCCTCTACGAGTTAAGAGCTCGTGTAGCACCATATCATATTGTTCATCCGTAAGAGCAGGTTCCACCAAGCATGCAACAAAACAAAGAACAATTTCCTCAATAGGTACCTCCCATGGCTGCCGGCGAGCATGTGGGCGATTACAAGCATAACTCTGCTCTATTAAGATGATTCTCTGAAAGTGAGAGTGAAGAGAAACATTGCTTCAAATTATAAAGGGAGACATTTAAGTCTAGGCACAGAAAATTCTGTGCATGATGGAACTGTTTCCAAGCTCTGTTAAGAGAAGGCATTGGGAAAGGGAAGTCTGACTCAGGAAAAGCGGCGAAAGAAGGTGAAAAGACACCTTCAGTAATGAGGCGGCGCCTCACGTGCAAAGCACGAGAGCGCTGCGCCAAGAGCGCCAGCGCCATGAGTCAAAAACTCTGAGGTAGCACCTCACGTGTATAGCACGAGAGCGTCAGCGCCAAGAGTCAAACACTCTGAGGCAGCGCCTCACGTGCAAAGCATGAGAGCGCCTACGCTAGAACTAAATGTTCTCCACCATTGGATCAAAGATCCAATGAAGATAATAAATCATCAAAATTAAAAAATTAAATTATGTTGAATAAAGACTCCTCAAATCTTTCCAAACAAGAAAGATTGCACCCTGTAAATCAGAGCACCATTGGATCAAAAATCTAATGATGATTAAAAATCATCAAGATGCAGAATAAGTTCTGTATGGGAAAATAATTTCCCAATCTTGTTAATAACAAGAAAAACGTCTTCTATAAAATAGAAGTTCTTGGATCAAATATCCAATAGTGGATAAAATCCCCAAATCAATTAGACATCTCTCAATAAGAGATTTCCTTAACTGATTCAACAGATCAGCCTCCCCTATATAAAGGACCCAAGACTTCAAGCCTTATAGAGAAGAACCTCCCCATAAGTTTTCAAATCGAAAGAAGAAGAACAGAAGAACTCCCCCATAAATTTCAGAGTTCAAGGCAAGAACTACCTCTCTTCAAGGTAGGGAAAAACAAAAGAGACCATATCATCTCCTCATAAAAGAAGAACTTAGTTCTTAGATCCATGAGACAAAATCTCTCATAAGGAAAAACAAAAGAGATCATAGCATCTCCTCATAAAAGAAGAACTTAGTTTTTAGATCCATGAGACAAAGTCTCTCATAAGGAAAAACAAAAGAGATCGTAGCTTCCCCTCATAAAAGAAGAACTTAGTTCTTAGATCCATGAGACTAAGTCTCTCATAAAGAAAAACAAATAAGATCATATCATCTCCTCATAAAAGTAGAACTTAGTTCTTAGATCCACGAGACAAAATCTCTCACAAACGAGAATTTAATTCTCAGAGCACCGAACTGATCAGAACTGCTAAAAACAGTGTCTGGCTCTGAGCGCTCCACGTGCTCCTCACGTGGGCGCTATTTTAAAGGAAGCGCTTTAGCACTCCAAGTCTGGCGCTCAGCGCCGAGCGCTCTTCGTGCTCCTCACATAGGCGCTATTTTAAAGGAAGCACTTTAGCACTCCAGGTCTGCCACTCAGCGCCAAGCGTTCCACGCGCTCCTCACGTGGGCGCTATTTTAAAGGAAGCTCTTTAGCGCTCCAGGTCTGGTGCTCAGCGCCAGGCGCTCCACGTGCTCCTCACGTGGGCGCTAATTTATAAAAAGTGCCTTAGCACTCAATGGCTGGCGCTAAGCGTCGAGCGCTCCACGTGCCCCTCACGTGGGCGCTGATGAAATAAAGAGCGCTATGTAAATAGAGTTCAGCTCCATAAAGAGTGTTCAACACTCAATAAAAAAACAAAAGAAAGAGGGGTGTCAGAAACCAAATCAATGCTCAGCATTGTTGAACAAAAGAGGCTGAGCCCAAACAAATGTACAACATTTTATTCAAAACTGAGTGGACTGAGCCCTAGTTGACCACAAGTCCCTAATTCAGATCAACCAAGCCCATGTGCTTACAATCTCTTTAATTGATCTTAGTCCCAAACCTGACTACAGATATCCTAATCAACATTGGTTCAAGGGTACATCTCTTCACACCTTTAATATGTGTCGTTGTAATTCTTCAACGTCATCAGAGAAGTGGCGGGTCCCGACAACAAGAAACTCCATGGACTATAATGCCCCTAAACCCGATGGACCGTACGGACTATGTCGTCCTTACACTTCATGGACCGTAATGTCCCCAAACTAACCGTGGACTGTAATGTCCTTAAACTAATCTTTATGAACCATAATATCCTTAAACTAACCTTTATGGACCGTAACGTCCCTAAACTAAACTCTATAGACTATGATGGCTTTAAACTTTATGGACTATGATGTCCTTAAACTCCACGGACTATGATGTCCTTAAACCCAATAGAACGTAACGTCCCTAAACTAAACTCTACGGACTATGATGTCCTTAAACTCCACGGACTATGATGTCCCTAAACCCAATGGACCGTAACGTCCTTAAACTAAATTGATAGGGCCTAAATGCTCTTTCATTGGATCTAAATGATCTTAAAACCTTGTTAAGTATATCTTATTCTAAAATTAGACTAACGTATTTAAATTGATCTTAATCTCAAACGAGCTTAACGAGCCTTAAATCCACTAAACCCAAATCTAAGAAAATACGGATTTGGACTAATCCCCGCCCTATGGGCGACAACACGAATTAGTCTCCGTATACAATCCACGGGCAACCAAAAATAAAACAAAAACACACGACACGAAGTGAACATCTGCAGCAGGAGAAAGTGGTAATCGCTACGCGGTAATGTAATTAACTTCAGGGGCTTGCACCTGCAGGGAAGAGCGTCCCCACAAACAAAAATCCCTTGCCAACGAGGAGAATCTGACGAAGTCTGCTACAACGGCCGCATCCGTCTAAACCTCCGATACACGGTGCCATAAATCAACTTGGTATTTTCAGAGAGGTGGACGGATAAAACCAAATAGTATCTGCCCCCAAAATTCAGGCAAGACGACCTACGTGGTTTCGTCTCTGTTTTCGGCGGTGAACATTAGGTTAATTATAAATGAAATCATTTAACCCTTAATTGATTCGAAAAGATAATTCCTTTGTGCAAATTTGGATTTGCGTTCCGTTCGCTATGCTAGCGATTCCTATCTAATCAAGTCGACTTGATTACACCTTGATGATCTTCTTACTTACCTTCATACGAATCTTGAAAATTAGTGAACTCTAATTAATTATTTAGTTGATCTAATTAATTAGAGAGAATTATAAAAGAAAGAAGAAAATTAAAAATCAAAATTTTAATTCGTCTCCACTATAAAAATTTTGGCCAAAAAAAGGAGAAGGGAGACCAAAACTTTTGAGAGGATGAGTGGAATAATAATTAGGGCTTAGGGTTTGTATCAAATAGAAGCATATATATAGGGATATCGTTTTTTCTATTTAAACCCTCATAATTAATCAGGGCTTAGGGTTTGTATCAATCCTTGATGACTCCGCCTGCTGCACTACCCGCTCCTACACCATGTAAAGCATTGAAACGTAAATAAACCATTTAAATTTAAAATATTTAGAACAAAATTTCATTCGGATTAAAAGAAATATTAACACTTATGCAATACTCCTGGGTAGCTGTGTCGAGATATCGAAGCTCGCCGGTCGCCGGATGTATCGATGTGGCATGGGCAGATAGATAATCTTTCAACACACTCAGTGTATCACCCTTAGCCAGGGTCTGAGCTCTCTGCAATTCAGCAAATATAATAACATGATTTTTCATATTGCATTAAATATACAAATATACATGTCCAGTATAAGATGTCACAAATACAAAAGATAACATCAAAGACTGAAAAAGAATTTCAAAGAATCCGATAAATTTACAGAGGACTGGAAACGTTTTGCGGCTCTTCCGTTTGTCATCCTTAGGGCACTGTTTGCTTATCTTCTATTGTATTGGGATACACCCGAGGAAAAGGTAATTAAAAATATACTTAATTGATTTGAACACCAAATTTGAAATGATTTAGATTGAGATATGTTATCTTCTAAATATGCAGGCCGAATCAGAAAGAAATAAACAGAACAGAGGGAAAGCCACTGATGAATATTATGCTGGATCGGTTCCTGTTGATTAATATAGGGATACTTTGGTGAGTTATCTTTAATTACATATATGTTCGATTTTTCAAGTTTATCGTTACATATCTTTATTTATAGATAAATCAAATATCTGGTAGGAGAAGGCTAGGGAAAAGCTGGGCCCTCCTGAGACTTTGTAGGCATTGCATGTTAGAGTGTGCAAGTGTGTCTTAGCATCTCTACTAGGTTTCCATATGCATCAAGTATGCAATTTTAAAAAATCTAGAGGTCTAAACTACACTAACCTAGAATCGAACTGGAGAATTAGGACTTGTAAGCATGTAAACAAGCTTTACACTAAGTGAATAGAGAATACAACCTTTGTAGACCGGTCCTTTACTTCTAAACCTTTAACTAGTAGTCCCTTAACTCCATGTAATGGTCCATAGAACTCTTCTTAGGCTCTACTTGGTGAAAGGAACGAGCTTGTCTCGTCGTCTTCGAGGCCGAAAATGGTCCACCTTGAAGCTACTCTAACTCAAGCTAGCTCTTCACTAATCAAAGAATTAGTGAAACAAAAAGCCTAATCTAATGGGATAGATGAGAGTAGGTTGATGAAGTAGGAATTTTTCTCACTTTAGAAATCTCTTTTTCTCTTTCTTTCTTCAACTCAAGAAAACCTACAAAGCTCTTGAGAGAAGAAGATGAACTTAGGTGAGGAAAATGTCTCAAGTGATAATGAGAGAGTTAACCATGGGCTAAAGATAATGGTTGGGTTATAAAATATCTAGAGTAAAACAAAAATTAGTAGGATGAGTCATGGCTTCTACATGCTTCTACAAGTATCTTAAGCCTTGATCATTTCCACCTCATTCTTTATTTTCCTCTTAATAAATAATCACCCAATTAATCTTTAGTCTTGGTGTGAGTCTCATACACCCATGTTCTATGTATCATCCATCATGATACACAAAAATAAATAAATACATATATTAATATATATCATATATATATATATATATATAATATTAAAAGAGAAGAAATTCTTTAGTGAGCACAATATTAGTTGATATATATTAATATATCAAATATATAAAAATATATATCAAATTATTAAATCAACACTTGATTCAATAATCCGGTTATATCATATATAACCGACTAATATCATTTATACGTATATCAAATTATCGAATCAACACTTAATTCAATAACCCGGTCATATCACATATAACCGATAGATATTCAATACTACATATAACATATCATTGAATTAACACTTGATTCAATAATCTGGTTATATCACATATAACCTAATTGATATCACATATCGCGAGATTAGAATACGGTATCATATACTGTATTTATTCAAGCTCCCGCACATATCACCATATGTGCCCTACTTTGTTTCGCTTGAGCTAGGAAACCTTTGTGTAGGACTCTAAAGACTTGTCAATACGCCAGCAGTAGGTAATAATCATATCAGTCACCCACAAGCCGCCGGCGGTACTAATTGGACGTAACGGCTATTCAGGTATTGAGCGAATAGAAGATCAACAAGCAAGCTTGTCCAAACTCCCGCAAAGCTTATAAGCAACACTTACCGTATAGTTTGGTCTCTTCGTCTGATATGTCGCATATCAAGTCTTCGGGTGGAATCGTCAGACCCCAGTAACTTGATAAGTCATGCCGATGTGTGGTCTATAACCATTCGAGAAACTACTGATAACACTTACCAGTAAATCTCATCAGCCCTTGCCAGGGACTTGCTGTTATAGCCAATCGAGCATAGTGCAACATCAACTCCCTATACCGAGAGAGAAGAGACCCCTCCTATCGCTCATTGCCTCCATATAACTCGGGACTGTACCCAAAATCCACCTATTTGCACGACTCTTTTGGGCCGTGGTAGGGAGGAAATCAAAGTACAGTGGGAACTACACAAGACTCTATGACGATCCCGGATCTACAAACTAACCTGTACCAGTGTCACCAGAGAACTTCTATCTGACGATAGGTATGATACCAACTAAGAGTTCTCGGCGAGTCTTATTCGATGTACCCATTCTCTAATGAGCACTTGTGCACAATCTTTGATGTCAAACACCAATGGCTGTGGGATCAACCATCGCCCCCATACAGGTTCAAGAAACGTACACATTAGTCTACTCTGGAATATTGATGCCCTGTCTCGATATCCCCTCGACTAGGAACTGTTAAAGGATGTGCTTGTGGACTACACAAGCCCCATTAGTATTATCTGCATCATAGTCCTGGTAGTCAAGTCAACATCCTAAGGGCTTTATCAACATGTATCAGAGAGACATTATAATAATACTAGTGTACATGTTAAAATAAAGAGAAACCAGATATCATACTATCATGTCGAGCAAGAAAGTCATCTATATATATGTCCAAGCATCCTCTATATCATACAATAATGGCCACTAGGGCTTATATATTCCTAACAATCTTCCACTTGCACTAAGGTCAGTTGTTGCAGTATCTCATACCCAACATCCCAAAAAGTCACTCGAATTGCATCTGGAGGAGTGCCTTCGTGAGTGGATCCGCTGTGTTGTCTTTCGTGTCAACTCTACTGACCTCGATCTCAATATCCGCTTAGATCTTAATCTCCAGGATGTAGGAGGCATCTCCTAGATCTTTCATAGAGAACTTTTGTGATAAGAAGAGCTTGACTGAGTGTAGCATAAGAACATTATTTCCTATCAAGAGTAGTCATCTATGTACAATACTAGGAAGACAGCCTTACTCTCTACTACCTTCTTGTATATACAAGGTTCATCTACATTTTTGATGAAGTCAAACTCTTTGAATACCACATCAAAACAGATGTTCCAGCTCCGTGATTCCTGCTTTAATCCATAGATTGATTTAAGCAGCTTGCACACCTTTCCGCTGCTCCCACTATCTACGAAGCCCTCTGGCTGTGTCATGTACACGCTCTCTTCTAAATCACCATTTAGAAAAGCGGTCTTGACGTCCATCTGCCAGATTTCGTAGTCATGGTATGCAGCAATGGCAAGTAAGATCCTGATGGACTTAAGTATAGCCACCGAAGAAAAGGTTTCATCATAATCGACACCTGTTCGTTGATGAAAATCTTTTGCTACAAGTCTAACTTTGAAGGTCTCAACCTTTCCGTCTATACCAAGTTTCTTCTTAAAGATCCACTTGCTCCTGATGGGTTTTACCCCTTCAGGTGCAACTTCCAGAGTCCATACTTTGTTGGTGTACATGGATTCCATCTCAGATCGCATAGTATCCAGCCATTTCACAGAGTCCCTACTTATGATGGCCTGCTCGAAACTAGTTGGGTCATCATCTTCCATGATGCAATCCTCGCTCCCACCGTCTATAAGAAAATCGTAGTATCTCTCAGATGGATGAGGAACCCTACTAGATTTGCGGAGTGACTGAGGTTCGTCGGGGACTATTGAATCCTCCGGTTCTACCAAATCATCAGTTGTAGTATGTATAGCTGGAACTTCTTCCAGATCTACCTCATTACCACTATTTTCTTTTTTAAGAAATTCATTTTCTAAAAAGGTGGCATGTTGAGCAACAAACATCTTTTGTTCTTCAGTGCGGTAGAAGATATGCTCTCACGAATGTTTGGGATATCCAACAAACTTACACAGAACAGACCTTACCTCGAGTTTTTCCGGATTTTGCTTTTTAATATAAGCCGGACAACCCTATATCTTAATGAAATTAAGACATGGTCTCTTCCCTTCCCATATCTCATGTGGAGTGGTAGGCACTGATTTGGTTGGAACCCTATTCAATAGGTATGCAACTGTCTCAAGCGCATAACCCCATAAGGATATAGGTAACTCAGCAACACTTATCATAGAGCGCACCATATCTAATAGTGTACGATTCATCCGCTCTGATACTTTATTGTGCTATGGTGTATACGGAGGAGTAAGCTGAGAGAGAATCCCATTCTCTTTTAAATAGTCACGAAATTCCATGCTCAAGTATTCTCATCCTCGATCAAATCGAAGGACTTTAATAATTTTACCCGTCTGGTTCTCAACTTCGTACTTACATTCCTTGAATTTCTCAAAAGGTTCAGATATGTGTTTCAACAAGAACACATGTCTGAATCTTGAGAGATCATCGGTGAATGTAAAAAAGTACGAGGAACCATTCCTGGCATGTGTAGACATAGGACCGCATAAATCATTATGTATCAGTCCCAAGAGTTCAGTAGCTCTTTCTCCATGTCCAGTAAACGGAGTTTTGGTCATCTTATCTTTAAGAAATGACTGGCAAGTTTCATAAAATGTAAATTCAAACTAATTCAAATATCCATCTTTATGCAACTTAGCCAGTCTTGTCGCATTAATATGACCAAGTCTACAATACCACAAGAAGGCTTCGTTCATTTCTGAACTTTTCCTCTTGTGTGTGTTCTGTATGTTTAGAACTGTAGTTTGATTTAGAACGTATATACTATTATACAATGTATCAAACCCAATCAACACTTGATTTAAGAAAATGTTTATAACATTTTTCTCTAATACAAAGTTATATCCTTCTTTATTTAATAAAGAAATTGATATTATATTGCACATCATTTTTTGTACGAAATAACAGTCGTTCAGAATCAATGTATTACTATTTGGTAATACAACTGCTTTGGCTGCAACAATTGTACCATTCCCTACTACGAGAGACTTATCACCCTTTTCCAGTTCTCTACTTCTTCTTAACCCATGTAACATACTACATACGTGGGATCCTGATTTGGTATCCAATACCCAGAACGTAGAGCATACTGAGAAACAGTTCTCGATAACAGACACACCCGAAGAAGATGCATCATCATGCTCTTTCTTCGTTCAGGCTGTATGAGAATCCTGATATTCCCCTATTCCTTGCTCAGACTTATAACAATCATAAGAAAAAGCCGAACCAACGTTCCCTAGCTCAGTATAATAAGCGGGTTCAGTCAATACATCCATATTATTATCTTGATTAAAGTGTGTCATGGTCGCTACCTGGAGAGAGAGAGGAAAACACTTTAGCGTATGCTCTTGCAAAATTAGATTGGTTATTTATCTTATCTAATCAGGATGACTCTCACTGTTTTTATCAGATTTTCCTTCAAACCCTAAAAGGTAAGACTAGCCGGGATTAATTACACCCTACAAGTTCGCCAATCGGTCAGCCAGGCAAGTATTGGTACTCCAAGGGAGTCTCCATATGCTTTCGCATATAACTAATTACATAACCTCGTTTCCGTAGGGGTATAACCTCGTTAACACCTTTCTTAGACACCTACTGGATTAGCTAATTGTAAAGTGCAAAACTCTCCCAGGAGTAACTCTTACTCGCAGTGGGTATCGGGATCCAACTATCTCATAGAAGGTATGCAATCTCATTGCAAATTTTAACACTTGAAATTCCTAATATCTATTTTTACCCCTAGTAACTTATGACCTTAACAAAGTCAAAAAATCATAAGCGCTAGTCAAGTTCAACCTGTCATTTCGTGATTGAATTAAACCCACCTGTATGACCCTTAACAAGCTCAACAAAGCTGTACGACTATCCTAATCCAATCGTATCATATGCGGCAGATAAGAACTAATCAGCTACCGTATACTATGTCTTGACAAGGTCAACAAATGCAGTACGAATACTAAATAGTACTTATCTGAAATGACGGAGGGCTACAAATAGTTTTGAATAAACCTTTAACGTAATGAACTTGATATCGTTGTAGAATCGAGTGATTTGAAAAAGAGTGGTTTAAGCCCCGCTTTTTAAAATCTATTTTTCAAAACAAACCGAGTGGGTTGTAGCATTTGCCAGCTTTTGCTAAAAAGGTCATTCCCGGTGAAGGGATCTCGACTCTTTCCTCATTGAATGAGGTGCTGGATATCCATCAAGGAATACCACTATGCAAAGCAATAACTAGAGCTACCTTTTTGAAAAAATTGATTCTACAACATCTTTAGGTTTCATTTCTTTCATTAATCTCATTAATGACGTCCCATCATTTATGTTTTCTAAACATCACAGAAGAAACGAAAATAGAACGTATGCTTATGCCATCCGCATTCACCACAGGGCACCGTCATGCACCGTTAGGTTACTTAACTAACGGCAGAGCAGGGGCTGGACTAGCGTGGGTGCAAAACATAAGCAACGTTTATTATATATATCATATATATAGCATTCATCTCACGCAGTTATATGATCACATCACAGAACTCAGGCAGCAGAAACAAACATATGAAATAAAGGATATACTAGGAGGTCCGTGTTTTAAATTAAACCAGTAATGAAAAACACGGATTCCACAATCGTGATGAATAGTCAAACCCACATCCCTAGACCCCTACAAGAGCGGCAAGTGACCCTGCCAATTCTAGAGTTAGGAGACCCGGTCTCGACTCCTCGAGATGGTCTCCCACTGGACTCGAGAACCCGGTCACTTGTGCTCCCCGCCTTGGGTCTATCCTAATGCGGAAAAGTAAATAATATACATCAATAGTGCAGCATCCTCAACCCGGAAGTGTCCCAATAAAATAATATTACATACAATTATTACACGAATGAAAATAGAAAAACTCTCATCTCACGCAAAAACCCCCGGCTATTCAATCACGACTATCCAATATAACATATCACAGCAACACATAACATCATATGTCATCAACGTAAGAAAATATGCATATCCCGAATATCGTTGACATATAGAAACGAGATCGAGATACACCACATATTATACTTACGGTCGCAGAAAAGAAATGGAAACTACAATAATTAGAATCCGCATAATCCTTAGACATCATAAACCTGGAATATCTCATATTTCGGATTTCATGCCCGACCCTATAAACCTTGCATTTAAGTCTTGAATTGAAAACACTTTTCAATAACAAGTCCGGTAATTCAATAAGATTCTCAATGAAATGATCGACTGCTCGTCAGGAACTTTAGTAGATTGCCGCACCCCCGATGCCGTCAACGAAGTGCACTTGGGCGGAACACCGCGGCCGCGAACACACCCGAGTGTATGCTTTTGGCAACGGGGTTCTCCTATAGTCACTTGGTCGGGGCTATAGAGCGTAGCTATCTAGTAGTGTTTCTCGGCGACTATTCGTGCACAATACGAGATTGCGACGGAATTTTGATCCGAATCGAAACTCCGTGGCAATCGATCAAAAGAGACTAAAACATGAGATTTACAAAAAACATATTATTTTCCACAAAACTAATTAATGTGGATTATAAATATTGTATCACATATGAAAACTATCTAGACGATGTTAAACTTTTCGATCGATTTATCAAACACTCACAAATACAGAGGCCTCAATATCTTGAGCCTCACTAAAAATACCCAGAATGTGCCAAATATCACATTGGAGCAGCATAAGAAACAAAATCCCACATCACCATAAACTTGCCGCGGAACCGCGGCTAAACTAGGGTTTAAGCCGCGGTTTCGCTGCGGTTTAGTGGAGATTGGGCCTTGTATTTCTTGGGGCTCCATCATATACCCTGCACGATTTTCTGCATATTTTTAATCTGCAAAATATCAACTTTTGAAAAAATGGACAGAAACATCGTAAAATAAAGGTTTCAAATTTCGATCGAACACTTTAACATCGTTTATTCATCGCCTAATTCTCTTGCTTGTCTCTGATACTATGAAAGTGTGTGTTAGCACCTCTACTAGGTTTCCATATGCATCAAGTATGCAATTTTAAAAAATCTAGAGGTCTAAGCAACATTAACCTCGAATCGAACTAGAGAATTAGGGTTTGTAAGCATGTAAACAAGATTTACACAAAGTGAATAAAGAATACAACCTTTGTAGATCAGTCCTTCACTTCTAAAGCTCCAAGTAGTAGTCGCTTAGCTCCATGTAATGGTCCATAGAACTCTTCTTAGGCTACACTTGGTGAAAGGAACGAGCTTGCTTCGTCGTCTTCGAGGCCGAAGATGATCCACCTTGATGTTACTCTAACTCAAGCTAACTCTTCACTAATCAAAGAATTAATGAAGCAAACAAGCTAATCTAATGGGATAGATGAGAGTAGGTTGATGAAGTAGGAATTTTTCTCACTTTAGAAATCTCTTTTTCTCTTTCTTTCTTCAACTCAAGAAAACCGACAGAGCTCTTGAAAGAAGAAGATGAACTTGGGTGAGGAAAATGTCTCAAGTGATAATGAGAGAGTTAACCATGGGCTAAAGATAATGGTTGGGTTAAAAAAAATCTAGAGTAAAACAAAAATTAGTAGGATGAGCCATGGCTTCTACAAGCATCTTAAGCCATGCTCATTTCCACCTCATTTTTTATTTTCCTCTTAATAAATAATCACCCTATTAATCTTTAGTCTTGGTGTGAGCCTCATATACCCATGTTCTATGTATCATCCACCATGACACAAAAATAAATAAATACATATATTAATATATATCACACATATATAAAATGTATTAAAAGAGAAGAAATTCTTTAGTGAGCACAATATTAGTTGATATATATTAATATATCAAATATATAAAAATATATATCAAATTATTAAATCAACACTTGATTCAATAATCCGGTTATATCATATATAACCGAAAAATACCATTTATATGTATATCAAATTATCAAATCAACACTTGATTCAATAACCCGATCAGATCACATATAACCGAAAAATATTCAATACTACATATAACATATCATTGACTCAACACTTGATTCAACAATCCGATTATATCACATATAACCTAACTGATATAACATATCACGAGATTAGAATACGGTCATATACTCGTATTTAATTAAGCTCCCGCACATGCCATTTAGAAAATTTACTAAAGTTTTTATTAAATAAAGTGAGCCGATTACGACGTTTCGCTTGTAAAACTCGCTTCGAATGGAATCTCCGCCCGCCTCGCCTCTCCCCCGAACCAAGAATGGAAACAGATTCGACTCACTCCATATGTGCCCTACTTCGTTTCGCTTGAGTTAAGAAACCTCTGTGTGGGACTTTAAAGACTCGTTAATATGCCAGCAGTAAGTAATGATCACATCAGTCACCCACAAGCCGTCGGCGGTACTAGCTGGACGTAACGGCAACCCAGGTATCGAACGAATAGAAGATCAACAAGCAAGTTTGTCCAAACTCCCGCAAAGCCTATAAGCAACACTTACCGTACAGTTTGATCTCTTTGTCTGATATCTCGCATATCAAGTCTAGGGGTGGAATCGTCAGACCCCAGTAACTTGATAAGTCATGCCGATGTGTGGCCTATAACCGTTCGATAAACTACTGATAACACTTACCAGTAAATCTCATCAGCCCTGGCTAGGGACTTGCTGTTATAGCCAATCGAGCATAGTGCAACATCAACTCCTATACTGGGAGAGACAAAACCCCTCCTATCGCTCATTGCCTCAATGTGACTTGGGACTGTACCCAAAATCCACCTGTTTGCAGGACTCCTTTGAGCTGTGATGGAGGAAATCAAAGCACAGTAGGAACCACACAAGACTCTATGACGATCTCGGGTTTATAGACTAACCTGTACCAGTGTCACCAGAGAACTGCTATCTGACGATAGGTATGGTACCAACTAGGAGTTCTCGGCGAGTCTTGTTCGGTGTACCCATTCTTTAATGAGCACATGTGTACAATCTTTGATATCAAACACCAATGGTTGTGGGATCAACCATCGCCCCCATATAGGGTCAAGAAACGTACACATTAGTCTACTCTGGAATATTGATGCCCTGTCTCAATATCCCCTCAACTAGGAACTGTTAAAGGATGTGCTTGTAGACTAAACAAGCCGCACTAATATGATCTGCATCATATTCCTGGTAGTCAAGTCAATATACTAAGGGCTTTATCAACATTTATCAAAGAGAAAGTATAATAATACTAGTGTACATGTTAAGATGAAGAGCAACCAGATAGCATACTATCATGTCGAGCAAGAAATTCCTCTATATATATGTCCAAGCATCCACTATGTCATACAATAATGGCCTCTAGGGCATACATATTCCTAACAGAGTGGCCATGCGAGAAAAAAGGATTGGTATAGCCACTCAACATATAGTAAGCTTGCATTTATAAATTCTTTTAAGTAAATTAAACATTTGTTAACTTCACAAAGAAAATAAGTAATGTTTGTTAGTAGATGCCGCAAACTTATGGCCAAGGCGGAATACAAAACGAAAATTTTCGAAGACAAGAGCACGAACTACTACGACCTAGAATCGAATTCAAATACTAAACTAGTAAATTAGGAGTTAGACTACTCGATTAGTAATTACAACCTTTGTATTCATTTCCTTCATCTTCAAATCCATATCATACGCTCCAAGGTTATCAGGAATGAGCTTGGGAGTCGCTCTTCCTCGTCGAAGATGATCCACCCAAAGGAACCCTAGCAAAGACTCTAGCATCACAATAAAAAGCTAAGTGAAGCAACTAGTGAACAAAACTTGCTAAGAATTGATCGCTAGAATATAGTTGTCATGCCCCACTTCCCAGTATACGAGGAAGGAGACGTGACGGACACGTGACGTATTTACTCAGAAATAAATACGTTAAGCGTAAATAAGCAATATATGTAAAGCAAAAGAAATGACAAAAGATATAATGTAAACAACAATTTTTATTAATATTCATCTTTACAATACAGCTAATTTGAAAAGGAAATGTACAATGATATAAGCAATGTCTAAACAGTGGCATACAAACTGGAAGGTAAGTATAAGTAAAGCTAGTAGTTTGGCTATGCCTCAATCTGATCCAGGTACTCCTGACTGGGCTCGGTCTCCTGAGGGTCCGATCCTCTTGATGAATATTCCAAAGAAAGAAAGAGACGGGAATGTCATCAGCGAACTAGCGCTCGGTAAGTCCCAAAAGAAAGGAAGGAATACAACAAGTAATGTGGAAGGAAACTGTTAAGTTATACAGATATCAGTTTATTACTCTAAAGTAGTTGTTTGTAGTTTGGTACAGAAGGTATCAGTGTATACGAGAGGAGTCTAACTATCCCGTGGACTATTGTAACATGTAAGTATAAGGCCCCGTCAAAACCTACGGGACAACGGCACGGGAGTTCATGTAGGTGTCTTTTAGTGTCCATCATCGTGCCACTTTTAATACATTACGTACCAATCTACCCCTTTAACACCGTAATGTGTTTTATAGATTATAATTATCAGACTTGTCGAGACCATGGATAAAAGTTGTTAATGTAATTAGGTTCAGGATGTAAACAAGTAGGCATGTAATCAAGTCAAGTTATAGTCATGGTTCGGTCAAGTCAAGTCATATTTGCATGTTGATCTTGTTCTGGTATTCAGGTTCAGGTTCAGATATACATGTTAGAGTTTGGATTTATATTTGAATTGGATTCTGGTTTAAGTTGAATTCAAGCTTGATTTAGACTCAGACTTGAGTCATAAACTTAGAACTGATTTGGATCCTGAATTAGGTTCGGGAGTTATCGGTAACTGCTGTACATGGACGACAGGATTTGTGTTTTTTTCCGGAACAATTACCACTGATAACACCGTTAAGTTTTTCTACCTTAAATAGGCAAGCACTCACTTTATCTTGCTCCCTGAAGCTCAAGAGAATTGATCCCGCTTAAACCCATATTTACTAAAGTTCTTAACAGTGTTTTATATAACTTAAGAGGGTTTTTTGAAAAAATATTTTTAATATAGTTCAATATAATCTTGAGAAATTTATTTATATTCTTTAGGGTTTCCATGGATATTTATTTTAAGAATTGAGGTATTTTAGTGATAATTATCTTAATTTGAATAGTTCATGGTATTTTACTGTAAAATTATCTTGTATTGATATCTTGATGGTATTTTGATGAAACCTGTAATTCTTTATTTGAAAAAAATATAAAGTTATTATATTTTGAAAATATATGGATTTTGTAATATTTATATAATTAAAAATTAATTTTGATTATTAAGTAGAAAAACCAAGTTTTTCTTTAAAATCGTATTAAAAACCTTTCGAGACCAAATGCTCCTTAAGGAGGTCTGTATCTCGCACTACTAGCCCAAAGATGTGCGATAATCTGCATCATCCAATAGCGGGTCCCTTAAAATGGTTGTAGAGGCATATTTGCAAAGGGTTTTGGAATACAATTCAAAGAAAACCGTTTTTTATAGTTGATGGTATTTTAATGTAATATGGTAACAAAAGTATGTTCAAGGGACATCGTGCTATGGAAATATGTGTGTATGTGAGGGGTAGGTCATTACCCCCTGAAGTTTTCTAAACATATCGTATTAACAACATACTAAAAGATGATATGTAAAGTTCATGGTATTTTAACGAAAAGTTTAAATTAAAGTTATTTTGCATGGAATTCTAGGTTACAATTTATTCTAAACATTTATAATAATGTTACAAGTATTATGTAAAAGTTGTATGAACAATATGTAAGAAAAAAGATGAGTTTTTAAGGTTTAGAAGATCGACATCGGTATTAACTCCACGTACCGATGTTCATTTTAAAAAAGAATTTCAAAGAGGAAGAAGAGAGATTGGGAGGGACTTACAAGTGGATTAGAGTAAGGAAAGGTTGAAGAAGATAGCTTGGGTCGTCGCGGCGTCGCGGGGTCGCCGGAATAGCCTCGATTCCTTGCGGGAAGTTGGTCGTTGGCTAACTCCTCTTCTACTCCACTTGTACTTGAGAAAATTTGAGGGTTTTAGCTAGAATTTTCATAATGAGGAAAGGCTAGGCCATGGGATAGTATTTATAGTGTGGAATTAGGGTTTTGGGATTAAAAGAGTGAATTAAAATGTATTAAAATGTGATAAATTGGGGAATTGGGGGGTCTCTGTTTGATTGCAGAGAAATCAAACAGTGCAGGGGTAATGGGGGTAGGCTAAGGGTCTTGTGTGCAAAACACGGGCACTTTTCCCTACGGGAGTACCGTCGGAGCTGGTAGAATTAGGTGTTTGGCCGGTCGATCTTTGGAGTTAAGCTGGTGGATTCATGCCATATGTCCTCCTCTGTATTTGTATTTTTTTGCAGATGTTTGTTTTCTCAGACTTTTCATTTTTGTGTGCATTGCACGTGTAAACATTTGTGGTTCCAAAAAGTTTAAAAGAAAAATCTGAAAAAAATAAATGTATCTGATGGGATTCAAACACAGGGGCTACGTCACAGCAGTGCAAGGCTTTACCAGTGAGCTATAAGTTGTTTCTTACTGTTCTTACAAAAAATTAACTTTTAAATATTACTCAGGGTTGCAAACTCCATTCTGTACATTAACTTAAAAAATATCGTACAGCAAAATCAGAGTCATTACATTCTACCCTCCTTATAAAAATTTCGTCCTCGAAATTTACAATTATATCAGGACTAGTTTACAACTAAGAACGGGTATCTTGCACACATGTCATCTTCTCGTTCCCGTCTTGATTCTCCTGATGAATCTTTTCTCCACATCACTTGGACCAAGTTTACTTCCTTTTTCCAAAGTGTCTTTACCTTTCTGTCCAGGATTTCAACGAGTTATTGCTCGCAAGTCAAGTCAGTCTGTACAGTGAGCTCAGAGTGATCAAGGATGTGGCTGGGGTCGCTTACATATCTTCAGAGCTGGCATATATGGAACACGTTGTGCACTCCTTCCAATGAGGGTGGAAGTGCCAAACGATATGCCACTTCTCTGAGTCGTTCGAGTATGTTGAACGGTCCTATATATCTCAGATTGAGCTTAACCTTCTTGCCAAAACGAATTACTTCTCGGTTTGGAGAGATCTTTAAGAAAACATGATCTACAAGTTGGAACTCCAGGTGTTGACGCTTTGTATCAGCCCAGTGCTTCTGTCGGTCTTGGGCTATGCACCTTTCCTGATCATGCGAACTACATCCACAGTTGCCACGATCATCTTTGGTCCAAGGAGTTCACGATCTCCGATGTCATCCCAACATAATGGTGAACGGCACTTCCTTCCATAGAGAGTTGCAAATGGTGCAATTCCAATACTCGCCCGATAGCTGTTATTATATGAAAACTCCACACGGTGTAGGTGATCTTCCCACGAACCTCCGAAGTCTAACATACAAGCTCTTAGCATGTCCTCCAGAATCTGAATTGTTCGCTCAGACTGTCCATCCGTTTGTAGATGGTAAGCTGTGCTGAAGTTCAGACTCGTTCCCAGGCTAGCTTGCAGACTCTACCAAAACTGTGATCGGAATCTGGTGTCACGATCAGAAACGATACAAACCGGTACTCCATGTAATCTCACAATCTTCTGCATGAGTTCATGGGTATCAAAAATAGTACATATTGAGGTTAAATCTTACTTTAGATTCATACTTACCTTCATGTACTTCTTTGCTAACGTCTTGGTAGATTGGCCAACTCAAAAGGGAATAAAGTGAGCCAACTTGGTGAGTCAATTCACAATAACCCATACTGCACCATTACCTTTCGTACTGTGAGGAAGGGCAGTCACGAAGTCCATGATAATGCTGCCATTTCCATTCTGGAATAAGTAACGGTTGAAGTAGACCAGCAGTCCTATGATGTTCAGCTTTTACTTTCTGACACACCAAGCACTTGGCTACGCTTCTGGATACATCACGCTTCATTCCATGCCACCAGTAGTGTTGTCGTAGATCCTTATACATTTTGGTACCACCGGGGTGTACTGAGTACGGAGAACTGTGAGCTTATTTCATCAACTATTCTCGAACAGGATCTTGGGGTACACACAATCTACTTGCATATCTCAGGATCCGTCTTCATGGATGATGAAGTCTGTTCGAAGTCCACTTTTTACCTGCTCTCGGATCTTTTGCAGCTGAACATCATTTGCTTGAGCTGCCTTGATCTGATTGATAATAGTAGACTGAACTTATAAGTTCATCAACTCTGAAGTATTACTTGGCATAACTACCTTGATCTCTATCCCATGCAATTCTTGCTGCAGCTTCCTATGGGCGGTGAGATTCATTGATAATGGCCGACGGCTAAGTGCATCAGAAACTACATTCACTTTCCCTGGATGATACTGTAGGTTGATGTCAAAGTCCGCCATAAGTTCTAACCATTTTCTCTACCACATGTTTAACTCCTTCTGAGTAAATACATACTTCAGACTCTTATGGTCAGTGTATATATCCACTCTTTCTCCCAGAAAATAATGGCGCCAAATCTTAAGTGCAAAGATAACAGTTGCCAAATCCAAGTCATGTGTTGGATAGTTGCGCTTATGAACTTTCAGCTATCTTGATGCAAAAGCTACAACCTTTCCATGCTGGTGTAGAACATATCCTAATCCTTTACCGGACATATCGCAATGTGTCACGCCCCGCTTCCCAGTGTACGGGTGGAGGATGCAATGAGTTCGCTACGTATTTACTCAGAAGTAAGCACGTTAAGCATATCTAAGCAATATAAGTAAAATGCACAAGAGATAGGATGTAAATAAACAGAAACTTTATTTATTAACATTGTTTTTACAATACATCTGAAAAGTAAATACATGGAATGAAAGCAATGCCTAAATAGTGGCATAACAGAAATGGAAAATACTGAAATGAAATGTACAAGTAACTAGAGCTCCGGTCGAAGGCTAGCTGATCTAAGTCCTCGAAGGTGGGCTCGATCTCCTGAAGGTTCGAATCGCCTGACGGCATTGTTGGGGTCAAAATTTGCACCCCGGTTGACCGAGTCAAAGTCAAGGTCAACCCCAAGCTAGGTGGGCCCAAGCCCAGGTCAAGCGGGCCCATGCCCAAGCCGAGCCCGCGGCCAAGCCTCCCCATGCCAACAACAAAATCATGTAATAAATAATTTTTATGTAATTTTTTTATGCATGAATGGGCATAAAGCCAATTTTTTGTAAGCCCATGGCTTATGTGCAAAATGAAATAGCACATGAGACATGGGATAGGCAAAATTCCATTTTGTAAAGCCCAAGGGGCTATATGTAAATATGTAAGCCTATATAAGGCAACGTGATGATGAATAAAGAAGAGATTTTTTCATTCACCTCAAAATATAGGGTTTGTGTTTCTTTCCCCTTTCTGAAGGTTCTAAATCTTCTTCTTTCTTTTGAATTAAATCAAGAGTTTTACTCTTCTTTTTCCAAAACTAAATAGTTTTTCACCAAAAAAACCCACAAAGGGGAACTCAGATCTCCCATCAGATCTCAAAAAGAAGAGATTTTTAAAATATCATTTTTCTTGATTTTCAAGATCCGGCCAAACGACAGAAAGAAGGAGACCCATCTCCAGAAACCCCACTTTGGGGAAGAACTAGGGCTCAAAGGGAGAAGCCCCTTCATCAGCTTCAAAATATCTTAGGAGTTTAACTCCTCATACACACACACACACACATACACACACACACACACATATACATATACAGAATAATAAGTGCTCCTTTATGGGAGTACAACTCCCAGTGCAGGGACTAAATCCCTTTTGCTGCCCGAGCGCCCATGTGCTGACACGTGGGGCGCTAGCACTCAAAGCGCTAGCTCCCTTGCGCTCAAAGCGCTAGCGCCCAAAGCGCTAGAGTCCGGGCGCCCATGTGCTGACACGTGGGGCGCTAGCGCTCAAAGTGCTAGCACCCGAGCGCTCAAAGCGCTAGTTTCCGAGCGCCCACATACTGACACATGGAGGCGCTAGCGCTCAAAGCGCTAGCGCTCTTGCATTCAGAGCGCTAGCGCCCAAAGCGGTAGCGCCCGAGCGCCCACGTGCCTGGCACGTGGGGCGCTAGCGCTCTTGCGCTCAGAGGCCCAAAGGCCCACGTGCCTGGCACGTAGGGCGCTAGCGCTCAAAATGCTAGTGCTCTAGTGCTCTTGCGCTCAAAGCGCTAGTACCCAAAGCGCTGACGCTTTTTCCCACGCATCCTTTGGATGCCCTTTTCTTTTTTTTTATATATATGTATACACATATACACACACACACATACTCTACAACACTGTCCCTCTCAAAAAAAATTTAGGCCGGACGCTGCCCCGCACCCCGCAAGGGGGCTGCTAGCCCCCTTGACTCCCAGCCCGCTATCCGGGTAGTGGGACCCCCGTAAAAAACTCTGCGGGGCCCCCGATATATCCAAAACCCTTTTAAAACACAACACATGCACACTGTACATTGAGTTCACATGACTAGTTTAACCCGTCAATCGGAGGTTCCCTCGCTTCAAAGGCGAGGGGTAATTAACGGCAGCTTAGTCCGCGGCTTCCGGAGATTCGGATCTCCACAATCAATAAACCCCAGCCTAACCTAGACAGGGGGAATCTGTAATGCGCCTGACAAGCGCGCGCGTATTCCCATCTCAATAGGGTGACGAAAAACACCCTACAAATTCTGGCACGCCCGGTGGGACCTTTCTCTCCTCCCATATTTCGGGTTAAATATTCATGCGAACTCAATCAACATATACATTGATTACTTATATTGAAATCATGCTTTTTTGTGCAGGTTAACGACCTTCGACTGCAATCTTCGAATGCAAGTCGGTATTTGAACGACTTTCCTTGGCCCCAGCTGGGGGCAAGGCCATCGACACCAACAAAATAATAAGGCATCTCGGGCAAGCTCCAGCGGTGCCCCTGACAACTGCTCAATTGAGTATCTTCTCCAAGCTTCGGATCTAACTGACCACCAGGTCTTTAAACTGGAAACAGATGAACACCACGTCATTAAACTGGGAACAATCGACCTCTAAGTCGTTAAACTGGGAATGTAAAATATATATATATATATATATATATATATATATAAACAAAAAATGTGTAAATAAAAGAAAAATAAAGAAAAGCCGAAATGATGGGGCAATCGCGATTTTCGCGATAAGAAAAGCTGAAATGATAGAGCAATCGCGGTAAAAAAAAACAACGGCGAATGATGAGTCACTCCTGGTACCATATTCAAGTACAGCGATGCAGATGCCAACCAAAATCCAATTTTCCAAAATTCTTACGGCCCTACGGTTAGTCCCCAAATTGACTACCGTATACAATCCACGGGCTCAAATAATTCTCAACATACCCATGCCCCACCGCAATCACCAGTTACGCGGTCGGTCTCCGCCCTTGGAATTATGCTCCATTTGGGAAGACCCACTCATGTGTCCTAACGATACGTGAGGAGAAAATCCCCGCGTGAGATCCTTACGACTCACAAAGGAAAAACACACTTGGGGGTCCTCACGGCTCCTAAGGAGAAAATGCACCTACGGGATCCTTACGACTCGTAGGGAGAAAATGCTTTTATGGGACCCTTACGGCCTATAAAATTGAAAAGCCTTAGGTGATAGGGATCTAAACCTGTCTTCTAAGACATCGCTTCCCAATAGGTAATGGCGAATGATGAGTCGCTCCTGGTACTATATTCCAGTGCAACGATGCAGACGCCAACCAAATTCCAAATCCCATAGCCCAATGGCGAATGATGAGTCGCTCCTGGTACCATATTCCAGTGCAGCGATGCATACGCCAACCAAATTCTAACTCCCATACCCCAATGGAGAATGATGAGTCGCTCCTGGTACCATATTCCAGTGCAGCGATGCAAACGCCAACCCAATTCCAAATCCCATACGCCAATGGCGAATGATGAGTCGCTCTTGGTACCCTATTCCAGTGCAGCGATGCTGACACCAACCAAATTCCAAATCCCATACCCCAATGGCGAATGATGAGTCGCTCCTGGTACCATATTCTAGTTCAGCGATGCAGACGCCAACCAAATTCCAACTCCCATACCCCAACGGCGAATGATGAGTCGCTCCTGGTACCATATTCCAGTGCAGTGATGCAGACGCCAACAAAATCTCAAAATTTTTCCGGCCCTACGGTCTAAATCATACATCCTGCAAAACCGTATACAATCCACGGGCATAAAATGATCCCAATCTCTCCCAAGTCCTACCGGTGAGACCACATTCAAAGTCCCACCGGCGGGGAAGATTCAAATAAAAAGAGAAGAAAAAAGAAGGTGTGTCCACAAGCAAAATAGGCACGGATGAAAACCCGAAAGGGCTCCGTGTGTAAAAACGGCAGGACTGCCGGCGAGTTTGTGAAAACCCGAAAGGGCGCAAACTCATGAAAAAGAGATGAAATGCACTCGCAAAGTCCTCTCAAATTTGTGAGGAGAAAATTCCCGCGTGAGTTCCTTACGACTCATAAAGGAGCAATACACTTGGGGGTCCTCACGACTCCTAAGGAGAAAATACACCTACGGGATCCTTACGACCCGCAGGGAGAAAATGCTTTATGAGACCCTTACGGCTCACAAAATTGAAAAGTCTTAGGTGATAGGGACTTAAAACATGTCTCCTATGCCATCACTTCCTGATAAGTAAGCGCAAATGATGATTCACTCCTGGTACCATATTCCAGTGTAGCGATAATGATGCCAACCAAAAACCAATTCCTAAATCCTACCAGGACAAATGATGAGTTGCTCCTGACATTATTCCAGTGCAGCAATGCAGATGCCAAACAAAAACCGAAATCTTCAAATCCACTCATGGCAAATGATGATTCGCTCCTGGTACCATATTCCAGTGTAGCGATACTGATGTCAACCCAAATCAAATCAAACCAACAACCTCTGCGGCGGAATCATGCTCCGTCCTAGAATTTACCCCGTGTCGAAATCATGCTTCGCCTCGGGATATCTACCTTCCCTGTCGGAATTATACTTCGCCTCAGAAATCAAATCAACCAACCAGCTCTGCTTCGGAATCATACTTCGTCTCAGAGTGTACCCCGCGTCAAAATCAAGCTTCGCCTCGGTGTATCTACCTTCCCTGTCGGAATTATGCTTCGGCTCGGAATCAACCAGCGACCCCCCTGGAATCATGCTCCGCCCTTCGGAATAATGCTCTGATCCCTGGAATCATGCTCCGCTCTTCGGAATGATGCTCCGATCCTTGGAATCATGCTCCGCTCTTCGGAATGATGCTCCGATCCCTGGAATCATGCTCCGCTCTTCGGAATGATGCTCCGAACCCTGGAATCATGCTCCGCCCTTCGGAATAATGCTCCGATCCATGGAATCATGCTCCGCCCTTCGGAATGATGCTCCGATCCCTGGAATCATGCTCCGCTCTTCGAAATGATGCTTCGAACCCTGGAATCATGCTCCGCCCTTCGAAATGATGCTCCGATCCCTGGAATCATGCTCCGCCCTTCGGAATGATGCTCCGAACCCTGGAATCATGCTCCGCCCTTCGGAATGATGCTCCGATCCCTGGAATCATGCTCCGCCCTTCGGAATGATGCTTCGATCCCTGGAATCATGCTCCGCCCTTCGGAATGATGCTCTGATCCCTGGAATCATGCTCTACCCTTCGGAATGATGCTCCTATCCCTGAAATCATGCTCCGCTCTTCGGAATGATGCTCCGAACCCTGGAATCATGCTCCGCTCTTCGGAATGATGCTCCGATCCTTGGAATCATGCTCCGACTCTTCGGAATGATGCTCCGAACCCTGGAATCATACTCCACTCTTCGGAATGATGCTCTGATCCATGGAATCATGCTCTGATTCTTTGGAATGATGCTCTGAACACTAGAATTTTGCTCCGCAAATCGGAATGAGGCTCCGATCCTTCGGAATGATGCTCCGACCCTGGAATTATGCTCCGCAAATCGGAATTATGCTCTGACTCTTGGGAATGATGCTCCGAACCCTAGAATCATGCCCCGCCCTTCGGAATAATGCTCCGCTCTTCGGAATGATGCTCCGCTCTTCGGAATGATGCTCCGAACCCTGGAATCATGCTCGGCCCTCCGGAATGATGCTCCGATCCCTGGAATAATGCTCCGCTCTCCGGAATGATGCTCCGATCCTCAGAATTATGCTCCAACCCTTGGGAATCATGCTCCGCTTATCAAAATGATACTCCGACCATGGAATTATGCTCCGCAAATCGGAATGGTGCTCCGATCCTCGGGAATCATGCTCCCTAAGGGATGCTCCGCCCCTGGAATGATGTTCCACCTCGAAGTCCAGCTTCAAGATCCATCAATTTCATGCACACAACTCAAATATGCGGTGTGCATTCATTGATGGGGGGCACTTTGTTGGGGTCAAAATTTGCACCCCGGTTGACCGAGTCAAAGTCAAGATCAACCCCAAGCCAGGTGGGCCCAAGCCCAGGTCAAGCGGGCCCATGCCCAAGCCGAGCCTGCGGCCAAGCATCCCCATGCAAACAACAAAATCATGTAATAAATAATTTTTATGTAATTTTTTATGCATGAATTGGCATAAAGCCAAATTTTTGTAAGCCCATGGCTTATGTGCAAAAAGAAATTGCACATGAGACATGAGATGGGCAAAATGCCATTTTGTAAAGCCCAAAGGGCTATATGTAAATATGTAAGCCTATATAAGGCAACATGATGATGAATAAAGAAGAGACTTTTTCATTCCCCTCAAAATCTAGGGTTTGTGTCTCTTTCCCCTTTCTGAAGGTTCTAAATCTTCTTCTTTCTTTTGAATTAAATCAAGAGTTTTACTCTTCCTTTTCCAAAACTAAATAGTTTTTCACCATAAAACCCACAAAGGGGAGCTCAGATCTCCCATCAGATCTCAAAAAGAAGACATTTTTAAAATCTCATATTTCTTGATCTTCAAGATCCGGCCAAACGACAGGAAGAAGAAAGAGACCAATCTCCAGAAACCCCACTTTGGAGAAGAACTAGGGCTCAAGGGGAGAAGCCTCTTCATCAGCTTCAAAATATCCTAGGATTTTAACTCCTCATATATATATATATATATATATATATATATATATATATATATATATAGAATAATACGTGCTCCTTTCTGGGAGTACAACTCCCATTGCAGGGACCAAGTCCCTTTTGCCGTCTGAGCGCCCTCGTACTGACACGTGGGGCGCTAGCACTCAAAGCGCTAGCGCCCACATGCTGACACGTGGGGCGCTAGCGCTCAAAGCGCTAGCGCCCGAGTGCTCAAAGCGCTAGCGCCCGAGCGCCTAGGTGCTGACACATGGAGGCGCTGGCGCTCAAAGCGCCAGCGCTCTTACGCCCAGAGCGCTAGCGCCCGAGCGCCCACGTGCCTGGCACGTGGGCCGCTGGAGCTCAAAACGCTAGCGCTCTTACGCTCAGAGCGCGAGAGCCCAAAGCGCTGGCGCCCGAGCGCCCACGTGCCTGGCACGTGGGGCGCTAGCGCTCTAACACTCTTGCACTCAAAGCACTAGTACCCAAAGCGCTGGCGCTTTTTCCCACGCATCCTTTGGATGTCCTTTCCCTTTCTTTATATATATATATATATATATATATATATATATATATATGTATGTATGTATGTATGTATACACACACACACACATATACTCTACAACACTGTCCCTCTCAAAAAAAATTTAGGTCGGGGCGTTGCCCCGCACCCCGCAAGGGGGCTGCTAGCCCTCTTGATCCCCGGCCCGCTATCCGGGTAGCGGGACCCCCATAAAAAACTCTGCGGGGCCCCCGATATTTCCAAAACCCTTTTAAAACACAACACACGCACACTGCACATTGAGTTCGCATGACCAGTTTAACCCGTCATTCAGAGGTTCCCTCGCTTCAAAGGCGAGAGGTAATTAACGGCAGCTTAGTTCGCGGCTGCCGGAGATTCGGATCTCCACAATCAATAAACCTCAGCCTACCCTAGGCAGGGGGAATCTATAATGTGCCTGACAAGCGCGCACGTATTTCAATCTCAATGGGGTGACGAAAAACACCCTACAGGCATTCCAAAGAAGAAGAAAGAGAATGTCGTCAGCGAACAATCGCTCGGTAAGTCCCAAAGAGGAGGGAGAATTAGAATAGACAGAGAGAGTATAACTATTATAATGTTGTTTGTTATATTAATGTAGTTGTTTGTAACTTGGTACAGAAGATGCCAGTGTATACGAGAGGAGTCCAGCTTACACCATGGACTTTGGTAACCCGTAGTACAAGGCTCCGTTGATAATACCACGGAACAACGGCATGGATGTAATTACGTCTTAAGTGACCACCTCGTGGCACCTTTAACATATTCCGTACCAGTCTACCCCTTTATAAACCCCGCGATGTCTTGATTGTATTGATGTATTGTTTGAATTGTATATTATATATAGATGGAGGAATTTCCGAAGCCATGATATCAGTAAATGGATGTAACTGGAGAATCATGTAGATAGAAGTATATCCATGGTTCGGTTTAGTCAATGTAGATTGAATAGATTGAATATGTGGATTCATAGATCCACGTTGAATTGAAGTTTGATACTTGAATCATATTCAAGTCAGATTGATTATATTGATACTCAGTCTGAGTCAGACAATTAGAAAAGAAATTGAATCTTGAATTAGGTTTTGGTGTTATCGGTAACCGCTGCACATGGACGGCAGAATTTGTATCTTTTTCAAAGACGATTACCGTGTTGATAACACCGTTTGTTAAGTTGTCTACCTTAAATAGGCAAGCACCCATATCTCCGGCTCCCTGAGACTCAAGAGACAGGTCCCGCTTAAACCTATGTTTACTAGGGTCCTTATTGTAATTTAGTATAACTTAAGGGGGTTTTATGTAAAAATAATTTTGTATAATTTTCAAAATATACCTCAAATAATTTATTATCGTCTTTAAAGTTTTCATTGATGTATATTTTATCAATGTGACATTTTTAGAGAAATAAAGCCTAATTTCATAATATATGGATTTGATTTGTAATATTGGAATTATATGGTATTTTATTGTAAATGAGATGTTTTTCTTTTCTTCTTGAATTTTGGAAATGTGGAATTTTTATAAATATTAAAAATAGATATTTTGATATTATTTACATATATATATATATATATATTAAAATATAAGTTTTATTTATAATAGAAATCACATTTTCTAAAGAAAATTGTATTTTTAAATATTTCGAGATCGTATGCTCCTTGCGGAGGTCTGCATCTCACTCTACTAAACCCGAGGATGTGCGATAATCTGCACCATCCTGAACGGGTTCCCCAAAATGGGTTGTAGAGACGCATTTGCAAAGATTTGTTAAAATACATATCTTGTAGAAAAAGGTTTTTATAAGTCGGAGGTATTTATGTGTAAAGTCATATTTTTTCTAAATCTATGTTTCCAATTTCATCATGCTATGTTACATATGAGTGTTGTGAGGAGGTAGATCATTACCTCGTGAGTTTTCTAGAGCTAACATGGTTAAAAGGTATACACATGTCGATATGAAATATAAAGGTATTTTAATGTAAAAATGGAATAAAACTTGCTACGATTATTATTTTATTGTCAAACTTGTTCTATTGTCTTAGTTAATGAGTATTAAAAAATATATCAAAATTTGTAGGTTTGTTATTAAGAAAATGTTGTATTTTTAATAGAAAAGATAATCGGAAACCGGATAACTCCGCTTCCGACACATTTTAAGAATTAAGAATTTGAGAATGGCAAAAGAGAGAGAGAAGGGGGACTTACTAGATTATGGTCAAGAGAAGAGGAAGAGGAAGATTGGAGAAACACCGATGCGTCGTTTTGTCGCCGGAAACTCCTCGGATTGCCGTCGGAAGTTCGTCGGAGGTTCGCCTTTTGCTAACTCCACTTGCACACAAAAAGTCTTAGGAATTTTCTTGAGAGTTTGGGCAGGAATTTGGGAGTGACAGGGGTGATTTGAGGTGTGGTATTTATAGAAAAAATTAGGGTTTAAGGTAATTAAAGGGTGTATTAAAATTTTGTATTAAAAATGGATTAAATGGGGGTTTTAAATTGCTCTGTAAATGTGCAGGGAATTTAAATAATACAGGAGTTATTGGAGGGAGTTCAAAGGTCACACCAGAAAAAGAAAATTGGAGTTTAGGCTGAGTCGGACCGGCGGCGTCGGCCGATTCATACGATTCGCCAGCTCGAGTCAAGCGAGTCAGGCCGCGTCTCCAAGCCATGTGTTCCCGTCGCTTCGTCTACTGCAGTGGACTCGTTTGTTTTATGTGTGACTTTTGGTTTTACGGGTTATGTACGTGTAGACTCTTGGTCTTCTAAAAAGATTAAAAGAAATCAAAATAAAAAGATAATGTAGCTGATGGGATTTGAAATCTGGTGCTTTGGTTCAGCAGTGTAAGATCTTACCAATGAGCTGCTAGCTCTATCTTGCTGTTCAAAAACAAATCAAACTTATAACTTGTGCTCAGCCTCAAGTATCCCTTTTTGTATTTTTTTGAAAAAATTGTACAGAAAATTTAGGGTTGTTACACAATGCACAACGAAAGCTCCAGATTGATCCGGTATTACGAGAATAGGAGTTGATGTCAATCTTGATTTGAGTTCTACAAAAGCTTGTTCACATACTTCTGACCACACAAATAATTCATCTTTACATGTGAGCTTGGTCAGGGGTGCTGCAATCTTCGAAAAACCTTCAATGAATTTTCGGTAGTATCCTTGCTAAACCCAAGAAACTTTGAATATTCTTCACCGTCTTTGGTGTCAGCCATTCGCTGACAGCTGATACCTTAGCTGAATCTACTGAGATTCCTTCTCCTGAAACAATGTGTCCGAAAAATACGGCTTAATCTAGCCAAAATTCGCACTTGTTGTACTTGACATAGAGTTGATACTATCGCAATGACTCCGGGACAATCCGCAAATGCTCGGCGTGCTCTTTCCAATTCTTTGAATACACCAGGATGTCGTCGATAAAAATAACAACAAACGTGTCTAAATACTCTCGGAAAACTTGGTTCATCAGATTCATAAATATAGCAAGTGCATTGGTCACTCCAAATGGCATCATAAGGTATTCATAATGACAATAGCGAGTCCTGAACGCCGTTTTCGGAATATCAGACTCTTTGACCTTCACCTGATGATAACCTGAACGAAAATCTAACTTTAAGAATACACAAGACCCACTTAGTTGATCGAAAAGATCATCGATGCGCAGTAGTGGATACTTGTTTTTTATCGTCACTTCGTTCAGAGCTAGGTAATCTATATACATTCTGTATGAACCTTCTTTCTTCTTCACCAGCAAAACTGGAGATCCCCAACTTGAAGTACTGGGACGAATCCAACCTTTCTTCAGAAGTTCTTCCAACTGAGTACGGATCTCCTTCAATCCTTCTAGGATTAACCCGTACGGAGCTTTGATCACCGGTTGCGCACCAGGTAGTAAATCAATGCTGAATTCAAGAGCTTGATCGGGAGGCAAACCTGTTTTATTTTCAGGAAACACATTCTCGAACTCTCGAACTACTTCTGGCTTTTCTTCTTCCGTCGGTAGAGTATATACATCCGCATCCTTCGGCTTGGCACGGAAGATTCCTGGCTCCAAAGTTCTATCTCTACCCTTGAAGTAAAATACTGGGTGATCTGGTATCTCAAATACTACCCTTCTTTGACTGCGGTCAGTCATAGCATAGAAAACTCTCAGCCAGTCCATTTCCAACACAACATCAATGTTTGGGATGTCCAGAACTTTGAAATTTGTGTAGAATTCTCGTCCGTAAAATACAACTGGACACTGATCCAATCCTATAGTTGCCTTCAATACTCCATTCCCGGAACTAACATTCCAGCTTGAAATGAATGGCTTCACAGGAATCGCATGTGTTCTCACAAAATGTTGGGACATGAAGCAGTGTGACGCTCCAGTGTCAATCAGTGCTAGTGCAGGAAGAGTGACTATTAGTATAATACCTAAGTTGTGTGAGATTAGTTTCGATCGAGGTATATAAGAATTTGAAAAGAAAGGTTAGGATAGATTCAAGGAATTTGAAATGTAAAGAATGTATAGTTGCTGATTCTTATACTTCTTGTGATATATTGCTTAAGATTTCATGCAGAACTGACCTGCATGGGCCGCCTACAAAACCTGTCACGCCCCGCTTCCTAGTGTAAGAGGAAGGAGACGTGATAAGTACACGATGTATTTACTCAGAAATAAATACGGTAAGCGTAAATAAGCAATATATGTAAAGCACAAGAAATGACAAGAGAAATAATGTAAACATCAACTTTTATTAACATTCATCTTTACAATACAACTGATTTAAAAAGAAAATGTACAATGATAAAAGCAATGCCTAAACAGTGGCATACAAACTGGAAGGTAAGTACAAGTAAAGCTAGTAGTCTGGCTGTGCCACAATCTGATCCAGGTTCTCCTGACTGGGCTCGGTCTCCTGAGGGTCCGGTCCTCCTGACGAATATTCTAAAGAAAGAAAGATACGTGAATGTCTTCAGTGAACTAGCACTCAGTAAGTCCCAAAAGAAAGGAAGGAATACAACAAGTAATGTGGATGAAAACTGTTAAGTTATACAGATATCAATTTATTACTCTAACGTAGTTGTTTGTAGTTTGGTACAGAAGGTATCAGTATATACGAGAGGCTATCCCATGGACTATGGTAACATGTAAGTACAAGGCCCGGTCAAAATCCACGGGATAACGGCACGAGAGTTCATGTAGATGTCTTTTAGTGTCCATCATCGTTCCACTTTTAATACATTCCGTACTAATCTACCCCTTTAACCCCGTAATGTGTTGTATAGATTATAATTATCAGACTTTCCGAGACCATGGATACAAGTTTTTAATGTAATCAGGTTCAGGATGTAAATAAGTAGGCATGTAATCAAGTCAAGTTATAGCCATGATTAGGTCAAGTCAAGTCATATTTGCATGTTGTTCTTGTTCTGGTATTCAGGTTCAGGTTCAAGTATACATGTTAGATTTTGTATTCATGTTTTAATTGGATTCTGGTTTGAGTTGAATCCAAACTTGATTTAGACTCAGACTTGAGTAAGACACTTAGAACTGATTTGGATCTGGAATTAGGTTCGGGAGTTATTGGTAATTGCTGCACATGGATGACAGGATTTGTGTCTTTTTCCAAGACAATTACCATTGATAACACCGTTAAGTTTTTCTACTTTAAATAGGAAAGAACTCACTTTCTTCGGCTCCCTGAGGTTCAAGAGAATTATCCCGCTTAAACCCATATTTACTAAAGTCCTTAACAGTGTTTTATATAGCTCGAGGGGGTTTTATGAAAAAATATTTTTAATATAGTTTAAAATAACCTCGAGAAATTTATTTATATTCTTTAGGGTTTCCATGAATGTGTATTTTAAGAATTGAGGTATTTTAGTGATAATTATCTTAACTTGAATAGTTCATGGTATTTTACTGTAAAATTGTCTTGTATTGATATCTTAATGGTATTTTGATGAGCTTATAATTCTTTTATTCGAAAAAATATAATGTTATTATATTTTGAAAATATATGGATTTTGTAATATTTATATAACTAAAAATTAATTTTGATTATTAAGTAGAAAAATCAAGTTTTTCTTTAAAATCGTATTAAAAACCTTTCGAGACCGAATGCTCCGTGAGGAGGACTCCATCTCGCACTACTAGCCTAAGGATGTGCGATAATCCATACCATCTAATAGCGGGTCCCCTAAAACGGTTATAGAGGCATATTTGCAAAGGGTTTTGGAATACAATTCAAAGAAAACCGTTTTTTATAGTTGATGGTATTTTAATATAATATGGTAACAAAAGTATGTTCAAGGGATATCGTGTTATGGAAACATGTGTGTATGTGAGGGGTAGGTCATTACCCCCGTGAAGTTTTCTAAAGGTATAGTATTAACAACATACTAAAAGGTGATATATAAAGTTCATGGTATTTTAACGAAAAAGTTAAATTTAAGTTATTTTGCATGGAATTCTTGGTTACAATTTATTCTAAATATTTATAATAATCTTACAAGTATTGTGTAAAAGTTGTATGAACAATATGTAAGGAAAAGGTTGAGTATTTAGGGTTTAGAAGATCGATATCGGTATTAACTCCACTTACCGATGTTCGTTTTACAAAAGAATTTCAAAGAGGAAGAAGAGAGATTGGGAGTGACTTACAAGTGGGTTAGGGTAAGAAAATGTTGAAGAAGATAGCTTGGTTGTCGCGGCATTACGGGGTCTCCGGAATAGCCTTGATTCCTCGTTGGAAGTTGGTCGTTGGCTAACTCCTCTTCTACTTCACTTGTACTTGAGAAAATTTGAGGATTTTGGCTAGAAATTTCAGAATGAGGAAGGGTTAGGGCATGAGATAATATTTATAGTGTGGAATTAGGGTTTTAGGATTAAAAGAGTGAATTAAAATGTATTAAAATGTGATAAATTGGGGAATTGAGGGGTCTCTGTTTGATTGCAGAGTAATCAAACAGTGCAAGGGTAACGGGGGTATGCCGGGGGTATGCCAGGGGTCTTGTGTGCAAAACACGGGAACTTTTCCTTACAGGGGGACCGTCGATGCCGGTGGAATTAGGTGTTTGGCCGGTCGATCTTTGGAGTTAGGCCGGTGGATTCATGCCATGTGTTCTCCACTGTATTTATATTATTTTGCACATGTTTGTTTTCTCAGACTTTTCATTTTTGTGTGCATTGCACGTATAAATTTTTGGGCTTCCAAAAATTTTAAAAGAAAAATCTGAAAAAACTAAATCTCTCTAATGGAATTCGAACACAGGAGCTATGTCACAGCAGTGTAAGGCTTTACCAATGAGCTACAAGTTGTTTCTTGTTGTTCTTAAACAAAATTAACTTTTAAATTGTACTCAGACTTGCAAACTCTATTCTGTACATTAACTTAAAAAAATTTATACGGTAAAATCAGAGTCGTTACAATAGTAGTGGCTAATCTCTATATTTTCTCTCTTTTTCTTTTTTCTTTCTCAACTTATAAAACTCAAGAAAGGAGGAAGAAGAAGCTAAGGGTGATGCACACTCAAATGAGCAATGATGGCTACTAAAAATCTTGACATCAATTTCTTTTTCTTTTTTTCTTTGAAGTGTGAAGTGGGTGGAATTGTGACTCACATGTGTCAGTCATAAGTCCGCACACTTCCACTTTCTACAAGAAAGAATGAGAAGAAAATGATGAGCCATGATAAATGTACACAAATACATACATGCACACATGCATACTTACACACACATATACATACATTAATACAAGTATATGCTACAAATATATACTCCCGTATTCATATCAAAATACGAATACCGTATTCTTATAAGATATGAATACACGTATTCGTATCATGATACAAAGACCCGTATTTATATAAATACCCGTATTCGTATAAATATCATATTCTGTCAAAATACAAATACCAAAAAGATAGATACCAAAAAGAGATATATAATACTAGTTCACATTTTATCTAAATGTGATAATCTAGCTATCTTTCAAACCGTCTAGTATTATCAAAATGTTCGATTAAAAGTATGTGTACAAAAACACGTGTTTAATCGAACCTAAGTACGTATCAAAATACGTACACCAAATTGTTTCGCCTGAACTGGAAAATCCTCTGTGTGGGACTCTAAAGACTCAAAAATACGCTGGCAGTGGTTTTAACCACAAGCATGTTAGTGACACTAGCTGTATGTAACGGCAACCCAGGTATTGAATGAAAGAAAGGTCGATAAGCAAACTCGTCTGTATCCCTACTGAATCTAAAAGTGACAATCTCCGCACAGTCCGGTCTCTTCGTCTAAGAGTGTCGCATAACGAGTCTATAGGGTAGATAAATTCAGACCCCTAATAACGTGATAAGCCGTGTCGGTGTGAAGCCCATCAATCACTGTGAAACTACTGATCCAAATCAATAAATCTCGTCCATCTTGGACAAGGATTTATGGTGATGGCCATCCGAGCACTACGCGACATCTACCACCAATATCAAGAGAGATGAATCCTTGATGATCTGCTCACTGCCTCCATGTGGCTCAGGACTGTACCCAACTAAAACCTATTTGCACGACTTAGTAGATTCATGATAAGGTAGTAATCAAAGCACAGTGGAAACTAACACGAGAAAAATGAAAATCTTAGATCAACGGACTAATCTGTACTCATGTCACCAGAGAACCGCTACCTGACAATAGCTATAATACCATTTAGTATGTTCCCGGCGAGTCCGTCCAGTATAACTCATAACCTAATGAGCACATGTATACAATCTTTGGTGAGTAACAAACACCAATGGCTGTGAGACCGGCGATCACCCCTCGTCGGGATCAAGAAACATATACACCAATCTACTCTGGAATATTGATGCCCAGTCTCGATATTCCCACGATTAGGAAAATTTAAGAATTTTCTTATAGACTAACCAGTACTCACAAGTGTGATCGCCACAATAACCCTGGTAGTGAAGCATGAATCCTATGGGCTCTATCAATTATGTAATAGTAATCCGTAATATCACATAATATATGTACATGATGATAAAGTAAAACCAGATAGCATACTATCATATCGAGTAAGACTGTTCTATCCATATAAGCCCTCTCTCAATTATCATAATCGCCTGTCTGCGATTACAATAATTGTCTTAAGGGCACTATAACCAACAATCTCCCACTTGCACTTAAGGCTAATTATTGCGGTGTCGCATACTCACAGCCCATGTGCTATCGAATACCCAATTTCTCTACTAATCAGTTTCGCAAAGTATATTTACGAAACATTTGTGTTCGAGAAATACCCTTAGTAAGTGGATCTACTCCAATGTTTCTATCTGTATCTCTCTATATCTCAACTTCGCAGAGAACGACTATCTCCCGAAATGAGCAATACTTGTCTTAGAACTTGTCTGAATATCTAATGGGGCCAAGTTCATATATGAACTCCAAATCCAACAAACTTCTTAAACTGTATCTTCCACTGAATTTAATTAGTATCCTGCGCCATGCCCTCCTTAGTATCCTCTTGGATCACTTTTCAATATACTACCCCTCAGAAGAGGGTAAACTTTAACTCTGACATCCACTCTGTCATTCAGGTCACTATGGAAGTCTGAAATGATAATTGTCTCCTGAAGGAGGCTGCCGTTACCATATACCAAGAACATTCTCTCATGTTCATAACTGGTTCCCAATGTTTCTCCAGAATTGGATTAATTTCTATTTATTGCAGCTAGTGCAAAAGAAACATCTGGTATGGTACTTGATATCTCATGATTGAATTAATTGCCTAAGTAAGTGATATCTCAGTCATGCAAATCCCTCTCCTCATCAGTCCAGAAGACATCTTTTTAGAGAGAGTGACTCCATCATCTGTGGGTATACCATCACGCCATGAGTCATCCATTCTAAAATACTTTAGAATAGTGTCAAATTATCCGAATTTGGACACTTTCCAAATCTAGATCTAAAATCATAGATCTAGAAATCAGAATATCTGATATTTTATCCAGATTCTTTGTGAAGAAATATCTGTGACAACCACAGTTTACCAATCGTAATATAGGAACAGCACTTCCTATCGGGAGTATGTTATCCAAAAAACATGACAATACTTCTTACTCAACCTTCTTACCAGGTCTATCTGTCATTCTTGATGATGTCAAACATTATAACTGTTACATCAAGAATAGACGACCCATCTCCTCTTTCCTTGCTTTAGTCTAAAAATAGATATAAGTATCTTTCCCACCACGCTTCCGCTGCTCCCACTGACTACAACAACTCTATGGCAGAGTCATATACACATGCACCACCAAATTCAATTTAGAATGACGTTAAACTCATCCACCTGCCATGTCTCATAGTCAAGGACAGCGATAGTGATAAGCTTGGTTCATCAAAACCTCCCTGTTACCGTCTTTGGAAAAACTGAAGTACCTCTCGGGTGGCTGAGCTTACCCACTTAGTCTGCGGAGTGGTTAATGGATTGTCGAATCCAATTGAATCCTTATGTTCTATTAAATATTCAGTAACCGTTTGTAGTTCTGGAATTATTTCCAGTTCTACCATACTCTTACTAATGTTTTCTGAAAAGAATTCATTTTATTAAAATGGTGACGAGTCAAAAACAATATAACTATTGATCCTGCAAATGGTACAATGTTAACCCTCGTCAAAGCCTGAGATAACCCACAAACTGCCATTACTAAAATTTGCATTGAGTTTATCCGCATTCTGGTTTTAAGCAAAAGTCGGACAACTCCATATATCTTAACATCGTTAAGATATGAATCCATTTTATATCCAATATAGAAACAAAGGCACTAATTTAATTAGAACCAGATTAAAAATTATATTATTGTTTTCAATGCATATCGACTAAATTGAAGAAGGTCATGCAGCATTACTCATCAAGGAGCGCACCTACGAATGAGTAACCTGAGAGAGAAGTAAGTTCTCAAATATATTAGTTACAATGAAATACCTAGCATAAGTATGTATATCTTCGATCACCTCGAATAATCCGGATACTTCTAACGTATGGTTCCCTACTTTATTCTTTTAACTATAACTTCTCAAAATTTGGATCTTGTATTTCAACAAAATGCGTGTCTAAAACCAGAAAATTCATAAGTAAATGGAATATAGTACGAGTACCAATCTCTTGTCATAATGGACATCGGACAACATACAATACTTTGTATAAGTTCTCCGAGTTTAATAACTCAAATCCTGTGTGTCGTAGGTTGAAAATTGTATTATGGTTAAGAAGAATTAAACCGTTATTGAATATACCTTACCTAATCATCAACTAATAAAGGTAAATGTTATAAACATAATTTAAAAAAGTTATATCTCACTTTATAAAATAAACGTGGTATATCAGTTTGAAATTGGTATATAACAACGGATATTGAAAATCAAATATTTACCATTAGGCAAAACCCATGTGATTTCCTGAAAAATTACCAATTTCAAAGAATTCTGATATTGAGAATCTAATCACCCAATTCTCAATATTCTACTCCCACTTACCATCTGTAATACCATACAGATATGAGAATTAAGTCCGTTAAATACATATCCCGGAGTCAAAATATATTTGGAAAAGCGGTTTTTAATTAATATCGCACAGTAAAACTGAAACATGAAAATGTTTCGCGGAGGTTGCCGGGTATTCCTAGTAGTGCCTCTTCCAATACCGAACTCATGATATTAGTTGCAATTTCCATTGCTCTTACTCCAATCTATTTATATGTCTTTATTTCTTACTTTCTGTACATCATATTTAGGCTAATTGATTTTCTTCTTTCCCTATCTTTCGACACCAGCCTAAAATTTGGAAGAAGAATATCCAATAAGCATGATAGGTGTATTCTCCTATTACTAGGAGCCCTCACAAACTAAGAGAAGGTAAATAGAAAAAATAACCGAATAATCTTATTCAATTTCCCCAGAACCAGAATCCATCCTTGAACTGAAATAAATTTCTACGAGTTTGTATGTAACTATATGAGATAGTTTTATCCATTCTATATGGATCTTCATAGTGATGTGGAATGTTCTGAAGAAAGCAAAGAGTAAAGCAGGAGTGGCATGGATATATGAGATTTTGTCGTGAATTGTGACAAAACAAATCTAGGTTTGTAAAACGGTTCAGTCAACTTGATTTACGAGTTTTAGTTTAAATTCAGTCATGGTCGCTGCCAAAAAGAGAAAGAGAAAATAAATACTCAGTATGCATTCTATCAAGATTAGATTGATTGATCACTTTATCTGATCCCATTTTTTCCCCGAATTCTTCTTCAAATCCTAAAAGGAGAACTGGTCGGGATCATTTACACCTTACAAGTTCGCTAACCATTCAGTCGCCAGTATTGGTACTCCGAGGGAGGCTCCCCGTGTTTTTGCATAGACCTAATTAAATAACCCCGTTTCCGTAGAGATGTAATCTCGTTAAGACTTAATTGTGAAGTAAAAATCTCTTGAGGAGTAATACCTACTCATCAGTGGGAATCGGGACCCAACTATCATTGTGTGATAATTTTGACGGAAACCGACCAAAATTACCACACTCCAGTAGGTAAGCACATACCAGGAAAGTTTTCTTTATATTTGAAACTCCTGATATAGTTTTTATCCCTAGTGATTTATGACCTTTACAAAGGCCAACAAAGCATAAACCACTAGTCAAGTTCAACCCGTCATTATCCTGGATTAATTTAGACCCACCCGTATAAGTCCTTGACAAAGATCAACAAGGCAATACGACTGTCCTAAATAATCGCATCTCTATGCAACAGACAGGCAACATCTAGCTACGGCACACTACGCCTTAACAAAGGCCAACAAACGCAACATGAGTACTAGGTACTATTAATCTGAAATGACGGGGGGCTACGGCTGGTTATTGGTGAAAAACCTTTAATGTAATGAACTTGATATCGTTGAAGGAATCTAGTGATTTCGAAATAAGTGGTTCAAGCTCAATTTTGAAAACTTTTGGTTTTGTGAAAAACCGAGTAGTTTTGAAAAGAACCGAGTGATTTTGAAATTTGATTCCAACAACATAATATTATGTTTATTTTCTTGCATTAATTAGAATTAATACGGTCACATCAATTAAATTCCTATGCATCACAGAAATAACCAAAATAGAATTGTCGGGCCCCGCCTCCCAGTATACGGGCAGAGGGCGCGACTGGCCGCTACGTATTTACTCTGAAGTAAATACGCTAAGCGTATCTAAGCAATATAAAAGAAATATACACAAGAGACAAATGTAATGAAATAACAACTTTATTTATTAACATTGTTTTGTACAATGCATGGAAAAGTAAATATATCTGAATGAAAACAATGCATAAACAGTGGCAAAACAGAAAAGGAAAAGTACTGAAATGAAATGTACAAATATCTAAAGCTCCGGGTCGAAGGCTAGATGATCCAAGTCCTCGTTGGTGGGCTTGATCTCTTGAAGGTCCAAAATACCTGACAACATTCCAAAGAAGAAAGAGAAGGAATATCGTCAGTGAACAAATCGCTCGGTAAGTCCCAAAAATAAGGGAGGAATAGAATAAACAGAGAGAGTGTGTAACTTTTAAAGTTGTATTTTTATTGTTATAATGTTGTATTTAGTGTTAACGACGTTGTTTGTAGTTTGGTACAGAAGAATGCCAGTGTATACGAGAGGAGTCTCAGTAGACCAGAGACTAAGGTGAATAGAATATAGAGTACAAAGCTCCGTTATACAACCCGGAACAACGACAATTGAATTCAGGTTAGGTGTCTTAAATATTGCAGTCTCGTGCCACTTCTAACACCTTCCGTACCAATCTACCCCTTAAACCCCGCGAAGTATTGTTTGTATTGTAGTGTAAATTGTATTGTTTTGTATAGATGTATAATTGGATGACTTGCCGAAACCATGATATCAGTAAATGAATATAATTGGAGAAATCATGGATGTAACTGGAGACTCATATAAATGGAAATATATCCAAGGTTCGGTTCAGTCAATACAGATTGAATAGATTGAATATATGTATTCATGGATTCATATTGAATTGTAGTTTGTACTTGAATCATATTCAAGTCGGGTTATTTATAATGAGACTTGGTCTGAGTCAGAACAATTAGAAAGAAATTGAAGTCCTGAATTAGGTTTTGATGTTATCGGTAACCGCTGCACATGGGCGGCAGGATTTGTGTCTTTTTCAAAAACGATTACCGTGTTGATAACACCGTTTCTTAAGTTGTCAATCTTAAATAAGCAAGCACCCATATCTCCGGCTCTCTGAGGTCAAGAGACCGGTCCCGCTTAAACCTATGTTTACTAGGGTCCTTAGGGTAATTTATAGAACTTGAGGGGGTTTTATGTAAAAATAATTTTGTATAGTTTTCAAATTACACATTAAGTAATTAATTATCGTCTTTAGAGTTGTCATAAATGTAGATTTTATATATGTGACATTTCTAGTGAAATAAACCTATTTTCCATAATATAGAGTATTTATCTGTAATATTGTACTTGTATGGAATTTCATGGTAATTTTATATAAAGTGATTCTTTTGATATAGAAAAGTTGGAAAATTTATATTATATCAAAAATAAAATTTTTGATGATATATATATATATATATATAATAATTTTAATTCATTATTTTTCTAGAAATCTCATTTTCTTAAGATATTTGTATTTTTAAATCTTTCGAGACCGAATGCTCCTTACAGAGGTCTGAATCTCACACTACTAAGTCCAGGGATGTGCGATAATCCGCACCATCCCAGAAGGGTTCCTCAAAATTGGTTGTAACGGCGCTTTGCAAAGATTTGTAAAAATACGTAATCTTGTAGAAAACGGTTTTAATAGTAAAAGATATTTAATTGTAAATTCGTATTCCCTTATTCTATGTTCCTGAAAGGTATCGTGCTATGTTTCATATGAGATTTGTGAAGAGATGGGTCATTACCTCGTGATCTATTTAAAAGTATAGCAAGGAATCATGAAGTTTTAAAGTCGAACTAAACTACATGGTATTTTACTGAAAAAGTACGATAAAAATTGCAATATGAAATATTTTGCTATGGAACTTGTTCATGATATTTTGTTAATGATTAATAGTCAAGATGTAAGAATTTAGAATGGTTGTGTTTAATGAAAATTGTACTTTTTAAAGAAAACCGAATCGAAAGTCGGATTAACTCCGCTTTCGTCGGGTTTTAGGAATACTAGTTTTAAGAATAGAATAGAGAAGGGAAAGGTGGGACTTACTTGTTGTTAGTTTAGAGAATAGGAAATGGAGGAAGTGAGAGGCGTCGATGCGTTGTTTCATCGCCGGGAGCTCCTTGGATTGTTGTCGAAAATTCGCCGGAGCTTCGCCCTTCGCTAACTCCACTTGTACACAAAATTCTAGAGAGTTTTCTTGAGAGTTTTGGACAGAGTTTGTGAGTGAGGGGTGTGTGTTTAGGGGTGGTATTTAAAGAGTAATCTAGGGTTTAGGATAGATGAAAAGTTGTATTGAAAATGTATTAAAAATTGTATTAAAAATATGGTTTAATGGGGGGTTTTACTCTCTCTGTTAATGTGCAGAGGAATTAAACTATGCAGGAGTTACCAGAAGATAAAAAGGCAGAGAAGTCATGAAGGGTCAACTCGGATTTGACCGAGTCAACCCAGCCTGGGCGGCCGAGTCAGCCGTGCCACCGGCCGAGTCACGGCTAGTCGGGCCGGGGTTCATCGCTGTGGGTCGCTCGTCGGTTGGTTTGCACAGTGGGGTAGTTTGTTTTATATGTGACTTTTGGTTTTACGGGTTTAGCACGTGTAGACTCTTGAAATTCTAAACAATATTAAAAGAAAACAATATTAAAAATAATGTAGGGGATGGGATTTGAACTTTGGTACTTTGGTTCAGCAGTGCAAGGTCTTATCAATGAGCTACAAGCTCTTTCTTACTATTAAAAAGCAAAACAAATTTATAACTTGTGCTCAGGCAAAATTACCCCTTTCTGTATTTTTTGAAAAATTTGTACAGAAAGTTGTACAGGAAGTTTATGGTTGTTACATTCTACCCTCCTTATAAAAATTTCATCCACGAAATTTGTAAAAGGAAAGTGTAACGGATTCAAGGAATGTTTGGTGACTGAAGTACTGATAATGTATGAATAATAACAAAGTGATACAAGAGTTTTAAAAATGTGAAAGAGACTTACTAATGTTACCTTGACCTACAGGCTCGGCTTCTACGGCTACTAATGTAAATGTCTGTCGCCGTGGTACATTCCTCCTAGTTGGAGGCACATTCTGTCCTTGGGGCATGTTTCTCTGCCCTTGAGGCATGTCCCTCATTGCTTGTTGGAATTGGCGAGTAGGCTGTGCAGGTGGTGGAGCAGGGAGTGCTATACGAGGTGCAGGAGCCTGGATAGCTGGCCGCTGCGGATAGTTGGTGTGTGTGTGAGCTGAGTTGTATCTATATGGACAGTTTCCAATTCCGTGATTGGACGCACCACAAACTAAATATAGAACTTTTGCGTGCCTACAGTCCTTCCACAAGTGTCCCTTTCTATGGCAGTAATAGCAAAAGTCGGGAATCGACTGGTTATTGTTTTCTTCAGTTCTCCTAGATTCGAACGATGACCTGGAGGAGGCTCCTCCTGCCATTTGAGTGGCAAGGCATTTCAAACCGGCAGATTGAGGTCTGCCCTTCCTCTTTACTACTACCTCATATCTTCGGGAAGCTTTCAAAGCCAAATCATGGGTTGTATAGCTAGAACAGCTTGGATTTTCGGGTCCAACCCTTTCTGAAATCTTCTAGCTCTGATCTCAGCAGTCAGTATGAGATGGGCCGCAAACCTGTTACGGTCTTGTGTTAGCTGTGTAGTATGTGATATTTTGAAAATCGAATTTATTGAGACATTTCTTACCGACTGAGCATGGTGAACTCAGCGTCATACTCATCTGCTGATTTGGTCCACATTGAACCTTGTTGCAGATGGATGAACTGCTGTTCCATGTCGAATCTGGCAGTCTCACGGAAGTACTTTGCGTCGAACATATCGCGGAAAGTCTTCCATTCGATGGGTTGATCAAGACGGCTTTTTTCCGCCTTCCACCAGACCCTTGCATTGTCCGTAAGTTGTAGCTTCGCAACACGGACCCAAGCTATTTCTGGCACTTGTGCCGCTGCCAGATCATCTTCGATGTACTGAGCCCATTCCTCAGCTTCCACCGGGCTCTCTTTTCCCGAAAACGGTTTTGGGTGCAAAGCCCTGAATTGCTTCATCCCAGGTGCTTCCGCTTATTGATGGTTCAAGAGAATAGCAGTCTGATACTGCTGTCCTTCTAGGAGGCTGCGGATTGCCTCAAGCAGAACTGTCTGCTCGTTGATCGGAACAGCGACGACAGGTGTAATCGGTACTGGAGGTGGAGTGTTGTTGAACTTGGTGCTGGTGTTGTTTGGGGAATCCATAACCTTGAATGAAAAAATTGGGTTAGGACAGATTCAAAGTAAATGATAAGATTCAAGGAATATGAATTGTAAAGAATGTTTTAGTTGCTGGTTCTTGTGTTATATTACTTAGGTTGTTCACGCAGAACAGAACTGCATGGTAGGGTTCCATACAGCTCTGACCTGGATAGGCCACCAACAAAACCTGTCACGCCCCGCTTCCTAGTGTACGGACAGAGGGCGCGACTGGCCACTACGTATTTACTCTGAAGTAAATACGCTAAGCGTATCTAAGCAATATAAAAGAAATATACATAAGAGACAAATGTAATAAAACAACAACTTTATTTATTTACATTCTTTTGTACAATGCATGGAAAAGTAAATACATCTGAATGAAAACAATGCCTAAACAGTGGCATAACAGAAAAGGAAAAGTACTGAAATGAAATGTACAAGTATCTAGAGCTCCGGGTCGAAGGCTAGATGATCCAAGTACTCGCTGGTGGGCTCGATCTCCTGAAGGTCCGAAACACCAGACAACATTCCAAAGAAGAAAGAGAAGGAATGTCGTCAGCGAACAAATCGCTCGATAAGTCCCAAAGATAAGGGAGGAATAGAATAGACAGAGAGAGAGTGTGTGTGTGTAACTTTTAAAGTTGTATTTTTATTGTTATAATGTTGTATTTAGTTTGAACGATGTTTTTTGTAGCTTGATACAGAAGAATGCAAGTGTAAACAAGAGGAGTCTCAGTAGACCAGAGACTAAGGTGAACAGAATATAGAGTATAAGGCTCCGTTATACAACCCGGAACAACGACAATTGAATTTAGGTGAGGTGTCTTAAATATTGCAGTCTCGTGCCACTTCTAACACCTTCCGTACCAATCTACCCCTTAAACCCCACAAAGTATTGTTTTGTATTGTAGTGTAAATTGTATTGTTTTGTATAGATGTATAATTAGATGACTTGCTGAAACCATGATATCAGTAAATGGATGTAACTGGAGAAATCATGGATGTAACTGGAGACTCATGTAAATGGAAGTATATCCATGGTTCGGTTCAGTCAATACAGATTGAATAGATTGAATATATGTATTCATGGATTCATGTTGAATTGTAGTTTGTACTTAAATCATATTCAAGTCAGGTTATTTATAACGAGACTCGGTCTGAGTTAGGACAATTAGAAAGAAATTGAAGTCCTAAATTAGGTTTTGATGTTACCGGTAACTGCTGCATATGGGCGGCAGGATTTGTGTCTTTTTCAAACACGATTAGCGTGTTGATAACACCGTTTGTTAAGTTGTCTACCTTAAATAGGCAAGCACCCATATCTCCGGCTCCCTAAGGCTCAAGAGACCGGTCCCGCTTAAACCTATGTTTACTAGGGTCCTTAGGGTAATTTATAGAACTTGAAGGGGTTTTATGTAAAAATAATTTTGTATAGTTTTCAAATTACACCTCAAGTAATTAATTATCGTCTTTAGAGTTGTCATAGATGTAGATTTTATATATGTGACATTTCTAGTGAAATAAACATATTTTCCATAATATAGGGTATTTATCTGTAATATTGTACTTGTATGGAATTTCATGGTATTTTCATGTAAAGTGATTCTTTTGATATAGAAAAGTTAGAATATTTATATTATATCAAAAATAGATATTTTTATGATATATATATATATATATAAAATAATTTTAATTCATTATTTTTCTAGAAATCTCATTTTCTTAAAATATTTATATTTTTAAATTTTACGAGACCGAATGCTCCTTGCGGAGGTCTGAATCTCGCACTACTAAGCCCAGGGATGTGCGATAATCCGCACCATCCCAGATGGGTTCCCCAAAATGGGTTGTAGCGGCGCTTTGCAAAGATTTGTAAAAATACATATTCTTGTAGAAAACGGTTTTAATAGTAAAAGGTATTTAATTGTAAATTCGTATTCCCGTATTTTATGTTCACGAAAGGTATCGTACTATGTTGCATATGAGTGTTGTGAAGTGGTAGGTCATTACTTCGTGATCTATTTAAAGGTATAGTAAGGAATTATGAAGTTTTAAAGATGAACTAAACTACATGGTATTTAACTGAAAAAGTACGATAAAAATTGCAATATGAAATATTTTGCTATGGAACTTGTTCATGATATTTTGTTAATGATTAATAGTCAAGATGTAAGAGTTTGGAATGGTTGTGTTTAATGAAAATTGTACTTTTTAAAGAAAACCGAATCGGAAGTCGGATTAACTTCGCTTCCGTCGGGTTTTAGGAATACTAGTTTTTAGAATAGAATAGAGAAGGGAAAGATAAGACTTACTTTTTGTTAGTTTAGAGAATAGGAAAGGGAGGAAGTGAGAGGCGTCGATGCGTCGTTACGTCGCCGAGAGCTCCTCTGACCGTTGTCGGAAATTCACCGGAGCTTCGCCTTTTGGTAACTCCACTTGTACACAAAATTCTAGAGAGTTTTCTTGAGAGATTTAGACAGAGTTTGTGAGTGAGGGGATGTGTTTAGGGGTGGTATTTATAGGGTAATCTAGGATTTAGGGTAGATGAAAAGTTGTATTGAAAATCTATTAATAATTGTATTAAAAATATGGTTTAATGGGGTTTTTACTCTCTCTCTCTTAATGTGCAGAGAAATTAAACTATGCAGGAGTTACCAGAAGATAAAAAGACAGAGAAGTCATGAAGGGTCAACCCGGATTTGACTGAGTCAACCTGGCCTGGGCGGCCGAGACAGCCATGCCGCCGGCTGGGTCACCGCGAGTCGGGCCGGGGTTCGTCGCCGTGGGTCGCTCGTCGATTGGTTTGCACAGTGGGGTAGTTTGTTTTATATGTGATTTTTGGTTTTACGGGTTTAGCACGTGTAGACTCTTGAAATTCTAAAAAATATTAAAAGAAAACAATATTAAAAATAATGTGTGGGATGGGATTTGAACTCTAGTGCTTTGGTTCAGCAGTGCAAGGTCTTACCAATGAGTTACAGGCTCCTTCTGACGATTAAAAAGCAAAACAAATTTATAACTTGTGCTCAGGAAAAATTACCCCTTTCTGTATTTTTTGAAAAATTTGTACAAAAAGTTGTACAGGATGTTTAGGGTTGTTATGAATGTACGTATATGTCACCCGCATTCGCCATGGGGTCCGGAGACTTCACCGTAATGTTACATAACTTACGGCAGGGCTAGCGGGGGTGCAAAAAATATACAGCATTTATATATATATATATATATATATATATATATATCATCACAGGCAGGTAATAAACATCACAGGCATGCGATAATAAAATGCAATAGCGAATAAATTAGGAGTCCCGTATTTCGTTTGAGCCGCAGACAAAAACCAACGTTCCTCGTCGTGTGGATAGCTCGAACATAATCTAAAACAAAGACCCCTATGGCGTGGCAAGCTACCCATCAATTCTAGATGTGAGGCAAGCATCACTCAATAATATAAGTGGGCCACCCGCCACTTCATGGAATGCGATAACTTGAGCACTCCATCGTTGGTCTATCTTAAATCCCTATAAGTGCGACGAATGTAACGACCGTGTTTTCTAATACCTAATAAAATATCTCTTATCTAATTTTCCAGTATCAAGTAATTATTTACGTGTTTGGTTGATAGAAAAATATTGTATTTTAATGATTTTATTTTTCAAAGTAATGTTAGTAAAGCAATTAAATATAATTAAAGAAATTTTCTAAAACCTATTTATATTTTTCTGGGCTTAAAATATTTTAATGAAATTTTATAATACCTCAAAATAAATTACATATTTTTATTATCAATTAAAATAATTATTTCATAATTAAAATATTTTCAAGGAGAAAATAGATTTTTAAATAATTATAATAACTAACAGATATCCTAGATATGTGAATATTATTTAGTTTTAACCAAAATCATTTTTAAACTTATATTTTCTGGAATTTTTCTCATATTTTTCCCGTATTTTTCAATATTTTTAACAAATTTTTTTAAAACAATTTCGATTTTTTTTAAAAACGGTTTTTGGTTTAAAATTTAAAAGAAAAATAAATATATATAAAAAAACGGGGGGGTGATAAACCTGGACCGTTGGATTCTAAATCCAACGGCCCAAGGCAACAGGCTGCTGCCCACTAGGGTGGAGACCACGCGCTTGGGCCAGCAAGCCTGTGAGCCAAATCCTTGTAGCCATGTGGCCAGAGGTGGCGGCTCGTGGGCCGTTGGATTTAGATCCAACGGCCACGATTCGAGGCGGCGGCAGAAAATCATCAGGCAATGATTTGGAATCATTGGGGGCGCAGATTTTGGGGGATTTGATCGAATTTTTTGGATTTTATTGTTGGAAGAAAGACCCTATAAATAGAAACCTTCAAACTCTATTTTCTCACACCACGGAACGCTAAAAATTCTGGGAAAAAATATCCAGACCTTCGTATTGACAATGCCGATGCTGTGGTTCCATCCAATCATCGAGGAAAAATCCAAGCGCGGAGTTATTGAGGTTTTTGTACAAGTCTACGCTTTCGACCCATCGACATTCAACCCAAAACAAAAGTAGGATCCGCCTCTCATCACTTGTCTGTCACCTTCTTTCCTTTAGTGGTCTTAGTTTCAAGTTCTAATCTCCAACCTTATTTTAAAATGATGTTAAAAATAATTCCGTATGCCTTTTGTGATACCTCATAATTATAGATTTGACACATGCTTGAAATAGAATGATTTAATTATCCTTTTATGCGTAAATATTGCACCATCGTCTTATATGGAAAATGATATGCTTGATATTATAACCCACGGGGTATCAATCTACCCTTATGTACACACACTTACTTATGATACCAATAAGATCTCGAAATAGGTTACTTCCATAAAATATCTTGATACTTATGTACACACACTTAGCTATGATACCAATAAGATCTCGAAATAGGTTACTTTCATAAAATATTCTCATTTTATTAAAATGTTTTATCTGATTAAAATGCCCATATGATATAAGATGATTTGGATAAAATACTTTAGTCACACTAAAACGATACATTTTTTTACTTGCACTCTTATCCACTAATTACTTTAGTTTTAGTAAAATCCCTTTACCTTTTAAAAAGGGGTAATACTAATCTAAATAATTATATTATGATTTCCAACTTAACCCCCTTTCACTTAGATATAATATTTTATATTAATTTTGCTTAGCCTGTTAACTAAGCTTTAATAAGATACCCTAACAGGGTAATATTTTACATGAAACACCCCGTGGTTACTAGACAATCGTCCCTGAAAAGAACACAAATCCTGTAATACAGATGCAGCGGTTGTCAACGCGGAATTGTTCTTGTAGAATATCACTTTTAATAAAATACCCTAATTTAAATAGGATAATGTTTTACGTAAATACCCCATGGTTGATAAGTAATCGTCCCTGAAAAGGACATAAATTCTGCCGTCCATGTGCAGCAGTTGTCAATGCAGACTTGTTCTTGTAGAATATCACTTTTAATGAAATACCCTAATTTAAATAAGATAATTTTTTACGTAAATACTCCGTGGTTGGTAGGCAATCGTCCCTAAAAAGGAGACAAATTCTGCCGTGCATGTGCAACAGTTGTCAACACGGATATATTTCTAAAATGTTGCCTCCAAATAAAAAGCATAACTTTATAAAATTATTAATTACAATAAAATACTTTAATCCATCCTAAAAGGATATAATTGCATTTAAATACTTAATCTTTACTAAAAGGTTATTTTTAGCAAAAACCATAACTTTTATAAATGATATTTTTCCAAAAAGAATACTTAAAACTTTATTAAAAGATAATTTCAAGTAAATACCATAATCTTTCATTTAAAAGACATCTTCATTAAAATACCATGGGTTTTCCCAAAATTATATTTACTCTAAAATATCATGGTTTCTTATAAACAATGACTACCATTAAATGCCATGATCTTTATTAACTAAGCGTGCTATAAAACATTATGATGCACCTTACAAATTTTAAAAGAGAATAAGATAAAATGGGTGGTTGTGGAAGGACATATTAAATGAGATCAACTATTTGAATACAAGTTACAACATACACGACACATGATACAATTAGGGTTAAAATGCGCGAACCTATGTATGCAATATTTATAAATGAAGATCCCTACAGGCAGGATGAACAGTCCAATATGTGGATGACTACTAACCCGGTCTCCGGGAGAATACTAACCAGATATTCAGGCGAATACTAACTTTACTTTGAAGGCAAATAATCTGATATGTGGGTGACATACAATGTGAAAATTCCATGCCTAGATAATATACGGACTAACTCTAATTCGTCAAAACCTTTACACTGAATAACGGGGATGGGTAGTTTGATTAAATAAGGAGATGCGAAACTCGGATTTTCCTACTACTCGATCATGATCCTGAGAAGTGAAACGGTACATTTCACTTCCCCAGTTGTTGTTCTGTGGCCACAACGGAATAATCGCGAGTATCCGGACCCTTGTTTAATAAACTAATGCGAACTTTTTGCCTAACATATACCTCATACAAGATACCCTTATTCACATATACCTCATACAACATACTCTTATTCACATATATCTTATTCAACCTGCCCTTTTTGCCATACACCTCATATACTCATACCTATATATATCATATCTGTACACACACATCATATCTATATACATTTGCTCGTTTTTGTACCCTTACTTCCTTATGAGGCAATCCTGCTCGAGTGTAACTCGCTGACGAACTTTCCTTTTCTCTTTCCTCTATCTCTGGAATTTCCATTAGATAAGGATGGGTATTATGATGAGGATCGAGCACTAGTAAAATAAGGGGTTGCCCCTACGAATATTGACATACGTAGGGGCAATTTAAGTTTGTCCCTACGGATTAATCCGTAGGGCTAAAAGGTTGCCCCTACGGGCATAGACGTCCAAGAATAAAAATATTAATTCTTAATTTGGTGTTTGCCCCTACGGAGCCGCAAACAAAGGACCTACGGGTATATCCGTACGGGCAAGTAAATATCGATTTAACAAAATCCCAGATCGATCGCCTACGCTCGCTCACTTTCTCTCTCTCTCGATCGCGGCGAAAAAATTCCCCAATTCGCCACGCCGTCGTCGCCAACGTCGTTCTCCTCGTCGCCACCGCCGGTTTCGTCGCCACCTCAGCTCTCGTCGCCACCGCGGTTCAGGTCGTCGCCCCAGCCCCAGCGCAGCAGCGGTTCAGGTGAGTAAATCTTTGGATTACTTCGGGCTTAGGGTTCAGGTGAGGTAAATTAAAGATTTTTGGGATTATTTTGGGCTTAGGGTTCATGGCGCGCGAGTTGGGGTTGGGCAGGGGTCGCGGTCGCAGTCGGGGTCGGGGTCGGGGTAGGGTTAGGGTTGGTGTTCGGCTGCTGTAGGTGGGGCTGGGGTTAGGGTTTGCCTTAGGGTTGGTGTTGGGGTTTAGCTGGTCGCACTGGGTTTAGGGTTAGGTTGGGGCTGGGCTGGGGTGGGGCTGGGCTGGGGTGGGGCTGAGCTGGGGGCGGGGGCTGGGGCTGGGTTGGGGTTAAGTGGTGGGGAGTTGGAAAATTATTCTAGTATGTATCCTTACACTCTAGTTAGTATAGCAAGATGCCCAGATGTGTTCTTGTGTACTGCTGTGTAAACCATTCTTTCACCAACTAATTCATAGCAAAACTGGCTTTGGTGTTGTCAATTGATGTAGCCTTGAAAACTGGCTTTGGTGCTGGCTTTGGTGTTGTCAATTGATGTAGCCTTGAAAACATTGTTATATCATCCGATCACATTTATTTCTTGTAGATGTTTTTTGGATATTGATGCATTGTTCATATTTGATATGTAAAAATAAAAAAAATAAAAAATTGTAGTCAGATTCATATTGAAAATGGATGTTAAGTGTTCTTTGGGCTCATATCGAATATGTTGGATGATTAGTGTCCTTGGGCACATGGATTCTCAAAGTCTTAAGGTTGATTCATGAATTTATGTGTCTTTTTTGTTTGTTTTGTACCAAATGAAAATGAAAGATGATGGTTTACGAGTTTCTTATTCTTTTGTTTGGTTGTGCCCAAATTGTGGACATGGATTTTTTTGCAAATCCTTACTTTTTTCGACGAAATGGAAAGGGCTCCAAAAATCCTAGTTGCATCAATCAATCCTAAAATCAAGTTTGCAAACCAAATACAAAACAGGCAAGTTTTTATGGATTTGATATTCCAAAAATCCAACTCCAATCCAAATCCACTGAGGGGTTGTTTGTTTCATGGAATTAGAGCGTAAGTATGGAGGGGATAATTACTGTAGTAACACCAATGTCATGTTTTTTCTTGTGGTGTTTTTCTTGTTCCTTCAGTGTGAAGTTTATGTTTGTTTCCTTGACATGAAACCATGACTTGAGTGCATTTACATCATCACACATCATCCACTACTACAATATGGTGTTGCCCCTACGGATGATGAAATCCGTAGGGGCAGATTTTTCTTGCCCCTACGGACTAAGCCGTAGGGCCAAATGGTTGTCCCTACGGTGCCCGACATTTTAATTTAAAAATATTAAATCTTAATTTGTTGTTTGGCCCTACGGAGCCGCAAACCAATAACCTACGGTTATGTCCGTAGGGGCATCTAAATGGGAATTTAATAAAAAAAAAGGCACAGAAATGCCCTACGCCTCGATCTCGATCTTTCCCTCTCGTTCCCAAAATTTTCTCTCGTTCCCGCGTCTCCAATTTTCTCTTCGTCGCCACCGCGCACCCTCCGTTCTCAGCCTGCCACCGCCTTCCGTTCTCGGCCCACCACCGCCCTCGTTCTTCCTCGTCGAGTTCCTCGTCGCCGATTGCGTGCGTCGTCAACCGCCAAGCGTCTCCGTCGTCTCCTCCACTGTCTACAGGTAAGTAAATCTCCAATTAAACATAATTGTGATGATGTTAGGGCTAGTGTTCAGGGTTCGGGTAGGGATGAGGGTTAAGGTTAGGCATCGGGTTCAGTTTATATTAGGGTTAGGGTTAGGGTTAGGGTTAGGGTTGGGGATCGGCTGGGGCTGGGGCTGGGGTTGGGGTTGGGGTTTAGCTGGGTCTGGGGTTAGGGTTAGGTTGGGGCTGGGGTTGGGGTTGGGGTGGGGCTGGGCTGGGCTGGGGCTGGGGTTAGGATTAGGTTGGGGTCGGGGTTTGCTGAATTTGGCAAACCTGAGAAGAATTTCCAGCAATTTTAGCCTGGTTTGATTACTATAATTATTGTTGATCGAGAAAATCGTGGGTCCTTCTACATCAAGGAATATCAGTCGCATGGCAGGATTTAGTCCGGTTTTGGCCTAACCGCATTTATGAATTTGTCTTTTAGATGTTTTCCTGAGTGTCACATCGTTCTCACCCAAGTTTGTAAGCCATGTTCATTATTCTTTCAATTCTTTTAACTTGAATATGCCAGTTATTGTTCCGTTTACTATAAAGTTGCAACAAAGAGTCTCTGTTAGCACTTCCATGCACCCTTTTTACATGTTTTTATCATATCCACTCCTATCTATCCAGAAAGTCAACATCTTCTGGTATTTGTTTTCAAAAAGAAAAGATAAGAGAGGAAAAGATATTTGTCCGTCTCATATTTGAGCCATACTTTTGATTTTCTTGCAGATTCTGGGTTGATTTTCTGTGATAATTCATAAACATAGTAATATTTGTAATGTTTCTTCTTGTTAGTCTAGCTTTCCTCTTATGAATGCCAACACTGTTTTTGCCCTCCTTTTCTTCGTGGCACATGATATCTTGCACCTCTCCTCTCGAAAACTTATTTTCTCCTTTCCTAATCTATCCGAGGCTTAGCATAATCTAGTTGCGATAAACAATTCCATCTTCTGCTACTATGGTGGCACTGAGAAACTTCCATTTAGAAATGACAACACGTATTTTGTGGAAGTACTGTACAGAAGTAAAACCACAACGGGCATGACAAATTTGTTGACTAGGTTCCGATTACTGTGTGAAAGTTGTTCGGATGAAATTCTAATTCTGGTGGAATTGAAACCGATAACCAGTTCATATAGTGATTTAGGCTGCTTCAGTGATATTTGTGCCTACATTGATGCCTCAAGCAACGAATCAAATGATGTGGATCACAAACTAATTAAATAAATTTTGAATACCAATCTGGACTGGGATTTGAATACCAATCCTAGTTTGCTACATTTTTTTATATATAGTAGATGGTGATACTTCTTTAAGTAAAAACAACCCTACACTTAAGCGAAATCATAAATCGAAACACACATATATAGAATACAACTCACATTCCTTGTTCTCTGTTTCAGCATCAATCTTCTGATATGAACTAATGATGGCTTTCACATAGGCTTTTCCCTTTAGAGACTTCTTAGTGTCCAATGGAAAGCATACATCAGATTTGTGCAGGTCGGGTTCTTCTATGACTTTCAAGAGTCTCAACTGATTCTGTAAATTACACTCTAGTTGGGTGATACTTTTACCACTTCTCACTGCAGGTGTGCTCTCGATATTCAAAATGGATATTAGAGAGCGCACCTGCAGTGAGAAGTAGTAAAAGTATCAACCAACTAGGGTGTAATTTACAGAATCAGCTGAGACTCTTGAAAGTCATAGAAGAACCCGACCTGCACAAATCTGATGTATGCTTTCCATTGGACACTAAGAAGTCTCTAAAGGGAAAAGCCTATGTGAAAGCCATCATTAGTTCATATCAGAAGATTGATGCTGAAACAGAGAACGAGGAATGCCATTTTTTTCTTCTTCTGCCACATTACTGTCTTCTCCTTCTGCCACATTACTGTCTTCTCCTTCTTATTATGTGCGCGTGCAAATTCAATGACTATATTAAGAATATGGATTAATAGTGGGTAGGAAAAGCATTTCTCAAATGGCTTTTGCGTCTTAAAACCATAAACTACTAAGTAATGGCATATATAATTTTTTTAGTATAAAGGTTGTTATTTTAAGTTTTCCCTTATAGAGATATGATCTAACTGCATCTATAAACTATAAGTGTGCAGAAAATTATGATAAGAAACCATAAGAAAGGGTCGTAGCCATGCATAACCTTGAATCTACATACCAAATCATGCAAAAGCATGCACTTTGCCTTGGAATATAAAATATTTTGGAAGACTATAAGCGAGCATTTAAATCTTGATAGCTTTTGACTTCAACATATATTTTTCTTAAGTACCATGAAATATACTTCCTCCGTATAAACCGTTTTCAGGAAGATGGATTAATAATGACAAATTATCCATTGTGGCTCACTAGGTTAGCATTTTCTCTTCTATTGACCATCTTACTAATCTGCTTGGTAAATTTATTCGGAACCGGCTGCGAATCATTAAAAGACATGCATAAGAAAGAAAGCTAAAATACAGATATATAGCATACTGATACATCGAAACTTCATAGTTGCGATGGCAATCCAGAGATATTTATTTCTACACACGTGGTGCGCGTGCGAATGCGTCAGGCATCATGGACAAATATTTCAGAACATGGAAAGTATTATTCGTATAAAGTAATTAAAACTTTTAAACATCTTGGGTAGATATTTTCTTAGTTGATGCAATCATATCATGAGGACTAAATTTAAGCTATTATACATATGCATATGTATTTTTCTAACCTAATATATCTCACACACACACACACACACACACAGAGAACACCAGTTTGGTAGAGAAATCAGCTAGCAGGACCCTGAAGAAATGGAGTCCATAGCATTGCTCATCATCATCATCCGTGATCCCTTTGATGCCTTATTATCAAAGCCCCTACGAATATATCCGTAGGGGCAACTGACTCTCCCCTACGGCGTTATCCGTAGGGGCAAAATATCAGGAATTATGAATTTGTGCCCCTACGGAAACGTACCTACGCATATATCCGTAGGGGTTAGTACATGCCCCTACGGATATATCCGTAGGTCCAAGTAATTTATTAAAATAAACCGTAAATTATATAAAATCTTATACCCTACGGCTTTATCCGTAGGGGCACAAGGACCTACACATATATCCGTAGGGGCAACAATTTGACCGTAGGGGCAAGTTCAGGGTCTCAACTTGCACCTGCGGCCTTTGCACCTACGTGGTATTTTTTAGCCCCTACGTATATATCCGTAGGGGCAGTTGGTTGCCCCTACGAATAAATCCGTAGGGGCAACCCTTCTTTGTAGTAGTGGAGGTGTGGAGTCTACTAATGGAGATTATGCGGACTTGAAGACGAAAGATTAGCTAGCAATATTTTTTTTGTTGCCCACCTATTTAGGGCTGTTGCTTCTTCTTCGATATAATTAAACTATTTAGTTTATTTTACTCATTCTTTTCGGATGTAATAAAGTTTAGTTAATGGAAATAAATGCCTTCCTCTTTTATTATTTTTTTTGGTACATATCCTACATGTTATAGATATCCATATGCTTAACGTAACTGTATTGAATAGACTACCCTCAGTACAGTTAGGTTGCGGACCATGCCACGTCACCCTTCACCTTCTTTTGGGAAGCGGGGCGTGACAGGTTTTAGTGGTGGCACATGCAGGTCCTCATTGTACTAAAATGAAACCGTTAACTGACTTATTATATTTGTGAATCTCATCCACTTACATCGATTTCTTAATTTTTTCATGTTCCTTGTTCATTCCTTGACATTCTATATCATGACCATGGCCTTTCTTTTCAGGTCATGGCAAATCTTTCGGATGAGGACAACATGTTAGACATAACTTTTGAAGCTACATTTGGGTATTCAGACGACGAAGTCATAGACTCCCCGGCAGTTATTTCCGCCAGCGATTCGGAAGATGAAGAGGTCGATACTGCAACTCCGGAGCCTATGATGGCCAATAATTCCGAAAATGAAGAAGAAGATTTTACGGAAGTGGAGTATATAGAGGAGGGTCCAGAAAAAGAGGCTCCTACGGCGGAAGAGAATCCTATGGAATATGATCCTGATGGGGAGGCTCCTGCAGAAGAAGAAGACCCTATAGAGGGGGAATTTGAAAACGAGGCTCTTGCTGAGGATGAATCGAAAGACGAAGCTTCGAGTGAGGAGGAACTCGAGGCCGAAAAAACTCAGGCAGTTGTCCCCGCAAGACACTGTGGAAATAGCCGTCCCTCTCTTAGTGTGAGAACCTATCGCAACATGTTGAACTCCAATAATCGAGATTAATAAGACTTATTTTTCCTTTTGGCCGAGTCAAACGATGTATAGCAGTAGGGACATGTCCTTCTTTTTAGTTGTACTCTCCTTATTGAAGTTGGATAATAAAATCTTAGTTTCGAGCAAAATCTCTCTTGTGTCTCTTGCTCTTCTTTTATTAGTTTTCCTCTTGCATTAATTATTTTTCTTTCATGCAAGTTACTATCGTAACCTAACCTCCTTACTATTCATATCACAATGGCCGGACGACACTCTAACCGCAACAGAAGAGGAAATAGGATCAATAAAGCCGCGACTCAGCAAGCAGCTATGTTGCAAGTGATGCGAGATTACTAGAACAGCAGCAGCAGCAGACGGCTTTCCTTCATTAGGTGCTGTGAGAAAGTAGGCAACAACAAGCGGATATTTTAAGGAAGGCACTGGCCCCCGTTCCCTAAGGTGCAGCAGGAGTGAAACAATTCAAATCACTTCACCCTAACACCTTTTCAGGGAAAGAAACTCCCTTAGAAGCGGAGGAATGGCTTAAAGAAACAGTCAATGATCTTGGTGCTGCTCAGATTCCTAAGAATGCGTAGGTAAACATTGCTAAACTACAACTCACGGATAATGCTAGAATATGGTAGGAAGCAGAGGAAAGAAGACTAAAGGAGCCCATCGACTGGAAGACGTTCAAACAGCATTTTACTACCCAGTACTTTCCAGTCGTGGCACATCTAGAGATGCAAAGGGAATTTGTAAAACTCCAACAAGGGAGCCTGTGGGATAAGCCTCTAGACGAGTAGGCTTCAAAGTTCGCAAGGTTAAGTCAGTTCGCACATCATCTGGTAGCAACCTCAGAACTATATGCTAAGAGATTCTGATAAGGGTTGGACCTGAAGACGCAGTCCTCTATGTCTTTTGCTACCCTTTCGACTTATGACGCAATCTTAGATGTAGCGCGAAACTTTGAAGATCTACAGAAACTCATAAGAAAGAATTACCATTCGTCAAGTGTTAAGTGACTGGCAAGCCAATTTTCTGGAGAATCATCTTCCAAATTCAACGGAGGGCAGCAATTCAAGAGACCAGTAGGGCCAACCGTCTCAAGAAAACTAGCCGTTATATGCAACCATTATGGTATAACCGGACACTACATGAGAGACTGTCGCATTTTGAACAAACTCTGCATGGTCTGTGGTCTCCGGATCATGCTATTGGGGACTGTCCTCAGCGAAGGAGACAATTAGGCCCCGTCAATAAGCCAGCTAACTATAGGGCACCACAACAGGGAAACCGACCACTTTCCGCCACTAAACCAACCAGTCAAGGGGCATTACCAAAGGGACCACCCTTGCCATCACAGGAGCGTATTTTTCAGCAAGCGCAGCGGAATGGATCCAAACGCCAGACCATCACCATGACAGCTGAGAAGGAAGATACCACAGGGCAAGATAGCAGATGTACTCTTTTCTTTTTCAACCTTCCATTTTGATACCATACTTATTTATCCTTCGATTCAAATCTTAGTTTAACTCACCATAATTCTTCTAGTTTCTATAGTTTCGACCAATTGTCTTTATGTTTGTATCTCTTAAGTTTTCCATCAATTCACTTATACCTTTTTCATTAGTTTAGAAATACCTATAACCCTGTTTCAACTTCCAAACTTTTCTATATGTCCGGAAGCAACCACTGATTTTACACATTCCGATTCTTTATATCTAAACCATCCCTAGACTTCTCCTCGCATCAAGCGATACATTATCTCTCGGGAGTGACACATGCAGCAAAGAGGATTCCTGAAAGCGTTAATGATTTACGTGCCTAGTAGTGGCTACTCCTTTGAAAATTTCAAATATGAAATTACTAAGGAGGGTAGATCGTAACTATCGCACCTATTCTTGCTATTCCTAGCAGACCCGGAAGTTTTAACATCCACTACGATATTTTGGGGAAGCGACTTGGTGGTGTGATATATCAGCACGGCGATATAGTTGCATATGCGTCAAGACAACTAAAGACTTGTGAACGCAACTATCCTATACAGATTTAGAACTGGCAATTGTGGTGTTCATCTTGAAGATATAGAGACACTACTATAAGGAGAACATGTGGACACGGATGGTTGAAACACATGAAGCGGATGAGAGGGGTCAAGTTTTATATAGGAGAGGTGACGATCTACTGAGACTGTTTACCGCCGAAAACGGAGACGAACCGGGATGGGTCGTCTTGCCTGAATTTGGGGGCAGATACTATTTGGTTTTATTCATCCACCTCTCCGAAGATGCCAAGTTGATTTATGGCACCGGGTATCGGAGGTTTGGCGGATGCGGCCATTGTAGCAGACTTCGTCAAATTCCCCCTCGTTGTGAAGGGTTTTTGATTGTGGGGACACTCTTCCCTGCAGACGCAAGCCCATGCAGTTAATTACTTTATCGCATCGCGATAACTACTTTCTCCTGCTCCAGAATTTCACTTCATATCGTGTGTATTTGTTTTATTTTTGTTTGCCTGTGGATTGAATACGGAGACTAATTTATGTTGTCGCCCGTAGGGCGTGGATTAGTCCAAATCCGTATATTCTTAGATTTGGGTTTGGTTTGATTTAAGGATGGTTAATCTCGTTTGAGATTAAGATCAACTTTAATGTTTGTTGAGGATACGTTAGTCCAATTTGAGACTAAGATCTACTCAACAGGATTTTGGGATCATTCAGACCCATCAAAAGAACATTTGGGATCTATTGCTTCAGTTTAAGGATGTTTCGGTCCGTTGTTAGTTTAAGAACGTTTCGGTCCGCAGATCACCATTTTTGAGGTGAGATTTTAGTTTAAGGACATTATGGTCTGTTGTCGCCATTTTGGAAAGTGCACCCAAAAGCAGTTGGTTGTCGAGACCCGCTACCTCTCTGAAAACGTTGAGCAATTACAACTACATGTATTATAGGTGTAGAGAGATGTACCCTTGAACCAATTCCATGTTTGAGGGAAAAAGGATTGATCGTCGAGCCCAGAAATCATTAATCGTATTTTGAGACTAAGATTTCTTCATTAATTTGGGAAGTCATGAGCATAGAGGCTCGGTCTATTTGGGAGATCGAAGATATTTTAATCTCAAGAAGACTTAGCCAATTTGAGGCTGAAGTTGATTTCCCATAGTGTTAAGCACTAGTATATGTTTAGCACTCACGTGTTCCCACGTGAGCTTCTAAAGCAGTGTTAAACACTAGATTCCAGGGGTGCTCACGTGTAGCACGTGAGGCAGCTCAAAGCTGGCGCTGTACATTGGGTTCAAATCCCTATTTAAATATAAGTGTTAAACACTTAATTCTTGTGGCACTCACGTGTGAGCACGTGAGGTGCCCCAAAGTTGTGTACTGCCTTTTTGGGTTTTATTTCCCTCTCCTTTTATAAGTGCTAAGCACTCGGCTCACGTGTGAGCACGTGAGGCGCCCGAAATGGAAACTGATCTATGGATTTTATTTCTCTTTCCTTTATAAGTGCTAAGCACTTGGATCCTGTGGTGCTCACGTGCGAACACGTGAGGCGCCTTTCAAAATGTGAGCGCTGTTTTTGGGTCTATTCCCTTTTTTATATAAGTGCTAAGCACTTGATTGGGGGTCGCGTGGAAAACATGTGACTGCCCTAGGAGGCACTTCTTATTCTTTTTAAATACTCGCGTGTGAAACACGTGATTCGATCTCAGCCATTTTTTATCATCAGAGGTGCTCACGGGGGGAAACATGTGAGGTTTCGTTATAGTGTTGAATACTAATGAATCACCAGTCTTTCCTTGTATGTGCATGAAGATCTTGATCTGAATTTAGAGAATTTCAAGTCTCTTGTTTTATAAGAACTAAATTCTTTTTACTGGGTTAAACCCTAGTGTTATCAGAGGAATTAAATTCATATATGCATTTGTAAGAATTAAATTCTTTGAACTTAGTTCTTTCCCCTAAGTTTTGAATCTACATAACAGAATCTCCCCGATGAGAATTAAATTCTCAACTTGTGGGGAAATCTGCTACTGCAGATCTCAACCAGAGGAAGAACTAAGTTCTTGTATGAAGGGTTAAACCCTTAAAGAGGCGAAGAAATGATAGGATAATCTCTGTATTTTCTTCTTACCTAGTTTTTTTGTTTAAGAAGGGGATTTTCTTATTTTAGAGAATTGAATTCTCTTTCTCTCTTTTTTCTCTTTTTTTTGTATGCTCTCTTCTGTTCCTTCTTTTTTTTAACTTGAAGTCTTGGGTTTTTTATATAGTGGATAGAAGTTTGTTAATTAGTTTTAGGAAATCTCTCATTGAGAGACTTCAATTGATTTTGGGGTTTTACCCGCTGTTGGATTTTTGATCCAAGGGTTTCTATCTTACAGAACATATTTTCTTGTTTCTTAAACAAGATTAGGAAAATATTTTCCCGTACAGAATTTATTCTGTAGAATGTTGATTTTTAATCACCGTTGGATTTTTAATCACCGTTGTGCTTGGTTTAACGGAGCACGATTTTTCTTTGTTTTAAAGAGAGATGAAAAATATTTTCCAACTCATGGGATCTTTGATCCGCCAACTTTCTGTTTAACAGAAAATATCATTTCCTATTTAAATGTTCAATAGAATTTAATTCTATCATCATTGGATCTTTGATCCAACGGTTCCTTATTGAGTAGAATTTTAATTCTACGTAGGGACATGCCCTTACGTATTTAGGCTTAATAGCGTGGCCATTGTTTCAATTGCAGTGCCTATATGCGTTGCATATAGGCACTCACGTGTTAAACACGTGGGGCTGTTTTAGCCTAGCAATTGTTTTAATTGCTGTGCCTATATGCATTGCATATAGGCACTCACGTGTTAAACACGTGGGTCTATTTTAGCCTAGCAATTGTTTTAATTGCTGTGCCTATATGCGTTGCATATAGGTACTCACGTGTTAAATACGTGGGGAAGCTTTAGCCTAGCAATTGTTTTAATTGCTGTGCCTATATGTGTTGCATATAGGCACTCACGTGTTAAACACGTGGGGATGTATTAGCCTAGCAATTGTTTTAATTGTTGTGCCTATAGGCACTCACGTGTTAAACACGTGGGGCTGTTTTAGCCTAGCAATTGTTTTAATTGTTGTGCCTTTATGCGTTGCATATAGGCACTCACGTGTTAAACACGTGGGACTGTTTTAGCCTAGCAATTATTTTAATTGCTGTGCCTATATGCGTTGCATATAGGCACTCACGTGTTAAACACGTGGGGCTGTTTTAGTAAGGAACTTTCCCTCATCCCTTTTTTATAAGGGAACAAATGCCCCCTCCCCCAGCGTTGCTCTCATGTAGCTTGCACGTGAGAGCAACGCTGTCTGTCCTCACAGCCATTGGATTGCCTAGGGAAATGGGAAGATGAACCGCTCCCCATCATGTCTTATAAATGCAAGGCTTTTGCCTTTAGGAAGCTACTATTCTTTCATCTTCTTCCTTACTTGTTTTCCTTAAAAATTTAATTCTCTTATTCAGAGTTTATTTATCTGCCCACTGAGATCTCAGAGTTAAACTCTATTAAAACTTTTCTTTGGTAAGGATCATGAACGGGACTCCCTCCTCTTTTGCCTTTTTTATGGTAGATTTTAAATCCAGGGACAGAGCGTTGCTATCTTTTTGAACTGATTTCTTAAAGATCCAAAGCATACTTTCTTTTTATAGATTTTGAAATCTTGAATCAATGGGGATTATTAATCCTCCCCTCAGGATTTTACCCTGTCACCGATCTTTAAGATTCTTGGAATTAAATTCCATTTTCTTTGCCTCCTTGCTATGTGGGTTTTCTGGGACTTAATCCCTTTGTTAAAGGAATTTAATTCCTTATTCACAGAGCTTGGCTCTGAGAGAGATTTAGATATTTTTGGGAATTTTATTCCCTAATGTTCTCGAATATTTGAGGGTTTTAATGCACCTAAAGCAGATTTGAATCTGTCGTGCTTTTAGCAGAACTTGCTTCAAGAGTTTGTTTAAACTTTACAGTTTCCTTGATGAGAATCCTTCTCGATTCTCTCAATGATTATTTTGCCTCATCATTGGTAAGCCATCATTTAGATTTTATAGGGTCCATTGGTTTTGCAGTCAGTGGTCCCATGGAACAAACATCCTGTCGTTTTCTTTTGTTATTATATATATATATATATTATATATAGGTTTTATTAATGGTTTTTCTTTCCATTATTTCAGGAACAATGGCTTCACTTCCTTACTTTTCTTATACTCACTCAAACGCCGCTTTTCCGCAATCGTCGTCAGACGAGGAAGCTATGGAAATTATCAGAGCACATGACAGGGACTGTACGAGTCTACTCTTATGGGGGGTTTGGTATGGTCATATCATCCGGGGCCGCCGTAGCATAAATTGTGAGGTGCCAATAGAGCCCCTCCGCCCAATATCGCTGATGGAACGCACACAGACCGCTTATGCGGTGGAGGTCACTAACTGGACTCCTATCGGCCGTCTTAAGCCGTCAAAAACTGGGATACCCAACTAGCCCCTGCCGGCTATAGATATTCTGGGGCACCGCATATGTCAGGGCGAAGCCTGACTGTGGGGAAAAGTTTATAAGGTAAGCATTACCCTCCGCCAACCAGTAGGCTACCTTCCCTGGGCTCGATACGTTCTTTCTGCCCACTGTGCACGGTTACAGAAGGTTGGGCTTTATCAATCGGTGTACGCGTCTCTATTTCATTACCAGGCCCCTCACGTCTGGTGGGTTAAAGCCTTTCGGAACCAATGGAAGCTTCCCACCAACATCTTCTTGTTAGGGGATCGCGAGGTCTCGATTTCACTGGAAGAGTTCCGCGAGATCTCCGGATTGCCGATCAGTGAAGAGTATTATGAAGAGTTGCTGCCTCCCGATGAGTATGTGTTCGCGACTGTGCCTGCTATGCTTGATGGCCTGACGACTAAAAATGACGTCCATCATAAGTACCCAAGTCTAATCAAAGCTCTGGGTATCTTTGAGAAACTGTTCGTGACGTTAGAAGGGAAAGGCGTCACCTTTGAGACCTTCATTGCCTGCTTTCTCCGTGGAGACGCTTTATCCAAAGAGGCTCCAAAGTTCGCGATCATCGACAAACTTTTCGGGTTCAGGTTGAACAAACCGCCGGCCAAAGAGGAAGATTTGTCGCAGTTCTACATTCCGACCTCGTCGGCCGTTTCCTTCAATAGGATTGCGGCTCCCGGCATGGACGAAGAGTCCTTCTTTGTTGGCTTCATCAGCCTCTGGCTCAGTTGGTTCGCCATACTTACGCATCGATGCTTTATGAGAGACTCCGACTTCTACCCCGTTCATCGCATAGCTGGAGGGGCGCGATTGGCTGTTGGTGTTGCAGGATTGTCGTACCAATATCATGGATTAAGCGGTGCGGCTAATACTTCGACCCCAAGCGCGGATATTGTGAATCTTTCCCTCCACTACTTCACGTCGTGGATCGAGATGCATGTATTGGGAGCATTTGCTGCTCACCAGCGGCTAGATTTTTATGACTCCTATACCTTCCCATGGGTTATGAGGTTGGTGGATACTTTCGCTCCCGATCCGACTCATCTAGGGGCCCTCCGCGTGTTGCTTAACCCATACTCAAACAAGGACGGGATGGTTTTTAATGACCAAGCCCTATCTGCTCCTGAGGGGCCCATTCAGCTGCTATTTGATCTGTCAAAAGGTGGAGCACCATCTCTAAAGCCTAAAGAGATTATGCACCTGTACTCGATTAGGCCAGGCTATTTGGTGTTTCGTTAGAATGACATAGTTCTTTTTATGCAGTATAATCCACACCGTTTTGCCCAGCAATTTGGCTATAACTAGGGCATCCCTCTCGAGGCGTTTTTAGTTGAGCCCACTTTGTCTTCGGAAGTCACTCGTGACGTCATCCATCATTTTATACGGCTGAACACCGGCTCCCGTTTCATGATCCCTGAGTCCGACTATCTTCCAAGATCTGTGGTGTATTTCAAGGGTTGGTATCGCCATTGAGTCAGTCTTATCATTGTCGAGGAGAGGCGGGTACTCTTCGAATGTAGAGTTCCAGCTACGACCCTTGTCACTAGCGCTCTGTTGCGGTCGTGGTCAGTGGTTCGCCCACCACTGAGGGATAGTGGGCCGGTACTTATCTCTAAAGCCTCCGAAATAGAATCACCCCCTCCTACTGCTGGTATGCCGATACGCACTAGAGCCGAAGCAAAGGCTTCTAATGAAGCGCCAGCGGTAGCGTCGCCAGTGGTGGTGTCACCGAAGGGGGATACCGGAAATGAGGTTGGTCAACGTCGCGCCAAAGCGCTGAGGGGGAGGAAGCGTTCTTCCGCTGGTGCTAACACAAATTCTAAGAGGAGGAAGAAATCTGTAACATTTCAGAAAAATAAAATATTATTTTTGGGAATTTTTATAATTAAATAATAAATATTATGAATATTTTAATAATGCGGTATAATTAAATACCGATAAAGTGGAAAATATTTGGAAAATTATAGGAATTTCTGAAATGAGGTGTTTTATGTGATTTAGGCAAATTATGAATTTTTAGAATTAATTATAAACTATTATAATGCTAATCGCGATTAAATATCGCTAATCTTGCATTAATCCGGTTTGTGCACATGACATGTACCATGTCACATTTTAGCACTTGTTACATTTTTCTACATTGCTTTTCTTTGTTTTGGCTTGGTTTTAGAGAAGAGAAAAGAAAAGGAAAAGAAAACAAAAGAAAATGAAAAGATTAAAATAGTGAGGTATAGGCAAGAGAGAGAGAGAGGGTGAGAGGTCAACCATAGTCTTGGCTCATTCCCTCTTCATTATTGTCTTCATCTTTCCTTCCCCTTCCTCTCCCATGGCAACACTCCCTCCTCCCTCCTCAAACACCGCTCACTTCACCATCCAAACCAACTCAAAACATCATCCCCACTTCATTAAAAACATGCACAAGCTCACTAGATGCATTTTGGACCAAGAAAAATATGATTTTGAGCACTTGGGGTAACTCAAGAAATTCTTGAGTTGCCAAATGAGGTAATTTCTGCATCATTAGTGTAGTATTTCAATTCCTTTAGCATCCATGTTAGTTTAGAATTGATATTGTGTGGTTTTGTGAACTTTGAAAATTCTAAGTTAAGGATTAGGGTTTGAATTGAATCCAAAGATGTAATTGAGGTTAGTAGAGACCTTATAACCCCTGTAGGGATTGTGTATTGGACTAAAACATAGAGTAAACCCCTAATTCCCAAACTTAGAAACCCTGATATCGGATTTTATGGATTTTGTGAGGATATATTAGTATCTGCTATCACCCGGGACACCTGAAAAATATTTAGCAAGCACAGGGATACAAGTAGGCAACCTAGACCCTAGACCCAAATCCCAGGACCCCAATTTCCACACATGGCCGAAGATTTATCCATTCTGGCTGCAAATTGCAGCCAGAACAGGGACTTAGGGCTTCGTGTTTGGTTCATATCTCCAGTTTCTAGTAACTAGACCCTCCATGTGTGCAAAATTGACTGATTTCATCTGGGGTAAAATCTGGGACCATTTTCTTGAGTTGCTGCATTGTTTTACGGCTTCTTTTTAACTTGGATTTTAGTATTTGGGTTTGACTCGGTCGATTCACGTTTATACGTCAATCGTCGAGAGTTGTTGGTTATTCTTGCATGCGTAGTCCGTAGGTTCTAACCTATACGCTTTTAGCGTGTCGTTTCGGTTTTGAATTGGATTTTTATACGACACGATATATGTTGACATGTAGGTACCCCCATGAAGATTTTGAGACGATGAGGAGAGCGTGGCGTCATCGATTCCAACAAGCGAGGATCAAGATGAGTAGATATATATCTACGGGGGAAGTCGGGTGGATGACTTATAGCACCCCCGCAGTTTCGTTAACGCGAATGCGTTATAATTATATTATATATATATATACATACACACACACACACACGGATGTGATATGAAATAAATTTGGGTTAGTATGGTGTACTTGTAAGATAGTGTTTAGTTCGTTTATTAGTCGCGAACCCTAGAGTTGTGATTTGCATACACACGCACACACACACTTGCATACTTTTATTACTTGTGCGTATATTGGGATATGTATATATATATATATACACACACATAGGTATGGGACTATATATATATATACGTAAACATATATATGGATGATGATGATAGTATATGATATTTGGAGATGAGTCGATGAGATTGGGCATGGTGCCCTGAGATCGGTGATATGACGTGGTTCGTATTTGAGATACGACATGAGTTTATAGTGGGTCCTTAGGCGATGTGTTTTTATACACACGCACATATATATGTAGATGGTATCAGTATTTACTAGACTTAGATCAGTACCCCTAATACAGGATATGATAATACGGATACCAGATGAATGATGAGATAAATGTGATATTCGACCCGTACCCAGATTAGGATGCCGTACGATGGATTTACCGTACGAGCTATATATTGATGATAGATCCGCACTCTTGACTCGAGGATGTCATGATTATATATTGTATCGTATGTGATATTATTGAGGCGGGATCACCGACTATTATATGTTATATATATCGACTCAGATTTAGGTGGTTTCCTTATCTTTTCGATTAGTCTGTTAGTATAAACCTGTAGAGTACTTAGTAGATGTTAGACTAGACCCAAGTTATACCTATTTTAAAAACTAACGAATCGTGAGTATTTTAAAGACAGGCAGAGAGATCCTACGGATATTTCAAAGGTCGTACCTTTCTTAAAAGCACCGTGGCCCTTATTTTATAAACGCCACGATTCGTATTATTTCAAATGTCAAAACTGTATGATTCACATATATAGTAATGTATATTATTTATTGCTGCGTTTACCATTCATTTTCCGCATATTCTATTATTCGCATCGCATTGCATGCTTATTTGTGTTTTCATAATTATTATGAAACCCGTGCTGTCAGGACACCAGCACCATTACCGATGATGCGTATGCTCCACATACACCTACTTGTCGGCTCACACATATCATCATCGGTAATTGCCATGTCACGTACACTTTAGAGAATATTAATTCATTGATATTGCTTGTTAGTTGATATTTTCGACATGATACTAGTGAGCCTGCCATTATATGATAGCTTAGACATTGCATTTATTTACTGTGTTATTTCATGCATATTATATATTCATTGTCATGCAATATTATAAGGGCCAGTCCGGATTGTCGGAGCTCAGTATTCATTATTATTGACTTTTCATTTTGGATTTCGGATTTTCCATGAGATTTCTGGATTTGGAGAAACCGCAAGATTTAATAAACTCGTTTATCATTTTAAAAGATAAAAGTGCGGTTTTCTCATGTTATGATTGTGATATGTCCACCATGAGTTTTCTTGGCTCTTGAGCGATATCATACACCCGATTCGAAGAGGAGATGAACCGTCTGTGGATGCATGGTGGACCCGGTGCGGTACCCCGGGGCAAGAAGATCACAGAGAATGGCATTTGAGCCTGTGACAGGGGAGCATTACTGACCGGTGATTTTATTGTGATTTATGATACAGGCCAGTCCGGATAGCCGGAGCCTGAGATATTGAGCTTTGATGATACAGGTCAGTCCGGATAGCCGAAGCCTGAGATATTGAGATATTGGGATATTGAGATATATATTTTGTGTCGATACTTGACACTGATTTTCTAATGATTTCATTGATGATACTTAAATGTTTATACAGAAATCTCACTATATTAAGAAAATAGTTTTCTCATTCATGATATATTCTGTTTTCATCATACCACATTCATATATCATATTTATGATATGTTGTTACCTGAGGAACTGACATGAGCACTTGGTATTACACTTATATATAGATGTTTACCCTTGCCATCTTATCATGCTTCAGACTTTATCATATTGAGGATATATATTATGATCGTATTGACCTAGGATTGAGTCATACATACGATTTCTGCTCTGTGATCTTTTTCTACTCACGAGTCGGCAACTCACCCCCTTTGTGTTACAGTTCTTGCAAGTTTTGCCGTACAGGTTTTGTTGCAGTTTTGCTGGCACACTGCTTTCATTCCGGGTGATTGTTTTGGTAGGTGGGTTCACCTGTATCGTGACCACCATTGTACTTTATTTATTCAGTTGTATCTAGTAAACTCCATCAACCAGACTTGTATATTTATTAACCTTAGAAGACCAGTGTATATTATTTCGACCTTAGAGTCGCGCGTTATATTATTATGGGTTTTCTTGATGATTTTTTAGTTTCCTTTTGAGTTTTGATCCTCACCCTTGGCGTTGTATATTATATTGCTTACGTGGTTGTGACCGTCAATTGACAAAGAGCTAGCTTTTGCTTAGGGATGCCTTTATTCATATTATGCATGTTGTACCCTTTTGGGGCCAGTATTTTCAAAGGAAACTCTGCCGAAATTTTCAGAAAAGACTTGATGATTTTAAAAATATATATTCGGCTTATGTTATTAAAACCACTCGTTTTAAATAATTTCTCTTCACTTCTATTCAAAATGGTTTAGATTTCTGGGATTTTTTTGGCTTACTTGAATTAGATGGGGTCCTATAGACTTCATATGATTCAAGTGCCACTCACGTGCCATTTCTGGGTCATGACAAAATCGGTTGCTGTCTTACTCGACACCCTGCTTGAGTCCAAGCCATTATTCAGGACGAACCGATCGCTATGGAAGAGTCGGATGCCGGTCTTATCTATCCTGGCACGTCTGCTGAGGAGGCCGCGCAATTGGCTGAGGCTTTGAGGCGCTCACAAGATGAGACCGAGAACGTGTGCGTCCTAAAGAAGCCCTACGCTCCTGTTATATTTTTTGACGTTGATCCATCATTACGGAGGGTACATATGGGTCCTTTGTTGATGGAAGATGAACGGGCCCTCAAACGGCCCATAACGGTTGCCTCCGAAGACGAGCTTGCATTAAAGACAGGTAGTCATTCATCTGCACTTGAACCTCAGCGAGCGTACTTAGCCAGAAAGGAAAAACGTCTCGAGAAAGCCCAACTTCAAGCTGCTTGGCGTATTGGTATGCATCTTTCTCGTGTCTTTCTTTTAGCGAATAGTCTGTATTACTTTTATTTCTTCTCATTTTTGCATGATCTTTGCAGGGACTTCGAAGGGTGTAGAGGAGGCGACTGAAGCGGCCATCCGTGCTGTGAAACTCCTAGTGGCGGCCGATGTCCCTTCCATGTCTATTCTCTCAGCAGGGCTGACATCATCGACCACGGATCCTGTGGACATCCCTAGCGACGTACCGAAGAGTATAGAGGAGATTGTTGAGGCCATCATCCCTTTCTTGGAGCCCTCAACGGTGGCTTTTGTCCCCTTATTGGATACTACCATGACGGCCATAGGTTTCACAAATATCTCCAGTGATGCACCTGAAGGTGTGGAGGAGACCGCTGAGGCTACCATTCCCCCAGCTCAGGGTGGGCAAAGCATTGAAGGAAATCTCATGTACCTATACATTTCATTTAATGCCCCTTCTGTTAGTTGACCCTTTCTCTCCTTCAGAATTGCGGGAATTAGCGGCCTCCATCGTGGACCTCTCTCTAAGAAGAACCTTCCAGCGCTTGCTCGACATGGGTGCCCCCCAAGCAATACCCCCACAAACATAGTTCTTTCCTCAGGCTAAGGTTGGTATGCTTTTTCCTCTTTTGTTTTATTATTATTTTATATAATGATGCTAATATGCGCTCCACAGTTCTGGAAGCCGATGACGAAGTTGAAATCCTTGCATGACTGTGGATAAGTAAGGCTTTATATTTAGCATTGTTTTGTCTATTCCATATTTGTAAATCTCACTGACTGTTCGTAAATCTTGACAGCTCTGCCAACCCTAACCCCGTTAGAATCTTGGATCTCCATCCCACCGGGCCCCTATGCTCGGCGTGCGTTTGAAAGGATGGCGAAACAAAGCATATACTCCCTGACGACTCTCATTGAAGACTTTTGCACTGTTGCTTCTGTCACGGCCGAAGAATTTGCCTTCGAAGCCAATGCTTCCTTGTCCGTTCTTGCCACCTATCATGACGAAGTATTGGTGCATGTTTGGGTTGAGTACTGTCGTAGAGTGGAGATTTTCCTACACGGGCTTGAGTGCATCCGCCTTCCTTCCGACATATTAACCGTAAAATCGAGTCTGCGGGGATGGATCGAACGGTGCGTAGCCAATCTACAGTCATATGAGAAGAGGCTCAACCGGAAGTTTTCAGAGAGGGAGTTAGCTTCAAACTCTTTTAGGGGAACTTCAGACTCAGCTTACCACCAAGACTACCCGCGCGTACGAAATTTGGCGGGTGCTTTAAGAAGCTATTACAGAGGTGGTGGCTCTTAACAAAGCCATTATCTTTACTCGCGAGATGGTTGAAGCCCATAAAATCGCCGAAAGGGAGCTTGAGAGTCGGTTTGCTTCATATCAGACTCAGCAGACTCAGGCGGGTACTCGTCTTGCCGCACTAAAGGAGCTTGTTCCCGCTAAATTTTTTGGCTAAAAGCTACTTGTTCCCTTATAAAAAAAAGGGAGGGAGAGTCCTCAAAATTTGGCATCACGTGTTAAACACGTGGGCGCTCATATGTAAAGCATATAAGCGCTGGAAACAAACAACTAAGGGCCAAACATGCCGCTCATATGCAAAGCATATGAGCGCTGAACATAAACAACTAATGGCCAAATGGGCCTCACGTGTAAAACACGAGCGCTCATATGCAGAGCATATGAGCGCTGAACTTAAACAGGCTAAAACCCACAGCAGGGGTCACGTGTTAAACATGTGAGTTCTCTTGCATCTCACATGCAAAGTATGTGAGCGCCCTAATTTAAAATGTTCCTATTAAATTCTATGTGATAAAATTAAACCCTATTTGGGAAATATTTTTCCATGATCTTTCTAATATGGAAAGATCTTTCTCTAACAGAGAATTCAGGATTTAAAATCCGATGGTGATAAAATATCACCAATTAAATCATCTGATAGAATTAAATTATATTTAGGAAATATATTCCTGATCCTCTTCAAACTAGAAAGATCGTTTCTGTTAAACAGAGGACCTTTGGACCAAAGATCCAACGGTGATCGTCTGGTAGAATAAAATTCTATCATAGGAAAATATTTTTCTAATCTTGTTAAACTAACAAGATATTCATATGATAAGAATAAAATTCTATGTTAAACTAACGAGATATCCATATGATAGAAATAAATTCTATATAAAGAAAATATATTTCTGATCTTGTTAAACTTAAAAGATATGATAGAATAAAATTCTAATCTTGTTAAAACTAACAAGATATTCATAATCGTTTTAAACAAACAAGAAATCTTCTCTGTTACACAGAGAAGCCTTTGGATTAAAAATCCAACGGTGAATAAAATTCACTGATTGATCTAAAAGATCATGAAATCAATCATGATCTCTCAATGAGGGATTCTCTTAACAAATTGATTCTAGTTCTTCTCGTATAAATAAGAGCGAGGAGAGGAGGAGAAAGACACATAGAAGGGAGAAGAAAGACACAGAGAGAATTTATTCTCTAAATGGAGGAAACCACCCTATAAGCTTTCCAAAAAAGCTCCCACAAAAACAAAAGAGAATTTAATTCTCAAACCAAGAGTTTAACTCTTCTCAAAGAACTTAGTTCTTCCTCTGGTTGAGGTCTATAGAAGCAGATCTCCCCACAAGTTGAGAATTTAATTCTCATCAGGAAAATTCTGTTACGTAGATTCAAAACATAGGGGAAAGAACTAAGTTCAAAGAATTTAATTCTTACAAAAATATATAGAAATTTAATTCCTCTGATAAAACTAGGGTTTAACCCTGTTAAAAGAATTTAATTCTTATAAAACAAGAGACTTGAAATTCTCTAAACTCAGATCCCGGCATCGTTAATATGAGATAAAGATCTTCATGCACATAGAAGGAAAGACTGGTGATTCATTAGTGTTCAACACTATAACGAAACCTTACATGTTCCCTCACGTGAGCACCTATGATGAATAAAAAAGAATGGCTGAGACCGAGTCACGTATTTCACACACGAGCATTTAAAAAGAATAAGAAGTGCCTCCTAGGGCAGTCACGTGTTTTCCACGCGACCCCTAATCAAGTGTTTAGCACTTATATTAAAAAAGGAATAGACCTAAAAACAGCTCACATTTTGATGAAACCTCTCGTGTTCGCACGTGAGCACCACAGAGTCCAAGTGCTTAGCACTTATAAAAGAAAGAGGAATAAAATCCAGAGAACAGTTCCTATTTCGGGCGCCTCACGTGCTCATACGTGAGCCAAATACTTAGCACTTATAAAAGAAGAGGGAAGTAAAACCCAAAAGGCAGTGCCCAACTTTGAAGCGCCTCACGTGCCCACACGTGAGTGTCATAAGAATTAAGTGTTTAACACTTATATATAAACGGGGACTTAAACCCATTGTACAGTTCCAGTTTAAAGTGCCTCACATGCAACACGTGAGTGCCACAAGAATTCAGTGTTTAACACTGCTTTAGAACCTCATGTGGGAACACGCGAGTGCTGGATGTATACTAGTGCTTAACACTATGGGAAGTCAACTCCAGCCTCAAGTTGGCTAAGTCTTCTTGAGATTAAAACATCTTCGATCTCTAAATAGAGCGAGCCCTGTGCTCATGTCTTCCTAAACTGATCCTAGTCCCTAACACTACTAATGATCTTCCGATGGATATTCATCCCACATCTCCCCTCAATCTGGAAATTGGTTCAAGGATACATCTCTCCATACCTCTGATACATGTCGTTATAATTCTTCAACGTCTTCAGAGAGATGGCAGGTCCCGACAACCAACAACTCTTTGGTGCACTCCCAAACCGGTGGGCACATCCCAATACGGACCGCAACGTCCTTAAACTACAACGGACTGAAACGTCCTTAAACTAATAACGGACCGTAACGTCCTTAAACTAAAACAATAGAGCCCAAATGCTCTTTTGTTGGATCTGAATGATCCTAAACCCTTATTAAGTAGATCTAAGTCTAAAATTGGACTAATGTATTCTTAACAAACATTTAAGTTGATCTTAATCTCAAACGAGACTAACGATCCTTAAATCAAATCAAACCCAAATCTAAGAATATATGGATTTGGACTAATCCATGCCCTATGGGTGTACAAATTAGTCTCCGTATACAATCCACGAGCAACCAAAAATAAAATAAACACACACGACACGAAGTGAACTTCTGGAGCAGGAGAAAGTGGTTACCGCGATGCGGTAACGTAATTAACTTCAGAGGCTTGCGCCTGCATGGAAGAGCATCCCCACAATCAAAAACCCCTCGCAAACGTGGGGGAATCTGACGATTCCATCACGGTTTTAACTGCAGAGGCTTGCGCCTCCAAATAGCATCTGCCCCAAAATTCAGGCGAGACGATTCCATCACGGTTTTGTCTCTGTTTTTGACGGTAAACGGATTCTGGCACGCCCGGTGGGACCTTTTCCTCTTTCCACTCCACACTTCGTGTGTCGTGTTTTTCCGCGATCAAATAATCGCGGTATATATGTTTGTAGTTACCCTTGGGTGATGGGATACTGAAGCCGGCGTTTCATCTCTATGAAGATTGGTGTTTTCTCCCACTCTAGCAACTCAGGCTCTATCATATCCTGTAGAGTCAAGTATGGGCTACTTGCAGCCTCAAATCTCTGCAATCCGGCTCTTCAAGAAATTAACGGGCTTCTCAATAAGTCGATACTCCCCCTTCCCACCCTTGGTGCCTCAACGGCAATGGAGGAAGCCCAGAGGAAGTCTGTCTTCCACAGGCTGGTTCCCCAAGCTGCTGCTTTGCGGACAGAATCAGTCCTCAAACAAATGGCACCTGCCAAGGACCAAGGTCGACGCAGGGGGCAGAATATTCAAGCTCTCAAAAGGAAACAAGGGGTAGGCTCGGTAAAATCCTGAGGCTAATCAAATCACGGCCATAAGAAACAGTCGACGTCGATATCGGCATCATACAAAATGAGCTGGGGGCAGTTCTCCGTATGGTCTTGTTTCAACCCCAGTGGTGAATGTTGTTTTTCTAACTGGGAACAGCTTCAAACTGTTGTGAAGGGTCAGACAAAATTCTCCCACCGCAATATTGAAGAAATATCCGTAGCCCATGGAGATCCCACGAGAGCAGAAACCAGTTCGCTCCCTATAAAAACTTTCCTCATCTATATATAAGGTATGGAAGCAGGTGAAGGACTCAGTCGTCGTCTATGGCTCTTCCTCTAAACGTTAGCCAAATTCTGACAAATCCCCTTTCAAATACAAGAGGATTCATCCAAAGACGAGTACTGATACAGCGGTTCCTCCCAAAACCAAAGCAGCTTTTCACAAAAAAGAGAGGCCTGATAAAGCTCAAGTGCCCGAAGCAAACTCCAAAGGCCAAAACTCCAAACACTCCAAGCATGGGGGCATGGTAAGTCACATAGTCTATTTGGTGAATTCTAAAGACGAAGTTCGAGCTTCTACTAGTCACCGACCTCAAACTCGTTCCCTGACAAATGTTCAACTACAACGTGAAAAGCTGCAGGAGATGCTCGCTCAGGCGGCAGCAAACACTAATCCATCGCCTAAGGAAAATCCCGAGGACGCACCCGAAGAAAGAGTAGAGAAGGAGTCAGATATTGATTTTCTAAAGCGCGCTCTGAAAAAGAGAGATGAAGAAGCAGCAGAAATGTCCACTAAAATGAACCAGATGGCCTTTCTGATTCGGAATATGGGTGGAATGATGGTTCAATCGGAACCACTTGCAGATGAACCGCCAGTAGTCGGTCTTAAAGATAAGAATGACACTTCAAATCCTCTGCAAACCTCATCAACGGCTGAAGAGGAAATGATTCCAAAAGCAAAGCTGAACGAATATATCGCTCAGCAAATCAAAGCTCACTACACCAGTGAAGCCGCAAATAGATCAATCAAGACTGGGCGACCGTATCCGACGTGGTACGATCAAATACAGTACCGCCAGAGTACACACTTTCAGCGTTCCACATGTACAAAAGAACTGGGAATCCTAGCCAGCACATTGCGTGATTTAAATCCATGTGCGGCAATTATGGAGGAAATAACATACTACTCCTATGACAGTTCGTCAGCGGTCTGGCGGGCATCATCTTCGAAAGGTATGCGGAACTCCAAATGATTTTGTGAAGAGCTTCGACCAAATGGATATGCTCTTCTATCAGGGATTCGCTAATGAGAACGAACATACTACTGTGACGGCGCTGCTCAACGAAAGGGTTAGACTGAATGAAACTTGGGTTCAATATGTTACACGATAGCAAAATCTCTGGTCAAGTACAAGCAACGAAACGATGAAGTTGCAGCCATGGGAATGCTCATAGCCACCCTCGACCCAAATCAAAGGCGTCCCCGTATATGTCCCCTCTTCAAGCCGACGACCTTCCAAGAACTCATGGATAAAATGGCTCGATTGGATAAAATGGGTCAAGACTCTTTCTCATCCGATGATGACGAGTGAAAAGCGGAGGCAAGGTTGAGTTTGTCACCTACGCTCAACAAAAAAGCGGCTTTGAAGCAACATGTCGCCAAAATAGCAACGGTGTAGGTAATCGTTCCCCCTGAGATATACACAGGGGGCATATTTCTCACTGGCGGAAGAATCTCTATGTAGAATGGTCCTTTCTTCTCAAAGGACAGGAAGGATATTAAGGGGCCTATAAATAGGTCCTACAATCTAGTGAAATGCCCCTCTAAAAAAAGCGGTACGTCTACAAGCAAAATGGGCACGGATGAAAACCCGAAAGGGTGCCGTGAGTAAAAACAGCAGGACTGCCGGCGAACTTGTGAAAACTCGGAAGGGCGCAATCTCGTTAAAATAAAAACACCTGCAAGGTCCTCTGGACCTTGTGAGGAGAAAACACCTGCGTGAGATCCTTACGACTCACAAGGGAGCAACACACTTAGAGATCCCCACGATTCCTAAGGAGAAATTACACTTACGAGATCCTCATGACTCGTAAGGAGAATCCCACCTATGAGACCCTCACGGCTCATAGGATTCAAAAGCCTTAAAATACAGGGACCTGGACCTGTTCATAAGCCGTCATATCCCCCAAGTTACCCTACAGGCGGTCCATATTGACCCTTGTATACAATCCACGGGCACGAATAAATATTTCTTTGCCAAGTTCTACAAATGGCAAGAAATTTCCCCATATGGTTAATAACACTTGTAGGTCCTCTCAACTTATAAGGAGAAAACACTCTTAGAAGATCCTTATGAATTACAAGAGAAGACATCACTTAGGAATCTCCATGCTTCTTAAGAAGAAAATTCGCCTACGAGATCCTCACGACTCGCAGGGAGAAAACCCTTTATGAGACCCTTACGGCTCATAAAGTCAAAAGTCATAGCCAACAGGATCCTAACCCTGTCTACTGAGCCACCTTTGTTCAAATCAGTAAATTCAAATGATGATTCGCTCCTGGGAATATCCCGGTTGTAGCGATACTGATGCCTAAACAGGTGACAAACTCTAAGTCAACCTTTCCGGCAAACGCCGTCCCTACAACCATCTAATGAAGAAGGAGACCCCGTTCGTCTGGAATCAGAAATGCCAAAGTGCACGGGACGAAATCAAGCAATATTTGCAGAATCCGCCGGTACTGACCACTCCGGTTAAGGGAAAGCCCCTCATCCTGTACACAACACCCCGTGAAGGTTCTTTAGGCGCGCTATAGGCATAGGAGAACGATCAAGGAAAGGAGAGAACTCTCTACTATTTGAGTCGGGTTCTCCTGGGGGCAGAAAACAACTACTCCCCCATCGAAAAGCATTGCCTGGCATTGATCTTCGCGATAATGAAGCTTCGACATTATGCCTTGGCACATGAGGTCCATCTCATATCAAAAGTGGATCCTCTCAAATATTTGATGTCAAGATCTATAATAAAAAGAAGGCTCGCTAAATGGGCCCTCCTCTTAATGAATTTCTCGATAACGTATCGACCCCTCAGGGCAGTGAAAGGCCAAGCCATTGCCGACTTTCTTGCAGAGCACCCGATACCAGCCGACTCTCCTTTAAATTGCGAATTGCCAAATGAACATGCGTTCGACACGATCGACAAGAAGGAGGAAGGAAATAATGCCCGATGGTAACTCTACTTCGATAAAGCATCTTCCATGAAAAAGCGAAAGCAAAACACCCCCATAATTAAAGCCTGGGTGGGCTTTATATTCGTGACTCCGCAATGAGAGATAATGCATTTCGCCCTTTCCTTAACAGAGCCGAGGACAAACAACGAGGTTGAGTATGAAGTTTTGATAACGGGTCTTGAGATCACTGTCAAAATGGGAATCGAAAACCTCGTCATATATGGAGATTCCCAGCTATTCGTTGGCCAAGTAAATGGTGACTATCAGACATGCAAACCAGAGTTGGTAAAATATGGCGAAAGAGTGCAGCAATTGCTGACACAAATCCCCTCCTACATTCTAGAAAGCATACCGCGGGCAGAAAATAACTAGGCGGATACATTAGCCAAGCTCGCTAAAGAACTAAGTTCTTTTTCTGATGAGATTTTTTATCTCTCTGTTTTTACCTTGAAGAAAAGTTCTTCTTCTGCCGGGAGCTTTACTCTTCTCTCTGAACTTTCTCAAAGTTTATGGGGGGGTTCCTCTATCTCAGACTTGAAGTCTTGGGGCCTTTATAGGGCAAGGCTGATTTGTTCAATCAGTTGAAGAGATCTTTTCTCTAATTGATTTGGGAATTTCCCCACCGTTGGATCTTTGATCCTAGGGCTTCTGTTTTATAGAAGGCAATCTTCTTTTTTTTAACAAGATTGAGAAATCTTTTCTCATGCAGAATTTATTCTGCACCATTGTGATTTTTAATCACCAGTGGATCATTGATCCGACAGTGCTCTGATTTACAGAGCAAAATCTTTTTGTTTGGAAAGATTTTGAAGAATATTTTCTTAACAGAATTTTATTCTGGTAACTTGATGATTTATCATCTTTGTTGGATTTTTGATCCAACGGTGGGGAATATTTAGTTCTAGCGCTAGCGCACTCGTGCTTTGCACGTGAGCGCTAGAGCGCTGGCGCTCGTAGCACTAGCGCACCCGTGCTCTGCACGTGAGCGCTGCTTGCTGGCACTTTTATGAAGCGCTACTTTATTTTAATTTTGAAAATTTGAACAGAGCTTTGCTCTGATTGGGGGAAACAAATGCCCCCCCACCGTTCCGCTCACGTAGCCTGCACGTGAGTGCAGCGGTGGCAGCATCTCTGCCATTAGATCAACTTAGAAGTTGAAACGGCTCTCAGTGCCTATAAATAGGACCCTTGGCCCTTTAAGATGATTTCTGTTCATCTTCTTACTTTTTTCTAAGAATTATTTCTCCTTCAGAGTATAGCTCTTCGTCTTAAGAATTTTCTTAGGGACAGGACTCTGTCAAAAATTTAGCTAAAGATTAAATCTTTCTAAGGTTTCCCCCATTAACAGAGCTTTGCTCTTTTCAAATCATATAGATTTTTATGGTTTCTCAATAGAGCTTTGCTCTTCATAGATCTAAAATGATCTTTCTTAGGTTTTCTTAACCCATTAACAGAGCTTTGCTCTTTTCCAATCATATAGATTTGTTGATCTTTCATGAAAACTCTTAGAGTTTGTTCATAGATCTTGAAGATCTCCGAATTTTTAATTCATTAATAGCTTTGCTTTTAAGGTTTCTGATGGGTTACTCCATCTTCTTCGCAGAGCATGACTCTTACAATTCTCCGGGAATTTTCTTTTATTCCCCTCATAATTGATTTTGACAGGCGTCACTCCTGTCTGCAGAGCGTTGCTCTCGAGGAGTTTAACTCCTTGACCCGAAGAGTCTCTCCTTAAATGAGAAATCTTTTAAGGATTCACTCTTTAATTGCACAAAATTAAATTCGTTGGGTGTTTTAATCAGCACTTGTTTTCTTCATGCAGATACCAAGAGTTGTCTGAATCCCCGTGTTTTGATCAGTCTGTCCGCTAAACTCCCACTGGTTTTCATTTTCAGGTGCTATGGCCGATCATTTGTATGACCTTGACGAAATTATTTCTTATGGCGACATTCGCGCATTAGGCCGCTGCCAAAACCAGGAGTTTACAAACGCTCAATGCGCCGAAATCATGCGTCACTTTGATGAATACAATGGTTGACTGCTTCCTCATCGTTCTGCTCTTTTAAAGCTCATTGTGAGAGCGATCTGGGGAGTACTTCCTTTATTTTATCAAGGCATGCCGCCTAAGCCATTGGATGATGCCGAAGACAAGGTGCATTCGGTGTATCTGATTGGCCTAATTTCAAAGAAAAGGCGAGACAATCTTGTTGATATTCTGCATCAAACTTTTCAACATGCGACGATAATCACTGCCTATCGAAGGGTGGAGGACATCAGCGAGGACCCTGACGCTTGTGATCGTGAGAGGAAGCACACGAGAATGGTCCAAGAGGCCCGAAATATTTTAGATGGCCTTACATTTGAATTTCTTAATCCATGTTCTGGATTTGATGTCTTGCTATTGTAATCATTTTAGTGATGTTCTTGTTTACTGTTTTCATCGTTGTAAGAACCTTTTGAAGTATGAATAGTAAATTCCTTGTTTCTGTGTGTTTATTTTACGCACTAAATTTTTTGCACATACATAAATGGGTATGCTTCGAATGCTTAACTGGATGTGAATCAAATATTCTTCTTACTGTTATTCATAGTATGTGATTGACGTCCGTAGGTTACGCCTTTTCATTTCGATTCGACGCTAAGCAGTTTACTCACTCTTGAGTAGCACCTCCATGTCTCTGGCATGTAATTTTGGCAAATGTGATCTGTAAATAGTGGGTAGCTGTCCATCTTGGATTCTTTGCAAGGTAGCGATGGCTTAGGATACAAGGTTAGGATCTGCCACCTAAGACTTTTCAACTTTATGAGCCTTGAGGGTCTCACAAAGACTTTTCTCCCTATGAGTCGAGAGGATCTCGTAGCTGTATTTTCTCCTTAGGAATCGTGAGGATTTCTAAGTGTGTTTTCTCTTGAGAGTTGTAAGGATCTCTTAAGAGGATTTTCTTCCTTACCAGTCTAGAGGACTCGTAAGTGATTGATGAGTTGACATGCTCCCGAATCAAAGCATTGCTTTAACGGGGAGGTCGAGGGTTGACTTTGGTCGTTTTCCATGGGGTCAAGATTGACTTTGGCCGTGTTTCACGGGGTCGAGGGTTGACTTTAGCCATATGGGGTCAGGATTGACTTTAGCCATACGGGGTCAGAATTGACTTTAGCCATACGGGGTCAGAATTGACTTTAGCCATACGGGGTCAGGGGTTGACTTTGGCCATATGGGGTCAGGGTTTGACTTTAGCCATATAGGGTCATGATTGACTTTAGCCATACAGGGTCAGGATTGACTTTAGCCATATGGGGTCAGGATTGACTTTTACCATACGGGGTCAGGGGTTGACTTTGGCCATATGGGGTCAGGATTGACTTTATCCATACGGGGTTAGGATTGGCTTTAGCCTTACGGGGTCAGGATTGACTTTGGCCATACGGGGTCAGGCGTTGACTTTGGCCATACGGGGTCAGAATTGACTTTGGCCATATGGGGTCAGGATTGACTTTAGCCATACGGGGTCAGGATTGACTTTGGCCATATGGGGTCAGGATTGACTTTAGCCATACGGGGTCAAGGTTGACTCTCGGTTGTCTGTGCACCGCCGAGTCCTGGAACTAGGGACTTTGCATTGGCTCTGCTTTGCTGACGTTGCGTCTGCTGTAACGAGACGAATACCGAGGTCGTCTCTAGGTTTTCTGTGAACCGTCAAGATTTGGAACTAGGAACTTTGCCATGGCTCCGCTGATTGATTGTCGCGTCCGAATCCTGCTGGAATGAGGAGGAACGCTGTTGTGGGTCTCCAGGCTGTAGATGTGGCCGTCGAGACTTGAAACTAGGGACTCTGCCGTGCTCCGAGATTGATTGTCGCGTCCGAATCCTGCTAGAATGAGGAGGAACGCTATTGTGGGTCTCCAGGCTGTAGATGTAGCCATCGAGACTTGGCTTTCTTTCTGATGGAGCCTGATGGGATGATGTGGTTCCCTCTTTGTTTATGCCCCTGGATTGTATATAGGGATCGATGTGATCTCACCTGTAGGGCAAAAAGTTTCATTTCAATTTTTTTTCTTTCCGCGATGCTCTATCATTTCAGCTTTTTATATCGCGAAAGTCGCGATTGCCCAATCATTTCGGCTATTTTTTCGCGGTGCCCAATCATTTCGGCTATTTTTGTTTTTTACTCGCTGCTTTTTATTGCGAGTTGCCCAACCATTTCCGCTATTTTGTATGCATATATTTTTACTTGCTGATTTTGTTGCAAGTTGCCCCATCATTTCGGCTATTTCATATGCATTTTTGGCTCGCTGAATTTTTATCGCAAGTGTGGAACTTGGAATCTGGTGCCAATCTCAGTATCAGCATCGCTACGACTGGAATATTGCCAGGAGCGAATCATCATTTGTCGTGAAAAGACTTGGGATTTGATACCGATTTAGGCATCGGCATCGCTATAACTAGGATATTGCCAGGAGAGAATCATCATTTTCCTTTGTCGGTTTTTACAAAGGTGGCTTAGCAAACAGGTTTAAGATCCTGTCGACTAAGGCTTTTGGACTTTACGAGCCGTAAGGGTCTCATAAAGGTATTTCTCCCTACGAGTCGTGAGGATCTCGTAGGTTCATTTTCTCCTTAGGAATCGTGAGGATTCCTAAGCGTATATCCTCTTATAAGTCGTAAGGATCTTACGAGAGTGTTTTCTTCTTGCAAGTCGAGAGGACCTACAAGTGTTTGTTCACGGTGTGAGCATATCCCTAGTCGTTGGTGGGACTCTGTTACGGAAATGTTTATTTGTGCCCGTGGATCGTATACAAGGGTCAATATTGAACCTCTTGTAGGGCGGTCCGTGGGTTGTGATGGCTTAAGAACAGGCTCAGATCCCTGTAACTTAAGGCTTTTGAATCCTATGAGCCGTGAGTGTCTCAAAGGCGAATTCTCCTTACGAGTCATGAGGATCTCGTAAGTGTAACTTCTCCTTAGGAATCATGGGGATCCCTAAGTGTGTTGCTCTCTTGTGAGTCGTAAGGATCTCACGTAGGTATTTTCTCCTTACAAGGTCGAGAGGACCCTGCAAGTGTCTTTTAACGAGATTGCGCCCTTTCGGATTCACAAACTCGCCGGGAGCCCTACTGTTTTTACTCACGGAGCCCTTTCGGGTTTTCATCCGTGCCCATCTCGCTTATGGACGTACCGTTTTTTTTCTGTCAGCCTTGGGATACTGCGGTCCGTAGTAGTTTATAGACGTCTCGGTCAGTTGTAAGTTTTAGGACATTGCGGTCCCTCGTTAGTTTAGGGACGTTTCGGTCCGTCACACGTTTTCGAGGCGAGGTTTCGTCGGATACTAATTATAGAGTTCAGGCTTGGGAAGATAGCGAGCGGACATAGGCATCGTCATTTATCGTTGATCTAGGCCGTGACTCGTCAGGCGTAGTATTTTTCTAAGAACCGACCGTTTATTGGCCTGAAGGGTCTTTCATCATGCATATCCATGAGCAAGCAAGTAAGCCCCACCCTGGTAGACTTTGTCTATGATGTACGGGCCCTCATAATTCGGCTCGAATTATCCCTGTTTGGCACGATTGGGGATCATAGGTCTCTTGACCACTAGCACGAGTTCGCCTTGGCGGAATGTTCTCGGCCTAATCAGTCTCTCGTATGAGCGCGTCATCTTTGCTTTGTAAGCTTCCAAGTTTTGCTGCGCCATGAGCCGAGTTTCGTCAAGGTCGTCGAGCTCCTCAAGCCGAAGATGGGCATTGTCTTCATCTGTTATCTCGTAATGAACCGCCACTCATAAGGAGGGTAGCTCTATCTCCAAGGGGAGCACTGCTTCAGTGCAGAATACCAATGCATACGGCGTTGTGTTTGTGGCCGTTTTGAACGTGGTTCGATATGCCCAGAGAGCTTCATGCAGTCTCTCGTGCCAGTCCTTTTTATTTTTGGACACCGTCTTTTTCACAATCTTCGTAGAGGTCTTGTTGAAAGTCTCAGCCAAACCATTAGCTCGGGGATTGTAAACCGAAGAGTATCTCCAGTCTATATTATGTTGTTGTGCGAAGCGGCTGATTTTGTAGCTTCTGTAGGTCGGCCCGTTATCGAAGATAATCCGTCGCGGAGTGCCGAACCGATAGATGACATGTGTCTTGAAGAAATGGAGGATGTTCTCCATCTTCACTTCTCTCAGCGGTATCGTTTCTGCCCACTTAGAGAAGTAATCGGTTGTCGCCAATATGAACCGATGTCCTCTGGATGATGCTGGTTTGATGGGCTCGATTATGTCAATTCCCCACATTTCGAACGGCCAGCTAGCCACCGTTGGGTGTAGCGGATTTGGATGTTGGTGGATAAAGTCCCCGTGAATCTGGCATGAGTGGCACTGCTTTGCGTATTCGAGGCAGTCTTGGATCATTGTGGGCCAATAATAGCCCATCCTTTTGATCTTCAGCTTCTTCTTTGGTCCGGATTGATGAGATCCGTAGAATCCGTCGTGAGTTTCTTGGATGACTCGTCTTGCTTCTTCATGTCCCAGGCATGTTAGCCATAGAGAATCAAATGATCTCTTATATAGAGTGTCATTAACGAAGGTGAATGATAGAGCTCGTTTCATGAGCTGATGTCTTGAGGATGCATCTTCAGGTGTTCGACGGGATTTGAAGTAGTCTATAAATACTTCACTCCAATCCTTGACCTTTTCCTGGTCTTCTATCTGTAAGGCCGCTTGCTTGGTCGCTTCATTTTCTTCAAACGACTCCGGAGATATTTTTGCCGGTGTGAGAACCCGACGACTTTGCACAACGATTCTCACGTCATCGAGGTTTTCGTCAGCCAGTTCTTTAACAAATTTGGCTAACGCATCTGCTTTGCTATTTTCCACATGCGGTATGCTTTCCAGGGCGTAAGAAGGGATTTGAGTCAGCAATTGGTGAACTCTCTCGCCGTACTTCACCAACTCTGGTTTGCACATTTGATAATCACCGTTTACTTGGCTAACGACCAGCTGAGAGTCTCCGTATATGAGGAGGTTTTCAATTCCCATGTCGACGGCGATCTCAAGACCTGCTATCAAAGCTTTATATTCGGCTTCATTGTTCGCCCTCGGCTCTATCAAGGAAAAGGCAAAGCGCATTATCCCTCCTTGTGGAGTCACGAAGATGAGGCCTACCCCAGATTTGATTATGGAGGAGTTGTGCTTTCGCTTCTTCATGAAAGATGCCCCGTCGAAGTAAAGTTCCCACCGGGTGTTACTCTCTTCTTTCTCCCCATCGATCGTGTCAAACGCGTGCTCGTCTGGAAATTCGCCGTTCAAGGGAGAGTCGGCAGGTATTGGATGTTCAGCGAGGAAATCGGCGATGGCCTGACCTTTCACTGTCTTGAGAGGTCGGTATGTGACCGAGAATTCCAATAAGAGTAGGGCCCATTTAGCTAGCCATCCTGTTAGAATGGCTTTTGACATCGAATACTTGAGAGGATCCACCTTTGATATGAGATGGACCTCATGCACCAACGCATAGTGCATGAGCTTCGTTATCGCGAAGATCAACGCCAGGCAGTGTTTTTCAATAGGAGGGTAATTGTTTTCTGACCCTAGAAGAACTCGACTCAAATAATAGAGGGCTCTCTCCTTCCCTTGGTCGTTTTCTTGTGCCCATAATGCGCCTTGAGAACCCTCAAGGGTGGTTGTATACAGAATGAGAGGCATTCCTTTGACCGGAGCGGTTAGCACCGGAGGATTCTGCAGGTATTGCTTGATTTCGTCTAGTGCGCTTTGGCATTTGCGATCCCAGACGAACGGAGTTCCTTTCTTCATTAGATGACCGTAGGGGCGGCATTTTCCGGAAAGATTGGCTATGAACCGTCGGATATACGCGAGCTTTCCTTGGAGATACCGCAGTTGCTTGAGAGTTCTTGGTGGGGGCATTTCCATGATCGCCTTGATCTTCGACGGGTCTATTTCGATGCCCCGGTGTCGCACGATGCATCCTAGGAATTTACCTGAGGAAACTCCGAAAGCGCATTTGAGAGGGTTCATCTTCAAGTTGTATTTCCGAAGATGTTGGAAAACTATTTTCATATGCTCCCAATGCTCCTCGTGCGACTTGCTCTTTATCACGACGTAGTCAATATAGCATTCGACGACTTCATGTATGAGGTCATCAAAAATCTTCGTCATGGCCCTCTGATAGATAGCACCGGTGTTCTTTAAGCCGAAAAGAATCACTTTGTAGCAGAATATGCTCAGAGGAGTCTGGAAAGCGGTATGCTTCTGTTCTTCGGGATGCATTTTTATTTGATTGTATCCTGACGAGCCGTCCATGAAGGAGAAGACTTCGTGAGTAGACGTGTTGTCTATCATCAGCTCAGTAACCGGTACAGGAAAATCATCCTTTGGGCAAGCTTTGTTAAGGTCTCGAAAGTCTACGCAGATGCGCACTGTCCCATTTTTCTTCATCACTGGGACGATGTTGGCAATCCATTCAGGGTACCGAACCTCTTGGATGAAGCCGGAGTCGATTAGCTTCTTGACCTCAGTGTTGATGCACATTTCAAGTTCGAGCCGCATTCTTCTCGGCGCTTGTTTGACTGGCTTGATGTCCAGAGATATCACCAATTTATGCACAGCTACTTCTAGATCTAGTCCCGGCATTTCGGAATAGTTCCATGCGAAGCAGTCTGTATACTGCATGAGCATGTCTCTTAGCGTAGCTACCTGTTCTTCGGACAACAGTTCACTGACGAACGTAGGTCTTAGGTCGTTTACCGTCCCTAAGTCGATTTTCCTCAGGTTGTCTGCAGTAGTATGCATTCCATCTTCCAACTCCTTCGGCGCCGGTGGTGTTGGGGTAAAAATTTACACCCCGATTGACCGAGTCAAAATCCAAGTCAACCCCAAGCCAGGTGGGCCCAAGCCCCGACCCAGTGGGCCCAAGCCCCGACCCAGTGGGCCCATGCCCTGGTCGAGCCCGAAACATGAAGCGGCCGGCCTTCCCCCACGCCAAGATAAAAAATTTTGTAATAAATAATTTTGTTGCATTTCTTTTATTTTATTTATGGATAAATATAAGAAAAATAGGCATAAAGCCAAATTTTTGTAAAGCCCATGGCTTATGTGCAAAAAGAAATGGCACATGAGCCATGAAATAGACAAAATACCATTTTGTGAAGCCCAAGGGGCTATGTGTAAAGTGTATAGCCTATAAAGGCAAAGATAATGAAATATCTCAACAACTTTTCTCTCTCCAAAAAAAAAGTTTCAGATCTGAGATCTTTTCTTCCTCTTCAAGGTTCCAAAACCTTCTTCTTTCTCTTGAATTAAATCAAGAGTTTTACTCTTCTTTTTATAAAACAAATTAGTTTTTCACCACAAAACCCACAAAGGGGAACTTGGATCTATCATTAGATCTCAAAAAGAAGAGATTTTTAGATCTCACATCTCTTGAGCCAGCCAACAGAGGAGGAAGAAGAAGAACCCATTTCCCCAACCAAAACATTTTCCTTTTTTTCAGGAGTTTAACTCATTTCTCTTTCGAGAGTTTCTGGGGCTAAAAGCCCTCCTTTCCTCGCCGGCACGCTAGCGCTCGAGCTCAAAACACCTACGTGCCGACACGTGGCGCGTTTGCACTTCTGCGCACTGCGCGCGAGCGTAAAGCGCCCACATACCGACACGTGGCGCGCGCGCTTGTGCTCCTGCGCGCTTGCGCTCCAGCGCGCAGCGCTCATGCGCAAAGCGCCCACGTGCCGACACGTGGCGCGCTTGCGCCTGAGCGCACAGCACCTAAGCGCACAGCGCTCAAGGCGCTGGCCCCACGCATCCCTTGGATGCATTTTCCCTCTCTTTTTGTGTGCATACGTACATATATGCATATGTATACAAATTTATGCACACACGTACTCCACGACACTGTCCCTGTTAGAAAAAAATTTCTAACGGGGCGCTGACCCGCACCCCGCAAGGGGGCTGCTAGCCCCCTTGACCCCCAGCCCGCTATCCGGGTAGCGGGACCCCCGTAAAAACTCTGCGTGGCTCCCGATATATCCAAAACCCCCCTTTCAAAACAGAACACACGTACACTGCATATTGAGTTCGTATGACCAGTTTAACCCGTTAATCGGAGGTTCCCTCGCCCCAAAGACGAGGGGTAATTAACGGCAGCTTAGTCCGCGGCTGTCGGAGATTCGGATCCCCACAATCATTAAACCCCAACCTACCCTAGGCAGGGGGAATCTGTAGTACGCCTGAGACGCGTGCGCGTATTCCCATCTCAATGGGGTGACGAAAAACACCCTACAGATTCTGGCACGCCCGGTGGGACCAATCTCTCCTCCCATATTTCGGGTTAAACGTTCATGCGAACTCAATTAATGTACATATCTATCGTCTATACTGAAATGATATTTCTTTTCTGTGTAGCAATCAACCTTCGATGACAATGTCTCCCCAGAAGAATTCAGCTTCCAACGTTACCCCGATTCCGTACGTGGTCAAGATCAACGCTCGTGTGGTTCTCCCTGCAAGCCTCAGTCGACAGTGGGAGGAAGCTCCCCGCCAGTTTGGCTCCGTCATCATCTACCCTGCCGGAAGCGCTCATCTGGCGGAAATCCCGGCGGAACAGGTGGCCAAGCCAGTCCCAAGGGGCAAGAGGCCGAATGTTGTGATTGCTAAGGCACCACAACCGAAACTTAAGAGGTTGTCTGAACGACTCCCTGGCGTTCTAGCTGGGGGCAAGACTTCCGGTGCGAAGGGCAACATCAAATGTCGCGGACGAGCTCAGGCGATGACTTCAACAAATGCGCAATCGAGCATATCTCCAAAGCCCTCCATCGCCCAGTCTGCGGTGTCTTCCCGAAAAGCCGAAGTCTACCAGGCGCTTAGAACAGAAAAGTTAAGGCAGAAGCGGCTCAGGTATTGAGCCAACAAGAGGGCCGGGGCTTCGGCCAAATGGAATCGTATGAAGTTCCAAGTGCAGGGTTGCCCTGCGACGATGGCTGAGTCGGACGTAAGAATCAGCAATTCCTTCGAGCGTCTGAAGTGGGTTCAGAAAAATGCCATGACCGCCAGAATCAAGAAGACAGCGGTCCGAACAATACTACAAGGAGACGAGTCCCGGCCCCAATATAAAAAGTATGACACTGTCTCTTCAAGGGTCTATCAGGCGCTCTGTGCCGCACGAAAGCAGCGGGGCAAATCCAGAAAAGAAGCGCCAGCGCCATTCAAGAACCTGGTTAGGCCAGCCGTCTTTAATCGATTACTAGCTACCGAAGCAAGGGGGCCAAGACAGCGATCCGTGAAATCAGCTTCCAATGATAGAAAGACGGCCGGATACATCACCCATACGGTCTATATGGCGGACGGACGCCCCAGCGACAACCTTCACAGCAAAAGCATGGATGGGGCTACCACATCCCAAGCCCAATCTAGCCTGAATGTGGTCGCCGCCGCTCAAGAACAGCCGCCCCCGCTGGATGAAGAAAACCCTCTCGATGAGGATGATAGGCAGAAACACCACTTAGTCCATGCAGAGTCAAGCTCGGACAGCGAGGAGGAGCCTACTTTCCGCCCTAGGACTGCGGAACAAGAGCTGCTTCAAGAGCTTCGAAAACAGCTCAGGAGCAAAGATAAAGAGATGGCCAAGCTCTACTCGAAGATTGATGACTTAACGAAAGTGGTGATGCAGCTTATGGCTCAAATTGCTCAAGCACCTCCTAATCAAGCACAAGATGCTACTAATCAGCCGGGTGATGACAATCCGAGGCAGCCAATGCCTGTTCCTTCGGGTCCAAGACTGGTCGAGCCACATGAGAGCCGTCCACACTCTGCTTCTGGGGACGCCTTGGCCCCAGATAGCACTATCCCGCTAACACAGGATCGGATAATGGATTTGGTCACCAGCAAGGTTAAAACATTGGTGGCCGAAGCCGAAGCTCAAAAAGAAATCGGCAGTAGTGGGCGGCCATATCCCGCGCAGTACGATCTGATTGAATTCCCAAGCGGCTACGTCATTCCTAAGTTCGGAAGATTTGATAGAACGGGGAATGCAAATCAGCACGTCGCCCACTTTAAAGCATCGTGCGGAAATACATGGGGCAATGACGCGCTCCTTCTTCGTTAGTTTGTCAACAGCCTGACCGGTGTTGCTTTCGACTGGTACGCGAGCATACCAGATGGGTCCGTCATTACCTTTGCCCAATTGGAGTCTCTGTTCCGGCAAAGGTTCATGAGCGTCAGTGATAAAATCTCCATAGCCGACCTTGTGAGGACTAAGCCGGGGAAGAATGAAAGCAACACTGACTTTATCGCCCGATGGCGTAATCTCACGATCAAGTGCAAACCGCCGCTGGAGCAGAACCAGTCCGTCAGCCTTCTCATTGAGAACCTCAGCAATTGGATGGTCCCATTCTTTTATACAGCGGGCCTCAAGACATTTCAGGAGCTAACCAAGAAAGTTCAAATGCTGGAACGCTCGAAGCAAGAGTCCCCGCCGGACTCTCAGAGAGACAAAACCTGGAAAAGCAAGCGGGACGACAACCGTAGAAGCGGGAATTCCAGCAGTACCAATGTCTTCAATGCCTCCAATAATGAAGAAAAGCGAAGGGCGGGCGAATCCAAAACGAACCGGTCTCGAAAGCCATTGCTAGGAGGAGATGGGCCCTCCCTAGAGGAGAAAAAGAACAAGGTTTACTCTTTCAGAAGGGACAAAGTCCGCAAGATATTTAAAGATGCCTTGAACAACGGCCTACAATTGCCGGAGTCGAAAAGACCCCAAGAAGCAAAAATGGCCGACAATCCTTTGTATTGCCCGTACCACCGAGTAGTGAGCCATGCGATCGAGGATTGCTATATCTTCAAAGACTGGGTCGAGAAGCAGTACAAGGCTGGAGAGATAGAGCTGTCCAAAAGTGTGTTGGTGAACAATCAAGTTGCAACCACCAACTTTATACAGACAGAAGTTGAAGCCTTCTGGGAGCAGACAGCCGAACCCGCTGCCCTGAGGGATGAAACTGACTCATCGCGGCCTCCGTGGAGTACGCACATATCTGATAAGACGAAGAAGATGATAAAGCTACTTCAGAAAGAACCCAGGACAGAATGGGAAGGGCAGAAGAAGCCTACCAGTCCAGCTGCCAATGCAGCTCCATCAGGCTCAAAATCCAAGAAGCTCAAGAAGAAAAGTGCAGCTCGGCGCGAAAAAGAATCTGCAGGGAGATCGACCATTCAAAAATATATCGATTCCCTCGAAGAATATGAACAAAAGGAAAGAACATTGATTCAATTGAAGGAGTTCTTCCCTGTACAAGCGGCTGAAATTCTGGAGGAGTTAGAAGAAGACTCCAATGAAGAGATCCCAGTAGTGACTTGCTATGCCATCCATCTTGGAAGCGACTCCGAGGATGAGCTCTGTTTTCCCGAAGAGGACAAGGAGCTCACCACAAAGGCCAATCAAATCCAGCTCAGAAGCGGCAGGGCTCTATCGCCAAATCAGGGCAATGCCCCAAAAGGAAAGGGAAAACAGGTGGCTAATGATGAAGATGGCGGAGAACCGGCTGATGAAAACTCGAGTCCTTCCCCAGTAGACTATAATGTCTTGGCTCACCTTCGAAGGCTTCCGTCTCTCCTGAGCATCTACGACGCCTTGGTCCTATCTAAGGAGCTTAGAGATGTTCTCATTCATGCTCTACAAAACCCCGAGCGGTATCAGGCTCACTTTGCGGAAATTAATATGAAAGAAGCCCGGCATACTTTGAATGCCGCCGCAGTCACATTTAAGGATGAAGACTTGCTACTGGGAACGGCTGAGCATAATCGGCCGCTTTACGTGACCGGGTACAGCGACGGAGATCGAATTAATCGCATATTGATTGATCCGGGGTCCTCAGTGAATATCATGAACTTGCGAACTCTGAAGAGTTTGTCAATGGACGTCCGACACCTGTCAAGGGAAAGGATTGTCATTCAAGGCTTCAACCAAAATTGCCAGCAAGTTCTGGGGTCCATAGCTTTGCCAATCAAATTCGGGGATCTGCAAACTGAAGCTAAGATATACGTGATCGACGCTGACACGTCTTATAAAATTCTCTTGGGGCGGCCCTGGCTCCATGATTACGGCATCATTCCGTCAACTCTCCATCAATGCATGAAGTATACTAAAAATGGCGAAGAAAGACGCATTGACGGAGACATCCAGCCGTTCGGTGTGCATGAAGTCCGATATGAAGATTCTCGGTACTTTATGAACCACCAAAATGCTAAGCTACAACTGACCGAGGATAGACCGGCCCCAAGACTCAAAAGCAAATTTGTGCCGGCTGTCACTTTCAAAAGCAAAAATACTCAAGTGTGCCCGCATTTCGGCAGCGACACTGATGAGTCCGACGATGGAAGCCCATCCTTCCGTAAAACTCGCCCTCATTTCGGCAGCGATACGGACGAATCTGTTACTGAAGGCCCACCTAGCAGCAAAGTCCGCCCTCATCTTGGCAGTGACACTGAAGAGTCAGGAGAAGAGGACTTGCCGTGCAACAGCTATGCAGATTGGCCCCCCATGCAGCAAGCGAAACTACGGGAGACCTTCGAAGTCGCAGAAGGGTCCCTGTCCATCACAAGGGTGCCGGAACGGATGTGCAAAGAGCTCGACGCATTGTCATTCTCTACCATGGACCAGCTGAAAACTTTCTACGTGCCCGGGAGGAAAAATGGACAGAAGGACATCTTATTTTACAGGTCAAACCCCGTTGTGCACCCAGACGATCTTTCTGTCGCGTGCCTTCCCTATGAAAGAGGCATAAGAGCCGTCCTCAATCCCAGATACTATGCGCCCGAGATGCAGGAATACTTTAAGAAGTGCGGATGCCGGTTATATCAAACGGAGTCCGAAGCAAAGTTTTACGAAGGGCTATGGTATCCGCCCCAGGTCCGAGCACTCATCAATGGACGAATTCCAGATAGACGGAGCATAGGCTACATTCAACCTGATTCCAAAGCGTGCTACATGATCCATGTTGGTGAGGCCAGCGAAAGATCAAAAGATAATGACGAGATATCCGAGCCAGAAGAAGCTCCTCAAGAGCTCGAAGATGGCGGACAAGCAACCTTTGACGAGCTAACCGAGATTGACTTAGGAACGCCCGATGATCCAAGGCCGACCTACATCAGCTCGCTCTTGTCAGAGGAAATGAAAGCGCAGATAATTGCCCTGTTGCATGAGTTCATCGACTGCTTCGCATGGACATACAAAGAAATGCCTGGCCTTTCCCCTGAAGTGGCCGTACATAAGTTGGCTATATCTCCTGATGCTAAGCCAGTCAAACAAGCTCCTCGACGAATGAGAAGGGAACTAGAAGAAAAGGTTATCGAGGAAACTAAGAAGCTCATCGATGCCGGCTTCATCAGGGAAGAGAAATACGCGGACTGGATCGCATGCATAGTTCCAGTGAAGAAGAAAAATGGGCAGATCCGAGTTTGTGTCGATTTCAGAGACCTCAACAAGGCATGTCCTAAAGATGACTTCCTGCTACCGGTCATGGAAATGATGGTCGATGACACCTCAAATTATGAGCTGTTCACCTTTATGGATGGCTCGTCTGGATATAATCAGATCAAGATGTCGCCTGAGGATGAGAAACACACAGCATTTCGAACCCCGATCGGAATATATTGCTACAAGGTAATGCCGTTCGGACTGAAGAATGCAGGTGCTACATATCAAAGGGCAATGACCAATATCTTTGATGACCTGATCCATAAAGTTGTCGAATGTTATGTCGATGATCTGGTCGTCAAGACTAAAACCAGGGCCGATCATATCCAAGATCTTAGGACTGTTCTCACCAGACTGAGGGAATACGATCTGAAGATGAATCCTCTGAAGTGCGCTTTTGGCGTGTCATCGGGAAAATTCCTGGGCTTCATAGTCCGACATCGAGGGATCGAAGTTGACCCGTCGAAGATAAAGGCCATCATGGAGATACCCCCTCCGAAGAGTCTGACGCAGCTAAGATCTTTTCAAGGCAAGCTTGTTTATATACGGAGGTTTATCTCAAATTTATCGGGAAGATGTAGGCCCTTCTCAAAGCTCATGAAGAAAGGAGCTCCTTTTATCTGGGATGCCGAGTGTCAAGCAGCATTCGAAAGCATCAAACAATACTTGTTGGACCCTCCAGTGTTGGCCGCTCCCATTCTAAATAAACCGCTGATTCTCTACACTGCCGCGCTAGATGAGTCACTCGGTGCGCTCCTTGCCCAGAATAACAAGGAGGGAAAGGAAAATGCCCTCTACTACCTCAGTCGAACTCTAGTCGGGGCGGAGCACAACTATTCCCCAATCGAAAAGCAATGCCTGGCTCTGATATTTGCTGTGAAGAAGCTGAGGCACTATCTGCTGGCTCATCGGGTTATGCTGATCTCCAAGGTCGACCCGCTCAAACACTTGATGACCAAAGCAAGCCTAGCCGGCAGAATGGCAAGATGGGCTGTCATGCTACTTGAGTTTGACATAGTTTATACTCCTCAGAAAGCAGTAAAAGGGCAAGCTCTTGCAGACTTTCTTGCAGCTCATCCCATACTAGAAGAGACGCCGCTAAATTGTGAGCTACCCGATGAACAAGTGCTGCACCTCGAGGAAGAGGGGCCATGTTGGGAGCTCTACTTCGATGGAGCCTCATCAATAAAGACCTCCAGTAAATCAAGCGTCCCGGAGATAAAGGCAGGGATAGGATTGGTGTTCATCACGCCATCAATGGGAACCCTACGGCGCTCTTTTGCTCTCACCGAGCCTCGCACAAACAATGAGGCCGAGTATGAAGCTCTGATAGCTGGTTTGGAGCTCGCCATAGAAATGGAAATCCTTCGGCTACGGGTTTATAGTGACTCCCAGCTTGTCGTCAACCAAGTAAGCGGCAACTATAAGATATATAAACCCGAGTTAGCTCGGTACAGAAGCCGAGTGGTGGAACTCATGAAACAATTCACTCACATTGAACTGACAAGAGTCCCTAGAGCATTGAACGGAAAAGCCGACATACTCGCTCGCCTAGCCAAGGAGCTGGCTGATCCTGACATAGACGAAATTCTGATCACAGTCAGGAGCCGACAAATTCTACCCCCAGTCTCTCTACGAGAAGATGAAAGCGCGGAACAGGAGAGCAGTCCCACCGAAGAAGCTTCGATCATCCAAGACGAGCCCGATTGGAGAGAACCCTTCATAGAGTACCTCCGATACGACAAGCTTCCCGAAGAAAAATCTGCGAGGATTCAGCTGAAGAAAAGAGCTCTCCGATACGTATTTGTAAATGACACGTTATACCGCAGGTCATATGACCAACTCTGGCTCAGGTGTCTGTCACTGGCCGAAGCCCAAAAAGTCATGAAAGATGTTCACTCGGGTATTTGCGGTGCTCACCAATCTGACCCCAAGATGCGACTTCAAATTAAACGGCTTGGGTATTATTGGCCCACCATGATACGGGATTGCAGAGAGCATACAAAGAAGTGTCAGATCTGCCAAATCCATGGTGATTTCATTCATAAGCATCCCAATCCGTTGCATCCTACGGTGGCGTCGTGGCCCTTCGAAGTCTGGGGCACCGACATTGTTGGCCCAATTGATCCTCCGTCATCCAAAGGCCACCGGTTCATACTAGCCGCGACAGACTACTTCTCCAGATGGGCTGAAGCTGTCCCGTTGAAAGAAGTCAAGACAAAAGATATTCTAACATTCTTCCAGCATAACATTCTATACCGCTTCGGTACACCAAGAAGAATCATTTCTGACAACGGGCCTTCTTTCAAGAGCTTCGATGTCTCAAAGTTCGCTACTCAGCACAAGATAGACTGGAGATATTCCTCCATCTATAATCCGAGAGCCAACGGGCTAGCCGAAGCCTTCAATAAGACTCTATGCAAGCTCTTGAGGAAAAATGCTTCAGCCAACAAGAGAGACTGGAATCTCAAACTTCACAAGGCGTTGTGGGCATATCGTACCACGCACCGTACTCCAACACAGTCCACTCCATACTCTTTGCTCTTCGGAGTGGAGGCGGTCCTCCCCCTCGAAGTCGAAGTTCCAAGCTTAAGAATGGCCGTTCAGCACGAGTTGACGGAGGAAGAAAACGTGTTCCTTCGACTTGAAGAGCTCAATGCCCTCGAAGAAAAGAGGCTCGCGGTGCAGCAAAATCTGGAGCTATACCGAGCCCAAATGTCACGGGCCTATGACAAAGTAACCCGTCTCCGCGCTTTCAAGAAAGGTGAATTGGTGTTGGTCCTCAAAAGACCGATCATCCCCAATCGACACGCCAAGGGAAAATTCGAGCCAAACTGGGAAGGACCATACGTCATCGAGAAAGTATTCGACGGAGGGTCCTACCAACTAATAAGTGCCGAGGGAGAAAGGCCCATGCCACCCATCAATGGCCGATATCTCAAGAAATACTACACGTGAATGCTCTAAGTCGCAGGCGAATTGAGCACATCAGCCCTACGGTCTGGATCATACATCCTGCAAAACCGTATACAATCCACGGGCGTAAATGACCCCTATCTCTCCCAAATTCTGCTGGTGAGACTACTTTTAATGTCCCACGAGCGGCAAAAAAAAAGAGAAGAAAAAAAAAACAAAAAAAAAAGAAAAAGAAAAAAAAAGAAAAGAAAAGAGGAAAAATAAAAAGGTATGTCCACAAGCAAAACGGGCACGGATGAAAACCCGAAAGGGCTCCGTAAGTAAAAACAGCAGGACTACCGGTGAGTTTGTGAAAACCCGAAAGGGCACAAACTCGTGACAAGAGATGAATACACTCGCAAAGTCCTCTCGACCTTGTGAGGAGAAAACCCCTGCGTGAGATCCTTATGACTCACAAAGGAGCAACATACTTAGGAATCCTCACGATTCCTAAGGAGAACATACACCTGCGAGATCCTCTCGACTTGTAGGGAGAAAATGCTTCTATGAGACCCTCACGGCTCATAAAATTGTAAAGTCTTAGGTGATAGGGACCTAAACCTGTCTCCTAAGCCATCCTTCCCCAACGGGCAACGGCAAATGATGAGTCGCTCCTGGCATTTCGCTTCAGTGTTAGCGGTGCTGATGCCGACCAAAAACCCAAATCCCAAGTCCTCCCAAGGCATATGATGAGTTGCTCCTGGCATTATTCCAGTGCAGCAATGCTGATGCCAAACAAGATCCAAATTCCAGGTCCCCAAACGGCGAATGATGAGTCGCTCCTGGTACCATATTCCAGTGTAGCAATGCAGACGCCAACCAAAATCCAATTTCTCAAAATTCTCCAGCCCTACGGCCAGTCCCCAAGTTGACTGTCGTATACAATCCACGTGTTCAAATAATTCTCGTCATACCCATGCCCCACCACAATCACCAGTTACGCGGCTGGTCTCCGCCTTTGGAATGATGCCCCATTGAGAAGACCCACTCATGTATCCTCACGATACATGAGGAGAACAAACCTTTGTGAGATCCTTACGACTCATAAAGGGAAAACACACTTAGGAGTCCTCACGACTCCTAAGGAGAAAATACACTTGCGAGATCCTTACGACTCGTAGGGAGAAAATGCTTTTATGGGACCCTCACGGCCCATAAAATTGAAAAGCCTTAGGCGATAGGGACCTAAACCTGTCTCCTAAGCCATCGCTCCCCCAACAAGAATAGGCAAATGATGAATTGCTCCTGGCACGTATGCTTCAGTGTTAGCAACGCTGATGCCTGTCCTAACCCCAAAATCCTAAACTCCAATCCAATAGACCCTTAAGTCTTTAAACTAGGAACAGATGACCCCCTAAGTCGTTAAACTGAGAACAGATGACCCCTAAGTCGTTAAACTGGGAACGAGGGAAATCTTCTCATGGCAAATGATGATTCGCTCCCGGTACCATATTCTAGTGCAGCGATGCTGATGCCAAACCAAAACCAATCCCCAAAACCTCTCATGACAAATGATGATTCGCTCCTGGTACCGTATTCCAGTATGGCGATGCTGATGTCAATCCAAATCACAATCAACAAGTCAACTTCAACTCCGACACCGCAGAAAGCGGAGCAAGTCAAGTTCACCCCTGACACCGCAAGAAGCAGAGAAAGTCAAATCAAGCACCGACCGTCCAAGTCGCAAAAATGGCAGCACCGACCGTCCAAGTCGCTAAAAGGGCAGCACCGACCATCCAAGTCGCAAAAAGGGCAGCATCGACCGTCCACGTCGCTAAAAGGGTAGCACCGACCGTCCACGTCGCTAAAAGGGCAGCACCGACCGTCCAAGTCGCAAAAAGGGCAGCACCGACCGTGCACGTCGCTAAAAGGGCAGCACCGACCGTCCACGTCGCTAAAAGGGCAGCACCGACCGTCCAAGTCGCAAAAAGGGCAGCACCGACCGTCCACGTCGCTAAAAGAGCAGCACCGACCGTCCAAGTCACAAAAAGGGCAGCACCGACCGTCCACGTCACTAAAAGGGAAGCACCGACCGTCCAAGTCGCAAAAAGGGCAGAACCGACCGTCCAAGTCGCAAAAAGGGCAGCACCGACCGTCCACGTCGCTAAAATGGCAGCACCGACCGTCCACGTCGCTAAAATGGCAGCACCGACCGTCCACGTCGCTAAAACGGCAGCATCGACCGTCCAAGTCGCAAAAAAGGCAGAACCGACCGTCCACGTCGCTAAAATGGCAGCACCGACCGTCCACATAGCTAAAATGGCAGCACCGACCGTCCACGTCGCTAAAATGGTAGCATCGACCGTTCAAGTCATAAAAAGGGCAGAACCGACGGTCCACGTCGCTAAAATGGCAGAACCGACCGTCTAAGTCGCAAAAAGGGCAGAACCGACCGTCCACGTCGCTAAAATGGCAGCACCGACCGTCCAAGTCGCTAAAGTGGCAGCACCGACCGTCCAAGTCACAAAAAGGGAAGCATCGACCGTCCACGTCGCTAAAAGGGCAACACCGACCGTCCAAGTCGCAAAAAGTGCAGCACAGGATTTCTACAAAGCGGGAATCAGATCACTCCGGGCCAGGGAAACGTCTATCACGGACATTCCGTCTCGGAGACATATCAAGCAATGACCGTCCATGTCATAAAAAAGGCAGCGCCAGCTTCCCAAAAAGCGGGAACCAAATCAGTTCACCTCCAAGTAAAAGAAGATCCATCAATTTCATACACACAACCCACATATGTGGTGTGCATTTATTGATGGGGGGCAATTTGTTGGGGTAAAAATTTACACCCCGATTGACCGAGTCAAAATCCAAGTCAACCCCAAGCCAGGTGGGCCCAAGCCCCGACCCAGTGGGCCCATGCCCGGGTCGAGCCCGAAACATGAAGCGGCCGGCCTTCCCCCACGCCAAGATAAAAAATTTTGTAATAAATAATTTTGTTGCATTTCTTTTATTTTATTTATGGATAAATATAAGAAAAATAGGCATAAAGCCAAATTTTTGTAAAGCCCATGGCTTATGTGCAAAAAGAAATGGCACATGAGCCATGAAATAGACAAAATGCCATTTTGTGAAGCCCATGGGGCTATGTGTAAAGTGTATAGCCTATAAAGGAAAAGATAATGAAATATCTCAATAACTTTTCTATCTCCAAAAAAAAAGTTTCTGATCTGAGATCTTTTCTTCCTCTTCAAGGTTCCAAAACCTTCTTCTTTCTCTTGAATTAAATCAAGGGTTTTACTCTTCTTTTTATAAAACAAATTAGTTTTTCACCACAAAACCCACAAAGGGGAACTTGGATCTATCATTAGATCTCAAAAAGAAGAGATTTTTAGATCTCACATCTCTTGAGCCAGCCAACAGAGGAGGAAGAAGAAGAACCCATTTCCCCAACCAAAACATTTTCCTTTTTTTCAGGAGTTTAACTCCACTAATTTCTCTTTCGAGAGTTTCTGGGGCTAAAAGCCCTCCTTTCCTCGCCGGCGCGCTAGCGCTCGAGCGCAAAACACCCACGTGCCGACACGTGGCGCGTTTGCGCTCCTGCGCGCGAGCGCGAGCGCAAAGCGCCCACGTGCTGACACGTGGCGCGCGCGCTTATGCTCCTGCGCGCTTGCGCTCCAGCGCGCAGTGCTCATGCGCAAAGCGCCCACGTGCCGACACGTGGCGCACGCGCTTGCGCTCCAGCGCGCAGCGCTCATGCGCAAAGCGCCCACGTGGCGCGCGTGCTTGCGCTCCAGCGCGCAGCGCTCATGCGCAAAGCGCACACGTGCCGACACGTGGCGCGCGCGCGCTTGCGCTCCAGCGCTCAGCGCTCATGCGCAAAGCGCCCACGTGCCGACACGTGGCGCGCTTGCGCCTGAGCGCACAGCACCTAAGCGCACAGCGCTCAAGGCGCTGGCCCCACGCATCCCTTGGATGCATTTTCCCCCTCTTTTTGTGTACATACGTACATATATACATACGTATACAAATTTATACACACACGTACTCCACGACACTGTCCCTGTTAGAAAAAAATTTCTAACGGGGCGCTGCCCCGCACCCCGCAAGGGGGCTGCTAGCCCCCTTGACCCCCAGCCCGCTATCCGGGTAGCGGGACCCCCGTAAAAACTCTGCGTGGCTCCCGATATATCCAAAACCCCCCTTTCAAAACAGAACACACGTACACTGCATATTGAGTTCGCATGACCAGTTTAACCCGTTAATCGGAGGTTCCCTCGCCCCAAAAGCGAGGGGTAATTAACGGCAGCTTAGTCTGCGGCTGCCGGAGATTCGGATCCCCACAATCATTAAATCCCAGCCTACCCTAGGCAGGGGGAATCTGTAGTATGCCTGAGACGCATGCGCGTATTCCCATCTCAATGGGGTGACGAAAAACACCCTACAGGTGGAAACTCTGAGATCACTTCGTCATCATTGTTTTCAAAGAACCAGGAGAGGTCATCCATATCCCCGCATACTCCTTCTCCTGACAGCGTTATCGTGTGACAGGTTGCATGACAGGTATGAGATCACTTCCAAGACCAATGTTGATCCGGCTTTACTCTCGCTGCATACGTGGCTTTTGGTTCATGCTTCTGTGGTGGGGTTACCTTCCAACTGCTGGATAAACCGAACCTACCTTGCTAATACTGGTCTTCTACCCAGTCTTTGAAAGTGAAGCAGTCTTCGAGAGGATGTCATATAGCTCGGTGATAGGAGAAATAATCCGGGTGATGGACCTTTCCTGCTTTCTCGGGGTGTTTGAATCCCGGAAGCGTCATCATCTGATGTTTTATGACAAGATCGGAAATCTTCCTTGTCTTGTCTTGGGGAAAAGAATATGCTCGACCCATCTTCTTTATAAGAGACGGATCCAGGCTGCCCAATTCTCGATCGCGTGGCTTCTTGGACCCGCTTTGCTGTTGTCGAACGTTTTTTCCGTTCTTCAGTTTGTTTTTGCCTCCACGTCGAGTCTTCCGCATGACGGGCTGGCGATGAAGGGCATCATTATTTTCCTTAGCCTGCTGAAGGAGGCGCCGCGTTCTGGCCTTCTCGTAAATGGCCATTTCGCGGCTATGGTCATCCCGGACCTTTTGACCCGCTTCCCTTATTAGCTTGTCCATGTGTTCTTCGAACGATAGACTTGGCATTTTTATGACGGGTCCTCGTTTTAGTTCAGGATTAGCGTCTTCTAATAGAGCATCTCCTTCTTCATCAAAGTCATGTATAACGTAGCAGCTATGGAATCGCTCCCGTTTCTTGGATTGAATATATCCAAACCCGATCGTTTCCATTCTCCCGTTGGGCAATTTTCGCTGAGTTCCGGGGATGTTCCAGATCCTGTTGTAGAACTGAGCTTGTCGAGCAGTCTGTTTTAAGGGTACGCCGTAGCGCCTCAACAGCCTTTTTAATTCTTCTGTATAGTATCTGGGCAAACGGATGGGTTAGAACCTGTCAAGCGTAGAATCGGTACCATTCCAGATCTCTTTCTCCACTTTGGTTTCCGTGGATCGATAAAAGAGGATCGCCTTTTCATCTTTTCGCTTGAGAGGGACGTAGAACGTCTGCAGTTCTTGCACACTGTATGTATCAAGTGCGTCGAGCTCTTTGTAATGCTCTTGCGGAACCATGGCGATCTTCAAACTCTGATCATCTCCAATATAGGTTTGTATTGATGGCCGAACAGAAAATACTGCATTGACCTCATCCTCAGAGTCGCTGCCGAAGACCAGAATAGGGGTGGATGGTCCTGGCTTGTTGTATTGGGGCGGTCCTGAATAGACTATCTCTTCCTCCTCCTCGGTATCGCTCCCGAAGACCGGAATGGTGGTGATAGCTTTTTGCTTATTCTCCGGCTTATGGCACCTTGCTGTGTCTTCGAATTCTGGCAAGAAGTATTTTGCATCTTCATACTTTCGGACTTCATTCACGGAGAATGGGTTCAGCTCCCTTCTTACAGTGTATTCAAGTCTATCTTTGAAATACTTCATACACTGATGTTGTATAGAAGGGATAATGTTGTACTCGTGTAACCAAGGCCTGCCGAGCAAAGCGTTGTAGCAAGTCTTGGCGTCAATGACGTGGAACTTGACATCAGTGACGAGCAGCCCAAAGCGTAACGTCGGTATCACAGACCCGAGCGTCCGTGATGACTGGGAGTCGAACCCGGAGATAGTGATTTTATCCCGAGCATGGTGTTGAACGCTCATGCAAATCTCTTTCAACACTCTCATATTGAGAAGGTTGACGGAGGATCCATTGTCGACCAGGATCTTCCCTATCTTGATGTCATGACAGTATCAGGTGATGTACAAAGGACGGTTATGCTCGCATGTCCCGAGGAGGAGGTCTTCGTCGCTAAAGGTGATGTCGGCTGTGTGAACTTCTTCCAGCTCGTCCTTCATCTTTTCTTCGGCAGGGAAAGCTTGAAACTGGTCAGGTTCTTGTAGTGCCTTGATCAGAGAATCTCTCATCTCTTTAGATAGCAGAAGGGCTTCGAGAATGCTTAGCTGCGAGGGTATTTTTCTCAGGTGTGCCAGAACATTGTAATCCACCTTATTTTTCTTGGGTGGGTCCTTGGCTGCCAGCTCTTCGACGACTCGGTCATCGAGGGTGATATCCTCAGGGACCTTTTCTTTCCCCTTATCCTTTTTGTTCGATCCTTTGTTTTCGGGTCCAAGATTCTTTTCAGGTAGCGTGCGATTGCGCAGCTGAATGTTCTCGCGGGTCTGCATCTCTTCTATTTCAGAGATGGATTCCTTGAAGAGAGGGCCGAGGGCTATTTCTTCATCAGAATCACTTCCGAAGGTAAGAACTTGCGATCCCTTTCTATCAACCATGTGACAATTGCCGGCAGTTCTTTTGCGCTCATCTGTCATTCTCTTTTGCACTCGACGTGTCTTGCACTTCATCCGCTTGAAATGATGCTGGTGGGCAACATATCCCAGCCACCAATTTTTAAAGGTGTTGCATTCTTCGGTAAGGTGCGTGATCTTCCGATGGTACAAGCAGAATCTTGGATGTGCATCTAGTTCGTCGGGGCACGTATTCTTTGAAGTATCTTCTTTAGAAGGTGGTAACTTCATTCCCATCGACAGGGCTTTAGCAAACCGCTTCCTTGTCTTGAACCCGCTTTTGCTAGTGGCGGATGTGGTTTGATCTGGTTGGAGTGTTTCAACGTTTTCATTCAGTCGCCGGCGTTTGGCTTTTTTGAATATGGCCAGTTCGCACTCTCGATCAGCTTTGCTTTTCTGACGGGCCTCATTCAGGAATACGTCAATCATCTCGTCGAACAGTTCTAGGAGTTCAGGCTCAGGATCTGCCTCTAGTTTCTCTGTATCCGGAGCTTCTTCACCGTTTATTAATGAGTGAGAGATCGCGTGACAACTTGCCACATAATCCTCAGGTTCATCTGATGAGTCTTCTCCCTCATCTTCGTCGCCATCTCCATCTTCAAGGATATGGTTGAGGAATTCTTGGAGTGTGACCGGAGTTCGCGCCTTCTGGTTATATTCTTCCAACGCGTCAATATGTTTTTGCAGGTCCGTGCGCTTGTCATTAGGCTTCACGGGCTTTTTGGTCTTCTTCTTTTTCTTTGAAGACTTTGACGGCTGGGCATGAGCGTTTTGGCTATCGCCACCACTTCTTGGTGTCAGGCGTGGTTTCAGCATTCCCTCGATGATCTCGGGTTCTAACGGACTCTTCCATCTGATCGCCGGGCATGTTTGGAGATCTTTCAGCATTCGTTTTGTTTTGGCTGAAAGAGCGACCTCGCATGGAGCTTCTTCTATAAAAGAGCATGATGCCCCCAGTGTGTCCCCCCTTTTAAGAGCGTGCGGCTGAGGCGGGCTTACTTTCCAATTCTCGGACAGTGCGAATTTTCCTTGTTGGTATTGGTCCTCAATCCAGCCTTTGAAGATGAAGCAATTTTCGATTGGATGGCCTACCACTTGGTGATAGGGGCAATAATTGGGATTATTGGCCTCATCGGGTTGCAATGGGCATTTTGGATCCGGCAAGATGATGAGCCCGTTGCGCACCGCCAGCTCGAACAGTCTCCTCGTTTTATCCCGGGGAAACGAATAAGGGCGCTTCAGTTTCTCATTGAAGAATCGTCGTCTTACATATTAGCGATCAGTTGGCTTTGGACCACTGAGCTGCTGCTGAGTATTGGCGACGAAGGTCGCTTTCCCTTTCCCTTTCTCGTTCCGAGATTCCAACTTTGAAGAAGAGGGTTTATGACCCATCTGATCCATTTGGGCCAGTTTGTCAATCAAGGCCTACAAAGTAGTTGGCTTGAAGAACATCATGAATTGTGAAATGGTTGCCTGAGGGTCGAGGGTTCCTACGACCATGCCTACCGCAGGCGCTTATTCGATGCGCTGCTCGCACTTCGACCATAGATTCCGCCACCGTATCGCATATTGCACCTATATTTTGCCTGGCTTCACTCTGGCATTAATTAGCGCGGTGATCGGGGTGCGCTCGCTAGCGCTGGCGAAACGTTGGGTGAACAACAATTCCATCTCAAAGTTTTGAGAGTACCATTTGAACGCCGTCTCCGCCAAGCTGCCGACGAATTGGCGAAGCAGTAGCTTATCATCCCCTCCAGTGTTGCCGCAGAGAGCCCTGAACTGAGCGACATGTTGATGGGGATTGCCTGTCCCCTTATACACATGGAATTTAGGAATTGTGTATCCTGGCGGGTACTTTATCTGATCGTACCATCCTGGATATGGTCGCCCAGTTCTGACGACTTGGCCGGTTGCTTCATTCGCTTGATGAGCTCGTATTTGTTGAGCTATATAATCATCGAGCATGGCTTTGGAGATGGTCTCCTCCTTGGCTGCTGACAAATCCGGCGGAGGATTTGATGTCTCTCCTCTATCATCTTCAATTATTACTGGAGGATTTTCGGCTGGAGGGTCCGGCTGGATCATCAGGCCCACTATATCTTGGAATAAAAGGGTCATTTGTTTTATGTTGGCCGCTTGTTCCGCAGCCTCTTTGTCCTTCTTCTCAAGCATTCTCCGAAGGAATTCGGCATCCGTTTCCTGCTCATGACGCTGCTCTGAAGATGTCTCCGGGCCTGCTTTTGGTCCAGTGAGTGCAGCCATGGCTGTCAGCATTTCTTGGAGCTTTTGTTGTTGTTGTTCTTGAGCCTTAGTCACAGACCGTATAAGTGGTTGGTGACTCGTAGAGATACGGTTATCCTCTTTTCCGGAAGCCATATAAACAGTATGCAGCACCATGCCCCCAGACTTAGGGCGTTTAGATTTAGTGTCCTTACGATTTGCCAAAGACGCAGGGATCTTCACCGGTCTCCTTCTTTTGTGGGCGGTCGAAGTTGAGGGAGCCGTTGCAGCGGACACCCAAACTGATGATACCTTCTGTGGCTTGACAGGGTGATCCCCTTCTCACCGAACTTTCATCCTTTTCTGTCGACGGGGGTAGTCTTGATCAATCACGGAGTCTTGGACCTGTCGCCAGACCTTATGAATTTTGGAGGACAGCCGCTGAGGGGGCTGCTCCAGTTTCGCCTTTGTAGCGTTCTCCACAGGTGGAGATCTCTTCAGCATGGCCTTCGGAGAGTTCTTGCGTACCCTCTTAAGTAGTTCAAAGTTGTTCCCAGTTGGAAAAGCAGCATCAACTTCCACTGTTGGAGCTGGTGGTGTCAGTCCAGAAGGGGAACTGCCCCCAGCCTTCCTCACTCGGCGCCAGTGGCGACGTCGAGCATGTCGAGCATATGGTACTGGCTCAGCCATGGGGGTGGCTTCTTCATGTCCCTTGCTCTGATAAGGGGCTGTTGTCATCATTAGCCTATCGAAAACCGACGTTCGCTGAAAGGGAATAGCCAACCTGTCGAAGGCAGACTTTCCGATAGGGGTAGCAGCCTTGGTGACTTCGCCCGGAACGGGAGTTGGAGCAGCTAGTCTTGCAAAGACTGATCTTTTAGCAGGAGAAATCGTTTTGACGACTTCTTTCACTGGAGCAGGGATGGCTATCCGTTTCGAGATGGCCGCCTCAGGTATCGCGGGCTTCTTCATGGGCCCACTTGAGGTTTGGCCCAGTCTGCTGAAAACTGAGGCACTGGACTTGGGCGACCCGTTGAGAGGGGCCGTGGTGGTTGCAAGCCGATCAAAAACCGACTTCTTTGCAGCTTCCTGTGATGGCATCTGAACGTTGAAGCTCGTTAGTGGGATCATGGTCCCGAAAAATAGCCCAGTGGTGGCTTGGGCCACTTGTTCCACCGGCATTGTGAAAAGGGAGGCCGCTTGGGGCCCGTAGGTTATTCCTCCAGATGAGGCGGAATGGGAGTTGTTGTTGCAGCTGGAGCAATTAGAGGCCATTGATGTTCTCTTTTCTGCATGGGAGCAAGACACCAAATCTTAGTACTTCACATCCAAAGGCAACCATGTCAAACCGCGACTTGTTCGCGAAACACGACACATGAAGTGTGGAGTGGAAAGAGGAAAAGGTCCCGCCGGGTGTGCCAGAACCTGTTCTCCACCGAACACAGAGACGCGACCGCGTAGGTCCGTCTTGCCTGAATTTGGGGGCAGATGCTATTTGGTTTTATCCGTCCACCTCTCCGAAGATTCCAAGTTAATTTATGGCACCGTATATCAGAAGTTTAGACGGATGCGGCCGATGTAGCAGACTTCGTCAGATTCCCCCTCGTTTGAGGGGTTTTTGATTGTGGGGACGCTCTTCCCTGCAGGCGCAAGCCCCTACAGTTAATTACGCTACCGCCTCGCGGTAACCACTTTCTCCTTCTCCAGATGGTCACTTTGTGTCGTGTGTATTTGTTTTGTTTTTGGTTGCCCGTGGATTGTATACGGAGACTAATTTATGTGGTCGCCCGTAGGGCATGGATTAGTCCAAATCCGTATTTTCTTAGATTTGGGTTTGGGTTGGGTTTAAGGATCGTTAATCTCATTTTAGACTAAGATCAACTTAAACGTTTGTTAAGAATTCGTTAGTCTAATTTTAGACTAATATCAACTTAACCATTTGTTAAGGACACGTTAGTCTAATTTTAGACTAAGATCTACTTAACAGGATCATTTAGATCCAAAAAAAGAGCATTTGGGCTCTATAAGTTTAAGGACGTCATAGTCCGTGGAGTTTAAAGACATCATAGTCTGTAAAGTTTAAGGACATCATAGTCCATGAGTTTAAGGACCCCACAGTCTATGGAATGACTGGATGTCGGGACCCGTCACCTCTCTGAAAACGTTGAAGGATTACAATGACAAATATCAGAGGAGTTAAGAGATGTACCCTTGAACCAATATTGTTTGGAAGATGTATAGTACAATTTGGGACTGAGATCAAAGATTTATGAGCATATGGGCTCAATTAATCGGAAATAGGGTTCTGTGGCCAACTTGGGCTCGACCCATTCAATTAAAATGCTGAGCATTGGTTCTGACAATTGTTTTTGTCCTTTATTGAGTGCTGAGCACTCATTATAGCTCTGGGGCCTTTATTTGTAGAACAGTTTATGTTCTCTTAGCGCACACGTGAGGAGCACGTGGCATGCTTAGCGTTATGCACCAGACAATGGGCGCTTCTTGTGATATAGCGCACACATGAGGAGCACGTGGCGCACTTGGCGCAGAACGCCAAACAATGAGCGCAGAGCGCTTCTGTTTATGTAGCGCATACATGAGGAGCACGTGGTGCGCTTGGCGCTGTTCGCCAGTCAATGAGCGCAGAGCGCTCCTGTTTATATAGCGCACACTTGAGGAACACGTAGCGCGCTTGGCGTTGTTCGCCAGTCAATGAGCGTAGTACGCTTCTGGTGAAATAGCGCACACGTGAGGAGCACGTGGCGCGCTTGGCGCTGTTCGCCAGCCAATGAACGCAGTGCGCTTCTGGTGAAGTAACACACACGTGAGGAGCACGTGGCGCGCTTGGCACTATGCGCCAGACAATGAGCGCTGTGCGCTTCTGGTGAAGTAGCGCACACATGAAGAGCACGTGGCGCGCTTGGCGCTATGCGCCAGACAATGAGTGCAGTGCGCTTCTTTAAATTTGGAGCGCTAAGGCTCTGCAACGCTGTGCACTAGATTTGGAGCGCTGATGCGCTTCATTAAACTTGAAGCACTAAGACTCTTTTTAGGCAGTTTTGCGCTCTGAGAATTAATTTCTCTCTTATAAGAGACTTTCTCTCATGGATCTAAAAACAAAGTTCTTATTTTATAGGAGATGTTTCAATCTCTTATGTTCTTCGTGAAAAGCTTTACCTTTATGGATCTGTGATCCTAAGAGAATTGAATTATTCTCCCCCCTTTTTATAATGAGATTTTATAATCTCTTTTGTGAATGACAATTTGTCTTAAAGATCTACGATCTAGCATAAGAACTAAGTTCTTTTTCTGATTAGATTTTTTATCTCTATATTTTTACCTTGAAAAAAAGTTCTTCTTCTGCCGGGAGCTTTTCTCTTCTCTCTAAACTTTCTCAAAGTTTATGGGGGGGTTTCTCTATCTCAGACTTGAAGTCTTGGGGTCTTTATATAGGGCAAGGCTGATTTGGTCAATCAGTTGAAGAGATCTTTTCTCTAATTGATTTGGGGATTTCCCCACCGTTGGATCTTTGATCCTAGGGCTTCTATTTTACAGAAGGCAATCTTCCTATTTTTAACAAGATTGAGAAATCTTTTCTCATGCAGAATTTATTCTGCACCATTGTGATTTTTAATCACCATTGGATCATTGATCCGACGTTGCTCTGATTTACAGAGCAAAATCTTTTTGTTTGGAAAGATTCTGAAGAATATTTTTTTAACAGAATTTTATTCTGGTAACTTGATGATTTATCATCTTTGTTGGATTTTTGATCCAACGGTGGGGAACATTTAGTTCTAGCGCTAGCGCACTCGTGCTTTGCACGTGAGCGCTGCTTAGCGCACCCGTGCTCTGCACGTGAGCGCTGCTTGCTGGCGCTTTTATGAAGCGCTACTTTATTTCAAATTTTGAAAATTTAAACAGAGCTTTTCTCTGATTGGGGGAAACACAGGGTTCTTGTTCTCTACTTTCAAAATTTGTATCCAATAGTAGATTAATAAAGGTAGTGTTTTTATCGTTCTTTTTATACTTACTTTCCGCGCTTACTTTCTGCATCTTAATCATGTTTTCATTCTTCAACCTTTCTTCTAAATCTCAAACCATGAGCGAGTAATTCCTAGCTTGTTAGGGTTCGTAGGCTAGAGTAGATCAATGGATGATAAAATCATTTAACTTCTTTTATACATTGTAAAGTCTATAAACTTTAGCAAAATAAATGTTAATATCCTTATCAGGCGCACTACCAATTTATTTCTAGTCCTGACCACGATTTGAGATTTGTTTAACACTTGTTTTGTTAAGGGCTAGACATGAATAGAGATCAATGCAAAGACAAGGGTTAGTAGTGGGATATCCTAGTTTCTTCCAAAAGAACTCTAATCTACATTCATCACTATCGATCTAGTTTTAAACTATTAAAAGATAAAAGAAGTTATTTTTAATTAGCCATCCATTACTACTATGTCCTATGAACCTTACAAGCCTTCTCTTTATAAATCTTATATCCGTAGTATATCCGTAAGGACAAACAATCATCCTTCTTTCATCAACTCGTCTAAAGTAAGAAAAATGTTCATATTTCCCTGTGGACGACCCATACTCATCGCGGCTAACTACTAGCGACACTATCTTGATTGCGGTTATTTACAACACACTTTTTTACTATCAATCGGCTATCTATCAATTATCCATCCATCGAAGAATAAATCAACTGATCTACCGATCAAGTAATCTAGAGAAAACTAGGGTTTTGTAATTTGGTTTTTCAGGGAGCAACTTTTGTAATGCAATAGTTTATTCAATAAAAGATAGTTTTTTCTTTTAATTTTATCGCATTTACTTTCCGCATTTACATTCCGCATTTACTTTCTATATTTACTTTTCGCAATTACTTTCTGCATTTACTTTCCGCAATTTTTATTCTGTTATTTCTTATGGGTTCCGTATTCACCTTCTGTTAGTTATATGTATGCCCTAGAGGCCATTATTGTACATATGATGTATATTATAGTGGATGCTTGGACATACATAGGGAGGACTTTCTTGCTCGACATGATAGTATGCTATCTGGTTACTCTTTATCTTAACATGTGCATTGATTGTCTCTCTGTTACATGTTGATAAAGCCCTTAGGATGTTTACTTGACTACCTGGATTATTATGCGGATCATACTAGTGGGACAAAGGCAGTCCGTAAGTACATCCTTTAATGTCCCTAGTCGTGGGTGTATCGAGACGGGGCATCGATATACCAGAGTAGACGAGCGTATACCTTCTCCACCCATGTAAATTGGCGATGGATGATCCCATATCTATTAGTGTTTGACATCAGAGATGATATACGAGTACTCAGTGGAGACTGGGTACATTGGACGGACTCGCCGAAAACTCCTAGATGGTATTATATCTCACGTCAGATGGCAGTTCTTTGGTGACACTGGTACAGGTTAGTCTGTCGACCCGAGATCGTCATAGAGTCTTGTGTGATTCCCAATGTGCTTTGATTTCCACCTTACCACGTTCAAGAGAACATGCAAAACGGTGGTTTTTGGGTACAGTCCCGAGTTACATGGAGGCAATGAGCGATAGGAGGGGATTTCGTCTCTCCCGGTATTGGGGTTGATGTTGCGCTGTGCTCGATTGGCCATAACAGGAAGTCCTCGGCCAGGGCTGTTTCTGAGATTTACTGGTAAGTTTTATCAGTAGTTTCTAGACCCGTTATGAGCCTCACATCGGCATGACTTATCAAGCTATTGGGGTCTGACGTTTACCACCACCAGGCGAGATATGCGACATATCAGACGAAAAGACTGGACTGTACGGTAGTTTTACTGATTGGATTGGCAGGAGTATCAGTAGGCTTGCTTGTTGATATTCTGATTGCTTAATACCCGGGTGGCCGTTACCTTTAGCAGACCGCTTGCGGCTTGTGGGTGTTTGATATGATCATCACCTACTGCCGGCTATTGATGAGTCTTTAGAGTCCTACACAGAGGTTTCCTGGTTCATGCGAGACAAAGTAGGAGCACATATGTGATATGTGCGGGACCGAGATTAATGCGCGTATGTGATACCGCATTCTATTTTCGCAATATGTGATGTCGGTCAGTTATATGTGATATAACCGGGTTATCGGATCAAGTGTTGATTCAATAAATTGTTACATTTGATATTAGTCGATTGTATATGATATAGCCGGATTATTAAATCAAGTGTTGATTTAATAATTTAATGTATAATTATATATTTGATATATTAACATACATTAACTAATATTGGCTCACTTAAGATTTCTTTTCTCACTTGTGTGCATATAGTATATATGTGATATATATTAATGTACATTATTTTGCGTCATGCTTGATGCCACATGTGACAGGGTGTATGAGACTCACACCAAGCTTATGATCATGTATGGTTTTATTTATTTAAAATTAATCAAAATTAGTAGGAAATTAGTCACATTCTTGGAAGCTTGGAAAAGCTTGTAGCATCTTTGATTTAGTCCACTAGTTTTGTTTTACTTGTAGATATTTATTAAGCTAACCATTATTGTAACCCATGGTTTATTCTCTACATAAGTTAGTGTATGACACTAACTCATCCATGGTTGCTATTCTCACCACATGAGTTCATTCTCTCTTATTCATTCTTCATCTTCTTCTTCATGAGAAAAAAAGCTTTCTAGCTTTTTCTAAAGTGAGAAAACATTGTGAGAAAATAAAATCTAAAGTGAGCTCATTTCCTACTTCATCATTCTCTACTATTAGCTATTTAGTTTAGGGTGTTTTGCTTCACTAATCTACAATTAGTGAAGAGATAGCATGAGCTTGAGTCTTCTCGACGTAGATCATCTTCGGCCTCGAAGATTTCGAGCAACCATGTTCATTTCTTCATGTGAACCCTTACTAGAGTTCGAGTGTTCACTACTTGGAGCGAAGGGACTACTACATGGAGCTTTAGAAGTAAAGGACCGGTCTACAAAGGTTGTATTCCTCATTCACTTAGATGTAAAGTGTTTACATGATGTTTTCATACGATTCTCTAATTAAACATCCTAGCATTTGGGTTCCTTAATACGGCAAAATTTTGATTTGGCATGGTCGATGCCGCCCGAAACCCCGTTGTCATGCTAGGGAACCCAGCAGTGGTATCAGAGCCTAGCTAGAGAATTAGACGATGTGTGTTAGATTACAAAACCGAAATGAATCCCAAACTTGAAACCCTTTAACCTAGTTTCTGTCGAATTTTAAAAGTGCTCTAAAAATTTTTTAAACAACTTCAAAATGTTATATGAGATATAACATGAACGCCGCCAAAATTTGGAGCATTTTTGGCTCAAAGTGGCCGGCCACATCATGCTAAAAACCGTTGTGCTCGGGTTAATTTTGGAATTATGGCTTCAAATTTTCATGATGTTCCAGTCTCTGCGTTTTGGTGTTTCAGGTGTTGTTTGTTTTTGCTAAAATTGCATGTGATGTTAATTTTCTGCATATGCAACTCGGACTGTTTCGTATTCGTAATTCTAATCTTTGTTTCGGGTATATTAGACGGTGATAAAAATTTCAAACGGATATCAATAACCCATTTCTTCCCTCGCTGGAAGTTTTCCAAGTGTTGGATTTTTCCAATTTTAAAATATTCAGAAAATCATGCAGGTGATTCTGTGGACCCTCTAGAAGAACGAAACCCTAACTCGATTCTGTGACCGTCAGAACTGCCATCAAACCCTAGGATTTGTGGTAGTTCAGCGGTGCCACAGGTGAGGCATTGTTGACCCTTCTACGGCTGGTTCATAAGTGTTGTGGCATGTTCTGGGTATCTGTTTTAAACTCCGCTCAAGTGTTGAGCTCTTTGAGAAATTTTGGGTGTTTTTTTATTCGATCGGAAAGTTAAACATCATTTAATTATCTGAGATTGTGATACAATAATTAGAATCTATTTAGTTGCGTGCAAGTTTAACATTTCGGTCTCGGGTGAAATCGGGAATCTTGTTGAATTACCCGACTTCTTTTGAAAAGTGTTTTCATAGTTGAGACCTAAATGTAAGATTTGCATTGTTAGGCATGAAATCTAGAATAAGTGATATTCCGGGTTTGTGATGTCTAAGGGCGGTGACGATTCCAATTGTTGTAGTTTTTCACTTTCTTTTCTGCGACCGTAAGTGTAATATGTGGTGTATCGCCGGTTTTATTGCTATATATCAACGACAATTGGGATACGCATATTTACTTACTTTGATTGCATGTGATGTTATGTGTTGCTGTGATATGTTATATTGGATCGTCGTATTTGAATAGCTGGGGGGTTTTATGTGAGATAAGAGTTTTTCACCTTCATTCATGTAAAAGCTTGAATGTAATATTCTTTTATTGGGGCACTTCTAGGTTGAGGAAGATGTCATCGTTGATATATATTATTTACTTTTCCGCATGAGGATAGACCCAAGGAGGGGAGCACAAGTAACCGGGTTCTAGAGTCTAGTGGGAGACCATCTCGAGGAGTCGAGTCAGGGTCTCCTAACTCTAGAATTGGTAGGGTTGCTTGCCGCTCTCGTAGGGGTCTAGGGATGTGGGTTTGGCTATTCATCGCGACCATCGAATCCGTGTTTTCTACTGGCTTGATATAAAATACGGAAATCCTAGTATATCCAATATTTCATATGTTATCTTCTGTTGCTGATATTCTGTGATGTGATCACTGTGGATTCTGAGACGAATGGCTATATATTATATATGAGATATATAATAGACGTTGCTTATGTTTTGCAGCTGCGCTAGTCCCGTCCCGGTATGCCGTTAGTTAAGTAACCTAACGGTGCATAACGGGACATTGTGGCGAATGCGGATGGCATAAGCGTACGTTATATTTTGGTTTCATTTTCTGTGATGCTTAGGAAGTTTTAAATGATGGGACATCATTAATAAGATCAATGAAAGAAAATACCTAAAGATGTTGTGGAATCGAATTTTCAAAAATAGGTAGCTCTAGTTCTTGCTTTGCATAGCGGTATTCCTTGTAGAATATCCTGCACCTCATTCGATGAGGAAAGAGCCGAAATCCCTTCACCGGGAGTGGCCTCTTTAGCAATAACTGGCAGATGCTACAACCCTCGATTTCGTCTTTTTATTGCTTTTCTAGTTCTTACTTTGCATAGTGGTATTGTGAATATCCTGCACCTTATTCGACGAGGAAAGAGCCAAGATCTCTTCACCGGGAGTGACCTCTTTAGCAAAACCAGCAAAGGCCTCAAAAATACTCCATTTTAAATCATTTGATTCTACAACGATATCAAGTTCATTACGCAAAAGGTTTTCTTAAAAACCTGTCATAGCCCTCCGTCATTTCAGATAAGTAGTAGTTAGTATTCGTGCTGCGTTTGTTGACCTCTGTCAAGGCGTAGTGTGCGGTAGCTGATTTGTGCTTATCTGCAAAGCATATGATGCGATTGATTTAGGGTAGTCATGCGACCTTGTTAACCTCTATCAAGGGTCGTACGGGTGGGTTTATTTCAATCATAAAATGACGGGTTGAACTTGACTAGCAGCCTATGGTTTGTTGACCTCTGTCAAGGTCATAGGACGCTAGGGGAAAAATATTATCGGGAATTTCAAGTGTTGAAATTTGCAATGAGATTACATACCTTCTATGAGATAGTTGGATCCCGATACCCACTGTGAGTAAGAGTTACTCCTGGGAGATTTTTACATATTACAATTAGCCGATCAAGTAAGTGTTTAGAAGGTGTTAACGGGGTTACGCCTCTGGGAAAATGAGGTTTATTTTGAATAGGTCCGTGCGAAAGCACGGGGAACCTCCCTCAAAGTACCAGTACTGGCCTAGCTGAAAAATTGGCGAACTTGTAGGGTGTAATTAATCCTAGCTAATCTTTCCTTTTAGGATTTGAAGAAAGATTTGATAAAAACAGTTGGAGCCATCCTGATTAGATAAAATAATAACCAATCTAATCTTGCAAGAGCATACGCTAAGTGTTTTCTTCTTTTTCTCTCCAGGTAGCGACCATATCACGCCTTAATCAAGATAATAATACGGATGTATTGACCGAACCCGCTTGTTATACTGAGCTGGGGAACGTTGGTCCCGCTCCAACTTATAATTGTTATAAGACCAAGCAGGAAATAGGGGATTACCAGGATTCCTGTGCCGCCCAAACGAAGAACGTGCATGTTGATGCATCTTCTTCGGGTGTGTTCATTACTGAGAACTGTTTCTCAATATCCTCTACGTCCTGGGAATGAGATACCGGGATCAGGATCCCACATATATAATCTGTTACATGGGCTATAGACAGTTAGAGAACTGAGAATGGGTGATAAAGTTTCAAGAGTTGGAAACGGTTCAATTGTTGCAGCCAAAGTGTTGGCAGTTATCACCCTGTATTACCAAATACATTGATTCTAAACTAATGTTATTAGATACCGAACCTGATATGCAGCATTATATCAGTCTCTTTATTTACTAAAGAAGGATATAATTTTGTATTGCTGGATAATATTTTGAACATTTCCTATATCAAAAGTTGATCAGTCAGGCGCGTTATCTAATAGCATATACGTTCTAAATCAAACCACAGTTCTTAACGTACAGAACACACACAAGAGGAAGAGTTCAGAAATGAACGAATCCTTCTTGAGGTATTGTAGACTAGGTCATATCAATGCGACCCGACTAGCTAAGTTACATTAAGATGCATATTTAAATCAGTTTGAATTTATATCTTGTGAAACTTGCCAGTCATGTCACAAAGATAAAATGACCATAACTCCGTTTACTGGAAACAAAGAAAGAGTTAGTGAACTCATGGAACCGATATATGATGATGCATGTGGTCCCCTGTCTACACATAGCAGGATTGGTTCTTTGTACTTCATTACATTCACTGATGATCTCTTAAGATTCGCACATGTGTTCCTATTGAAACACAAGTCTGAGGCTTTTGAGAAATTCAATGAATATAAGTGCGAAGTAGAGAACCAAAATGGGTATAAGTATTATGTCCTTTGATGTGATCAGAGAGGAGAATACTTGAGCATAGGAATTCCAGGACTATTCAAAAGGAGAATGAGATTCTCTCTCGGCATTACTCCTCCGTATACACCACAGCACGTCGGTGTATCGGGACGGAGCAATCCCACCCTATGTAATATGGTGTGCTCTATGATGAGTACTACTGAGTTGCTTATTTCCTTTTTGGGAATTATGCACTTGAGAAGTTGCATACCTATTGAATAGGGTTCCAAACTGTAGGATTGCTAGGCACGGTAGTAAGGTTTCGGGAGGTATCGTCCATACCATTTTCAAAAATTTTCCATTCTTAACAATACTAACCCTAGAATCTTAACTAAAGATTTAGACGAAACAATGTGTAAACTACTTTACAACTAAGTGAACTAGGAATATAACCTTTATAGACCGGTCCTTCACTTTAATAGCTTCTTGTAGTAGTCCCTTCGCTCCAAGTAGTGATCTTGCGGACTCGCGGACTCTTGAACGGCTCCACAAGGTGAAAAGAATGAGCTTGCACGAAGTCTTCGAGGCTGAAGATGATCTACGTCGAGGAGACACTAACCCAAGCTACCCTCTTCACTAATGTGGGATTAGTGAAGTTAACACACTATACTAAAGTGCTAATCTAGTAAAGGATGATGAAGTAAGATTTTTGCTCACTTTAGAATTAATTTTCTCACTATTTTATCACCTCTCATCAAAATCTAGAGAGCTCTCTTGAGCTTTGAAGAAGAAGAAGCAAATAATAGATGAGAGAGTGAATGGAAACCATGGGTGAGAAAATATCTAATATCCCTCATGTAGAAACTTAACCATGAGTTCAGATAATGGTTGGGTTAACAAATATCTAATATAAGACAAAACTAGTGGACTGGTCAATGGATCTGCAAGCTTTTACAAGCTTCATGCCATATGACCAATATCCAAATAATAATTGATTTACACTAAATAAATAAACCCTTCATTATCTTTATCATAGTGTAAGTCTCATATACCCATATTGCATGTAACATCAACCATGACACAAAAATAAAACACAATTAATATATATCACATATATATTAAGTGTGCACATGTGAGAAAAAGAAATGCTTAAGTGAGCTAATATTAGTTAATGTAAATTAATATATCAAATATATAATTATACATTAAATCATTAAATCAACTCTTGATTTAATAATCCGGCTATATATCATATGACCGACTAATATTATTTTGTATCAACCTATCGAATCAACACTTGATTCGATAACCCGGCTATATCACATATAATTGATAGATACGAATAAATCGTGAGAATAGAATACGGTATCACATACTCGTATTATTCTCGGTCCCGCACATATCACATATGTGCTCCTACCTTATTTTTCCTAGTCCAGTGAAACCTCTGTGTAGGACTCTAAAGACTCGTCAATACGCCGGCAGTAGGTGATGATCACATCAAGCACCCACAAGCCGTCAGCGGTACTAGCTGGACGTAACGGCTACCCGGGTATTGAGCGATCAGAAGATCAACAAGCAAGCCTGCTCTTTCTCCTACAAAAGCATGTCAGTAACACTACCATACAATCCGGTCTGTCCTTCTGATATGTCGCATATCCAGTCTAGGGGTGGTAAACGTCAAACCCCAATAACCGATAAGTCGTGCCGATGTGAGGCTCATAACGGGTCGAGAAACTACTGATAACACTTATCAATAAATCACCATAGCAGCCCTGGCCAGGGACTTCCAGTTATAGCCAATCGAGCACAGCACAACATCAACCCCCAATACCGGGAGAGACGAATCCCCTCCTATCGCTCATTGCCTCCATGTGATTCGGGACTGTACCCAAAAGCCACCGTTTTGCACGTTCTCTTGAACGTGGTATGGTGAAAATCAAAGCACAGTAGGAATCACACAAGACTCTATGACGATCTCGGGTCTACAGACTAATCTGTACCAGTGTCACCAGAGAACTGCTATTTGACGATAGGTATAATACCAACTAGGAGTTCTCGGCGAGTCCGTTCAGTGTACCCAGTCTCCACTGAGTACCCGTCTACCATCTTTGATGTCAAACACCAATGGATGTGGGATCATCCATCGCCCATCATATGGGTCAAGAAGCGTATACGGTAGTCTACTCTGGAGTATCGATGCCCTGTCTTGATACACCCTCGACTAGGAACAATTAAAGGATGTACTTGTGGACTACCCTGGCCCCATTATATGATCTCCATTATAGTCGTGGTAGTCAAGTATACATCCTAAGGGCTTTATCAACATGTAACCATAAGACAGTATTAAGAGACAAGTATACATGTTAAGATAAAGAGCAACCTGATAGCATATTCTCATGTCGAGCAAGAAAGTCCTCTCTATATATGTCCAAGCATCCACTATAATATACATCACATGTACAATAATGGTCTCTAGGGTATACATATAACTAACAATCTCCCACTTGCACTAGGGCCAGCTGTTGTAGTATCTCATACCGAACATCCCGAAGAGTCTCTCAAACTATATCTGGGAAATAGCCTTCGTGAGTGGATCCGCTGTGTTTTCCTTCGTGTCAACTCTCCTGAGATCGATCTTCCGGCGATCAACTATCTCCCGGATTAGGTGATACCGCCTCAGAATATGCCTGGATCGCTGATGGGACCTGGGTTCCTTGGCCAAGGCCAGTGCTCCATTGTTATCGCAATACAAAGGTATTGGATGCTCAATAGATGGAACCACTGCAAGTTCAGTTATGAACTTCTTCATCCAGACAGCCTCTTTGGCAGTGATGTATTCAGCCTCCATCGTCGAGTCTGCCACGGTTTCCTGCTTGAAACTCTTCCAACAAACCGCCCCTCCATTGAGGGTAAAAAAAAATCTCGAGACCGACTTAGAGTCGTCCTTATCACTCTGGAAGCTCGAATCGGTAAAGGACTCCACTTGGAGTTCTCCATTACCATACACCAAGAGCATCTCTTTAGTCCTTCTCAAGTATTTGAGAATGCTCTTCACAGCTGTCCAGTGACTCTCTCCTGGATCTGCTAGATACCTACTCATTACACTTAGTGAGTATGCTACATCAGGTATGCTACATAGCATCGCATACATGATAGAGCCTACTACCGAAGCATAGAGTATCCTTTGCATGCGAGCTCTCTCCAAATCAGTCTTAGGAGACATCTCTTTGGAGAGAGTGGGTCCAGAGATCGTGGGTAAATTCCCACGCTTGGATTCTTCCATACTAAACCTCTTTAGTATGGTGTCGATGTACCTGGATTGGGACAATCCCAGTATCCGTTTAGATCTATCTCTATAGATCTTAATTTCCAAGATGTAGGAGGCATCATCTAGATCTTTCATTAAGAATCTTTATGATAAGAAGAGCTTGACTGAGTGCAGCATAGGAATGTCATTTTCTATCAAGAGTATGTCATCCATGTACAATACGAGGAAGACAACCTTACTCTCTGCCACCTTCTTGTATATATAAGGTTCATCTACATTTTTGACGAAGTCAAACTCTTTGACTACGACATCAAAATAGATGTTCCAACTCCGCGATACCTGTTTCAACCCGTAGATGGATTTAAGTAGCTTGCACACCTTCCCGCTGCTCCCACTAGCCATGAAGCCCTCTGGCTGAGTAATGTACACACTCTCTTCTAAATCACCGTTTAGAAAAGCGGTCTCAACATCCATTTGCCAGATTTCGTAGTCATGGTATGCAGCGATGGTAAGTAGGATCCGGATGGATTTAAGCATAGCTACTGGAGAAAAGGTTTCGTCATAATCCATATCTAGTCGTTGACGAAAACCTTTTGTAACAAGTCTAGCTTTGAAAGTCTCCACTTTCCCATCTACACCAAGTTTTTTCTTGAAGATCCACTTGCTCCATTGGGTTTTACTCCTTCAGGAGCATCTTCCAAAGTCCATAATTTGTTGGTATACATGGATTCCATCTCGGATCGTATTGCATCCAGCCATTTCACAGAGTCACCACTCGTGATGGCCTGCTCGAAACTAGTTGGGTCATCATCAACCATGATGCAATCCTCGCTCCCACCATCAATGAGAAAACGGTAGTATCTCTCAGGTGGATGAGGAACCCTACTAAATCGGCGGAGAGGCTGGGGTTCATTGGAGACTACTGAATGCTCTGGTTCCACCAAATCTTCTATCGCAGTTTGTATAGCTGGAACTTCTTCCAGTTCTACCTCCTTACTACTAATTTCTTTCATAAGAAAACCCTTTTCTAAAAAGGTGGTATGTCGAGAAATAAACACCTTTTGTTCCTCAGAATGTTAGAAGATATACTCTCGCGAATGTTTGGGATATCCTATACACTTGCACAGAACAGAACTTGCCTCGAGCTTATCCGGATTTTGTGTTTCACATAGGCCGGACAACCCCATATTTGAATAAAATTAAGATATGGCCTCTTCCCATTCCATATCTCATATGGAGTGGTAGGCACTGATTTGGTGGGAACTCTATTCAATAGATATGTTGTTGTCTCAAGCGCATAACCCCAAAAGGAAATAGGTAACTCAGCGGTGCTCATCATAGAGCTCACCATCTCTAATAAGGTGTGATTCCTCCATTCTGATACACCGTTGTGTTGTGGTGTATACGGAGGAGTAAGCTGAGAGAGAATCCCATTCTCTTTTAGATAATCCAGGAACTCATTGCTCAAGTATTCTCCTCCCCGATCAGATCGAAGTATTTTAATACTTTTACCCGTTTGGTTCTCGATTTCGTGCTTATATTCTTTGAATTTCTTAAAAGCTTCAGACTTGTGTTTCAATAGGAACACATGTCCGTATCTTGAGAGATCGTCAGTGAATGTAACGAAGTACGAAGAACCATTCCTGGTATGTGTAGACATGGGACCGCATACATCACTATGTATCAGTCCCAAGAGTTCCGTAACTCTTTCTCCGTGTCCAGTAAACGGAGTTTTGGTCATTTTGCCTTTGAGACATGACGGCAAGTGTCATAAGATGAAAATTCGAACAAATTCAAATATCCATCTTTATGTAACTTAGCTAGTCGTGTCGCATTGATATGACCTAGTCTACAATGCCACAAGAAGGATTCGTTCATTTTTAAACTCTTCCTCTTGTGTGTATTTTGTACATTAAGAACTGTGTTTTGATCTAGAATGTATATGCCATTATTTAATGAGCCTGATCCAATCAACTTTTGATTCAGGAAGATGTTCATAACATTACCCTGTACTACAAAATTATATCCTTCTTTACTTAATAAAGAAACTAATATAAGATTGTATATCAGGGTCGGTATATAATAGCATTCGTTCAGAATCAATGTATTACCATTTGGTAATACAATGTGATATTCGCCAACTGCTTTGGCTGCAACATTTGCACCATTCCCTACTCTTACGGAATGATCACCCATTCTCAGTTCTCTACCTTTCCTTAGCCCATGTAACATATTACATATGTGGGATCCCGATCCGGTATCTAATACCCAAGATGTAGAGTGAACCGAGAAACAGTTCTCGATAACAAATACACCCGAAGAAGATGCATCAACATGATTTTTCTTCGTTTGGACGGCGTGGGAATTAGGATATGTCCCTATTCCCTGCTCAGTCTTATAACAATTATAAGAAAGAATGGAACCAACGTTCCCCTGCTCAGCAAAACAAGCGGGTTCGGTCAATACATCCATATTATTATCTTGATTAAGGCCTGACATGGTCGCTACCTGGAGAGAGAGAGAGAAGAAAACACTTTAGCGTATGCTCTTGCAAGATTAGATTGGTTATTATCTTATCTAATCAGGATGGCTCCTACTGTTTTTATCAAATCTTCCTTCAAACCCTAAAAAATACGACTAACCAGGATTAATTACACCTTACAAGTTCATCAATCTTTCATCCAGGTCAGTGTTGGTACTTTGAGAGAGGTTCCCCGTGCTTTCGCACAGACCTAATTAAAATAAACCTCTTTTTCCCATAGGCATAACCCTGTAAACACCTTTCTAGACACCTACTTGATCGGCTAATTGTCATGTGTAAAACTCTCCCAGGAGTAACTCTTACTCGCAATGGGTATCGGGATCCAACTATCTCATAAAAGGTATGCAATCTCATTGCAAATTTCAACACTTAAAATTCCCGATAATAGTTTTTACCCCTAGCGTCCTATGACCTTGATAGAGGCCAAACTACCTATAGGGCGCTAGTCAAGTTCAACCCGTTCATTTCTTAATTGAATTAGACCCATCCGCACGACCCTTGACGGAGGCCAAACTACACCGTACGAATACCCTAATCCAATCGTATCCCATGCTATAGATAAGTACTAATCAGTTACCGTACACTACGCCTTGAGGAAGGCCAAACTACCGTAGCACGAATACTAAATAATACTTATCTGAAATGACGGAGGACTACGCAGGTTTTTAAGAAAACCATGAGCGTAATGAACTTGATATCGTTGTAGAATCAAGTGATTTTTGAAAAGAAGTGTTTTTGAGGTTTTTACTAGTTTCGCTAAAGAGGTCACTCCCGGTGAAGAGATCTCGGCTCTTTCCTTATCGAATAAGGTGCAGGATATTTCATAAATATCACTATGCAAAGCAAGAACTATAGAAGTAATCAAAAACAAAACCGAATGAGTTGTAGTATCTACTAGTTTTGCTAAAGAGGTCACTCCCGGTGAAGAGATCTCAGCTCTTTCCTTATCGAATAAAGTGCTGGATATTCTATAAGGAATACCGCTATACAAAGCAAAAACTAGAGCTACCCTTTTTGAAAATTTGATTCTACAACATCTTTTAGGTTTCTTTCTTTTCATTAATCTCATTAATGAAGTCACATCATTTAAAGCTTCCTAAGCATCGCTGAAAATGAAACGAAAATATAGCGTACGCTTATGTCATCCGCATTCGCCACAATGTCCTGTTATGCACCGTTAAGTTACTTAACTAACGGCATACAGGGACGGGACTAGCGCGGGTGCAAAACATAAGCAACGTCTATTATATTTCTCATATATAATATATAGCCATTCGTCTCAGAATCCACAGGGTTCACATCACAGAATATTAGCAACAGAAGATAACATATGAAATATTGGATATACTAGGAATTTCGTGTTTTAATTTAAGTCAGTATAAAACACGGATTCCACGGCCGCGATGAATAGCCAAACCCGCATCCCTAGACTCCTACAGCAACCCCACCAATTCTAGATTTAAGATACCCGGTCTCGACTCCTCGAGATGGTCTCCCACTGGACTCTAGAACCCGGTTACTTGTGTTCCCCTCCTTAGATCTATCCTAATGCGGAAAAGTAAATAATATACAACAATGGTGACATCATCCTCAACCCGGAAGTGCCCCAATAAAAGAATATTACATATAATTAAATTTTACATGAATGAAAATAAAAAAACTCTCATCTCACATAAAATCCCCGGCTATTTAAAACACGACGATCCAATATAACATATCCCAGCAACATATAATAACGCATGTCATCAACATAAGTAAATATGCGTATCACAATTTTCGTTGACATATAGCAACGAAAACGATGATACCCCACATATTACACTTACGGTCGCAGAAAAGAAAATATCAAACTACAACATTTGGAATCCACAATTAACTTAGATATCATAAACCCAAAATATCACATACTTTGGATTTCTTGCCTAACTATATGAATTCCACATATTGTATCACATTCCAGAAATAGCTAGATGACGTTAAACATTCCGATCGAATCAACAAACACCCAAAATTACCCAAAAAGCTCAACACTTGAGCGCAGTTTAAAAATACCCATCACATGCCACAGTACCAATGGACCAACCATAGAAGGGTCAACCATTGCCTCACCTATGACGCCGCGGAACTACCGCAAACCCTAAGGTTTGACGGCGGTTCTTACGGTCAAAGAATCGAGTTAGGGTTTTGTTTTTCTAGAGGGTCCACCACATTACTTGCATGATATTTGAGTGTTCTTTAACTCGGAAAAAATCCAACTCTTGGAAAATTTTCCGGCAAGGGTTAAAGTGGGTATTTGATATCCGTTTGAACATTTTAACATCGTCTAAATAACTCAAAAACATGTTAAAATTATAACTACGAAACACTCCGAATTGCCTTTGCAGAAGGTTAACATCTCATGCAAATTTAGTAAAAACAAACAACAGCTGAAACACCAAAACCCAGAGCCTGGAACACAAAAAAAATTTGAAGCCAAAACTCCCTGATGGGGCCGGCCTCCTCGGATTTTGAGCACATATGCTCGGCCAAAATCCGGCCAAATGTGTTCAAATTTCTTTTGTGTTCATGTAATATCTCATATAACATTTTGCAGTTGTTTGAAAAAAATTTCTACGACTTTAAAATTTTGACAGAAACTGAACTTGTGTATCGGGTGTTTCGGAGTTGTTTTGGTTTCGTAATTCTAAAAATATCGTCAAAATCTTTAGCTTGGCTCTGATACCGCTGTAGGATTGCTTGGCACGGTAGTAAGGTTTCGGGAGGCATCGTCCATACCATTTTCAAAAATTTTCCATGCTTAACAATACTAACTCTAGAATCTTAACTAAAGATTTAGACGAAACAATGTGTAAACTACTTTACAACTAAGTGAACTAGGAATACAATCTTTGTAAACCAGTCCTTCACTTCAATAGCTCCTTATAGTAGTCCCTTCGCTCCAAGTAGTGATCTTGCGGACTCATGAACGGCTCCATAAGGTGAAAAGAACGAGCTTGCACGAAGTCTTCGAGGCCGAAAATGATCTACGTCGAGGAGACACTAACCTAAACTACCCTTCTCACTAATGTGGGATTAGTGAAGCTAACACCCTATACTAAAGTGCTAATCTAGTAGAGGATGATGAAGTAGGATTTTTGCTCACTTTAGAATTAATTTTCTTACTATTTTATCACCTCTCATAAAAACCTAGAGAGCTCTCTTAAGCTTTGGGGAAGAAGAAACAAATAATAGATGAGAGAGTGAATGGCAACCATGGGTGAGAAAATATCTAATATCCCTCATGTAGAGACTTAACCATGAGTTTAGATAATAGTTGGGTTAGCAAATATCTAGTATAAGACAAAACTAGTGGACTGGTCAATGGATCTCCAAGCTTCTACAAGCTTCATGACATGTGACCAATATCCAACTAATAATTGATTTACACTAAATAAATAAACCCTTCATTATCTTTATCATGGTGTAAGTCTCATACACCCATGTTGCATGTATCATCAACCATAACACAAAAATAAAACACAATTAATATATATCATATATATATTAAGTGTGCACATATGAGAAAAAGAAATACTTAAGTGAGCTAATATTAGTTAATGTAAATTAATATATCAAATATATAATTATACATTAAATCATTAAATCAACTCTTGATTTAATAATCCGGCTATATATCATATGACCGACTAATATTATTTTGTATCAACCTATCGAATCAATACTTGATTCGATAACCCGGCTATATCACATATAACCGACAGATACGAATAAATCGCGAGAATAGAATACGGTATCATATACTCGTATTATTCTCGGTCCCGCACATATCACATATGTGCTCCCACCTCGTTTTGCCTGGGCCAGTGAAACCTCTATGTAGGACTCTAAAGACTCGTCAATACGCCGGCAGTAGGTGATGATCACATCAAGCACCCACAAGCCGTCAGCGGTACTAGCTGGACGTAACGGCTACCCGGATATTGAGCGATCAGAAGATCAACAAGCAAGCCTGCTCTTTCTCCTGCAAAAGCCTGTCAGTAACACTACCGTACAATCCGGTCTGTCCGTCTGATATATCGCATATCCAGTCTAGGGGTGGTAAACGTCAAACCCCAATAACCGATAAGTCGTGCCGATGTGAGGCTCATAACGGGTCAAGAAACTACTGATAACACTTATCAATAAATCACCATAGCAGCCCTGGCTAGGGACTTCCAGTTATGCCAAATCGAGCACAGCGCAACATCAACCCCCAATACCAGAAGAGACGAATCCCTTCCTTTCGCTCATTGCCTCCATGTAATTCGGGACTGTACCCAAAAGCCACCGTTTTGCACGTTCTTTTGAACATGGTAAGGTGGAAATCAAAGCACAGTGGGAATCACACAAGACTCTATGACGATCTCGGGTCTACAGACTAACATGTACCAGTGTCACCAGAGAACTGCTATCTGACGATAGGTATAATACCAACTAGGAGTTCTCGGCGAGTCCGTTCAGTGTACCCAGTCTCCACTGAGCACCCGTATACCATCTTTGATGTCAAACACCAATGGATGTGGGATCATCCATCGCCCATCATATGGGTCAAGAAGCGTATACGCAAGTCTAGTTTGCAGTATCGATGCCCTGTCTCGATGCACCCTCGACTAGGAACAATTAAAGGATGTACTTGTGGACTACCCTGGCCTCACTAGTATGATCTCCATCATAGTCCTGGTAGTCAAGTATACATCCTAAGGGCTTTACCAACATGTAACCATGAGACGGTATAAAGAGTCAAGTATACATGTTAAGATAAAGAGCAACCAGATAGCATACTATTATGTTGAGCAAGAAAGTCCTCTCTATATATGTCCAAGCATCCACTATAATATACATCACATGTACAATAACGGTCTCTAAGGCATATATATATATATATATATATAACTAACACAAACCAAATCAGATGCCTACCACGCCATATGAGATATTGTATGGGAAGAGCCCATGTCTTAAGTAAGTTAAGATTTGGGGTTGTCCGGCCTATGTCTAAAAGCAAAATCCGGACAAACTCGAGGCAAGGTCAGTTCTATGGAAGTTTGTTGGATATCCCAAGCATTCGCAAGGGAATATCTTCTACCGCACCGAGAAACAAAAGGTGTTTTATTTCTAGGCATGTCACCTTTTTAGAAAAGGGATTTTTATAGAAGAAATTAGTGGTTATGAAGTAGAACTGGAATAAGTTCCAGCTATACAAACTATAGCTGATGGTTTGGTAGAATCGGAGGATTCAATAGCTCCCGACAAACCTCCGCCGATCTGGTAAAGTTCCTCATCCGCCTGAGAGATACTTCAGTTTTCTCAATGACAGTGGGAGCGAGGATTGCATCATGAGATGATGACCCAACTAAGTTTCGAGCAGGCCATCAAGAGTGGGGACTCTATAAGAATGGTTGGATGCCAAGCGATCTGAGATGGAATCTATATACACCAATAAAGTATGGACTTTGGTTGCTATATCTGAAAGGTTAAACCCCCATCAGGAGCAAGTATATCTTGAGAAGAGTACTTGGTGTAGATGGAAAAGTTGAGACTTTCAAAACCAGTCTAGTTGTAAAAGTTTTTCGTCATCGACCAGGTGTGGATTATGATGAAACCTTTTCTCCAATGCCTATGCTTAAGTCCATCCAGATCTTACTTGCCATTGCTATATACCATGACTATGATATCTGGCGGTTAGGTGTCATGACTGCTTTTCTAAATAGTGATTTAGAAGAGAGCGTCTATAAATACACAGCCAGAGGGCTTCGTAAACAGTGGGAGCAGCGGAAACGTATGCAAGTTGCTTTACGGGTTAAAGCAGGCATCGCGGAGTTGGAATATCTGTTTTGATGTGGTAGTCAAAGCGTTTGACTTCATCAAAATGGTAGATGAACCTTATATATACGAAAAGATAGTAGAGAGTAAGGTGGTCTTCCTCGTATTGTATGTAGATGACATACTCTTAATAAGGAAGGTGTTTCTTATGCTACACTCTGTCAATCACCTCTTATCACAAGGATTCTCCATAAAGGATCAAGGTGATATATCCTAAATCCTAGGTTTTGGATCTATAAGATAGATTTAAGTGGATGTTAGGATTCTCACTAGATGTAGTGACACGGTATCAATCGATCCTGGAGAGAATCACTGGATAGCTTCCAGGGTGGTAAGGTCGACTGAATGTCAATCACAGGCATTGTCATATCCTCAGTGGAGGGACGGTATGTTGGAAGAGTTCCAAGCTAGATACCGTGGCAAACTAGACGATAATGGCAGGATACATCGCTACCAATGATGCTACCAAAGAGGCAGTCTGGATGTATATTAGTTCATGAGATGAACTTCGTTCCTACCATTGTGTGACAATGGAGTTGTGGCTTATGCCTAGGAAACCCCGTCCCATCAGTGAACCAGACATATTCTAAGACAGTATCACCTGATCATGGAGATGGTTGATCTCCAGGGAGATCGAGGTTAGGAAAGTAGACTCAGAGGACAACACGGTGGATCCACTGACAAAAGCCTTTTCCCAAGAGAGAATTTTATGAGATGGTTGAGTATGAGATACTACAACCACTGCTGATTGTTGGGTATTGGATACTACAACATATGGTCCTAGTGCAAGTGGGAGATTGTTAGTTATATGTATGTCCTAGAGGCCATTATTGTACATATGATTTATATTATAGTGGATGCTTGGACATACATAGGGAGGAATTTCTTGCTCGACATGATAGTATGCTATCTGGTTACTCTTTATCTTAACATGTACACTGACTGTCTCTCTGTTACATGTTGATAAAGCCCTTAGGATGTTTACTTAACTACCTGGATTTTGATGCGAATCATACTAGTGGAACAAAGGTAGTCCGTGAGTACATCCTTTAATGTCCCTAGTTGTGGGTGTATCGAGACGGGTGTTTCCCCCAATCAGAGCAAAGCTTTGTTTTGAAATTCAAAATCTAAAAGTTGAAGCAACACTTCAGATCCAGCGCTAAGCGCGCTGCGCGTCACGTGTCAAACACAGATGCGCTAACGCCAGGTGCACTACGTCCTAGGCAGCGCACCCCCAATCAGAGCAAAGCTCTGTTTTAAAATTCAAAATTCAAATTTTGAAGCAACGCTTCAAATCCAGCACTAAGCACGCTGCGCGCTACGTGTCAAACACGGTGCGCTAGCGCAGGCTGCGCTGTGCTCTGCGCTGCACGCCACGTGTCAAACGTATGTGCGCTAGCGCTGGAATTAAAAATTCCCCACCGTTAGATCAAAAGATCTAATAATGATAAATCATTAATTAATCAGAATTAAAATTCTGCATGGAAAGATTTCTCAATCTTATTAAAACAAGAAAATTATCTTCTGTAAAACAGGAGCCCTAAGATCAAAGATCCAACGGTGGGGAAACATCCCCAAATCAATCAGAGAAAGATCTCTTTAACTGATTTAACAAATCAATTTGCCCTATATAAAGGCCCCAAGACTTCAAGTCTGATATAGAGAAACCCCCCTACAAACTTTGAGAAAACTCAAAGAAAGAAGAGCAAGTTTTTAGCAAAAGAAGATCATTTCTTCAAGGTAAAAGAACATGAGCAATGAACACAGAGATGAAATCATCTCATGAAAAGAAAAACTATCTTCTAAAAAAGATCATAGATCTAAAAAGTCTAAGGTCTTTCATAAAAGAGATCAAAAGATCTCATCAAATAATAAAGAAGAACATATTCTTCATATAGATCATTGATCTACAAAGCCAAGCCTTTTCAAAAAGAAGAACTGTTGTTCTTGAGGCAAAACCTCCTTTAAAAAGAACATAAACTTGTTCTCTGATCATAAAATTTGATGAACTGCGCTTTGCGCTACTGAAAAGTGCCTTGCACTCATGAACTGCGCTTTTGCGCTCCTTGGACCGGCGCTCAGCGCCAAAACGTGCCACGTGTCAACCACAGATACAACTTGCGCTTTGCGCTTCTGAAACAACGCACTGCGCTCATGGGCTGGCGCTCAACGCTAAGCATGCCACGTGTCACTCACCGGTGCGCCACTAAACTAGCGTAACGCGCTCACAAATTGAAAGCGCAATGCGCTTATAAACTGGTGCTTAGCGCTAAGCGCGACACGTGTCCTTTTCGTGTGCGCTACTTGGCAGAAGCGCAATGCGCTCTTTAATTGGTGCAAAGCGCCTGGCGCGCCACATGGTGCGCTGTTGGAACACACATTGTTTTGATGAATGCTGTGCATTCAATACAAGACAAAAATTGTCAGTATCTAATGCTCAGCATTATTAAAAGGGCCAAGCCCAAGTAAAGGCTCAACAGCCCAGAACAATAAAATGTTAAACATTTTAATCTTATTGGACTTAGCTCAATTCTGGCCATAAGTCCTCAACTTATATTTAATTGAGCCCGTCTGCTCATGAATATTCAACAGATCTTAGTCCCAAACTGGGCTACAGATCTTCCAATCAATTCACACCGGTTCAAGGGTACATCTCTTTACTCCTCTGATACTCGTCGTTGTAATCCTTCAACATCTTCAGAGAGGTGACGGGTCCCGACAACCACACATTTTACGGACTGTGGGATCCTTAAACTCATGGACTACGATGTCCTTAAACTTCATAGACTACGATGTTTAAACTATGGACTGTGGGGTCCTTAAACTCATGGACTACGATGTCCTTAAACTTCATAGACTACGATGTCTTTAAACTACGGACTGTGGGGTCCTTAAACTCATGGACTACGATGTCCTTAACCTGGACTGTGGAGTCCTTAAACCCATGGACTACGATATCCTTAACCTGGACCGAGATGTCCTTAAAGTAACATTGGACCGTAATGTCCTTAAACTAACAATGGACCGTAATGTCCTTAAACTAATCGACCGCAATGTCCCTAAACTAAACAACAAAGGCCAAATGCTCTCTCGTTGGATCTAAATGATCCTGTTAAGTTGATCTTAGTCTAGAAATTAGACTAACGTATCCTTAACAAACGTTTAAGTTGATCTTAGCCTCAAATGAGACTAACGTATCCTTAAACCCAATCCCCAAACCCAAATCTAAGAAGATACGAATTTTGGACTAATCCACGCCCTACGGGCGACAACATAAATTAGTCTCCGTATACAATCCACGGGCAAACACAAACAAAACAAACACCCATGACACGAAGTGACCATCTGGAGAAGGAGAAAGTGGTTACCGCGATGCGGTAGTGTAATTAACTGCAGGGGCTTGCGTCTGCAGGGAAGAGCATCCCCACAATCAAAAAAGAACCCTCAATCAGGGGGAATCTGATGAAGTCTGCTACATCGGCCACATCCGTTTAAACCTTCGATATTTGGTGCCATAAATCAACTTGGCATCTTCGGAGAGGTGGACGGATAGCACCAATTAGCATCTACCCCGAATTTCAGGCGGGACGCACGCCGCGTCTTCGCGCGTCTTTCGGCGGGAAACAGATTCTGGCATGCCCGGTGGGACCTTTTCCTCTTTCCACTCCACACTTCGTGTGTCGTGTTCGCGAACGAATCACGGTTTGATATAGTTGTCATTGGGTTCGAGGTACTAAGATTTGGTGTCTTGCTGGGTGCAGAAAACAATGACGTTTACTTGCATGAAGTGTTCCAGCTGCAATTGCAACTCGCGTTCCGCCTCATCTGGAGGCATAGCTTACGGGCCCCAAGCGGCCTCCCTATTCACGATGCCGGTGGAACAGGTCACTCAGGCCACCACTGGATTGTTTTTCAGGACCATGCTCCCGCCAACGAGCTTCAGCGCTCCTATACCAACCTATGAAGCTCCCAAGAAGTCGGTCTTTGATCGGCTTGCAACTACAGCGCCCCCCCTCAACGAGTCGTCCAGCTCTAGCGCCTCAGTCTTCGCCAGATTAGGCCAAAGTTCATGCGGGCCCGTGATGAAGCCTGCAATTCAAGAAAAGACTATTCCGAAAAGGATAACCATCCCTACTCTCGAAGTCGTCAAGGCGGCTTCTCCTGCCAAAGGATCGGTCTTCACGAGACTGACTGTTCCGGCTCCCACTCTGGCTCCCGTTCCTGCTCAAAAGTCTGTCTTTGACAGATTAGATGCTGCTACTCAACGGACATCAGTTTTCAAGAGGCTGACGCCGGCAACAACCCTTCTCCAAAACAGGGGGCACGATGAAGCCATCCCCATAGCTGAAACCATCCCAACAGCTCGACGCGCTCGACGTCGCCACTGGCGCCGAGTAAGAAAGGCTGGGGGCAACTCCCCCTCTGGGCTAACTCCACCAGCCCCAACGGTGGAAGTCAATGCTGCTGTCCAACTGGGAACAGCTTTGAATTGCTGAACAAAGTGCGCAGGAACTCTCCTACCACCGTACTGAAGAGATCTCCTCCACTGGTGGAGAAAATTACAGAAACAAAGCTGGAGCAGCCCCCTCAGCGGCTGTCCTCCAAGGTTTACAAAGTCTGGCGATGGGTCCAGGAGTCGGTGATTGATCAAGACTATCCCCGCCGATAGAAGAAGCTGAAGGTTCAACAGGAAGAGAACCGTCCTGTCAAGCCGTAAAGGACAACAACTACCTAGGTGCCCACAGCAACGGCCCCCTCAACGTCAACCACTCAAAAGAAAAGGAGGCCAAAGAAAGCCCCTGTGAACGTGGCAGGCCACAAAGACGCTGAGCCCAAACGCCCCAAGTCTGAGGGCATAACGGTGCATACTGTTTATATGCTTCTGGAAAAGAGGAAAGCCGCGCTTCGACGAGTCACCGACCGCTTACCCGATCCGTGACAAAAGCCCAGGAGCAGCAACAGAAGCTTCAGGAAATGCTAACGCAAATGGCCGCACTTACCGGGCCAAAAGAAAGCCCGGAGGCATCATCGGAGCAGCGTCACGAACAAGAAACCGATGCTGACTTCCTCCGCAGAGTCCTCGAAAAGAAGGACAGAGAAACAGCAGAACAAGCGGCTAATATAAAACGAATGGCACTTCTCTTCTAAGACATGGTCGGGATGATGTTACAGCCGGATCCTCCAGCTGAAGACCCTCCGATCATTATTGAAGACGACAGAGAGGAGACATCGAACCCTCCTCCGACTCTTTCAGCAGCCAAAGAGGAAACCATTTCCAAGGCCACTCTGGATGACTACATTGCTCAGCAAATACGAGCTCACCAGGCGAATGAAGCGGCCGGCCAAGTCGTTAAAACTGGGCGACCATATCCAGGTTGGTATGACCAAATAAAGTACCCGCTAGGATATACGATCCCTAAATTTCATGTATACAAAGGGACGGGCAATCCCCACCAGCATGTCGCCCAGTTCAGGGCTCTATGTGGCAACACCGGAGGTGATGATAAATTGCTACTTCGCCAATTCATTGGCAGCTTGTCAGAAACGGCGTTCGAATGGTACTCTGAACTCCCGAACGACTCCGTCAAGACTTTTGCAGAAATGGAGCTATTATTCACTCAGCGATTCGCGAGTGCTAGTGAACGCACCCCAATAACGGCATTGATCAATGCCTGTGTGAAGCCAGGAGAGACATGAGCTCAATACGCAATCCGATGGCGGAATCTGTGGTCGAAATGCGAACAGCGGATCGAAGAAGCGCCGGCGGTGGGCATGTTCATGGGCACCCTGGACCCTCATGCAACTATTTCACAATTCATGATGTTCTTTAAGCCGACCATGTTCCAAGCCTTGATCGACAAACTGGCCCAAATGGACCAGATGGGTCATAGACCGTCTCCTCTAAAGCCGGACTCTCGAAATGAGAAGGGAAAGGGGAAAGCGATCGTCGTCGCCAATGCTCAACAGCAGCTCGGTAGCCCAAGACTGGTTGATCGCCAAAATAACAGAACTCGATCTCTCGAAGATAAAATGAGGCGCCCTTACTCGTTCCCTCGAGACAAGACGAAGAGGTTATTCGAGCTTGTACTGCGCAACAGGCTCATCAATCTGCCAGAGCCAAGACGCCCAGCGCAACCAAGCGACGCTAGCAATCCTAACTATTGCCCTTACCACCGAATGTTGGGACATCCGATTGAGGATTGTTACATCTTCAAAAGCTGGATAGAAGATCAATACCAGCAGGGCAAATTCGTATTATCTGAGAACTGGAAGGTGAACCCGCCTCGGCCATACACTCCCAAGAATACGGATACACCAGGGGCATCATGCTCTTTTGTAGAAGAAGCTCCATGGGAGGTCGCTCTTTCAGCCAAAACTAAAAGAATGCTGAAAGATCTCCACACATGTCCGGCAATTAGGTGGAAGAATCCACTGGAACCTAAGATCATCGAGGGGATGCTGAAGCCGCGCCCAACTCCAAAAATTGGTGGTGATAGCCAAAGCATTCACACCCAGCCGTCGAAGTCTTCAAAGAAGAAGAAGAAGACCAAAAGCCCGTGAAGCCTAGTGACAAGCGCACGGACCTGCAAAAACAGATTGACGCGTTAGAAGAATATAATCAAAAAGCGCGGACTCCAGTCATACTCCAAGAATTTCTCAGCCACGTCCTTGAGGACGGAGATGATGACAATGGAGAAGACTCGTCAGATGAATCTGAAGGTTATGTAGCAAGCTGCTATGTGATCTCTCACTCGTCGATAGACGATGAAGAAGCTCCTTACACAAAGAAACGGGGGGCAAATCCTGAACCAGAACTTCTAGGGCCATCAGATGAAACGATTGATGCATTCCTGAACGAAGCTCTTCTTAAAAGCAAAGCTGCTCGAGAGCGTGAAATGGCCATATTTGAAAAATCCAAATGCCGGCGACTGGATGAAGGAGTTGAAACACTCCCGCCAGATTAAAGTACATCCGTCGCAAATAAAAACGGATTTAAGACAAGGAAAAGGTTCGCTAAATCCATATCGATGGGAATGAAGCCGCCACCCTTCGAAGGAAACATTCTTGGTGAAGCGGAAACACATCCTAGCTACTGCTTATATCATCGAAAGATTGCGCACCCCACCGAGGAGTACAACGCTTTTAAAAGATGGTGGCAGGGACATGTTACTCACCGGCAACATTTCAAGCGGATGAAATGCAAAGCTCGTCGGAAGCGAAGAAATACGACCGAGGAGCATAAAAGAACTGCCGGCAACTGCCACATGGTTGACTATGGGGGATCGCAAGTTCTCACCTTCGGGAGCGACTCTGATGAAGAAATAACTCTTGGCCCTCTCTTTAAAGAGTCCACCTTGGGAAAAGAGGAAGAATCGAAGACCTGTGAAAATATTCAGCTGCGCAATCGTACGCTGCCCGAAAAGAATCTTGGGCCCTCGAACAGTGGGTCAAATAGAAAAGATAAAGAAAAAGAAAAAGTCCCTAAGGATATCATCCTTGATGACCAAGCCGTCGAAAAGCTGATAGCCAAGGACCCACCAAAGAAAAGTAAGGTGGACTACAACGTTCTCGCACACTTGAGGAAAATACCCTCACAGCTCAGTATTCTTGACGCCCTTCTGCCATCCAAATAAGCGAGAGATTCTTTAATCAAGGCACTGCAGGAACCCGAGCAATTCCAAGCTTTCCTCGCCGAAGAAAAGATGAAGGACGAGCTGGAAGAAGCACACACAGCCGATATCACCTTCGGCGATGAAGATCTCCCCCTTGGGACATGCGAGCACAACCACCCCCTATATGTCTCCGGATTCTGTCATGACATCAAGATAGGTAAAATCTTGGTCGACAATGGGTCCTCCGTCAATCTCCTTAACGTAAGGGTGCTAAAGGAGATATGCATGAGCGTTCAGCACCTCGCTCGTGATAAGATCACCATCTCCGGATTTGACTCCCAGTCATCACGGACGTTTGGGTCTGTGATATTGACGTTACGCTTTGGGATGCTTGTCACTGATATCAAGTTCCACGTCATTGACGCCAAGACATGCTACAATGCTTTGCTCGGCCGGCCCTGGTTACATGAGTACAACATTATCCCTTCTACACAATATCAGTGTATGAAGTATTTTAAGGATGGTCTCGAGTATACTGTGACAGGAGAGCTAAATCTATTCTCCGTGAACGAAGTCCGCAAGTACGAAGATGCAAAATACTTCTTACCAGATTTTGAGGACACAGAAAGATGTCACAAACCGAAGAACAAAACTATCACCACCATTCCGGTCTTCGGGAGTGATACCGAGGAGGAAGAAGAGATAGTTTACTTAGGTCCGCCCCAGTGCAACAAGCCGGGACCGTCCACCCCTATGTTGATCTTCGGAAGCGACTCGGAAGATGAGGTCAATGCCGTATTCTCTGCTCGGCCATCCATACAAACCTTCCCTGATGAAGAGCAAAGTTTGCAAGTTGCCATGGTTCCGCCAAGGCATCATAAAGAGCTAGACGCGCTTGATACTTACGGTGTGGAAGAACTGCAGACATTCTACGTCCCTCCCATGCGAAAAGGTGAAAAGGCGATCATATTCTACCGATCCGGGGAAACCAAAGTGGAGAAGGAAATCTGGCATGGTGCGGATTCTGCACTTGACAGGCTCCAGCCCATCCGTTTGCCCAGGTATTACACAGACGGACTAAAGAGGCTCTTGAGATGCCAAGGTGTACCCCTTAAGCAAACTGCGTGACAAGCACGGTTCTATAACAGGATCTGGAACGTTCCCGGAACCCAACGAAAGTTGCCCAACGGGAGAATGGAAACGACCGGGCTTAGGTATATTCAATCTAATAAATGGGAGCTACTCCGCGACTGCTACGTCATACATGACTTTGATGAAAAAGGAGATGCTCTGTGGGAAGATGCTAACCCTGAACCAGAAAGAGCTCCCGCCGTGAAAATGCCCAGTCCGTCGTTCGAAGAACAAATGGACAAGCTTATAAGGGAAGCGGGTTAAAAGGTTCGAGACGACCATAATCGCGAAATGGCCATCTACGAGAAAACCAGGACGCAATGCCTCCTTCAACAGGCTGCGAAAAATGAAAATGCTCCTCCTTGTCAACCCGTTGTACAAAAAGCCCGACGCAGAGGCAAAAATAAATCAAAGAACGGAAAAAGCGTTCGACAGCGACAAAGCGGGACAAAGAAGCCCCGTGATCGAGAATCGAGCAACCAAGATTCGTCTCTTATAAAGAAGATGGGTCGAGAATATTCTTTTCCTCAAGATAAGACAAAGAAGATATTCGATCTTGTCATGAAACACCAGATGATGACACTTCCGGAGTCCAAGCATCCCGAACAAGCAGGCGAAGTCTCTCACCCGGACTATTGCTCCTATCACAGGGCAATAGGACATCCTCTCAAAGACTGCTTCACATTTAAAGACTGGGTAGAAGACCAGTATCAACAAGGCAGGCTCGCTCTATCTAGCAGCTGGAGGATAGCCCCACCGCAGAAGCATGAACCTAAAGCCGCGAGAGTAGAACTAGATCAACATCGGTCTTAAAAGCGAGCTCGTACCTGTCACGTGATAACACTGTCAGAAGAAGAGCCCGAGAATATGGATGACCTCCCCTGGTGCTTCGAAAACGATAATGACGAGGTAATCTCAGAGTTTCCACCTGCGCCAAAGGAGATGGACGATGGGATACATACTACTGCAGATAACCTCAAGAAAATTGATTTGGGGACAGCAAGTGACTCGCGGCCGACGTTCGTCAGTGAGCTGTTGTCTGAAGAAAGGGTGGCTACGCTAAAAGACGTGCTCATGCAGCATAAAGATTGTTTCGCATGGAACTATTCCGAAATGCCAGGGTTAGATCCAGAAATTGCTGTGCATAAACTGGCGATATCTCCGGACATCAAGCCGATCAAACAAGCGCCGAGAAGAATGCGGCTTGAGCTTGAGATGAGCATCAATGCCGAGGTCAAGAAGCTAATCGACTCCGGCTTCATCCAAGAGGTTCAATACTCGGACTGGATCGCTAATATTGTCCTAGTGATGAAGAAGAATGGGACAGTGCGCATATGTGTGGACTTTCGGGATCTCAATAAAGCTTGCCCGAAAGACGACTTCCCAGTACCGGTCACTGAGCTGATGATAGACAATACATCCACTCATGAAGTCTTCTCCTTCATGGACGGCTCGTCAGGATACAATCAGATAAAAATGCATCCCGAAGACCAGAAGCATACCGCTTTTCGGACCCCTTTGGGCATATTCTACTATAAGGTGATGCCTTTCGGTCTAAAGAACGCCGGTGCCACTTTTCAGAGGGCCATGACGAAGATCTTCGATGACCTCATACATGAAATCATCGAATGTTATATCAACGACCTCATAGTTAAAAGCAAATCATACGAGGAACATTTAAAGCATCTAAAGATCGTGTTTCAGCGCCTTCGGCAAGACAACTTAAAGATGAACCTCTCAAATGCGCGTTCGGAGTTTCCTCGGGCAAATTCCTAGGATTCATCTTCCGACACCGAGGCATCGAGATAGATCCGTCAAAGATCAAGGCGGTCATAGAAATGCCTCCGCCGAGGACTCTCAAGCAACTGCGATCTCTCCAAAGGAAGCTCGCGTATATCCGGCGATTTATAGCCAATCTTTCCGGCAAGTGTCGCCCCTACAGTCACCTGATGAAGAAGGGAACCCCTTTTGTCTGGGATCTCAAATGCCAAGACGCACTGGACGAAATCAAGCAATACCTGCAGAATCCGCCAGTACTGGCCGCTCCCGTTAAGGGAAAACCTCTCATCCTGTACACAACAGCCCTTAAAGGTTCTTTGGGCACGGTGTGGGCACAAGAGAATGACCAAGGGAAAGAAAGAGCTCTCTACTACTGGAGTCGAGTTCAACTGGGGGCAGAAAGCAATTACTCTCCCATTGAAAAACACTGCCTGGCGTTGATCTTCGCAATAACGAAGCTCAGACACTAGCGTTGGCGCATGAGGTCCATCTCATATCAAAGGTGGATCCCATCAAATATTTGATGTCAAAGGCCATATTAACAGAACGACTCGCTAAATGGGTCCTGCTCTTGATGGAATTCTCGATAACTTATCGGCCTCTTAAGGCAGTGAAAGGCCAGGCCATCGCCGGCTTCCTCGCTGAGCACCCGATACCCGCCGATTCCCCTTTGAACTGCGAATTGCCAGATGAACATGCGTTTGACACGATCGACGGGGATAATACCCGGTGGGAACTCTATTTTGATGGAGCGTCTTCCATGAAGAAGCGCAAACAAAACACCCCTATAATCAAATCAGGGGTAGGCCTCATCTTCGTAACTTCACAAGGAGGGATAATGCGCTTTGCTTTCTCCTTAACAGAGCCAAGGACGAATAACGAAGCCAAATATGAAGCTTTGATAGCAGGTCTCGAGATTGCTATCAACATGGGAATTGAAAACCTCCTCATATACGGAGATTCCCAACTGGTCGTTAGTCAAGTAAACAGCGACTATCAAATGTGCAAGCCAGAGTTGGTGAAGTATGGTGGAAGAGTACAGCAACTGCTGACTCAAATTCCTTCTTACACCCTGGAAAGCATACCGCGTTTGGAAAATAGCAAAGCGGATGCTCTAGCCAAGCTCGCTAAAGAACTGGCTGACGAAAATCTCGATGACGTGAGGATCATTGTGCAAAGCCGTCGGGTTCTCGTACCGGCAGAGATATCTCTAGAGTCGTCCAAAGAAAAGGAGCGACCGAGCAAACGACTCTATAAATAAAAGACTAGGAAAAGGCTAAGGATTGGAGGGAAGTCTTTATAGACTACTTCAAATCCCGTCGAACACCTGAAGATGCGTCCTCAAAACATCAGCTCATGAAGCGAGCTCTATCTTTTGCTTTCTTCAATGATACTCTGTATAAAAGGTCATTTGATTCTCTGTGGCTAAGATGCTTGGGACCTGAAGAGGCAAAGAGAGTCGTCCAAGAAACTCATGACGGACTCTGCGGTTCTCACCAAGTCGGGCCGAAGATGAAGCTGAAGATCAAACGGATGGGTTATTATTGGCCCACGATGATCCAAGACTGCCTCGAATACACGAAGCAGTGCCACTCGTGCCAGATTCATGGGGACTTTATCCATCAGCATCCAAATCCGCTACATCCAACGGTGGCTAGCTGGCCGTTCGAAATGTGGGGAACCGACATAATCGGTCTCATCAAACCACCATCGTCTAGAGGACATCGATTCATTTTGGCGACAACTGATTACTTCTCCAAATGGGCAGAAGCAGTACCGCTGAGGGAAGTGAAGACAGAGAATATCCTCCATTTCTTCAAGACACACGTCATTTATCGGTTTGGCACTCCGAGACGAATCATCTCCGATAACGGGCCAGCCTATAGAAGCCATAAGATCAGCCGCTTCGCACAACAGCATAACATAGACTGGAGATACTCCTCAGTCTATAATCCCCGAGCTAACGGTCTAGTTGAGGCTTTCAATAAGACCTTGACGAAGATTGTGAAAAGGACAGTGTCTCGAAATAAGAAGGACTGGCATGAGAGACTGCATGAAGCTCTCTAGGCGTATCGAACTACGTTCAAAACAGCTACGAACACAACGCCGTATGCATTGGTATTCAGTACAAAGATGGTACTTCCCCTTGAGATAGAGGTACCCTCTCTACGAGTAGCAGTTCACTACGAGCTAACAGACGAAGAGAATGCTCACCTTCGGCTTGAGGAGCTCGATGCCCTTGATGAAACCCGGCTCATGGCGCAACAAAATCTGGAAGCTTATAAAGCAAAGATGACGCGCTCATACGAAAGATTGACTAGGCTGAGGACATTCCGCCAAGGCGAACTCGTGCTAGTAGTCAAAAGACCTATGATCCCCAATCGCGCCAAGCGGGGGAAATTTAAGCCGAACTATGAAGACCCATATATCATAGACAAAGTCAAGGTGGGGCCTATCTACTTATGGACATGCATGGTGAAAGACCTTTCAGGCCAATAAATGGTCGCTTTCTGAAAAAGTACTACGCTTGACGAATCACGGCCTAGGTCAATGATGGATGACGACGACTATGTCCACTCGCTATCTTCCTAAACCCAAACTCTATAAGTAGTAGCCGGCTAACGGACCGAAACGTCCTTAAACTAATAGCGGACCGAAACGTCCTTAAATTAACAGCGGACTGAAACATCCTTAAACTAAAGACGGACCGAAACATCCTTAAACTAACAACGGACCGAAACGTCCTTAAACTAATGGTGGACCACTATGTCCTAAAGCTAGCTGTTGACCGAGATGTCGATAAATTACGGTGGATTGCAGCATCCCAAAGCTGATAAAAAAAGAATAAAAAAAGGGAAAAAACGGTATGTCCATAAGTAAAATGGGCACGGATGAAAACCCGAAAGGGCTCCGTGAGTAAAAACAGCAGGGCTGCCGGCGAGTTTTGTGAAAACCCAAAAGGGCGCAATCTCGTTAGAATAGAAAAAACGGTATGTCCATAAGCAAAATGGGCACGGATGAAAACCCGAAAGGGCCCCGTGAGTAAAAACAGCAGGGCTGCCGGCGAGTTTTGTGAAAACCAGAAAGGGCGCAACCTCGTTAGAATAAAAAAACTTGCAAGGTCCTCTCAACTTTGTAAGGAGAAACCACCTGCGTGAGATCCTTACGACTCACAAGGGAGCAACACACTTAGGGATTCTCACAATTCCTAAGGAGAAATTACACTTGCGAGATCCTCACGACTCGTAAGGAGAACCCTCTTATGAGACCCTCACGGCTCATAAGATTTGAAAGTCTTAAGCTACAGGGATCTAAACCTGTTCTTAAGCAACTACCACAACCTCCAATATTGCCCTACAAGCGGTTCAGTATTGACCCTTGTATACAATCCACGGGCGCGAATAAACATTTCCCTAACAAAGTCCCACCCGTGACTAGGGATATGTCTACACGATGAACAGCCTTTGTAAGTCCTCTCGACTTAGAAGGAGAAAATACTCTTATAAGATCCTTACGACTTACGAGAAGCCATACACTTAGGAGTCCTCACGATTCCTAAAAAGAAAACGCACCTACGAGATCCTCATGACTCGTAGGGAGAAAAACCTTTATGAGACCCTTACGGCTCATGAAATCGAAAGCCTTAGTCGACAGGATCCTAACCCTGTTCGCTAAGCCACCTTTGTTCGACATCGACAGAGACAAATGATGATTCGCTCCTGGCAATATCCTAGTTGTAGCGGTGCTGATGCCGAAATCGGTGTCTAATTCCAAGCTTGCAGTGAGAAGCTAGCAAGCCACACGTGCATACAAAACAGCCGAAATGATGGGGCAACTTGCAAACAAAATCAGCAAGTAAAAATGTATGCATGCAAAATAGCCGAAATGATTGGGCAACTCGCAATAAAAAGCAGCGAGTAAAAATAAAATAAATAGCCGAAATGATTGGGCACCGCGAAGAATAGCCGAAATGATTGGGCAATCGCGACCTTCGCGATATAAAAGCTGAAATGATAGAGCATCGCAGAAAGAAATAAAATAAAATGAAATTTATGCCCTACAGGTGATATCACATCAATCCCTGTATACAATCCAGGGGAGCAAACAAAGAAGGAATCACACCTTCCCTCCCCAGGCTCCATCAGAAAACGAAGCCAAATCTCGACGGTTCAAGGATAGCCTAGAGATCATCAACGGCATTCCTCCTAATTCCAGCAGGATTCAGACGCTACAGTCAACCCTGGAGCCACGGCAAAGCCCCTACTCCAAATCTCTATGGTTCACAAACAACCTGGAGACCACTTCGATATTCGTCTCATTACAACAGACGCTACGTCATCAACATAACCCCGTTTTGGAAATACGTCATCAACATGACCCCGTTTCGGAAATACGTCCTCCGCATGACCCCGTCATGGAAATACGTCCTCCGCATGACCCCGTCTCGGAAATACGTCATCTACATGACCCCGTCTCGGAAATACGTCATCAACATGACCCCGTCACGGAAATACGTCATCCACATGACCCCGTCTCAGAAATACGTCATCCACATGACCCCGTCACGGAAATACGTCATCCACATGACCCCGTCTCGGAAATACGTCATCAACATGACCCCGTCACGGAAATACGTCATCCACATGACCCCGTTTCAGAAATACGTCATCCACATGACCCCGCCTCGGAAATACATCACCCGATGACGCCGTGAAATGCGGATAACGTCAATCTCATTAAACACTTACGGGTCCTCTCGATTCGTAAGGAAGAAAACTCTCTTATAAGATCCTTACGACTTATAAGGGAAAACACACTTAGGAATCCTCACGATTCCTAAAGAGAAATTACACTTACGAGATCCTCACGACTCGTAGGGAGAAAAGTCTTCATGAGACCCTCACGACTCATGAAGTTGAAAAGTCTTAGGTAGCATATCAGAACCTGCTTCCTAAGCCGTCACTACCTCTCGGAGAGTTCAAGATGAAACGTTCTTTATTATCTACAGGCCACACTTGCCAGAGTAACATACCAACAACACAGCAAAGAGAGGAAAACGACAGTGGGAGATAAGAAAAATGTGTCTTTATTCATGAACTCAATTGAATACAAGATACATCATATAAAAGAATAAAAAATGGATACATGTTATTCAAAAGATTACAAGTGTTTAATTGATGCAAAGGCAGCTACTGAGAAGGAGGCGTTTTCGATAAGTCAGCCAGTTGCTCGCGCACTCCTCTCAACTCCTTTTCAAGGTCAGCCGCTGCAGCCAGCCCTGCTTCAACTTGGGCTCGTTGCTGCAAGTAAGACAAAAGTTGTTCTTCGACGGCCCGCTGAGCTGCCTCACGATTTTGTGCATCCCGCTTGACGACGTCGAGCTTCTGCCTCAGTGTTAACCCGTCAGAGATGCATCGCAGAAGGCCTTCAAAGATCACTTTTAACTATGCAGCATTCGCATCAACCTGAGCATGCAGTCGAGCAGATTCGCTTGAAGTTTCTTCACATTCCTTATGCTTCAAGGCCGCTTCTTGCTCAAGATGGTGGAAGTAAGAAGTGCTCTTCTCGACCCACGCAGCCCGTTGAGTGTTCACGGCCAGAATTTCAGGAGCAGGAGGCCTAAGCTCAAGCTCATGCAGGCAGGCCTCAATCTTCCTGCAATGATTAACCCAAGACTTGACGATGCCTTCATTATGGAAGTTCACAAGCGTCGCCAGCATTAGATTGACCTCGGCAGCGAAATCCGCGGCAGATGTAGGAGCCTCCGCGTCAAGCTCCTCGATATATTCGCTCAGCATGTGCAGACTGGTCACAGCACCTTTTAAGGATGGACGTCAGGAAAAGGGCCCTGCCGGCATCATAATGCGAGACTCGAACAGGGCTGGAGTCGATATGATTGCTGCAAAATAGATCATAATCAGATGTCGGCTCAGGAAATGAAGAAAATACACGAAAAGTAGAGTCTACTATACCGGCTGCAACAGGGGGCAGAGCTGGGAGTTCCGGTGGCGCAACGATAGCCTCATCCCCTCCTTCAATTTGTAAGGCTACAAGCAATACAAAGAAAAATTAGGAATAATGTGACTGCCCATTAATGAAAGGACGTCGTTTAGAAAAGATACTCACCGACACCACCAGGCGGACTAATCTCTGACAGGCAGGAGAAGTGTAGGTGCAGCACCCGATACAGGTAGTCAAAAAGGACTCCTGCAAGGACGCAGTAATGCAACGTCAGTACATAAGTCATACAGCCTAGAAGTAGGACTGATGGGTCACAAATCCGTATTTTCCAACATCTGAGATGGTACGAGAGAAGGTAGAGGAGTGGTAACCGTCAAGGCAGTGATTGATAGCGCTGCCTCGGGTAGCGCAACCTCAACACTCACCGCACCTGCATTAGAAACAAGATAAATACTGTCATGAAAGATTGAAAAGGATTGCAGAATAAAGAGAAAAGCAACGTCCCAAGATCTACCTGGTGAGTCTCCAGTCGGAACCGCGACGAGGGCTTCACTTGATACAGCGACGGCTTCTTCCTCCTCCATCGGGATGGTCTCACCTCATGTCGCCTCATCCCCTGACTCTACAAGAGCCGTTGTAACGCTTGCGACGCCAGGAGATGGCAAAGAGCCGCAGGCGGAAAGAGCAACGATCGGGGCTGTGCCCGACTCTTGAGAGGGAGCGGCCACCTCGGGCTCAGCAATTGTAGCCATCTCACCCGCCGCCACCTCGAGCTCGACAATGGTAGCCGTCTCACCCACCGCCACCTCGGGCTCGGCAATGGCAGCTATCTCAGGCACAACAATCGTAACTGTTTCACCAGCCGCTGCCTCGAGCTCGGCAATTGCAGCCATCTCGCCTACCGCAGCCTCGGGTTCGGCAATCACGGCTATCTCCTCTACCGCTGCCCCAGGCTCAGCGGTCGCCGCCACTTCTTCAGTAAGACTTGGCCTTGTAAGATAAGATATGTGAGAACTGGTAATTAAAACTTTGACAACGGAACCCTATATCACATTACCTTGAGTTGATCTTCCGTTTGCTTCCCGAGCCGCACGTGCTGCCCGTCTGTAGGCGGTGGAAAAGGCAGCCGGAGATTCCTCTGAGAGAGTAGGGGCAGGAATAACGGTGCTCGAACCCGCACCCGTGGCTAAGGCAGCACTACGCTCCCTTACTGCACGCATTCTGCGCTTCCTTTCTGCCCGGGCTGTGAGAGCCGATCTTCTCAAGACCTATGTCAATGGGACATCATCATCCACGCCAGGAGCTACCTCTGGAGCCGTTACGGCGTCTGTCATCGGTTTCTTGAGTAAAGCCTCTTTTGGAAATTCTGAGGAGGCCGGGATTTCGATGGCTGGCCCTGGAAGCATCTCCGCATCACCTTGCGGGATAGGAATTGTGGTCCCTGCGATAAGATGAAGAAGGGGTCAGATTGTCCATAAGAAAGGAGAATGAAGATGCAATGAGCCGAGACATACCAATGCCCAACAAAGCACGATTCCTCTCCTTCTCCTCGAAGGTCCTGAGGGAAGCCGCTAGAGCCTCTTCAGTGGTAAAGCCTGTTACAAAAGGAAAAATGTCAGTCAAGGCATGATGATAAAAATAAAGATATAATCCAATAACAAGGTACGACTGATGTTTACTTGATTGCACGAGGGTGGTCATCTCCGCTTGGTGGCTTGCGGATCGCACAAAAGCTGCAATAGCGGTCTCGAGATCAGTATCTTCCGACGCTATGAAAAGACCTTCGTTGGTCCCATATTCGCTCAAGCCCTCGTTATAAGGAGCCTAAGGCTCCAGGCCGAGTACAGCATCTAGGGAGAGGACCGACTTCTTCTTCCTCTTCTGTGCGTGAACTCCAGTCGCAGCCAGCACCAGCTTGCGCTTGGTGGGCACTTTGGGACGGCGAGTCCCAATGTCTAAACCCACGCCAGATTCGGGAGAAGCTACATTTACCGTCTCCGCGGGAGCACGGGACACCGATGGTACATCCACCATCTCCACAGGAGCATAGGGCAACCCGCGCGTAGGGCTTAGCACACGTGGAGGCACAACTGCAGCGACCTCTCTTAGCGGAGGGGGGACAGTGGTCCGTCGCTTCAAAGGGACGTTGCGATCGCCGGCAGGGGGCGCACTCTTGCGATCGAGTAGCAGCCGCCTCTCTTCCCTGATAACAGCACCCATTGCGTGTTGATACCAGGCCACGTGTATGTTGAGAGCCCTTGGGACACAACTCGGCTCACTGATAAAGAAGTGAGAGGCCGTATTCAAGCGCATGAAGTGATGCAGCACACCCCGCATTCCCTCTCTGATGGTAGCGAGTTCTACCAAGAAAGCCTCCAGCGGGACCCCCTGATTATAACTCAGCTGCTGGATAAAATGATGGGGGTTGTATCTCATGAATAGCGCCACATCATTTTGCCTGAATACAAAAAAGCCCAGCCTGATGGAATATAAATGGAGAATCTCCCGGGCTTTCAACACGGAGGCCCCGTCCTTAAAAACGTCGCGTAATGCCAGCACCGTCTTGGAACTTTCCTGGCCGATCGTCAGGACTTTGTCTGTAAAAGACATACCATCTCTGACCATGCGCGGACGAAGGAGTAAGCCCCTAGCTTCCCGCTGTGACGGACTCACGATGGAGGCATCAATTAGCCGCATAATTCATGGGAACTTGCATCTCTCGTAAAACGAAGGTCTCTTATGAATACCAAAGACCCCGAGCACGTGCATCTCCATCCACGAAGTGAAGTAATATATTGGGAAGTCGGCAGGATGCACCGCCGGCTCAGTGGTATCCGCCGCTACGCTAAGGCCATGGTATAAATGGGCTAACCCGGCGATCCCGATGGCCACTTGTATTCCGGCAACCATGCGATGCGCGGGGTAGAAGACGGAAGGCCTCATATAATGAGGATGTATAGGGAGCGCGAACCAGCTCAACCATAGCCCAAGAAACCCAAGAAAGAAAGCCTCCTCGTCAATGCCCAGAGCGGCGATTTCTGACAGAGGGATGATCGCAGCATCAGGAAGAAAAAAGCCCTTCTGATCAGTCTCCAGTGCCGGCTGACGGTCCAAGCCAAAGCCGAAGGGATCATCGAGCTTAGCAAACTTTTTACCTCGTCGCGACAAAATCTCCGGGCGAAGAAAACGGGCAATGAAGTCCGCAAAACTGACCTCTCGGCCTCCGGATTCCAGAAAGAGGCTCTCGTACATGTTCAGCACCTTTATCAGAATAGGGAACTGGTGCTGAATGGCGTTCTCTGGCGTGAGGCCCATCACCACTGGCTTGATGGCAAATATGTATTCATCCGGAGGAAGCAGCTCCTCGTAGTGCTCCCCCCTGACCGGTAGACCAGAAACCTCGGCGAATTCTTCCAAGGAAATGGAGACCTCTCTGTCCAGTAGAAGGAAGGTATGAGTAGGAATGTTCCACTGCTCCAAGAACGCCTTGATCCACCATGTGGGAGGAGCAGAATATTGGAACAACGAAGCGTAGACCGCAGGGTATAGGCCGAGCTTTAGCAGCTGCGATTTCTTCACCGACAAGATGTACCTGGCCCACTGCAAATACCCGGCCGGATGACGGGGAGTTAGCCCGATGTTGTAGGGTTTTCCCCAAGGGCGCGACTCGTCCTGGCATATGTGCCGCCCCAGGGTATCCAAAGCCGCCGGCGGCTGCATGGGTACGGCGGCAATCGAAGGTTGAAGAAGACCCTCCGAAGTCCAATTGACAACCTCCACGGCATAGTTCACCGGGGGTGCATCTGCATACGAAATCGCCGAGATAGGCTCCAACGGCGTCGCACAAGAGAAGTTTTGACGATCTCTGATAATCTGGCCGTACCATCTACCCCACAAGTGAAGATTTTTGTGTTCCGGGTCACGGACTTTGATGAGCGCGAGGACCTCCCGGTCCACAGGTGCCTCAAGGAATCCTCCCTCTGAACGGACGAATGGAAACGTGGCGTCGAAAGACATGTCGCCTGCAAGAAGGGACAGAAGTCAACTGTCAGTGCTTTAATTTAATTTTAAAAATTCTGACACTCGGTGCTTTAAAATTTGTACCACACTGCAATACAGTGAAAAGGGGACCAAAGGGGGACCCACAAAATCTAGATGACAATGCATCAATTAATAAAACAGCCTCATCATTGGATGAGACTGTTAATTAATGAGGAAATCCTCAAGAAAATTCTCATTGAATGAGAGATCCCTCAGGAAAAGGAGAATATCTCCCTTTGAGAGCAAAGCTCTATGATAGTGTCAAACTCTAATCATGAAGGAATAAAATACCTTAAAGAGCCTGGCTCTGTAATGATGATGGAAAAACCCATCAGAAAAGAAAATTAAAATCAATTAATTTTTATGAATAAAAAATCCTGGGATCTTCAAGATCCATGAAAAAACTCTTAAGAGTTCTTCATCAAAGATTAAGAAATCTACACATGATTCAAAAGAGCAAGGCTCTGTTTATGGGCTAAGAAACCCGAAGAAAAGATCTCTTTAGATCTATGGGCTCATGAGAGCAAAGCTTTGCTAATGAAACCCTAAATGGGTTTTCTTTAGATCAATGATCTATAAAGAGCAAGGCTATTTTAATGGGTAAAACCCTAATTTATTAAAAAATTTAAAACTTTACCTAAGTTTGGAAAGAGTTTTTACTCCTGAGAAGTTCTAAAACAGAAGAGCTGTGCTCTGAATAAAAATTCTCAAAGAAAAAAGATGATAATCATCTAAGGGACCAAAGGTCCTATTTATAGGCATTGAACCGCCTCTTCAACTTCTGAGTTGATCTAAGGGCTCAGATGCTGCCACCGCTGCACTCACGTGTGCGCCACGTGAGCGCAACGGTGGGGGGCATTTGTTTCCCCCAATCAGAGTAAAACTTTATTTTGAAATTCAAAATCTAAAAGTTGAAGCAACGCTTCAGATCCAGCGCTAGGCGCGCTGCGCGCCACGTGTCAAACACAGATGCGCTAGCGCCAGGTGCACTGCGCCCTAGGCAGCGCACCCCCAATCAGAGCAAAGCTCTGTTTTAAAATTCAAAATTCAAATTTTGAAGTAACGCTTCAGATCCAGCGCTAGGTGCGCTGCGCGCCACGTGTCAAATACGGTGCGCTAGCGCAGGCTGCGCTGCGCTCTTCGCTGTACGCCACGTGTCAAACGTAGGTGCGCTAGCGCTGGAATTAAAAATTCCCCACCGTTAGATCAAAAGATCTAATAATGATAAATCATTAATTAATCAGAATTAAAATTCTGCATGGAAAGATTTCTCAATCTTATTAAAATAAGAAGATTATGTTCTGTAAAACAGGAGCCCTAGGATCAAAGATCCAACGGTGGGGAAACATCCCCAAATCAATCAGAGAAAGATCTCTTTAACTGATTTAATAAATCAATTTGCCCTATATAAAGGCCCAAAGACTTCAAGTCTGATATAGAGAATCCCCCCTACAAACTTTGAGAAAACTCAAAGAAAGAAGAGCAAGCTTTTAGCAAAAGAAGATCATTTCTTCAAGGTAAAAGAACATAAGCAATGAACACAGAGATGAAATCATCTCATGAAAAGAAGAACTATCTTCTAAAAAAGATCATAGATCTAAAAAGACCAAGGTCTTTCATAAAAGAGATCAAAAGATCCTATCAAATAATAAAGAAGAACATATTCTTCATATAGATCATTGATCTACAAAGGCAAGCCCTTTCAAAAAGAAGAACTGTTGTTCTTGAGGCAATACCTCCTTTAAAAAGAACATAAACTTGTTCTCTGATCATAAAATTTGATGAACTGCGCTTTGCGCTACTGAAAAGTGCCTTGCACTCATGAACTGCGCTTTTGCGCTTCTTGGACCGGCGCTCAGCGCCAAAACGTGCCACGTGTCAACTACAGATACAACTTGCGCTTTGCGCTTCTGAAACAGCGCACTGCGCTCATGGGCTGGCGCTCAGCGCTAAGCGCGCCACGTGTCACTCACTGGTGCGCCACTAAACTAGCGCAACGCGCTTACAAATTAAAAGCGCAATGCGCTTATAAACTGGCGCTTAGCGCTAAACGCGACACATGTCCTTTTCGTGTGCGCTACTTGGCAGAAGCGTAATGCGCTCTTTAATTGGCGCAAAGCTCCTGGCGCGCCACGTGGCACGCTGTCAGAACACACATTGTTCTGATGAATGCTATGCATTCAATACAAGACAAAAATTGTCAGGATCTAATGCTCAGTATTATTAAAAGGGCCAAGCCCAAGTAAAGGCTCAACAGCCCAGAACAATAAAATGTTAAACATTTTAATCTTATTGGACTTAGCCCAATTCTGGCCATAAGTCCTCAACTTATATTTAATTGAGCCCATCTGCTCATGAATATTCAACAGATCTTAGTCCCAAACTGGGCTACAGATCTTCCAATCAATTCATACCGGTTCAAGGGTACATCTCTTTACTCCTCTGATACTTGTCGTTGTAATCCTTCAACGTCTTCAGAGAGGTGACGGGTCCCGACAACCACACATTTTACGGACTGTGGGGTCCTTAAACTCATGGACTACGATGTCCTTAAACTTCATAGACTACAATGTCTTTAAACTACGGACTGTGGGGTCCTTAAACTCATGGACTATGATGTCCTTAAATTTCATAGACTACGATGTCTTTAAACTACGGACTGTAGGGTCCTTAAACTCATGGACTACGATGTCCTTAACCTGGACTGTGGGGTCCTTAAACCCATGGACTACGATGTCCTTAACCTGGACCGAGATGTCCTTAAACTAACATTGGACCGCAATGTCCTTAAACTACCAATGGACCGTAATGTCCTTAAACTAATCGACCGCAATGTCCCTAAACTAAACAACAAAGGCCAAATGCTCTCTCGTTGGATCTAAATGATCCTGTTAAATTGATCTTAGTCTAGAAATTAGACTAACGTATCCTTAACAAACGTTTAAGTTGATCTTAGTCTCAAATGAGACTAACGTATCCTTAAACCCAACCCCCAAACCCAAATCTAAGAAAATACGGATTTGGACTAATCCACGCCCTACGGGCGAAAACATAAATTAGTCTCCGTATACAATCCACGAGCAACCACAAACAAAACAAACACCCACGATACGAAGTGACCATCTGGAGAAGGAGAAAATAGTTACCGCGATGTGGTAGCGTAATTAACTATAGGGGCTTGCGCCTGCAGGGAAGAGCGTCCCCACAATAAAAAAAAACCCTCAATCAGGGGGAATCTGATGAAGTCTGCTATATCGGCCGCATCCGTTTAAACCTTCGATATTTGGTGCCATAAATCAACTTGGCATCTTCGGAGAGGTGGACGGATAGCACCAATTAGCATCTGCCCCGAATTTCAGGTGGGACGCACGCCGCGTATTCGCGCGTCTTTCGGCGGGGAACAACGGGGCATCGATATACCAGAGTAGACTAGCGTATACCTTCTCGACCCATGTAGATGGGCGATGGATGATCCCATATCCATTGGTGTTTGACATCAGAGATGATATACGGGTGCTCAGTAGAGACTGGGTACACTGGACGGACTCGCTGAGAACTCCTAGATGGTATTATACCTCACGTCAGATGGCAGTTCTCTGGTGGCACTGGTACAGGTTAGTATGTCGATCTGAGATTGTTATAAAGTCTTGTGTGATTCCCACTGTGCTTTGATTTCCACCTTACCACGTTCAAGAGAACGTGCAAAACGATGGTTTTTGGGTACAGTCCCGAGTCACATGGAGGCATTGAGCGATAGGAGGGGATTTCGTCTCTCTCGGTATTGGGGGTTGATGTTGCACTGTGCTCGATTGGCCATAACAGGAAGTCGCTGGCCAGGGATGTTCTGAGATTTACTGGTAAGTGTTATCAGTAGTTTCTTGACCCGTTATGAGCCTCACATCGGCATGACTTATCAAGCTATTGGGGTCTGACGTTTACCACCCGCAGGCGAGATATACGATATATCAAACGAAGAGACCGGACGGTACGGTAGTTTTACTGATTGGACTCGCAGGAGAATGAGCAGGCTTGCTTGTTGATCTTCTGATCGCTCAATACCCGGGTGGCCGTTACGTTTAGCAGACCGCTTGCAGCTTGTGGGTGTTTGATATGATCATCACCTACTGCCGGCGTATTGACGAGTCTTTAGAGTCCTACACAGAGGTTTCCTGATTCATGCGAAACGAAGTAGGAGCACATATGTGATATGTACGGGACCGAGATTAATGCGCGTATGTGATACCGCATTCTATTCTCGCGATATGTGATATCGGTCGGTTATATGTGATATAACCGGGTTAACGGATCAAGTGTTGATTCAATAGATTGTTACATTTGATATTAGTCGGTTGTATGTGATATAGCCGGATTATTAAATCAAGTGTTGATTTAATAATTTAATGTATAATTATATATTTGATATATTAACATACATTAACTAATATTAGCTCACTTAAGATTTCTTTTCTCACTTGTGTGCATATGGTATATATGCGATATATATTAATGTACATATTTTGTGTCATGCTTGATGCCACATATGACATGGGTGTATGAGACTCACACCAAACTTATGATAATGTATGGTTTTATTTATTTAAGTTAATCAAAATTAGTAGGAAATTAGTCACATGCTTGGAAGCTTGGAGAAGTTTGTAGCATTTTTTACTTGGTCCACTAGTTTTGTTTTACTTGTAGATATTTATTAACCTAACCATTATTGTAACCCATAGTTTATTCTCTACATGAATTAGTGTATGACACTAACTCATCCATGGTTGCAATTCTCACCACATGGGTTCATTCTCTCTTATCCATTCTTCATCTTCTTCTTCATGAGAAAAAAAAGCTTGCTAGCTTTTTCTAAAATGAGAAAACATTATGAGAAAATAAAATCTAAAGTGGGCTCATTTCCTACTTCATCTTTCTCTACTATTAGCCATTTAGTTTAGGGTGTTTTGCTTCACTAATCTACAATTAGTGAAGAGGTAGCATGAGCTTAAGTCTCCTCGATGTAGATCATCTTCGGCCTCGAAGATTTCGAGCAAGCATGTTCATTTCTTCATGTGAACCCTTACTAGAGTTCGGGTGTTCACTACTTGGAGCGAAGGGACTACTACACGGAGCTTTAGAAGTGAAAGACCGGTCTACAAAGGTTGTATTTCTCATTCACTTAGATGTAAAGTGTTTGCATGATGTTTTCGTATGATTCTCTAGTTAAACATCCTAGCATGTGGGTTTCTTAATACGGCAAAATTTTGATTTGGCATGGTCGATGCCATCCGAAACCCCGCTGCCGTGCTAAGGAACCCAGCACCTTCAACCTTTCTTTTACTTCGTTTATCCTAATGAGCGAGTAAATTTTCGCTTGTTAGGGTTTGTAGGATAGGATAGTATAATGGATGAACAAAATTCATTAACTTCTTTTTAAGTTTTAATTTTTATAAATTTTAGCAAAATAAGTATTAACCCTCTTATTGGGCATGCTATCAATTCATGATATTCACGACCGCGATTTGAGATTCGTTAATACTGGCTTTGTTGAGGGCTTGAGATAAATAGAAATCAATGGAAGGACGGGGATCGGTAGAGGGAAACCATAATTCTCTCCAAGAACCATAATCCACATCTTCGCTATTTCTCTAATAATAAATAATTAAAAGATAAAAATAATTATTTTTAAAACTCCATCTATTAACTACTAAATCCTATAAACCCTACAAACCCTTCTATTATAAACTTTTCAATCCTTCTTAGCAATAAATGATAACAATTCCACCTTTCTTCTATTATTTCGTCTACGATAAGAAAAGCAGTTCATTGTTTCCCTGTGGACGACCCATACTCACTAGCGGCTAGCTATTGCGACACCGTTATTGATTGTAATATTTAGAACACACATAGACACACCTTTTCCAACCAATCAAGATACGTAATATATAAATAGAATATATACACATGTTGAGGCAAAGATAAACTGGATAGCATACTATCATATCGAGCAAGACTACCATGTACATATATCCCAAGTATCCACACATAATATGCAATCCTTTACTAAACAATAATGGCCTCTAGAGCAAACATATCCAACAATCTCCCACTTGCACTAAGACCATGTATTAGCGTATCGAAGACCAATTATCTTCAATAGCCGCTCAAGCTGAGTCTGAGGAAGTGCCTTCGTGAGTGGGTCCGCCGTGTTGTCTTTTGTATCAACTCTCCTGATCTTGATCTCCCGGTGATCTACGATCTTCTTGATCAGGTGATACTGCCTCAAGATGTTTCTGGATTTCTGATGGAACCGTTGTTCCTTCGCTAATGTTATGGCCACATTGTTGTCACAATACAAAGGTATTGGATCAACAATAGACAGAACCACTTCATTTTCATGAATGGACTTTCTCATCCAAACAGCCTCTTTTGCGGCATCACAGGCAGTAATGTATTCAGTCTCAATCGTCGAGTCTTCTACGATGTTCTGTTTGGAACTCTTCCAACGGACCGTCCCTCTATTGAAGGTAAACACATAGCCCAAAACAAACTTGTTGTCATCCTTATCACTTTGGAAGCTTGTATTGGTAAAGAACTCTATCTGAAGGTCTCCATTACCGTATACTAAGAATATATGCTTAGTCCTTCTCAGATAATTCAGAATGTTCTTCACAGCTGTCCAATATTTCTCCCCTAGGTGATGCCTCCTACATTCTGGGAATCAAAATCTATCATGATAGATTTACAAGAATGTTGGGACTTTCACGGTCCAGGTAAATAATGTTTCATTTATCGAAGGATGAATTAGGGAAAGCATAGAGGCGCTATCAAGAATCAAATCCCGAATTTCCGGCCAATGCTCCTCTTTCTATAGAGGCCGGGGTATCGATTATAGAACAAAATTTCCCTCGCTCAAGGGGACACGGCCGTATTTCATTTAAGGCGATCTTGTTGGTCTTTCACGGTCGATTTCCAGTGGAACTTCAAATACGTCGATCGTTCGCTCCCGCCAACAATCGGCTGAGGCATGGAAAATCGAAGAACTAAAGGATCATCTCAGAAGAAGGGATGAAGCAGAAAAGAAGAGGGCGGAAGAAGAAGCGGCATGGAGAGCAAGTATGGAGGCATGATTTGATTAATGGAAGCAACAACACAGTCAGCCTTCGCAACCATGGTCAGCACAGGGTCCATTGCCATCGCAACCGACATATTACCCTACTCCGACGCAGGGACCGTCTTTCTACCCTCGTCCATTACAGGGACCTTCGTTCTACCCTCCTCCACCACAGGGTACATTGTACTACCCTCAGCCTCTGCCTCCGCAACAGGGGCCGTTGTATTATATTCAGCCTGCGCCTCTGACACAGGGAGTGCACTACCCTCAGACTCCGCATCCGACACAGGGAGGGTATTTCGACGATACATTTTTTCGGAGGAAGGCTTTAATAAGGTATGTACGTATGTATATGTGTTAGTGTAGCTAGCGCGTTATTTAAATTCAAAAATTATGATTTAAGTTCATGTTTTTATTTATTTGTTTGGATTTGCAGAGTTCCAACAACCGCTGACTTAAAATTTCAAGTCTGCTTCTGTTAGTTTCGCAAAGGCATTTTTTCGACGAGTGTTGTTGATGTACTCTAAAGATACTTTTGAGAAGTTAACTGAAGCAGACTTAAGATTTTTGGCGATGAGAGCGGTGGAATTTAATGAGGTATGCATATACATGTGTTTTGTTAGTAGTAGCTAGCGCGATATTTAATTTCAAAGATTATGATTTAAGTTCGTATATTTATTTATTTGTTTGGATTTGCAGGGTTGCATGGGTTGGGTGATATGGGATTGCACACGATTTGGAGACTTTTTCGTATTATTGGACATATAGTACTTTATTGGTTTGTAACCAGGACACTTTTGTTTTATGTGTTTGAGTTATATCGTATTTATATATTAATTGGATTGTTTGTTTGAATTGATATTGTTGGATATATTGTGCGTAGCAACCGTTTATATGCTAATTGGTTTGTTTTGAGTTGTTTGAGTTTATATCGTGCGTATCATGATTATATGTTGGTTTGTATGCGAAACGCGATTATTGTATAATACATTAATTGTGATTTTTGTATATTATTGTATGGGATACTGATTTTTCTTTAATTTTTTTAAATTTAAAAGGGTATTAGAGATCGTTCTTGCTACAGAAACAGTCGCTAATACCCTCATTAGTAACCGTTCACTGATATATGAAACGGTTAAGAATTTTTTGAATGTCCACGTGGTGACTAATTAGAGACCGTTATCAACGATCGTCGATAAAGTATCGGCGACCATTTTTTTAGCAATCGTTCATTAACGGTCGCTAATACACGTGTTAGCGACCAAGTCTTCTGCGACTATATATTAGCGACCGTTTAATTTTTGAACGGTCGCTAATAATCATTATCGACCGTTAAACCTATATTAGAGACCGTAATAAACGGTCTCTAATATGTACAATTCGTAGGAGTGTTTTCTGTTGTTTATTTTTTTTCTTTAAATACCTTTTACTTACCTCTACAGTAGACCGAGTTTCACTTGCAACACCGTAGGAGCAAGAGCTGAATTAAGATTTTAATGATTTTTCAATTAAGTTTCCCCCCACGGTGCCTACCATAAAGACATGTTTTTACACGGTAGAGGCCAAAAAAATCGCCCCTACAGATTTCCCCATCCATAGGGCAACCCTATATTGTACTAGTGGTTTAATTTCCATAAAGCATGCTTCGTGTATACCGCAAGCATCTACCCATATCACTCATCTTCAGTATTAGTTTATTGGTATATAACAGCTTATAGTCATTCTCAATATGACTCGGGATATATGCGCATGCTCATTGACTGACTCAGAAGTGTTGATATAGGCTAATAAACTATTTAAAGGATCTTGAATGCTAGACTAGATATTAAAAATAAATTAAAAAAAGACTAGATATAGATCGAGGTTTTAACGCATTTGACCCCTAAAAAAAATTTGGGTTGTGTTTTGCTGCATGGTTTTGTAAGTCAGATGTGGTTCCAATGATAATACTAACTGGATAAATGTGCCAGCTTGTCATAAGTTTTTGATTCACAAATTTTAGTTGCTGCTATGCTTGAGAGTGCAAAATTTGTATTTGTAGTTATGATCAAATTCAAACAAGCGCACAAAACACAATAGAATTATGTCCAATATATCTACAATTATGTCCAATATATCTACAAATTAGTGCAAAATTTGTATTTCTCTTCTATATTTGCTTTGAATACGACACAAAACGAAGGCCTTCTAATGTGCGGCATTTGGACCACTAAACTATAATCATGAAATCTCCAATAAATAAGTCCAAAGTTCTCATTTGTTACTCTTAGTGCACGGTTTATCTTAAAAAAAAAAAAAAAGGGAGCCATGTCGATGAATGATAAGGTTGATAGGAGGTTAGATAGTTGAAAGGGAGATTTTCATCGTTAGGATGAAGAACCGTATTAAATAATGTTGCTCTTTCTGCGATTGGTGTGTGTGTTTAATTTTAGAAATATGTTTAAGTGAATTATAAACAAAGCTTAATTAAGTGAATGGTGATGGAAATTAAATGATATTACCCTGGGCTAATATAGTATTAAAAGCAAGGGCTTGGTTCTGCCCATGGGAGAGACCCGAGTTCGAGTCCGGGATACCTCATTAATGAGGGATGACTAATTTATCCCACTTGTTATCTCAAAAAATATAGTATTAAAAGGATATTTTCATTCAACGGTTGTGAGAGGAAGTTTAAAAAATTACGGCATATCTTTTGGGTTTCTGTTGCATAAAGTGCGAGAGATATTTAATGCACTTACCGGCGTTATGATAGCACAGACTAATCATATTAATTTCTAGAAGGACAAGAGATACCGAAAAGAGTAGTATAAAGTTTCAGAATTATATTGTTTTGCGAAGAATAACCATGCACCCTGGGTGTTTAGAATGCCGAAAATTCGATTCATGATAAAATTAAGGTCATAGGAAAACAACAAGTTAATGGAAATTCTGCAAATTCACAGTTTATTTCCTTTTTATTTTCTTTCTTTTTCCCTTTCTTCTCTTGTTTTGTAAAGAAGTAACCGTTAAAGCATTGGGCACCTTGAGTTTTGGTATGCAAAATTCGCTATAAGAAAATAGGAATTTATATCCTTATTAATCATCTAACTAAAATAGAGTTGATTAAATTAAACAACCTTTCCATGAATTTAATCATTAATTTATAACATGACAATCAAACTAAGATCAATTTACTCTTGTTTAAATCGTGCCAATCTTCTATATAAAGAAAAAAATGAACATGCATGAGAAAGAATGACAGTAGGGTTGTTAAACGAGTTGATTGAGCCGAGATTAGATTGTTCGTGTTTCTTTGATCATTGAAACACGCTTACAAATTAGTTCAACCTCTGCTCATTTAGTTTTAGAACAAAGCCGAACTCTCACCGAGCCCAAGCTGAGTCTCGAGGTTTTCCAAGCCTTGTTTAAAATCTAGAAACCTATCAATAAATTTTTTATATGAGAGTATACAAAAAAAATCATAAAATGATCAGCAAGAATATAGTTATTATAACCGAACTAAATTTAAAATTAATTATCTAAAGCCTTCGATATTGCAACATTACAATATTTGATTCAGTATTTATTATGATCCAAGTCTTGAGCTAATATCAACTGGAAGTTGATAACTATGATCAAAATTTATGAATGAGTAATCAATTTATTATACAATTTTCCAATAAAATACAAATTATCCGAGCCTCTATGGCCCTTAAACGAGCCAAGCCTAAACACAAAATAAGCTTGAGCCTACCATGTCTTTGTTTGTTTGTTTGATTGAGTTTGGAGTTTTGTTCAAACTTGACTCGTATAGTTGCCGAATGATCTCAAATGATATTTTAACAAAACGAGTTTTTAACGATCGGAGATTGGAACTTTTTAATTATCGGCCCTACTTGTCAAAGTTTCTCAAGTTGTTCCATGTTTAATTCCTATGGCATGTTAATTAAAAAAACTAATTAAAACTATTTCCAAGAGAACAAATTTAAACTACCTTTCCATAAATATGGATGTGAAATGCTCTTCTGCTGCATCAAAACTCCAAATTATGATGAGAATTGAAGAAATATATTTTATATTCTAACATATCCCGTTGGCCAAAGGCCCTTTGGGCCAAAACCTAGGCTTTGTTTAGCGATATTTTTAATTTTAATAAAATCGTATTGAATACGCGCTTGGTGGAAATCGAACCTGAGTTGGTCTGATATCATGTGAAAATTGTTAGAAATATTGGTATTTCAAAACCTAAGCCTTGTAATTTATTTATGCATATGGTTCAAATCTTAAGCTGATCCATATTTTTTAATTTATTTATTTATTTATTTGATGCATATATGTTGCTTGATTTGAGATGGTCAAATGAGACTCAACATCGATGCTCTTTATAGCAATTAAATTGGCTTAATTGTTTTTTTTTCTTAACTCTTTTTAATTGTAATAAACTTCTCATTTATTTTTTAAAGGCCTTTTATAATCCTATATACAACATATATCTTCTTTTCTCAATATAAAAAAATACCAAGCCTTAAAATCATAATATAGAACAGAAATGTTTTCTTCTTTCTTCTTCCCTATATTTGTTCCATCAAATCTTCTTATCTATTATTATCATGATACTAGAGCTATAGTTTCGAAGTTGAGCAATAGTTTGGTGCACGATTACTTGAGAAGACCACTGAATCCTGATAAGCAACGCATTGGAATCTTGTGCATTTAGTCAAATTCACCGAGAGAGACGTGAAACTATTTCTAAGGACTGAGCATTCTTTCCTCATCTAGGTCTCCATCGAAAAACCATGATAATCAGTTTCATTTTCTCATTTATTCTTATTCTGACAAATTATTTATATTTCTGATTTGTGGTTAATTTGATTTAATTATAACTTAATAGTATCCAATTATTTATTTATTTTTTCCAACAACTTAGAAATAGTGTATTTTTTGATCCTATTAAAATTTTAGATTTGAATGTTGTGATAACGTATCAATTAAATTTGGGGGGTGGAAGGGGGCGTGGGGAGGGGGCGAGGCTTTTATAATCCTTAAAGTAATGATTTGAATGTTTGTTGTAGTGATTACATCACATAAGCTAGGCATATTTGCTCCATTTGTCAAATATAATCTTTGCTAATTTATATTGATTGATATTATAATAATTTGGAACTCTTAATATTTCGATAATTATTATCATAGCTTCTTTTCATATAACAAGTTTAATAAAGAAAAGTTGTTTGTGATAAATATTAATCTTGTATATTTGGATTGAGATGCAGCCAATTTTGCATTTGCGTTATCGGTTTGGAAGTGTTCTGTTCCTCAAAAAATTTCATAAAATGATTATGAAAATAATATTTGCATATTTTGAGATTAATGAAATTTGTTTTGTACTCATCGAAGATTCTTATAGTAAACTGGGGATTTACTTATGATTTCCCACACACACGCGTGCGCGTATATACACACAACTGGAATGTTTGTTTAACTAGAGTTCGGGTGTTCACTACTTGGAGCGAAGGGACTACTACACGGAGCTTTAGAAGTGAAAGACCGGTCTACAAAAGTTGTATTTCTCATTCACTTAGATGTAAAGTGTTTGCATGATGTTTTCGTATGATTCTCTAGTTAAACATCCTAGCATATGGGTTTCTTAATACGGCAAAATTTTGATTTGGCATGGTCGATGCCATCCGAAACCCCGCTGCCGTGCTAGGGAACCCAGCACCTCCAACCTTTCTTTTACTTCGTTTATCCTAATGAGCGAGTAAATTTTCGCTTGTTAGGGTTTGTAGGATAGGATAGTATAATGGATGAACAAAATTCATTAACTTCTTTTTAAGTTTTAATTTTTATAAATTTTAGCAAAATAAGTATTAACCCTCTTATCGGGCATGCTATCAATTCATGATATTCACGACCGCGATTTGAGATTCGTTAATACTGGCTTTGTTGAGGGCTTGAGATAAATAGAAATCAATGGAAGGACGGGGATCGGTAGAGGGAAACCTTAATTCTCTCCAAGAACCGTAATCCACATCTTCGCTATTTCTCTAATAATAAATAATTAAAAGATAAAAATAATTATTTTTAAAACTCCATCTATTAACTACTAAATCCTATAAACCCTACAAACCCTTCTATTATAAACTTTTCAATCCTTCTCAGTAATAAATGATAACAATTCCACCTTTCTTCTATTATTTCGTCTACGATAAGAAAAGCAGTTCATTGTTTTCCTGTGGACGACCCATACTCACTAGCGGCTAGCTATTGCGACACCGTTATTGATTGTAATATTTAGAACACACATAGACACGCCTTTTCCAACCAATCAAGATACGTAATATATAAATAGAATATATACACATGTTGAGGCAAAGATAAACTGGATAGCATACTATCATATCGAGCAAGACTACCATGTACATATATCCCAAGTATCCACACATAATATGCAATCCTTTACTAAACAATAATGACCTCTAGAGCAAACATATCCAACAATCTCCCACTTGCACTAAGACCATGTATTAGCGTATCGAAGACCAATTATCTTCAATAGCCGCTCAAGCTGGGTCTGAGGAAGTGGCTTCGTGAGTGGGTCCGCCGTGTTGTCTTTTGTATCAACTCTCCTGATCTTGATCTCCCGGTGATCTACGATCTTCTTGATCAGGTGATACTGCCTCAAGATGTTTCTGGATTTCTGATGGAACCGTTGTTCCTTCGCTAATGTTATGGCCACATTGTTGTCACAATACAAAGGTATTGGATCAACAATAGACAGAACCACTTCATTTTCATGAATGGACTTTCTCATCCAAACAGCCTCTTTTGCGGCATCACAGGCAGTAATGTATTCAGTCTCAATCGTCGAGTCTGCTACGATGTTCTGTTTGGAACTCTTCCAACGGACCGTCCCTCTATTGAAGGTAAACACATAACCCAAGACAAACTTGTTGTCATCCTTGTCACTTTGGAAGCTTGTATTGGTAAAGAACTCTATCTGAAGGTCTCCATTACCGTATACTAAGAATATATGCTTAGTCCTTCTCAGATAATTCAGAATGTTCTTCACAGCTGTCCAATATTTCTCCCCTAGGTGATGCCTCCTACATTCTGGGAATCAAAATCTATCATGATAGATTTACAAGAATGTTGGGACTTTCACGGTCCAGGTAAATAATGTTTCATTTATCGAAGGATGAATTAGGGAAAGCATAGAGGCGCTATCAAGAATCAAATCCCGAATTTCCGGCCAATGCTCCTCTTTCTATAGAGGCCGAGGTATCGATTATAGAACAAAATTTCCCTCGCTCAAGGGGACACGGCCGTATTTCATTTAAGGCGATCTTGTTGGTCTTTCACGGTCGATTTCCAGTGGAACTTCAAATACGTCGATCGTTCGCTCCCGCCAACAATCGGCTGAGGCATGGAAAATCGAAGAACTAAAGGATCATCTCAGAAGAAGGGATGAAGCAGAAAAGAAGAGGGCGGAAGAAGAAGCGGCATGGAGAGCTAGTATGGAGGCATGATTTGATTAATGGAAGCAACAACACAGTCAGCCTTCGCAACCATGGTCAGCACAGGGTCCATTGCCATCGCAACCGACATATTACCCTACTCCGACGCAGGGACCGTCTTTCTACCCTCGTCCATTACAGGGACCTTCGTTCTACCCTCCTCCACCACAGGGTACATTGTACTACCCTCAGCCTCTGCCTCCGCAACAGGGGCCGTTGTATTATATTCAGCCTGCGCCTCTGACACAGGGAGTGCACTACCCTCAGACTCCGCATCCGACACAGGGAGGGTATTTCTACGATACATTTTTTCGGAGGAAGGCTTTAATGAGGTATGTACGTATGTATATGTGTTAGTGTCGCTAGCGCGTTATTTAAATTCAAAAATTATGATTTAAGTTCATGTTTTTATTTATTTGTTTGGATTTGCAGAGTTCCGACAACCGCTGACTTACAATTTCAAGTCTGCTTCTGTTAGTTTCGCAAAGGCATTTTTTCGACGAGTGTTGTTGATGTACTCTAAAGATACTTTTGAGAAGTTAACTGAAGCAGACTTAAGATTTTTGGCGATGGGAGTGGTGGAATTTAATGAGGTATGCATATACATGTGTTTTGTTAGTAGTAGCTGGCGCGATATTTAATTTCAAAGATTATGATTTAAGTTCGTATATTTATTTATTTGTTTGGATTTGCAGGGTTGCATGGATTGGGTGATATGGGATTGCACACGATTTGGAGACTTTTTCGTATTATTGGACATATAGTACTTTATTGGTTTGTAACTAGGACACTTTTGTTTTATGTGTTTGAGTTATATCGTATTTATATATTAATTGGATTGTTTGTTTGAATTGATATTGTTGGATATATTGTGCGTAGCGACCGTTTATATGTTAATTGGTTTGTTTTGAGTTGTTTGAGTTTATATCGTGCGTATCGTGATTATATGTTGGTTTGTATGCGAAACGGGATTATTGCGTAATATATTAATTGTGATATTTGTATATTATTGTATGGGATACTGATTTTTCTTTAATTTTTTTTAAATTTAAAAGGGTATTAGAGACTGTTCTTGCTACAGGAACAGTCGCTAATACCCTCATTAGTGACCGTTCACTTATATGTGAAACGGTTAAGAATTTTTTGAATGTCCACGTGGTGACTAATTAGAGACCGTTATCAACGGTCGTCAATAAAGTATCGGCGACCATTTTTTTAGCGATCGTTCATTAACGGTCACTAATACACGTGTTAGCTACCAAGTCTTCTGCGACTGTATATTAGCGACCGTTTAATTTTTGAATGGTCACTAATAATCATTAGCGACCGTTAAACCTATATTAGAGACCGTAATAAACGGTCTCTAATATGTACAGTTTGTAGGAGTGTTTTCTGTTGTTTATTTTTTTTCTTTAAATACCTTTAACTTATCCCTACGGTAGACCGAGTTTCACTTGCAACACCGTAAGAGCAATAGCTGAATTAAGATTTTAATGATTTTTCAATTATGTATGCCCCCACTGTGCCTACCATAGGGACATGTTTTTACACCGTAGAGGCCAAAAAAATCGCCCCTACATATTTTCCCATCCACAGGGCAACCCTATATTGTACTAGTGGTTTAATTTCCATAAAGCATGTTCCATGTATATCGCAAGCATCTACCCATATCACTTATCTTCAGTATTAGTTTATTGGTATATAACAGCTTATAGTCATTCTCAATATGACTCGGGGTATATGCGCATGCTCATTGACTGACTCAGAAGTGTTGATATAGGCTAATAAACTATTTAAAGGATCTTGAATGCTAGACTAGATATTAAAAATAAAAAAAAAAAGACTAGATATAGATCGAGGTTTTAACGCATTTGACCCTTAAAAAAAATTTGGGTTGTGTTTTGCTGCATAGTTTTGTAAGTCACATGTGGTTCCAATGATAATACTAACTGGATAAATGTGCCAGCTTGTCATAAGTTTTTGATTCACAAATTTTAGTTGCTGCTATGCTTGAGAGTGCAAAATTTGTATTTGTAGTTATGATCAAATTCAAACAAGCGCACAAAACACAATAGAATTATGTCCAATATATCTACAATTATGTCCAATATATCTACAAATTAGTGCAAAATTTGTATTTCTCTTCTATATTTGCTTTGAATACGACACAAAACGAAGGCCTTCTAATGTGCGGCATTTGGACCACTAAACTGTAATCATGAAATCTCCAATAAATAAGTCCAAAGTTCTCATTTGTTACTCTTAGTGCACGGTTTATCTTAAAAAAAAAAAAGGGAGCCATGTCGATGAATGATAAGGTTGATAGGAGGTTAGACAGTTGAAAGGGAGATTTTCATCGTTAGGAAGAAGAACCGTATTAAATAATGTTGCTCTTTCTGCGATTGGTGTGTGTGTTTAATTTTAGAAATATGTTTTGAATTATAAACAAAGCTTAATTAAGTGAATGGTGATGGAAATTAAATGATATTTCCCTGGGCTAATATAGTATTAAAAGCAAGGGCTTGGTTCTGCCCATGGGGGGAGACCCGAGTTCGAGTCCGGGATACCTCATTAATGAGGGCTGACTAATTTATCCCACCTGTTATCTCAAAAAATAAAGTATTAAAAGGATATTTTCATTCAACGGTTGTGAGAGGAAGTTTAAAAAATTACGGCATATCTTTTGGGTTTCTGTTGCGTAAAGTGCGAGAGATATTTAATGCACTTACCGGCGTTATGATAGCACAGACTAATCATATTAATTTCTAGAAGGACAAGAGATACCGAAAAGAGTAGTATAAAGTTTCGGAATTATATTGATTTGCCAAGAATAATCATGCACCCCTGAGTGTTAATTTACTGAATACCCAAAATTGGATTCATGAGAAAATTAAGGTCATAGGAAAACGACAAGTTAATGGAAATTCTGCGAATTCACAGTTTTATTTCCTTTTTATTTTCTTTCTTTTTCCCGTTCTTCTCTCATTTTGTAAAGAAGTAACGGTTAAAGCATTGGGCACCTTGAGTTTTGGTATGCAAAATTTGCTATAAGAAAATAGGAATTTATATCCTTATTAATCATCTAACTAAAATAGAGTTGATTAAATTAAACAACCTTTCCATGAATTTAATCATTAATTTATAACAAACTAAGATCAATTTACTCTTTATTTAAGTCGTGCCAATCTTCTATATAAAGAGAAAAAAAAATGAACATGAGAAAGAATGACGGTAGGGTTGTTAAACGAGCTGGTTGAGCCGAGATTAGATTGTTCGTGTTCCTTTGATCATTGAAACACGCTTACAAATTAGTTCAACCTCTGCTCATTTAGTTTTAGAACAAAGCCGAACTCTCACCGAGCCCAAGCTGAGTCTCGAGGTTTTCCAAGCCTTGTTTAAAATCTAGAAACCTATCAATAAATTTTTTATATGAGAGTATACAAAAAAATCATATTAATGTTCAATATTATATTTGATAAAATGATCAGCAAGAATATAGTTATTATAACCAAACTAAATTTAAAATTAATTATCTAAAGCCTTCAATATTGCAACATTACAATATTTGATTCAGTATTTATTATGATCCAAGTCTTGAGCTAATATCAACTGGTAGTTGATAACTATGATCAAAATTTATGAATGAGTAATCAATTTATTATACAATTTTTCAATAAAATACAAATTATCCGAGCCTATATGGCCTTTAAACGAGCCAAGCCTAAACACAAAACAAGCTTGAGCCTACCATGTCTTTGTTTGTTTGTTTGATTGAGTTTGGAGTTTTGTTCAAACTTGACTCGTATAGTTGCCGAATGATCTCAAATGATCTTTTAACAAAACGAGTTTTTAACGATCGGAGATTGGAACTTTTTAATTAACGGCCCTACTTGTCAAAGTTTCTCAAGTTGTTCTATGTTTAATTCCTATGGCATGTTAATTAAAAAAACTAATTAAAACTATTTCCAAGAGAACAAATTTAAACTACCTTTCCATAAATATGGATGTGAAATGCTTTTCTGCTGCATCAAAACCCCGAAATTATGATGAGAATTGAAGAAATATATTTTATATTCTAACATACCCCGTAGGCCAAAGACCCTTTGGGCCGAAACCTGGGCTTTGTTTAGCGATATTTTTAATTTTAATAAAACCGTATTGAATACGCGCTCGGTGGAAATCGAACCTGACTTGCTCTGATTTCATATGAAAATTGTTAGAAATATTGGTATTTCAAAACCAAATGTATGCCTTGTAATTTATTTATGCATATGGTTCAAATCTTAAGCTCATCCATATTTTGTAATTTATTTATTTATTTATTTATTTATTTATTAATGCATATATGTTGCTTGATTTGAGATGGTCAAATGAGACTCAACATCCTTTTAAGATGCTCTTTATAGCAATTAAATCGGCTTAATTGGTTTTTCCTTAACTCTTTTTAATTGTAATAAACTTCTTATTTATTTTTTAAAGGCCTTTTATAATCCTATATACAACATATATCTTATTTTCTCAATATAAAAAAATACCAAGCCTTAAAATCATAATATAGAGCAGAAATGTTTTCTTCTTTCTTCTTCCCTATGTTTTTCCATCAAATCTTCTTCTCTATTATTATCATGATACTAGAGCTATAGTTTCGAAGTTGGGCAATAGTCCGGTGCACGATTACTTGCGAAGACCACTGAATCCTGATAAGCAGCGCATTGGAATCTTGTGCATTTAGTCAAATTCATCGAGAGAGACGCGAAACTATTTCTAAGGACTGAGCATTCTTTGCTCATCTAGGTCTCCATCGAAAAACCATGATAATCAGTTTCATTTTCTCATTTAATTCTTATTGTGACAAACTATTTATATTTTTGATTTGTGGTTAATTTGATTTAATTATAACTTAATAGTATCCAATTATTTATTTATTTTTTCCAACAACTTAGAAATAGTGTATTTTTGGATCCTATTAAAATTTTAGATTTGAATGGTGTGATACCATATCAATTAAATTTGGGGGGTGGGGGAGGGGGAAGGTGACTTCTATAATCCTTAAAGTAATGATTTGAATGTTTGTTGTAGTGATTACATCACATAAGCTAGGCATATTTGCTCCATTCGTCAAATATAATCTTTGCTAATTTATATTGATTGATATTATAATAATTTGGAACTCTTAATATTTCGATAATTATTATCATAGCTTCTTTTCATATAACAAGTTCAATAAAGAAAAGTTGTTTGTGATAAATATTAATCTTGTATATTTGGATTGAGATGCAGCCAATTTTGCATTTGCGTTATCGATTTAGAAGTGTTCTGTTCTTCAAAAAATTTCATAAAATGATTATGAAAATAATATTTGCATATTTTGAGATCAATGAAATTTGTATTTGTACTCATCGAAGATTCTTATAGCAAACTGTGGATTTACTTATGATTTCCTCACACACACGTGCGTGCGTATATACACACATACGTGTGTGTATACATATATTCTTCATCACAATTTGTATTGCGATATTTACATAAGATTGTCTATCTTTCAAATATTTATTGAACTATTTGATTTGTCAAATTATAAGATTTTTGTGATATATTGGCAAATAATAGAAGTGATCAATATTTCATGTGGAAAAAGTTATTTTGAATGCATAATATATTGTGGTCTATTAACAAAATTAATAGATTCAATCTTACGTGTATAACATGTGGAGAGGCATATTATGATTGTCGAACACTAAGCTAAATTCATAAATATAGAGTTTTGGCTCTATCGAATATTTGCTTAAACCTTATTTAACAAGAGAAGAGTTTTTGAAAATATATACTAATCATATGGACTGAACAATTTTAGTTTGATTTTATTTCCCTTTTTTGGTTTAATTTATCCGACAAGGATGGAATTATGGATTATGTTGATTAAGACTTGCTAGTAAAATTTTTGAAGCTTATATGATATTTTGATATATATTTATTCTACATTAACTATTGTTTGAGATTTTAGTTTTATATTAAAAGGAGATTATTGAGTTTCCATTTATTAATATTTTGGAAGTGAGCTACAGCTAGATTTTGAGGTCATATATATTTTATAATGTTTCATATGAAAAGTAGAGGTTTGGGATTAAAATTTTGATGAGGAGCTCTTGTGAATGTTGCGTAACGCATCTAATTTTTGTTTCTCGAGGAGAGAAACTGGGACCGGTAACATTTGATTGCTTGTTATTGGACATGATCATGAAAAGAAAATGAAGGATCCAGTTTGATCATGAAATTTAATATTTGAGAATTTCGAATAGTTTCATGTTTTTATGATTATATTGTGGAGAGAGCTTATAAATTAAAGGCTTAGATTATGACCATATATTATGGTCTATTATCATTGATGAGTTGGCATACTTGTTGTTGATTTGCACTGTTTATTATTTTTGTTATGCTAATAAAAATATAGCTTTTATTTGAATAGCCAAATAATGATGAGAAGAAAGTTGTATGTGTGTTAAATATATTACATTTAGTATGGTTAATGTTATGAGCATCTCTCCTATTAAATTGAAATATGAGCTGGTTGGATCTTTGATCTTGAAAGAAAATCTGTGAATAGTGATTCCTTCTTATTTGTGGTGCTTGCAACTTATCTAAATAATTTGTATAGCTCAGTTACTTTCGGAATCAGAGTTCTGTGCAATGAAAAGCTTTATGGCGAGACAGATTTTTCCAATTATGAGAGACCGTTTCCACCGAGTCTATACATTATGCTAAGCTAAGTTGTTGTAGGTACAGCTGGAATAATATTTTAAATGTGAAAAATAGGCATAAATGCATAAGGTATTAATTTGAAAAGCAATTGTTAAAATATTATGTGATAACTTTTGATGTTAGAGTTAATTATTACTAATTCTCTAACTAAATCACTAGATAAGAAACTAGTGAATAAAATATATCGAGAGGAATGAGACTAATGCCTATAACAAAAGGCTGAGAATGATGGTAACCCAACCTATGTTATTGACTGGTTCAAGAACAAGGTTCATATGGATAATAACAAGCCGTTTGTTGACCCTCAAAAGCATTATCATGATTTATTATACATTGAGAGTCCCTTCATATGGTGTAAATAATGCTAAACTGCAATGTTTGGAAGATGAGCTGAGCTCTTAATAGAAACTATATACTTCACCAGCTTTCTGCGGTTCATACTTATATTCTCCAAGTTGTGGTTCATAGTTTAAAAGACATTATGACTAAAACATATTAACTCTGGTATTACAATTCATCGTTTGACATCTTGATTATTTGTTGTTATCTTATCATTTGAGTTTTGAAATAGAGGCCAAATTGTTGAAAATATTGGTATTTCAAAACCAAATGCATGAATTTTGATTTATTTATGCATATTGTTCAAATCTCATGCTAATCCATATATTTTAATATATATATTGCTCGATTTGAGATGGTTAAATGAAATTATTGATAGTGTCAACGTCCTTATAAGAGTCAACATCCCTTTTAAAGATAATTTTTATAGCAAGTAAATTGGCTTAATTGTTTTTTTCCTTAAATCCTTTGAATTGCAATAAACTTCTCATTTATTTTTTAAAAGCTTTTTATAATCCTATATGCAACATATATCTTCGCTTCTCAATATAAAAAAATACCAAGCCTTAAAATCATATAATATAGCGAAGATATGTTTTCTTCTTTCTTCTTCCTCCTTATTTTTGTCCGATCAAATCTACCTCTCTATTATAATCGTGATACCAAAGCTGTAGTTTCGAAGCTGTTCATAAGTCGCAGTAATCGAGTACACAATTACTTGCGGCGACCGTTGAATCCTGTGGAGTAGCGTGTTAGAACTTTATGCATCCGGTCAAGTTCGTCTAGAGGGACCTGAAACTACTTTTAAGGACATGGCATTCTTTTTCATTTAAGCAATTTCATTTCTCAACAAACTATTTATATTTATGGTTAATTTAATTTACTTATAATTTAATAGTAACAAGTTCTTTATTCATTTTTTCCAATAAAAAATGTCATTTTCACTGCACCAAAACTCCGAAATTATGACGAGTGTTGAGTGAATATATTTTTTATTCTAACAATTGATGCCAAAAGAAAGGGAAGACGGTGGATCTTAATCTAACATGCATATATTCCAAAAGAAACACAAGGGAATATAACTTTCTAGATTCTATTGGAACTACTAACTAAAGATTCATTAAAAATAAAAGCTTTTCTTATGATTATAATAAATCCCTTATCTAATTAGAAAGCTATTATTCTCATATATCTTGGAATATATATATGTGTACGTATGTTCGTTCAAGATCCAATAGCTTCACTTTCTTTTGAGTCCTGTATGCTATTTGTTATGGGGTCAAGGCTTCATGCTCTACTAAGATTCTCTTCCCACATATTTTGGAATATTCCATTCCCTCCTTCAATAAATAAAGTCTAAATCATTAGGGCTAATTATTATGCCTTAGTTTGATAATCCTTTGAATCCTCCAATCAAATTTGATGTGTAGTGGAACCACACACTTCTTAGGGTGAAAGACTTTAGGCCTCAAATAGATAGCTCTTTACAATGTTCTCCACTTCTTTACATGGAGAGAGAATCAAAGAATAGGATTAGTGAAGCTTATTAAGTATAATTAGATATTAGTTATATAAGTTTAGGGTTTGCTTTTTCCTTGTAAAGCTCACCACCTTTGGTATCTTCTATATAAATAATTAACATGATCATTCTTTCTAATCAAGCTAGTTACATATTTGTTCCTTTCGGCGAGACAATAGAAACCTCAAGGAAAGAAAGGATTAAAGATCGCTATTAGTCAAATGAAGAGGAATTAATGTCATAATTAAATATAAGCATAAAGTGATGCAAAGAAATAATATATCTATTCCAAGTACCGCGACGTGTTGAGATCAGACATCTCCAGTATATTTTTTCGGGGCATCGTAGGAATTATTTTATTCCGAAATTTCTCAAACAGTAATGTTTTATGCAATCAAGACTCGCAATTGCAAGTTTGCTCTGAATGGTTAATTTTATTCAATTTAATCAAATTTTATTCCGCATTTAATCGAGTATAAGGCTTTAAAGAATGAATATCTGCCACTTTGTTAAGTCGATCTAGTAATATCATCCATATTGATTTTGTTTAATTCAATGTTGACTAGCATACTTAATAATTAAGAAAAGTATTAAGAATAGTTTCTTCAACTATTTTTATGTGACATATTTTAGCGGCTTGAGTTGTTATCAAAGGATTAGTGTTCTTGGTAAATGCCACACTATCGAAAATTTTGATAACTCAATGACGTGATAAAGCAAAACTCAACACATCAATAGATTGTTTGAACGGTATGAGTTCGAATAGTTCAGGTATAAATGGATCAGATATGGGTAATTATCTGATCCACTTACTAATTAGTTTGATTACAGTCAAGCATAACATGATCATATCAAAACTGACTCAAATCAACACAAAGTAGGTGAGTAGGAAAACTCTCAAAAGAGCGAGTGATATTATCATGGTGCCACGGCAGCAACAGCATTTGAACCGCTGATCATAATCATCTAATTAATCCACATTTAGACCTTAGATTTTTCTTAATGATAGAGAGAGTTTTTAGATGTGACGCACACCATTCCGATCTTAGATTCATTATAAAATGAAATGTGATAAGAAATGAGATCATACATAGTAGGCCACAAAGCATAAATAACAAATGATTGCTTATTAAGTTTGCAAAGTACTGTTTTGACACTCATCAATCATTATTTGGGGTTGTTGAAGTTGAGGTATGGGCTTGGATTATGATCGCTTTGCGATTTCGTGTTGGTTCCCCAGACTCACTTTATATTCTCAAATTTAAAAATAACCATTATACCCTTAATTAGTAGCAAATCAAAGTGGCCCATCTAGAACTAGACCATGAAATTGGCTTAGTGATAAATAAAAATTATTACTTGTTATTGATTATATAAAGGAATGTGCACCGGGTCGGTTTGGACCCGTTATCCGCTGAACCTACCCGCATTTGAATAGGATGGGTTTTAGATCTTATAAAGCCCGTTCGAGCCCGAGCCCTTACCCATCCACAACCCGACCCGTCTACAACCAACCTGAATCCGCCCGCTTGCTAGAAATTTGAGCCATAGCAATGTTTATTACCATGGAAAGATTAAAAACCTAGACCTATATAAATATATTAGCAATAAGGATTTTTGTCCAGAAAATATGCTATCGCATAGATGACCAAAATCATAAATAATTTTTACTGTAAGCTAATTTTTCAAGCTTGACTTAAATTCTCTATAAACAATTTAGAAAAAATCTTCATTTTCTCTCAAAACAATTCCTTCACGAATGTCAGCAAAATAATTTGTTTCACCAATACTGATTATCACCGTAACAAAAACAATGAATTTTTTAAAATAATGATCCAATATCCAACTTAATTCTTAACGAATATTTCACAGTCATGACAATCATAATTTAGTTTCAGACGACTGTTTAAATTTACAACAAAACAAAAGCATGAAAACTTTAAATTGATTTAATTATGGCGTATTTGCAACGAAAAGGTATGAACTCAAAAATCATTGCAAATGAAAATGCCCAAAATATGATCCCTTATTATTATTTTATTTCTCTTATCTTAAGACTTATGCTTTAATTCTAATTAAAGATGTTTTAGTAGCATACAAATATAATAGTTGGTTGAGCCAAAAAAAAATTAAAATTTCTAACAAATTTAAATTTAAAGCAATGGATTAAATTGTTGTAAAACTTTGTATGTGCATTATATATAGGGGTGAGATGGGATTTTTAAAGTGAGATGGAAAAATTCGACCGTCATCCATCAATCAAAATGACAATCGACACTATATAATTTGTTCTACATATCAATCAACATATGTATACAAAAAAAATTAGATGATTTAGACATTTATAAGGTATGGATATCATGGTCCCAAAATAGCTGGTTGTTAAAGCAGCATAAAAGTTGCATACCTTGATGCTTGACTTACAAGCCGCCAAACCGTTTAATTTTTTTATACACATACTTATTTTGACGTTTAGAGTATGATACAAAAATTCAATCATCAATCCAACGGTTGGATTTTTTTTTATCTCACTTTAAGAATCCCATTTTACCGTCTCATCCTATCGCGTGCACACACACGCTAGAAAGATATTTTTCTAAGATTATCCAATTACCCGTATATGTATCATTTATATATACAATTGAAAAAGAAACTCATTTAGTTCTTGTTCTCTTAGTTTTGCCCAACTGACTATATGTATGTGTCTATATAATAAATAATTTTCCAGGACAACTCCAAACTAAACAAACAAATCAAAATTTGAAGTACATATTTTTTTAACCATGAGTTGATTAATAGATGATGAACTAATCAAAATATGAAGTACATATTTTTTTAATCATGAGTTGATTAAGTCCAGTTAAAATTCTCAGCAAACGTAAACTATTTGTGCTTAAAGCTAAGAAAGATCATGGCATGGGTATAATTTTCTGAATTAAGTGAAGGTTTAAATGTAAATTGGTTTCGAGGGAAGGGGTGGAAATTAATTTTCCACCCAATTACAGGCTAAATAGATGATAATCCAACGAAGGCCAATGGGATTCAGAAGAAGAGGCCAATTTTTTTTTTTTGCAACCAAGGTTTAATGCTAAGGGGATTTAGAGAGAAGAGGCCAAAGATAATTTTGCATCAAGACAAAAGTTTGACCCAGCCATGGTTTAATGCTTTTGCACCCAAGAAGACAAAAATAAAGCTTGAAGAGAGAATCTTTTACCCCATATATATATATATATATATATATTTGCACCCAAGAAGACAAAAATAAAGCTTGAAGAGAGAATCTTTTACCCCATATATATATATATATATATATATATATATATATATTAATGAGAATAATGGAGGAAAGATGCCATAGGAGGGTATTTCCTTCTATAGCGTCGAAAAAACGCACCCTCCATCGTGTTTTCCGACAATCGGAATGCATCATCTTCATCGTTATAATCTAAGATATGGGTATATCAAATTTCATGTGATTCTACAACTTTTTCACCGTTGAATTAATGGGTTCAAAATTAACGGTTTATCGACAATATAACCTTTTACATTACTAAATCAACGGTGAAAAGGTTGTAGAATCACATGAAATTTGGTGTACCCATATCTTGGATGATAACGATAAAGATGATGCATTCCGATTGTTAGAAAACACGCTGGAGGGTGTGTTTTTTCGACGCCATAGGAGTAAATTCCATCCTACGGCCGCTTTCCTCCGTTATTCTCATATATCATAGATAGATGGACGGTCAATTTTATTTCTTATCCTAGCCCTTTAATTTTCTACTGTTTATGAGTCCTTTCAATTCTCACTTTTGCTCTGTACTGCTACAATAAATAACTCTGAGTAATAATATTTATTTCATCTTTCAATTTTAGATATTGTATGGTGTTTGGGTGTGTTTAAATTTGCGCTTGAAGCATTATAATATTTGTTTTTCTTTCATACTTTATATAAAATAAATGATAAGTTTAAATATGTGAAATCTATCCAAAACCACAGCAACCAGCCGGAAACAGGGGAATCCGAACCCGAGCCCGAAACCCGCCCGCACCCGTTTGGTTCAGGTTCAGATTTACGTACCAATTATAGTGGACGGGGTTAATGTAGATGGAAAACCCGCCCGTCCTAATAGGTCCGGGTTCCCTTTTAGTCCAAAACCCGCTCAATCCAACCCGTGCACAGTCCTAATTATATTTCACCGTCGTTTTGGCACGTGCGATACACATGGTTGTGTTAAAAACGGTTGAAAAATTGGATTTTTGTAATTTAACTATAATGTATTACTTTAATTTACAATTAATGTATTAAATAACTATTATCTATTTAAAAAAATTGTTTAAATTAGTTATAATTGTTGAACTTTTTGTTAACTATAATATTATCCGTTTCAGATAGATTTTGTTAGAAAATATGACAATGAAACCAAATATTTTAAAAAGTTAAGATTAACCGATGATTAGGGTTGACATTATTTCCGGCATCCAAAAAGCGAGATAAAAAGCTTATGATGTTGTTGGTTTAGGCCCAACTGCAATCATGTGCTATTCCAAAAATATCCTAAGATCCAACGCTGATTTTAGATGGCCCAACTCTTGGTCAAATTGGAAAAATTCGTGCCGTTTTTGTTCCAAAGAAGTTCTTAAACTAAATTTGATTTAAACGAAACTACAAAACAATCGATAAAAAAAATTTAACAATAACATTTCAAAACTAATAATGAACCCTTATGTGCTTTTTTCTCTCGCCTTATTTCAAACCACAGATAATCTTAATCTTACTAAACTCATGTTTGAAGTCCAATTTTAAGAAAACCCATTTATATAACTACAATAGTTTTTTTTATTTCAGACCACTAGAAACTAATGTACTATTCAATTATAGCCTTAACAAATACTCCTACCGTGTAAAATTATTTGAGTTATTCAATCCAAAATTTAAGCAAGGAGTAAAGAAGCCCAATATAAGACAAAAACAGCCCATGGCCTATGCTCAAACTTGAAGCCCATGGCCTACTTCACAAGTCCCTCACATTTGTCGTTCATTTTTACCCAAGTAAATTGTCAACAAGCCCCACTTCACAAGTCCCTCACATGTCGTCCATTTTTTGTTAAATTGTCAACAAGGCCCACTTCAAACTCGTGTAAAAATCGCTGGGACTTTTGCTCTTGCTAGAAATCCCATGAGCCCAATTAAAACCCTTTTATTCCAGTTTTCTGTGAAATATAAAAGACTGACTGTAAATATGTAATATCTAAACGGTTAGAGTGAATAAACACCTAAATGAAATGTGGCCAATAGTTTTTTCACAAAGATTTTAACAATAGGCATTTTCCAACAATTTTGAAAAATCAAGAGGTTTTAGACAACTCCTGACCGGACTGGGGGCTTTTTGACAATTTACCCTCCTTTTTACATATTGCGATGCACTAAATGATGCGAACACATTGAGTTATATGCCTTATAAATTACTTTTAAGGAAAATTGAATCTCGGTCAAAAAGTAGAGAAAATTCACCTCTGACCTAGAGTGGCGGGCATGTTTCGACCGACTTAAAATCCGACGGATTGAGTTTTGGATAATAATATATCGAAATGCACCTACATTCTTTTAAGAAAAAAATGTATGAAAGTTTCATGTCAAATGCACCTTTGGTAAATTCCATGATATGGATTTCCACTTCATAATAACTTGATTAAAAACATTGGGAGTTGGAAAAAAAATTGATTGTTTGTATGTTAGAATTAAAGAAGATGAAGAAAAATGAAAGAAAGAGGTAATGAATGGTTCAACTTTCAAGAAAAAAAACAAGTATTCAAGTTTAGGATTAAAAATATTAGCTTAATCCGGAAGAATGGACCTTTTGGAGTCTTTTTTCCTCCCGGATTTATTATTAGAAAACCACATCCAAACAAACAATTCTGCCGGAGTAGAGTAAAAATGGAATTTAGGGCTTTAATCTAATGGAAAGTACACATCATGAACATGATACATGCACACTATTTTTTATAATGCTTTGTAAGAAAAATCTAAACTTAACAAATTAGTTTAACTCAGTATCGTAACTACCTGTTCCTTTTCTATTATTTTCGCCTAAGGTCGTCATAAGCTAAGCCTTCTGACATCAAATGTGATCGATTATGATCTATGAAGCAAGTATCTATAAAAACTAGAAACTAGATAGTTTTAGATCGGCTGTGTTGATGTAGACCCTCTCTCATTAATATTTTTGAACTGAGGAAACTATAGACAAGAGGAACTCGCCATAATATGCCTCTTTTACAGGGATTTTCTTAGATTGAAGCTAAGGTTTTATCATAGGCATTCACAACTCGGACTATTTTAGACCAAGAACTTAACGAACACATCTACACATCTAACCGGGTTTTTTCTTCATGTGCCAATAATAAAAAATTAAACACAAATTTATATCCCCGTTTCCATTATTTTACGATTTAATCTTCAAAAATAGAGATGAAAGGTTAGTCCCAAACTCTGAAAATAGAGTTAACAAAACTTTGATCAGATTGGATTTAAGATAACTGTAGTTATCTCAACATTTGGGTTGAACAGTTATCTCAGCTCCAAAATGACGGCCAAACAAGACACGAAAGGTTAGCTTCCATCTCCCCCAACGGGGTGCTTGATTGACATTTTTTTTCAAGTGAATATCTACTTTGCCAAAAACTTCTGAATGCAAAATGTTTTCAGAATCTGATCAAGGAAGGATCAAACCAAATTCCCATCAAGGCGCATTAAAAAGAAAAATTCCCTGGAGAGAAGGAATGGCATCTTTCCAGCTTATCTTTAGACCAAAATCAATCAACCAAAAGCTTATCTTATAACAAATACGAATCCTATCAGGAATTTCTTATCTCTTTTATTTTGTATGCATCGGATGCCCAAATGATCCTCACATATGATATGCAGGGTTAAGTAAACAATTCACATAAGGTGTTTGTAATAATGCCCAAATGGTTTGTTGATGGAGTTCCTTTTCTGGTCTCCGTCAGATGTTGTCTTCCGTCGATCTCCCGGTGGATTTTGGAGGTGATCTCCTGTTGCATGTGGGTCTCAATGGATTTTGAGGAGATTGGCGATTTGAGGAGTTTAGCGCCGAGTACCTGCAAGGAAGCCCCGGGATGGTTTGGTACCACCGACCCTCCGACGATCAAGTTAGTACGAGATCCGAGCAGAGTAACGGCTAAGTGGAATAAAAAAATGGCTTATTTGACCCCTCTGTGATGGGGTTTATATAGTGGCGGCAGCACGCAGCAGCAGGCGTGAGAATCTCGCCGGCAGTTACGCTCCCGACGTCACGTCCGCGTAAAGAGAGGATCACCCATTAATGGGGATCGTGATGGCGTGGAACGTGAGACGTTGCTGGCAGAGAATCTGCGCGTGGCGAGATTTGCGGAGCGGCGATTACGCCTGTGAATGGTGGAGTTGGTCGGTCGGAGGACCGAGAAAGATGGCCTCGGCTGGGGAGCTCGGGGATGAGAGAGAGGGTCGAGGAGTCTTGGTCCTGTGGCAGCTCGGGATAAGCTGAGAGGCCGAGGAGGCCAATTTTCAGGGGCTCTGAGGTAAGCCAGCTTGTGCTTGCAGGTCGGGTATAGGGGTGGCCTGATCGGCCCCTGTGGGCCCTTTCTTCTGAGTTCTGGGACACGTCATCTGCCACGTGTCATGATCTTGGAGATCGCCAATGTTGAGCATCATCATTAGCCCCCCACTCTTGTCCCGACCAGCTAGCGGGACGGGTCAGGAATGGACTGCCGGGCCGCCCGGGGTGAGCTCCCTCTTAGGGTTTCGTCGGGACGCATCCCCGGGCCGTCAGCTGTCATTTCTGCCAGCGATTCAGAGCGAGATCTCTGCATTTAAGAAAGGTGCGCCGGTTCGAGCATCCTACCACTGAAGCGACGGTCCACGTGTCAAGCGTCGGTTGGCCGACCCGACATGTGCAGACCTGCGGCGTTTGATGGGGTGCGGTCCAGTATGGGAACGACAAGTGGAGTAATCGGAGCCGTTGGACGCGAGAAGGCGTTTTGGGGGAAGATGAAGGGCGTCGTAGAATGAGGTCGTTTGCGGAGATAAGTAGGGGCGGGGCCCGCTCCAAAGCCCCTACTCCTTCATATTTCCCTGTTCTAAGTCATGGTTGCTCGGCGCTCGTCTTCTTTCTTCCGCTTTCGTTTTCCGAGGTTCTCTCTTCTCAAGGTTAGATGTTTTCTTTCGTAGAGTCAGTTGATGTTGCAGGAGTAGATTCTAGGGACCCTTTAGTTGAGCCTGAGTCCTCTCGGGGAGCAGGGGTCGGATCTTCTTCCCGGGACCGTGCGGCGGGGGTAGCTCCCAGGGAGGTGGCGTTAGACGCTGCCCCCGGCGCGTCGTGTTGGGTGAGGCATGAGGACGAGCTCGCTAATGCTCGGTCTCGCTTCCACATCCCCTCCCGTTATACGCTTCGTCTGGCCAAGGAGGGACAGAGGGCAGACCAAGTACGAGTGTAGGGTGTTTTTCGTCACCCCATTGAGATGGGAATACGCGCACGCTTCTCAGGCGTACTACAGATTCCCCCTGCCTAGGGTAGGCCGGAGTTTAATGATTGTGGGGATCCGAATCTCCGGCAGCCGCGGACTAAGCTGCCGTTAATTACCCCTCGCCTTTGGGCCGAGGGAACCTCCGATTAACGGGTTAAACTGATCATGCGAACTCAATGTGCAGTGTACGTGTGTTTTGTTTTGAAAGGGGGTTTGGATATATCGGGAGCCACGCAGAGTTTTTACGGGGGTCCCGCTACCCGGATAGCGGGCTGGGGGTCAAGGGGGCTAGCAGCCCCCTTGCGGGGTGCGGGGCAGCGTCCCGTTAGAAATTTTTTTCTAACAGGGACAGTGTCGTGGAGTATGTGTATGTGTACATATGTATACATATGTATATATATACATGTATATATAAACAAAAGGGGGGAAAAGACATCCAAAGGATGCGTGGGGCCAGCGCCTTGAGCGCTGTGCGCTTTGGTGCTGTGCGCTCAGGCGCAAGCGCGCCACGTGTCGGCACGTGGGCGCTTTGCGCATGAGCGCTGGGCGCTCGAGCGCAAGCGCACCACGTGGGCGCTTTGCGCTCGGGCGCAAGGCACCGGAGCGCAAGCGCGCGCGCCACGTGTTGGCACGTGGGCGCTTTGCGCTCGGGCGCAGTGCGCTTGAGCGCAAGCGCGCCACGTGTCGGCACGTGGGCGCTTTGCGCTCGGGCGCAGTGCGCTTGAGCGCAAGCGCGCCACGTGTCGGCACGTGGGCGCTTTGCGCTCGCGCGTAGTGCGCTGGAGCGCAAACGCGCCACGTGTCGGCACGTGGGTGCTTTGCGCTCGAGCGCTAACGCGCCGGCGAGGAAAAGAGGGCTTTTAACCCCAGAAACTCCTGGAAGAGAAATTAGTGGAGTTAAACTCCTAAATATATATATATATATATATATATATATATATATATTTTGGTTGAGGAAATGGGTTCTTCTTCTTCCTCCTCTGTTGGCTGGCTCAAGAGACGTGAGATCAAAAATCTCTTCTTTTTGAGATCTAATGATAGATCTAAGTTCCGATTTGTGGGTTTTGTGGTGAAAAACTAATTTGTTTTATAAAAAGAAGAGTAAAACTCTTGATTTAATTCAAGAAAAAGAGAAAGGTTTTGGAACCTTGAAGAAGAAGAAAAGATCTCAGATCTGGAAATTTTTTTAGAGAGAGAAAAAAGTTATTGGGATATTTCATTATCCTTGCCTTTATAGGCTACACACTTTACACATACCCCCTTGGGCTTCACAAAATGGCATTTTGCCTATCCCGTGGCTCATGTGCCATTTCTTTTTGCACATAAGCCATGGGCTTCACAAAAATTTGGCTTTATGCCTATTTTTCTTACATTTATCCATAAAATAAAATAAAAGAAATACAACAAAATTATTTATTACAAATTTTTTATCTTGGCATGGGGGGAGGCCGGCCACTTCATGTTCTGGCTCGACCCGGGCATGGGCCCACTGGATCTGGGCTTGGGCCCACTTGGCTTGGGGTTGACTTTGATTTTGACTTGGTCAACCGGGGTGTAAATTTTTACCCCAACAAATTGCCCCCCATCAATAAATGCACACCACATATGTGGGTCGTGTGCATGAAATTGATGGATCTTCTTTCACGTGGAGGCGATTTGATTTGGTTCCCGCTTTTTGGGAAGCTGGCACTGCCCTTTTTACGACATGGACGGTCGTTGCTTGACATGTCTCCGAGACGGTGTGTCCGTGATAGACGTTTTCTCTGGCCCGGAGTGATCTGGTTCCCGCTTTGTAGGAATCCTGCGCTGCCCTTTTTGCGACCTGGACGGTCGATGCTGCCCTTTTTGCGACTTGGACGGTCGGTACTGCCCTTTTTGCGACTTGGACGGTCGGTGCTGCCATTTTAGCAACTTGGACGGTCGGTTCTGCCCTTTTTGCGACGTGGACGGTCGGTGCTGCCATTTAGCGACGTGGACGGTCGATGCTTCCCTTTTTGCGACTTGGACCGTCGGTGCTGCCATTTTAGCGACGTGGACGGTCGACGCTACCCTTTTTGCGACTTGGACGGTCGGTTCTGCCCTTTTTGCGACTTGGACGGTCGATGCTGCCCTTTTAGCGACGTGGACGGTCGGTGCTGCCATTTTAATGACTTGGACGGTCGATGCTGCCCTTTTTGCGACTTGGACGGTCGGTTCTGCCCTTTTTGCGACTTGGACGGTCGATGCTGCCCTTTTAGCGACTTGGACGGTCGGTGCTGCCCTTTTAGCGACGTGGACGGTCGGTTCTGCCCTTTTTGCGACGTGGACGGTCGATGCTGCCCTTTTTGCGACTTGGACGGTCGATGCTGCCCTTTTAGCGACTTGGACGGTCGGTTCTGCCCTTTTTGCGACGTGGACGGTCGATGCTGCCCTTTTTGCGACTTGGACGGTCGATGCTGCCCTTTTAGCGACTTGGACGGTCGGTTCTGCCCTTTTTGCGACGTGGACGGTCGATGCTGCCCTTTTTGCGACTTGGACGGTCGATGCTGCCCTTTTAGCGACTTGGAAGGTCGGTTCTGCCCTTTTTGCGACGTGGACGGTCGATGCTGCCCTTTTTGCGACTTGGACGGTCGATGCTGCCCTTTTAGCGACGTGGACGGTCGGTTCTGCCCTTTTTGCGACGTGGACGGTCGATACTTCCCTTTTTGCGACTTGGACGGTCGATGCTGCCCTTTTAGCGACTTGGACGATCGGTGCTTGATTTGACTTGCTCTGCTTCTTGCAGTGTCAGGGGTAGACTTGACTTGCTCCGCTTCTTGCGGTGTCGAGATTGGATTCTGACTTGCTCCGCTTTTTGCGGTGTCGGAGTGAAAGTTGACTTGTTGATTTTGATTTAGGTTGACATCAGCAATGCTATACTGGAATATGGTACCAGGAGCGAATCATCATCTGTCATTTAGAGGATTTTGGGATTTTGGTTTTTGTTTGGCATCTGCATTGCTGCACTGGTATAATACCAGGAGCAACTCATCATTTGCCCCGGGAGGATTTTTTTTTTTTTTTTTTTGGACTTTGAATGTGGTCTCATCGGTAGGACTTGGGAGAGGTTGGGATTGTTTTACGCCCGTGGATTGTATACGGTTTTCCAGGATGTATGATCCAGACCGTAGGGCCGGAAAAATTTCGGGATTTTGTCGGCGTCTGCATCGCTGCACTGGAATATGGTACCAGGAGCGACTCATCATTTGCCGTTGGGGTATGGGATTTGGAATTTGGTTGGCGTCTGCATCGCTGCACTGGAATATGGTACCAGGAGCGACTCATCATTCGCCATTTGGGGATTGGGGAGCGATGGCTTAGGAGACAGGTTTAGATCCCTATCGCCTAAGACTTTTCAATTTTATGGGCCGTGAGGGTCCCATAAAAGCATTTTCTCCCTACGAGTCGTAAGGATCCCGCAGGTGTATTTTCTCCTTAGGAGTCGTGAGGACTCCTAAGTGTGTTTTTCCTTTATGAGTCGTAAGGATCCTACAAAGGTTTGTTCTCCTCATATATCGTGAGGACACATGAGTGGGTCTTATCAATGGAGCATCATTCCCAAAGCGGAGACCGGCCGCGTAACTGGTGATTACGGTGGGGCATGGGTATGATGAGAATTATTTGAGCCCGTGGATTGTATACGATGGTCAACTTGGGGACCCACCGTAGGGCCGGAAGAATTTTGAGAAATCGGATTTTGGTTGGCGTCTGCATCGCTGCACTGGAATGTGGTACCAGGAGCAACTCATCATTCGCCGTTTGGGGACTTGGAATTTAGATCTTGTTTGGCATCAGCATTGCTGCACTGGAATAATGCCAGGAGCAACACATCATTTGCCTTGGGAGGACTTGGGATTTGGGTTTTTGGTCGGCATCAGCACCGCTAACACTGAAGCGAAATGCCAGGAGCGACTCATCATTTGCCGTTGCCCGTTGGAGAACGATGGCTTAGGAGACAGGTTTGGGTCCCTATCACCTAAGGCTTTTCAATTTTATGGGCCGTGAGGGTCCCATAAAAGCATTTTCTCCCTACGAGTCATAAGGATCCCGCAGGTGTATTTTCTCCTTAGGAATCGTGAGGATTCCTAAGTGTGTCGCTCCTTTGTGAGTCGTAAGGATCTCACGCAGGGGTTTTCTCCTCACAAGGCCGAGAGGACTTTGCGAGTGTATTTCATCTCTTTTCACGAGTTTGCGCCCTTTCGGGTTTTCACAGACTCGCCGGTAGTCCTGTTGTTTTTACTCACGGAGCCCTTTCGGGTTTTCATCCGTGCCCGTTTTACTTGTGGACATACCTTTTTATTTTTCCTCTTTTCTTTCCTTTTTTTTTCTTTGTTTTTTTTCCTTCTTTTTTTTTTGCCGCTTGTGGGACTTTAAAAATAGTTTCACCAGCAGAATTTGGGAGAGATAGGGGTCATTTACGCCCGTGGATTGTATACGGTTTTGCAGGAGGTATGATCCAGACCGTAGGGCTGATGTGCTCGATTCGCCTGCGGCTTGGAGCATTTACGTATAGTATTTCTTGAGATATCGGCCATTGATGGGTGGCATGGGCCTTTCTCTCTCGGCACTTATTAGTTGGTAGGATCCTCCGTCGAACACTTTCTCGATGACATATGGTCCTTCCCAGTTTGGCTCGAATTTTCCCTTGGCATGTCGATTGGGGATAATCGGTCTTTTGAGGATCAACACCAATTCACCTTTCTTGAAAGCGCGGAGACGGGTTATCTTGTCATAGGCCCGTGACATTTGGGCTCGGTATAGCTCCAGATTTTGCTGTACCGCGAGCCTCTTTTCTTCGAGGGCATCGAGCTCTTCAAGTCGAAGGAGCACGTTTTCCTCCTTCGTCAACTCATGCTGAACGGCCATTCTTAAGCTTGGAACTTCGACTTCGAGGGGGAGGACCGCCTCCACTCCGAAGAGCAATGAGTATGGAGTGGACTGAGTTGGAGTACGGTGCGTGGTACGATATGCCCACAATGCCTCGTGAAGCTTGAGATTCCAGTCTCTCTTGTTGGCTGAAGCATTTTTCCTCAGGAGCTTGCATAGAGTCTTATTGAAGGCTTCGGCTAGCCCATTGGCTCTTGGATTATAGATGGAGGAATATCTCCAGTCTATCTTGTGCTGAGTAGCGAACCTTGAGACATTGAAGCTCTTGAAAGAAGGCCCGTTGTCAGAAATGATTCTTCTTGGTGTACCGAAGCAGTATAGAATATTATGCTGGAAGAATGTCAGAATATCTTTTGTCTTGACTTCTTTTAGCGGGACAGCTTCAGCCCATCTGGAGAAGTAATCTGTCGCGGCCAATATGAACCGATGGCCTTTGGATGACGGAGGATCAATTGGGCCAACAATGTCGGTGCCCCAGACTTCGAAGGGCCACGACGCCACCGTAGGATGCAATGGATTGGGATGCTTGTGAATAAAATCACCGTGAATTTGGCAGATATAACATTTCTTTGCATGCTCTCCGCAATCCTGTATCATGGTGGGCCAGTAATACCCAAGCCGTTTAATTTGCAGTCGCATCTTGGGGCCAGATTGGTGAGCACCGCAAACGCCTGAGTGAACTTCTTTCATGACTTTTTGGGTTTCGGCCGATGACAGGCACCTGAGCCAGAGTTGGTCATATGACCTGCGGTATAATGTGTCATTTACAAACACGTATCGGAGAGCTCTTTTCTTCAGCTGAATCCTCGCAGATTTTTCTTCGGGCAGCTTGTCGTATCGGAGGTACTCTATGAAGGGTTCTCTCCAATCGGGCTCGTCTTGGATGATCGAAGCTTTTTCGGCAGGATTGCTCTTCTGTTCCGCGGTTTCCTCTTCTCGTAGAGAGACTGGGGGTAGAATTTGTCGGCTCCTGACTGTGATCAGAATTTCGTCCATGTCAGGATCGGCCAGCTCCTTGGCTAAGCGAGCGAGTACGTCGGCTTTTCCATTCAACGCTCTAGAGACTCTCATTAGTTCAATGTGAGTGAACCGTTTCATGAGTTCCACCACTCGGCCTCTGTACCGAGCTAACTCAGGTTTGTATATTTTATAATCACCGCTTACTTGGTTGACGACGAGCTGGGAGTCACCGTAAACTCGTAGCCGGCGGATTTCCATTTCTATGGCGAGCTCCAAACCAGCTATCAGAGCTTCATACTCAGCTTCATTGTTTGTCCGAGGCTCGGTGAGAGCGAAAGAACGCCGTAGGGTTCCCATTGATGGCGTGGTGAACACCAATCCTATCCTCGCTTTTACCTCCGGGACGCTTGATCTGCCGGAGCTCCTTATTGATGAGGCCCCATCGAAGTAGAGCTCCCAATATGGCTCGTCTTCCTCGAGGTGCAGCACTTGTTCGTCGGGTAACTCACAATTTAGCGGCGATCCTTCTGGTATGGGATGAGCAGCGAGAAAGTCTGCAAGAGCTTGCCCTTTTACTGCTTTCTGAGGAGTATAAACTATGTCAAACTCGAGTAGCATAACAGCCCATCTTGCCATTCTGCCGGCTAGGCTCGCTCTGGTCATCAAGTGTTTGAGCGGGTCGACCTTGGAGATTAGCATAACCCGGTGAGCCAGCAGATAGTGCCTCAGCTTCTTCACAGCAAATATCAGAGCCAGGCATTGCTTTTCGATTGGGGAATAGTTGTGTTCCACCCCAACTAGAGTTCGACTAAGGTAGTAGAGGGCATGTTCCTTTCCCTCCTCGTTATTCTGGGCAAGGAGTGCACCGAGTGACTCATCTAGCACGGCAGTGTAGAGAATCAGCGGTTTATTTGAAATGGGAGCGGCCAGCACTGGAGGGTGCAACAAGTATTGTTTGATACTTTCGAACGCTGCTTGACATTCGGCATCCCAGATAAAAGGAGCTCCTTTCTTCATGAGCTTTGAGAAGGGCCTACATCTTCCTGATAAATTTGAGATAAACCTCCGTATATACGCGAGCTTGCCCTGAAAAGATCTTAGCTGCGTCAGACTCTTCGGAGGGGGCATCTCCATGATGGCCTTTATCTTTGATGGGTCAACTTCGATCCCTCGATGTCGGACTATGAAGCCCAGGAATTTTCCCGACGCCACGCCAAAAGCGCATTTCAGAGGATTCATCTTTAGGTCATATTCCCTCAGTCTTGTGAGAACGGTCCTAAGATCTTGGATATGATCGGCCTTGGTTTCAGTCTTAACGACCAGATCATCAACGTAACATTCAACGACTTTATGAATTAGGTCATCGAAGATATTGGTCATTGCCCTTTGATACGTAGCACCTGCGTTCTTCAGTCCGAACGGCATTACCTTGTAGCAATATATTCCGATCGGGGTTCGAAATGCTGTGTGTTTCTCATCCTCATGCGACATCTTGATCTGATTATATCCAGATGAGCCATCCATAAAGGTGAACAGCTCGTAATTTGAGGTGTCATCGACCATCATTTCCATGACCGGTAGCGGGAAGTCATCTTTAGGACATGCCTTGTTGAGGTCTCTGAAATCGACACAAACTCGGATCTGCCCATTTTTCTTCTTCACTGGGACTATGCATGCAATCCAGTCCGCGTATTTCTCTTCCCTGATGAAGCCGGCATCGATGAGCTTCTTAGTTTCCTCGATGACCTTTTCTTCCAACTCCCTTCTCATTCTTCGAGGAGCTTGTTTGACTGGCTTAGCATCGGGAGATATAGCCAACTTATGTACGGCCACTTCAGGGGAAAGACCAAGCATTTCTTTGTATGTCCACGCGAAGCAGTCGACGAACTCATGCAACAGGGTAATTATCTGCGCTTTCATTTCCTCTGACAAGAGCGAGCTGATGTAGGTCGGCCTTGGATTATCGGGCGTTCCTAAGTCAATCTCGGTTAGCTCGTCAAAGGTTGCTTGTCCACCATCTTCGAGCTCTTGAGGAGCTTCTTTTGGCTCGGCTATCTCGTCATCATCATTTGATCTTTCGCTGGCCTCACCAACATGGATCATGTAGCACGCTTTGGAATCAGGTTGAATGTAGCCTATGCCCCATCTATCTGGAATTCGTCCATCGATGAGTGCTCGGACCTGGAGCGGATACCATAGCCCTTCGTAAAACTTTGCTTCGGACTCCGTTTGATATAACCGGCATCCGCACTTCTTAAAGTATTCCCGCATCTCGGGCGCATAGTATCTGGGATTGAGGACGGCTCTTATGCCTCTCTCATAGGAAAGGCATGCGATAGAAAGATTGTCCGGGTGCACAACGGGGGTTGACCCGTAAAACAGGATGCCCTTCTGTCCATTTTTCCTTCCGGGGACGTAGAAAGTTTTCAGCTGGTCCACGGTGGAGACTGACAACGCATCGAGCTCTTTGCACATCTGTTCCGGCACCCTTGTGATGGCCAGGGACCCTTCTGCGACTTCGAAGGTCTCTCGTAGTTTCGCTTGCTGCATGGGGGGCCAATCTGCACAGCTGTTGCACGGCAGGTCCTCTTCTTCTGACTCTTCAGTGTCACTACCAAGATGAGGGCGGATTTTGCCGCTAGATGGGCCTTCAGCATTAGATTCGTCCGTATCGCTACCGAAACGAGGGCGAGTTTTACGGAAATACGGACTTCCAGCATCAGACTCATCAGTGTCGCTACCGAAATGCGGGCGCACTTGGGCGTTTTTGCTTTTGAAAGTGACAGCCGGCGCAGATTTACTTTTGAGTCTTGGGGCCGGTCTATCCTCAGTCAGTTGTGGCTTAGCATTTTGGTGGTTCATAAAGTACCGAGAATCTTCATATCGGACTTCATGCACACCGAATGGCTGGATGTCTCCGTCAATGCGTCTTTCTTCGCCATTTTTAGTATACTTCATGCATTGATGGAGAGTTGACGGAAGGATGCCGTAATCGTGGAGCCACGGCCACCCCAAGAGAATCTTATAAGACGTGTCGGCGTCGATCACGTATATCTTAGCTTCGGTCTGCAGATCCCCGAATTTGATTGGCAGAGATATGGACCCCAGAACTTGCTGACAATTTTGGTTGAAGCCTTGAATGACAATCCTCTCCCTTGACAGGTGTCGGACGTCCATTGACAAACTCTTCAGTGTTCGCAAGTTCATGATGTTCACTGAGGACCCCGGATCAATCAATATGCAATTAATTCGATCTCCATCGCTGTACCTGGTCACGTAAAGTGGCCGATTATGCTCAGCCGTTCCCAGTAGCAAGTCTTCATCCTTAAATGTGACTGCGGCGGCATGCAAAGCGTGCTGGGCTTCTTTCATATTAATTTCCGCAAAGTGAGCCTGATACCGCTCGGGGTTTTGTAGAGCGTGAATGAGAACATCTCTAAGCTCCTTAGATAGGACCAAGGCGTCGTAGATGCTCAGGAGAGACGGAAGCTTCCGGAGATGTGCCAAGACATTATAATCCACCGAGGAAGGACTTATGTTTTCATCGGCCAGTTCTCTGCCATCTTCTTCATTAGCGACTTGTTTTTCCTTTCCTTTTGGGGCGTTGCCCTGATTTTGCGGTAGAGCCCTGCCGCTTCTGAGCTGGATTTGATTGGCCTTTGTGGTGAGCTGCTCGTCCTATTCGGGAAAACAGAGCTCATCCTCGGATTCGCTGCCAAGATGGATGGCGTAGCAAGTCACTACTGGGATCTCTTCATTGGAGTCTTCTTCTAACTCCTCCAGAATTTCAGCCGCTTGTACAGGGAAGAACTCCTTCAATTGAATCAATGTTCTTTCTCTTTGTTCATATTCTTCGAGGGAATCGATATATTTTTGAATGGTCGATCTCCCTGCAGACTCTTTTTCGCGCCGAGCTGCACTTTTCTTCTTCTTGAGCTTCTTGGATTTTGAGCCTGATGGAGCCGCATTGGCAGTTGGACTGGTAGGCTTCTTCTGCCCTTCCCATTCCGTCCTGGGTTCTTTCTGAAGTAGCTTCATCATCTTCTTCGTCTTATTAGATATGTGCGTACTCCACGGAGGCCGCGATGAGTCAGTTTCGTTTGTCAGGGCAGTAGGTTCAGCTGTCTGCTCGCAGAAGGCTTTAACTTCTGTCTGTATAAAGTTGGCGGTTGCAACTTGATTGTTCACCAACACGCTTTTGGACAGCTCGATCTCTCCAGCCTTGTACTGCTTCTCGACCCAGTCCTTGAAGATATAGCAATCCTCGATCGCATGGCTCACTACTCGGTGGTACGGGCAATACAGGGGATTGTCGGTCATTTTTGCTTCTTGGGGTCTTTTCGACTCCGGCAATTGTAGACCGTTGTTCAAGGCATCTTTAAATATCTTACGGACCTTGTCCCTTCTGAAAGAGTAAGCCTTGTTCTTCTTCTCCTCTAGGGAAGGCCCATCTCCTCCCAGCAATGGCTTTCGAGACCGGTTGGTTTTGGATTCGCCCGCCCTTCGCTTTTCTTCATTGTTGGACGCATTGAAGACATTGGTACTGCTGGAACTCCCGCTTCTACGGTTGTCGTCCCGCTTGCTTTTCCAAGTTTTTTCTCTCTGAGAGTCCGGCGGGGACTCTTGCTTCGAGCGTTCCAGCATTTGGACCTTCTTGGTTAGCTCCTGAAACGTCTTGAGGCCTGCTGTACACAAGAATGGGACCATCCAATTGCTGAGGTTCCCAATGAGAAGGCTGACGGACTGGTCCTGCTCCAGCGGTGGTTCGCACTTGACTGTGAGATTACGCCATCGGGCGATAAAGTCGGTGTTGCTTTCATTCTTCCCCGGCTTGGTCCTCACAAGGTCGGCAATGGAGATTTTATCACTGACACTCATGAACCTTTGCCGAAACAGGGACTCCATTTGGGCAAAGGTAATGACGGACCCGTCTGGTATACTCGCATACCAATCGAAGGCGACGCCGGTCAGGCTATTGACAAACTGACGAAGAAGGAGCGCGTCATTGCCCCCTGTATTTCCACATGATGCTTTGAAGTGGGCAACGTGCTGATTTGCATTCCCCGTTCCATCAAATCTTCCGAACTTAGGAATGACGTAGCCGCTTGGGAACTCAATCAGATCGTACTGCGCGGGATATGGTCGCCCACTACTGCCGATTTCTTTCTGAGCTTCAGCTTCGGCCACCAATGTTTTAACCTTGCTGGTGACCAAATCCATTATCCGATCCTGTGTTAGCGGGATAGTGCTATCTGGGGCCAAGGCGTCCCCAGAAGCGGAGTGCGACCGGCTTTCATGCGGCTCGACCAGTCTTGGTCCCAAAGGAACAGGCATTGGCTGCCTCGGATTGTCATCACCCGGCTGATTAGTAGCGGCTTGTGCTTGATTGCGAGGTGCTCGAGCAATTTGAGCCGTAAGCTGCATCACCACGTTCGTTAAGTCGTCAATCTTCGAGTAGAGCTTGGCCATCTCTTTATCTTTGCTCCTGAGCTGTTTTCGAAGCTCTTGAAGCAGCTCTTGCTCCGCAGTCCTGGGGCGGAAAGTCGGCTCCTCCTCGCTATCCGAGCTTGACTCTGCATGGACCGAGGGGTCTTTCTGCCTATCATCCTCATCGAGAGGGTTTTCTTCATCCAGCGGGGGCGGCTGTTCTTGAGCGGCGGCGACCACATTCAAGCTAGATTGGGCTTGGGATGTGGTAGCCCCATCTTTGCTTTTGCTGCGAAGGTTGTCGCTGGGGCGTTCGCCCGCCATATAGACCGTATGGATGATGTATCCGGCCGTCTTTCTATCATTGGAAGCTGATTTCATGGATCGCTGTCTTGACCCCCTTGCTTCGGTAGCTGGTAATCGATTGAAGGCGGCTGGCCTAACCAGGTTCTTGAATGGTGCTGGCGCTTCTTTTCTGGGTTTGCCCCACTGCTTTCGTGCGGCACCGAGTGCTTGATAGACTCTTGAAGAGACAGTGTCATACTTCTTCTGTTGGGGCCGGGACACGTCTCTTTGTGGCACTGTTCGGACCGCTGTCTTCTTGATTTTGGCGGTCATGCCATTTTTCTGAACCCACTTCAGAGGCTCGAAGGAATTGCTGATTCTTATGTCCGACTCAGCCGTCGTCGCGGGGCAACCCTGCACTTGGAACTTCACATGATTCCATTTGGCCGAAGTCTTGGCCCTCTTGTTGGCGCGATACCTGAGCCGCTTCTGCCTTACTTTTCTGTTCTAAACACCTGGCAGACTTCGGCTCTTTGGGAAGATGCCGCAGACCGGGCGATGGAGGGCCTTGGAAATACGCTCGATTGTGCATTTGTTGGAGTCATCGCCTGAGCTCATCCGCAACATTTGATTTTGCCCTTTGTACCGAAGTTCTTGCACCCCGCTGGAGCACCAGAGAATCGTTCAGATATCGTCTTAAGTTTTGGTTGTGGTGCCTTGGCGATCACGACATTCGGCCTCTTACCCCTTGAGACCGGCTTGGCCACCTGTTCCGCCGGGATCTCCGCCAGATGAGCGCTTCCGGCAGGGTAGATGATGACGGAGCCAAACTGGCGGGGCGGTTCCTCCCACTGTCGACTGAGGCTCGCGGGGAGAACCACACGAGCGTTGATCTTGACCACGTACGGAATCGGGGTCACGTTGGAAGCTGAATTCGTCTGGGGAGACATTGTCGTCGAAGGTTGATTGCTGCATGGAAAAAAGAACATCATTTCAGTATAGGCAATTGATATGTATATGATTGAGTTCGCATGAACGTTTAACCCGAAATATAGGAGGAGAGATTGGTCCCACCGGACGTGCCAGAATCTGTAGGGTGTTTTTCGTCACCCCATTGAGATGGGAATACACGCACGCTTCTCAGGCGTACTACAGATTCCCCCTGCCTAGGGTAGGCCGGAGTTTAATGATTGTGGGGATCCGAATCTCCGGCAGCCGCGGACTAAGCTGCCGTTAATTACCCCTCGCCTTTGGGGCGAGGGAACCTCCGATTAACGGGTTAAACTGGTCATGCGAACTCAATGTGCAGTGTACGTGTGTTTTGTTTTGAAAGGGGGTTTGGATATATCGGGAGCCACGCAGAGTTTTTACGGGGGTCCCGCTACCGGATAGCGGGCTGGGGGTCAAGGGGGCTAGCAGCCCCCTTGCGGGGTGCAGGGCAGCGCCCCGTTAGAAATTTTTTTCTAACAGGGACAGTGTCGTGGAGTATGTGTATGTGTACATATGTATACATATGTATATATATACATGTATATATAAACAAAAGGGGGGGAAAGACATCCAAAGGATGCGTGGGGCCAGCGCCTTGAGCGCTGTGCGCTTAGGTGCTGTGCGCTCAGGCGCAAGCGCGCCACGTGTCGGCACGTGGGCGCTTTGCGCATGAACTCTGGGCGCTCGAGCGCAAGCGCGCCACGTGTCGGCACGTGGGCGCTTTGCGCTCGGGCGCAGTGCGCTGGAGCGCAAGCGCGCGCGCCACGTGTCGGCACGTGGGCGCTTTGCGCTCGCGCGCAGTGCGCTGGAGCGCAAACGCGCCACGTGTCGGCACGTAGGTGCTTTGCGCTCGAGCGCTAGCGCACCGGCGAGGAAAAGAGGGCTTTTAACCCCAGAAACTCCCGGAAGAGAAATTAGTGGACTTACTCCTAAAAAAATATATATATATATATTTTGGTTGAGTGAATGGGTTCTTCTTCTTCCTCCTCTGTTGGCTGGCTCAAGAGACGTAAGATCCAAAAATCTCTTCTTTTTGAGATCTAATGATAGATCCAAGTTCCCATTTGTGGGTTTTGTGGTGAAAAACTAATTTGTTTTATAAAAAGAAGAGTAAAACTCTTGATTTAATTCAAGAGAAAGAGAAAGGTTTTGGAACCTTGAAGAAGAAGAAAAGATCTCAGATCTGAAAATTTTTTTAGAGAGAGAAAAAAGTTATTGGGATATTTCATTATCCTTGCCTTTATAGGCTACACACTTTACACATACCCCCTTGGGCTTCACAAAATGGCATTTTGCCTATCCCATGGCTCATGTGCCATTTCTTTTTGCACATAAGCCATGGGCTTCACAAAAAATTGGCTTTATGCCTATTTTTCTTACATTTATCCATAAAATAAATAAAAAAAAATACAACAAAATTATTTATTACAAATTTTTTATCTTGACATGGGGGGAGGCCGGCCACTTCATGTTCTGGCTCGACCCGGGCATGGGCCCACTGGATCTGGGCTTGAGCCCACTTGGCTTCGGGTTGACTTTGATTTTGACTTGGTCAACCGGGGTGTAAATTTTTACCCCAACAACGGGGTAGGGAGATCGCCCTGTACTTGGAAGCTTTTTGGGGTGGAATGCGCCTGCCCTTCTCTCCCGAGGTCGTCGAAGCGCTGAACTTTTTCGGGTTAGCCCCTGGCCAGTTAGCGCCGAACTCGTGGAGGATTCTTCTCGGGTTCCTGATCCGCCTGAAGTTACAGGCGGTTCCTTTCAGCCTCTCTCTCCTTGGTTCTTCCCTCGTGTTCAAAAATCACCCTAGGGGTCGAGCGGGCGACCCGAGGTGGGTCTACCTCTCTTTTAGAAAGCGACAGGAGGGCGCCGCCGGGACAGGGTTGTGGCCCTGCCTTCTTCCATCCACGACTGGAAGAAGAAGTTCTTCTTCGTTTTCCCTCCCGAGGGCGAGGACTGGCCCGTGCTTACCGAGTGGTCGAGGGAGAAATGCTTGCTGGGGAACCAGTCTAGTGATCCCGCCGCGGTGAGAGTGGCATCGTGGGAGCCCATCTCCCGATTTGACGTGTTGCTGTCTGAGAGGGTCCTGAGTTGGGCCGGGCTCAGCCCCGTTGAGTTCGTCGGTAAGTTTCGGCTTGATTTTTGGCTTGTATATTGCTTGTGTTGCTGACTTCTTTGCATTTGGTTTTGTGCAGAACCCATGGATCTGGACAAGCTCCAAGCCTCCATGTGCCAGCCGAGGAAGGTCACGAAGGCTGGGGGCGCCAGCTCTTCTCGTGCAAAGCCTGCCCCGGCTCCCTCTCCTCCGGTGGTCGCGTTTCGTGAGCGTTCGGCGGTGGATTCCGCCCCGGGGCCTAGCAGAGTGTCGGGCCGGAAGAGTCTCGGATTCTGGAAGACCCGGCCTCGGAGGAGAAGATCGACTCTCCATCGGAGCCGCTCAAGAGAGGTTCCCGGAGGTCTTCCCGGGGCCCGTCCTCGCCAATCATAGTGGAGGAAGGAGGCCTCCAGTTCGCGGTGCCTTCGGGGCTATCCATCGCGGATAGCCTACTTCATGAGATAGAGAAATCGGCGGGGGGTAGGGTCCCCCGGGGGACTTTCAGGGCCTAGATGGCTTCCATCTCCCAGGAGTCCGTGCAGGTAAGTGTTTGGTTTTTTATGAGATTCGGTGCCTCCCTCGTCTTTCTGATCTCTTTCCTATCTTTCAGGCTCTCCAGCACGTTACCCTCGCCTTACGCATGGAGGCCGAGGTGATAGCCCCGGCGATGAAGGCTGCGGGCCAGCTCGCGTCGCTGGAAGAGAGCTCCAAGCGGGAGCTGGAGGCGGTGATGGCGAGGGTTGCCGCCCTGGAGGGCGAGGTGGAGGCCGGGAAACAGGAGGTTGCCCGGTATCGCGAGGCCGCCGTGGCTGCCGAGGCCAAGCTTGGGGACGCTCAGGTGCTTGCCGGCAACCTGAAGAAGACGGTGAAGACCCTCCGGAAGGAGCTGGGGGCGGCGGCCGAGTCGGCGAAGTCGGCCGACCTGAGGGCGGCGAAGTCGGCCGACCTCTCGGTGGCGAAGACGGTAGAGGGCTACAAGAAGTCGAAGGACTTCTATGATGATCTGGCCGTGGCCACAACCCTCATCTGGCACGAGCCCCTCGACGCCGTTAAGGCCCGGATGCCGTAGTTCGCCGACGAAGAGCTCCGGGCCAAATACCCCCTCGCGGACGCCGAGGAGCAGGTGAAAGAGATTCCTGACGAGGAAGTCGCCAAGGACCCTGCTCGTCTCGTGGCGGATGTCGAGGATCCCGAGGTCGGGCTTGGCCCCGAAGCCTAAAGCCCCCGTCTTCCTCCTCTTTTATTTTGTTTCCTCTGGAATTTTGTAAGCCTCCGGGCAGTTTGTAAGGCTGGGGAGCCCAAAATACCCTTTGTAAAAACTTTGCCTTTGGTAATAAAACTTTTTCTTTGGTTTCATCGGTTGTCGCTTTATCTTCTGTTTGTGACGAATACTCGTAAAATATCTCTGCTTGCACTATTAGGCTTCCATGTCAAGTCGGCTATCTGTCTAGCGATCGTTCATCGAGTTGATTTCGATCACTTGCCAAGCGCTGCTGAGAAGGAGGCGTCTCCATGGCCTCGAAGTCGAGGGGGGATCGCTCAGATTTGGATAGACCCGGTGCCCCTTGTTGGGGCCTCGGATCCTTTGCATGTGATGGGCAGAGGGCTGTCCGCTGTATTTATGCCGAGCATGAATGGGAAGCTGCTCGGTTTCCCCTTGGCGAGGGCTTCTGATATCTGTTGTTGCGAGCAACGACCACTAGCTGGGGATGGTCGAGCGAGGGTTGGGTTCGACTGCCTCTGGGAGGACTTTGGGTCCTTAGCGTTAGAGGGGCTATAAGAAGTCCACTGAGAATGTCCGGGCAGTGAAGCTGCACAGTTGCCTCTTGGCGAGGGCTTTGATCTCTGGCGTCGTGGGTAAGCAACTACCAGCCTGGGATGACCGAGCGGGGTAGCCGCTCGGATGCCTCTTGCGAGGGCTTCAATCTCTGGCGTGATGGGTAGGGAGCTGCCAGCCGGAGATAGCCGAGCAGAGGAGCTGTTGAGCCGCCTCTAAGGAGGACTTTGATCCTTAGCGTTGGAGGGGCTGTAAGAAGCCCACTAAGGATGACCGGGCAGTGAAGCTGCGCGGTTACCTCTTGGCGAGGGCTTTGATCTCTGGCATCGTGGGTAGGCGACTAGCAGCCTGGGATGACCGAGCGGGGTAGCCGCTCGGATGCCTCTTGCGAGGGCTTCGATCCCTGGCGTCATGAGTAGCGAGCTACCGGTCGGAGATGACCGAGCAGGGAAGCCTCTCGGTTGCCTCTTGCGAGAGCTTTGATCCTTCAGGACGGGGACCAAGCAAGGTTACTGCCCAGTGCCTCTTGGCGAGAACTTTGATCCCTGTCGGTTGTGGTAGGAAGCTACCAGCCGGGGATAGCCGAGAAAGGACTCGACTACCTCTGGGAAGACTTTGGTCTTTAGCGCGGGAGGGGCTGTAAGAAGCCTACCAAGGACCCTTGGCCGGGCGGGGTTATTGCCCGGTGCCTCTTGGCGAGGGTTTTTGTCCTGAAGGATAGCCGAGCGAGGGATCCTCGGGCTCGACTGCCTCTGGGAGGGCTTTTGATCCCTGTCGGTCGTGGTAGGAAGCTACCAGCCGGGGATAGCTGAGCAGGGTAGCTGCTGAGCTGCCTCTCGGGAGGACTTGGACCCTTAGCGTTGGAGGGGCCGTATGAGGCCTGCTAAGGATATCCGGGCAGTGAAGCTGCGCGGTTGTCTCTTGGCGAGGGCTTTGATCCCTGGCGTTGCGAGTAGGGAAGCTACTGGCCAGGGATAGCCGAGCAGGGAAGCCTCTCGGCTGCCTCTACGGAGGACTTGGACCCTTAGCGTTGGAGGGGCCGTATGAGTCCTGTTAAGAATATCCAGGCAGTGAAGCAGCGCGGTTGCCTCTTGGCGAGGGCTTTGATCCCTGGCGTTGCGAGTAGGGAAGCTACCGGTCAGGGATAGCCGAGCAGGGAAGACGCTCGGCTGCCTCTACGGAGGACTTTGATCCTTAGCGTTGGAGGGGCCTTAGGAGGACTGCTAAGGATAACCGGGCAGTGAAGCTGCGCGGTTGCCTCTTGGCAAGGGCTCTGATCCCTAGCGTTGCGAGTGGGGAAGCTACCGACTAGGGATAACCGAGCAGGATAGCTGCTCGGCTGATTCTTCATGAGGTTTCGCCCGCCCGTCCGGTTGCAGGTATGGGGAACAGGAACGGTCGCGGCGAACGTGCGCGTAGCATGCGCATTGAATGTGGGGGGATGCAAAGCGCCAGGGTCGCGTCGTTCCGATTCAGCCAGAGAAAGCTCGATGATCGCCGCGTGGCAGCGACTTTTTGGGCGAGAGCGGGCGACCGTTGAGTTCCGTTGCGGCGCGGTGGGCTATATAAGGATGAAGGAGCACTGGTCCTTCCTTTCCTCGCAGACAGATCGTTGAGAATGCAGGACTTTCCCTTTACCATCCCCGACATCATCCACTTCGAAGATGTATACATCTATGACCAGAACTGCATGAGGACACGGTGCAGTTGGTCTATGGGAGCATCGAAGACCACTTCGGCTGGTTGCTCCCCCGGCGCTCCTCCCTGCTGCAGCTGCTGATGTGCTGGAGGGCGTCGCCGGGGCTTTACAAACCCTTGTCCGAGCAGCTCTACGACGAGGCCGTGGGCAAGCTGCGGTCCCTTAGGCGCTTCGGCCTGATCTCCGGGAATCGGTTGGCTCGCTCGGAGGCGCTTGTCCGCGAGTGCTACGAACTGAGGCTCGGGGTCAACGTGTGCGGGGGAATTGAGGGCTGAGGTTGGATCTCGCGAGGCCTCGGCTGGCGGAGATCTTCACCGAGTACCATGAGCAGTGCTCTCTTCACCCCCTTCCCCCGCTGTTGTAATTTTCTTTTTCTTTTTGTATGTATGGCTGAGGAGCCCATAATACCTTTTTGGAATAAATGAGATCTTTCTTTCTTTGATCTTTATTAAATTAACAACAGACCCTAGGAAGAGTTTACATTGCCCTAAAAGAAAAGTACATGCTAATAGATGACCTTATTAGCGTGGCCCGAGCTCCCCGGAGGCTTGTTGGTCTCCGTGCTCGGCACCGGGTACGGGTCTTCCTGAGCGCCGGACTGGTCATCTGCCGAAACGAGTATGATCTGGCCGATGGTCAGCTCGGCGGGAGAGGGATGCTGCTCCCGCTCGCGGTCGGCTTGCCGTTTGTCCCTCAAGTAGGCGGCGAGGTGCCCCGATCGGATGAGCTCTTCGATGTAGTCCCGGAGTTGCTTACAATCCTCCGTGGCGTCGCCCAGCGTTCGGTGGAAGGCGCAGTAAGGGCCCTAAGTTCGCTGCGAGGCCTGACGCGGGATTGGAGGGAACTTGAAGAACCTCTCGCCCTGGGCCTCCTCTAGCAATACTGCGAGGGAGACGTTGAGCGGGGTGTACTCCTGAAACTTCGGGTGATAGGGCTGCTGACGCTCCGGCCTCTCTTCCCGAGCCCTCTTCTTCTGGTCGGACCGTTCTGCTCGGGGGAGGTTCGCGTTCACCTCGGACTCCAGATGAACCCCGCGCTCGGTCCACGCCTTGACCTCGGCCATGGTCTTAGGCTGTGCCAACGCAAAAGAGCGCAACCACTCCTTGTGCCTAAGACCAGATCTGAGCGCGATGACGGTCTCGTCCCGGTGCTCGGGGACCTCGAGGAGGGCGTTATAAAAGCGGGTGATGTAAGCCTTGAACGTCTTCTTTGTCCCCGCTCTTAATTGTGAAGAGGTAGTCGACCGTGCGCTTCTGCCGACAGTTCCCAACGAAGTGGCCGAGGAACCGAGTAGCCAGCTCGTCAAAGGTCGAGATTGAGCGAGGCTCGAGTCTTCGGAACCAGTCCCGACCAGAGCGGATGAGGGTGGCTGGGAAGGCCCTGCACTGGGCGTCGTCGGAATGATCCTGAAAGCTCATCCCCGCGGTGAAAACATCTAAATGGTTTTTCGGGTCGGTTTTTCCGTCGAACAGAGAGACCTTCGGGGGCTTATTGCACGAGGAGACGTGGACGGCGAGCAGTTCCTCGGTAAACGGTTTAGTGAGCGAGTTGGCGGCGTACTTAGCCCCGTCGCCCGAGAGGTGGCCTTCCCGGCGCATGCCCTCGATCTTCTTTTCGAGGGCGTCGAGTCGGCCATGGTACCCCGAGGATTCGGCGCCTCGTGATCCCTGGCCTCTGCTGTGGGAGACTTGCGTCTGGGCGCGACCCCGGTTCCTCTCGATAAGGTTCCTCAGATTCCCGGGCGATGTGGCCCTCGAGCCATCGCAGTGAGCCCCTTCTGTGCGACCCCGTCGGGGGAGGGGGGTGTCAATCATGTCGGTGGACAGGCGAGGTGATCGACATCTCCTCAGGGGGGTAAGGGTCGCGAGGAGGCTCGAGACGAGGCGCTCTGGCGGCGGATCCCGGTGTGGAGCCATGGGGCGCCCAGCGGGCCTCAGGGAGTATCGGCCCGTGAGATCTGTGGTCAGGAGTCGTAGCCTGCCGGTGGTCAGCCGTGCCGACAAGGGCAGAGCTTTCTGGAGGCGGAGGAACGGCTGGGGGAGGTTCATCCGCGCCTCCGGTGAGAGGGAGACGGCGGCTGGTACTAGGGTCTTCAGGGTGGTCGCTTTCCATGTGGATGGAGATCGGAAGGCTAATTTTGTTTTTTGTGGAGTTTTCTTTCCCACAGACGGCGCCAACTAATGGAGTTCCTTTTCGGGTCTCCGTCAGATGTTGTCTTCCGTCGATCTCCCGGTGGATTTTGGAGGTGATCTCCTGTTGCGTGTGGGTCTCAATGGGTTTTGAGAAGATTGGCGATTTAAGGAGTTTAGCGCCGAGTACCCGCAAAAAAGTCCAGGGGTGGTTTGGTACTACCGAGGACCCTCCGACGATCAAGTTAGTACGAGATCCGAGCAGAGTAACGGTTAAGTGGAATAAAAATGGCTTACTTGACCCCTCTGTGATGGGGGTTTATTTAGTGGCTGCAGCACGCAGCAGCAGGCGTGAGAATCTCGCAGGCAGTTACGCTCCTGACGTCACGCCCGCGCAAAGAGCGGATCGTCCATTAATGGGGATCGTGATGGCGTGGAACGTGGGACGTTGCCGGCGAAGAATCTGTGCGTGGCGAGATTTGTGGAGCGGCGGTTACGCCTGTGAATGGTGGAGTTGGTCGGTCGGAGGACGGAGAAAGATGGTCTCGACTGGGAAGCTCAGGAATGAGAGAGAGGGCCGAGGAGTCTTGGTCCTGTGGCAGCTCGGGGTGAGCTGAGAGGCCGAGGAGGCCAATTTTCAGGGGGCTCTGAGGTAAGCCAGCTTGTGCTTGCAGGTCGGGTACAGGGGTGGCCTGGTCGGCCCTGTGGGCCCTTTCTTTTGAGTTCTGGGACACGTCCTTTGCCACGTGTCCTGATCTTGGAGATCGCCAATGTTGAGCATCATCATTTGTATATGTAGAAATTGCTTAAAATCATAAATAAATTGAGGAAAGATGCAGATAAATAAATTGGACATTTCATTCCCAATTATATGTAAATGCTCGTTAAAGGAAATTGGGTTGCCAGCTGTTACCGTTCCAAATTATCGAAGCTTTATTATTTGAATTAAGGTGTTTGCAATAATGACATAGTGGTTGTACATTCAGAAAGGGCTTATTTTCCAAAACCTCATTTTAGGTTTGCGATCGTCACATTAAACTATTCAATTTTAATGTGTCATATCATCACTGTTCATGCCAAAACAAAGATCTAAAAAAGCAAAAATAGCCACTTCTAACCCTAATTCCAAAATTTTAAATAAAATAAAATAAAATAAACCCTCCGTCTCCTCCCGCCATCACCGCTGGTGCCTCCGATACCGCCACCTTCGATCCCCAGCCCGCCCCTACTCCCCCTCGCCCTCCCTCGACCCCCTCTGCCCCGACCCCACCTGTCCCCACTCCCCCCGCCCCGATGCCGCCATCATTTCCAAAGTAATAATTATTAATTATAAAAAATTGCTAATGAATAAATTATGAAAGGGGCAGGATGGTCATTTGACATGAACATTTTACATTTTTAACATTCACCGTTGAGTCAGGAAAGTTTTTTGTAGTTTTTAAATGAAAGGGTAGTTTTCTGTTACGAGCCCAAATCTAAATGGAGTTTTCAATAAATTAGCCTTTAGAAAATCCATCAGAACACAATATCGCCACGGTTTATCTTGTAGACCATGTGTATAAAATGTTGGAAGATTTGAAGCATTGTAACACGTCCATCTTTCCCAATTTTTGTAATTTTTATGATACATAAAATCCATCATTGTATTTAATTGTCGGATCGAGCCATATCAAGCGGTAGCTAACGGTTCTTTTGTCAGCTACTAGCTAATAACCCGATATATATAATGGAGGAAAGAGACTTTAGGTGGCTTTTTACTTTAGGTGGCGGTAAAAAGTACACCCTCTACCATTTTATTTGACGATCTGTACTGTCCATCTTGATTTTCATTGTCTAATATGCCGATATACCAAATTTCATCTGATTCTAAAAGTTTTCACTGTTGATTTAGTGGGTGCAAAATTAACGGTTTACCGACAATAGAACTTTTTACATTGCTAAATCAACGGTGAAAAAAAAGTGTTAGAATCACATGAAATTTAATGTATCGACCTGTTAGAATCACATGAAATTTAGTGCACCGTTGATTTAGTAAGTACAAAATTAACGGTTTACCGAGAATAAAACTTTTTACATTGCTGAATCAACGGTGAAAATGTGTTGCATCCACATGAAATTTGTTGTATCAACGTATGAGACGATGAAGACCAAAATGGCAAGTGCTAAGTATGATGGAGGGTATAGTTTTTTTACGCCACCTAACGAAAAGCCTCATAAAACCTCTTTTCTCCATTGTTCTCGTGTGTGTGTAGAGAGAGAGAGAGAGGGGTGTCATGAGAGGAAATTTCTTTTTATGGCGTCAAAAAATTACACTCATGATTTTTTTCGACGATCAGCATCCATATTATTCATTTTTATCATCTAAGATGTGGATACACCAAATTTCATTTGATTCCACCATTTTTTCACTGTTGAATTAATGGGTGCAAAATTAACGGTTTGCCGACGATAGAACTTTTCATATTGCTAATCCAACTGTAAAAATATGGTAAAATCACATGAAATTCGTTGTATTCGCATTATTTTGTAATTTGTAATGCATTAAATATTTAAATGTTGCAACAAATGGGCCTGATCTATACTGGGTATATACCATCAGAAGGAGTACGCAAATTTTCAACAGCACCTGTAATGATATCAAGGGTAAATTGTCAAAAAGCTCCCATAATGCTCGGAGTTGTCTAAACACTCTGATATTTTCAAAATTGTTGGAAAAGCATAGTGTTCAAAATCTTTATGAAAAAACCTCTAGGCCGAATTTCATTTAGGTGTTTATTCCCTCCAGCTTTTTAGATATTACATACAACTTTTTATATATTATAGACGACAAGTATAAAGAGGGTTTTAATTGGGCCTACTGTTTTTTTTTAACAAGAGCAAAAAGCCGAGCGGTTTTCAACAAGTTTTAAACAGGCCGGGGCTTTTTGACACTTTACCCTGATATTAAAGACTAAAGAGGGTATACAGAAAGCAGAAGACAGAAGAAAAGATGATGCCAATTCTGAAAGACAAGAGGCTATAAATCCCATTAATCCAAGGTGCAAACTTTTACTTTATATCAATATTCATACGAGTCCAATAAGAGATTACAAAGCTAGCTTCACCTTGGCTTATAATAAGACTCCAAAGAGAAGCATGAGACACATACAATGGACATATATAGAGGCATATACGGCCACCAAACACATGACAGCTAGATTTTATTTAGCTAATTAGATTAGTTTCTTCCAATTGATCGATGCAAATACGTCCAAATTACTGGATTTCATTACCACATTCCGAGCCCGATCCCTATCCCAAGTCCTGATCTACGTCGCGGAGGCGAGGCGGCAGGAGGCTGATTCCCCTCTTCCTTATATTCGAGGTCATTATCACCTTCTTCGCTGTAACTGTGGCTCAGAATATTGATTTCATCGGGTTGGTTCTGGAGCTTTAGCTTGGAGTAGTCGAAATTAACCTTGACTTTGTTGGTTTTTTTATTCGTCTCGTTGTTACTTCCTATATTAAGGACTTTTCTTTGACCCTGACCCTGGTTCTGGCCGCCGTTGTATTCCCCTTCGCCTCCTTGAACCTGCAGTCTCTGGTCGCGTCTACGGCGATATCCTTCGTTGTCGTATCCTCCTCCTCCGCCATATCTGCCTCCCCAGGGAGGCCCGCCCCAACCGTATCCTCCAGCAGTGTATGCTCCAACCCACATTGGAGGGGGGCCTCCACCCCAACCGGCAGCTGGTCCTGGTCCTCCCCAACCACCACTGTCGTATCCCCCGCCTCCCCATCCTCCGCCTCCTCTTCCTCCTCTTGGCACCATCGCTCCGCCGCCGTATGGCCCGTATCCTTCTTCCGATGGGTTTCCACCATTGTTGTATTCCTCAGACTGATAACAATATATCAAAACCGATATAAAAAATATGTAAAGAAAAAATAAAGGCTAGCTTACACTAATATACCCTTAACCGATGTTTGAAGTAGCTCGTTACGGAGCTCGCTATTTTGCGCTATGCAGCGTCGCTTAGTTTGTTCGCTATGTGGTATTTAAAAACAGCTTAAATACAAAGTGGCTTATGTTTTTTCTTCAAATAGTTTACGTTTTTTAGCAAATAATATACGCTACGTTATGTGTATGCTATTTTCACATAAGTTGTTCTTAAGATTTCAGTACTTATTCATAAACTATATGAAAACGGTCTAATTGAAGTTCTAACTTTTTAAGTTAAAATCATACTTAGTAGACATGTTTCTTAAATAAAGATTATTTGATTTATTTTCTATACATTGCATGCTATTATGAAGGATTGAAAATTTAGAAAATATTGTTATATTACTTATTGTTTTATGTTCTCAAGCTAATTTTATATCTTTATAATTATATAATTTATTGTAAATGAGATGATCATAGTAATTGGTAATAATTAATAATTTATGTAGCTTATGCTATGCGCGATGCTGTTTGTGCTTTTCGCTATTCAATAGTGGAACGCTATGCTATACGGTATCGCTATTTTGAACATTGTCCTTAACCATCGTTTTTTTCGGTTAGCCGCCTTAGAGTTTTGGTTCCTTTTTTTCCCTTAAAAAATATTTAGGGTAAGCTTAATTAAAGTGTAATATTTAAGGGTAATTTAGTTAAGCAAAATCTCCTAAAACCAAAGTTTAAGGAGTATAGCATGGTAAAAAACTTTAAGGTAGTTTAGTGAAAACAAAGCCATAGACGAGATAATTTAGTGTAATTTCCTAAAATAAAAGCCATGCAGTTATAGGTTTTTATATTTCATGCATATATGAGGTCAACATGTGAGGGGGAGAGAGAGGAGGAGAGGAAGGTTCCTTCTTCTTCTTTTCTCTCTTTTTTGGGGTCAATTTCTTTATAATACATAAAAGTTATATCCATACTCCAGTTATATTTCCTATTGTTTATTTGCTAAGCTAAAATACCCCAAAATATGAACTCGCACTTTACCTCCACACGATATTAACGAAAAAAAGAAATGACGTTAATGTCTTTATACATATTTGTAAGGAGCTGGGTTAAAAAAATTTCCCTTGGATTTTAACCATTTATTTTCCAATTTTCTCTCCAACAAGATGTAAGAAATCCACATGCCCCAAATTTCCAAATCAACAAGCGATGAGAAACAAAAAAAGAGGGAAAAGGTTTGGATTTAATCATCCCTTCCTCAAATCGAGATCTTTGAAGATCTTAAGTTCCAAGTTAGAAAAAAAGTTAAGATTTTTCTCCATGGCCTCGATTTCTTCAACTTTTGCTTGTAAACTTTAAACTTCTTTTCAAGCAATAGTTGTAGTTTATTTTTCTCTAATTAACTAACTTGCAAATTTAAAATCCCCTTCATTATTTTGATGATTTACTTAAATAAACATTAAATCTTATAAATATGAGGCCATGAAATCTTAAGAAAGGAGGAAGAAACCTCAATCCGGGGCAACTCAAAAAAAGAAAATGAGTAAGAAAGAAACCAGAATTTAGGGTAGGTCAAGAAAGAAAGAAAGACGAGTTGAAAAGAAATTCAAAAAAATGGAAAAAAATCAATTTACTTTGGGTTAAACCATAAGGCGTGGGTACTTAAAATATCATTTGTTATGTGGTCAGGGGTGAAAAAAAGTCTAAAAATACTCACATGTTAAGCACGTGAGAATATTTCTCGGAATATTCTAATAGAAATTTAACAGAGGGTAGTTAAGTGGTAATGGTTCGTATTACAGGATATATTGATGCATGAAAAAACATCATTCAGGTACATAACTGCAATATGGATGAAACTTTAGGGTATCAAACATTGGGTGGTGGGGTTTTTTTTGTTTTTTTTTGGGAGGGAGGGAGGCTTTTCATCCCTGCATCAAGTGAATTTTGTATGTGTGTGAGAGAGAGAGGGAGAGGGAGAGGGAGAGGGCTCACCATTTTCTCCACCCTTAGCTTGAGTCCTCTAAATGTAGAAGGTGGTTGTTATGAGGGTGGTTGGACCCAAGAAGTCTATTTATACAAGTTTTCATGTCCCACAGCCTGATATAGAATATGTTTTCTTAGTGAGCTTTTTTTATAAATAGGGTCTTTTTTGTTCTCAGTTTAACAACGATATTTTACTGGTACGATAAAAAGTTCAAATAATTATATACATCGATATTGTTTTTATTTTTTCTTTGATAGTAGAATACAAAATCACAATCATTTATTAATTATTTGAACTTATGCATTCAAAACCAGTATGTAATCAAATAGTAAGATTTTCGCCAAAAGTTTAATATAATAATAAGATGAGCTTAAGGGTTATTTGGTAAGGCTTGTGATTTATTGGAGGAAGGCCATAACTCCAGCAATTTCGAACTGAAACTTTTCTTATGAAATCTCTTAGCTAGATCTTTACATGTCACTGCAGCCATACTCATGGTAATCATGCAAGAAAATGATGTGTCTACCCAGGCATTGGGAAATTTTACGGTGACATGTAAGAGAAAATAACAATATGAACCCACCAAATTGCCGGAAGGATGCCCAAAATTCTCCATTTCTTTCTCTCTTCTTTCGGGATGTATTACATCCGGCATACCGAATAATTTATCCATACACCGACATGCGGATAACCTCGAATTTCTTTGACTGGTTATGAGTAACTTGTTCTTGCTTGGAGAATCAATGTATTCTTTAAGCAAAATATTGATAAAGGTATGTGCATGGAATGTGGAATTTACTTTTCTTTATATATAATGGAATGTGGAATTTACTTTTCTTTATATATATATATATATATATATATATATATAGAGAGAGAGAGAGAGAGAGAATAACGGAGGAAAGATGCCACAAGAGGGAATTTCCTTCTATGGGGTCAAAAAAATACGCCCTCCGTCGTATTTTCCGACGATCGGAATCCATCATTTTCATCGTTATCATCTAAGATGTGGGTACGCCAAATTTTATATGATTCTACAACTTTTTCACTGTTGAATTAATGGGTTCAAAATTAACGGTTTACCGACAATAGGACTTTTTATATTGCTAAATCAACGGTGAAAATGTTGTAGAATCACATAAATTTGGCGTACCCATATCTTAGATGATAACGATGAAAATGATGGATTCCGATCGTCGAAAAATACGACGGAGGGCGTATATTTTCAAGGCCATAGGAGGGATCCTATGGCCTCTTTCCTCCATTATTCTCATATATATATATATATATAGAGAGAGAGAGACACTATGGCCTTTTTCTTCCATTATATATATATATATTTGGATGACATTTTCATGCAACTACATCCTAAATTCGACCATATCATATTTTGGCACAAAGATGGATATGCCAAACACAGGAATTGATTCCATGCTCCTATTTTGAAACTTTATTTTTCCTTTTCCCTATCCATATTCCATGCTCCTATTTTGAAACTTTATTTTTCCTTTTCCCTATCCATATAGGCATGCGCCTAAACATATTTCCTGTTTATTTTAAGTAGGACTAGTACTGATGATGCTCAATATTAACGATCTCCTAGATCAGGACGCGTGGCAGGTGACGTGTCCCAGAACTATGAAGAAAGGGCCCACAGGGACCGACCAGGACACCCTGTACCCGATCTGCAAATACAAGCTGGCCCTCCTCAGGGCCCCCTGCAAATTGTCTTCCTCGGCCCCGTATCTCGCGTCGAGCTGCCACAAGACCTAGACTCCTCGGCCTCCTTGCTCGTCCCAAGATCCAGGCCGTGGCCGTCTTCCTCGGTCCTCCGACCAACTCCACCGCTCACGGGCGTAACCGTCGCTCCGCAGATCTCGCCATGCGCAGATTATCCGCCAGCAACATCCCACGTTCCACACCATCACGATCCCTATTAATGGGCGATCCGCTCTCTACGCAGGCGTGACGTCGGAAGCGTAACTGCCGGCGAGATTCTCACGCCTGCTGCTGCGTGCCGCCACCGCTATATAAACCCTCATCACAGAGGGGTCAAGTAAGCCATTCTTTACTCTTTTAAGCCGTTACTCTGCTCGGATCCCTCACTGACTTAATCGTCGGAAGGTCCTTAGTTGTACCAAACCATCCCGGGACTTCTTTGCAAGTACTCGGCACCAAACCCCTCATTCCACTTCTTTCTCCAAAACCCATTGAGACCCACACGCAACAGAAGGTAACCACCTCAGTCCATTGGGAGATCAGCGGAAGACAACATCTGACGGAGACCTGAAAAGGACCTCCATCAAGTACTGTTAAACGAGTCTGGTTTTAGGTTTGTTCGTATTCGTTCAATTATTTAAACGAGCTTACTTGTTCAAGCTTGGCTCAATATTTATCAATCGAGCTCGAGCCGAGAGATTCTCCGAGCATATTTTAAATCAAGAAAACTAGTAACAGATAATAACAAGAGTACATGCAAAATTCATATAAATGTTAAATATTATCTTTTAAGAAATTGAACAACGACTAATATAGTTGTTACTAATATAGTTGTTATAACCTGATGAACGAGCTCAGAACCTGTTTAGAACTCTACCAAATCTAAATTTAAAGCTACTAATGGCATATGTTCTAAATTTAAGAATGAGCGTACTACTGATTATTAAATAAGTCATAAACTATCTGATCCCACACGAGTCCTAAACGAGCCGAACGTGAAAAAGAGCCGAGTGTGAACAAGGTATGTTCATGATTGTTCATTTATTTAATCAAACTTCAATTTATATTCAAGCTTGGTTTGTGTGGATATCTACGTCCTGGGTGCATCGTGGCGATGCTCGCTTAGATTGTATGATCACGTTCGTCATCTGCGAATTTTAAAGCCTGCCGACACCTTAGGACAAGAAAATTATTCTCAGTTCTTCCACCTCCTCGCAAGCGCACACGCTTTGAGAAGAAAAAATAAAATAGTGAGGAATTACAGTGTAGCACCTTATTTTAAAATATACGAAAGAAAGTAAAAGTAGGGTGATTTGAACTTACCAATTTGATGTCCGGAAAAATGACTTATCTCTAATCTTATGGGCTTATGTTGATTATAATGCATTATACAATATTTTAAAAATATGATTTTTATGAAACCACCTAAAAGAAGAAAGAAAAGTCTAAAAATAAAGGGAGAGAAAAGAAATAGCCAGTGTGTCGAAGGATTGCCGCGTTGCATCTTCTTTGGATCATATAGAGTTTCGTCGTTGTTACGTCTCTCCTAACCCGGGTTTTCCCAAAGCCAAAGAAAAGAATATTTGTACACCGAGTCCAAAAGAGCAGAGTGCTCTTGAGAGGTCAGAATTTTCAGGATGAAGAGATATAAGAGGTAAAGTACCCTATTCGTTTATGGGGTCAGAATCAAGCGCAATCATTCAATTACAAGTTGCTACACTGGTCCACCATAGACCTCAATTAGCTTAACTAAATCTTTTAATGCGCGAAACATCTCAGTCTGTTGCAATTTGTTATGATCCGAGGCTTCTTTAATTGATTGCAATCGATCCTAGACCGTATCGATCTACTTCATTGAATTTTTAAAACTTGAGCCCAAAAGTAAGATAATATTGCTATTTTGTTTGTTACAGTTCAAATTGCGGTCGATGCTAGGCCATGTCTTGAATTATTTCGTTGATTTTTTGAAACTTGGCGTTAAACTAAAATCTTAACAGTATTTTCTTGTTGCGGGTCAAGATGCAATCGGCCATGGATCGGATTATGAACTACCAGACAATTTTGACATTATTGTGCTTCCAAGCAACGATAAAGTCATCACTCGGGACACAAGATTGACGCATTCCGGTGCAATAATAAGGTTAGGGCACCGTTCTTGAGCACACAATACAAGAAATGAAGGCTTATTTCGTCAGGTGTCAGCCGACGGGAAAACCAATTACCCGATGAAATAAAGATATTTTGTCGGTTTTACTCCGACGAATAAAATTGCGATATAATTGGGTGTATTACGTCGGGCTCAATATTTATTCCGTTGGGTATATTATTTTGTCGGTTGATAGCCGACGGAAAAATGTCGAGAAACCTGAAAATTTTAATCCAAAATCACTCAGATTTTTCACTTATTTCGTCGGTTATATGAATCTAATTCGTCGGGCTCGCACCTATTCCGTCGGTTATGGCCCGACAGAAAAAATAACAAACAAAGAATTTTTTTTCCAGATTATAGCTAGATCCATACACATACAATACAATATAATGATATAACACATATATATTCATCGTAATCATAATTCAATTCATGAAAATTTGCCACAAAACCAATATATCCATCCGAATCACCACGAAACCATTCATCCAAATCGCCACGAAACCAAAACAAATTAACGAAAATATCAAATCCATTATATTCCATTAATTTACATCATAATTTAATTACATTTGGAATTTGTAAAAAGCGACGATCGGAAACAAGTGCGCGTAATCTAATCACTGGGGGGCGCCGCCGTCGGAGGCCGAGAGAAATCAAACAGCTCCTACCGTGTTATCAATAGACAAAATATTAGCATTATGAATTCACCGTATGATATGGATATGTTATTCATGATAATAAACTATTTCGTAATAATATTTTAAGGGAAATCGAGCAGCTCCAATAACGTTCTTAATGAAAAGTTATTCACGATATAGATATGATATTCACGGTATGATATAGATATTGTAAGGTCGGACGTGTTCCGCGCATGTGCACGGCGGAAGCGAAACTGATCGGACAATTTTTTTTCCCAAAGAGCGCGATCGACTGTACGCCGAAAATCGTTCAAACACTACTCTAGAAAAACAAAAGGAGCAAAGAAAGAGTATAAAAGGTGCTACAACTTTTGTAGCGTGTCCGACTGATCCCGGAAGATCTCGTCTAAACTCCGTAAGCTCCCGGACGTGTAGAAACTATGACCGTCTCACCGTAGATGATCTGCGCTGAAAGCGAGCCGTCCGAACTCCACCTCTGTCACCGGCCGGAGAAATTTCCTCTAGAAGCTCACTATGCGTAGAGAAAGACGATGTGAATATTGGGTACTCTCTATTGTCCACACTCTCTCATCATGACAATATATGCTATTAATCTAGAAAGCTCGAGCTCTTATGGTTTGAGGAAGAAGATGCATTTTGGATGGTTTGGAAAAATGAAAGAATGAATCATCCATTTCTTTTTCTACCGTGTCACCCCAACATTATTTAAGCATTAAATTATATATATATATATATATATATATATATATATATATATATATATATATATTAATTAGTATATATATTCCATCCACGTACAAATCATGTATCACATACACGAAATACCATTAATATCTTCTCAGTATTATATACTGTAGGGAGTGCGTGTATCATATACACTATACTTGAATCTCCATCATGAAAACGGTTATCAAGTCAACACTTGACTTGATATTCCGGCTTTTAAACAGGCTGGTATAATAGTCATCTGATTAAACGCGTATATCCAATATACATATTTAATCGAACTCATGCGCGTATCCCTATACGCATGTCACATTACGTTTTTCTCAGACATGCACTTTCGTTGCGGGACTCTAAAAACATGTCAATACGCTCGCAGTAGGTTATATAGGATTGTATCCGATTGACTTTGAAATACTTTCAGATTCAATCCCCTCACGTGTTAACCCACATGCTCATCAGTGGCACTAGCTATACGTAACAGCCACCCAGGTATAAGCAAGATAAAGGCAGGTCGACGAGCGAACTCATTCGGACCCGACAAAATCTATAAGTGACAGTCACCGTACAGTCTGGTCTTTTCGTCTAAGAGTATCGCATACCGGGTATGGAGAGTGGAATCTGCTAGACCCCCAATAACCCTATAAGTCGTGCTGACAGAAGACTAATAACCAAAGAGATACAACTGGTAACACTTACCATTTTATCTCTACTGTCATGGCCACTGACTTCTGGTTATAGTCATGTCCTGCACAGTGCGATATCGACTCCCAAAACCCGGAGTGATGAATTCTCTCGACCGCTCATTGCCTATATATGCTTCAGGACTGTACCCAACTAAAACCTATTTGCACGCCTCAGTAAAGCCGTGGTAGGGTAGTAATCTAAATACAGTGGGAACACACACAAGACACTGTAGCGATTTCAGGTTTAGGGACTACCCTATACTTATGTCACCAGAGAACTGTTATCTGACATTGGTATAGTACCAACTAGGAGTTCTCGGTGAATCCGTCCAGTGTAACTCATCCAATGAGCACTTGAATACAATCATCGGTGTCAAGCATCAATGGCTATGAGATTAGTTATCACCCCGTACAGGGTCATGAAATGTATACACTAATCTAAACTGGAGTACCGATGCCCAGTCTCGATACTCCTACGATTATGGACATTTAAGGACGTGCTTATAAACTACCAGGCCCCACTAGTATGATTCCTATCATAATCCTGGCAGTCAAGCAAAAATCCTATGGACTTTATCTCATGTATATTAGCGATACGTGATATCTAGTAATACGTATACATATGATAGATAAAGACAAAAGAGATAGCATACTATTATCTCGGGTAAGATTGTTCTCTGTATAGGTCCTCATGAATTCAGTAATTGCCTTCTTATAATTACGATAATTTCCTTGAGGGCACCTATATCCAACAGATATGTTATTCACGATATAGATATGATATTAATGATATGATATAGATATGATATTCACGATATCATATAGATATGATATCCACGATATGATATCATATCATATAGATATGATATGTCACTATATGATATGTATATGATATTCACTATAATAAACTATATGAAATTTGTATTGAAACGAAAATTGGCAATATGATATTCATGATATTAAACTATATGAAAGTTCTATTGAAACGAAATATTATTAACTAAACTTACAACCGGTATTTCTTGTCCTTGAAACACCAGCTGACGGATCAAGACTGTCCTCGCCTCAATATCGGCGCTGGCTTCTGCTCTGGTCAACTTCCTCGGTAAACTCGAAGCCAACGTGCGATCAGATGAAGAAGGGGCCGAGAAGACGCGTACTCGATCATCCGCTGGAGTACGAGGAAAGCCATCTTCATGGTATATCGGCATAGACAGAGAGGGAGCTGGTGCCGCAGTGAACGGAGAAGGAGCATGGGGCATGGGTACCATAGGCGGCATGGGTGCTACAGGGGGCTCGGGCTCCTGGATCAATATCCCCCAATGAACGCGAGGAGGATGCAACTCTGGACCGCGATGGGCATGCTATACCGTAGGCGAAATGCCTTGGCCGCTCAAGTGAACTCTCTCGTGTCGGTCCGGGTTGTGCTGCTGGATGGCGTTGATCACATGAAGCTCCATGTCTGAAGGGGGTTAACTGTGCTCCTGGTTCCCGCCAAATTTTTTGGCTCAAAGCTATTTGTTCCCGCCAAAAATTTTGGCTCAAAACTTGTTGTTCCCTTATAAAAATAGAGGGCAACCCCCACGTGTTAAACACGTGGTCACTCACATGCAAAGCATATGAGTAGAGACTTCAGATAGATTTAAATCCTACAGCAGACCCATGTGCAAAGTACATGAGCACTCACGTGCAAAGCATGCGAGTACCTGCTGCATTTAGGATTAAATCCTATAGCAGCGCCCACGTGTTAAACACATGAGCATTCAAATGCAAAGCATGTGAGTACAGGCTTTAGATATGATTAAATCCTATGATAGCCCCCACGTGTTAAACACGTGAGCACCCACGTGTTAAACACGTGAGTTCCCTTGTCGCATTCTTATAGCAACGCTCACATGCAAAGCACGTGAACGCCGTTGCCATATATGTATATGGCAGCGTTCACGTGATACCACGTGAGCGCCCCGATTTAAAGCGCTAGCTTATGATAAAATTAAATTCTATGTGATAGAATTAAATTCTATTTGGGAAATATTTTTTCTAATCTTTCTAATATGGAATGATTTTTCTCTAACAGAGAACTTTTGAATTTAAAATCCAGTGGGGATAAAACAATCACCAATTAAATCATCTGATAAAATTAAATTCTATGTTAGGAAAATATTTTCCTAACAAGATAGTCATATGATAGAATTAAATTCTATATTAGAAAAATATTTTCCTAACAAGATAATTATCTGATAGAATTAAATTTTATTTGGAAAATATTTTTCTTGGTCTTTCTAATATGAAAAGATTTTTCTCTAACAGAGAAATTTTGGATTTAAAATCCAATGATATAAAATAATCACCAATTAAATCATATGATAGAATTAAATCTATGTTAGGAAAATATTTCCTAATCTTATTAAACAAACAAGATATTTATATGATAGAATTAAATTTTATGTTAGGAAAATATTATTCTAATCTTGTTAAACAAATAAGAAATATTTTCTCTGGTAAACAGAGAGCTTTTGGATTAAAAATCCAATGGTAAATAAAATTCACTGGTTGATCTTTAAGATCAATTCGATTCATTATGAAATCAATCAGGATGTCTCAATGAGAGATTTCTCAAACAAATTGATCTTTTCCTTCTCCTATAAATAGGAGCGAGGAGATTTAATCTGATATAGAAAAAACCTCCCCATAAGCTTCTGTAAAAATACAGCAGTCCTACCCATAAGCTTCGGCAACAGAGAATTTAATTCTCTTCGAAGAAGATCTTCCTTCCTGCTCAAACCCTAGGTAGAGAAAATACAGAAATAAAAATATCTCTCTTTTACCCATCATATCATATATAAGGGTTTAACCCTTCAAAAGAACTAATTTCTTCCTCTGGATCTGAGATCCATAAGACAAATCTTCTAAAAAGAGAATTTAATTCTCATATGGAAGATCCAGTTCTTGAGAATCAAAAATTTAGGGAAGAGCGGTGTTGAAAAGAATGATGATGAAAGATGAACATGAAAAAGATGGAGTTTATACTTCAGGAACTAAGTTCCTTCATAATTAAGAACTTAATTCTTAAAGAATATGATCCTAGATCATCAAAATATTGATCTTGGTGATCGTTAATGGTCAAAATACCATTAATAAAAGTTAAACTTCTTTAAAATGATGATCAGAGATTTAATCTCTAAGGAAGAAATGCACATCACGTGCGCTCACGTGAAAGACACGTGAGCACCCTGAACTTAATGCCTCACGTGGAAAGCACGTGAGAGCCTAAGACTCAGCAGCTCACGTGATAGCACGTGAGCGCACCTAAATATAATGTGTCACGTTATATCTACATGACCATTTTAAGAAAGCGGCCCACGTGAAGAGCATGTGAGCACTAAGAAGACAAATAACTGCGCAGCTCACGTGATATCACGTGAGCAAAGACTCTATGCGGGGAAGCCAGTTCGCTCTTCAATGAGACTTTCCTCATCCATATATAAGGTATGGAAGAAGGTGAAGAACTCAGTCGTTGTCTACGGCTAAACGTCAGCCAAACTCTAACAACTCTCCTTCCAAATACAAGGGGACTCATCCCAAAGCGGTTCCTGATATGATGGTTCCTCCCAAAACAGCTTCTCACAAAATAGAGAGGCCAAATAAAACTCAAGCGCCCGAGGTAAACTCTAAAGGCCAAAACTCCAAACGCCCCAAGCCTGAGGGTATGGTAGTTCACACAGTGTATATGGTGAACTCCAAAGACGAAATTCGTGCTTCTACTAGTCACAGACCACATACTCGGTCATTGAAAAAGAAGGCTCAACAATAATATGAAAAGCTGCAGGAGTTTCTTGCTCAAGCGGCAGCACTTGCTAGTCCACCGCTAAAGGCAAACCCCGAATACGCATCTGAAGAAAAGACAGGGCAGGAGTCGGAGAATTAAAATCCACAGTTTGGCCTCACGAGTTAAAATACGTGAGCGCTCATATATAAAGCATATGAGCGCCAGACATATGTAACCACGGGCCAAAAAGGCCTCACGTGTTAAACACGTGAGCGCTCATATGCAAAACTTATGAGCGCTGAAAAAAATAATCAAAGGCCAAACATGCCCCACGTGTTAAATACGTGAGCTCTCACATGCAAAGCATATGAGCACTGAAAGTAAATAACCAAAAGCCAAACAGCCCTCACGTGTTAAACACGTGAGCGCACATGAGCGTTGAAAGTAAATAACCAAAAACTAAATAGGCCTCGCGTGTTAAACACGTGAGCGCATTTTAGCGTTGAATATAGACAGGCTAAAACCCACTCTAAGGATCACGTGTTAAACATGTGAGCACATCATTTTGAAGCGCTAGTTTCAGATAGAATTAAATTCTATTTGGGGAAATATCCCCTCGATCTTTCCAAAACGAGAAAGATTTTTCTCCGTTAAAAAGAGAACTTTTGGATTTAAAATCCAACGGTGATTATAATATCACCGACCAAATCAAAAAATCAAATCAATTTCTTTGTTAGGAAAATATTTTCCTAATCTCGTTAAAACCAACAGAAAATATTTTCTGTTAAACAGAAAATCACCGGATCAAAGATCCAACGGCGGACAGAATTCCCCAGGTGATTTTAAGATCAATTAAATCAATTGATATCTCTCAATGAGAGATTTTCTCAAACTGATCAACAGTTTTCCTCATCTATATAAAAGACCCGAGACTTCAAGTATCAAGGAGAGAATCAACTCTATAAGGTGATAAAAAAAAGCTACAACTGAGAATTTAATTTTCTTGCTGAAGAAAAGTTTCTTCTCCTCTCAAAATCTAGGTAAAGAAAAAGCATAAATAAAAAAATATTTCCTTTGCTTAATATATGTAAATACAAGGGTTTAACCCTCCATAAAGAACTAAGTTCTTTCTGGATCTGAGATCAGCAAAACAAATCTTCCGTAAGTTGAGAATTTAATTCTCATCGGAAAGATTTTTCTCTTCAGACTCAAGATCTAGAGGAAAAACTAAATATGAGAAAAGAAATATGAAGAAAAAAAGGGGAGTTTATATTCCAGGAATTTAATTTCTCTTAAAACAGGGTTTAATCCTATATAAAGAACTTAGTTTTTATAAAAAAAGGAACAGAAAAACTTAGTTCTCAAAAACCCAATCCCAGATCTTCAAAATAGAGATCTTGGTGATTATCAATAGTCAAAACACCATTAACATAAATTTAACTTCTTTCAAAAAATAAACGAAGATTAAATCTTTAAGGGCTTAGCGCCTCACGTGAAACACATATGAGCTCCCATAAATGAAATCTCAGTGTTTCACATGATACATGCGTGAACGCTCAAAAGAGTAGAAGATAGTGCATCACGTGAAACACACGTGAGCGCCCATAAATGAAAGCTCAGCGCCTCACGTGATATATGCGTGAGTGCTCAAAAGAGCGGAAGACAGTGCCTCACGTGCCTCACACGTGAGCATCCAAGAACTCAACGCCTTACGTGATACAAACGTGAGCGCCTATAAATGATAGTTCAGCGCCTCACGTGCCTCACACGTGAGTGCCCGCAAATGAAAAAAGAAAGCGCCTCACGTGCCTCACACGTGAGCACCCGTAAATGAAAACTCGGTGCCTCACGTGCTCCACACGTGAGCGCTGCATAAAAGTGCTTAACACTATATAGTCAAATTGACTAAGCACTTAGCACTAATAAGGCAACGCCCAAGTCTGAATGCCTCACGTGATATACACGTGAGCGCTAGAGCAGGAATTGGATATTATATCTATAGTCAAAAGACTAAGTGCTTAGCACTGCTGAATGAGGGGAAAAACCCAGGACTGAGCCTAAAATTGGCCGGGTCTCTGAAATTTCCTTGCAGCCGAGCCTATATACTCTGTTGATGGATCTTAACAAAATTCTATGATCCTTAACCATATTTCTAAGTTGATCTTAGTCTCATATAAGACTAACGATGCTTAGTTAAACTAAATTGAGCATATATGCTCATATATTTAAGTTGATCTTAATCTAAAATCAGATTAACGGTTCTTAAATAAAATAAAATATCCCTTGAACTGATGGAACATACAACCTAGGTTCAAACCCAAATATAAAGATATGGATTTGGACTAACTCGCGTATTACGGGCGATGATATAAACTAGTCTCCGTATACAATCCACGGGCAACCACATATAAACAAACATAACACGACACGAAGTGACCTACCAAAGCAGCAGAAAGTTGTTATCGTAACGCGATAACGTAATTAACTGCAGGGGCTTGCGCCTGCAGGGAAGAGCGTCTCCATAATCAAAAACCCTTCACAAATGATGGGGAATCTGATAAAGTCTGCTACATCGGTCGCATCTATCCAAACCTCAGATATACGGTGCCATAAATCAACTTGGTATCTTCGGAAAGGTGGATGGATATGTTCAAATAGTATCTGCCCCCAAATTCAGGCAAGATGATCAATTCCAATTCGTCTCTGTTTTCGGCGGTAAACAGATTCTGGCACGCCCGGTAGGACCTTTTTCTCTTTCCACTCCACACTTCGTGTGTCTTATTTTTCCGCGATCAAATAATTGCGGTATATATATTTATAGTTTCTTTTGGGTGATGAGATACTGAAACTGGCGTTTTGTCTCTTCCTAGAATGGCGTTTGCTTCCACTCACCGCAACTCAGGCTCTATCACATATGGTGGAGTCAAGTATTGGCCACTTGCAGCCTTAAATCTCTGTAATCCGGCTCTTCAAGAAATCAATGGGCTTATCTTTAGGTCTATACTCCCACCTCCCAACCTCGGTGCCTTAACGCCGAACGAGAAAGCCTAAAAGAAGTCTGTCTTCCACTGCCTGGCTCCTCAAGCTCCAGTTTTTCCGACAAAAACAGTTTCCATACGACTAACACGTATTGAAGACTAAGGTCAACACAGGGTGCAGAATATTCAAGCTCTAAAAGAAAATATGGGGCAGGATCAGCAAAATTCTGAAGCTAATCAAATTCCGGTCGTAAGACATGATCGACGTCGATATCGGCGCAAGACAAGCTGGGGGTAGTTCTCCGTTAGTGTTGATTCCACCTGCTTCAGCTTAATGGAGAATGCTGCTATTCCAACCGGGAACAGTTTCGAGCTGCTGCGAAAGGTCAGACAAAATTCCCCTACCGCGATATTGAAAAAGTTTCCACAACCCGTGGAGATCTAACGAGAGCAGAAAATAGTTTGCTCCCTAAAAGAACTTTTCTCATCTGTATATAAGGTGTGGAAGGAAGTGAAGAACCCAGTTATCTTCTGCGGCTCTTCCCCTAAACGTCAGCCAAATTCTGACAAATACCTTTTCAAATACAATGGGACTCATCCCAAGACGGGTCCTGATACGATGGCTCCACCCAAAGCAGCTTCTCACAAAAAAGAGAAGCCAGATAAAGCTCAAGTGACCGAGGCAAACTCCAAAGGCCAAAATTCCAAACGCCCCAAGCCTAGGGGCATAGTAGTTCACATAGTCTATATGGTGAACTCCAAAGACGAAATTCGTGCTTCTACAAGTCATGAACCGCATACTCGGTCTTTGACAAAGGCTCAGCAGCAACATGAAAAGCTGCAGGAGATGCTTACCCTACCCTACCCCTAGCCTACCCTATAAATACACCCCTACCCTCTACCTTCTCATCCCAAAATCCTGAGCCCGCTCTCTCAAAACCTTCTCAAGAGTTGTGTACTTTGAAAACAAGTTCGCGGCGAAACTCCGACGAAATTCCGGCGACGTTTTTAGGAACAACCGGCGACGAAGTAACGCATCGACAACCCCTTTAGTCCCCCCTTCACTCCTTTACTTAATCGAAACCCGTAAGTCCCATTCTATCTCTCTCTTCTATTCTCAAAAAAACGAAATTACAAAACCCGACGGAATCGGAACAAATCCGATTTCCGATTCGGTTTTCTATAAAATTTCACTTCTCACCAATTCATTCATGCTTAAACATCTTTATGTTGACTATTAAACATTTAACAAACAATTTGAACAAGTTTCATCATATGAAAAGATAGCATTTTCAATTTATCGTATTTTTCACTTAAATACCACAATATTTCGATTTCACATTTAACCCCTTAACTTTGCTATACATTTAAAGTAGAGCACGAGGTAATAACCTACCTCCACACACATGCATATACAACCTAAAACGATATCATCAAAAACTTAGAATACGATAAAACAATACTTTCATTTAAATACTATATTCTTAATAAAATCATTTCTAAAAGTTTTAGCTTTGATACACTTTTAAATAAATACCTCTTATTAGGAAAACACGATAAGTTATGGACATCGATCGTTTATCTAAACCTGACTTTGTGGTGTCTAGGCTAGGCAAGTGAGAAAAGATAACTTTAAAAGGCCCGTCTCACGGTGATTCGTGAGCGGATCCCTCCTTTCCTCATTTGTACTTACCTGACCATAATTGGCGGTGAAGAGGCGATTTGAGATATCTAACGACTTATTGTTTAGACCATTTAGAAATAGGCTAGTTGACTTAGCAAACCCTAAAATCTAAAATACAGAAAATTTACACTTTTGCAAATAAATACCTTTTACTTTATAAAACCGTTTTCTAAAGGATTAGTATTTTACAATCTTTGCAAAGCGCCGCTACAACCCATTTTTGGGGAACCCGTTCGGGATGGTGCGGATTATTGTACATCTTCGGGCTTAGTAGTGCGAGATTCAGACCTCCGCAAGGAGCATTCGGTCTCGAAAGGTTTAAAAATACGACCTCTTAAGAAAATGAGATTTTTGGAATATAAAATATTTATTAAAATTATTTTTGTATAAATATATGTATATTTATCATTTAAATATCTATTTTATTATAATATAAATTTTTCACCTTTTTCTAAAAATCACAAGAATAAATTTTACATTAAAATACCATGAACTTTAAATAAATCAATATTATAGATAAATACATTTATTTATAAAAACTAAGATACTTTCACTAGAAATGTCACAACATAAAATCCACCCCCATTACAACTCTAAAAACGAACAATAAATACTTGAGGTGTATTTTGAAAAGTATATAAAAGTATTTTTTTACATAAAACCCCCTCAAGTTTTATAAATTACCCTAAGGACCCTAGCAATTATAAGACTTCGATTCACATTTCTGATTGTCTGACTCGGGTTTAAGTCTGATTAATCTGACTTGAATATAATTCAAGTCAATTTATAATCTACAAGATTCCAATTCAATATGAACACATGAAACCATGAATCCAATTATCAAATTATACAACTTGACTGAACCGAACCATGGATATATTCCTTTTACATGATTCTCAGTTATTCCATTTACATGACCCTACGGTTACAACCGTTTCCTGATATCATAGTTTCGGTCAGTCAGTCAATCAATCTTACAATTAATACAATTTATAAGATAACAATACAAATAAGACATCGCGGGGTTTAAGGGGTAGATTAGTACAGAAGGTGTTAAAGGTTGCACGAGATGGTCAGATTAAGACACCTAACCTATATTCCGTTGCTGTTGTACCGTGGCTTAACGGTTCTTTATACATTCCGTTTGCCCTGGTCTCTAGCATATAGAGACCCCCCTCGTATACACTGACATCCTTCTGTACCAAGCTACAAACAACAGCGTTAACATAATAATACAACAATATTATATAACTTTAAATGATATCTTCTTATTCTGTCTATTCTACTTTCCTCTTATCTTCGGGAATTACCGAGCGACCTGTTCGCTGACGACATTCTATTTCTTTCTTCGTTGAATATCGTCAGGTGGTTTGGACCCTGCAGAGATCGAGCCATCTTCAGAAGACTTGGAGCAGTTTGCCGAAGATCCAGCACTTTAGTTTTATTGTACACTTTTCCATTCAGTACTTTTCATTTCCTGTTATGCCACTGTTTAGGCATCTTTTTATTTCAGTTGTATTTCCTTTTCATGCATTGTACAAAAGAATATTAATAAATAAAAGTTGCCGTTTTTTATTATCCCTTGTCTCTTGTGTATTTATTTTATATTGCTTAGATACGTTTAGCATATGTACTTCTGAGTATATACGTAGCGGACCTCGTCGCGTCTCCTTCGCCGTACACTGGGAAGCGGGGCGTGACGGTTTTGTTGGTGGCCCATGCAGGTCAGAGCTGTATGAATCCCTATCATGCAGTTCTGTTCTGCATGAACAACCTAAGCAATATAACATAAGAACCAGCAACTGAAACATTCTTTACAATTCATGTTCCTTGAATCTTACAATTTCATATTCCTTGAATCTTATCATTTCATGTACTTGAATCTGTCCTAACCCAAATTTTTCTCCCGGGTTATGGATTCCCCGAACAACACCAGCACCAACGTCAACAACACACCTCCAGCACTACCCTTCACACCTGCTATTCCTGCGCCACCCATCGAGCAGACAGTGCTACTTGAGGCAATCCACAGCCTTCTTGAGGGACAACAACAACTCCTGAATCGTCCGAGACTGACGCATCGGGGGTAAAGCAATTCAGGGCTTTACATCCCAAGCAGTTCTACGGAGAAGGAAGCCCTCTTGAAGCGGAAGAATGGGCACAAAGCATAGAAGATGATCTGGCAGCAGCTCAAGTGCCAGACATAGCTTGGGTCCGTGTGGCAAAACTACAGCTCACGGACAATGCTCACAACTGGTGGAAGGCGGAAGAAAGCCGTCTTATACAGCCTATTGAATGTAAGACTTTTCGCGAGAAGTTCGATGCGAAATACTTCCCTGTGACTGCCAGGTTTGCCATGGAGCAGCAGTTCATTCATCTACAACAGGGTTCGATGTGGGACAAATCAGTAGATGAGTACGACGCTGAATTCACCATGTTAAGCCGGTAAGATATGTCGCAATAGTTCAATTTTTAAATATCACATACTACACATCTAACACAATCCTTAAACAGATTCGTGACACATTTGATACCGACAGACGAGATCAGAGCCCGTCGCTTTCAACAAGGTCTGGACACAGAGATTCAGGCTGCTCTAGCCACGGGAAATTTTTTTGACTCATGAGGATGCTCTGGAAGCTGCCCGCAGTTATGAGGCAGTGATAAAAGCAAGGGGCAGACCTCAGTCTGCAGGAGTCAAGCGCCCTGCCAACCAGATAGCAGGTGGAGCCTCGTCTAGACCACCTTTTGTGCCAAGGCGACCCGGAGCACCGAACCATCGTCCCAACCCAGCCTTTTGTACCTATTGCAAGAGAGCTGGACATATGATGAAAGACTGCTGGCGAGCCAGCCGTCTTTTCTTAGTCTGCGGTTCAGCTACTCATGATATCGGGTCTTGTCCCCAAAGGCAAAACCCAGTTGCTGCACCCAGGCCAGCAAACAATTACCCACAGCGCCCAGCCATCCAAGCACCCGCTCCAAGACTTGCACTACCTGTACCACCCAGAGGACCACAAGCTGCACCTCCTCCTCAGTTCCATCAAGCTCAAAGAAACGTTCCGAGGAATGCTCCTCAGGCCAGGAGGAATGTACCAAAGCGCCGGGCTTTCACGATATCCGTGGAAGAAGCTGAGGCCACTGGCCAAGTCATCACTGGTAAACTTTTCTTCTCAAACTTTTCTTGTTTACCTACACACTTTCATTATACCTAAAACATATCCAACATACCTTAGGTACAATCCTAGTAGCCTCACTACCTGCACTTGCACTGTTTGATACTGGAGCATCCCACTGCTTTATGTCGCAACGGTTCGTCCGAACCCATGCGATTTCAGTCTCACCGCTTGTATCCAGCTGGAATGTCAGTTTAGGAAATGGCGTTCTAAAGGCAACCATGGGGTACAGCTTGTGTCCAGTCGTTGTCTGCAGCAGAGAGTTTTATGCTGACTTCAAAGTACTGGACATACCGAACTTCGATGTGGTTCTACGAATGGATTGGCTTGGAACTTTTTATGCTACCATCGACTGTCGTCAAAGGAGGGTAGTATTCGAGATTCCAGACCTTCCGGTCTTCTATTTCAAGAGCGGAGACCGTACCCTGGAGCCAAGTACCTACAAAGCGAAGCCAAGGGAAGCAGTAGTTGCAGCAGCTCAAGCAGAAGAAGAATTAAGACCAGAGGTAGTTCGAGAATTCGACGATATATTTCCTGACGATATATCAGGTTTGCCCCCCGATCGAGCTCTTGAATTCAGTATTGAATTGGTACCAGGAGCACAACCGGTGATCAAAGCACCTTCTAGATTGAGTCCGGAAGGTTTGAAGGAAGTCCGAACACAGTTGGACGAATTATTGGCGAAAGGATGGATTTGTCCCAGCACTTCCAGTTGGGGAGCAACTGTACTACTGGTAAAGAAAAAGGAAGGTTCATACAGAATGTGCATTGATTATAGAGCCTTGAACGAAGTCACTATAAAGAACAAGTATCCACTCCCGCGCATCGATGATTTATTCGATCAGCTAAGTGGATCTTGTGTTTTCACTAAATTGGATCTTCGTTCAGGTTATCATCAAGTGAAGGTCAAGGAAGCTGATATTCACAAAATAGCTTTCAGAACTCGCTATGGACATTACGAATTTCTAGTGATGCTATTTGAAGTGACCAATGCACCAGCAATATTCATGAACCTAATGAATCAGGTTTTCCGGGATTACTTAGACAGGTTTGTTGTCATCTTCATCGACGACATCCTGGTGTATTTTAGTCGGAAAGAGCATGCAGAGCACTTACGAATTGTCCTGGAAACTCTTCGACAACATAAGCTCTATGCCAAGTACAACAAGTGTGAGTTTTGGCTAAATCAAGTTGGTTTTCTTGGACATATCGTATCAGGAGAAGGAATTCTGTGGATCCAGCCAAAGTTTCAGCAGTTAGCGAATGGCCTACACCAAAGTCAGTGAAGGACATTCAGAGTTTCTTGGGTTTAGCTGGATATTACAGAAGGTTCATTGAAGGATTCTCAAAGATAGCAACACTCCTGACCAAGCTCACACGAAAAGATGAAGAATTTGTGTGGTCAGAAGCATGCGAACAAGCTTTCGTAGAACTCAAGTCAAGGTTGACATCTGCACCTATTCTCGTAATACCGGATCAATCTGGAGGATTCGAAGTGCATTGTGATGCATCCGGTAAGGGATTAGGATGTGTTCTACATCAGCACGGTAAGGTTGTGGCTTATGCTTCAAGACAACTGAAGACTCATGAGCGCAATTATCCGACACATGATCTGGAATTGGCAGCCGTCATCTTTGCTCTCAAGATTTGGCGCTATTATCTACTTGGTGAACGAGTGAACATTTACACGGATCATAAAAGTCTAAAGTACGTGTTTACTCAGAAGGAGTTAAATATGCGGCAGAGAAGATTGTTAGAATTCATGGCGGACTTTGACATCAACTTGCAATATCACCCAGGGAAGGTGAATGTAGTACCTGATGCTTTTAGTCGCCAACCATTAGCAATGAATCTCACCGCTCAGTGGAAGCTTCAGCAAGACTTGCATCAGATAGAGATTGAAGTGGTCATTCCAAGTAATGCTTCAAGTTTGATGAATCTACAAGTTCAATCAACCATTGTCAATCGGATCAAAGCAGCTCAAGTAAGTGATGCTAAGTTGTAAAGGATCAGAGAACAAGTGGAGAATGGACTCAAACAGACTTCATCATCCATGAAGACGGATCTTTGAGACACGGCAGCAGATTGTGTGTACCAAAAGGTCCTGTTCGGGAAGAGTTAATGAAAGAAGCTCACAACTCTCCCTACTCAGTACATCCTGGAGGTACCAAAATGTACAAAGATCTACGTCAGAATTATTGGTGGCATGGAATGAAGCGTGAAGAAGCCAGAAGCGTCGCAAAATGTTTGGTGTGTCAGCAAGTAAAGGCTGAACATTACAGGACAGCTGGACTACTTCAACCGCTACCAATCCCAGAATGGAAGTGGCAGCACATCACGATGGACTTTATGACTGCTCTTCCTCACAGCACAAAGGGTAACGATGCCATATGGGTCATTGTGGATCGGCTCACAAAGTCGGCTCACTTCATCCCATTTCGAGTTGGCCAATCAACTGAGACACCAGCAAAGAAGTACATGAAGGTAATAATCTATTTAAGATTTAAACTCTTCAAAATGTACTATATCTGATACCCATGAACTCATACAGGAAATTGTGTGACTTTATGGAGTACCGGTCTGCATTGTCTCCGATCGTGACACCAGGTTCCGATCGCAATTTTGGCAGAGTCTGCAAGCAAGCTTGGGAACAAGTCTGAACTTCAACACGGCCTATCATCCACAAACAGATGGTCAGTCGGAATGAACTATTCAGATCTTGGAGGATATGCTCAGAGCGTGTATGCTAGACTTCAAAGGATCGTGGGAAGATCACCTGCATCTTGTGGAGTTCGCATACAATAACAGCTACCAAGCAAGCATAGGAATGGCACCTTTTGCAGCATTGTATGGAAGAAAGTGTCGATCACCATTAAGTTGGGACGACATCGGAGATAGGGACCTTCTTGGACCAGAGATGATAGTAGCGACCGTTGATGTGGTTCGTACTATCAGGGAAATGATGCGCATAACCCAAGATCGACAGAAGCACTGGGCTGATGCAAAGAGACGACACTTTGAGTTCCAGCCAGGAGATCACGTATTCCTGAAGATATCTCCGAACCGTGGAGTGATCCGATTTGGAAGACGGGGTAAATTAAGTCAGAGATATATTCGACCGTTCGACATACTCGAACGAGTCGGTGAAGTGGCATACCGCTTAGCGCTTCCACCCTCATTGGAAGGAGTGCATAATGTGTTCTACATATCCCAACTCAGAAAGTATGTGAGTGACCCCAGCCATGTTCTCGATCATTCCGAGCTCACTATACAGCCCGACTTGTCTTGTGAGCAACAGCCTATGGAGATCCTAGACAGGAAAGTGAAGTCACTTCGGAACAAGGAAGTTAACTTGGTCCGGGTAATGTGGAGGAAAGTCACTCCAGGAGAATCCACTTGGGAAAGGGAAGATGAAATGCATACAAGATATCCTCACCTCTTTGTAAACTAGTCCTCAAATAAAATTTGTAAATTTCGAAGAAGAATTTTTTTTAAAGAGGGTAGATTGTAACAACTCCAATTTTTGTATACATAAAATTGATTTAAATTTGCAGTATACTTGGGGTATTTAATGTTGCTGTTACCACATTAAGTATTTATTTTCCCACAATAATTACAAGAAGGAGCTTGTAGCTCATTGGTAACACCTTGCACTGCTGAACCAAGCTACCAGAGTTCAAATCCCCTGCCCCATATTATTTTTATATTGTTTTTGTTTTAAATCCTTTGGAAGCCCAACAGTCCAAACACCATAACTCCCAAAAGTTGAACTGTACCTGAAAAAGTAAAAATACCAGTGCTTACCCCACGAGACTCCCCACCCCCTCGACCCCCGACTCGGCTGGGATCGGCCGAGTCGGCCGGCGGACGGCGTCGCCGGTCCGGCCGAGTCCCCAACATGAAAGTTGGGGTTCTTCGTCTCCCCTACCCCCCTGTATACTCCAAATTAATGGATCGGTTCCTGAGACTTCAATATACCCTATTTACTACGATTTTTAATGATTTTCCCACATTTTTTATAATTTTTTTATCAAAAACCCTTCATCTACCCTATCCCTAGCCTACTCTATAAATACACCCCCTACCCTCTCATCCCAAAATCCTGAGCCCACTCTCTCAAAACCTTCTCAAGAGTTGTGTACTTTGAAAACAAGTTCGCGGCGATGCTCCGACGAAATTCCGGCAGAAATTCCGGCGACGTTTTTAGAAACAACCGGCGAAGAAACAATGCATCAACAACCCCTTTAGTCCCCCCTTCACTCCTTTGCTTAATCGAAACCCGTAAGTCCCATTCTATCTCTCTCTTCTATTCTCAAAAATACGAAATTACAAAACCCGACGGAATCGGAACAAATCCGATTTCCGATTCGGTTTTCTATAAAATTTCACCTCTCACCAATTCATTCATGCTTAAACATCTTTATGTTGACTATTAAACATTTAAAAAACAATTTGAACAAGTTTCATCATATGAAAAGACAGCCTTTCCAATTTATCGTATTTTTCACTTAAATACCACAATGTTTCGATTTCACATTTAACCCCTTAATTTTGCTATACATTTAAAGTAGAGCACGAGGTAATGACCTACCTCCACACACACGCATATACAACCTAAAACGATATCATCAAAAACTTAGAATACGATAAAACAATACTTTCATTTAAATACCATATTCTTAATAAAATCATTTCTAAAAGTTTTAGCTTTGATGCACTTTTAAATAAATACCTCTTATTAGGAAAACACGATAAGTTGTGGACATCGATCGTTTATCTAAACCTGATTTTGTGGTGTCTAGACTAGGCAAGTGAGAAAAGGTAACTTTAAAAGGCCCGTCTCACGGTGATTCGTGAGCGGATCCCTCCTTTCCTCATTTGTAGTTACCTGGCCACAATTGGCGGTGAAGAGGCGATTTGAGATATCTAACGACTTATCGTTTAGACCATTTAGAAATAGGCTAGTTGACTTAGGAAACCCTAGAATCTAAAATACGAAAAATTTACACTTTTGCAAATAAATACCTTTTACTTTATAAAACCGTTTTCTAAAACATTAGTATTTTACAATCTTTGCAAAGCGCTCTACAACCCATTTTTGGGGAACCCGTTCGGGATGGTGCGGATTATCGCACATTCTCGGGCTTAGTAGTGCGAGATTCAGACCTCCGCAAGGAGCATTCGGTCTCGAAAAGTTTAAAAATACGACCTCTTAAGAAAATGAGATTTTTGGAATATAAAATATTTATTAAAATTATTTTTGTATAAATATATGTATATTTATTATTTAAATATCTATTTTATTATAATATAAATTTTCCACCTTTTTCTACAAATCACAAGAATAAATTTTACATTAAAATACCATGAACTTCAAATAAATCAATATTATAGATAAATACATTTATTTATAAAAACTAGGATATTTCACTAGAAATGTCACAACATAAAATCCACCCCCATTACAACTCTAAAGACGAACAATAAATACTTGAGGTGTATTTTGAAAAGTATATAAAAGTATTTTTTTTACATAAAACCCCCTCAAGTTTTATAAATTACCCTTAGGACCCTAGCAATTATAAGACTTCGATTCACATTTCTGATTGTCTGACTCGGGTTTGAGTCTGATTAATCTGACTTGAATATGATTCAAGTCAATCTATAATCTACAAGATTCCAATTCAATATGAACACATGAAACCATGAATCCAATTATCAAATTATACAACTTGACAGAACCGAACCATGGATATATTCCTTTTACATGATTCTCAGTTATTCCATTTACAAGACCCTATGGTTACAACCGTTTCCCGATATCATGGTTTCGGTCAGTCAGTCAATCAATCTTACAATCAATATAATTTACAAGATAACAATACAAATAAGACATCGCGGGGTTTAAGGGGTAGATTGGTACGGAAGGTGTTAAAGGTGGCACGAGGTGGTCAGATTAAGACACCTAACTTATATTCCGTTGCTGTTGTACCGTGGTTTAACGGTTTCTTGTACATTCCGTTTGCCCTGGTCTCTAGCATATAGAGACCCCCCTCGTATACACTGGCATCCTTCTGTACCAAGATACAAACAACAGCGTTAACACGATAATACAACAATATTATACAACTTTAAAAGATATCTTCTTATTCTGTCTATTCTACTTTTCTCTTATCTCTGGGACTTACCGAGCGACCTGTTCGCTGACGACATTCTATTTCTTTCTTCTTTGAATGTCGTCAGGTGGTTTGGACCGTGCAGTGATCGAGCCATCTTCAGAAGACTTGGAGCAGTTTGCCGAAGATCCAGCACTTTAGTTTCATTGTACACTTTTCCATTCAGTACTTTTCATTTCCTGTTATGCCACTGTTTAGTCATCTTTTTATTTCAGTTGTATTTCATTTTCATGCATTGTACAAAAGAATGTTAATAAATAAAAGTTGCTGTTTTTTTATTATCCCTTGTCTCTTGTTTATTTATTTTATATTGCTTAGATACGCTTAGCGTATGTACTTCTGAGTATATACGTAGCGGACCTCATCGCGTCCCCTTCGCCGTACACTGGGAAGCGGGGCGTGACACTTACTCACGCGGCAACACTTGCTAGTCCACCGCCTAAGGCAAGCCCCGAAGACGCACCTGAAGAAAGAATAGGTCAGGATTCGGATATTGATTTCCTGAATCGCGCTCTCAAGAAAAGGTATGAGGAAGCGATAGAGATGTCCGCTAAGATGAACCAGATGGCCTTTTTGATCCAGAATATGGCTGGAATAATGGTCCAACCGGAACCATTGGCAGATGAACCGCCGGTAGTCGCTCTTGGAGACAAGGGTGACATTTCAAATCCTCTGTAAGCTTCATCAACGGATAAGGAAGAAATGATCCCAAAGGAAAAGCTGGGCGCATATATCGCTCAACAAGTCAAAGCTCACTACGTCAATAAAGTTGCAAATAGGTCGATCAAGACTGGTCGACCGTATCCGACGTGCTACGATCAAGTACAGTACCCGTCAAAATACATACTTCCGACATTCCACATATACAAAGGAACTGGGAATTCTCGCCAGCTCATCGCACGTTTTAATCCATGTGAGGCAACACTGGAGGAAATGATATACTGCTCCTCCGACAGTTCGTCAGCAATCTGGCGGGTACTGCGTTCGAATGGTATGCGGAACTACCTAATGACCCCATGAATACTTTCGACGAGATGGAGATGCTCTTCTGTTAGAGATTCGCCAATGCGAATAAAGGCACTACCGTGACGGCGTTGGTCAATGAAAGGGTTAGACCGAACAAGACCTGGGTTCAATATGTTACCCGATGGCAAAATCTCTGGTCAACATGCGAGTAGCGCATCGACAAAGTTACAGATGTGGGAATGTTCATAGCCACTCTTGACCCAAATTCAAAGGTGTTCACATATATGGCCCTCTTCAAGCCGACGACCTTCCAAGAGCTTATAAATAAAATGGCTCGATTGGATCAGATAGGTCAAGACCCATCCTCTTCTGACTTTGACTTGGTCAACCGGGGTGTAATTTTTTATCCCAACACTCACTATGCCAGTGAAGTGGCAGATAAGTCGATCAAGACTGATTGACCGTATCCGGCATAGTACGATCAAGTACAATACCCGCCAGGATATACATTTCCGACGTTCTATATGTACAAAGGAACCAGGAATCCTCGCCAGCACATTGCGCATTTTAAATCCATGTGCGGCAACACTGGAAGAAATGATATACCGCTCCTCCGACAGTTCGTCAGCAGTCTAGCAGGCACTGTCTTCGAATGGTATGCGGAACTCCAAAATTACTCTGTGAAGACCCTTGATGAGATAGAGATGCTCTTCTGTCAGAGATTCGCCAGTACGAATACACGCACTACTGTGGCGGTGTTGGTAAACGAAAGGGATAGACCCAATGATCAATGAGTTCAATTTGTCACCCGATGGCGAAATCTCTGGTCTAAATGCAAGTATCGCATCGACGAAGCTGTATCCGTGAGAATGTTCATAGCTACCCTCGACCAAAATTCAAGAGCATTCTTATATATGGCCTTCTTCAAGCCGACAACTTTCCAAAAGCTCATATACAAATTGGCTCGATTGGATCAAATGGGTCAAGACCTTTCCTCTTCTGATGAAGATATATGAAAAGCGAAGGCAAGGCGACGTTTGTCGCCAACGCTCACCAACAAAAAATGAGCGGCTCTGAAGCAATCTGTCGTCAAAATAGCGACGGCGTGGGTCCTACCCTTGAAGAGATAGGGACGCGAATACCCGCTCCCCGGAATATGCACAGAGGGCATCTTGCTCGCTGGCGGAGGAATCTATATGTAAGGTGGTCCTTTCTTCAAAGAACAAAAAGGATATTAAAGGACCTACAAGTTGGTCCTTCACTCAAGTGGAATAGCCCACTTGAATCGAAAATCATGGAAGGGGTGTAGAAGCCATGTCCTACTCCGAAAATAGATGATGAGGGAAAAAGCCCCCAAGTCAAGTTCATTCATCCAAGGAGGAAGAAGACTCAGCAAAAAGAGTGATGTGATATCTCGTTCTTTCGTATATGAAGAAGATTCTCCGTTAGCATCAAAAAGTGACACTGATGAGCAGAGAGCAGGTGACGTGTAAAGTGCTCGGTATGTTCCGCAAGGTAGCCCGATTGCTGTGATGATGAATGAGGCAGTCTAAGCGGGTGGAGATAGCCTAAGGTATGAAGTGCCTGTGCATACAATGGACAGGACATACAATGGATAGCCAGCAGCGCCTCAACAAGCAAGCGTTGGAAGGGATAAGTTATGTAACTCTCCGACCGAATGAGAAAGTTGGACCATAATTTCCTTAAACTAATGATGGACCGAAATATCCCTAAACTAGCTTGTCGTCTTGAGCACGGGAATGTTGGAATGAGATGTCCCTAAACTAATACATTGCGCCATGCATAAGAATGTTGGACCGAAATTTCCCTAAACTAGTACTTCACCCCAAACACGGGGATGTTTGACCGAAATGTCCCTAAACTAATACTTCGCCCCAAACGTGGGGATACTGGACCGAAATGTTCTTAAACTAATATCTATCCCAAACAAGAGGATGTTGGACTGAAATGTCCCTAAACTAAATATTTGTCCCAAACATGATGATGTTGGACCAAAATATCCTTAAACTAGTGTTTCACCCCGAACGCGGGGATGTTAGACCGAAATGTCCTTAAACTAAACATTCGCCCCGAACAAGAGGATGTTGGACCAAAATGTCTCTAAACTAATACGTCACCACATGCTGATAATGTTAGACCGTGATATCCCTAAACTTATATGCTTCTTCAGATCGACATTGCAACTGAAGTCCCGCCGGCGAAAATTGCAACTCAAGTACCATCTGCGAGGCTACACCTGAAGTCCCACCGGCTATGAAGCTCCACCAATGATGCGATCCTTTAAAAAAGGCATGTCCACAAGCAAAATAGACACGAATGAAAACCTGAAAGGGCTCCGTGAGTAAAAACAATAGCACTGTCAGCGAGCTTGTGAAAACCCGAAATGGCGTAAACACGGAATATACATTTGCAAAGTCCTCTCGACTTGTAAGAAGAACACCTAAGTGAGATCCTTACGACTCACAAAGGTGAAATACACTTGGGAATCCCCACGATTTAAGGTGAATATACACTTACGAGATCCCTTCGACTCGTAAAGAGAAAACACCCCTCTATGAGACCATCTGGGCTAATAAAATTCAAAAACCATAGGTTACAGATCTGAACTTATTCCTGAGCCGTCATATTCCCTAAGTTTCCCTACAATAAGTTCAATATTGACTCTTGTATACAATCTATGGGCACGAACGAACAAAATGCATTCCAACGAAGTCCCACCGATGGCATGAAATATCCCCATATGGTAAACAACACTTATAAGTCGTCTCGACCTGCGAGGAGAAAATACTCTTGTAAGATCTTTACGACTTGCAAGAGAAAATACCACTTAGGAAACCCCATGATTTCTAGGGAGAAAATACACCTACAAGATGTTCTCAACTCATAGGGAGAAATACCTTTGTGAGACCCTTACGGATCATAAAGTCAAAAAGCCTTAGTTGGCAGGGATCTAAACCTGTTCTCTAAGCCACCTTTGCCCAAATAGGCAACGACAAATGATGAGTCGCTCCTGGAAATATCCTAATTGTAGTGATGCTGATGCCTAATCAGGTATCAAATTCTAAGTCCTCTCACGGCAGATAATGATTCGCTCCCAGCAACATTCCAGCTGTAGCGATACCGATGCCAAGATTAGTATCAGATTCCAAGTCCCCAACTCGCAATAAAATCAGCGAGCATGGAAAAATATACATATGAAATTGCCAAAATGATTGGGCAGCTAACAATAAAAGCAGCGAGTAAAAATAAAAAAGATATAGCCGAAATGATTGGGCACCGCAATAAAATAGCCGAAATGATTGAGCAATCGCGACTTTCACAATATGAAAAGCTGAAATGATAGAACATCGTGGAAATAAATTAAAAAAATTAAAAACAATTTCTGCCCTATAAGCATGTCAAGACCGACGCTTGTATACCATCCACGGGCATAAACAAATGAAAATGAGCAATGTGCCCCACTGAATGCCACCAATCAAGGAACGCTTCAGTAAAAATTCGAGTCACGGCAGCGCCATATAAGCCCAAAATCTACCGAGAGCCACTTCGTCCCCTGAAGGATTTAGCGGCAGCTTCTTAAGAAAATCAAAGTGGAGTGATGGAAAAATCCTCGCTCCAGCTCGATGTTATTCTCATTCCGGCGGGATGCAGACGCAATGTCAATATGGACGAAATGGTCAAATAAAGTGGAGTAATGGAAAAATCCTAGCTCCAGATCTTAATGGCAACATCTACAGCCTAGAAATCATCTCAATGTTCCTTCTCGAAGCAGACGCAACGTCAACATGGACTAAAAGGTCAAATAAAAGTGGAGTAACGGCAAAATCCTAGCTCTGGATCTCGATGGTGATATGTACAACATAAAGGTCATATGGATGTCTACCCCTCTTCAGCGAAGAATCGGCGCGACATCGTCAAAGAAAAAGCGAAGTGACAGAATATTCCTAGTTTCGGATTGCCACGCCCCGCTTTCCAAAAGAGCGATAACGACATGTGACAAGCCCGCGACCTATTTATTCTGAGAAGGTCATTTCCCAAAACAAATACGCTAAGCGTATATAAGCAATATAAAATGACAAAAAAAGATATGATAATGAAAATCCAACTTTATATATTTACATTCCCAATTTTCACAAGTTTCAAACTGAATACATGATATTTGAAAACAAAGATGCATAAAAGAAAGTATCTAAACATGTAGCATACAGAAAGTAAAAGCTGAAAAGAAAGAACTAGTAGTCGGCCTGATCCGCAAATTAAGAGTAATCCTCCTAATTCGGCTCGATCTCTTCAATCTCTAGATTATCTGACGAACATTCCAAGGAAACAAACATAAGGTGGCATGTGATATAGTATGAATGGAAATAAAACATGGTTTGTATGAATGGGTGGAATGCCCGTCAGCGAACTTGCGCTCGGTAAATCCCCAAGAAAGGTAGGATGTGAAAGTATATAAATGAATATGAAAGGTGGCATGCGATATAGTATGAATGGAAATAAAATATGAACAAGTATAACATGGTAATGTTAATGACAACTATGTAAGCATGAAAAAATAACATGAGCATAGTAAACAAGTATAGCATGACCGTGAAGTGTAGGTACAGTGAACATGAAATGAATGTAAGTATCCTAAAAGGTCTCTAAAAGGGTAAAAGTAAGTAACGTGAGTTCAAGTATGAATGTCAACCAATCTCAAGAGTATTGTCGAACCCAAGGTTATCGTCCAGGGGTAAGGAATCACGGGCCTAAAAAAGCGGGACTTCAATTGTTATTGAAGTATTCCAAACCCAACAGGCTATCATCCTGGGGCTTGGAAACACGGACCCTCATTCGTGAATTCGTGATTTGTATCGTTTCAGTCCGGTACCACAGCAACATGATTTATACCATTTCAGCCCGGTACCACAGCAACATGATTTGTATTAATGGGACTCATGAGATTCCATTGGATTCATACTCAAACTACCCCAACACCCTGCATATATTAGTCTGTGATTAAAGTTACAAGTCTTGCACAAATCCATGAATATATAAAAGAGTGCAATTCAAGTATCGAGTCGAGTTTAAGTATTCAAGTCAATTGTTCATGTATTCATGTCAAGTGTTCATGTCGGGTCATTACATATTCATGGTTCAGGTCAAGTCGAGTCAAGTGTACCTATTGGGTTCAAGTATTCATGATTGAGTCGTGTCAAGATCAAGTCAATTCTAGTATATAATGGTTTAATCACAAGTCATATAGATAAGCAATCATAGAACATGATATAAGTTAAGTATACAAGAAACGTCCAAAAACAATGTTGTAAATATGTGATATGTACGACTAGTTAATCAAGTCATTTGAACTCAGAATATAAACAGAAACATAACCTTAAGTGTTATGCATACGTGAGTTCCAGTCTCACCGAAATACGACTATCGGTTTGGGAGATAGACATGTTTTCGTATCGTCGTACAAAACAGATCAGAATCCGTTCAGCACCGTCACACATTTTAAAAACGCATTTTGAGTTAATTTCTATCGGGTTTCAGGCTACAAAAAATTATTAGAAAATTGTAGGTCTTTCGGATTACTTATCCAAAACACTAAAAATTTTCTGAATCTCTAGTTATGATCGTTTTAATATCAGCGTTTAAAACAGAAATTCAGATTTCTGGATAGCAATTATATGTTATAATGCAAAGCTAATATCGACTTGTTTCATGCGTTTCTAAGTAATATAATATACCGGGAATTATAGTTCTATAAATTATCCATCTATACATCTAAAGTTTGTCATGAACGGACATCGTGAGTTCGAGTTATATCATATTTTAAAACAATGTGCGAATCATGACAGATTCTGTCCAGATTCGTCGCTTAATATTGTAACGCAGTTTTCTATATTTTATGTCGACTTTCAGTAAAAACTTAACAGTATGAAAATCTAGATATTTTGATGTAGATATACAAAACACATGAGTTTGATCAATTTGGATATTGGTAGACCAAGTTATGTGTCGTAGAAGTTGACCGATAAATGCAGTATTCTGTTTTTACGAACAGTGAATAAAAATGATGTAATTCATAAACCGTTATGCGGTTTGATCTGAAATTTTTACTGTACATTTGGAATTCTATATATTATTTATTCTAATGTTCCAAGAATTTCCAGAAGTGGAAATTAATTTATAAAAATTATTTTAAAAATAAAGGTTTTGTAAGATCGCATTTGAAAATGATAAATTTATGATATTTATTTATAATTTTGTTTTCTTGTATGCAAAAGTAAATATAAATAATTAAAATTTCAGCGATAAATAATATGAATTAATATATGTGAAGCAAACATATGATCCGGTCATGATTATCCGTCTAAAACAACAATATATGCACCAGATTAACGCTATGGAGTTATAATATGCAATTACAGAAACCAAAGCACATTCTAAGTAACAAAGTCCCATTTGCAATAACTTAATTCAAGATAAATTATATTTCATACATGAAGTAACATTGCTTACTAATAAATATGATAAAAAATTATGTTAAGAAAAACAATTTCATAGGGAATTTTACGATATCGCAAGTTGACATGGTGAGATATGATACGAGGTCACGATCCAAATAGTGAGATTGATGAGAGGGAAAAGGATGGGACTTACAGGTTGTGTGAGTCGATATAACAACCGGCTCACCGTTTAAATAAAATTCTCAACCGAGTTTTTGAAGCTTGATGGAACCGGTGCTTCTCCAAGCTCAAGGGAAAAGAGATTTTATTTTATTTTTAGAATTGATCAGAAGGAAATGGCTAAGGTGGGATGAAGAAGAGATGAAGAGAGAGATAGGAAATGATAGAAATATGAGATGAAGAAAAGAAAGAAAAGTGACATATAAAAAATGTTTATAGCCACCATAATTCTAATAAATTATAGCTCATAACCATTCTAATTATTTTGAGAGTTAAAAAGAAGATGAAATGAAAGGTCTCATTAGTAGGTTATGAGAAGGATAAAAATTGATAAAAAAAAATAATTGTAAGAATGGGGATTTGAACATGTAACTTATGGAATAACAATGTAAGGACTTAACCAATGAGCTATAAGGTTGTTCATGCACATATTTAATTAGAATTAAATATATGCTGTTGTTTGGAAAGAAAGTGAGCTTTTGGGCTCATAGTTTTATAAAAGAAAATGAAAATGAGATTGTATTTGGGTTATGGGCTGGGTCAAGTCTCGCGTTTAATTTAAAATAGGTTACGATTTAGTATAAAGAAATGAGTTTGGAAAAAATAGATGGAATAATAAAATAATATATTTAATAGAAAACAAAATATACGGAAAATACTACGAATAAATAAATACAATATTTTACCAAAGAAAGAAAACACGAAGGTATAGTAATATTAGGGTCGTTACATGGATCTTGATGGCAGTACATACAGTCTAAAGACCATCAGATGTCATCCTACCCCGAAAAGGTGCGGTCATGACTCATCGAGGCTCCAAATAGAGCCTAGTCTCAAGGTAAAGCACCACGGTATCGCCTAATGCTAAACCATCTGACGGCAATACGGACATACATGACTAGGAAGGTTACCTGAAACGTTGTATACTGCAGTGGTAGGATTGGGTGATACAGCAAGTATGCGGCTACTCGAAACCAGTGACCCGAGTGGATGTAGATCGAGATGATATCTACTGACGTAATGGTGCGATGGACTTAACCCAGCATCACAAACCTAACGGACGCTTATATCGATAGGGGTTATGCATGTTTGACGTTAGGACGAGTTTATCCACATACCTAAGGGAAGGATAAACTGAACGCTCTGGAACGAATAAACAAACCAAGCTAATCCATTTCAAGACAAACGGCGAGGAAAAGAAGCCTCTTACGGGTCCTCTCGACTTGTAAGGGGAAAACACTCTTGTGAGCTACTTATGACTCTCAAGAGAAAAGACACTTAGGATTCCTCATGACTTCTAAGGAGACTACACATACGAGATCCTCTCGACTCGCAGGGAGAATCTTCTTTTGGGAACCTCACGGCTCATAAAGTAGAAAAGCCTTAAGCGAAAGGTCTAAACCTGTTTTCTAAACCATCGTTGCCCTACTAGGAGGTCAATAATGACTATTGTATACTAACCACAGGCCACACTCGTCAAAGTTGTATGCCAATAAAGTGAAGAAGCCATTTACGGATCCTCACAACTCGTAAGGAGAAAATACCCAAGTGAGATCCTTACGACTCACGGAGGCGATGGACATTTAGGAATCCTCACGATTTCTAAGGAGAATATGCACTTATGAGATTCTCACGACTCATAGGGAGAAAAACCTTCTTGAGATCCTTACGACTCATGAAGATGGACAAAGCCTTAGGCAACAGAAACCTAAACCTGTCTCCTAAGCCATCAATTCTATGGCGATGTATTACTTTGCACTACTTAACCCACGTACATGCCTACATGGATAAAGTAGTAGGGGTATTTGTTCCCGTCAAATTTTTTGGCTCAAAGCATGTTGTTCTCTTATAAAAACAGAGGGCAACCCCACATGTTAAACACATGATCACTCACATGCAAAGTATGTGAGTAGCATCTTCAGATAGATTTAAATTCTATAGCAGCACCCACGTGCAAAGCACGTGAGATCCTGCTGCAGTTAGAACTAAATCTTATAGCAGCACCCACGTGTTAAACACGTGAGCACTCATATGTAAAACATATGAGTACTGGTTTCAGATAGGATTAAATCCTATGATAGCCCCCACGTGTTGAAAACGTGAGCACTCGTGTATTAAACACATCAGTTCTCTTGCCGCATTCTTGTGGCAGCGCTCACATGCGAAGCACGTGAGCGTCCCAATTTGAAGCGCTAGCTTCTGATAGAATTAAATTCAATGTGATACAATTAAATTCTATATGAGAAATATTTTCCTGATCTTTCTAATATGGAAAGATTTTTCTCAGAGAATTTTTGGATTTAAAATCCAATAGTGATAAAACAATAACCAATTAAATTATCTGATAGAATTAAATTCTATGTTAGCAAAATATTTTCCCAACAAGATGATCATCTGATAGAATTAAATTCTATGTTAGGAAAATATTTTCCTAACAAGATAATCATCTGATAAATCTAAATTCTATTTGGGAAATATTTCCCTGATCTTTCTAATATGGAAAGATTTTTCTCTAGCAGAGAATCTTTCGATTTAAAATTCAATGGTGATAAAAATCACAAATTAAATCATATGATAGAATTAAATTCTATGTTAGGAAAATATTTTCTTAATCTTATTAAACAAATAAGATATTCATATGATAGAATAAAATTCTATGTTAGGAAAATATTTTTCTAATCTTGTTAAATAAACAAGAAATATTTTTTTTGTTAAACAGAAAGCTTTTGGATTAAAAATCCAACGGTGAATAAAATTCACCGGTTGATCTTTAAAATCAATTCGACTGATTATGAAATAAATCAAGATATCTTAATGCGATATTTTCTCAAACAAATCATTCTTTTCCTTCTTCTATAAATAGGAGCGAAGAGATTAAATCTGATACAGAGGAAACCTCCCCATAAGTTTTTGTCAAAATACAGCAGTCTTGCCCATAAGTTTCGGCAACAGAAAATTTAATTCTCTTCGAAGAAGATCTTCCTTCCTGCTCAAACCCTAGGTAGAGAAAATATAGAGATAAAAATATCTCTCTTTTACCCATCATATCATATATAAGGGTTTAACCCTTTAAAAGAACTAAGTTCTTCCTCTGGATCTAAGATCCACAAGATAAATCTCCCAAAAAAAGAATTTAATTCTTATAGGAAAGATCTTGTTCTTGAGAATAAAAAATTTAGGGGAGAACGATGTTGAAAAGAACGATGATGAAAAAAGAACATGAAAAAGATGGAGTTTATACACCAGGAACTTAGTTTCTTCATAATCAAGAACTTAGTTCTTAAAGAATATGATCCCAGATCATCAAAATATTGATCTTGGCCATCGTTAATGGTCAAAATACCATTAAAAAAATTAAACTTCTTTAAAATGATGAACAAAGATTTAATCTCTAAGGAAGACATGTGCATCACGTGCGCTCACGTGAAAGGTACGCACCCTGAACTTAATGCCTCACGAGGAAGGCACGTGGGAGCCCAAGACTCAACAGCTCACGTGAGCGCACCTAAAGAAAGCGTCTCACGTGATATCCATATGAGCATTTGAAGATAGTGGCCCGCGTGAATACGTGAGCATAAAGAAGATAAACAAGTGCTCAGCTCACGTGATATCACATGAGTATCTAAGGCTCCATGCCTCACGTGAAGATCATGTGATGTCACGTCCCGCTTCCCAGTATACGGGCAGAGAACGCGACGAGGCCGCTACGTATTTACTCTGAAGTAAACATGCTAAGCGTATCTAAGCAATATAAGTAAAATGAAAAAAGATAGTGACAATAGATATAATTGAACAACTACTTTATTTATTAACATTCTTTTTACAATACAACTGAAATGAAAATACATGGAATGAAAGCAATGCCTAAACAATGGCATAACAGAAATGTAAAGGAAATGCAATGTACAAGTGAACTAGAGCTCTGAATTTTCTGTAAACTGGTCCAAGTCATCGCTGCTGGGCTCGATCTCCAGTGAGTTCGAAACACCTGACGACATTCCAAAGAAGAAGAAAGAGAATGCCGTCAGCGAACACATCGCTCGGTAAGTCCCGTAGATAGATAAGAATGGAATAGACAGAATAGAGAGTATATTGTTATAATGTTGTATATAGTGTTAACGCTGTTGTTTGTAGCTTGGTACAGAAGAGGCCAGTGTATACGAGAGGAGTCTTACTATACCAGAGACTACGGTATACAGAGTACAAGGAACCGTTCAGCCACGGTACAACGGCAATGGAGATTCAGGTTAGGTGTCTTATGGTTGCAGTCTCGTGCTACTTCTAACACCTTCCGTACCAATCTACCCCTTATAAACCCCGCGATATCTTGATTTGTGTTGATTGTATTGCATTGTCTTGTAAATTGTATGGATGGATGACTTGCTGAAACCATGATATCGGTAATGGAACGGATATAATGGATGAACATGTAAATGGAATATATCCATGGTTCGGTTCAGTCAATACAGATTGATATAGATTTAATAGATGGATTCATATTTAATCATGTTGTATTGTAGTTTGTACTTGAATCATATTCAAGTCAGATTGATTATATTGAGACTCAGTTTGAGTCAGACAATTAGAAAAGAAATTGAAGTCCTGAATTATGTTTTGGTGCTATCGGAAACGGCTGCACATGGACGGCAGGATTTGTGTCTTTTTCAAAGACAATTACCGTATTGATAACACCGTTTGTTAAGTTGTCTAGCTTAAATAGGCAAGCACCCATATCTCTGGCTCCCTGAGGCTCAAGAGACTGGTCCCGCTTAAACCTATGTTTACTAGGGTCCTTATTGAAATTTAGCATAACTTGATGGGTTTTTATGTAAAAATAATTTTGTATAATTTTCAGAATACACCACAAGCATTTAATTATCGTCTTTAGGGTTTTCATTGATGTATATTTTATAAATGTGACATTTCTAGTGAATAAAACCTAATTTCATAATATATGGTATTTATTTGTAATATGGATGTTGTTTTGAATTATCATGGTAGTTTCATGTAATATTTGAATTCTTTTCTTGAGTTTTGGAAACATGGAATAATATATATATTTAAAATAAGTATTTTGGTAATATTTATATATACATATTTAATGAAAATAAATTTATTTATTTTCTTGTAAAAATCTCATTTTCTAAAGAAAAATGTATAAAAATTCCATCGAGATCGAATGCTCCTTGCGGAGGTCTGCATCACGCTCTACTAAGCCCGAGGATGTGCGATAATCCGCACCATCCCAAACGGGGTCCCCAAAATGGGTTATAGAGGCTCAATTACATGGAAATATTTTAATACATCTTTTAAAGAAAATGGTTTTTATAAGTTAAAGGTATTTATTTGCAAGATCGTATTTTCCGTATTCTATTGTCCCAAGATTCATCGTGCTATGATAGATATGTGTGTTGTGATGAGATAAGTCATTATCTTGTGAGTTTTTTAAGGTAATACGGTTAAAAGGTATAAGTATGTCGAATTGAAACATAAAGGTATTTTAATGTAAAAATGCGATAAAAATTACTAAAATAGTTATTTTGAGGTGAAACTTGATTTACTAGTCTTGTTAATATTTGCTTAACAATATGTGAGAATATGAAATTATCTTGATTAAGAAAAAAAATCTAGCTTTCAAGGAAAACCGAATCGGAAGTCGGATTAACTCCGCTTCCGTCGGGATTTAGTATTTAAAGTTTTTAGATTAGAGAATGAGAGGGGGAGGGGGAATTACTGGTTATTTGGCTAAAGGAGAGAAAGGGGAAGAGTGGGGAAGCGCCGGTGCGTCGTTTCGTCGCTGGAAACTCCTTGGATCGTCGCCGGAAGTTTGTCGGAGTTTCGCCTTTTGTTAACTCCACTTGCACACTATAGGAACTTGGAATTTTCTTGAGAGTTTTGGCAGGGAATTGTGAGTGAGGAGGTGTGAACTGAGGGTGATATTTATAAGGAAAATTAGGGTTTAGGGTGTATAAAGAATGCTGTTCCCTTATGAAAAATGAATAATAAATATAAAAAGTAATGGGAAAAGTCCCCAAATGAAGCATCATGTGCCCACACGTGATAGGCACCGCGCTTAACAAAACAGGGCTGAAACTGAGCCCCACGTGCAGACACGTGACCTCCATAGACAAAGTATATAGGCGCCTTCTTAAAACAAACAATTGGCTAGAAGAATTCACGTGATAGCACGTGACGCTCTTTGGTGGGCTTAACTTTGTGGGGTCACGTGCTACACGTGATGGGCTTCTATGCCTTCTGAACCGATAGAATTAAATTCTAAATAGGAGGGATCAAAGCCCTATTTGGAAAATATTTTCTTAGGTCTTTCTAAACAAGAAAGATTGCGCTTTGTAAAGCAGAGTGCTATTGGATTAAAAATCCAATGGTGATTAAAAATCACCAATTTACAGAAGAAAATTATGTGTAGGGATTTTTTCCTAAACTTATGAGATATATCTTCTGTAAAAAGGAAGTTCTTGGATTAAAAATCCAACGGTAAATAAAATTCACCGATTGATCTAAAAGATCATTTTAGTTGATCAAAATCTCTCAATGAGAGATGTTCTGAAGAAAATTGATTCTTTTCTTTCTCTTATAAATAGGAGCCGAGAGATACAAAAAAAGAAAAGGAGAAGAACCCCTCCCTATAAACTTCAAGTTCAAAAGAGAAAACAGAAAAGAAGAAACCCTAGGTAAGAAGGAAATAAACAGAGAGAATACCTTCCTTCTTCGTCGTCTCCACAAGAGTTTAACTCTTCCAAAGAACTTAGTTCTTTCTTCTGGCAAAGGATCTGCAGAAGCAGATCTCTCCACAAGTTGAGAATTTAATTCTTATCGGGGAGATTCTGCTATGCAGATCCAAAACCTAGGGGAAGATCTAAGTTCAGAAAATTTAATTCTCCAAAAATGTATGTAGGAATTTAATTCCTTTGATAAAACAAGGGCTTAACCCTTCATATAAGAACTTAGTTCTTCCTTATGGTAAAGGGTCTGCAGAAGCAGATCTCCCCACAAGTAGAGAATTTAGTTCTCATCAGAGAGATCCTGCCATGCATATCCAAAACCTAAGAGAAAAACTAAGTCCTAAGAATTTAATTCTTACAAAACAGTGGGCTTGAAAGTCTCAAAACTCAAGATCTTCATGCATGTAAAAATATTAGCACCCAACATGATAACAGCCGATCACGTGCTCCCACGTGAGCACCCTTATGAATGAAAGAGAATGACTGAGATCAGGTCACGTGACCCCACTAAAAGTGCTTAGCACTCCCAAAAGAGAGAGAGTATAAACCCCATAGACAGTTACCACTTTTGTGACGTCTTACGTGATCCCACGTGGCCCTCCAAAAGTGCTTAACACTTATGCAGTAAAGGGAGTGAGCCTAAAGACAGCGCTCATATTTTGAGAGCACCTCACGTGTTCGCACGTGATCATTAATAAAATAAGCACTCAGCACCCAAATACTGCGCTTACATTTGGAGAATACCTCACGTGTCCGCATGTGACCATTATTCAGCACTCGTATGGAAAAGAAATATGTCCAAAAGCAGCGCTTACATGTTGAAGGCGGCTCACGTGTTCACACGTGAGCACCACATGGAGCCAAGTGTTTAACACTCCATATAAAAGAATACAAGTAAAACAAAAATAATAAATAGAGTCAAAACCCATTTCAATGCTCAGCATTGCTGATGCAGAGAGGGGACCAAGCCTAAATAAATAATCAAGTGGGCCGAGCCTAAGGTTGGTTAAACCCCAAAATCGACCGAGCCCATAGGCCTTCTTCAAAATTAGATTTAGTCCCAAACAAGATCATCAAATCTTCGATGAACATTCTCTGGTTCAAGGGTACATCTCTTTATAACTCTGATACATGTCGTTATAATTCTTCAACGTCTTCAGAGAGATGGAAGTTCCCAATAACCAATAACTTTTGGTACATCCCCAAACTGTTAAACAAAAACACTACAGACTATGACGTCTTTAAACCCAGACTATGATGTCTTAAAACCCTACGGACTATGATGTCTTTAAACCCAGACTATGATGTCTTTAAACCTCATAGACTATGATGTCTTTAAACCCTACAGACTATGATGCCCTTAAACCTAGACTATGATGTCTTTAAATCCTACAGACTATGATGTCTTTAAACCCAGACTATGATGTCTTTAAACCCTACAGACTATGATGTCTTTAAACTCAGACTATGATGTCTTTAAACCCTACAGTCTATGATATCTTTAAACCCAGACTATGATGTCTTTAAACCATACTATGATGTCTTTAAACCCTACAGACTATGATGTCTTTAAACTCCATGAACCGTAATGTCCCTAAACTAACAACGGACCGTAATGTCCCTAAACTAAAGCGATAGAGCCCAAATGCTCTGTCATCGGATCTAAGTGATCCTAAAACTCTGTTGAGTAGATCTTAGTCTAAAATTAAACTAACGTATCCTCAACAAACATTTAAGTTGATCTTAATCTCAAATGAGATTAACGATCCTTAAATCAAACAAATCCAAATCTAAGAAAATACGGATTTGGACTAATCCTCGCCCTACGGGCGACAACATGAATTAGTCTCCGTATACAATCCACGGGCAACCATTAATAAAACAAACACACATGACACGAAGTGAACGTCTGGAGCAGGAGAAAGTGATTATCGCTACGCGGCAATGTAATTAACTGCAGGGGCTTGCGCCTGCAGGGAAGAGCGTCCCGACAATCAAAAACCCCTCATAATGAGGGGGAATCTGACGAAGTCTGCTACAACGGCTGTATCTGTCCAAACCTCCGATACATGGTGCCATAAATCAACTTGGCATCTTCGGATATGTGGATGGATAAAACCTAATAGCATCTGCCCCTAAATTTAGGCAAGACGACCTACGCGGTTTCATCTCCCGTTTTCAGTGGTAAACAGATTATGGCACGCCCAGTCGGAACTTTTCATCTTTCCACTCCACACTTCGTGTGTCATGTTTCGCGAACAAATCGCGGTCTGCCATGGTTGCCTGTGGATTCGAGGTACTAAGATTTGGTGTCTTGCTCCCGTGCAGAGAAAAGAAGAGCAATGGCCTCCAGCTGCACTAACTGCAATAGCAACTCCCACTCCGTCCTCGCTGGAGGAGTGACCTATGAGCCCCAAGCGGTCTCCATCTTCGCCATGCCAGTGGAACAGGTGATTTAGGCCAACATCGGGTTGTTCTTCGGGACCATGCTCCCGCCAATGAGCTTCAACGCTCCAATGCCATCACCAGAGGCTCCAAAGAAGTCGGTCTTTGATCGGCTTGCAACTACCTCGGCCCCTCTCAACGGGTCGTCCAAATCCAGTACCTCAGTCTTCGACAGGCTGATCCGAAGCTCAAGTGGGCCTACGAAGAAGCCCACAATATCTGAAGGGGTTATCCCGAAGCGAATAGCCATTCCAGCCCCGGTGGATGAAATCGTCAAAGCGGCTTCTCCCTTTAAAGGATCGGTCTTCACAAGACTGTCCGTTATAACTCCCACTTCAGGCAAAGTCACCAAGGTTGCTTCCCCTGCCCAAAAGTCAGTCTTCGATAGGTTGGACGTTTCTTCTTAGCAAACGTCAGTCTTCGATAGGCTGGCACCAACAGCAACCCTTCACCAGGACATGAAGCATGATGAAGCCACCCCCATAACTGAGCAGGTACCATCTGCAGCACATGCTCGACGTCGTCACTGGCGCCGAGTGAGAAAAGCTGGGGACAGTTCCCCATCTGGACTGACCCCGTCAGCTCCAATGGTGGAAGTCGATACTGCTATTCCAACTGGGAACAGCTTTGAGCCGCTCAGGAGGGTGCGCAAGCACGCTCCAACCTCCGTGTTGAAAAGTCTCCTCCACCCGCTGAAAATGTTATTAAGGCGAAGCCGGAGCAGCCTCCTCAGCGGCTGTCCTCCAAAATCCACAGGGTCTGGTGAAAAGTCCAAGACTCTATAATCGACAAAGACTACTCCCACCGACAGAAGAAAATGAAGGTTCGGCAAGAGGAGGACCATCTCACCACTGTCGTACCACGGAAAGCGTCGGCTGCAACAGCCCCCTCAACTTCGATCGCCCATAAAAAGAGAAGGCCGTAGAAGATCCCCGTGTCTGCGACAAAGCTCAAGGGTACTGAATCCAAACGCCCCAAGTCTGGGGGCATGGTAGTTCACACCATTTACATGGCATCCGGAAAAGAGGATAGCCGTACCTCCATGGGTCATCGACCACTTACGCGATCAATAACTAAGGCTCAGGAGTAACAACAGCAAAAGCTCCAGAAGATGCTGACAAAGATGGCCGCACACACCGGGACAAAAGAAAGCCCGAAGACATCGTCGGAGCAGCGCCAGGAGCAGGAAACCGATGCCGAATTCCTCCGAAGAATGCTCGATAAGAAAGACAAAGAGACCGCGGAACAAGCGGCTAACATAAAGCAAATGGCGCTTCTGTTTCAAGATATGGTCGGGATGATGATACAGCCAGATCCCCCAGCTGAAGACCCTCCGATTATCCTTGAAGACGACAGAGGGGAGACATCAAACCCTCTTCCCACTTTTCCAGCAGCCAAAGAGGAGACGATCTCGAAAGCTGCCCTTGACGACTATATATCTCAACAGATACGAGCTCATCAGGCGAGCGAAGCGGCTGGCCAAATCGTCAAAACTGGATGACCCTATCCGGGTTGGTACGATCAAATAAAGTACCCGTCGGGATATACGATCCCCAAATTCTACGTGTATAAGGGGACGGGTAATCCACACCAGCACGTTGCTCAATTCAGAGCCTTGTGCGGTAATACTGGGGGTGACGATAAACTGCTAGTTCGCCAGTTTGTTGGCAGCTTGTCGGAGACATCATTCGAATGGTACTCCGAGCTCCCGAATGACTCTGTCAAGACATTTGCAGAAATGGAGCTACTGTTTACACAAAGGTTCGCAAGCGCCAGCGAACGTACCCCGATCACGGCATTGATCAACGCCAGAGTGAAGCTGGAGAAACCTGGGTTCAATACGCCATTCGGTGGTGGAACCTATGGTCAAAGTGTGAACAACGTATAGAGAAAGCTCCTGCCGTTGGCATATTTATGGGAACCCTAGATCCGCAGGCAAATATATCCTAATCCATGATGTTTTTCAAGCCGACCACTTTTCAAGCCTTGATCGACAAGCTGGCCCAAATGGACCAGATGGGCCATAGACCGCCCTCCTCGAAAACGGAGCTTCGAAACGAAAAAGGCAAAGGGAAAGCGACCTTCGTCGCCAACGCTCAACAACAGTCGGGTGATCCGAAACCAGCTGCTCTCCAAGGCAACAAAGCACGATTCCTCGATGAGAAGTTGAGGCGTCCTTATTCATTTCCCCGGGATAAAACGAGAAGACTGTTCGAACTAGCGGTGCGCAACAGGCTCATCACCCTGCCGGATCCGAAGAGCCCACTGCAACCCGGTGACGTCAACAATCCCAACTACTGCCCCTACCACCGAATGTTGGGCCTTCCGATCGAAGATTGCTTCGTCTTCAAAAGCTGGATTGAGGACAAGTATCAGGAAGGCAAATTCACGCTATCTGAAAACTGGAGGGTAAACTCGCCACAACCACATACTTTGAAAAAGATGGACATGCCGGGGGCATCATGCTCATTTATAGAGGAAGCTCCATGGGAAGTTGTTCTTTCAGAAAAACTAAAAGAATGCTGAAAGATATTCAAACATGTCCGGCGATCAGGTGGAAAAGCCCGCTAGAGCTAGAAATTATTGAGGGGATGCTAAAACCGCGCCCAACATCGGGAGTTGGTAGCGAAAGGAAAAACACCCAGGCCCAGCCGTTAAAGTCTTCAACGAAAAAGAAGAAGACCAAGAAGCCCACACAGCCTAACGACAAGCGCACGGAGCTGAAAAGCATATTGACGCATTGGAAGAATATAACCAGAAGGCGTGAACCCCGGTCACACTCCAAGAGTTTCTCAACCACATCCTTGAGGGCGGAGATGACAACAATGATGGGGGAGAAGACTCGTCAGAAGAACCTGAGAATTATGTAGCAATTTATCGCATGATCTCTCATTCATTAATAAACGACAAAGAAGCTCACTCGGTATCAGAAGATAATATATAGGCACCGGGGGCAGGATCGGTGCCAAAATCCTTGGAACCGTCAGACGAGCTGATTGACATGCTGCTGAACGAAGCCCGTCAGAAGAGCAAAGCTGATCAAGAGCGTGAAATGGCCATATTCGAAAAAGCCAAACGTCGGAGACTGGATGAAAGGGTTCAAGCACTCCAACCAGATCGAAGCACGCCCGTGGCAGACAAAAGCAGGCTTAAACGAGGAAACGGTTCGCTAAATCCCTGTCAATAGGAATGAAGCCGCCATCTCCCAAAGGAAATACTCCTGGCGGTATACACTTTGATGAAGCGGATGTGCATCCTAACTACCGTTTATACCATCAAAGGATTGCACATCCTACCAAAGAATGCATGGCCTTTAAAAAGTGGTGGCAGGGATACGTTGCTCACCGACAACATTTCAAGCGGATGAAGCTCAAGGCTCGTCGGGGAGCAGAGAAGCACGACGGATGAGCACAAAAGAACTGCCGGCAACTGTCACATGGTTGATTCTGGAGGGTCGCAAGTTCTCACCTTCGGAAGCGATTCTGATAAAGAAGCAGCCCTCAGCCCTCTCTTCAAAGAATCCACCTCAGGAAATGAGGAAGAGACGAAGGACTGCCACTCGTTCCAAATTCATGACTTCATCCACCAGCATCCAAACCCGCTACACCCAACAGTGGCTAGCTGGCCGTTCGAAATGTGGGGAACCGACATAATCGGGCCCATCGAACCGGCATTATCCAAAGGACATCGGTTCATATTGGCGACAACTGATTACTTCTCTAAATGAGCAGAAGCAATACCGCTAAGAGAAGTGAAGACGGAGAATATTCTTCATTTCTTCAAGACACATGTCATCTATCGGTTCGGCACTCCGCGACGGATTATCTCCGATAACGGGCCGGCTTACGGAAGTCACAGAATCAGCCGCTTCGCACAGCAGCATAATATAGACTGGAGATACTCTTCGGTCTACAATCCCCGAGCTAATGGTCTAGCTGAGGGTTTCAACAAAACCTTGACAAAGATCATAAAGAAGACGGTGTCCAAAAATAAAAAGGACTGGCACGAGAGACTACATGAAGCTCTCTGGGCGTATCGGACTACGTTCAAAATGGCCACAAACACAACGCCGTATGCACTAGTATTCGGCACTGAAGCGGTACTCCCCTCGAGATAGAGTTACCCTCTCTACAAGTGGCGGTTCATTACGAACTAACAGACGAAGAGAATTCCCATCTTCGACTTGAGGAGCTCGATGCCCTCGATGAAACTCGTCTCATGGCGCAGCAAAGCTTAGAGGCTTACAAAGAAAAGATGATGCGCTCATACGAAAGGTTGACTAGGCCGAGAACATTCCGCCAAGGCGAAGTCGTGCTAGTTGTCAAAAGACCTATGATCCCTAATCGTACCAAACGTGGGAAATTCAAGCCAAACTATGAGGGCACGTACATTATAGAGGAAGTCTACCAAGGTGGCGCTTACTTGCTCATGGATATGCATGGCGAAAGACCCTTCAGGCCAATAAATGGCCGGTTCCTGAAAAAATACTACGCCTAACGAGTCACGAACCAGGTTAATGATAGATGACGACGACTATGTCTTCTTGAGTCAAGACTCTAAAAGTAGTATCCAACGATACCCCGTCCCAAACACGGAAAACATTGGACCGTAATGTCCCTAAAATAACAGTGGACTGAAACGTCTCTAAATTAACAATGGACCGTAATGTCCTTAAACTAACCACGGACCAAAACATCCTTAAACTAACAATGGACCGTAACGTCCTTAAACTAATAATGGACCGTAATGTCCTTAAACTAGCTACGGACCGAAATGTACTTAAACTAACAACGAACCGCAATGTCTTGAAACTAGCTACGGACCGAAACGTACTGAAACTACTATAAACTGCAGCATCCTTGGGCTGACGCAAAAAAAGGGTACGTCCATAAGCAAGATAGGCACGGATGAAAACCCGAAAGGGCTCCGTGAGTAAAAACAGCAGGGCTACCGGCGAGTTAGTGAAAACCCGAAAGGGCGCAGACTCGTAAAAGAAATTCATGCAAACTTGCAAGGTCCTATCGACCTTGTAAGGAGAAAATACCTGCGTGAGATCCTTACGACTCACAAGGGAGCAACACACTTAGGGATCCCCACGATTCCTCAGGAGAAATTACACTTACGAGATCCTCACGACTCGTAAGGAGAACCCTCTTATGAGACCTTCACGACTCATAAAATTCAAAAGCCTTAAACTACAGGGATCTGAACATGTTCTTAAGCCATCACATTCCCCAGTTTGCCCTACAAACGGTTCATTATCGACCTTTATATACAATCCACGAGCACAAATTAACGTCTCCCCCCACCAAGTTCCACCAATGGCACGAAATGTCCTTATGTGGTGAACGACATTTGTAAGTTCTCTCGACTTATAAGGAGAAAACGCTCTTGTAAGATCCTTACGACTTACAAGAGAAAACGCACTTAAGAATCCTCACGATTCCTAAGGAGAAAACACACCTACGAGATCCTCACGACTCGTAGGGAGAAACACTTTTATGAGACCCTTATGGCTCATGAAGTCAAAAGCCTTAGTCGACAGGATCCTAACCCTGTTTGCTAGGCCGCCTTTGTTCGAATCGACAGAGGCAAATGATGATTCGCTCCTGGCAATGTCCCAGTGGTAGCGATGCTGATGCCTAAATCGGTATCAAATTCCAAGTCCTTTCACGGCAAGTGATGATTCGCTCTTGGAAATATTCCAGTCGCAGTGATGCTGATGCAAAGATTAGCGTCAGATCCCAAGTTGCATACTCGCAGCAAAAAGTCAGCGAGCCAAAAATACATATAAAAATAGCCGAAATGATAGGGCAACTTGCAACAAAATCAGCAAGTAAAATATATGCATACAAAAATAACCGAAATGACTGGGCAACTCGCAATAAAAAGTAGCGAGTAAAAAGAAAAATAGCCGAAATGATTGAGCACCGCGAATAATAGCCGAAATGATTGGGCAATCGCGACCTTCACGATATAAAAAGCTGAAATGATAGAGCATCGCGGAAAGAAATTAAAAAAATAAAGAAAAATGATGAAAGAATGAAACTTTTGCCCTGCAGTTAAGTCCATAGTGACCCCTATACACAATCCATGGGCATAAGCGAAAAGGGAACTACATTTCCTCGCCGGGCTACGTCAAAAGGAAGTCAGATCTCGACGACCACATCTGCAGTCTAAAGATCAACAACGGCGTTTCTTCTCACACCAACTGGATGAAGACGTGACGTCAACAACCGACCTCAGAGTCGCAATGAAGCGGAGCCGTAGCAAAGTCCCTAGTTCCAAATCTCAAAGGCAGCATCTGCATCCCAGGAGATCAAAAACGGCGTTCCTCCTCATTCCAGCAGGATACGGACGTGACATCACCAGTCGGAGCCACGGCAAAGTCCTTAGTTCCAAAATTCTACGGTTCACAGACAACCTAGAGTCAACCCTGACACTGCAGAAAATGGAGTAAGTCAACCCTGACACCGTGGAAAACGAAGCAAGTCTACCCCGACACCATAGAAAATGGAGCAAGTCAACCCTGACACCATAGAAAGCGGAGCACGTCAACCCCGACACTGCAGAAAACGGAGCAAGTCAACCCCGACACCGTAGAAAGCGGAGCACGTCAACCCCAACACCATAGAAAGCGGAGCACGTCAATCCCAACACCGCAGAAAATGGAGTAAGTCAACCATGACACCGTAGAAAATGGAGCAAGTCAACCCCGACGCCACAGAAAATAGAGCATGTTAACCCTGACACCGTAGAAAGCGGATTACGTCAACCCTGACACCGCAGAAAACGGAGCAAGTCAACCCTGACACCGTAGAAAGCAGAGCACGTCAATCCGACACCGTAGAAAGCGGAGCACGTCAACCTCGATACCGCAGAAAACGGAGTAAGTCAACCCTGACACCGTAGAAAACGGAGCAAGTCAACCCCGATACCATAGAAAACGAAGCAAGTCAACCCCGACACCGTAGAAAGCGGAGCACATCAACCCTGACACCGCAGAAAACGGAGCAAGTCACCCCTGACACCGTAAAAAGCGGAGCACGTCAATCCTGACATCGTAGAAAGCGGAGCACGTCAACCACGACACCGCAAAAAACGGAGTAAGTCAACCCCGACACCATAGAAAACGGAGCAAGTCAACCCTGACACCATAGAAAACGGAGCAAGTCAACCCTGACACCGTAGAAAGTGGAGCACGTCAACCCCGACACCGTCAAAAGCGGATCACGTCAACCCCGACACCGCAGAAAACGGAGCAAGTCAACTCTGACACCGTAGAAAGCGAAATAAGTCAACCCTGACACCGCAGAAAGTGGAGCACGTCAACCCTGACATCGCAGAATGCAGAGCACGCCAATCTTGACACCGCAGAAAGCGGAGTAAGTCAAATCTGACACGCAGAAAGCGGAGCACGTCAACCACGACACCGCAGAAAGTGGAGCAAGTCAACCAATAATCGCTCGGTTCGTCTCGACTCGTAGGGGAAAGCCTTAGGCAACGGGGATAAGGACCTGTTTCTTAAGTATTGGGACCCTGCAAGTCGGCCTAAGATGGGCCATTGTATACTATTCACGGATCACACTCTCCAAAGTCGAATCTCGACAAGGAGGGAAACAACCATTTACGAGTCCTCTCGACTTGTGAAAGGGAAAAATTCTCTTGTGAGATCCTTACGACTCTCGAGAGAAAATACACACTTAGGAATCCTCACGATTCCTAAGGAAAAAATACACCTACGAGATCCTTTCGATTCATAGGGAGAAAAGTCTTTATGAGACCCCACGGCTCATGAAGTTGAAAAGTCTTAGGTGGCAGATCCTAACCCTGTCTCCTGAGCCATCACTGTCCTATAAGAAGAGCAAGATAAACTACATATGGGCCGTATTCACCAGAGTTACATGCGAGCATGAGATATAAAAAAATATATATGTCTTTTATTCATAAATTCAAAATGAATACAAGATACATGTCATAAAAAGAATCAAAATGAATACAAAATACTCTCTCATTCTGGAGTGAATACAAGAAAAGGAGAATATATAAAAAAATCTTCAATCCGGCGGACGATGCAATAAGTTCATCAATTCATCACTCCTCCGCTGGACCTCGGCTTCAAGTTATAAAAAGGAGCATTCAATGCTATGCACAGAAAATGTTGTGTATAGTGGAACTATTCCCAAGGCCTAGAAAAAAGGGAGAGCATGGAAAATGAAAGAGGTGACTCATTGGAATCAGAGTTGGGAGATGAAACGACCTCATCAGTAGAGCCTCATGCGCATGGCACGTGGGCGCCCATGTCGATCCTTTTGAAAACTAAAATGGCACCGCACGTACATAACACGTGAGCGTAGGCGCTAGTGCAGGATTAAAATCCCCAACGGCGCCTCATGCACAAAACACGTGAACACCAACAGCAGTATAACAACACCACATACAGAACACATGTAAACATAAAAAAGAAAGGAGGGTAAAACATGAAGTTTTGTCATTCATATTCCAAGAACTTGTACATGATATAAAAATAAAAGAAAACGTTTACAATGGTAGAACACTTGATCCTGAACATGGATTAAGGAATTCAGAAGTAAAGCTGTCTAAAATACTTCTGGCCTCTCTGACCATTTTCGTGTGCATCCTCTCACGAATGCAAGCATCAGGATCCTCGCTAATTTCGTCTGTCCTATGATAGGCTGCGATTATCGTCGTCTGTTAGAAAATTTGATGCAAGATATCAATAAGATTATCTCGCCGTCTCTTCGAGATCAGGCCCATTAGATACACTGAGTGCATCTTGTCTTCAGCATCATCCAGTGCCTTAAGCGGCATGGCTTCGTAAAATCCAGGAAGGGCTTCCCAAATCTCTCCCACGATGATCTTCAACAAAGCGGAACGACGGGGGAGTAGTCGACCGTTGTGTTCATCGAGGTGACGCATAACCTCAGCACATTGAACGCCCGTAAACTTCTAGTTTTGACAACGGCCTTGGACGCGAATGTCTTCATACGAGATAATTTCGTCAAGATCATACAGATAAACGGCCATAGTATCTGAAAAGAAAAATCAGTGAGTTAATAATCAGAGTGATTAAGACATGGTTTATTATAAGATTCTCATTTCAACGGACACGGGGATTTAAATAACCCTTGACATCCTCATAGAGAGAGCAAGTTCTGTTAAAATACTCAACAAATTTGAATATACATAAATAAGTAAAAATCCCTTAAAAAGATTTTCAAGAACACTGGGGAATAAAATTCCCGAAGGGTCCTCTTGATCTTTCAGAACTAAGCTTTTCGCCAAAGGAATTAAATTCCTTTTATGTGATGGAATTAAATTCCAGAAACTCATAAAAAAAATGAGAAACAAAATCCCATGACTCCTCAAAAAATCAAAGGGGAATGCCCGAGGTATGGAGGGTTATTGTTCAAAGATCACATCTTTGGATCCCTAAGCAGATGGTGTTCACTGTCGGAAGCCGGGAAGACTGGACGTCTTGCCTGAATCTGGGGGCAGATGCTAATTGGTGCAATCCGTCCACCTCTCCGAAGATACCAAGTTGATTTATGGCACCGTGTATCGAAGGTTTAAACGGATGCGGCCGATATAGCAGACTTCGTCAGATTCCCCCTCATTTGAGGGATTTTTTATTGTGGGGACGCTCTTCTCTGCAGGCGCAAGCCCCTGCAGTTAATTACGCTACCGCATCACGGTAAAAACTTTCTCCTTCTCCATATGGTCACTTCGTGTCGTGGGTGTTTGTTTTGTGTTTGGTTGCCCGTGGATTGGATACGGAGACTAAGTTATGTTGTCGCCCATAGGGCGTGGACTAGTCCAAATCCGTATCTTTCTTAGATTTGGGTTTGGGGGGGTTGTGTTTAAGGATACATTAGCCTTCTTTCGGGCTAAGATCAACTTAAACGTTTGTTAAGGACACGTTAGTCTAATTCTAGACTAAGATCAACTTAACGGGATCGTTTAGATCCGACAAGAGAGCAATTGGCTCTATTGTTTAGTTTAATGACATTGCGGTCGATAATTAGTTTAAGCACATTACGGTCCATTGTTAGTTTTAAGACATCGCGGTCGAGGTTAAGGACATCATAGTCCGTGAGTTTAAGGACCTCACAGCCCGGTGTTAGTTTTAAGAAATCACGGTCAAGGTTAAGGACATCATAGTCCGTGGATTTAAGGACTCCACAGTCCGATGTTAGTTTTAAGACATCACGGTCGAGATTAAGGACATCATAGTCTGTGGATTTAAGGACTCCACAGTCCGACGTTAGTTTTAAGACATCACGGTCAAGGTTAAGGACATCATAGTCCGTGGATTTAAGGACTCCATAGTCCGATATCAGTTTTAAGACATCACGGTCGAGGTTAAGGACATCATAGTCCATGAGTTTAAGGACCCCACAGTCCGTAGTAATGTGTGGTCGTCGAGACCCGTCACCTCTCTGACGACGTTGAAGGATTACAACGACAGATGTCAGAGGAGTAAAGAGATGTACCCTCGAACCGGATGTAAATTGATTGGAAGAGCAGGTGTGCTCAATTCAATTTAAATTGAGGACTTACGGCCAGAATTGGGCTAAGTCCAGTTAAAGAACATTTTATTTTTGTTCTGCCTGTTAGGGCTTTATTTGGGCTCTCCCCTTTTAATAATGCTAAGCATTAGGCTCTGACATTTTTTGTCTTATATTGAATGCATAGCATTTATCAGAACAAGGTACGTTTTGACAGAGCGCCATGTGGCGCACTAGGTGCTTTGCGCCGGTCAAAGAGCGCATTGCGGTTAGCGCACATGAGGAGGACACGTGTCGCTAAGCGCTAATTTGTTAGCACACTACGCTTTTAATTTATGAGCACGCTGCGCTAGTTTATGGGTGCGCCAGTGAGTGACACGTGGCGCGCTTGGCGCTGAGCGCCAATCCAAGAGCGCAGTGCGCTGTTTTCAGGAGCGCAAAGCGCAGATCGTGTCTATGGTTGACACGTGGCATGTTATAGCGCTGAGGGCCAGTCCAAGGAGCGTAAGGGCGCAGTTCATGAGTGTAAATCACTGTCTAATAGCGCAAAGCGCATTTGAATCAATTTTAAGATCAAAGAACAAACTTATGTTCTTCAAAGGAGGCCTTGCCTCATGATCCAAGAACAACAGTTCTTGTTTTTATTAAAAGGCTCTGCCTTTATAGATCAGAAGATCTGTGAAGTAAAAATACTTCTTTTTATATATCTTTTATGATTAGGTCTTTTGATCTTTTCTTTTTAATCAAAGACCTTGGTCTTTTTATAGATCTAAGATCTTTTTTGGAAGACGTTTCTTCTTTTTACGAGATGTTTTCATCTCTGTTTTTCAAGAATCGATTCTTTACCTTTCTTTTCCTTTGAGCTCTTCTCAAAATTTGCAGAGAGTTTTTTTTCTCTCTATGAGACTTCAAGTCTTGGGGCCTTTATATAGGGCCAATCGATTTGTTAAATCGGTTTAAGAGATCTTTCTCTTGATTGATTGGGGAATATTTCCCACCGTTGGATCTTTGATCCTAAGGCTCCTGTTTGACAGAAGATAATCTTCTTATTTTAATGAGATCGAAAAATCTTTTCATGCAGAATTTGTTCTGTTTTTGGTAATTCATTATTTACCATTGGATCATTGATCCAGCGGTGCTTAAAGCACAATCTTGTTGTTTGGAAAGATTTTGAGAAATGTTTCCTTAAAAGAATTTAATTCTAGTTAATAAATGATTTATCATTATTATAAGATCCTTTGATCTAACGGTGGGAATTTTAATTCCAGCGCTGGCGCATCTACGTTGGACACGTGGCGTGCAGCGCAGAGCGCAGCGCAACTGCGCTAGCGCACCCATGCTTAACACGTGGCGCGCAGCGCGCAGAGCGCTGGATCTGAAGCGTTGCTTCAGCAGAGCGCTGAATCTGAAGCGTTGCTTCAACAGAGGTGTCTTTTCACCTACCTTTTTAACTCAAGCTTATATTCCCGAGAATCTTTCATTTCCCAATTTTGGAAATAGTTCTATTGTGCACAAAATTTTATTTGAACTCGAAGTAAAGCTTCTTCCTTTTCTCATCCCCAAAGAACTTTCTCAACTATGGCTTGTAACTGCCCTCATGCTCGTAGACAGCCGTGGGAAGTGCCCATTCAGGACCTTGTCCCTTTCTTTGCTGCGCGCTTGGTGGATCCTTCTTTCACGGATGAGCAGTGCGACGCTGCGCTGCACGATCTTTTGACTCATGTGGGGTCCCCTCTTCCCCTACACTCTATTTGGCTTCGGATGATACTTGCGTTTGTGCTCGCCGATCTTCCCCCTCCTCCAGCAGAGATGTCCTCGGCAATGCTGGATATTGCCGAAGACAAGATCGAGTGCTTCTTGGAGGCACACTTAATTTCTCAAGCCCTGAAGGATTGCTCTATCCACTTGCTGAGCCAGATATGGGCTCGTCGTGTTGTCATCACCACTTTCTCTGAGAAGTGCTGCGTCGACCGTTGGATGGCTATCCCTCGGGAGGATCGCCGTTTCGACATGGTGGAGAAGACGGAGAGGGACCTAGATAATTTTCTCTTTAGCTTTGTGAACCCCTGTCCTTCTGATCCCATATTTGGTGATCTTTTTTAAATGTAATAACAATAATAATAATAAAAAGATGTTTTAATTTAGTATTTTATTATCTGTTAAGTGTTCTCTTGTTTTTTAATTCTTTGTTATTCCTTTATAAGATGTTTATGCGCTGCATAATCATGAAGCGTTGCTTCGCTTTCCAATCTTGGAAACAGAGTTTTGCTTTAATTTGGGGTGCGCAACGCAATTGCGCTAGCGCTAGCGCATTCGTGTTTTGATACGTGGCGCGCAGCGCGTCTTGCGCTAGCGCACTGGCGCTCGACACGTGGCGCGCAGCGCAACTGCTCTAGCGCACCAGTGTCAGATACGTGGCGAGCAGCGTAACGCGCAACGCAACTGCGCCAGCGCGCCTGTGTCAGACATGTGGCGCGCAGCGCAGAGCGCGGGATTTGAAGCGTTGCTTCAATTTTTGACTCTTAAATTTCTAAACAGAACTTTGCTCTGATTGGGGGAAGCATAAGCGTCGCTTCATTTCCAACCTTGAAATTTGAACAGAGCTTTGCTCTGATTTGGGGAAACAAATGCCCCCCCTCCGTTGCGCTTACGTGGTCCCAGATGTGAGTGCGGCGGCGGTAGATTCTCAATCGTTGGATCAACTTTTGGGGAGTTGAAACGGCTCTTAATGCCTATAAATAGGATATTTGGTCCTCAAATGATTACCATCTTCTTCCTAAGAATTTTTATTTAGAGCCTTGCTCTTCCGTTCAAGAACTTTTAAGAGTTAGAACTCTTTCCAAAGTTAGGTAAAATTAAATTAATTTTAAGAAATTAAGGTTTTTACCCATTAACAGAGCCTTGCTCTTAATAGATCTTTGATCTAAAGAAAACTCATTTAGGGTTTCACTAGCAGAGCTTTGCTCCATAGGTCTAAAGAGATCTAGAGAGAACTAAAGATAACCCTATTAGGATTCCATTAATAGAGCTCTGCTCTCTAAAAGGATTTGTCTTGTGATTTCTTAATTCATTAATGGAGCTTTGCTCCTTTCAAATTATATAGAAGAACTCTTGAGAGTTTTTCATGGATCTGGAAGATTTAAGATGGAATTTTATTTTTGATGAATTATATCATCTTCTTAGAGCAAAGCTCTCAATGTTCTCGGGGGCTTTCTTTAACTTCCCTTCATAACTGATTTTGACAGGTGTCACTCCTGTCCGCAGAGCATTGCTCTCGAGGAGCTTAACTCCACGTGTCTATTTTGAATAAGAAATTGCTTATTCAATCTGTCTGCTGATCTTTACTGATTTTCTTTTACAGGAGTAATGGACGCTCACATGTATGATCTCGAAGAGATTATCTCTTACGGAGACATCCGCCGACTCGACCGTTCTCAGAATCGAGAATTCACAAACGCCGAGTGTGCCGAAATTATGAGTCGCTTTGACGCATACAATGGTCAACTGCTTCCTCGGCGTTCCCCTCTTCTAAAGCTTATTGTGGGAGCGATCTAAGAAGCGCTCCCTCTATTCTGTACCGGCGTGCCGCTTAGAGCATTGGATGCCGCTGAGGATAAGGTGCACTCGGTGTATCTGATGAACTTAATCTCGAAGAGACGGCGAGACAATCTTGTCGATCTCCTGCATCAGGCTTTTCAACAGTCTGCCATACTTGCTGCCTATCAGAGGGTGGAGGACATCCGTGGGGATGCCGACGCTTGTGATCGCGAAAGAAAGCACACTAGGATGGTTCGCCAGGCTTGGAAAATTCTGGAAAAGGTCTCTTTTGAGTTCCTCAACCCATGTCCTGGATTTGAGGTTTTGCCATTGTAATTACTTTAGTAATGTCTTTGTTTATTGCTTTCATAATTGTAAGAACCTTTTTTCAATATGAATGGAAAATTTCTCATTTTAGCGTGTTTTATTTCATGTTCTGAATCTTTTGCAAATGCATGGATGGGGTGTGCCTCGAACGCTTAATTAAATGCAGCTCAGATGTTCTCCTTGTTGCCTTCTCCTCTTTGCTGTGTTGTTGCCATGTAAATTTAGCAAGTATATAACTGTCAGTCTTGTGCTCTTTGTAAGGTAGTGATGGCTTAGAAAACATGTTTAGGATCTGTCACCTAAGACTTTTCAACTTTATGAGCCGTGAGGGCCTCATAAAGAATTTTCTCCCTGCCGGCCGAGAGGATCCGTAGGTGTAATTTCTCCTTAAGAATCGTGAGGATTCCTAAGTGCGTTTTCTCTTGAAAGTCGTAAGGATCTCACAAGAGAATTTTCTTCCTTACGAGTCGTGAGGACCCGCAAGTGATGCGTGAAGTTATCCTTATCCGCATTTCACGGAGTTAAGGGTTGCTCTGGATGCTTCCCACGGGTTCACTGCCGCGTTTGGCGAGGACCAGGCTCCGCTCTGGACATTTTCTAGGATACCGTAGTTTAAAGACATCGCGGTCGAGGTTAAGGACATCATAATTCATGAGTTTAAGGACCTCACAGTCCAATGTTAGTTTTAATACATCACGGTCGAGGTTAAGGACATCATAGTCCATGAGTTTAAGGACCTCACAGTCCGATGTTAGTTTTAAGACATCGCGGTCGAGATTAAGGACATCATAGTCCATGCGTTTAAGGACTTCACAGTCCGATGCTAGTTTTAAGACATCACGGTCGAGGTTAAGGACATCATAGTCCTTGGATTTAAGAACTCCACAGTCCAATGTTAGTTTTAAGACATCACGGTCGAGGTTAAGGACATCATAGTCCATGAGTTTAAGGACCTCACAGTCCGATGTTAGTTTTAAGACATCGCGGTCGAGATTAAGGACATCATAGTCCATGAGTTTAAGGACATCACAGTCCGATGCTAGTTTTAAGACATCACGGTCGAGGTTAAGGACATCATAGTCCGTGGATTTAAGGACTCCACAGTCCAATGTTAGTTTTAAGACATCACGGTCGAGGTTAAGGACGTCATAGTCCGTGGATTTAAGGACTCCACAGTCCAATGTTAGTTTTAAGACATCACGGTCGAGGTTAAGGACATCATAGACCGTGTGGTTGTCGGGACCCGTCACCTCTTTGAAGACGTTGAGGAATTACAACGAGAGATGACGAGATGTACCCTTGAACTAAGGTGAAATTAGTTTAAAATCATTACGGTTGATTGTTAGTTTTAAGACATCACGGTCGAGGTTAAGGACATCATAGTCCGTGGATTTAAGGACTCCACAGTCCGATGTTAGTTTTAAGACATCACGGTCGAGATTAAGGACATCATAGTCCGTGGATTTAAAGACTCCACAGTCCAATGTTTGCTCTGGATGCTTCACACGGGTTCACTGCCGTGCTCGGCGAGGACCGGGCTTCGCTCTGGATGCTTCACACGGGTTCACTGCCGTGCTCTGCGAGTACCAGGATCCGCTCTGGACGTTTTCCACGGGGTCAAAAGTGACATAATCCGTGTTCCACGTAGCCAGGAATTTTGCTTTGGATGCTTCACACAGGTTCACTGCCGTGCTCGGCGAGGACCAGGCTCCGCTCTGGATGCTTCACACGGGTTCACTGCCATGCTCTGCGAGGACCAGGATCCGCTCTGGACATTTTCCACGGGGTCAGAAGTGACGTTATCCGCGTTCCACGTGACTAGGAATTTTACTCTGGATGCTTCCCACGGGTTCACTGCCGTGTTCGGCGAGGACCAGGCTTCGCTCTGGATGCTTCGCACGGGTTCACTGCCGTGCTCTGTGAGGACCAGGATCCGCTCTGGACGTTTTCCACGGGGTCAGGAATGACGTTATCCGCGTTCCACGTGACCGGGAATTTTGCTCTGGATGCTTCCCACGGGTTCATTGCCGTGTTCGGCGAGGACCAGGCTTCGCTCTGGATGCTTCCCACGGGTTCACTGCCGTGTTCGGCGAGGACCAGGCTTCGCTCTGGATGCTTCACACGGGTTCACTGCCGTGCTCTGCGAGGAACAGGATCCGCTCTGGACATTTTCCACGGGGTCAGAAGTGACGTTATCTGCGTTCCACATGACTAGGAATTTTGCTCTGGATGCTTCCCACGGGTTCACTGCCGTGTTCGGCGAGGACCAGGCTCCCCTCTGGATGCTTCACACGGGTTCACTGCCGTGCTCTGCGAGGACCAGGATCCGCTCTGGACGTTTTCCACGGGGTCAGAAGTGACGTTATCTGCGTTCCACGTGACCAGGAATTTTGCTTTGGATGCTTCCCACGGGTTCACTGCCGTGTTCGGAGAGGACCAGGCTCCGCTCTGGATGCTTCACACGGGTTCACTGCCGTGCTCTGCGAGGACCAGGATCCGCTCTGGATGTTTTCCACGGGGTCAGAAGTGACGTTATCCGCGTTCCACGTGACTAGGAATTTTTCTCTGGATGCTTCCCACGGGTTCACTGCCGTGTTCGGCGAGGACCAGGCTCCACTCTGGATGTTTTCCACCGGGTCAGAAGTGACATTATCCGCGTTCCACGTGACCAGAAATTTTTGACTTTATCCGCATTTCACGGAGTCGGAATTTGACTCTCGGTCGTCTTTACACCACCGAGTCATGGAACTGGGAGTTGTCGCTGTTCCGCTTTGCTTGATGTTGTGTCTGTTTTAATGAGACGAATGTTGAGATGATCTCCAGGCTATCTGTGAGCCGTCGAGATTTGGCTTCTTCTTCTGAGGAAACCCGGGGAGGAGGAGTGTGATTCCTTCTTTGTTTGCGCCCCTGGATTGTATACAGGGATTGACATGATATCACCTGTAGGGCATAAAATTTCATTCATTCATTTTTTTTCTTTCCGCGATGCTCTATCATTTCAGCTTTTATATCGCGAAGGTCGCGATTGCCCAATCATTTTGGCTAATTTTCGCGGTGCCAATCATTTCGGCCACTTATTTTATTTTTACTCGCTGTTTTTTATTGCGAGTTGCCCCATCATTTCGGCTATTTTGCATGCATACATTTTTACTTGCTGATTTTGTTGCAAGTTGCCCCATCATTTCGGCTATTTCGTATGCATGTGTGGCTTGCTGGCTTTTCCCTGCAAGCTTGGAATTAGACACCAATTTTTGCATCAGCACCGCTACAACTGGGATATTGCCAGGAGCGAATTATCATTTGCCTCTGTCGATGTCGAGCAAAGACGGCTTAGCGAACAGGGTCTAGATACTGTCGACTAGGGCTTTTGACTTTATGAGTCATAAGGGTCTCATAAAGGTATTTCTCCCTGCGAGTTGTGAGGATCTCGTAGGTGCGTTTTCTCTTTAAGGATTGTGAGGATTCCTAAGTGCATGTTCCCTTATAAGTCGTACGGATCTTACAAGAGTGTTTTCTCCTTATAAGTCGAGAGGACTTACAAGGGTTGTTCACCGTGCGAACATATCCCTAGTCACGGATGGGACTTGGTTAGGGAAATGTTTATTCGCGCCCGTGGATTGTATACAAGGGTCAGCATTTATCCGCTTGTAGGGCAGTAGTGGAGGTTGTGGGGGTTGCTTAGGAACAGGTTCAGATCCCTGTAGCTTAAGACTTTCAAATCTTATGAGCCGTGAGGGTCCCATAAGAGGATTCTCCTTACGAGTCATAAGGATCTCGCAAGTGTAATTTCTCCTTAGGAATCGTGAGGATTCCTAAGTGTGTTGCTCCCTTGTGAGTCGTAAGGATCTCACGCGGGTGATTTCTCCTTACAAGGTCAAGAGGACCTTGCAAATGTCTTTTAACGAGATTGCGCCCTTTCGGGTTTTCACAAACACTCGTCGGTAGTTCTACTGTTTTTACTCACGGAGCCCTTTCGGGTTTTCATCTGTGCCCATTTTGCTTATGGACATACTGTTTTCTTTTTTTTTTATTCTTTTTTTTTCTAACGAAGTTGCGCCCTTTCGGGTTTTCACAAGACTCGCCAGTAGCCCTGCTGTTTTTACTCACGGAGCCCTTTCGGGTTTTCATCCGTGCCCATTTTGCTTATGGACATACCGTTTTCTTTCTTTTTATTTTTCTTTTATATTTTTTTTATTATTTTTTTTATCAGCTTTGGGTTGTTGCAATCCACCGTAGTTTCTCGACATCTTGGTCAACAGCTAGTTTTAGGACATAGTGGTCCGTCGTTAGTTTAAGAACGTTTCGGTCCGCTGTTAGTTTAAGGATGTTTCGGTCCGCCATTAGTTTTAAGGAGTTTCGGCCCGCCGTTAGTTTAAGGACGTTTCGGTCCGTTGTTAGTTTAAGGACATCTCGGTCCGTTGTTAGTTTAAGGATATCTCGGTCCGCTGTAAAGTAAGCCGGTTACTACTTATAGAGTTTGGGCTTAGAAAGATAGCGAGCGGACATAGTCGTCGTCATCTATCATTGACCTAGGCCGTGACTTGTTAGGCGTAGTATTTCTTCAAGAAGCGACCGTTTATTGGCCTGAGGGGTCTTTCACCATGCATGTCCATGAGTAGATAGGCTCCACCCTGGTAGATCTTGTCTATAATGTACAGGCCTTCATAGTTCGGCTCGAATTTTCCCCGCTTGGCGCGATTGGGGATCATAGGTCTTTTGACCACTAGTACGAGTTCGCCTCGGCGGAATGTCCTCGGCCTAGTCAATCTTTCGTAAGAGCGCATCATCTTTGCTTTATAAGCCTCCAGATTTTGTTGCGCTATGAGCCGGGTTTCATCAAGGGCATCAAGCTCTTCAAGCCGAAGGTGAGCATTCTCTTCGTCCGTTAGCTCATAATGGACTGCCACTCGTAGAGAGGGTAACTCTATCTCGAGGGGGAGTACCGCTTCTATACCGAATACCAATGCGTACGGCGTTGTGTTCGTGGCCATCTTGAATGTAGTCCGGTACGCCCAGAGAGCTTCATGTAGTCTCTCGTGTCAGTCCTTCTTATTTTGGGACACCGTCTTCTTCACGATCTTCGTCAAGGTCTTGTTGAAAGCCTCCGCTAGACCGTTGGCTCAGAGATTATAGACTGATGAATATCTCCAGTCTATGTTATGTTGTTGTGCGAAGCGGCTGATTTTGTGGCTTCTGTAGGCTGGCCCGTTATCGGATATGATCCGTCTCGGAGTTCCAAACCGATAAATGACGTGTGTCTTGAAGAAATGGAGGATATTCTCCGTCTTCACTTCCCTCAGCGGTACTGCTTCTGCCCATTTGGAGAAGTAATCAGTTGCCGCCAAAATGAATCGATGTCCTCTGGACGATGCTGGTTCGATGGGGCCAATTATGTCAGTCCCCCACATTTTGAACGGCCAGCTAGCCACTGTCGGGTGTAATGGATTTGGGTGCTGATGGATAAAGTCTCCGTAGATCTGGCATGAGTGGCATTGCTTCGCATACTCGAGGCAGTCCTAAATCATCGTGGGCCAGTAGTAGCCCATCCGTTTAATTTTTAACTTCATCTTTGGGCCTGCTTGGTGAGAACCGTAGAGTCCGTCGTGAACTTCTTGGACGACTCTTTTTGCTTCTTCAGGTCCCAGGCATCTTAACCACAGGGAATCAAATGACCTCTTGTACAGAGTATCATTGACGAAGGCGAAAGATAGGGCTCGCTTCATGAGCTGATGTTTTGAGGACGCATCTTCAGGCGTTCGACGGGATTTGAAGTAGTCTATGAAGACTTCTCTCCAATCCTCGGTCTTTTCCTGGTCTTTTATTTGCATAGCCATTTGCTCGGTCACTCCCTTTTCCTCGTACTTCTCTGCTCCCGACGAGTTTTGCGTTTCATCCGCTTAAAATATTGCCGGTGAGCAACATATCCCTGCTACCATCTTTTGAAAGCGTCGCATTCTTAGGTAGGGTGCGAAATCTTTCGATGATATGAGCAGTAGCTAGGATGCATCTCTGCTTCACCGACAGTGTTTCCTTCGGAGGGTGGTAGCTTTATTCCCACTGATATGGCTTTAGCGAACCTTTTCCTTGTCTTGAACTTGTTTTTATCGGCGACGGATGTCTCTTGATTTGGCGGGAGTGTTTTGACTCTTTCGTCTAGTCGCTGGCATTTGGCTCTTTCAAATATGGCCATCTCACGCTCCCGATCGGCTTTATTTCGCAGATGAATTTCATTCAGGAAGGCGTCGATCATTTCGTTTGACGGCCATAGAAGTTCCGGCTTGGGACCTGCCCCCGGTCTCTCTGTGCAAGGAGCTTCTTCATCGTCTGTAGACGAGTGAGAGATCACATGACAACTTGCTACGTAATCCTCGGATCCATCCGACGAGTCTTCCCCATCATCTCCGTCCTTAAGGACGTGGCTAAGAAACTCTTGAAGTGTGATGGGAGTCCGCGCATTCTGGTTATACTCTTCCAGCGCATCAATCTGCTTTTGTAGGTCTGTGCGCTTGTCGTCAGGCTTCACGGGCTTCTTGGATTTCTTCTTCTTTTTCGAGATTTCGACGGCTGGGTGTGAACACTTTGGCTATCACCACCAATCTTTGGAGTTGGGCGCAGCTTCGGCATCCCTTCGATGATCTAGGGTTCCAGCGGGTTCTTCCACCTGATCGCTGGGCATGTCTGGAGATCATTCAGCATCCTTTTGGTTTTGGCTGAAAGCACGACCTCCCATGGAGCTTCCTCAACAAAAGAGCATGTTGCCCCCGGTGTGTCCGTTTTCTTAGAAGTGTGCGGTTGTGGTGGGTTTACTTTCCACTTCTCAGACAGCGCAAACTTGCCTTGTAGGTACGGATCCTCGATCCATCCCTTAAAGACGAAGCAATCCTCGATCGGATGGCTTACCGTTTGGTGGTAAGGGCAATAATTGGGATTGTTCACTTCGCTGGGTTGCGGTGGTCGCCTTGGATTCGGCAAATTGATAATCCTTTTGCGCACCGCCAGCTCGAACAGCCTCTTCGTTTTATCCCGCGGGAATGAGTAAGGACGCTTCATTTTCTCATTGTAATAGCGCCGTCTCTCCTCCAGTTGATCCGCTAGCTTTGGGGCACTGGGCTGTTGTTGGGTGTTTGCAACGAAGATCGCCTTCCCTTTACCCTTTTCGTTCCGCGGTTCCAGTTTCGGGGGAGACGGTCTATGACCCATCTGATTCATTTAACCTAACTTATCGATTAAAGCCTGGAACGTAGTCGGTTTGTAGAACATCATGAACTGTGAAATAGTTGTATGAGGGTCTAGAGTGCCCACGAACATGCCCACCGCTGGTGCTTCTTCGATGCGCTGTTCGCACTTTGACCACAGATTTCGCCATCGGATTGCGTATTGAACCCAAGTTTCGCCCGGCTTTACTCTCGCATTGATCAATGCTGTTATCGGGGTGCGTTCACTTGCGCTCGCGAATCGCTGGGTGAACAACAACTCCATTTCTGCAAAAGTTTTGACGGAGTCGTTTGGAAGTTCGGAGTACCATTCAAACGCCGATTCCAACTAGCTGCCGACGAATTGACGGAGCAAAAGCTTATCATCGCCCCCGGTGTTGCCGCACAGAGCTCTGAACTGGGCGACGTGCTGGTGGAGATTACCTGTCCCCTTGTATACTTGGAATTTGGGGATTGTGTATCCCGGCGGGTATTTTATCTGGTCTAACCAGCCCGGATATGGTCGCCCAGTCTTCACGACCTGGACAGCCGCTTCATTTGCCTAGTGAACTCGTATTTGTCGAGCAATATAATCATCCAGGGCAGCCTTAGAAATGGTTTCCTCCTTGGCTGCTGAAAGAGCCGGAGGAGGGTTCGACGTCTCCCCTCTGTCATCTTCAATAATGATAGGAGGTTCTTCAGCTGGGGGATCCGGCTGGATCATCATGCCCACCATATCTTGGAATAGCAGGGCCATTTGCTTTATATTGGCCGCTTGCTCTGCAGCCTCTTTATCCTTCTTCTCAAGCATTCTCTGAAGAAATTCAGCATCAGTTTCCTGATCACGGCGCTGCTCCGTGGATGTTTCCGGGCTTTCTTTTGGCCCGGTGAGTGCGGCCATCGCAGTCAGCATCTCCTGAAACTTCTGCAGCTGCTGTTCCTGAGCTCTTGTGATGGATCGGGTGAGTGGTCGGTGGCCCGTAGAAGCGCGGCTATCCTCCTTCCCGGATGCCATGTAAATAGTATGGACCGTTATGCCCCCAGACTTAGGGCGTTTGGGCTCGGTGCCTTTGACATTTGTCGCAGGCATGGGGATCTTCTCCGGCCTTCTTTTCTTATGAGCGGTCGAAGTTGAGGGGGCCGTCGCAGTGGGAACCCAGATAGCTTTTCGTGGCTTGGCAGGATGGCTTTCTTCTTGTTGAACCTTCGCCCTTTTCTGTCGGCCAGGGTAATCTTGATCAACCACTGAGTTCCGGACCTGCCGCCAGACTTTGTAGATCTTGGAGGACAGCCGCTGAGGGGACTGTTCTGGCTTTGCTTCCGCAACATTATCTACCGGAGGAGGAGATCTTTTCAGTATGGCGGTAGGAGAATTCCTACGCACCTTATTCAGCAGCTCGAAGCTGTTTCCGGTTAGAACAGCAACATTAATTTCCGCCGTTGGGGCTGGTGGAGTTAGCCCAAAAGGGGAGTTGCCTCCGGCCTTCCTTACTCGGCGCTAGTAGCGACATCGAGCGCGTCGAGCTGATGGAGTTGGCTCGGTGATGGGGATGGCTTCGTCTTGCCCCCTGTTCAGGTGAGGGGCTGTTGCTGGTGTCAGGCTGTTGAAGATTGATATCCTTTGAGTAGCGGGAGCGGGAGTGGGAGTTGGGACAGTCAGTCTTGTAAAAACCGACCCCTTGGCAGGAGAAGCCGCCTTGACGACTTCAGGAGCAGGGTTGGTTACTTTCTTCGGAATAAGCTTTTCTTGAGTTGCAGGCTTCATCATGGGCCCACAGGAACTCTGGCCCAATCTGGCGAAGACTGAAGTGTTGGAGCTGGACGACCCGTTGAGAGGGGCCGCAGTAGTAGCAAGCCGATCAAAGACTGACTTCTTGGAGCTTCTGGCATTGGCACAGGAGCGGTGAAGCTCGTTGGCGGGAGCATGGTCCCGAAAAACAATCCTGTGGTGGCTTGAGTGACCTGTTCCACGGGCATCGTGAACAAAGAAGCCGCTTGGGGCCCATAGGTTATGCCCCCTATTGAGGCAGGATGTGGGTTGCAGTTGCATGTGGAACACTTTGAGCAGGTGAACGCCATTGATCCTTTGCTTTTCTGCACCATGCAAAATGCCAAATCTTAGTACCTCGAAACCCAAAGGCAACCATTGGCAAACCGTGATTGGTTCGCGAACACGACACACGAAGTGTGGAGTGGAAAGAGGAAAAGGTCTCACCGAGCGTGCCGGAATCTGTTCACTGCCGGAAGCCGGGAAGACTGGACGTCTTGCCTGAATCTGGGGGCAGATGCTAATCGGTGCTATCCGTTCACCTCTCCGAAGATGCCAAGTTGATTTATGGCACCGTGTATCGAAGGTTTAAACGGATGCGGCCGATAGCAGATTTCGTCAGATCCCCCCTCGTTTGAGGGGTTTTTGATTGTGGGGACGCTCTTCCCTGCAGGCGCAAGCCCCTGCAGTTAATTACGCTACCGCATCGCGGTAACAACTTTCTCCTTCTCCATATGGTCACTTCGTGTCGTAGGTGTTTGTTTTGTGTTTGGTTGCCCGTGGATTGTATACGGAGCCTAAGTTATGTTGTCGCCCGTAGGGCGTGGACTAGTCCAAATCCGTATCTTTCTTAGATTTGGGTTTGGGGGGTTTTGTTTAAGGATACGTTAGCCTTATTTGGGGCTAAGATCAACTTAAACGTTTGTTAAGGACACGTTAGTCTAATTCTAGACTAAGATCAACGAAATGGGATCGTTTAGATCCGACAAGAGAGCAATTGGGCTCTATTGTTTAGTTTAAAGACATTGCGGTCGATAATTAGTTTAAGGATATTACGGTCCATTGTTAGTTTTAAGATATCGGGGTCGAGGTTAAAGACATCATAGTCCGTGAGTTTAAGGACCTCACAGTTCGGTGTTAGTTTTAAGACATCACGGTCAAGGTTAAGGACATCATAGTCCGTGGATTTAAGGACTCCACAGTCCGATGTTAGTTTTAAGACATCACGGTCGAGGTTAAGGACATCATAATCCGCGGATTTAAGGACACCACAGTTCGATATTAGTTTTAAGACATCACGGTCAAGGTTAAGGACATCATAGTCCGTGGATTTAAGGACTCCACAGTCCGACGTTAGTTTTAAGACATCACGGTCAAGGTTAAGGACATCATAGTCCATGAATTTAAGGACTCCACAGTCCGATATTAGTTTTAATACATCACGGTCGAGGTTAAAGACATCATAGTCCATGAGTTTAAGGACCCCACAGTCCGTAGTAATGTGTGGTCGTCGGGACCTGTCACCTCTCTGACGACGTTGAAGGATTACAACGACAGATGTCAGAGGAGTAAAGAGATGTACCCTCGAACCGGATGTAAATTGATTGGAAGAGCAGGTGTGCTCAGTTCAATTTAAATTGAGGACTTACGGCCAGAATTGGGCTAAGTCCAGTTAAAGAACATTTTATTTTTGTTCTGCCTGTTAGGCCTTTATTTGGGCTTCGCCCTTTTAATAATGCTAAGCATTAGGCTCTGACATTTTTTGTCTTATATTGAATGCATAGCATTTATTAGAACAAGGTACGTTCTGACAGAGCGCCACGTGGCGCACTAGGTGCTTTGCGCCGATCAAAAAGCGCATTGCGCTTCTGTCGGTTAGCGCACACGAGGAGGACACGTGTCGCTTAGCGCTAAGCGCTAATTTGTTAGTGCACCGCGCTTTTAATTTATGAGCGCGCTGCGCTAGTTTATAGGTGCGCCAGTGAGTGACACGTACCGCGCTTGGCGCTGAGCGCCAATCCAAGATCGCAGTGCGCTGTTTTCAGGAGCGCAAAGCGCAGATCGTGTTTATGGTTGACACGTGACATGTTATAGCGCTGAGCGCCAGTCCAAGGAGCGCAAGGGCGCAGTTCATGAATGCAAAGCACTGTCTAATAGCGCAAAGCACATTTGAATCAATTTTAAGATCAAAGAACAAACTTATGTTCTTCAAAGGAGGCCTTGCCTCAAGATCCAAGAACAACAGTTCTTGTTCTTATTAAATGGCTCTGCCTTTATAGATCAGAAGATCTGTGAAGTAAAAATACTTCTTTTTATATATTTTTTATGATTATGTCTTTTGATCTTTTTTTTAATCAAAGACCTTGGTCATTTTATAGATCTAAGATCTTTTTTAGAAGACATTTCTTCTTTTTACGAGATGTTTTCATCTCTGTTTTTCAAGAATTAATTCTTTACCTTTCTTTTCCTTTGAGTTCTTCTCAAAGTTTGCAGAGAGTTTTTTTTCTCTATGAGACTTCAAGTCTTGGGGCCTTCATATAGGGCCAATCGATTTGTTAAATCGGTTTAAGAGATCTTCCTCTTGATTGATTGGGGAATATTTCCCACCGTTGGATCTTTGATCCTAAGGCTCCTGTTTGACAGAAGATAATCTTTTTGTTTTAATAAGATCGAAAAATCTTTCCATGCAGAATTTGTTCTGTTTTTGGTAATTCATTATTTACCATTGGATCATTGATCCAGCGGTGCTTAAAGCACAATCTTGTTGTTTGGAAAGATTTTGAGAAATGTTTCCTTAACAGAATTTAATTCTGGTTAATAAATGATTTATCATTATTATTAGATCCTTTGATCTAACGGTGGGAATTTTAATTCAAGCGCTGGCGCACCTACGTTGGACACGTGGCGTGCAGCGCAGAGCGCTGGATCTGAAGCATTGCTTCAATATAGGTGTTTTTTCACCTTCCTTTTTAAGTCAAACTTATATTCCCTAGAATCTTTCATTTCCCAATTTTGGAAATAGTTCCATTATGCACAAAATTTTATGTGCTTCGTCTTTATAATTCGAAGCAAAGCTTCTTCCTTTTCTCATCCCCAAAGAACTTTCTCAACTATGGCTTGTAACCGCCCTCATGGTCGTAGACAGCCGTGGGAAGTGCCCATTCAGGACCTTGTCCCTCGCTTTGTTGCACGCTTGGTGGATCCTTCTTTCACGGATGAGCAGTGCGACGCTGCGCTGCACGATCTTTTGACTCGTGTGGGGTCCCCTCTTCCCCCACACTCTATTTGATTTCGGATGATCCTTGCGTCTGTGCTCGCTGATCTTCCCCCTCCTCCAGCAGAGATATCCTCGGCAATGCTGGATATTGCCGAAGACAAGATCGAGTGCTTCTTGGAGGTGCACTTAATCACTCAAGCCCTGAGAGATTGCTCTATCCACTTGCTGGGCCAGATACGGGCTCGTCGGATTGTCATCACCACTTTCTCTGAGGAGTGCGGCGTCGACCGTTGAATGGCTACCCCTCGGGAGGATCGCCGTTTCGACATGGTGGAGAAGACGGAGTGGGAACTAGATAATTTTCCCTTTAGCTTTGTGAACCCCTGTCCTTCTGATCCCATATTTGGTGATCTTTTTTAAATGTAATAACAATAATAATAATAAAAAGATGTTTTAATTTAGTATTTTATTATCTGTTAAGTGTTCTCTGTTTTTAATTCTTTGTTATTCCTTTGTAAGATATTTATACGCCGTGTAATCATGAAGCGTTGCTTCGCTTTCCAATCTTGGAAACAGAGCTTTTCTCTAATTTGGGGTGCGCAGAGCAATTGCGCTAGCGCTAGCGCATTCGTGTTTTGACACGTGGCGCGCAGCGCAACTGCGCCAGCGCACCAGTGTCAGACACGTGGCGAGCAGCGCAACACGCAGCGCAACTGTGCCAGCGCGCCTGTGTCAGACTCGTGGCGCGCAGCGCAAAGCGCAGGATTTAAAGCGTTGCTTCAATTTTTGACTCTTAAATTTCTAAACAGAGATTTGCTCTGATTGAGGGAAGCAGAAGCGTCGCTTCATTTCCAGCCTTGGAATTTGAACAGAGCTTTGCTCTGATTGGGGGAAACAGATGGATTTCAGAGGAGGGCAAAGCTCTCATAATGGATTTAAAATCCAGAAATTTTTGTTCAAAAAGAAAAGTTTTTTTCTCTCTCTGATGTGCAAGATCTTTACCTAAAAAGGGTTTCTTTTGACAGAGTTTAACTCTAGAATTACAATTGCAGAGAACTAAGCTCTGAGGAGGAGAATTAAAATCTCAAAGAAAACGAAGAAGGAAGAAGATGAAAGAAACAGTGGCTGCCTAAGGAACCAAACCCTTGCATTAATAAGACGTGACAAGAGCGGTTCACCTCCCCGTTCCCCTAGGCAATCCAACGGCAGTAAAGGTGACAGCGTTGCACTCACGTGCAAACCACCTGAGAACAATGCTGTGGGGGCATTTGTTCCCTTATGGAAAATGAATAATAAATATAAAAAGCAATGCGAAAAGTCCCCAAATGAAGCATCACGTGCCCACACATGATAGGCACCGCGCTTAACAAAACAAGGCTGAAACCGAGCCTCACGTGCAGACATGTGACCTCCATATACAAAGTATATAGACGCCTTCTTAAAACAAACAATTGGCCAGAAGAATTCACGTGATAGCACGTGACGCTCTTTGGTGGGCTTAACTTTATGGGGTCACATGCTACACGTGATGGGCTCCTATGCCTTCTGAACCAATAGAATTAAATTCTAAATATAAGAGATCAAAGCCCTATTTGGAAAATATTTCCTTAGATCTTTCTAAACAAGAAAGATTGCGCTCTGTAAAATAGAGCGCCATTGGATTAAAAATCCAATGGTGATTAAAAATCACCAATTTACAGAAGAAGATTCTGTTAAGAGATTTTTTCCTAAACTTTTGGAAAATATCTTCTATAAAACGGAAGTCTTTGGAACGGTGAATAAAATTCATCGATTGATCTAAAAGATCATTTTAGTTAATCAAAATCCCTAAATGAGAGATGTTCTGAAGAAAATTGATTCTTTTCTTTCTCCTATAAATAGGAGCCGAGAGATACAAAAAAAGAAAAGGAGAAGAACCCCTCCCAATAAACTTCAAGTTCAAAAGAGAAAACAGAAAAGAAGAAACCCTAGGTAAGAAGGAACAAAACAGAGAGAATACCTTACTTCTTCTTCGTCTCCACAAGAGTTTAACTCTTCCAAAGAACTTAGTTCTTTCTTCTGGCAAAGGATCTGCGGAAGTAGATCTCTCCACAAGTTGAGAATTTAATTCTTATCGGGGGGATTCTGCCATGCAGATCCAAAACCTAGGAGAAGATAGAATTTAATTCTCCTAAAAAGTATGTAGTGTAGGGTGTTTTTCATCACCCCATTGAGATGGGAATGCGCGCTCCAGCCAGGCATACTACAGATTCCCCCTGCCTAGGGTGGGCCGGGGTTTATTGATTGTAGGGATCCGAATCTCCGGCAGCCGCGGACTAAGCTGCCGTTAATTAACCCTCGCCTTTGGAGTGAGGGAACCTCCGATTGACGGTTTAAACTGGCCATGCGAATTCAATGTGCAGTGTACGTGTGTTTTATTTTGGAGGGGCGTGGATATATCGGGTGCCACGGAGAGTTTTTACAGGGGTCCCGCTACCCGGATAGCGGGCTGGGGGCCAAGTGGGCTAGCAGCCCCCTTCCAGGGGTGCGGGGCAGCGCCCCGGCCCAAATTTTTTTTGGGAAGGACAGTGTTGTGGAGTGTGTGTATCTATATATATATACATGTAACATATATGAAAAAAGGGAAAAAGCGCCCAAAGGACGCATGGGGCCAGCGCCTTGAGCGCTGTGCGCTTAGGTGCTGTGCGCTTAGGCGCTAGCGCACCATGTATCCGACATGTAGGCGCTAGACGCTTGAGCGCAGGGCGCTGGAGCGCTTGGCGCTCGAGTGCTAGCGCGCCACGTGTCGGCACGTGGGCGCTTTGTGCTTGAGCGCTGGGCGCTTGAGCGCGAGGCGCTCAAGCGCTAGCGCGCCACGTGTCGGCACGTGGGCGCTTTGCGCTCGAGCGCTAGCGCGCCACGTGTCGGCACGTGGGCGCTTTGCGCTCGAGCGCTAGCGTGCCACGTGTCGGCACGTGGGCGCTTTACGCTCGAGCGCCGGGCGCCACGTGTCGGCACGTGGGCGCTTGGCGCTCGAGCGCCGGGCGCCACGTGTCGGCACGTGGGCGCTGGGCGCTTGAGCGCCGGACGTTTGAGCGCCGGGCGCTCTAGCGCCGGGCGCTCTAGCGCAAGGCGCTCGGGTGCTTGGGCGCCGGCGAGAAAAAGAGGCTTTTAGCCCCAGAAACTCTCGAAAGAGAAATTAGGGTGGAGTGAAACTCCTAAGCTGTTTTGAAACTGATGAAGGGCTTCTCCCTTTGAGCCCTAGTTCTTCCCCAAAGTGGGGTTTCTGGAGATGGGTCTCCTTCTTCTTCGTCTGTTGGCCGGATCTTGAAGATCAAGAAGTGTGAGATTTTAAAAATCTCTTCTTTTTGAGATCTGATGGAAGATCTGAGTTCCCATTTGTGGGTTTTGTGGTGAAAAACTACTTAGTTTTGGAAAAGAAAGAGTAAAGCTTTTGATTTAATTCAAAAGAAATGAGAAGGTTTAGAATCTTGGAGAAGGAGCAGGAGGCACAAAGAACCCTAGTTTTTGGGGGAATGAAAAATTGTCTTTTTTATTCATCATCATGTTGTCTTTTATAGGCTTACACATTTACATATAGCCCCTTGGGCTTTACAAAATGACATTTTGCCCATCCCATATCTCATGTGTTATTTCTTTTTGCACATAAGCCATGGGCTTACAAAAATTTGGCTTTATGCCCATTTTGTTCACATTCATGCATAAAAAATTACATAAAAATTATTTATTACATGATTTCATTTTAGCATGGGGGAGGGCCAGCCGCTTCATGTTCGGACTCGACCTGGGCATGGGCCCATTTGATCTGGGCTTTGGCCCACTTGACTTGGGGTTGACCATGACTTTGACTTGGTCAACCGGGGTGCAATTGTCGACTTCAACAAAGTGCCCCCATCAATAAATGCACACCACATATATGAGTCGTGTGTATGAAATTGATGGATCTTCTTTTGCGTAGAGGTGACTTGCTTTTGTTCCCACTTTTTAGGATGCACTGCCCTTTTTACGACATGGACGGTCGACACTTGACGCATCTCCGAGACGGAGTGTCCGTGGTAGACGTTTCCCTGGCCCGGAGTGATCTGGTTCCTGCTTTGTAAGAAGCCTGCACTGCCATTTTTGTGACATGGACGGTCGACGCTCTGATCCGAAGCGATTTGGTTCCCTGCTTTGTAGGAAGCCTGCACTGCTATTTTTGCGACATGGACGGTCGACGCTCTGATCCGGAGCGATTTGGTTCCCTGCTTTGTAGGAAGCCTTCACTTCCATTTTTGCGACATGGACGGTCGACGCTCTGATCCGGAGGATTTGGTTCCCGATTTTTGGGAAGCCTGCACTGTCCGTTTTGCGACATGGACGGTCGACGCTCTGATCCGGAGCGATTTGGTTTGCTGCTTTATAGGAAGCCTGCACTGCCATTTTTGCGACATGGACGGTCGACGTCTGATCCGGAGCGATTTGGTTCCCTGCTTTGTAGGAAGCCTGCACTGCCATTTTTGCGACATGGTCGGTCGACGCTCTGATCCGGAGCGATTTGGTTCCCTGCTTTGTAGGAAGCTTGCACTGCCATTTTTGCGACATGGACGGTCGACGCTCTGATCCGGAGCGATTTGGTTCCCGATTTATAGGAAGCCTGCACTGCTCGTTTTGCGACATGGATGGTCGACGCTCTGTTTGACTTGCTCTGCTTCCTGCAGTGTCAGGAGTGAACTTGACTTGCTCCGCTTCTTGCGGTGTCGAGATTGGATTCTGACTTGCTCCGCTTTCTGTGGTGTCGGAGTTGAAGTTGACTTGTTGATTATGATTTGGGTTGACATCAGCATCGCTATACTGGAATATGGTACCAGGAGCGAATCATCTTCTGTCTTTGAGAGGATTTTGGGATTTTGGTTTTTGTTTGGCATCTGCATTGCTGCACTGGAATAATGCCAGGAGCAACTCATCATTTGCCCCGGGAGGATTTGGGAATTGGTTTTTGCTTTGCATCAGTATCGCGACACTGGAATAATGCCAGGAGCAACTCATCATTTGCCCCGAGAGGATTTAGGAATTGATGGCTTAGGAGGCAGGTTTAGATCCCTATCAGCTAAGACTTTTCAATTTTATGGGCCGTAAGAGTCCCATAAAAGCATTTTCTCCCTACAAGTCGAAAGGATCGCGTAGGTGTATTTTCTCCTTAGGAGTCGTGGGGACTCCTAAGTGTGTTGCTCCTTTGTGAGTCGTAAGGATCTCATGCGGGAATTTTCTCCTCGCAAAGTCGAAAGGACTTTGCGAGTGCATTTCATCTCTTTTCTCTTCTTCTTTCTCTTTTTTTTACGAGTTTGTGCCCTTTCGGGTTTTCACAAACCCGCCGGCAGTCCTGCTGTTTTTACTCACGGAGCCCTTTCGGGTTTTCATCCATGCCCATTTTGCTTGTGGACATACCGTTTTATTTTATTTTATTTTATTTTTTATTTATTTTTTTTGGTAGGACTTGAGAGAGATTGGGATTGTTTTACGCCCGTGGATTATATACGGTTTTGCAGGATGTATGATCTAGACCGTAGGGCCGGAAAAATTTCGGGACTTTGTTGGCGTCTGCATCGCTGCACTGGAATATGGCACCAGGAGCGACTCATCATCTGCCGTTGGGGTATGGGATTTGGTATTTGGTTGGCGTCTGCATCGCTGCACTGGAATATGGTACCAGGAGCGACTCATCATTCGCCACTTGAGGTATGGAGTTTGGAATTTGGTTGGCGTTTTCATCGCTGCACTGGAATATGGTACCAGGAGCGACTCATCATTCGCCATTGGGATTTGAATTTGGAATTTGGTTGGCGTCTGCATCGCTGCACTGGAATATGGTACTAGGAGCGACTCATCATTCGCCACTTGGGGTATGGGAGTTAGAATTTGGTTGGCGTGTGCATCGCTGCACTGGAATATGGTACCAAGAGCGACTTATCATTCGCCACTTGGGGTATGGAGTTTGGAATTTGGTTAGCGTCTGCATCGCTGCACTGGAATATAGTACCAGGAGCGACTCATCATTCGCCATTGGGATTTGAATTTGGAATTTGGTTGGCGTCTGTATTGCTGCACTGGAATATGGTACCAGGAGCGACTCATCATTCGCCACTTGGGGTATGGGAGTTGGAATTTGGTTGGCGTCTGCATCGCTGCACTGGAATATGGTACCAGGAGCGACTCATCATCCGCCGTTTGGGATTTGAGTTTGGAATTTGGTTGGCATCTGCATCGCTACACTGGAATATGGTACCAGGAGCGACTTATCATTCGCTATTGGGATTGGGGATCGATGGCTTAGGAGACAGGTTTAGATCCCTATCGCCTAAGACTTTTCAATTTTATGGGTCGTGAGGGTCCCATAAAAGCATTTTCTCCTTACGAGTCGTAAGGATCCCGCAGGTTTATTTTCTCCTTAGGAGTCGTGAGGACTCCTAAGTGTGTTTTCCTTTGTGAGTCATAAGGATCCCACGAAGGTTTGTTCTCCTCATGCATCGTGAGGACACATGAGTGGGTCTTCCCAATGGAGCATAATTCCAAGGGCGAAGACCAACAGCGTAACTGGTGATTACGATGGGGCATGGGTATGATGAGAATTATTTGAGCCCGTGGATTGTATACTGTAGTCAATTTGGGGGACTGGCCGTAGGGCTGGAAAATTTTTGGGAATTTGAATTTTGGTTGGCGTCTGCATCGCTGCACTGGAATATGGTATCAGGAGCGACTCACCATTCGCCACTTTTTTTGTTTTTTTTTGTTTTTGTTTTTGTTTTTGTTTTTGTTTTACCGCGATTGCTCTATCATTTCAGCTTTTCTTATCGCGAAGATCGCGATTGCCCTATCATTTCGGCTTTTATTCGCGGTTGCCCCTATCATTTTGGCTTTATTTTCATCTTTATTTTACTCGCTGATTTTTATTGTGAGTTTCCCTATCATTTCGGCTTTTCTTTATTCTTCTTTTATTTACACATTTTTTGTTTATTTACATATATATATATATTTTACATTCCCAGTTTAACGACTTAGAGGTCGACTGTTCCCAGTTTAATAACGTGGTGGTCGATCGTTCCCAGTTTAACGACTTAGAGGTCATTTTTTCTTATCCTAGCTCCTTGAATTTTGATCTTGGCGGAGCTGTATTGATGACCGTAGCTCTGTGGCTTGCCGATACATCCGAGGACTGTGAGGTTTTTCCAAGCTTGTATTGGTCCTCTGCCCAATCTTTGAAAACACAGCAGTCTTCAATGGTATGACTCACCACTCTATGGTATGGGCAGTATACGGGATTGCCGGTCATATTCATTTCATGTGGCCTCTTTGGAATAGGCAATTGCAGACCATTGTTCAAGGCTTCCTCGAATATATTGCGGACCTCATCCCTCCTGAAGGAGTACGCCTTCTTCTTTCTCTCCATTAGAGTAGGTGCCCTCACTGATGCTGGTCCTTGAGGCCGATCAGTCTTTGGTTTGCCCTTTTTCAGATAACGACACATGTCTGGGAGGATTAGGTTCCCGAAAGGTTTCGGTCTCCATTTGTATGAAATCGGCAGTCGTAGCTTGACTGTTTACTAGCACGCCTTTAGACAGTTCTATCTCTCCCGTCTTGTATTGCCTTTCGACCCAATCTTTGAAGATGAAGCAGTCCTCAATGGCATGACCATCACTCTGTGATAGGGGCAGTATTTAGGGTCGTTGGTCATATTCGCTTCCTGCGGTCTTTTTGACTCTGGTAGTTGTAGACCGTTTCTTAGGGCAACCCTGAATATCTTGTGGACTTTGTCCCTTTTGAAGTAATAGACCTTATCCAACTTTTCTTTCAGTGGAGATTCTCCTCCGGTGTATGTATTGGAGGGGCTGGAGGCTGCTCGCGGCCGTTTTTCGCGAAGGCGCTTCGCTCTTAGGTTGAAGGAGGTATCGGTTGGCTTCCCCCGGGTATCAATCCCTGGCTCATGAACCAAAATTTGATTCTGCTGTAATTGCAATAGGGCGACTTGGGTCGCGAGATCTGCCGCGACGTTTGCCAATTCGTCGACCTTAGATTGTACCTTGGCTAACTTCTCATCCCTGTCCTGAAGCTGCCTCTGAAGCCATCGGAATAATGCTTGTTCTGTAGTTTCGGTTATGACAACCGGGTCATCCTTATTGTCTGAGGTCAATTCCGCAGGAACCACGGGCTCCTCTGGCTTATCGGCCTGAGCGGGCTCTTCATCATTCAGATCGAGTTGACGTTGGGTAGCGTCCACTGCATCATCACCATGGCTGTGAAGCATGGGAGGGTTCGTTTATTTATGTCCGACCATGTAGACAGTGCGGACCACATATCCAGCCGTCTCTTTATCTTCGGCGGGGTAACCCCATTCTTGGAGCCTCATGAAGCTCAGCCTAGTATGAGCCCTAGCCCTTTTGTTGGCTCTGTATCTGAGCCTTTTCTGTCTTAGCTTCTCGATTTTGAGGGCTTGGCGGACATCCGTTTTTTGGGAACCCAACGTAAGTCGATTGATAGGGAGCTTAAAGAAGAAACTCGATCGAGCAGTTGTCGAGGGTACCGCTGGAGCTTGCCTGAGATGCCCCGCTGCCTTGTTGACGTTGATGGCCTTGCCCCCAACTGGAGCGATGGAGAGTCGTTCGGAAACAGATTTACGTTTGGGTTAGGGCGCCCTCAAGACCACCACATTTGGCCTCTTGCCTTTCGGGGATGGTTTGACTGTTACCGGAGCTTGAGGAGCCGGGATGGCGTCAGCTGACACGAACAGAATAGAGTCGAATGGTAGCGGCGACTCTTCCCATTGTCGCCCGAGACTGGCCGGAAGGACCGTCCTGGAGTCTATCTTCATCGTGTAGGAGACGGGAGCCGAATTCATCTTTGGAGACATTGTTGAGAAGTGATTACTTGAAAACCTGCATGAAAGAGCATTATTTCAGTATAAATATAGGTATGTATATTGACTGAGTTCGCATGAACGTTTAACCCGAAATATGGGAGGAGAGATTGGTCCCACCGGGCATGCCAGAATCTGTAGGGTGTTTTTCGTCACCCCATTGAGATGGGAATGCGCGCGCCTGTCAGGCGTACTACAGATTCCCCCTGCCTAGGGTAGTTGTGGGGATCCGAATCTCCGGCAGCCGCGGACTAAGCTGTCGTTAATTACCCATCGCCTTTGGAGTGAGGGAACCTCCGATTGATGGGTTAAACTGGCCACGCAAACTCAATGTGCAGTGTACACGTGTTTTGTTTTGGATATATCGGGAGCCACGCAGAGTTTTTACGGGGGTCCTGCTACCCGGATAGCGGGCTGGGGGTCAAGGGGGCTAGCAGCCCCCTTCCGAGGTGCGGGGCAACGTCCCGGCCCAAAATTTTTTTGGGAGGGACAGTATTGTGGAGTTTGTGTGTATCTATATATATATACATGTGACATATATGAAAAAAGGGAAAAAGCGCCCAAAGGACGCGTGGGGCCAACGCCTTGAGCGCTGTGCGCTTAGGTGTTGTGTGCTTAGGCGCTAGCGCACCATGTATCCGATACGTGGGCGCTAGGCGCTTGAGCGCAGGGCGCTCGAGCGCTAGCGCGCCACGTGTCGGCACGTGGGCGCTTTGCCCTTGAGCGCAGAGCACTTGAGAGCGGGCGCTCGAGTGCTAGCGCGCCACGTGTCGGCACGTGGGCGCTCTGTGCTTGAGCGCAGGGCGCTCGAGCGCTAGCGCGCCACGTGTCGGCACGTGGGCGCTCTGCGCTTGAGCGCTGGGCGCTGGAGCGCCGGGCGCTCGAGCGCTGGCACGTCACGTGTCGGCACGTGGGCGCTCGAGCGCCAGCGCGCTATGTGTCGGCACGTGGGCACTGGGCGCTTGAGCGCCGGGCTCTCCAGCGCAAGGCGCTCGGGTGCTTGGGCGCCGGCGAGAAAAAGAGGCTTTTAGCCCCAGAAACTCTCGAAAGAGAAATTAGAGTGGAGTGAAACTCCTAAGCTATTTTGAAACTGATGAAGGGCTTCTCCCTTTGAGCCCTAGTTCTTCCCCAAAGTGGGGTTTCTGGAGATGGGTCTCCTTCTTCTTCCTCTGTTGGCCGGATCTTGAAGATCAAGAAGTGTGATATTTTAAAAATCTCTTCTTTTTGAAATCTGATGGAAGATCTGAGTTCCCCTTTGTGGGTTTCGTGGTGAAAAACTACTTAGTTTTGGAAAAGAAAGAGTAAAGCTCTTGATTTAATTCAAAAAAAATGAGAAGGTTTAGAACCTTGGAGAAGGAGAAGGAGGCACAAAGAACCCTAGTTTTTCGGGGAATGAAAAATTGTCTTTTTTATTCATCATCATGTTGCCTTTTATAGGCTTACATATTTACATATAGCCCCTTGGGCTTTACAAAATGGCATTTTGCCCATCCCATGTCTCATGTGTTATTTCTTTTTGCACATAAACCATGAGCTTACAAAAATTTGGCTTTATGCCCATTTTGTTCACATTCATGCATAAAAAATTACATAAAAATTATTTATTACATGATTTCATTTTGGCATGGGGGAGGGTCGGCCGCTTCATGTTCGGACTTGACCTGGGCATAGGCACACTTGATCTGGGCTAGGGCCCACTTGGCTTGGGGTTGACCATGACTTTGACTTGGTCAACCGGGGTGTAATTTTCGACTTCAACATGTAGGAATTTAATTCTTTGATAAAATAAGGGTTTAACCCTTCATATAAGAACTTAGCTCTTCCTTATGGTAAAGGGTCTGCAAAAGCAAATCTCCCCACAAGTAGAGAATTTAATTCTCATCAGAAAGATCCTGCCATGCAAATCCAAAACCTAAGAGAAAACCTAAGTCCTAAGAATTTAATTCTTACAAAACAGTGGGCTTGAAAGTCTCAAAACTCAAGATCTTCATGTATGTAAAAAGATTAGCACCCAACATGATAACAGCCGATCACGTGCTCCCACGTGAGCACCCTTGATGAATGAAAGAGAACGACTGAGATCGGGTCACGTGATCCTACGTGACCCTACTGAAAGTGCTTAGCACTCCCAAAAGAGAAAGAGTATAAACCCCAGAGACAGTTACCAATTTTGTGACACCTCATGTGATCCCACGTGGCCCTCTAAAAGTGCTTAACACTTATGCAGTAAAGGGAGTGAGCCCAAAGACAGCGCTCAAATTTTGAGAGCACCTCACATGTTTGCACGTGATCGTTAATAAAATAAGCGCTCAGCACCCAAATACAGTGCTTACATTTGGAGAATACCTCACATGTCCGCACGTGACTATTACTCAGCACTCGTATGGAAAAGAAATATGTCCAAAAGCAGCGATCACATGTTGAAGGCGGCTCACGTGTTCACACGTGAGCACCACAGGGAGCCAAGTGTTTAACACTCCATATAAAAAAATACAAGTAAAACAAAAGGAATAAAGGGAGTCAAAACCCATTTCAATGCTCAGCATTGCTGATGCAGAGAGGGGACCAAGCCTAAATAAATAATCAAGTGGGCCGAGCCCAAGGTTGGTCAAACCCCAAAATCGACCGAGCCCATAGGTCTTCTTCCAAATTGGATTTAGTCCTAAAAAAGATCATCAAATCTTCGATGAACATTTTGCTGGTTCAAGGGTACATCTCTTCATACCTCTGATATATGTCGTTGTAATTCTTCAACGTCTTCAGAGAGATGGAGGGTCCCAATAACCAATAACTTTTGGTACATCCCCAAACTATTAAACCAACACTACAAACAATGATGTCTTTAAACCCAGACTATGATGTCTTTAAACCTCACAGACTATGATGTCTTTAAACCCTGCAGACTATGATGTTTTTAAACCCAGACTATGATGTCTTTAAACCTTACAGACTATGATGTCTTTAAACCCAGACTATGATGTATTTAAACTCTACAGACTATGATGTCCTTAAACCCATACTATGATGTCTTTAAACCCAGACTATGATGTCTTTAAACCCTACAGACTATGATGTCTTTAAACCCGGACTATGATGTTTTTAAACCCAGACTATGATGTCTTTAAACCCAGACTATGATGTTTTTAAACCAGACTATGATTTCTTAAAACCCTACAGACTATGATGTCTTTAAACTCCATGGACCGTAATGTCCATAAACTACAACGAACCGTAACGTCCCTAAACTAAAGCGATAGAGCCCAAATGCTCTGTCATCGGATCTAAGTGATCCTGAAACACTGTTGAGTAGATCTTAGTCTAAAATTAGACTAACGTATTCTCAACAAACATTTAAGTTGATCTTAATCTCAAATGAGATTAACGATCCTTAAATCAAACAAACCCAAATCTAGGAAAATACGGATTTGGACTAATCCCTGCCCTGCGGGCGACAAAATGAATTAGTCTCCGTATACAATCCACGGGCAACCAAAAATAAAACAAACACACACAACACGAAATAAACATCTGGAGCAGGAGAAAGTGGTTATCGCTACACGGTAACGTAATTAACTGCAAGGGTTTGCGCCTGCAGAGAAGAGCGTCCCTACAATAAAAAAAACCCCTCACAATGAGGGGGAATCTGACGAAGTCTGCTACAACGGCCGTATCTGTCCATACCTCCGATACATGGTGCCATAAACCAACTTGGCATCTTCGGAGAGGTGGATGGATAAAACCCAATAGCATCTGCCCCCAAATTCAGGCAAGACGACCTACACGGTTTCGTCTCCCGATTTCGGCGGTAAACAAATGCATTGAAATATGCATTAAAATGAGGTTAAATTGGCATTTTATTGCTCTCTGGATTAATCAGAGTAAACAAGCAATGGGGGAGTAGTGGGGTCGCTAAAAGGTTGCAGGGGTCGATGTTTGGAGAGCATTGGGTACGGGGGGCTTGGCGGCGCCGGCATTACCTTCGGTCTCAGCGGTCGGAATCCGGTGGTGGGGCTTGGGATTCTCGCCATGTGTCCCTGTCGGTTTAATTTCCCTCGTGTTTATGTTTGTTTATTCTGTAACTTACCCTATTACGTGTGTTGCACGTGTAGACTCTTGGGCTTCTAAAAGATTAAAAAGATTTAAAATAAAAAGAATATGTAGCTGATGGGATTTGAACTCTGATGCTTTGGTTCAGCATTGCAAGGCCTTACCAGTGAGCTACATGCTCCTTCTTGTTGTTCAAAATTGAATCAAATACTTATAGTACTCACAGAAATTGTAAATACCCCAATTGTACATTAACTTTAAATGAATTTTATGTACATAGAAATTGAAGTTGTTACACGTGAGCGCACATGAAGACCATGCCTAACGTGTGTTGGAGATAGTGCCCTCAGAGTCAATTATTGGATCACAGGCACGTGATTGCAATGATTGAGGGAGGACCTATCCCGGTAAGACAGTCTTACTCGAGATGATAGTATGCTATCTGGTTTACCTTTATCATCGTGTACTGCTTTAGGTGACCTTACAGGTCGCTATTACACGTTGGTAGAGCCCCTAGGATTCTTGCTTGACCACCAGCAGTATGAGGGCGATCATATAAGTGGGAGCTGGGGGTCTATAAGCACATCCTTAAATGGTCCCTAGTCGTGGGAGTTTCGAGACAGGGCATCGATACTCCAGAGTAGACTAGTGTATACAGTCGAGACCCCGACGAGGGGCGGTGGCCGGTCTCACAATCCATTGGTGTCAGTTAGATCACCTAAGATGTATACAGGTGCTCATTGGGTTATGAGTACACCGGACATGACTCGCCGGGAACATGCTAGTTGGTCTTATACCTGATGTCAGATAACAGTTCCCTGGTGACATGTGTACAGGTTAGTTCATCGACCTGAGGATCGTCATTTGTCTCGTGTGAGTTCCCACTGTACTTTGATTACTACCCTACCACGCTCAAAGGAGACGTGCAAACAGGTTTTAGTTGGGTACAGTCCCGAGCCACATGGAGGCAGTGAGCGTATCTTCAGGGGTTCGTCTCTCCCGGTATTGGGGGTGAGGTCGCGCTGTGTCTAGGAGAGCCATTACACGAAGCCCTCGGCCGAGGCAGGAGATTTACTGGTAGGTATTCCAGTAGTATCTCAGGGTGTTCTGGGCTACACTCCGACACGACTTGTACCGCTTTTGGGGGTCTGACTTTTACCAACCCCCTAGGCCCGCCATGCGATGCTCATAGACGAACGGACCGGACTGTACGGATATTGTCACTGACAGGCTCAGTAGGGTGTCAGGCTGAGTTCGCTCACAGACGTCCCTTTTGGTCAATACCTGGTAGCCCGTTACGTATTGGCTTATACCTCTGACGTGCTAGTAGTTAAATCCACAACCAAGGTGTTGACGAGTCTTTAGAGTCCCCCACATTCAGTTACTCAAGCTTTCGGGAGAAAAGCTGTAGAGGCCGTATAGAGATATGGTAAGGTCCGATCAGATACGTGCGGTATTGCACGAATCAGGATCGGACAGTTTGTACTAGAGGCCGTATGGATATATGGCAGGGTTCGATCAGATACGTGCGGTATTGCACGGATCAGGATCGGACGGATAATACTAGCCGGCTTTGGTTTAAGCCGGATCCTAGTATAGTACAGTGTAGATTTTGTCTCATTGCATTTGTATTCCGGTCGGAATACAAATGCGGTTGTGTATACACAGTAGCGGGGTTTTCCTGTAATTTATTACGGGATCAGTTTTTGGAGTTGCCAGTTTGTTTTCTGTTTCGGCCATATTTCTTTGTATCATTCATTGGCCGAAGATTGGTGGAGGAGGGCTTATTTGCATTTGTGCAAATAAGCTTTTGTGGAGGGTGTTCTTTGCATTTTGTTGGATCATGATGATGAACCATCCCTTGACCATTTGACTTCTTCATCCATCATGGCTTGACTTTTATATGATATGGTTGTTGATGATGGCTTAACCATTTTGGAGTCATCATGCTTGAGATGATGGTTGTGGTAGAGTGTGGTTTTGGTGTTAGTGATCATGTTCTTTCATGATTGCTTTTGATTCCCTCTTGCATTATTGTGTAGCCTCTCTCATTCTATCACTCTCTCCTCTCATTCCAATCCACACATATGAGATGGCCGGCCACTTCCCTAAGGGGGCTGTCCAAATTTTTGGATTGGGAATTGTTGTTCTTTTCATGCTCCAAAAATCCCCAAGTCCCTCTACATAGTTCTTGTATCATCCCTCCACCAAAATGGCACCTCCATGAACCCCAAATGAGACACAAGCCTCTACACTATATTCTACAGCAAACTTTGGGCACGTCGACTAGCCAGCTTCGTGCCCGAATTGCCTCGGTATTGAGGTGGGAGCCCGTAAAAGATGTAGGCAATGTGGTGCACTTCCAGCGACGTGGTGGAGACAGGACATTCCGCGGGAGATCGGGACGACGGCGAGAAGACCGGAGGACTCGGATCAGTCGGTATATCTCTCTTCCCCATCTTGTAGTTAGCTAGAACTAGTTAATGGCCCGATCCGGGTTTTAGTACGCGGTGGTGCCGGTTTGCTAGTTTGCAAAATTAAAGTTTTTCGCTTCCGCATTTGGCCGTCGGATTGACGGCCGGGGCACCGCCGTGCACTTACAACGTGAAGATCACATGAGTGCACATGAAGAACTTGCCTCACATGAAGAGCACATGAGCACTAAGAAGACAAATAAGTGCGCAACTCACGTGAAGATCTTGCATCACGTGAAGATTACGTGAGTGCACATGGAGATCATACCTCACGTGATACCCACGAGCATACATGAAGACAGTGTCTCACGTGAAAGATATGTGAGCGCACATGAAGACAGTGCTTCACGTGATATCCACTTGAACACTTGAGACTCGACGCCTTACGTGATATCCACGTGAGCACTGTATGTTTGAATGCTTAGCACTACTGAAGCCCAATCTTAGACCCAAATTAACTGAGTTTATGAAGTTTAAACTTCTTTGAGCCCATATGCTCACACGATTAAGTTAACCTTTATTTAAAACTGGATTAACGGTTCTTAATCACACGTTTAAGTCGATCTTAATCGAAAACAAGATTAATGATCCTTAAACCCCTAAACTTATGGACCTCATTTATATGAGTTCTATGTACTGAGTTCAAAACCCCAATTATAATGTATGGATTTGGACTAATCCGCGCCCTACGGGCATGAAAAAATTAGTCCCCGTATACAATCCAAAGGCAATCCCATATAAACAAATATTACACGACACGAAGTGATCAACTGGAGAGGGTGAAAGTTGTTATCGCGCTGCGATGGTGTGATCAACTGCAGGGATTTGCATCTGTAGGGAATAACGTCCCCACAATCAAAAACCCCTCACAAATGAGGGGAATCTGACAAGTTTGCTAAAATGGTCGCATCTATCCAAATCTTCGATCAACGGTGCCATAAATCAACTTTGTATCTTCGGAAAGGTGGATGGATATGTTCCATATAGCATGTCCCTCCAAATTCAGGCTAGACGTCTTTCCAACGTCTCGGTCCAGCTTTCGGCGGTAAACACTCCTCAGTAAACGCAATCACCTGCTGCTCAATCTCGCGTTTCATCCGTTCCTGCAATAAATTACAGTATGAACCATATTATGTCAATTATTGAAAAAGATATTAAGTAATTTAAATAACTACAATAAATCATATGTGAGCATACATACATAATACTCAGTCGCCTGCTGGAGGCATGCACAAACCCTATACTGTAAAGCACTACGCGACTGGGCATCTCTCCCGTCCGTCTCGCCTGCAATTTAGACAAAATTCTGATTTCCGTCGAAAGTTTAGGAAGTTGAAAAATTCATAATATTTTGATTTGTCAACTTACATAGGTAACTCCATATTGGGAAGAGTCCATCTCTCTGCCCAACCAACGATCAGTGTTGCGACTTTGCACCGCTACTCCCCGTTGGCTCCTAGATTGCCATTTAAAAATGATTTAACATCTCCTAGCCTAACTTTAGGATTAACATATAAAGATATTACAGTACTCGGCGATCTACGTACCACTCAGGCAATCCGAAGTGATCAATCATGTCAGCCAATACTCATCCGACCAATTAGCGAGCTTCACCACCAATTTCGCCTCATCGGTGTCGGCCTTCTTCCATTTCCTATAGACCAGTGTTTGTGATCATGCCAACTCCTCGACATGTATATAAACAGTCGGCCTCTGACGACGTGCAGAGGTACAGGAGAGCTGTCGATCCACCACACTATGGAAAAGCGTGCCTATAAAGAAACACCAATGATGTATTAGCGTCATATATATGTGTGTGTGTGTGTGTGTGTGTGTGTAAAGTAATAAACGATGACGTAATAAAATAACCTTACTAAAATCTCATCCAAGGACGTTTGTTTCTTGGCCTCCAAAGCTGTCGATGTCCATTCCACCGCTACGTATCTGGAACCTTCTTTCACGACGTGCGGCATGCGTTTCTCATTATTGCATATAGATGCACAGAATGCCTTTAGGTCCTTCGCCCTGGGTTCAACGAAGTTCCGGTTCGCCGAGATGTGCACATCGATCTTCGGGCTGTCTCGACTGCGGAACCATATTTTCTTTGCCTCTGTCGGGCCATTTTTCCTAGGACCCCATCCCCGGTCCTGGCTCCGGCCCTGGCCCGCGGAACCAGAGGAAGTGGATGCCACCTCCCCATCAGGCCGTCTACGACCACGGCCACGACCAGAACTGGAGACTATCTCCTGAAAAAATAACTAATGCAACATACATATACAGCAACAAATTCAAGCAACAGTTAAGCAAAATTAAATAGATGTAAATGAAATTAAGCAAATCGCATTCAAGATATTCAATACATAAAATAAATTCTTCATATCTGAAAGCCCCATGTAAATAAACGAGCAATAAAAGTGCGATACAAAAGGTAGTGTTAATCATCATCCTTTGTAGCACTACTCTCACTCGCTGAATTTTGTAACAGTTCACGTGTTGATCGTTTTCTTCTACGAGCAGCTGATCTTGATGATCCATCTTCTACAATAATCTCCGGATCGATGTCAGCCTTACAAAAGCTAACGCCGTCTGAATCCATAGCCAGGTCTTGTAACGGTGTTACTGGCGTGCTTGGGTAGCTAATTTCAATATTTTCATCAGAATTTCCCATGTTAAAATAATCTCGCGGATTTGTGGTGATAGCAACATGCCAGACAGCATCCCTAGGGTCCTCGACATAAAAACACTGACGTGCTTGACTCACTAATATGTAAGGCTCATTCATAAACGCGAGTTTCTCATAATACAGTAGGAGTAGCCCATTTTCTACTTTGTATTCTCGTCCATCAATCTTAGTATCATACCACATACATTTGAATATAACAACTCTGTGTGCGCGATAACGTACTTGAAATATATCTTGCAGCATACTATAGTAGTCAAGTTGACCCGTAGTTAGATTGATATCTCTAGACGATGTGTAACTTTTTATGGTTGAAGTCAAAAAAACATTGTAGTTTTGGAACTTTCTACACGCATCTCTACCTTGTGTATGAAATCTATATCCATTAACGACATAACCAGTTAGACGCTTAACTACTGGATCAGGTTCGGAGGCAAATATTCTTATATCTTCTGTTATGTTGGTATCTACGACTGTATGAACCTAATAAGGCACAATAAGGTTAAAAAATCGTATTTAGTTTAAGGGATGAAACATGAATTATATAGTTGAATATATTTTAGCGTTAAACTTACAAATTGGTTAAACCATGACGGAAATTCTCGATTTCGAGCATTTTCGACATGCCTCGGTAAGGATTGACCTCTCGGTGGTCTATACCGAGCTCTCCATAATCTAAGTATTAAACAATATAGTTAAGTAATTTCATATTTATGTGTTGAGAAAAGTATCAGGCTATATACATACTCTTGAAATACGTCCACCTCGGAAGAGTTAAAAAATACATATCTATATATTGTGTCAAGCTCCTGACTATGAAGTGCGATATGTTTCATGGTACCTATTATGTTCCCGTCTCCATAGAAGAAGGATATTAATCACCGTCCCTCGTTACCCACGTCTTTGTTACGGCACGACCAGTTGAATGCAGTCTCGGTCCCTTCAAGGTACATAGAACAAAATGTCATGCATTCTTTGGCGAAAAACCCTTCGGCGATCGATCTCTTGGGTCTAGCTTTATTACGGATATATCGTTTTATTTTAAACATAAACCTGTGTATTTCGTTCAGGTAAGTTTGATTAATGAAATTGATGAAATTAATAAATATTATTTGAAAGTTAAATTCAACTATTAATTGCATATCTCTCGAATGGATACATCTACCGATAATTAACCGGTCCACCTGAATGCCCCTCTCTTGCAAGATGAACTCTGAGATGCAAATTGTGAGAAACGTAGGAGGAAACAACATCTCCAATCTACATAGAATGATAGGAACTTTATTCTCCAGATTTCTAAAATCATCTGCCCTATATTCCTTAGAAATTAAATCATGAAAGCAGTGACAAAGATCTGTCATAATAAAGATAACATCCTTATCCTTTAACGCCCTAATTGCAACAGGGAGTAACTGTTGCATGATCACATGGCAGTCATGACTTTTAAGATGACAAAATTTTTTATGCTTCATGTCCACGCACTTAGATAGATTTGATGAGTAACCGTCAGGAACCCTTACTTGCTCGAAAACTCTGAGGAAAGCACCCTTCTCGCTAGCAGACATCATGTACTTCGCTTCAGGACTATCTACCGTTCCCCACTATCATAGATGCAATTTAGGATGTAACCTCTCTTGCAGGTAACACCGTCAAACCGCAAGTGTATCCTTAGATTTGGATTTTACATGCAATAAGGTGTTAAGGAGTACCTCGCATACGTTCTTCTCGATGTGCATGAACTCTAAGTTATGACGTAGATTGAGATCACGCCAATATACCAGCTTGTTAAAAATGGGATTCTTCCTTTAGTGACTGCCAGCAACCCGTGGAATTGTATACTCTGTTGTTCTCCCGAAAACAACATTACTGAAATCTTGTGTTTCCTCCCATAACTTCAAACCCATCGGCTTAGGTGGGGCACGCCTATACTCTTGTCTACCATTGAACTTGCTGCAACTACGACGATATGGTTGATTTATATCCAACCATCGACGGGGACCTGTTTAGAACTTGATCTTCCGCGCCCTTATTTTAGGATCACATACGGTTTCCTCTTGACATATCGAGCAAGCTTTGTAACCTTTAGTGCTCTATCCAGACAACATAGCGTATGCTGAAAAATCGTTGATAGTCCACAAGAGCGCCGCACGAAGTTTAAATGTTTGCTTCTTATGGGAATCGTATACATGTACTCCTGGCTCCAACAACTCCTTCAGCTCCTCAATTAACGACCTCAAGTATACACCGAGGTTATTTGAAGGAGAAGTACTTCCAGGGATCAACAAGGGTATCTGTGTATAGGAATACTTCATACTTATCCATGGAGGTAGATTATAAACAACAAGAGTAACGGGCCATATACTGTGATTTGCACAGTTGCTGAATGACTCCATGCCATCTGTAGATATACCAAGCCTCACATTACGGGTATCCGCAGCAAAATCTTTGTACATGGCATCAAAGCATTTCCACTCTTTACCATCGGCTGGATGCCGCGGGACTCCATCCTTAGTGCGACCATTTGCATGCCATGACATTTTATCAGCAGTTTTGGTTGACAAAAATAACCGACAAAGTCTTTGCTTGATTGAGAAGTATCGCAAAACCTTTACTGAAATCCGTTTAGCAGTATCAAGTGTAGATTTATCTTCATCATTATCCGTTCGAGGAATGATCCATGTAGATAAGCTGCAAATTTTACAGTTATCTAACTTCTTATCATTCTCTGCAATCGTTCGGACACGAGTCCATTTTCTCATAATTGAAACCCATATCCTTCAAAATCATTTTCGTCTCTATGAAATTTTCCGGCAATAACACTTTCGGATAAGTCTTCCTTTACACCTCAAGAAACTGATCAAAGGACTTGTTAGTCTAATTATTCCGGCATTTGAGATAAAACATTTTGACAATCCATCCCAACTTAGAGATGTTGTTCCTTCAAAAGGGGTACATTCGCATCAACTATAAACTTAATATATTTCGTCGATTCTGCATCAAGGAGATTGCGGATATCTTCGTCTCTAACATTAGGTTCGGGAACAATGTCAGGATCAGGATGCATACCAGTTCGGAGCTCGTCCAACATATTATTCAAACCCGTGTCCTTAAAATTCGTACGATAAGAATCATTTGGCCTAATCCAACGACCCGTACATATGTCGACTATCGGTGCTTCTTCTCCATGTTACGTCCAATTTGTATACCCAAACGAAATCTTATTCTTCAGTAGGTGGTCGTACACTATATCTCGATGGCGGTCATAACCATTATTGCACTATTTACATGGACACAAAATCATTTTTTCAGGGGATCAGTTCCTCAATGCAAATTGCATAAACTCTTCGACGCCGGCTTTGTATTCATCACTCAATTTGGACACTTTCATCCAACTCCTAACCATTACTCTCCGATTTCTAGCTATTTATTTTATGACTTTAATTAAGATTTAATGTTTCAGTTTGATCTATCAATTCATCATATCGGCTGTCGGGGGTAAAGCTTCTATCCTATTAAGAATTTACAACGCATACATCTCTGCGTTTGTGTTTTCATTCGTTTCGAGAAAATTTCGGCAGCACCTCCCCACTGTTCTCCGAGTACACTGCAATAGAAGGGATGATAATTATTTCAATACTGAATATCAATAATGAAATGACCATTCCCACTATATTTGGAATATAGTGGGAATATTTATTGGATTAATTTATCTCATTAACTTTAGATTTCTTAACTCATGAGAGAGTTAGGATTTGAGGAAGAAGGAGAGAGTAAAGGATGAAAGAGAACGTGAAGTGAATAATGAATGAAGAATGGCTAAGTGTTGATGACTATGAAGCATTTCTTTTTCAATAATAATCATATAATACAACTATGCTTCAATAGTTATCCAAATGAATGAGTCATCCTAAGTAGCCATTTTTCAACCATGCTTAAATAACACCTCATTCCCCCACCTCATTATCCATTTAAAAAAATGGATTTAAAATGAGGTGTCTTCTTCTAGAAGTATTCTTGTGAAAATACAAGAATACCCCTCACCGTATATACATAACCGTATTCGTACCACGAATACCAAGAGATGAAAATAATCTAATATTATAATAATATAATACGGCTTAATTTAAGGCCGATATTATTATCCGTCCGATCAAAAATACGTGAAGCTAGTACACGTATATGATCGAATCCCTGCACGTAAAACCATACGGCCTTTACATCGTTTCGCCTGAACCAGGAAAACTCTCTGTGTGGGACTCTAAAGACTCGATAGTACGCTGGTAGTGGATTTAACCACAAGCACTGTCACGCCCCGCTTCCCAGTGTACGAAGACGAAGACGTGATGGGCACGCGACGTATTTACTCAGAAATAAATACGTTAAGCGTAAATAAGAAATATATAAAATGCACAAGAAATGACAAGAGATATAAAATAAATAACAACTTTTATTAACATTCCTCTTTACAATACAACTGCTTTGAAAGAAAAGTACAATGATGTAAAGAAATGCCTAAACAGTGACATGTGAAATGAAAAGTAAGTACAAGGAAAGCTAGAAGTCCCGCTGCTCGATGAACTAGTCCACGTCCTCCTGGTTAGGCTCGATCTCGAGAGAGTCCAGTCCTCCTGACGAACATTCCAAAAAAAGAAATAGACAGGAATGTCGTTAGCGAACTGGCGCTCGGTAAGTCCTAAAAGAAAGAAGGAACAAATAATGTGGAAAAGGAACTGGTAAGTTATACAAGTATATACTTGTTATCTTAACGTGGTTGTTTGTAGCTTGGTACAGAAGGTATCAGTATATACGAGAGAAGTCTATCTTACCCCATAGACTATGGTAACATGTAGTACAAGGCCCCGTCAAAACCCACGGGACAACGGCACGAGAGTTTACGTAGGTGTCTTTTAGTGATCATCTCGTGCCACTTTTAATACATTCCGTACCAATCTACCCCGTTAACCCCGTAGTGTACTGTATAGATTATGATTATCAGACTTGCCGAGACCATGAATACAAGTTGTTCAAGTAGTCAGGTTTAGGATATAAGCTTGTAGTCATGTCAAGTTATACCCATAGTTCGGTCAAGTCAAGTCTTGTATTCAGATATTCAGGTTCAGGTTCAAGTATACATGTTAAATGTTGGGGTCAAAATTTGCACCCCGGTTGACCAAGTCAAGGTCAAGGTCAACCCCAAGCCAGGTGGGCCCAAGCCCAGGTCAACCGGGCCCATGCCTGAGTCGAGCCCGAACAGGAAGCGGCCGGCCTCCTCCATGCCAACATAAAAATCATGTAATAAATAATTTTAATGTAAATTTTTATGCATGAATGGGCATAAAGCCAAATTTTTTTAAAGCCCGTGGCTTATGTGCAAAAAGAAATAGCACATGAGGCATGGGATGAGCAAAATGCCATTTTGTAAAGCCCAAGGGGCAATATGTAAATATGTAAGCCTATAAAAGGCAACATGATGATGAATAAAGCATACACTTTTCATTCTCAGAAATTAGGGTCTGTGCCTCTTTCTCCTTCCTCAAGGTTCTAAAACCTTCTTCTTTCTTTTGAATTAAATCAAGAGTTTTACTCTTCCTTTTCCAAAACTAAATAGTTTTTCACCACAAAACTCAAAAAGGGGAGCTAGGATCTTCCATTAGATCTCAAAAAGGGAAGATTTTTAAATCTCGCCCCCTTTCTCCAAGATCCGGCCAAACAACAGGAAGAAGAAGGAAACCCATCTCCAGAAACCCCACTTTGGGGAAGATCCAGGGCTCAAGGGGAGAAGTCCCCTTCATCAGCTTCAAAATATCCTAGTGTTGGGGTCAAAATTTGCACCTTTGGTTGACCGAGTCAAAATCAAGGTCAACCCCAAGGCAGGGGGGTCCAAACCCAGGTCAAACGGGCCCATGCCCAAATCGAGCTCGCGGCCAGCCTCCTCCATGCCAAAATATAGATCATGTAATAAATAATTTTTCTGTAATTTTTTATGCATGAATGTATGCAAAATGGGCATAAAAGCCAAATTTTTGTAAAGCTCATGGCTTATGTGTAAAAAGAAATGGCACATGAGTCATGGGATAGGCAAAATGCCATTTTGTAAAGCCCAAGGGGCTATATGTAAATGTGTAAGCCTATATAAGGCAACATGATGATGAATAAAAAGATAGACCTTTTCATCCTCTCAAAAACCTAGGGTTTGTGCCTATTTCCCCTTTCTGAAGGTTCCAAACTTTCTCCTTTCTTTTGAATTAAATCAAAAATTTTACTCTTCCTTTTCTAAAACTAAATAGTTTTTCACCACAAAACCCACAAAGGGGAACTTGGATCTGTCATTAGAGCTCAAAAAGAAGAGATTTTTAAAATCTCACATCTCTTGATCTTCAAGATCCGTCCAAACGACAGGAAGAAGAAGGAGACCCATCTCCAGAAACCCCACTTTGGGGAAGAACTAGGGCTCAAGGGGAGAAGCCCCTTCATCAGCTTCAAACATCCTTGGAGTTTAACTCCTCATAAACACACGCGCGCGCGCACACACACACACAAAAAAAAAAAATAATAAGTGCTCCTTTCTGGGAGTACAACTTCTATTGCAGGGACCAAGTCCCTTTTACTGCTCGAGCGCCCACGTGCTGACACGTGGTGCGCTAGCGCTCTTGCGCTCAGAGTGCTAGCGCCCGAGCGCCCATGTGCTGACACGTGACGCGCTAGTGCTCATAACGTTAGCGCGCTTGTGCTCAGAGCGCCAGCGCCCAAAGCGCTCGAGCCCGAGCGCCAGCGCCCAAAGCGCGAGCGCCCACGTGTTGACACGTGGCGCGCTATCGCTCAAAGCACTAGCGCTCTTGCGCTCAGAGCGCTAGCGCACGAGCGCCCACGTGCTGACACGTGGCGCGCTAGCGCTCAGTGCGCTAGCGCCCGAGCGCCCACGTGCTGACACGTGGCGCGCTAGCGCTCTTGAGCTCAGAGCGCTAGCGCCCAAAACGCTAGTGCCCGAGCGTCCACGTGCTGACACGTGGCGCGCTAGCGCTCAAAGCACTAGCGCTCTTACGCTCAAAGCGCTGGCGCTGGCCCCACGCATCCTTTGGATGCCTTTTCCCTCATTTTTTATATATACACATATATATATACACATATGTATACATATGTATACACACACATACTCCACGACACTGTCCCTGTTAAAAAAAAATTCTAACAGGGCGCTACCCCGCACCCCGCAAGGGGGCTGCTAGCCCCCTTGACCCCCAGCCCGCTATCCGGGTAGAGGGACCCCCGTATAAACTCTGCGGGGCCCCCGTTATATCCAAAACCCCTCCAAAACACAACACTGTACATTGATTTCGTATGACCAGTTTAACCCGTCAATCGGAGGTTCTCTTGCTCCAAGTGCGAAGGGTAATTAACGGCAGCTTACTCCGCGGCTGCCGGAGATTCGGATCACCACAATCAATAAACCCCCGCCTACCCTAAGCAGGGGAAATCTGTAGTACGCCTGAAAAGCGCGCACGTATTCCCATCTCAATGGGGTGACGAAAAACACCCCACACCTAGGAGTTTAACTCCTCATACACACACACACACACACACAAAATAATAAGCGTTCCTTTCTGGGAGTACAACTCCCATTGCAGGGACCAAGACTCTTTTACCTCCTGAGCACCCACGTGTCTGGCACGTGAAGCGTTAGCGCCCTTGCGCTCAAAGCGCGAGCGCCCGAGCGCTCAAAGCGCTAGCGCCCAAACCGCTAGCGGCCGAGCGCCCACCTGCCTGGCACATGAGGCGCTAGCGCCTAGAGCGCTAGCGTCCTTGCGTTCAGAGCGCTAGTGCCCAAAGTGCAAGCGCCCGAACGCCCACGTGCCTGGCACGTGAGGCGCTAGCGCCGAGAGCGTTAGCATCCTTGCGCTCAGAGCGCTAGCGCCCAAAGCGCTAGCGCCCAAGCGTCCACGTGCCTGGCACGTGAGGCGCTAGCACCCAAAGCGCTAGCGCCCTGGTGCTCAAAGCGCTAGCGCCCGAGCGTCCACGTACCTGGCACGTGAGGCGCTAGTGCCCAAAGAGCTAGCGCCCAAGCGCTTTCTCCCACGCATCTTTTGGATGCCCTTTTCCCTTATACACACACACACACATACTCCACGACATTGTCCCTGTTAGAACTCTGCGAGCCTCCCGATATATTGAAAACCCTTCAAAACACAACACTGCACGTTGAGTTCGCATGACCAGTTTAACTCGTTAATCGGAGATTCTCTCGCTCTAAAGGCGAGAGGTAATTAACGACAGCTTAGTCCGTGGCTGCCGAAGATTCGAATCCCCACAATCAATAAACCCCAGCCTAATCTAGGCAGGGGGAATCTGTAATGCGCCTGACAAGTGCGCGCGTATTCCTATCTCAATGGGGTGATGAAAACACCCTACAGATTCTGGCACGCCCGGTGGGACAAATCTATCCTCCCTTATTTCGGGTTAAACATTCATGCGAACTCAATCAATATACATATCGATATTTATACTAAAATAATGTTCTTTCATGCAGGACTTCAAGCGATCAAGCCTCAACCATAACTCCAAGGATCAGCTCAGCTCTCGACACAGCTCCCATCTCCTACACGATGATGATGGACGCTAGGACGGTCCGGCCGGCCAGTCTCGGGCGACAATGGGAAGAGCTGCCGCTACCATTTGGCTCTATTCTGTTCGTGTCCGCTAATGCCATCCCAGCTCTTCAAGCCCCGGTGACAGACAAACCGGTCTCGAAAGGCAAGAGGCCAAATGTGGTGGTCTCGAAGACGCCCCAACTCAAACGCAAGTCGGTGTTTGAACGACTTTCCTTGGTCCTAGCTGGGGGCAAGGCCATCAACATCAACAAAGAAATAGGGCGTCTCGAGCAAGCTCCGGCGGTGCCCCTGACAACTGCTCGATCGGGTGTCTTCTTTAAGCTCCCCGCTAAAGATAAATAGACGACTGGATATGTTTTCCACACTGTCTACATGGTGGGCACGCGCAGTAAGAGCAAGGACGGTGCCACCACATCCCAAATCCAATCTGGTGTGAATATGGCTGCCACATTCCAAGACCAGCCTCCTCTGGAAGGTAATGAAGACCCTTCCAATGAGGCTGATAAGTAGGGAAAGCCCTCGGTTCATGAGGAGTTGTGCTCGGAAAGCGAAGATGAACCAACTTTCCATCCTAAGACCGCAGAGCAGCCACTTCTCCAGGAGCTCCGAAAGCAGCTCAGAAACAAAGACATGAAAATAGCCAAACTTTACTCCAAAATTGACGACTTAACGAATGTCGTGATGCAGCTCACGACCCGACTTGCCTCTCAGCCGCCCAATCAAGCGCATGGCTCTGCTCATGAACCGGGAAACGGTGCCCCGAGATAGCCGACGCCTATTCCCTCAAATCCAAAGGTGGGCGGACCGCATGAAAGTCGGTCGCATCCTATCTCAGGAAATGTCTTGGCTACCGATGACAGTAACCCGCTAACTCAAGATCAAATCATGGATTTGGTTGCCAACAAAGTCAAAACATTGGTAGCCGAAGCTGAAGCGCAAAAAGATGTTAGCAGTAGCGGGAGACCATATCCTGCTCAGTATGATCTGGTAGAATTTCTTAGCGGCTATGTCATCCCTAAATTCGGAAGATTTGATGGGACGGGAAATGCGATTCAGCACATCGCCCACTTTAAAGCCTCATGCAGGAATACTGAAGGAAATGATGCGCTTCTGCTCCGCCTGTTCATTAATAGCTTGGCCGGTGTTGTTTTCGACTGGTACACGAGCATATTTCTTTCGGTCCAAATGGAGTCTCTGTTTCGACAGAGGTTCATGAGCGTCAGCGATAAGATCACCATCGCCGACCTCGTAAGGACCAAGCCAAAGAACAACGAAAGCGGTACGGATTTTATAACCCGATGGTGCAATCTCTCCGTCAAATGTGAACCGCCGATAGAGCAGGACCAATCTGTCAGTCTCCTCGTCGGAAATCTCAACAATTGGATAGCCCCGTTTCTATGCACCGCGGGTCTCAAAACATTCCAAGAGCCGACCAGAAAAGTCCAGATGTTGGAGCGCTCAAAGCAGGAGTCCTCCTCGGATTCCCAAAACAACAATAGGTCCTGGAGAAACCGAAAGGACGATAATCGCAAAGGCGGAAATTCTGACGATTCTGAATCTTTGAACACTTCGGCTAACCGAAATAAGCAAGGGATGAGCGGGCTTAATGCCAACCAGCTTCGGAAGCCAGTGTTCGGAGAGGGAGGAGAATCTCCACTGAAAGAGAAGCTAGATAAGGTCTATTCCTTCAGAAGGGACAAAATCCGTAAAATATTCAAAGACGCCCTGAGGAACGGTCTACAACTGCCAGAGTCAAAAAGACCACAGGAAGCGAATATGACCGACGACCCCAAATACTGCCCCTATCACAGAGTGATAGGTCATGCCATTGAGGACTGCTTCGTCGTCAAACATTGGGTTGAAAAGCAATATAAGGCAGGAGAGATAGAACTGTCTAAAGGCGTGTTAACAAACAGTCCAGCTGCGACTGCCAATTTCATACAAACGGAGACCGAAGTTATTCATGAAACTGTTCTCTCAGACATCTGCCTTCCTCTGAAAACAATCGACCACCACGTCATTAAACTGGAAACAATCGACCTCTAAGTCGTAAAACTAGGAATGTAAGAATATGTAAATAAACTAAAAAAATGTGTAAATAAAAGAGAGGAAAAAAAAGTAAAGCCGAAATAATGGGGCAACTCGCAATAAAAATCAGAGAGTAAAATAAAAATGAAAAATAAAGCCGAAATGATAAGGCAACCGCGAATAAATAGCCGAAATGATAGGGCAATCGCGACCTTCGTGATAAGAAAAGCTGAAATGATAGAGCAATCGCGGTAAAAAAAATGCAAAAACAAAAAAAACGGCGAATGATGAGTCGCTCCTGGTACCATATTCCAGTGCAGTGATGCAGACGCCAACCAAAATTCAATTTTCCAAAATTCCCCCACCCCAACGGCCGGTCCCCAAATTGACTACCGTATACAATCCACGGGCTCAAATAATTCTCATCACTCTCATGCCCCACCGCAATCACCGGCCCAGCGGCCGGTCTCCGCCTTTGGAATTATGCTCCATTGGGAAGACCCACTCATGTATCCTCACGATACATGAGGAAAACAAACCTTCGTGCGATCCTTACGACTCACAAAGGAAAAACACACTTAGGAGCCCTCACGACTCCTAAGGAGAAAATACACCTGCGGGATCCTTATGACTTGCAGGGAGAAAATGTTTTTATTGGACCCTCACGGCCCATAAAATGGAAAATTCTTAGGTGATAGGGATCTAAACCTGTCTCCTAAGCCATCGCTTCCCAATAGGCAATGGCGAATGATGAGTCGCTCCTGGTACCATATTCCAGTGCAACGATGCAGACACCTACCAAATTCCAAATCCCATACCCCAACGGCGAATGATGAGCCGCTCCTGGTACCATATTCCAGTGCAGCGATGCAGACGCCAACAAAGTCCCGAAATTTTTCCGGCCCTACGGCCTGGATCATACATCATGCAAAACCGTATACAATCCACGGGCGTAAAACAATCCCAATCTCTCCCAGGTCCTACCGGTGAGACCACATTCAAAGTCCCACCGGCGATGAAGATTCAAAAAAAAATGTATGTCCACAAGCAAAATGGGTACGGATGAAATCCCGAAAGGGCTCCGTGAGTAAAACCAGCAGAACTGCCGGCGAGTTTGTGAAAACCCGAAAGGGCCCAAACTCGTAAAAAAGAGATGAAATGCACTCACAAAGTCCTTTCGACTTTGTGAGGAGAAAATTCCCGCGTGAGATCCTTACGACTCACAAAGGAGCAACACACTTAGGAGTCCCCACGACTCCTAAGGAGAAAATACACCTACGATATCCTTTTGACTCGTAGGGAGAAAATGCTTTTATGGGATCTTACGGCCCATAAAATTGAAAAGTCTTAGGTGATAGGGATCTAAACCTGTCTCCTAAACCACCAATTCCCAAATCCTCCCGGGGCAAGTGATGGGTTGCTCCTGGCATTATTCCAGTGCAGCAATGTTGATGCCAAACAAAAACCAAAATCCCCAAATCCTCTCATGACAGATGATGATTCGCTCCTGCTACCATATTCCAGTATAGCGATGCTGATGTCAATACAAGTCAAACCAAAACCGAAATCGCAAGTCCTCCCAGGGCAAATGATGAGTTGCTCCTGGCATTATTCCAGTGCAGCAATACTGATGCTAAACAAATTCCAAATTTCTCTCAAATTCAAAAGTCCCGTCGAACAAGGCAAAAATCAAACAAATCAAACCAACCAATTCCAACAAGCTCTGCGCCGGAATCATGCTTCGTCTCAGAGTGTACCCCGTGTCGAAATCAACCTTCGCCTCGGTGTATCTGCCTTCCCTGTCGGAATTATGCTTCGGTTCGGAATCAACCAGCGACCTCCTCATCGGAATTAAGCTCCGCCTCGGAATCAAGTCGACCAACAAGCTCTGCGTCAGAATCATGCTTCGTCTCAGAGTGTACCCCGCGTCGAAATCAAGCTTCGCCTCGGTTTATCTGCCTTCCCTGTTGGAATTATATTTCGGCTCGGAATCAACCAACGACCTCCCCGTCGGAATTAAGCTCCGCCTCGGAATCAAGTCGACTAACAAGCTCTGCGTCGAAATTATGCTTCGTCTCAGAATGCACCCCGTGTCAAAATCATGTTTCACCTCGGAGTATCTGCTTTCCCTGTCAGAATTATACTTCGTCTGGGAATCAGCCTCTGCATCGAAATTATGCTCCAGTCAGAATGTCTGCTGCTCGTCGGAATTATGCTCCGACCTTTTGGAATCATGCTCCGCTCATCGGAATTCTGCTCCGATCCCTGGAATCATGCTCCGCTCATCGGAATGATGCTCCGATCCCTGGAATCAAGCTCCGCTCATCGAAATCATGATCTGATCCTTGGAATCATGCTCCGCTCATCGGAATCATTCTCCGATCCTTGGAATCATGCTCCGCTCATCGGAATTATACTCCGATCCCTAGAATCATGCTCCGCTCTTCGGAATGATGTTCCGATCCCGGAATTATGCTCTAACCTTCGGAATGATGCTCCGACTCTTCGGAATGATGCTCCGATCTCTGGAATCATGCTCCGCTCTTCGGAATGATGCTCCGATCCTAGAATTATGCTCCAACCCTCGGAATTATGCTCCGACTCTTCGGAATGATACTTCGACTCTGGAATTATGCTCTCCAAATCGGAATGATGCTCCGATCCCCGGGAATCATGCTCCCGAGGGATTCCCCGCCCCCGGAATGATATTCCACCTCGAAGTCCAGCTTCAAGATCCATCAATTCCATGCACACAACTCAAATGTGCGGTGTGCATTTATTGATGAGGGGCACTTTGTTGGGGTCAAATTTTGCACCCCGGTTGACCAAGTCAAAGTCAAGGTCAACCCCAAGCCAGGTGGGCCTAAGCCCAGATCAAGCGGGCCCATGCTCGAGTCGAGCCTGAATATGAAGCGGCCGGCCTCCCCCATGCCAACATAAAAATCATATAATAAATAATTTTAATGTAAATTTTTATGCATGAATGGGCATAAAGCCAAATTTTTGTAAAGCCCATGGGTTATGTGCAAAAAGAAATAGCACATGAGCCATAGAATGGGTAAAATGCCATTTTGTAAAGCCCAAGAGGCTATATGTAAACATGTATGCCTATAAAAGGCAACATGATGATGAATAAAGCATACATCTTTTCATTCTAAAAAATTAGGGCCTGTGCCTCTTTCTCCTTCCTTAAGGTTCTAAAACCTTCTTCTTTCATTTGAATTAAATCAAGAGTTTTACTCTTTCTTTTCCAAAACTAAATAGTTTTTCACCACAAAACCCATAAAGGGGAGCTTGGATCTTCTCAAAAAAGGGAGATTTTTAAATCTCACCCCTTTCTCCAAGATCCGCCCAAACGACAGGAAGAAGAAGGAGACCCATCTCCAGAAACCCCACTTTAGGGAAGATCCAGGGCTCAAGGGGAGAAGCCCCCTTCATCAGCTTCAAAATATCCTAGAAGTTTAACTCTCTCTCTCACACACACACACACACACACACACACACACACAAAATAATAAGCGTTCCTTTCTGCGAGTATAACTCCCATTGCAGGGACCAAGTCCCTTTCGCCTCCCGAGCACCCACGTGCCTGGCACGTGAGGCGCTAGCACCCAGGACGCTATCTCCCTTGTGATCAAACCCTAGCGCCCGAACGCCCACGTGCTTGGCACGTGGGGCGCTAGCGTTCTTGCGCTCAAAGCGCTAGCGTCTAAAGCGCTAGCGCCCGAGCGCCCACGAGCCTGGGACGTGAGGCGCTAGCGCCCGATTGCCCGCGTGCCTAGCACGTGAGGCGCTAGCGCTGCGCCTCAAAGCGCTAGCGCCCAAAACGCTTTCTCCGACGCATCCTTTGGATGACCTTTTCCCTTACACACACACACACAGATTCCACGACACTGTCCCTGTTAGAAAAACTCTGCGGGGCCGCCGATATATCCAAAACCCCTCCAAAACACAACACCGTACGTTGAGTTCGCATGACCAGTTTAACCCGTCAATCGGAGATTCTCTCGCTCCAAAGACGAGCGGTAATTAACGGCTGCTTAGTCCGCGGCTGCCGGGGATTCGGATCCCCACAATTAATAAACCCCAGCCTACCCTAAACAGAGGGAATCTGTAATGCGCCTAACAAGTGCGCTCGTATTCCCATCTCAATGGGGTGACGAAAAACACCCTACATTAAAGTTTGGATTCATGTTTGAATTGGATTCTGATTTGAGTTGATTTCAAATTTGATTTTGATTCAAACTTGAGTCAGACACTTATAACTGATTTGGATCCTGAATTAGATTCGGAAGTTATCGGTAACTGCTGCATATGGACGGCAGGATTTGTGTTTTTTCCAAGACAATTACCATTGATAAAACCATTAAGTTTTCTACCTTAAATAGGCAAGCACTCACTTTCTCCGGCTCCCTGAGGCTTAAAAGATTTGATCCCCGTTTAAACCTATATTTACTAAAGTTCTTAAATATATTTTTATATAACTTGAGGGGTTTTATGAAAAATATATTTAATATAGTTTCAAAATAATATCGAGAAATTATTTATATTATTTAGGGTTTCCATGAATGTGAATTTTAAGAATTTTGAAGTATGTTAGTGATAATAGCTTAGCTTGGATAGTTCATGGTATTTTACTGTAAAACTTGACTTTTGTTGGTATTTTGATGAAAATTGTAATTCTTTCATCTGAAAAGAATATAAGATTATTATATTTTGAAAATATATGGATTTTGTAATATTTGTATAATTATTAAAAATTAATTTTATTATTAAGTAGAAAATTGCGTTTTTCTTAAAAATCGTATTAAAAACCTTTCGAGACCGAATACTCCGTGAGGAGGTTTGCATCTCGCCCTACTAGCCCAAGAATGTGCGATAATCTACACCATCCAGTAGTGGGTCCTCTAAAGAGGGTTGTAGAGGCTTATTTGTAAAGGAATTTTAAAATACAATTCAAAAGAAAACCGTTTTTATAGTAGATGGTATTTTAATGAAATATATTGTATTCGCCGCAAAGATACGTTCAAAGATTACCATGCTATGGAACCATGTGTGTTTGTGAGAGGTAGGCCATTACCCCATGAAGTTTTCTAGAGGTATATTTAAACAAAGGAATATAAGATGACATATCTAAAGTTCATGGTATTTTAATGTAAAAATTGATTGAAAATCATGTTTCATGATATTTTTGAGTGGAAGTTTGTTCTAAACATAAGTTTTATATTAACAAACAAGATGTAGAAATATGAATGGGCAATAATTAAGAAAAAGTGTGATTTCTAGAGTTTAGACTTAATTGTCGGTATTAACTCCACCTATTGACATATTGTTAAAAAAGAGATTTTTAAAGAGGAAGAAGGTAGATTGGAAGGGACTTACTAGTGAGTTATCCTAAGAAAAGGTGGACGAGGAAGTGTTGATTTTCGTAGCGTCGCGGGGTCGCCGGAATTTGCTTCGATCCTCGCCGGAAGTCGATCTCTTGCTAACTCCACTTGTACTCTTCTTGTACTTAGAAAATTTTGAGAATTTTAGCTATAATTTTCAGAATGAGGAAGGGCTAGAATATGTGGTAGTATTTATAGTGTGGAATTAGTGTTTTGAAATTAAAAAGATGAATTAAAATGCATTAAAATGATGATAAATGAGGAATTGAGGGGTCTCTGTTTAATTGCAGAGTAATCAAACGGTGCAGGGGAGTTAGGAGTAGGCCAAGAGACTTGTGTACAAAGCCTGGGGCTTATTGCCCACGGTTGGACCGTCCCCACGGTTCTGGGAGTTTAAGAAAATATGATTCTAATATAAGTGTTTGTTCTTATTCTATAGGTTTTCTTTTTATGGCGTCAAAAAAATACACTCTGATTTTTTTCGACGATCGGCATCCATATTATTCATTTTTATCATCTAAGATGTGGATACACCAAATTTCATTTGATTCCACCATTTTTTCACTGTTGAATTAGTGGGTGCAAAATTAACGGTTAACCGACGATAGAACTTTTCATATTGCTAATCTAATCGGTGAAAATATGGTAAAATCACATGAAATTCATTCGTTGTATTCACATTATTTTGTAATTTGTAATGCATTAAATATTTAAATGTTGCAACAAATGGGCCTGATCTATACTGGGTATATACCATCAGAAGGAGTACGCCAATTTTCGCAGCACCTGAAATAATTTTAAGGATAAATTGTCAAAAAGCCCCCATAATCCTAGGGAGTTGTCTAAGCACCCTGATATTTTCAAAATTGTTGGAAAAGCATACTGTTCAAAATATTTATGAAAAAAGCTCTAGGCCGAATTTCTTTTAGGTGTTTATTCCCTCCAGCTCTTTAGATATTACATACAACTTTTTATATATTATAGACAACAAGTATAAAGAGAGTTTTAATTGGGCCTACTGTTTTTCTTTTAACAAGAGCAAAAAGCCGAACGGTTGTTTACAAGTTTTAAACAGGCCGGGGCTTTTTGACACTTTACCCTAATATTAAAGACTAAAGAGGGTATACAGAAAGCAGAAGACAGAAGAAAAGATGATGCAAATTCTGAAAGACAAGAGGCTATAAATCCCATTAATCCAAGGTGCAAACTTTTACTTTATATCAATATTCATACGAGTCCAATAAGAGATTACAAAGCTAGTTTCACCTTGGCTTATAATAAGACTCCAAAGAGAAGCATGAGACACATACAATGGACATATAATGGACATATATAGAGGCATATACGGCCACCAAACACATGACAGCTAGATTTTATTTAGCTAATTAGATTAGTTTCTTCCAATTAATCGATGCAAATACGTCCAACTTACTGGATTTCATTACCACATTCCGATCCCGATCCCTATCCCAAGTCCTGAACTACGTTGTGGAGGCGAGGCGGCAGGAGGCGGATTCCTCTCGTCGATATATTCGAGGTTGTTATCACCTTCACTGTGACTGTGGCTCAGAATATTGATTTCATCGGGTTGGTTCTGGAGATTTAGCTTGGAATAGTCGAATGCAACCTTGACTTTGTTCTCTTTTTTGTTCGTCCGGTTGTAACTTCCGATATTAAGGACTTTTCTTTGGCCCTGGCCCTGGCCCTGGCTGCCGCTGTATTCCCCTTCGCCTCCTTGACCCTGCAGGCTCAGGCCGCGAGGGCGATATCCTTCGTTGCCGTATCCTCCTCCACCGCCATATCTGCCTCCCCAGGGAGGCCCGCCCCAACCGTATCCTCCAGCGGTGTATGCTCCAACCCACCTTGGAGGGGGGCCTCCGCCCCAACCGGCAGCTGGTCCTGGTCCTCCCCAACCACCACTGTCGTATCCCCCGCCTCCCCATCCTCCGCCCCCTCTTCCTCCTCTTGGCACCATCGCTCTGCCGCCGTATGGCCCGTATCCTTCTTCCGATGGGTTTCCACCATTGTTGTCTTCGTCAGGCTGATAACAGTATATCAAACCAATATGAAAAAATATGTAAAGAAAAGATAAAGGCTAGCTTACACTAATATACCCTTAACCATTTTTGCCGGTTAACTACCTTAGAGTTATGGTTCCTTTTTTCCTCCAAAAAAAATTACAGTAAGCTTAATTAAAGTGTAATATTTAAGGGTAATTTAGTTAAGGAAAATCTCCTAAAACCAAAGTTTAAGGGAGTATAAACTTTAAGGTAGTTTAGTGAAAACTCAGCAACAGACAAGGATAATTTAGTGTAATTTAGCCTTAAATAAAAGCCACTAAGTTTTAGGTTTTTATATTTCATGCACATTAGAGAGGGGGAGAGGAAGGTATTTTTTTCTTTTTTGCTTCTTTTTTGGATAAATTGCTATATCAAAGGTACATCCATGCTGTAGTTATATATCCTATTGTTTATTTTACTGTGCTAAAATACCCCTAAGAACTTTACCTCCACACGGCGTTAACGAAAAAAATTGACGTTAATGCCTTTATTCATATTTATAAGTAGCTGGGTTTAAAATATTTCACCCGTTGTTTACCATTTATTTCCCAATTTTTCTCTCCAACAAGATGTAAGAAATCCATAGGCCCCAAAATCCCCAAATCAACAAGCGAGAAAGGAAAAAAAGAGGGGAAAAGTTTGGATTTCTTCATCCCTTCATCAAATCGAGATATTTGAAGATCTTAAGTTCCAAGTTAAAAGAAAAAAAGTTAAGGTTTTTCTCCATAGCCTCAGTTTCTTCAACTTTTCCTTGTTTAAACTTCTTGAAATATAGTTGTAGTTTATTTTTCTCTAATTAAATCCCCTTGATTATTTGATGATTTACTCAAAGAAACATTAAATCTTATAAATATGAGGCCATGGAATCTTAAGAAAGGAGGAAGAAGCCTCAATATGGGGCAACTCAATAAAAGAGAATGGGTAAGAAGAAACCAAAATTTAGGGTAGGTCGAGAAAGCAAGATGAGTAAAAAGAAATTCAAAAAAATGAAAAAAATCAATTTACTTTATGCTTGAATCGCAAGGTGTGGGTACTTAAAAGTCATTTGTTTATATGGCTAGGGGTTAAAAAAATTCCAAAAATAGTGGCATGTTAATCATGTGAGAATATTTTCGATATATTCTGACATGAATTTAAGAGAGGGTAGTTAAATGGTAATGCCACATACTATAGGATGCATTTTTTTTTTTACCCAACAAAGTCAATCAGCCCCGCATGCTCTTCTTCGAAGCATTAAATGGGAGATCCCGGGTTCGATCCGAGTTCTCCTTCCACAAACTCCTATTGCCCACCACTGGGCTGTGTCCCGTACTACTATAGGATATTGATGCATGAAAAACATCATTAAGATACATAACTGCAATATGGATGAAACTTTAGGATATCAAACATTGGGTGGTGGTTGGGGGCGGGCGAATGGAGGAGGAAGCCTTTTCATCCATGCATCAAGTGAATTTTGTGTGCGTGTGTGCGTGTGAGAGAGAGAGAGAGAGGGGGAGAGAGCTCACCATTTTCTCCACCCTTAGCTTGAGTCCTCTAAAGGTAGAAGGTGGTTGTTATGAGGGTGGGTTGGACCCAAGAAGTCTATTTATACAAGTTTTCATGTCCCACAACCTAACATGGAATATATTTTCTTGGTGAGCTTTCTTTTTTGTTCTTTGTTTAACCATGCTATTTTGTTGTTACCATAAAAAGTTCAATTAATTATGTACATCAATATTATTGTTTTTATTTTTTCTTTGACAGTAGAATACAAAATTACAATCATTTATTAATTATTTGAACTTATGCATTCAAAACGAGTATGTATTCAAATAGCAAGATTTTCGCCAAAAGTTTAATATAATAATAAGATGAACTTAAGGATTATTTGGTAAGGCTTGTGATTTATTAAAGTAAGGCCATAACTCCAGCAATTTCGAACTGAAGCTTTTCTTATGAAATCTCTTAGCTAGATCTTTACATGTCACTGCATCTGTACTCATGGTAATTATGCAAGAAAATGATGTGCCTCCCCAGGCACTGGGAAATTTTGCGGTGACATGCAAGAGAAAATAACATTATGGATCCCACCAAATTGCCGGAAGTATGTCCAAAATTTTCCATCTTTCTCTCCTTTCGGGATGTATTACACTTGGCATACCGAATAATTTATCCATGCACTGGCATGTGGATATTCTCGAATTTCCTTAACCGGTTATAAGTAACTTGTTCGTGCTTGGAGAATCTCTTTAAGCAAAATATTGATAAAGGTATGTGCATGGAATGTGGAATTTACTTTTCTTTATATATATATATATATATATATATATATATATATATATATATATATATGCCCATTGTCATGGAACCGCATCTTAAATTCGACCATATCATTTTTTGGCACAAAGATGGATATGCCTAGACACAGGAATTGATTCCATGCTCCTATTTTGAAACTTTATTTTTCCTTTTCCCTGTCCATATAGACATGCGCCTAAACATATTTTCCGTCTATTTTAAGTAGGACAGTTAAACGAGTCTGGTTTTAGATTTGTTCATATTCGTTCATTTAAATGAGCTTACTTGTTCAAGCTTGGCTCATTATTTGTCAAATGCGCGCGGGCTTGAGCTTGAGCTCAAGCCGAGATATTCTTGAAGCTAATTTTAAATCTTGAAAACTAGTAACAAACAATAACAAGGGTATATGCAAAAATCAAATAAATGTTAAATATTATCTTTGAGAAATTGAGCGACCAATATAGTTGTTATCACCTGATGAATGAGCTCAGAACCCGTTTACAACTCTACCAAATCTAAATTTAAAGTTACTAATCGCATAAATTCTTCAATATTGTAGCATAATAATGTTTGAATAAATATTTACTTTGATATATGAGTGTCAAGTTAACATATAAGAGTTGCTTAATAAATACTTTCTAAATTTAAGAATGAGTGTATTACTAAATAAGTCATAAACTATCTGATCCCACACGAGTCCTAAATGATCCAATTGTGAAGAAGAGCCGGGCGTGAACAAGGTATGTTCAAGTTTGTTCATTTATTTTATCAAACTTCAACTTATATTCAAGCTTGGTTTGTGTGGATATCTACACCCGCGGATGCAACATCTCTGGTGTATGGCGATGTTCGTTTTGATCACGATTATCACCTGTGAATTTTGAAGCCCGCCGACACTTCGGTACAAAAAAATTATTCTCAGTTTTTCTACCTCCTCGCAAGCGCACACTTTGAGAAGAAAAAAGAAAATAATGAGAATTTACAGTGTAACATCTTATTCTAAAATATTCGAAAAGAAGTAAAAATAGAGTAATTTGAACTTACCAGTCTAATATCCGGGAAAATGACTTGTCCCTACTCTCATGGGCTATGTTTGATTAAAATACATTATATAATTTTTTAAATATATGATTTTTATGAAACTATCTAAATGCAGAAAGAAAACTAAAAATAAAAGGAGAGAGAAATAGCCGGATTGCAGCGTTGCGTCTTTTTTGGATCCCATAGAGTTTCGTGATCTCCTAACCTGGGTTTTCCCAAAGCCAAAGAAGAAAATTTATAAAAGAGTGCTTCCGAGATCTCGTAATTTTCAGGATAAAGAGAAATAAGAGGTGAAGAGCCCTATTTATAGTTTACGGGGTCAAATCAAGTGCGATCATTAATTCAGTTACAAGTTGTTACGGTGGTCCATCATAGCCCTCAATTAGCTTAACTGAATATGAGCAAAAAATCTCAAATTGTTGCGATTTGTTAAGATCTGAGGTTTCTTTTATGGGTTTTTTTAAAATAGGATAGTTTTAATTTAAAATTATAAATATAGGATAGTTTTAATTTTATTTGGAAGAATAGGACGGTTTGGTGGATCCCACCCACTCAACAGATTAGAGGACGGGTTTCTAGAACCCGTCCTCTACCTATTATAGGGGAGGGCGGGTTCCTAGATGAAGGGTTACGGCAGCGTCCCGGCCATCGAAACGCGGCCAAATGCGAAACAAAAATTTCTAAAACCGGCGCTACCGTTATCCGATTTACGGATCGACCTTAAATCCTAAACTAGCAAGCTAAGAAGAGGTTAGAATCGTTATACAGAGTTGATCCGTGTCCTTCAGTTTTCATTCCAAGCCCCTAGTGATCCTTTGATGATGTTTGGCTGCCGGTTTTCCTCCATCTCCGATGATCCACCCGAGAGAAACGGTGCAAGCTCCAATCTCGTCGAGCGAGGCAACCGACGCTCCAAAATCGCTAGCGATGGAAAGTGGGGGTGTATGAAAGTGTCATTACAATTTTCTCTCAATCCATATGCTCAATGAGCAATGCAAGAAGAAGATGAAAGAGGTGATGAAGCTTTAGCATGAGCAACTAATAAAATGGCAAAGTATTTTGTTTTTCACTTGAGAGAGAGAGAGAGAGTGGGCTAATCTTGTGATCATGGAATGTACAAAAAATTAAAATCAACCCCACCCAAAAAGTGGCCGGCCCCTTCTCTCTCTCCCATCAAAAAATATCTCATTTTCTTTTATCAAATTAAACAAATCCAAACCATACCATACACCATGCTTTGACTCATGTCCATGCCTTTGCCTCGTCACCTTTTCCACCTCATTTTCTAATTGATTTTCTAATAGAAAATCAATAATGAGGTGTCATCTTCTAGAAGTTATTCCATATAAGATACGGAATACTTCTCGGTACATGTATCGAAAATACATATACGCATATTCGTACAAAAATATGAATAGCCAAGAGAGAAAATAAATAGCGAATAATAATACTAGAATACATATATTAATACACATGTAAATGATTAAATCAAAACCTGATTTAATAATCTGACTTAATCCTAAGCCGCTAATATTATCAACCGTCCGATTAAATTCTGCGCAGCATGCGCATATTTAATCGGACACCTGTATGTACCAACATACGCCATGTACACCATATCGCCTGATCCGTGAAAACTCTCTGTGTGAGACTCTAAAGACTCGTCAATACGCTGGCAGTGGGTTTAACCACAAGCACGTCAGCGGCACTAACTGTACGTAACGGCTATCCAGGTATTGAGCGAAAGGGAGGCCGACGAGAAAACTCATCCTGAAACCCTACTGAGCCTGACAGTGACAATATCCGTACAGTCCGGTCTGTTCATCTAAAAGTATCGCATATCGAGTCTAAGAGGATGGATAAAGTCAGACCCCAAACAACGCGATATTTAGTGTCGGCATGTAACCCATCACCACCTGAGAAACTATCGATCCTGAATTGGTAATTCTCGTTCACCATGGCCATGTATTTCTGGTGATGGCCACCCGTGCACAACGCGACATCAACCCCCAATACCGGGAGAGACGAATCCCCGACGATCCAATCACTGCCTCCATGTGGCTCGGGATTGTACCAAACTAAAACATGTTTGCACGACTCCATTGAGCCGTGGTAAGCTAGTAATCTAAACACAGTGGGAACTCACACGAGACAAATGACGATATCAGGTCGACAAACTAACCCGTACACATGTCACCTGGGAACTGCTATCTGACAATAGGTATAATACCAACCAGCAGGTTCCCGGCGAGTCCGTCCAGTGTACTCATAACCCAATGAGCACCTGTATACTATCTTAGGTGAATAAACTAACACCAATAGCTTGTGAGATCTTGCCACCGCCCCTCATCGGGGTCTCGATCAGTATACACTAGTCTACATTAGAGTATCTATGTCCAGTCTCGATACTCCCACGACTAAGGACATTTAAGGATGTTCTTATAGACCCCCAGCTCCCACGTATATGATCGCCATCATAATGCTGGTAGTCAAGCAAGGATCATATGGGCTCTATCAACATGATGATAAAGACAAATCAGATAGTATACTATCATCTCAAGTAAGACTGTTCTATCGGTATATGTCCTCACTCAATCATCATAATCACATATCCGCGACTATGATAATTGCCTTGAGGTCACTATAACCAACACTAGAATCAGCCCTCCCCTAAATTATGAAGAGGGCGGGTTCTCTCCTTTATAAAGGAGAGGGCGGGTTTTCAAAACGTGCCCTCTTTTCTATAAAAAAAATTAAATTAAATTATCGAATTTAATTAAATATTAAATAAATGAGTAAATTAAATATTAAATAAATGAATAAAAATAATATAATATTAATCGTTGTTTACATATGAATCTGGTGTATACTCTAATAACAAAATGAATCCGTCAAATTTATAATACAAAAAATCATATCTGTTTGTAAAATGTAAATTCTATCTCGACGGTCAAATTTATAATAACAAAATGAATCCGTCAAATTTATAATACAAAAAAATCCTATCTGTTTGAAAAATGTATATAACTATCGTTTTCCCTTTCTCTTTCCCTTATAAAATCCGAGGAGGCTTCACATAAGCCTATGCCTCTTGGGATGACTGGAGAACCCACCCGTTTCTTGGGTATATGGTGGTGGCGGCGGCGTCTCCTCTTCTGCTTCGGCTTCAGCTGCAGCTTCGTCTTCAGTAGCGTCTTGGACAGACTGTTGTTCCGCAAATCCTGAATGTGGGACAGGTGTCGGATATGTGCTGCCTCCCAACAAATGTACGTAGGACGATAAATCCGTCTCCCAACTGGACAGTTGTAGCGAAGAACCTGTCCTGGTTTCATGCGGCTGTTGTTGCATAAAACCTGGGCCCCATGGCTGTGCAAATCCTGACCCCCAAGGTTGTTGTTGTTGCGCAAAACCTGACCCTCAAGACGGCTGTTCTGCAAAACCTGACCCCCAAGACTGGTGTTGTTGCGCAATACCGGTCCCCCAAAACTGTTGTTCCTCCGGTTGTTGCGCTTGTCCGGTATGCCAGGGTTGCTATTGACGGTATGGTGATCCAAACCACTGATTCTGCTGCGCTGGATCTCCGTGATGCTGCGACTCTGGTGCCGGCTCATGCTGCGGCTCTGGTGTTGGTTCATACTGCTGCTCCGGTGCCGGCTCATACTGCTGCTCTGGTGCCGGCGATAAATGTGGAAGTATATTATATGAACCGAATATACCACCAATATATTGGTCTACATTTGAAAATTGAGCCTGAGTTTCCGGACCAGCATCAGTCGAATATGGATCCTGCACCATTGATTGTATATGATGTAACCCACGAACCTGTCGTTACATTAGAAATAAGAAATAAGTATTGACCCATACCGCCGGATGTTAAAAAGTAATATAATTTAAAGAATTCAACTTACCAAATCTCGTTCCACGTGGCCTCTGGGCTCGTACCGCTCGATGTTTAGGAAGTCGTTAGGGGGAGCAGAAAGATATCTTATGATGACACGCTTATACCACTGTAAATATGCTTCGGTAGCGTCGGTGGTTGTTTGGTCACTTATTTGCTGTAAGGCAATATTACACTGCCTATCTTTCAATCTCAGCAAATATTGATGATGATACTCCCTCCAATCACCCTCCGCTTTTCCTCCTCGCATGTCTCCCTCTATTGTCATTGGTGCAAGCGGCGGGACAGGAAAATGTTGCGATCTACTGAACTGTCGCAACACCCGGTTCGGTAGATGCATGACAACGATATTAATGTAGAGGAGTGGGCATCAAGCCCGCAAAACCGGCTCTCCTTCGATACAGATGCCGGGTAATCCTTGCAGACGATTTGCTGTATAAGGCGTCCACGTGAACTGCGCAAATAATATAGTACAAAAATTGTGATGAAGCTATTTCAAAATTTTAAAACAAACCTAATTACCTAAGTTATGGTTACCTGAGTCGCCTCCATGCGATCCAACGCATCTTTATAGTACCTAAGTACTCGACGAGAAACCTTATACGCTTTCTTGCCATTCCACCAAGAACCGAGCGGCTTTCCAGAGGTATCCAAGGCTGTTATTTTTAGTTGATCTGGTCTTCTCATACACATGTGCTCCCATGACCAAATCTATAAATAAAGTGTCAAATGATAAGAGAAAGAACCAATATTACAATTTTGCAAATTTCTAGCTGTTAAAAACAAGGAATGTGCCTGAAGGATTGTAATGAAGCCACAAATTTTATTCTTCATTGGAGCACATGCCTTATCGAGTTCATTGTAAAGATAGGCCAAGACCCCTGCTCCCCAAGTATATTGGCCATACACATTAAAGTTCGTAAGGAACCCAAGGTATAAAGAATGGACATGCGTTGCCGACTGGTCCGACATCAACTAAGAACCGATCATGTAGAGAATGTAAGCACGTGGATATCTATCCAAGACTTTCATCGGTGGCATCATCAGGGATATTAGTGAATGTATCCTTCAGCCAGTTTAAACTGATCTTATACCCCTTATTATAGCCTCCTGGTGCCTGATATTAGCATTTTTTGTGAAATATTAAAGCTAAAAATAATGTACAAAATGTCCATGCAATAGGTACACTAAAGAGGAGAACCAATAAGAGAGAATCTGAATCTGAATATTAGATATAAATAATTTACTTAGCTAAAAACAAAGATATCGAGAGTTTATTGACATTAATTTTTTTACCTGTCCGAGAACAGATTCGGCATATGCATCCCAGTATGAGTGGTCGCTATCTGGACCAACAATTTTTCCTCCGACCAATCCAACCCCATTGACCCGTAAACCGAGTAAGAGGCCAATATTCAGGAGTGTGATAGTGGTCTCACCCCATCTGAGATGAAAAGTGTGGGGTTTTTTTCTCCAACGCTCAATAAGAGAGGTAACGAGACTGTGGTTGATTTGGATATGACGAAGCAATGAAGCTTCATAAAATCCGGCCTTTCGAATCCGCTCGATTATTCGCTGGTCGGCAACTTGCACTTGTCAGAATTATGGATGACGACTGTGGGATTATTTCCACCCTGCAAAATTAAATCATGTTATTTTCAACTATTAGAATTAAAAGAAATGGGTAATTAAAAAAAATTAATAAGCTTTGAATCTTTACTCTTCGTGTAATATATTAAAAGATCTGTGTTCGTTTTGATCAACGAGCAGAGATTTGTCGAATGGTTAATTCTCCATTGAGACAATTTTGATATTTTAGATATAAGAAGGGACTTTGGAGAGTTAATTTAACGAAAACCATACTGAAGAGGGCGGGGTTTTATAGGGAAAGGAGGGCGGGTTCCAGGAACCCGCTGGAACCCGCCCTCATATTTGCTTAGTGTTGTCACATCAATTATTTAATTAAAATGATTGTATGAATTCCCGGGATATGTATTATAGTGTCAAGTCAAATCAGTTTTTTAATGTTTTATATTTTTATCATATCGAAGAGGGCGGGTTCCTAGAACTCGTCCTCTTCAATAATTAAATGAGGGCGTGTTCCAGTAACCCGCCCTCATATTTGTTGGATTTCCGGATATGTATTATAGTGTCAAGTCAAATCAGTTTTTTAATGTTATGTATTATAGTGTCAAGTCAAATCAGTTTTTTTATGTTTTATATTTTTATCAGAACGAAGAACCCGTCCTCTTCAATAATTAAATGAGCGCGTGTTTCAGGAACCCGCCCTCATCTTTTATTATTATTTTTTTAACAGTGTGTTGTCAAATCAAGCAGGACCTATAATTAAAAGTCTGAAACGAAGAGGGCGGGTTCCATGCGGGTTCTTAGAACCCTCCCTCTTCAATAATTAAATGAGAGTGTGTTCCAGGAACCCGCCCTCATCTTTTATTATTATTTTTTAACAGTGTGTTGTGAAATTAAGCAGGACCAATAATTAAAATTCTAAAACGAAGAGGGCGGGTTCTTAGAACGCGCCCTCTTCAATAATTAAATGCCAGCGTGTTCCTATAAATACAGCTCTCTCCTATCCAGCAACTCTCCATTTACCCTTATTTTGTGCAAGTGTGCAGGTTAGGAAGAAGGTCAAGTTCAGTGCCGTAGTCATGAGGAGCTGCTGGATAGGATCAAGACGGAACCACGGCTTGCTGTAAATTTCTGAGCAAATTCAGTGACCAAACCAAGGTTCATGGGCTCTAAACATGAAGAGGAGACCAAAACAAGTATAAGGAAGAAATTTGAAGTTCCAAATTCTCTGTAAATATTTCCCTCATCTTCTTACCTCCTCTGAACTCCTCTGAACTATTCTTCCTGCAACATTCTTTGCACAAACTCTCTTCCTCTCTCCAATAAAACTGTTTTTGTGCAGGATTCTTTGCACCACCGCCAAATAAGTTGTTCGCAAGTGTTTTCGATTTTTGTTTGTTACTGTTTTGCATAAATAATACGGACTTTAAAGGAATATAACAACAATTCAGATTGGGTGGGGATTTCATCACCCTTCCTAAGACCCAAAAAATCACTAAAAGCATACGCATTATCCTTGAGCTTATTAAAAAAAATCTAGACTCAGCCAACTAAAGACTGCCGTGTTCAATGGGACAGAGGAAGGTTGTGGGCATTCGATCGTTTATCTAAACTTGACTTTGTGGTGCCTAGGTTAGACAAGTGAGAAGGGTAATTTTAAAAGGTCCGTCTCACTGTGATTCATGAGCGGAACCCTCCACAATTGGCAATGAAGAGACGATTTGAGGGTTATCTCACAACTTGTCACTTTGGAACAGTTAGGAGCAGTCTAGTGGATTTTGAAGACTATAGCTCTAGGTATGATTGTGCATATTTTGACTGTGATTGTATGAAGTTGTAATACCCAGCTCTTTTTGAACATCATTTTCCGTATTCTTTATATATATATATTTACAAAATTGTTTTATTCTAATTATAATTATTTTATTTTCCTTAAACTCAAAACCCAGTTAAAACCAAATATATATATTCCCACCTTTCATTCCTTCAGCCCATTTCTTTAAATTAAAATCTTTCTTAAACCAACCCCAGCCCATTTCTCCTATTTTCTTTTCTCAATTTTTCCCAGCCCGGCCCTTTCGTCTTCTTTTCCTTATTATTATTTTTTGTTCCGGCCTAGCCCACTCCAACTCGGCCTCACACAATCCGCTTCAACCCGACCCGGCCCACACCCTACCTTCTTCCCCAACGGCTCTTTCCGCCTCCCCCGCTCACGCGATTCATTTCCTCCGCCGATGCCCACGCTCGCGCCGTGCCCCGCTCCTCGCGCCCATGACGCGCGCGTTTCCCCTACGACCCTCTCCCCAATTGGTTCACTCCTCCTTCTCCCTCACACCCTCGTACCCACTTCCCTCTCTCCCTCTCAAACTTTCACCCGCTTGAATCCCTGCACTCCATTCCCCGCCGACGACGGTGACGTCAACTACGACCGCCTTGTCCCCACTTCCCTTCACCCCCTCGCACCACGAGCCCGAGGCCTTTCTCCACCCACGCACCCACCTCCTCTGTCACAGCCACGCCCTCACCTGCTCTAGTCGCCAACGTTCACCCCCTTCGTCGTCGACCAGCGCCTTCTCGCCTTCTCCTTGCTACACCTCCATTGCCTGCCCCCTTGTCTCCAACCTCAAAGCTCCGGCCACACCCTCCAGCTCCATAGCTAATCGCCCCATCTTCATCAATCCAACCCAAGCGCCGATCATCGCCGACGACCGCCACCCTCACCAACACCCCACTGCATCATCGTCTCCCCTTCGCCTCCATCACCAACACTCACTGCCTCCTCTCTCCAAATCTCCACCACCACTACCATCCAACCACAACTTTCACCCACCATTCCCACAGCCACCGCTCCCATCTCGACCCCCACCTGCACTCAACGCCGGCGAGCCTCCACCGACTTGAACCACCTCGTCGACACCCTTCACCCTCGGCATCATCATCGCCATCACTCACGACCGATCCCACTACCCACTGTTCTCTCTCTCTCTCTCTCTGCAATGACTTCTCTCTCCCTCTCTTCCCCTGCAACTCACTTCTCTCCCTCTCTCTCTATCTCACTCTATCTCTCTCTATATCCCCCTCTCTGTCTCTCTCTCTCTCTATCTCCAATTTTCTCTTCCCCTCTCTCTAAATTTCTATCTCTCTTTGTCAGCGTCTAAATCTCCCAGCACATCTCGAGAAATCGACAGAGCATACCTCTCCGCATCCAGCAAATGCGAGGCATCTCCGGACAACTCCGACGTAGAACCCGAACGCGAGCCGAGGCCGCGGACCCTAGCCGTCCCGTTCGTCGCGCGTTCGTGCCGCTGCCGCTGCCGTGTATCGCCAGAACGTCTCTAGGCAAGTATTTTACTTGCTACATGCTAATATATTCGTGTTATAAACTTAGATCGTATATATTACAAATTTACAATTCTCGATAATTTATATGAAGCAACTGTTCGATGCATGATTTCAATGGAAATCCTCATTTAAATTGACGGAGCATGAGGGCATTTGCTGGCCCATGTGATATTGAATGCTATGTATAAATTTCACTAGATAATACGACTGTTAGTGACTAAAATGAATACCCCCAAATATACCGGTAAAACTAAAAATTTCTCGTATCTGAAAATCGTTAAAATTACCATAAATTAGGTACATACTGGAATGATGCGTTCGGGGGCTTAAATCGAAGACGACTCGACGAACTATAACCTTATGCAAGTTTCTAATGATTTCTGTACTTAAATGGTGACAATATTTGGATCGGAGTGCGACTCTAGACTGCATTCCAGAGCGACTCTGGTTACTGTGTGCTGTCTCGTAATGGGTACCACCTTGTTTTCTTAACTCGTGGTTGCGGAACTCTGCTGTTTATTAAAGATGAATCTTTTATCTTGATAACACAAGTGGTTTCATTCTTTTTCATCATCGTTTGCTATTTAATCTGTGATTTAAAAGATGGGGACGTATAACAGTCCCAATAGAATCAAAATTGACATACTAGTATTGAACAGTGTATAACTCCTTACGTACAGATGCGATTGAGGATCCGTCTATTGCGTTGAAAACCTTACTGAAAACCCTAGATTTCATTCAACTGTAGCGTTGCTAAAATCTGATCCCAACTGGGATTAAAATGCGTTGCGAAACGGACTTCTGATTCTGAAACCGGAATCCCAGCCGTGAACGCTTAAAATGAAATGGCCATATCTAGTGATCCTGAAACCCGATTGAGGTGAAACCAAATTCGCTGGATAGATAATCAGACATACTATTTATTCCCCGTTTATTATTTCGCTAAACTATACACTTATGATTTATGATAAATTATGCAAGTGGTAGAATACTGATTTACGACATCTTAATCATGCTTTACATACTGTTCCTCATCATATCATACATATGTCACTGCATTGATAACCTAGTGATCATGTGCATTATCCAGTGTTAGGTATTAGTGATGATTGTGGCAAGTACATTTGTGTTCGTGCATGAGTGAATAAGTGAGAGTGACACGTACTTGTACACAATCAGTGAACCCGATTATTCTATTGCATTGTCGATGTCTGTGGGACGCGTGTAAATGTAACTATAAGTGGTATGGGAAACTTATGAAAGCTCTTGCACGGGTGTCGCAGATAAGACACCAGACACTGCCATTTATCTTGGGTATTAGTCGGGACGTGCTTGATGGAGATCCTGTCTCCAGTTCTTGCGCAGACTTGTCACAGACCGACTGGTATTTGAGGTTATGGTTAGCGTTTGATGTAGACTACGGGATGTGGGGTAGTTTGAGTCTGAGTTCAACAGAATCTCGGGAGTCCCATGCCGGCTTATATATATGGAGATATATGGAGATTTACATGGTACATGATTATTACCGTGAGTTACATGTTGGGCCTGTGGTCCCTTGCCCTTGGGTCCTACCCTTGAGTGGAGGACACTCGAGAGTGGTTGACTCTCACACTTGGACTGACGATAGGCTTAGTGACCTGTACAGTGAGACTTAGAGACTGATAGAGATAATGTCATTGATATACATTACTTACTGTCTTGACATACCTGGTATACCATTTTACTGCTTTACCGTTCACCTGATCTATAGGACACTTTATTGGTTACTGCATGTTCATACCTATATCGTTTTGATTTACTGTTATATACATCTATTATCACTGTTCGAGTTGCCACTTGCATCTATATGTTTATATTGCTATTGTGTCATTCTGACGACCTGAGTATGCATGCTCAGTGTGAGGAGTGGATCTAGTCGGGACCAGGACCAGACATACATCACGGACATCTTGATTAGTTATCCAGAGTTATACTCTTTTGTTTCCCATCAGGTCAGTTCTTTGTATTGTTTTGTTTCAGTTACTGCATTTCTCATTACCTGCACATTATTTACTGATTACCACGTAAAGCTAGAAACCGAAGTGACTACGGTAGGATATTTCCTTGACCGTAGGAGCATGGCTGGCCTTGTCAACCCCTCGTATCCCGTATTTTGAGAAGCGGGGCGTGACAGAAGTTGTTAACACTTTTTTTATTATTGGCTTGATATTGTTTGATGCGGATTATGCTAAATTCAAGTTTATTTGTTGTATGTAAATACGATGGCCGGATTATCACAAGTGCATAAGGTCCCAAGTATATGGGCGGGTCTGCAAGAATCATGCGATTAGAACCATCAACGACTTATAATGAAATTGAGAATAAAGTGTTCAAAATCACGAAATACGATCCCCGTAAAATTAGGCTTAAGTTAAGTTGTATATGGCCTATGTTTAGTGGAAATGCATTGGTTGAAATTATAGACAATGCATCAATATCTTCGATGATAGACTTCGGTCTGTCAAACACCCAACATTCTTTTGAACTTTTGGTTCAGAAGGAACAATTGGAAGTATCAGATGTCCTTCCAACGGGTAATTTTGATGGTAATGCTGGAGGTAGTTCCTGAGGGTACGGTCACATGGTTAACGATGATACCGTCAGTCTCGGTGGATATGACTATACACAACATTATTCAAACCTTCAAACTCAAGAGTAAACATTTTATAAATCCACCTTCAAACATTTTAGTTATACCAAAATACTAATATGTTTTATATATTGAATACAGGTTCTTCCAATCGACAGCTGCAGTAACATGCACCCCAGAAGAACAACAAGGATTACAATATACAACCTTCCAAAGGTAAATAAATCTGAAACAAGCGGTGATTTATTTACGAAAATATTAAGGAATAATAGTATAATAACAATTTATATACTAAACGCAGATTTTCCTATACCCCCGCATTATTCCAACACGATCCAAATAGCGCATTCCAAGCATGTCCGTCCACATCTTTCCGGTCTTCTCACCCCGAACCATCCACATTACATCGACCACAACCATCATATATTGCACCCGAGCCTTATGTTGCTACGGGTGACATTGATACGTGTGACAGTGATGATGATGAAACTGGTGAAGGTCACCAAGGGGAGGATAGCGTGGAATATGCCGCTGGATTGAATGAGATAGTATTGTTTGATAATATGGTTGCGAACTATGATTTCGTCGAATTAGAAGATCCCGGCCTCGATCCACTGGAAGATGATAGTTGGGTAGACTTAGCCGTGGCATAATTAAATACGGCACCCTATTTGAAAGCGACAGTAGCAAGAGAAGATTGCGTCACTGTTGGGGATTTATTTCAGGAAAAGGAGATCTTATTTGTAAACTAAAGTCGTGGTCTATTCAGCAAAACGTTACATTTAAAACTGAAGAGTCAAATAAGACGTACTATACTGTGGTATGTATGAAAACTCCTGAATATAAGTGGAGATTGCATGCATGTTGTTCCAAAAGAGCCAATGCTTGGAAGGTCACGAAATACAACCAAGAACATACATGCATCAATTCTATTATATTACAAGATCACAGGAATTGCACTTCATCTTACATTTGCTCACTAATCATGCCACAAATCCGTACAGATGTGGCGATGACTCCCCGAGAGATACGGCTCTATGTTAGCGGAGAGCACAAAATTCAGATTTCGTATGTGAAGGCATGGGATGCTCGTAGAAAGGCTTTATGTAAAATATTTGGGAACTGGGAAAGCTCGTACAACTCACTAATCCCTTTTATAGAAGCCATGAAAGCATCAAATCCGGGGACCGTATACCAGTTAAAAACCACAGAAACAGATGTCGATGGCTCTGTCAGGTTTCAAAGAATTTTTTGGTGCTTTGCTCCAAGTGCGGCTGGTTTCACACACTGTCGGCCGGTATTGTACGTTGATAGGACGTATCTATACGATAAGTACAGAAGCTGCATGTTAATCGCTACAGGTGTTGATGCTAATAACGGTATATTTTCGTTGGGATTTTCTATTGTCGAAGGTGAAAATACATCATCCTTGTCATGGTTTTTCCGTTAACTCAAAAGTATCCCATCTGTTATTGATAAAACAGATTTATGCATCATATCTGATAGATATCTAGGAATACTAGCTGCAATGAGAGCTGTATTTCTGACGATCCTACATAGCTTTTGCCTGCGGCACTTCAGATAAAATTTTGATAGAAAATTTAAAAATTCATATCTACATAAGCTTATGTACAAAGCCGGTGAAGCGTCTGACCCTAATGTCCTTGACATGTACATGACGAAAATTGGAGAGATGAGTCAAGCTGTGAAAGCGTGGTTAGATGAGTATCCAGTACGCATGCGGTCACAAGCACATGATAATGGATGCAGATATCTACTAATGACCACTAATATATCTGAAAGCTTCAACGGGGTTCTTAAAAGTGTTAGAGGCTTACCGATACAGGGGTTGATTGTTCAAACCTTTTTCCGGATGAATGCTTACTTTGTGGAAAGAAGAGAAAAGTCCTTGGCGATGGAGACCCCGCTCACCGCGTATTACGAAGATATATTCCGGAAAAGAGAGCGCAGAGCGCAATACTACAGATCCGAAATGTTTGACACGGCGGAGTTTCAAGTAGCGAGGAGTAATGAGAATCGATATACCGTAAACTTTAGAGATGAAGGGCTCTCTTCATGCACATGCGGTGTTTTCCAGCAACAACATTTACCTTGTGCCCACGCAATTGCTGCTGCGAGCAACATGCATAACTCACATTACAATTTTGCTTCCCATGACTATACAGTTTCCAATTACCAAGGCGTATACGATCCAAAATATCATTATATACCGGACAGTCGCTATTGGCACTATTATACTGGGAACAAACAAACACCGACTGTATTACTGCCGGAAAAAAATATAGGGCCCGGAAGACCTAAGGTGCGTCGAGATCGAATGACAATGGATACTGATCCTCAGCAAAGGCACGCCAGATGTAGCCTATGCAAACAACCAGGTCATTATAGGACCAGATGTCCAGAACAGTCATCAGGGGCAGGACCTTCGAGATCGTGAAAAGTGCACCGGAAGATTTTTTGTATTATAAATTTGACGGATTCATTTTGATATATAAATTTGACCGTCGAGATAGAATTTACATTTTACAAACAGAGGATTTTTTGGTATTGTAAATTTGAAGGATTCATTTTGATATTATAAATTTGACCGTCGAGATAAAATTTACATTTTACAAACAGATAGGATTCTTTTTGTATTGTAAATTTGACGGATTCATTTTGTACACCATATTCATATAATACAATTTTATTATTTTATTCCAATTTTTTTGCATTTTCGTTTATTTATTTAATTTTTTTTTAATTAATAAGGCGGGTTCTCAGAACCCACCCTCTCCTATATGAAGGAGAGGGCGGGTTCCCAACCCGCCCTCTTTATATTAATAGAGAGGGCGGGTTCCTAGAACCCACCCTCTCCTATACTATATAGGGACGGGTTCTGGGAACCCGTCTTCTAAACTGGGGAGGGGGTGGGGTCCACAAACCGCCATATTCTTCTAAATTAAAATAAAACTATCCTATTTTAATAATTTTAAATAAAAAATACCCTATTTAAAAAAAAAACCTTCTTTTATTGATTGCAATAGATCCTAGACAGTACGACTAACTTTTTTATTGAAATTTTAAAACTTGAGTGCAAAGTACTATTTTTTTTGTTACGGCGGTGGATGCTAGGCCACGTCTTGAATTATTTCATTGATTTTTTGAAGCCTGGCGTTAAACTAAAATCTTAACAGTATTTTCTTGTTGCAGGTCAAGATGCGATCTACCATAGACCGGACAATGTTTTGACATTATTATGCTTCCAAGCAATGATAAAGTCAGCACTTGGGACACATGATATATGAATTCCAGTGCAATAATAAGGTTAGGACACCGTTCTTAAGCATAACGGTGCATATAACACAACACAGTGTTGTATTGTTGCCCTCGAAGCGATATCGATGAGACAAATAAGGCTTCATGGTGTGTGTCACATCAGTCATACCCTTGAAAGTAGCCATTACACCCTAAATAACTAATAACACGGACTAGAAGAATAAGATCCAGATCAAATTTACTTATACGATTCTTTCATTGTTCCTATCAGAAACATAAAACAAATCGCAAGTCGTTTTTTTCTAAAACATAATATTCTAGCCGTTGTTTTCTTTCATGATGCAGTTGCGGATTCAGGTTAGATTTAAAATCCAGACATCGCCCACTAAGAAGTTTGGTAGCCCAAAATCGAATTAAATGAAAATTATGTGATTCATTCGTTTGAGATTATTCTTGAAATCCAAAAGACAGGTATAAAAGGCTTACGATGCCATGCTTTAAACCCAATGGCATTCATGGATTATTCCAAATTCGTTTTAAGATCCAATTCCGACCCTGATAATTTAAAATGGCCCAAATCTTTCTCGAACTGGAAAATATCGTATCTTTTTGTTCCTAATTACATGTTCTTAAGCTATTTATAAAATGATATACTAATTTTAGAGATAATTTTCCAAAAAGATAATCTTAGTATATAACAGTGTTTGAATTAGACAAAATAAAGTATAGCTACAATATTTCTTATTGTGGACCATTTTTACTGTACTACAAATGCATGTGGCTGTATTCGGCTGGCCTAAACAAATACTCGTATGATGTAAAGTTGTTTGAGTTATGAAATTATAAATTTATATTGGGTAAATTGTGGCAATGCCCCTGGCCCGTTCAGACATTATGTACAAACCCTGGGCTTTTGGGCCTTGTCTAAAACCCACAGGGCCATCGTAAACTTTTGGGTATACTTGTTGTCTGTAATATCCAAACAGTAAGCAGTTGCTTACAATATCTAAACAGTGTAATGGATATATGGGTCTAAATGAAATCTAGCCCAGGGGTTTTTCCACAAAGATTTTCAATAATAAGCACTTCCCAACAGTTTTGAAAATTACAGGAATTTTTTGCCAACTCCCCGTTTGTGCCGGAGGCTTTTTGAGAATTTATCCATTTATATAGATATTGAATTCAATTTTAAAGTTAGGAATTTCGAGCCCAATGACACAATAATGGTTTGGGTATATAATGTCAAATCTAGGCCCTTTCATGCCTGTTGCAGGCCCATGGCCACTTCAAAAGTTCCCTCTCATTATTCTCTCATAAGTGTTCTCTTCTGTATTTTGCAGTACACTATTTAATATGACGACATCTAGTTATATACCTTCTAGATAACTTCTAATATGTTCATGGATATTTTGTACGATAAACTTCTTTACTAGGCCATTAGAAATTTAATCTTTCATGGAGTATAAGAATATTATTATTTGTCATGCCTTACGATTGAACATAGTTCCTTATAGCAAACATTATCGTTTTTGATTTTCTATTACAAACCTATAATTTATAATTATGGAAAGTTTTTTTCTCTTATTTTCTCCATTAGAAAGGACACTAATAAAAGATGATTGATGTCGCCGACATCCATTTCGAAACGTATTAAATAAGTCTTCGATTATTTTCGTCAAAAGAAGAAGAAGTAGAAGAAGAAGAAAGTTTTAGATTATTGTGGATCTGTTTATGCTCGCATAAGGATGAACGAGGATCAAGATTTATAATAAAACATAATTTTTCATTAATTAATTTATTTAAAACAAACATGAAGCCCATCATCTTATAGTATTAGTCTCCCTTGACGTTTTGACCATTCTTCAAATCCTAAAATCCAAAATCGAATCTTCTTGTCCCACGAATTAAGTAAAATTAATAGAAAAAACTCCAATTATAGAACCTTCTTCTTCTCTTTCTTTCTCTATTTTCTCTCTCTCTCATATTTTTTCTCCTCTCCTCTAATTCAAGATTAATGGACAAAAAATTCCCAATAACCTCCTCTTTTGTCTTTGTCTTCTTCTTCTTCTCCTCCTCCTCCTCCTCCTCCTCCTTCAAATTGATTTTTGAAAGAATAGATGGATAAATTAACTACCTCTCATAAATGGGGTGTTTGCTTGAGCTACTCCAAGCCCCCTCAAAGAGATAATAGATGAGATAAAATTAATCACCCTTCTCATAAAATTAAATGGAAGATCCGGACTTGATCCTTGGTCTTCCCAATGAGCTACTTCAAGCCTTACCAATGGGCTACTCCAAGCCATTTCCTCCTCTAAATGATTATTCATATTGAAAATGGGTCTACGATGAAAATTACAATATCCGTCTGATCTTATTCAGAGTTATGCCCGTTTCTCGACCCGGGATTTCAATGTGTTAGGAACGGGAGATATGATGCGGGCTATCGGAATTGCCGATGGCAGCCACATGGTTGTGAAATGCGGAGGTATGTATAATGTTATGGTACATTAGATTTTGGACATCTGCAGTGCTTCGGGAAATAAAATTTTAGTATTTCAAGCATATAGGTAGCTTGAAATGCTCGATTTACAAACACTAGGTTCATATATTGCTTTGTAAATTGTAATAGTAAATTTCTTCTAGTTTTCAAACTCAATATACTTTAGAAGGATTTTATGTTTTCAATTATATTTTAATGCAATTTTTTTAGGGGTTTGATGTGGTAATTACTTGATTATTTAATGGATTTAGTTGTTAGGACGGGCAAGGAGAAGCTAGATTTAAGACCTTTGGAGATTCATTTGGTTGATTAATAAAGTTAAGAAATTGTATGGTAATTAATTTAGGGCATTTTACTTTAAAAAAACTCACGTATTTCGCTAATTATTATAAAAAAAAAATCCTTATACATTTAAATTGCTCAAAAAAACCATCCTCATTGGTTTTCCATCAAAAGTTAACGTGCTGTTAGGAAAATGGAGGTGGAACTTATGTTTGAGCTATTCTCTTACCTTCTAGGTATTTAGCTAGGTTTTTCTCTCATAAAAAGAACCCACATGCTCGCTTAGTTGAAGATTGGAATTTAACGCGACTAAAGAATTGCTCTCCTTTCAAACTAGATAGCCCACGAACTCGAAACACAATTAAAGAGACAACGGCACTCGACAAGCTCGTTGCTGAGGAATATTGAGAAAGACAAGCCAGTGTCCATGATCAATTTAAGAGATTTTTTAATTGAAATCTAAAGCCAATTTGGAGGATAATTTTGGAATTTTGGGAAAAGAAGAGAGTTGTGAAGGTTTTAAAACCCTAATCCGATACTCACCGTTAGTTTCTTAACGGAGTAATGGAAGATGCCAAAAAAACCTGTCAAAGGAATTTTTAGTGTGATTTAAATGTATAGAATGTGTTTTAAGTAAATATAAGGTATGGAGTAATTAATGAAGTATGGAGAGGGAGTGGGGGGGTGGGTTTGGGTGTTAGTAAAAGCATACGTTTGCTTTGTAAGCAAATGGAGATAATTACTAAGACAACTAACTCCCTGTATCAATTAACAATTAATTTTGCACATAGCCTTTCAATGGAGGACCAAATTGTATCCAGATATTATATGAGCATTATCATATTTATATTTGTTTGCAACATTTAAATACATAACATAAAAAATTGTAACATACTAAATGATTAAAAAGAAAGTACGGTTTAAATAAGTATTATTAACAGAAAAAATAAATGAGTTTCTGTTTCTTTTATAAAAAATTTCTATAAGACGGGCTTATTAAGTCGACTCTTTCATAAAAAAAAACAAAACGAAAAAATAAATGCAAAAGGATGTAATTTCTTGTATACGTCATTCATATATCCGAGCATTTATATTCCTATTTAGATATTTCGTTCAAAAATGAATTCAGAAAAATATTTAAGCATTTCGCATCAATAATTATTACTGGATTCGGATGCAACCCTAAAAGACTCATTACTTAAGTCTTAGTTATGGACGACAAGTTCTTTCTCTTCTACTTGAACTATTCTCCAATTCCCCAACTAATTGTTTTCCCAACTAACCTACATATGAAAATTGGTCAAGGGTGGAGTCATTAATATCAATTTAACTTGACATTTTACAAACATAGTCGCATATTTTTATTTCTTGCTATCGTTTTAGATTGAATCTTGGCAAATTGGACCTAGACACCAACCCTATGAACTTTCAGATTCAATGCTAGTGACATGCTTGCAAGAAGCAGAAACAAGAGAATGACATTCATTGGAGACTCAATAGGAAGAAACCATTGGGAATCACTAGTATGCATGCTCTCAACATCAATAAAGAACAAATCAAACATTTATGAAGCAAATGGGAATCCAATTACGAAGCACAAAGGATTTCTCTCCATCAAATTCCAAGACTTCAGTCTCACTGTTGAGTATTATGGATCTTGATCCGTATCTCGTTGTCGTCGGTCATCCTCCTCCAAATTCATCTGATGATGTCCGAAGGGCCATCTGTGTGGATACGCCTTCGTGGCTGTCCAAAATATGGACCGGAGCAGACGCATTGGTTTTCAATACCGAACAGTGGTGGACTGGTGACAAAACGATTAAACAGTAGGTTTTCCGGTTGTTGAACCAAACTCATCTTTATTTCTATATGGATATTGAAAGACTTTTTTTTGGTAAATAGTTAATCCAGAGATGCTAGAAAATAAATATATACAAGAAATTGTCTATATAAATTTATGTGGACATGCAACATTTTTTTACTGGTTCCTATTTGATTCTTTTTTGGTAGGGGGAAATATTTTTAGGACGATAAAGCTTTGAACATGGCAATGGATGTGAAAGCCGCATTTCAGAAGTAAGTCTATAGAGACACCTAAAGAATGGACTATTAGTAATATGCAGCTAGAGAAGAGCCTTATCTTCTTCAAAAGCTATTCTCCGTCGCAAGCAACTTTTTTCATTATTTTTTGAAAAAATATGGGTTAATTATTACAAGTTGTATTTATAGAAGTTCACCTATCCTTTGTAGCAATGGCACTTGGGATACTGGTGGCTTGTGTGATTCATCAATCGAACCTGAGACCAAACTCACCAACATTTTACCTGATCCTTGGTATAATCGAGTCATTAAGACACTTTCATAGGGAAGAACATTCATTTCCTGAACATCAGGTACCTCAGCGAACTGAGGAAAGACGGGCATGCCTCGAGTCATCGAGAGCCCGGGACGCCTGTTGATGCGCCTCAAGATTATAGTCGTTGGTGCCTTCCTGGAGTGCCGGATACATGGAATGAGCTCATGTATGTGCATCTCTTGTCGAATGGCTACAATGCCTGAATGAATATTTGAACAGTAGTATTAGTGAGGGACTTTAAGAGGTAGTATATATTTAGTTGGATTCCAAAGAATATTTAGTTGGTATCGTCGCTATTATGAATTAGTAGCAGGAATCATATTTGTTAGATATATGTGCTCTAGAGGTAATTATTGTAATTGTTTATGGTCCTATATGCATAGAACGATCTTACTCGACATGATAGTATGCTATTTGGTTTGTCTTTATCATTCATATATATGTTATTACATATTGTTAAAATATATTGATAAACCCCATAGGATATTTGCTTGGCTATCAGGATTATGATAGTGCTCATATTGTTGGGAATTGGGTAGTCCATAAACACATTCTTAAATATTCCTAGTCGTGAGAGTATCGAGACTGGGCATCGGTACTCATGATGCAACGACTCTGAAATCTCTGTACAAATGTAACTTATTCAAATGTATAGAAAGAATATTTCAGTCTGATTAGGATTTATAAATTAATATTGTTCTATAAAAACAAAAAACAACTGCTAACTCACTGGTTAATACTTTCCACTGCTGTGCCATAGCCTGTGTGTTTGAATACCATCAGTCCCAATTATTTTTAATATTCTTCTTTTAACTTTTCGGAAGTCCAAGAGTTGCACGTGCAATACACGGAGAATCGAAAAGTTTCAGAAAAATCAAATTGAATAAATGAGGAATTGAGACCGATTAACACATATGGCATAAAGCTCGATACGTGTAGCCCCCATCCGACCGCCCGTTTTCACCTTTGGGCCACCGCCGGCAGTTGATATAGCTCTAAATGCATCTGTGCTTCACCCGTGCATCACTTCAGCTTCCCTCTACTCTATTTTCCTTTTTGTTTTCTCTGCAATTAAACAGAGAGCAGTCCACCCCTTTATCTTTCCATTCACACTCTCTTTACTTTAATTTTTAATTCTTTTTAATTCACCCTATACCTATATTCATCTCTATAAATACTCTACATTTCCCTAACTCTTCCTTATTCTGAAAATTTCTCAAAAATTTTTTAAGTTCAAGAAGAATTCAGACTAGTCAAGTGGAGTTAATGATCCAAATTCATTCCGTTGAAAAACCGGAGACATCCCCGACGATACCGCGACGCCACGAAAACTTCCTCTCTCCCTTACTCCATTTTCAACGCTCTAAAACCGTAAATCTCTATTTCTCTCTTTCATATCGACTCAAACCGTCTTCTAAATATTATATCGACAAAGTGGAGTTAACTTTAAAAATCATTTCTTTTAAATATTTTTTATCATCTTTAATAGGTCAATATGTCACACAAATACCATAATATCACTTCAAAATATTATCTACATTTTAACCTTTTGATGTAAATAAAAATTTCATACGAAATAAACATAAAATGAACTTTTTCACATAAGTACCATGAACTTTAAAATTAACCTTTTTATCGAAATCTAAAGACATATACCTATAGGAAATTCAGGAGGACCTACCCCATCACCTACACTATGGATTCATAGCATGAGCTTTTAAATACAGGTTTAATTTAAAGAATACAATTTTCATTAAAATACCATTACTTTACAAAAATGTTTTTATCGCTATTTTTAAATCCTTTGCAATTATGCATCTGCAATCCTTTTCAGGGAACCCTTTTATGGATGGTGCGGTTATCACATGTTCTTGGGATAGTAGAGTAAGATACAGAACTCCTCACGGAGAATTCGGTCTCGAAAGAAAATAAAGTACGGTTTAAAAATACGACTTTTTAATACAAATTAAACTTTGAAAATTTAATATAAAATTATGAATTCGTATTTTCAACGAAAACAAATTGTGAAAAATATATTTTTAAATGAAAAATTAAAATTGTAATAAAATATCCTAAAGTTTCCAAAAGTGTAATTTTCATTAAAAAACCATAAACTTTTAAAAGCTAGGTTTTTATCACTAAAATACCATGTTCCCCTCCGAAAGACGGCACGGCGCAGAGAGACGTTTTGCCTGAGATTCGGGGCAGATGCTATTTGGTTTTATCCGTCCACCTCTCCGAAGATACCAAGTTGATTTATGGCACCGTGTATCGGAGGTTTAAACGGATGCGGCCGATATAGCAGACTTCATCAGATTCCTCCTCGCTTGAGGGGTTTTTGATTGTGGGGACGCTCTTCCCTGCAGGCGCAAGCCCCTGCAGTTAATTACGTACCGCATCGCGGTAACAATTTTCTCCTTCTCCATAATTTCACTTCGTGTCGTAGGTGTTTGTTTTGTTTGTGGTTGTCCGTGGATTGTATACGGAGACTAATTTATATCGTCGCCCGTAGAACGTGGATTAGCCCAAATCCGTATTTTCTTAGATTTGGATTTGGGATTTTGGTTTAAAAATACGTTAGCCATATTTGAGGCTAAGATCAACTTAAACGTTTGTTAAGCATACGTTAGTCTAATTTGAGACTAAGATCAACTTAACGGGATCGTTTAGATCCGACAAAAGAGCATTTGGGCTCTATTGTTCCAGTTTAAGGACATAGTGGTCCATTAAATGTATGGCCGTCGGGACCCGTCACCTCTCTGACGACGTTGAAGGATTACAACGACAGGTGTCAGAGGAGTTCAGAGATGTACCCTTGAACCAAGGTTGATTGGGTGATCCATAGTCCAATTTGGGACTAAAGTCTATTTGAACGTTTAAGGATACGTTAGCCATATTTGAGGCTAAAATCAACTTAAACGGGATCGTTTAGATCCGACAAAAGAGCATTCGGGGCTCTATTGTTCCAGTTTAGAGACATAGTGGTCCATTGCCAGTTTAGGGACATGGGGGTCCATTGCCAATTTAAGGACGTGGTGGTCCAAAATTCCTATTTTGGGGATGGATATTAGTTTAAGAACGTTTCGGTCCACGAGTTTAAGGATCCCGCAGTTCGTATCGATGTGTGGTTGTCGGGACCCATCATCTCTCTGACGTCGTTGAAGAATTACAACGATAGGTGTCAGAGGAGTTCAGAGATGTATTCTTGAACCGGATGTAAATTGATTTAAGAGAGCAGCCGTGCTCAGTCAATTTAATTTGAGGACTTACGGCCATGATCGGGCTAAGTCTAGTCCAACGTTTTTTTTTTATCTTTGGCCTATTAGGCCTGTGCTAGAGCTTTGCCCCTGTTTAATAATGCACTGCATTTTCTTTTGGCATGCTAGGCCTTTCTGATTTGGGCTCTGTCCCTTTTATAAATGATGCATAGTATCTGTTTGGGCTCTGCCCTTCTTTAAAATAATGCATTGCATTTAATTTGGCCTGTTAGGCCTTTTTTAATTGGGCTTGGCCCTTCTGTAAATAATGCAGTGCATTAATCAAATTGACAGCGACTTATCAGGTGCTTTGCGCCAATTAATGAGCGCAAGCGCTTGTGAAGGTGACACGTGTCACGCAAGCGCAGTGCTCTGCGCTGTTGCGCTGTAACACGTGGCGCGCTCTGGTGAGTTGCGCCAACCTAAGAGAGCAGTGCTCTGTTTTTAAAGTGCAAGGCGCGATCTATTCTGGGGTTGACACATGACGCTCCCTGGTGGCTTGCGCCAACCCAGGAGCGTAACAGTGCAGTTTTGCAAGTGCAAGACACTGTTTCAATAATTTGATCCAATTTTAGATTCAAGAAAAGAATCTTTAAGATTCCAGAACCAATGGTTCATAAAAAAAGTGCAAGGCACTATTATTATTATATTTTTTTTATTGAAGATCATTGATCTTGTTCTTAAATCAATGATCTATTCAGAAGAAATTCTTCTTTTTAAAAGGCTTTTATCTTTTTTCTCTTCTTTTTTTTTGTTCTTCTCCAAATTCTTCAGAGTTCTCTCTGTTTTGTTGTTTCTTTTTTGAAGTTCTTGATATTCCTCCCTTTTGAATTGGGGTCTAGGGGCCTTTATATAGTGCCCATTAATTTGTGAAATTTGTTAAAGAGATCTTTTTCTGAGTGATTTGGGGAATTTTCCCCACCGTTGGATTTTTGATCCAAGGGCTTCTGTTTTACAGAATACAATCATCTTATTTTAACAAGAACAGAAAGATCTTATTGGAATTTTAATTCTGTTTGGCGCAAGCGTACCTATGCTCGACACGTGTCGCGCAGCGCAGAGCGCAGCGCAACTGCGCTGACACGTGTCGCGCAGCGCTGCGCTTGCGCAACTGCGCTGACACGTGTCGCGCAGCGCAGCGCTTGCGCAACTGAAACGTTGCTTTCTTATTTTAAGATTTGAATTTTAAACAGAGCATTGCTCTGATTGGGTGCGCTGTTCTGGGCGCTGCGCTCCTTGCGCTGGCGTGTCTGATTTTGATACGTGGCGCGTTGCGCACAGCACAAGAAATCTGAAGCATTGCTTCACCCTTTGAATATGAAATTCAATCAGAGCTTTGCTCTGAAAGGGAGATTTTCTCCTTTATTATTATTATTTATTATTTATTTTTTTATCATTTATTTTTTTATTTTTTTATTATTTTATTTTTTTTTTCTTTTATTGTTGTTATTTTATACGGAGCGGGTTTTGAGCCAAAATTTTTGGCGGGAACAAATGCCCTCCCTACTTTGCCCACGTAACTATGTACGTGGGTGAAAGTAGTGCAAGTTATGCATGGCCACCGTATTGAGTGCTTGGGAGACAAATTTAGGGTCCTTGTAGCCTTAAGACTTTCCAACTTTATGAGCCGTGAGGGTCCCACAAAGTCTTTTCTCCCAACGGATCGAGAGGATCTCGTTGGTGTATTTTCTCCTTAGGAATTGTGAGGATCCCTAAGTGCGTTTTCTCTTATAAGTCATAAGGATCTTATAAGAGAATTTTATCTTTTACGAGTCGAGAGGACTCGTAAGCGGTTGTTTCCCTCCTTGTCGAGACTCGACTTTGGAGAGTGAGACCCGTGGATAGTATGCAAGAGACCGTTTTGGGCCAACTTGCAGGGTCCCAGTGCTTAGGAAACGGGTTTTTTAATCCTTACTGCCTAAGGCTTTATCTTACGAGTCGAGCCGCATCGAGAAGTTCTCGCAAAGACATCAATCTCTTCATAAGTCGAGACGAATCGAGCATTTCTCGCAAGAATATCCTAACGTCACAGTTAACCTCTGCTCTTTACGACAGAAGTCCGTTAGGGTCTGTGGTCTTTAGGGTTTTGGCCGTCGTACCGTCGCATCAGCTGATATATTCCTCGATAGGCAATCGTGATGTTCGAGTAGCCCTGCGACTGCCGTATCTCTGATCCCTTCGGGGGCTGGACAAGACGTCTTCAAGCAATCCTCCTAGGCAGTTTGACCGTCGGAAGAGCAAGCGTTAGGAATTTGCCATGCCGCTTTTTACTTGAGGTTAGGCTCATTTTGGAGAGCCCCGATGAGTCATAACCACTCCGCGCTGATGTGGGATGATCCCCGATAGTCTTTCAGGTTTTATGTGAGTTGCCGTCAAGACCCTGAAGCTAGGAATTTGGCCTTTGCTTCGTTTGCTGGCATCGCGTCTGCTGTATCGAGACGAATGTCGCGGTTGTCTCTAGGTTGCTGGTGAACCGTCGAGGTTTGGAGCTAGGGATTTTGCCGTAGCTCCTTTTGGTGATTGTCGCGTCTGAACCCTGCTGGAGGAAGAACGCAAGGGTGACAACTCGTCTGCTGTATCGAGACGAACGTCGCGGTTGTCTCTAGGTTGCTGGTGAACTGTCGAGATTTGGAACTAAGGATTTTGCCGTGGCTCCGTTTGTTTGATTGTCTCATCTGAATCCTGCTGGACGAAGAACGCTGGGGTGACATCTCGTCTGCTGTATCGAGATGAACGTCGAGGTGGTGACCACTCCGCGCTGGTGTGGGATGATCTCCGATGGTCTTTCAGGTTTTATATAAGTTACCGTCAAGACCCTGAAGTTAAGAATTTGGTCTTCACTTCGTTTGCTTTGGCGTGTCCGGATCCTGTTGGAGGAAGAACGCTGTGGTGACATCTCGTCTACTGTATCGAGACGAACGCCGAGGTGATGACCACTCCATGTGGGATGATCTCCGATTGTCTTTCAGGTTTTATATGAGTTACCATCAAGACCCTGAAGCTAGGAATTTGGCCTTTGCTTCGTTTGGCGGCATTGCGTCTGCAGTATCGAGACGAGTGTCGCAGTTATCTCTAGATTGTTGGTGAACCGTCGAGGTTTAGAATTAGGGATTTTGCCGTGGCTCCGTTGTTTGATTGTCGCGTCTGAACCCTGCTGGAGAAAGAACGCTGGGGTGACAACTCGTCTGATGTATCGAGACGACCGTCGAGATGGTGATCACTCCACGCTGGGGTGAGATGATCTCTTGTGGTCTTTCAGGCTTTATATGACTCGCCGTTAAGACCTTGAAGCTAGGAATTTGGCTTTCGCTTTGTTTGCTTTGTCACGTCCGAATCCTGTTGTAGGAAGAACGCTGTCGTGACATCTCGTCTGCTGTATCGAGACGAATGCCGAGGTGGAGCTGGGATTTTGCCGTCACTCCGCATTGTTTTGACCGTGAGGTCTTTTGTTGGCGTTGTATCTGCATCTTGATGGACTGCGAAGGAACGCCGTTGTTAACGTCTCGTCTGCTGTATCAAGATGATTGTTGAGATGAAGCTGGGATTTTGTCGTCGCTTCACATTGCTGACCATGGGGTCTTTTGTTGACGTTGCATCTGCATCCTGATTGACTGCAAAGGAACGCCGTTGTTGACATTGCGTCTGCTGTAACGAGATGAATGCTGAGGTGGAGCTAGGATTTTGCCGTCACTCCGCATCGTTTTGACCATGAGGTCTTTCGTTGACGTTGCATCTGCATCCTGCTGGACTGCGGAGGAACGCCGTGATTGACATCTTGTCTTCTGTATCGAGACGAATGCTGAGGTGGAGCTGGGATTTTGTCGTCGCTCCGTTTGATGGTGTAACTTTTGTGTCATGCTGGAATGAGGAAGCCCACCATTGTTGGTCTCCAGGCTGTAGATGTGGCCATTGAGATTTCGAACTAGGGACTTTGCCATGGTTCCGTTTCGTTGCGACTCTGAGGTCGATTGTTGACATCACGTCTGCATCTGGTTGGAGTGCGGAGAAACGCCGTTAGTGATCCCTAAGTTGTCGATGTTGACGTCGAGACCCT